>CM065811.1:110345500-111680200 GCA_033398695.1 Orobanche coerulescens | reverse complement strand
ATTGGAGATAAAAATGATAAAAATGAGAAGGAGATGAAGAGGAGATAATAATATGAAAAATCGAAGAAGTCGAAAAGAAAAAGAAAGAATACAAAAAGGGGGAGTTAAAACGAAGGAAGGAGTTGAAAAAATTGAAAAACGAAAAACGACGGAGTTGAAAAATGAAGAAGTCGAAAAAGAAGAAAAAGAAAAGAGAAACTAACGAAACGATCAAAGCCGAAAACTTTGATTCGTATAAATATACAGATATTATTTTTTAACAGATTATCCAATTCAAGAGTTGTTTTGTAATCATCAAAAAGGGGGAGATTGTTGGAATATTTATTCCACACATTATTTAATTTATGTTTTGATGATTAAAGTTGCTAAACTACAAAAAAACATCGAGGCGAAGCAAAACGGCGAAGCAGACGAAGACGCAAAAATTGCAATCTGGACTGCATTAGCGCACGCTAAGGCATGTACGTTAGCGCACGCTAACGCGGAGTAAGCTGCATTCCAGCCTAGTATCGAAGTAAGCTGCAGTGAAGTCAGCAGATGGATAGCGCACGCTACACTCTATTATAAGCGCACGCTACCCTCTATTATTAGCGCACGATACAAAGGATGATTAGCGAACGCTAAGATGTTTGAATCTAGTCAATCCGAACGTTGGGAAAAGCAGGTCAAAGTCAGCATATCAAACGGTCACTTTGACAATCCATGCAACGGATATATTGGATTAGCGCACGCTACAAAGGAAGTGGTAGCGCACGCTAACTGTTAAGGCGTGCTCTTTGGTGAAATATAAAGTGATTAACGCACGCTACATGAAAGCCTTTACGTACGCTAGAGCAAAAATGTGCGATAGCGCACGCTAAGAAGGAAGGCTAGCGCACGCTAACTAGTCAACTGGCAACAACGGCTAGTAAGGAGGAAGAAGGCTATAAATACCAAGGAGTTGGTATTATTCCATATAACAACATTGAGCAAAGCATACATACGTGTTATATCATTGTAAACATTATAGTTGTTGTTCTTGAGCTTAATTAAGAGTGATTGAGTGTTATACACAAGATCATACACGAGCGATAAAAAGAAAAGATACGATTTGATTCGGTGTTATTAGGATCAAGGATCCGGCATTGTTAGAATCACAATCGCTATCTTAGTGAGGTTTATCTAGTACCCATAGAAAGCTAGAGTGGTTGATTTCTTATCCAATAGAAAAGGAAAAACGGTTTTACTCGGACCGATAGAAGACGAGCTTGTAACGGTAATCCCTCGACTGATAGAAGAGAGGCGTAGAGGTTTTGATCTTAAGCCTAAGGAAAAAGATACATCGAGAGAGGACGTAGGCTTCGTTAATAGCCGAACCTCTATAAATCCTTGTGTCTTTTATTTCCCGCAATTTATTTTCGCTTCCGCATAAAACGGCACAAATATCCGATTCGATACCCAACACCTAACAATCTCCCACTTGCACTCAATGCCACAAACTATGGTATCTAATACCCATACTCTGCAGATGCCTCTCTAAGACCTTCTGAGATAGTGGCTTGGTAAGCGAATCAGCAACGTTATTTGCTATGTCTACTCTCTGTAGTGTAACATTCCCATCTCGAACCATTTCTCTAACAAAATGATATTTTCTCGCAATATTTTGGTGTTGTGGTGAGCCCTAGGCTCCTTAGCCTGTGCAACAGCTCCGTCGTTGTCACAAAATAGTGTCACGGGCTTCTGTGCGTTAGGAACCACTTGAAGTTCCTCAGTGAACTTCTTTATCCAAAAAGCTTCTTTAGCAGCCTCCGTGGGTGCCTGATATTCGGCTTGACATGTAGAGATTGCAGTCGAACTTTGCTTTTCACTTCTCTAAGAAAACGCCCCACCATTCAGAGTAAAGATATACCCTGATGTGGACATCTGAGCATCCATGTCCCCCGAAAAATCTGAGTCTGTATAACCCATCACTCTTAGTTCTCCACCGCCGTATGTAAGAACCAAGTCTTTAGTCCTCCTTAGGTACTTAAGAATATTCTTCTGACGATCCAATGTTCACCTGGATTTGACTGAAACCGACTTACTACGCTCACAGCATAGACAATGTCCGGTCTAGTGCAAATCATTGCATACATAAGGCTACCTACTGCCGAAGCATAAGGTACCTTGCTCATTTCCTTTCTATCTTCCTCACTTTAAGGACACATCTCTAAGGAAAGTTTTGCACCATATTGCATAGGTAGAAACCCTGTTTTAGAATCTTCCATCCTAAATCGCTTCAGGATCTTTTCTATGTAGAGGGCTTGGGAAAGACCTAACATTCTTTTCGCTCTATCCCGGTAGAGACGAATACCTAGAATATAGGTAGCTTCTCCCAAGTCTTTCATTGAGAACTCTTTAGAAAGCCAAACTTTCACAGAACTAAGCATTCTTACATCGTTTCCTATAAGTAGAATGTCATCTACATATAGTATTAAGAACGCAATTTTGCTCCAACTAACCTTCTTGTAAATACAGGGCTCTTCTTCGTTTTGGACAAAATCAAACTCCTTGACTGTCTCGTTAAAACGAAGATTCCAACTCCGTGAAGCTTGCTTCAGTCCATAAATGGCACGCTGAAGTTTGCATACTTTATGAATATTGGTTTGAGATATGAATCCCTTAGGCTGTTCCATGTAAATCTCCTCCTCGAGGAATCCATTTAGGAATGCCGTTTTCACATCTATTTGCCATATTTCATAATCTAAGTGGGATGCTATAGCAAGCATCATGCGAATAGACTTAATCATAGCTACAGGCGAGAAGGTCTCGAAGTAATCGATTCCTTCTCTTTGGGAATAACCCTTTGCCACAAGCCTGGCCTTATAGGTATCAATCTTGCCATCTCCATCAGTCTTTCTCTTATAGATCCATTTGTTTCCAATAGGCACTATGCCTTTAGGAAGATCTACTAAAGTCCAGACCTGATTAGCATGCATTGAGTCTATATCAGCTTCCATAGCTTCTTGCCACTTGGTGGAGTCAACGTCTACCATCGCTTGGTCGTATGTAGAAGGATCATTCTCTTGATTACTTTTTGTCATCTCATGGACACCCAGTTCCTCTTGATGCTAATAGCCATACCTCTCAGGTATTTGAGAAATTCTACTAGACTTGCGAGGTTGTGTTTGTATTTCAGAAGGTTGGGTTCTAATATCTTGCATAGGTGTCTCATTTGGTGTTTCTTTTATTTCTTCCAAAGAAAATATTTCTACCTGCCCCTCCTTCCTGAATAAACTGATCTTCCAGGAAGTGTGCTTGTATAGCAACGATGATCCTATGATCTTCGTGCATGTAGAATAGATATCCCATGGAATCCCCTGGATATCCTATGAAACGACCTTTCACAGACCTAGCTTCCAATTTCTCTACTTTAGTCTTCTTGACATAAGCAGGGCATCCCCAAATCTTAATGTGATTAAGACTTGGTTTCCTACCTCTCCACATCTCATGGGGAGTCTTAGGAACGGATTTGTAAGGACATCTGTTCAAGATATGCACAACAGTAAGGAGCGTGTAACCCCACAGATAAATCGGTAGATCAGTATAGTTAAGCATGGAGCGAACCATGTCCAACAAGGCTCGGTTCCTTCTTTCTGATACACCATTTAATTGTGGAGTAGCTGGAGGAGTGAATTGTGACACTATTCCTAGTTATTTTAAGAACTCATCAAATTCGGTACTCATGTACTCACCACCCCGGTCTGACCGAAGAGTCTTAACACGGTTACCTGTTTGATTTTCAACTAGGGCTTTAAATTCCTTGAATTTATCAAAAGCTTCAGACTTATGTTTCATTAAGTACACGAATCCATACCTGGTATGGTCATCAGTGAATGTAATGAAATACTGAAAGCCGTCTCGTGCCACTTCAAAAGGTCCACAGACGTCGGTATGGATCAATCCAAGCTTTTCAGCAGCTCTTTCAAAAGTCCCTGCGAAGGGTAACTTAGTCATTTTGCCTTGAAGACAAGATTCACAAGTTGGATAGGGATCTGATCCCAATGGATAAGTAAGCCCATCTTTCTCCATTTTATGAACCTTGGTCTGACCGATATGACCAAGTCTAAGATGCCACTTAAGTGCTTGGTTCGTTTCATCCCTACCACGCTTCCTAGTTATAGTGTTCACAGTTGTTTTATTCTTTTAATTTAAATGGTATAAACCATTTAATAATGTAGCAGTACCAACGAATTTATTTCTGAAATAAATACTACAGGACCCATCTCTAATAAAGAAGTGAAATCCCTTTCGGTCCATGACCGGAATTGATACAATATTCTTGTGCCCCTTGGGCAAAACAAGTACATCATCTAAAGTAAGAATAAAACCAGATTCTAAATCCAACATAAGGGATCCGATATCAGAAGACTCGACACTATGCCCACTTCCGACGGTGACCATCACCTCCCCTGAATCCAGCTTCCTACTTCGTTCCAGATCATGATTCATTGTACAAATGTGAGAACTCGCACCGGAATCAAGTATCCAAGAAGTAGAATATACGCTCTGAACAATTTGTTTCTAAAACCGGTAGTTCTGCACTGGCGCATTACGGTCAAGGTTTGGACAGTACCTCTTCCAGTGGCCTAGCTCACCGCAGTTGAGGCATACATCCATTTTCTTGGCCCCCTTGCTCTTTTGAACCATTGGGGCCTTGCCCTTTCCCTTGTCGATCTTGGCTATTGGACCTAACTGCTTCTTGTTCATTTTCTTCTTATTCTTGGACTTCCAAGTCCCAGAAGAAATCACAAGTGCAGTTTCCTTTCCCTTTGTCTTCATCGAGGCGGGCAATGTCGGTTGTTCATTAGCCCAGCTAAGTTACATGCAATCTCATTGCAGTTGAAGTTCATGACAAATTGTGAAAAGGAGTCAGGAAGTGACTGCAGGATAAGGTCAGTTTGGAGAGATGCATGCATCTGAAAATCAAGAGCTTCCAATCTCTCAATCATCGAGATCATCTTGAGGACATGGTCCCCAACCCTCTCTCCTTCCTTCATCCTGGCGCCGAATAATTGCTTTGATATCTCATATCTAGCAGTTCGACTATGCTCTCCATAGAGCTCAGCCAGGTGCGCTAAGATGGCTCGTGAAGACGTCATCTTTTCATGGGCACGTTGAAGCTCATTGGTCATTGAGCCTAACATGTACCCTCGCACTCTTATGTCATCTTTTACCCATTTCTCATGGGCATCAACATCTTCCTTATTGGCTCGGGTTCTTGCAGGAGCCGCTGGGATGTCCGCCTCCAAGACGTATCCCAGCATTTCCATAGTTAGGACAATCCTCATGTTCCTAAGCCAGTCCACATAGTTCGGACCAGTCAGGACGTTCTTTTCAAGTAGTATAGCGAGTGGGTTCATTGTCAAATTGAGAGTTATGTTAACTGCAGAGAATAATTTGAGATTCGTTAGTGTTTGTTTAATTATGATCCGAGTAAAGAATTTAAGGACTTTCTTTATTCATAACTCGGCTCCCACTATTTTATCGGCATTTACACACTCCCATGTTAAATCCGGAAGTCTTGGGTGACTTCATAGTGGTGATCGATTTCTTTACAAAGTTTAATTGAGGGCAACCCATACGGTTTATATTCTATTATTCTTTATAAAGTGGTGTCTAATACCAACCCATCTAATGGATTATTCGATCTTCTTTTACCCATAGTTCACTTGCCCTCAACCCATTCGGTTTCTATGGCTCGCTGAACTATCTAAGTTTAAACCGTCAACTCCTATTAGTCTGACAATTGAATCTTACCCGGCAACCCATACGGTTTATAGGGGTTTGATTTGTCACAACCAAAGGCATCTAATGCACTCTAGGAATTTATCAATTTTCCCCAAAAATATTACCCCGACATACTCGGAAGAATAATATTCCGGTTTAGATTTCAATTTTCCATGAGTTTGACGGAGGGTAGGAAACCTCGTAACCTTTATAACTTAGTGTTTGTAAGTGAGAGTATTAACGCGATTATATGTTACACTTTGCACATTAATCCATTTATAAGCGCGGTTTGTGGTTTGTCAATCATTCAAAATTAAAAACAATAAATAGCAACCTAGTTACTACCAACATATAGCTCATGGACTTTTTCCTAAGTATTGGGCCAAGCCAAATAAAGAAAGGAAAAATACAGTATTGATTCTTCGTCTTCTAGTTGGTCGTCTTCGGTCATCGTCATAGCCATATGAATAATTACATCATTGAACAATATGTCCTATTATACATATTTTCTAGTAAAAATAAATAAGCTCAAAACGGCCTTTACAACCATATCGAATCGAACAAATCAACAACTAAGTCCACGAGCTATATCACCATCACATAAGGCATTACATACAACATGTAACGGTAAATAAAATTAAATAATCAATTAATATATTAATCCAATTAATATAAAAATTAATCTATTTAATTTCTACAATATTAATCAAATTAATATTTATAATCGCCATTTTAATCCGTTCAAAGTAATCCGGCCAAAACAATATTCTCGTCTAATAATTTCCCTTAAAAAAATATTCCAAATATTTTATTAAATCCAATTAAATCCAATTTAAATTTCGGAAATTATTACAACGAAATATAAACACAAAAATGGAGTCCGGGAAAATCCGGTATCGATTTGACCACGACCGATTCAAAATCGGGCGAAAACCCGAGAACCGCCTGACGAGTAACTCTCACCATCGCCGTGGCAGCGATCGGCTTCTGATAGCCTAAGTCACTCTCGGCGGCCAGCAAAGATCGATTAAGAGCTGCTGCCGTGCGTCTTAAATCTTATTCGTGTTTAACCCCCGTTTTCTCATTTCTTCGTCTCTCTTACAAAACGAAAAAGTTTCTTAACTTCATGAAGAACTTATAAATCAACAAAAATCAATATTTTCAGATTTATAATTCACATAAAATAGTCGAAACTTGACTTACTACGAACGATTAAATTTCTTCGATTATATCTATTATGATTCTAAATCATAAACATCATCAAATAACATTCCAAATACAAAGATGATCGTATATACGATATATTTGACCTCGCTCCGATACCACTGTTGGGATTCCACAGAAAATAAACGCAGCGGAAGAATAAACGGAATCCCTAAGAGGATCGATCAAGCAACGTATATACGAAAACAAAAATACGAAGATCAAGGAATCAAAGTCCCATACCTATGATGTCTCTGAAAAACCTTCGTATGATGATGATGATGATGATGAAGAGCCCTTCGTTCTAAGCACCTAAAGCATGGTGCCTCTACTTCACACGCCGGAACTTGACGGAAAAACTAGCAAACTTCCTTTCTCTAAGAATGCGGCTAGGGAAGCTTGTAGGAATTTTTTCTCTCGATCTTTTCTACTAATAACTTGTCTCTAAGATCAAGTATATGCTGTAGAAAATTTTTATCACTCTTGAAGCTCTCTAAAAAACGAAATAAAACACTTGGGGAAGGAGGAAGGAGACTTTATGATTGAAAAGACTTTCTTTTCACAATCATTAAAGCCTCACATGTAGAAGATGCGTTTAAAAGCATCTCTACACCTCACATGACCCCCACAAGTGTATAATATAATGAGAGAGAGAGAAAGTAGAGATGAGGGGGGGCCTTATAGGGAATCTTCCAAGAAACGGGTCGAGTTGATTCGGCTCGTGTATTGGATGTTCGTCAAACGAATCCCTCGTGAATCGGATGTCCGTCAAACGAATCCGTTTTATTTCCAATGTATTTATACTAATTAATTAATTCAATTAATTATTTATCTCAAACACAAATATACATTTCTCTAAGAAATATAATTTATGAATTAAATTAATCACCCAGTAACCTACTTACAATTCATAAGACCTCTATTTGATTTATCCGATAAATCACTAATATCTAATATTATAAGAGAGATTATTAATTCATATTTATCCATCAATGATCCTATTGCGCGACTCCGTAGGTTCGTCTCAGCCAGCATTGGGAGGAACCAATGAGTGCGGGCAGCACTTAGCCAGCCTAGCGGGCCGCACTGTAAACCCCGACTGAGAACGAATGAACGAATCATTCCAGAACCATTATGTCGTGAATACTATATGCGTATAGACCCTTCATCAGATGTCCCGGTCAAGTCTTCGGGTCACGGTAAAGTCAAACCCTAATGTTGACTAAACTCTATACATGTGTTAATGCAAATCAAGACCGACTAATTAATAGTGTATCTAATACGACTATATCATAATGCTTTGGCCAAAGACTTATGATCTTATTTGCCATTAACCGTATAGGACATTCGCCTGCTCACTAACAGGAGATAGAATCCTTTCTTAGCGTACAACAAAGACTGCTACCTGCCCGTATAGTCCGCACTTCGAGGTCGACTCAGCAATTAAGAAAATGAGTCTAACTACTCTAATGACAAACTAAACGTCACAGGCACATCTTCTACTGAACCCTCAAGTCAAAGGTCCACGTATACTATCGCAACCTTTCGATTCGTCATCGACTCTCCGAGAGTGAATACCGTGTGACTGAATCGAGTATGAGTCGTGTTCGAGTATACTGGTGCCACCAATATACTTATAACTATGCTACCAAGACGTGCACACGTCCTAGCATCAGTTATACAAGTCTTATTAAAACTTAATGTCCTGTTAAGTTTTATCGACTTGTGAACTAGTTAAGCATTCGAGCTCTAAACACTTCTAATGCCCATCTCCTTATCTCCATAAGGAGTAGAATGTTCACTCTCAAATGCAAGGACTATTATTCTATATACCAAATCACAATGCCAGTGATATACAATAATATAGAAATAATAATTGCCTTATTAAATATAATATTCATAATTACAATACAATTTCTCTCACTCTCTCATCCTCTGAGTGGCATTCAAGGGCATATTCCTAACAGGTTTTTCGTCGAATCAAGGTATATTTCTTGATTTCCTTCGAATCGACTTTTTAGAGGATTTGTTCTTGATTTCGTTTTCCATACGTTTTTGATGGATCGATTGTTGTTAAATGATGTTGTTAAACATATCCTAGGGATTGTATATCCATATTTCGGTTTGGAATTCCGTTTTCATGTTTTGACGGGACGAATCATGTTCTTGGCCGTTTTGGGGGAAACCCTTGAACTTTCGTCGTTTGTTCCTTGAATTCAGCGGCTTTGGGTCGTACTTTGGAATTCATTTTCGTTGTTATTGTTGTCCTTCGTAGTTTATTGTTGCGGATTGTCATTCGGTGGAGTCGATGAGTTCGTAGTCGGTTCATGCCAACCAACTTCGGTCGATTCTCTGCGTCGTGGTTTCGAGGCAAGTATTTTACTATACGAATTGTGTCTTGTGAATAGGGACATCGTGATATGTTTGTGATGAATTTAGTTTACTTTCGTGAATATGCTTCGTAAGAATTAATTATTAAGAACGATTGATGGTAGCGATAATACTCTCACTTAGCTAACGTCGTGGAATTGTGTTGGTCGTGTTAATCACCTAAATATGTGCCGGGCGTGTTTCATCATTGTTGAGTTGTTGTGATGATTATGATATTTGTGTTGTTTTGGTTTACATACTTGATTATAGATTTCAATGTAATGTGGAATGGATTGACATTTGATGATTATGAGTTGTGTCGTATCGATGTGTGTGTGTGTTCCAGGTAGGGTCTGACGAGGCCTCTGGAGTTCGGTACATGACATGTACGAACAAGGTGTGTGATCCAGGTAGGGCCTGACGAGACCTCTGGAGTTCGGTACATGACGTGTACGAACAGGGTGTGTGATCCAGGTAAGGTCCGACAAGACCTCTGGAGTTCGGTACATGATGTGTACGAACAGTGTGTGGTCCGGGTAAGGTCTGTGAAGGCCTCCGGAGTTCGGTACATGATGCGTATGAATAACGATTGTACAGTGATTGTTTGGATAACATTTTAAATATGGGTCTCGGACTCCTATTGATATCTATCCACTGTGTTTTGAACGAGAATCGGGCTAAGGCCTCAATGTTTACGAAAAGGTTTTGTAAATTGGGACTTGAGGTCCAAAAGAATTTCCACTTTAAATATCCCCGAGATAATGTGTTCCTTTTCAAATGTCTCTTGCTTTAGTTCGAAATTCTAAAACTTCTCGGGAAATTTTTGATAATTGACTTCTGTATTAAATTCGTAGTTGCTATTTACTTGTTGCATTTCGTATCGTATTATACTTGCACTAGTAAAACAGTGGAGTTTTACTAACCCTCGAGTAATTGGGGGGTGGATGTCTGTTTTGCGTCCAGGTACATACATGTTCGGGGGAGCAGTCACAGGATTAGCACGAGAGGATGACGAGGTGCGATACTAATCATGAGTCGAGAGTTTTTCAATTTTTGTTGTGTTGTTAGAGTTGATTTCAGTCTTACGCTGTATTGTATTTCAACCCCTGCGTGGGTAATGTCGTTTAAGTCAGTTTTGTTAATTGGGTTGTGTGACCTCACCGGTCTGTGTATTCAGGTGTAAGTGGCCATAACGGTCTGTATTATTTTATTGTTTGACCCTGGGCGGGCAAGCATTTGGTTGTTTATGGATGTTTAGCCTGGTAGATCCTTGTGGAAAGGGTCTACGGCGTGTAATACTCGCATATGGTTTTGGGGGTGTTACATTTATGGTATCAGAGCTTAGGTTGCAGAAACCTAGGCTGTCGGGTTGATTCAAGTCGTGATTTGTCGAGTAATGTGTTGTCTTGTCGTTCAAGTTGTCAGGAGACAAGTTGAGTTGTGCGTAGTCACAACGTGTCGGTTATGTTGTCGGACGAGATTAGTATCGTGGGCGACTGTCACCTCCGTGCGGCCTGTGGATGTAAGTCTCCTCCTTTATGCGTAATACCTGTGTATCTCGATTTTATCTTAGTGAGCTAATGGCGGTGCATGATTTTATTTACACAGTATTGTGTGATATAGTCGTGTTTAATACTTGTGGCACATAGTATATGTATAGAACTGGGCACATTATTGTTTTATCTTTGAACCACCGGGTGGTGTGGTATGGTGTGAAAGTTGTAAACCTTGATGGGTTCTGTGAATGTATCAATGATAGAGTTTGTGGGAAACTCCGATGAATGATTTCGCTGTGTATTTAAACTTGATACCACGAGATGCATTTGATTTAATTGGCGACCCTGGTTGCCATTTGAGTATGTGGTTTTAAATTCGACTGCTTTTGGAATGTTGTAATTTTATCCGCGATGGGTAAGTTTGAGAATGTTTTATGAAGGACTTTACAGTTTTAGAATTTTTGTAAAAATCGTTTTTGGAAAATATTTTGGTGGTGCGGTCAAACCACGATCTATATGGATTTTTAAAATTTGTTAAATTTTGACAAATGGGATGAGTATTTTCAAATGACTCAATCAGACGGTATTTGAAAAATGTGTTTTGAAGTACTTCAGACATTGTAAAATATTACCGTCATTTTGGTTATGAACTAAAGGATTTTGGAAAATTTTTATTTTGCAGAACGATTTATGGTTTTCGGAATTTTGAACTTCAAATGTCCACGTGTTGGGACTAAGTGGTTGTGATACATTTGTGGTGTTGTTGTGCTCGCCGGAGAATGTTTCAGTGTTTTCTAAATGTTGAGATACATGGTTTTGATTGAACGACCGAGGTATTAAAAGTGTTTTCAAAAATTTCATTTCACCAAAAATTTTCAAACTTGAGAATTTTAAAATTTTATCATTTGAATAATACCCCAGAAATATTTTATTTTATTGCTAATGTGTGGTTTTGACCGTGTTTGATTTGATAAAAATCCAAACATCTCTGTTGATGTGACTGTGTAAATTATTTTTGAACGAAGTCCTAATATTACAGTGTTAGTTCGTGCACTTGTGTGATGACTTGGAGTTGATGTTTTATCGTACTGCTATTTATCGTCCTATGTTGACGTTGTGATGTTTGTTTGGTTGCATTATTCTGATTGGACGTCCATTCAGTATGCCGAGAGGTCGAGGCCGAGGACGTGGTCGTAGTCGTGGTCGTGATCAGGAGCGTGAGAGGGTGACTCGCTCGTTGTCGAATGCCAATCAGCTCAGTATGGACGGTCATGATGACCCATCAGATGATCAGCAGCAAACTTCCAGAGGTAACATTGACATTGGCGCCACCACGATCCTTCGTCAGCTGGCTGACCAGTTAGCGCATATGAACCAGACCGTACACCGTGATGGGATTCCGGATGAGGATAACGGAGCTTGTAAGTGGTTACGAGCTGTGATGAGAATGCACCTGCCCCGTTTCATAGGTTCTTCGGACTCGTTAGGCTGGGAGGACTGGCTTTTCCAGTTGGACAGGACATTTGATGTTGTATCTTGCCCCGATGAGAGAAGTGTACCCATCGCCCAATACCTGCTTGACAGGGAAGCGGCACACTGGTGGGAGGCCGTAGCGCCTAATGATCGTACAGCTACTTGGGCCGAATTCAAGACTGCTATGGAGGCCGAGTACTGTCCGCCGCCTGTTAAGGAATGTAGAATTATTGAGTTTTTCTCGGCTATGCCCCGGGATGTGTCTATATCTCAAGCAATAGTCGATTACAATCGACAGCTGTGTTATGTTCGAGATCAAGTGCGAAGTGAGACAGATAAGGTTCGTTACTTTGATATGTGTATGAAACCTCAGGTTCGGCAGTGTATGGCCCCTTTTATGTGTACAACTCTGAAGGACTATCAAGATCGAGCCTAAGCATTTGAAATGGCTATAATGTCTACCGAGTCCGTATCAGTAGCGTAGAAGCAGAAGATCCCCATTGATGCATCGGGAAGTAAGGGAATTGGGATTCCCACACCTCAACCCTCATATCAGCCGGGTATGGGACCTTCTCGGTCAACTAGAGAATCCAAAGGACCCAAGCCGGTGTCTTTGAGTTCTGGTAATGCTCCTAGGTGTTTCAACTGTAACGTTCTAGGCCATGAATGCGCGCACTGTAAGAAACCGCCAGTGACTTGTTATAATTGTGGACACGAGGGGCATCGAGTTCAGTACTGCGAGATTGTTGCCGAGATGATAAGGGACCAGAGTACCATTCCTACTTCCGGCGGGCACAGTTATGTCCAGTGATAGTGTTTTTGGTACTAGTTACGTGGATTGTTTCTCGTGTAGAGAGGTATCTTGTGACGTTTTTACGTTTGGAACTTGTTAAATGATATTCTGTTTTGAATAAGTTCCCGTATAGTTGTTGAACATACAGAGGCGTGACAGTGGACTGCGGGGTCATGAACATGGTATTTTATTATGTGTCATTATATTTTGTTTCGTATCACTGTGATAACCTTAATTTAAGTTTTGGGACGAAACTTATTTTTTGTATGATATAATGTAATATCCAGTATTCTCGTTTTCTATTATCTTAAATTGTTTGTGTTTTGACGTCGGACATTTTCTTGTTGATAAGTAACGGAGTGATTTCAATCATGATATTCTATTTGTTTCTTTCACATAGCCGTTCTAGTTGGGTGCGGATTGTTGTCGCGTTTGTTTCTTTGATTTAATGTGTGCATATGATGTGACGTAAATTGCTCATTATTGTATCAAATCATAGGTAGTGGCGTTGTGTTGGTCGTCGCGGAGTGTGTTTTCACGCCGTATATTCCTTTGCGTTGCTTGTAACATTTCGCCGTTGGGCGTAGGTTACGCGTTTCTTGTGTATCTCGTTGAGTTTTTCTGGCGGGATGCTGCTTCTCCATACTTGTTTCAAGTTTCGGGACGAAACTTCTTTTAACGAGGGTAGTATGTAATATCCGCAAATTTGATTTCTGGTAATTTTCTTTATTTGGCGGAAGTTCATTTTGACGACTCGCTTGGGACCGTTGCATCATCCTGAGAATGATTAATTCTGCACTTTTCGACATCCGAGTTCGTTTTGGTGCTGTTTTGCTGATTTCCGTGCTTTTTAGCGACTTTTCCACACTTGAGTTCGATTCTTGCGAATCTCGTTCGAAACTGCTGTTTCGAGTTTCCCGTAAGTCCATTTAACTTTATTAGACGTGTTATGAACTTCGGTTTGGTTATTCGATCACGTATCGTGATTTTCGGGCGTTTTGGGCCATTTTGTAATTTACCCAAAGTTATTGGCATCTGTATCTGTATTTGTTGTCTCGACCCTTTTCTTGGTCGCGTATGATTAATTATTGCATTATCTTTTCATTTCAGGTCATTGATGTTGTCCGGGAGCTTTTCGTCGTGTTCGTTCCGTACGTTTTCGGAAATCGAGTCGTCAGGGTCATGGCGGCTGGGCAGCTGGCCGGACAAGTGCGGCACTGTCGGAAGTGCTGGGCACTGGACAAGCAGGCACGGCAGGAAACGGAATAGCGCACGCTAGGGCCAGAAGTCTGCGCGCGCTAGCTCGGCAAGTATAGCGCACGCTAGCTTGGCCGACCAACGCACGCTATCGGACCGGACAGTGGGGTTTCTGGGGTTCTGGACTCGGGAAGGATCGGCAGGTAGCATGCGCTAGTCGCCAGGCGTAGCGCACGCTGTCGGCCGGCTAGCGTACGTTACCTGTCCGGCGATTCGATCCGGAGGTTACGGACAGATCGGCTAAGCGCACGCTAGCGCCACGCGCAGCCTGCAGCGCCAGCGCAGCCTGCTTATCGCGGTTGGGCAGGAAGGATCCGGACGGCAGATTAAGTATTCAGTACTAGGCCATGCGGGCCCCGGCTGAAGGTTCTTGGCCGCGGCTGCCCGTTATCGCACGCTAGTCCGGAAGGTGTAGCGCACGCTAGGCCGTGCCTGTATAAATATGACAGAGTAGTCATATTTTCATCCGTTTTTCATTTCCATCTTTTCCTCTCCGTGGCTGGAGGCCTGGCGATCCGGGAGACATGTTGTCAAGCAACTAATCCATGAAGATTGGGAGTTCATATCATCGATTAATCGCTCCATAACCTCCTTTGATCCAGCGAATCAAGTTGAGATTTCCTAGAACCCTATTTTGGGAAAATTTGGGGTTTTTGCGTTTTTGTCCGATTCGTTCCGTGTTGTTGATTAATCCACGATGGGAATGATTAATCTTAGTATTATTCATGTGTTTAACATTATTTAATCCATGGTTTTTCGTCGAATCAAGGTATATTTCTTGATTTCCTTCGAATCGACTTTTTAGGGGATTTGTTCTTGATTTCGTTTTCCATACGTTTTTGATGGATCGATTGTTGTTAAATGATTTTGTTAAACATATCCTAGGGATTGTATATCCATATTTCGGTTTGGAATTCCGTTTTCATGTTTTGACGGGACGAATCGTGTTCTTGTCCGTTTTGGGGGAAACCCTTGAACTTTCGTCGTTTGTTCCTTGAATTCAGCGGCTTTGGGTCGTACTTTGGAATTCATTTTCATTGTTATTGTTGTCCTTCGTAGTTTATTGTTGCGGGTTGTCATTCGGTGGAGTCGACGAGTTCGTAGTCGGTTCGTGCCAACCAACTTCGGTCGATTCTCCGCGTCGTGGTTTCGAGGCAAGTATTTTACTATACGAATTGTGTCTTGTGAATAGGGACGTCGTGTTATGTTTGTGATGAATTTAGTTTACTTTCGTGAATATGCTTCGTAAGAATTAATTATTATGAATGATTGATGGTAGCGATAATACTCTCACTTAGCTAACGTCGTGGAATTGTGTTGGTCGTGTTAATCACCTAAATATGTGCCGTGCGTGTTTGATCATTGTTGAGTTGTGATGATTATGATATTTGTGTTGTTTTGGTTTACATACTTGATTATACATTTCAGTGTAATGTGGAATGGCTTGACATTTGATGATTATGAGTTGTGTCGTATCGATGTGTGTGTGTGTGTTCCAGGTAGGGTCTGACGAGGCCTCTGGAGTTCGGTACATGACGTGTACGAACAAGGTGTGTGATCCAGGTAGGGTCTGACGAAATCTCTGTAGTTCGGTACATGACGTGTACGAACAGGTTATGTGATCCAGGTAAGGTCCGACGAGACCTCTGGAGTTCGGTAAATGATGTGTACGAATAGTGTGTGTGGTCCGGGTAAGGTCCGTCGAGGCCTCTGGAGTTCGGTACATGATGTGTACGAATAACGATTGTACAGTGATTGTTTGGATAACATTTTAAATACAGGTCTCGAACTCCTATTGATATCTATCCAGTGTGTTTTGAACGAGAATCGGGCTAAGGCCTCAATGTTTATGAAAAGGTTTTGTAAATTAGGACTCGAGGTCCAAAAGAATTTCCACTTTAAAAATCCCCGACATAATGTGTTCCTTTTCAAATGTCTCTTACTTGAGTTCGAAATTCTCAAACTTCTCGGGAAACTTTTGATAATTGACTTCTGTATGAAATTCGTAGTTGCTATTTACTTGTTGCATTTCGTATCGTATTATACTTGCACTAGTAAAACAGTGGAGTTTTACTAACCCCCGAGTAATCGGGGGTGGATGTCTGTTTTGCATCCAGGTACATACTGTAACACCCCCAAGTTATTCAGGGAATATTACAGCGCCGTAAGCCCCGCCGTGGGACCCACAATGCTAAACATACACGGAACTATCAATTTTGACCGAGAAGGTCCACATACAATGGAATGAAGAACAATACAAGGGTATTCAAAACATAACCAATGTATCCACAGACATCACAACATGAATCAATACCTCGGCAATCACAGGCTGGAACATCAAGGAAAATGGAAAACAATACTCGAGTATTCAATAACCATTCAAGTACAACAACACTGAATGGGAAACTCAAAACATAATCGGAGGAAAGAAATAGTATCACACTTGCCCACCATCTTCATGCCGACCCGATACCTGCCTGTCCGCTCTCCTGGAACCTGAAATACGTAAAAAGTATTTCCCCCATAAAGGGGTTAGCCGTCGAATAGCTAGTGCAAGTATATCAAGTATGAAACACAATACTCCTCGACAATAAAGTAAATGTAACCGTCAATTCATCAATTCAAGACTAGTATTCCGGAATAACTAAATCTCACAGGATCACATCAAGATGTATATGAATGACGTGGAAACGGTTCGTTCATATCGTCCGTCAATACATATATGAATGCCGTGGAAACGGTTCGTCCATATCATGCCAACAATACATATATGAATGCCGTGGAAACGGTTCGTTCATATCATGCCATCAATACATATATGAATGCTGTGGAAACGGTTCGTTCATATCATGCCATCAATATAACTTACTTTCAAAGTCAAGAATGTACAATCATAATTATATACTTGCCTTTGAGACATCGAGAAATCGAACGAAAAAAGGGTATGAGTTCGGTAGGTCCAAGAATGCGCTTCCGGCACCTAAACGATTCGCGAGGAATATGATAGTCAAATATCCATACTCAAATTACACGAAGAAATTTCCAAAACCCGTCTACGATTCACGAAAATACACGGGTAAACAACTAGAGGTTGGAAAATCGCTCAAACTCCCAAAAGTCCGAAAACGGAACAATCAAGTCCGTAAAATCGTAGGAAAAGCATGCATACGGTATAGATACATCATAATCTCAAGGTTCTCAAGCTTCAAATCGGATAAATCGGACGAATCAACGAAAAACCCCAAAATCCAACACAATATTCAAAGTGTTCTTGAATAATCTTTCAATAATCCGATGAATAATCAAACATGCCCATAATCATGCGTATATCACTTCATACACCATGATTTTAACATCCAAAACATCATCACTCAATACAAAATCGAAATCCAAGATGTTGAAGAAATTACCTCTTGAAGATCCAAGCACTATGATCCGAAGAATACGCGATAGATCGATGATCCGAGCTTCCCAACCGAATGAAAATGATAAAAATCCAATACTCAAGTGATAGATGATGCAAAGTTCTCTCCTAAAGCTCTCTCTCTCGTGTGGGTTGAAGAAAATGGAGGAAATGAGCTGCATCTCGCTCAAAAAGCATAATTACACAGTTGATTGCATCGTGTGCCGCGGCTCAGCAGAAGTGTGCTGCGGCACAGGCCCAAAAATTGCTCCCAGGGCTCGGCAGTGTGCCGCGGCTTAGCCGAAGTGTGCCGCGGCACAGGGTACAGACGGGTTTTGGCCGAAATGCAGCACGAGTGTGCCGCGGCCCGGACGGGTGTGCTGCGGCAGTGACTCGGCAGTGTGCCGCGGCCCTGCCAGCATGTGCCGCGGCATAAGGTACAGACTCGGCCAGGTGTAGAAAATGTGTGTGCCGCGGCGCACACTCTTTGTGTCACGGCCCACACCCCCCTCGGGTCCTAAAATGCTGAAAAATGACCCGGGAAGAGAATAAAAGCAATAGGACTCAATATCTGGGAAACAATAACACGAAATGGAAGTACGGAAACCCCAAAACGGTGGTTCCAAGCAATGATTACAAGGGTTCGCCCAACAAAACACAATTTGCACAATGAAGAGATTTGAAATGACATGAATTTCAACCGGGTATTACATTCTCCCCCTCTAAAAAGAAGTTTCGTCCCGAAACTTAAGAAATAAAAAGTTCGGGGTATTCTATCCGCATCTTCTCTTCCGTCTCCCAAGTCGCCTCATCGACTCCATGTCTCGACTATTGCACTTTAACCAGTGGAATGGTCTTATGCCGAAGTTGTTTCTCGCGACGCTCAAGGATCTTCACGGGTTTCTCCGGAAAGGTAATATCCTCGGCTACGTCAATCTCACTGTAGTCGATAATGTGGCTCGGATCCGGTACGTACTTTCTCAACTGAGACACATGAAAAACACTGTGTACGTGACTCAAAGTTGGAGGCAACGCCAAACGATAAGCTAAATCTCCAACCCTGTCCAAAATCTCGAAGGGTCTGATATACCACGGACTAAGTTTCCCTTTTTTTCCGAAGTGGAAAACTCCTCTGGTCGGAGACACCTTTAGCAAGACATGATCCCCCACCTCAAACTCCAAGGGTCGACGACAAGTATCAGCATAAGATTTCTGACGACTCTGGGCAGCCAACAATCGGTCCCGGATAATAAAAATCTTTTCCTTAGTCTCCATCAACATATCCGGCTCCATCCCAACTAGCTCAGAAGCCTCGTCCCAACATAATGGCGATCTACATCGCCTACCATAGAGTGCCTCGAAGGGTGCCATTTTGATCGACGCATGCCAACTATTATTGTAAGCAAACTCGATTAACGGTAAGTGAAGCTCCCAATCATTACTCCAATCTAAGGCAGAAGCCCACAACATATCTTCCAACGTCTGAATTGTCCTCTCTGTCTGACCGTCTGACTGAGGATGAAAGGAAGTGCTCAATCTCAACTCGGTACCCAAAGCCTGATGAACGGCCTGCCAAAAATGAGATACGAAACGGCCGTCTCGATCAGAAACAATGATTTTGGGGGCACCGTGTAACCTCACGATCTCAGCAATAAAGGTTCGAGCCAGTCTATCCGGTCCCCAAGTATCCTTAATACCCAAGAAGTGTGCATACTTGGTCAGCCGATCGACAATTACCCAAATCATGTTCATTCCGTCTCGAGTTCTCGGCATGCCAGTGATGAAATCCATAGAGATGTCTTCCCACTTCCACCCGGGAATGGGAAGTGGTTTCAAGAACCCCGCCGATCGTTGATGTTCGATCTTGACTTGTTGACATGTCAAGCACCGTAGTACAAACTCCGTAACATCCTTCTTCATGTTATTCCACCAAAAATTGCGCTTCAAATCTTTGTACATCTTACTTGTCCCGGGGTGGATTGAGTAAGGCGTAGCATGAGCTTCTCGGAGAATTCTCTGCCTCAATTCTAAATCGTTCGGAACACAAAGCCTGCCCTGAAATCTCAGAATACTATCCTCGTGAACCATAAATCCATGAGCTTTTCCTTTAATTACATCTTCCTTCAGTTGAGAAATCATCGGGTCACTCCACTGCTTCCCTTTGATGTCATCAACTAAGGACGAAGTAATTTCGAGAGTACACAACTGTCCTTGTACTCGTTGAAGCCAAACTTCTATCCCTTGCTCAATTAAATCCTGACGAATTTTCGTCTGCGATGTAAGAACCTCGAGCATTTGAAGAGATGCCGATTTGCGGCTTAAAGCATCCGCAACGATATTGGCTTTTCCGGGGTGGTAAAGAATTTCCAAATCATGATCCTTTATCAACTCTAACCAACGCCTCTGTCTCATATTCAGCTCTTTTTGACTGAAAATATTCTTCAGGATCTTGTGATCGGTATAAATCTGGCACGGTAAACCATATAAATAATGCCGCCAAATCTTGAGTGCGAAGACAATTGCGGCCAACTCTAAATCGTGAGTATGATAATTCATCTCATAAGGCTTTAATTGTCGTGACGCAAAAGCTATTGTCTTATCATGCTGCATAAGTACACAGCCCAGGCCTTGACCCGAAGCGTCACTATAAACTACAAAGCCCTCGCTACCATGTGGTAAAGTTAGAATCGGCGCTAAAGTCAATCGTCTCTTCAGTTCATCGAAGCTCTGTTGTCTCTCGTCCGTCCAAATAAACTTTTCGGTCTTCTGGAGCAATTTTGTAAGCGGCCGAGCGAGTTTCGAGAACCCCTCAACAAACCGACGGTAATACCCAGCAAGGCCCAAAAAGCTACGAACTTCCTTAACATTTTTAGGCGGTGCCCAATCTAGCACTGCCTCAATCTTCTGCGGGTCTACACGACCCCCTTCGGCCGAAATCACATGGCCGAGAAACATAACTTCTTCCAACCAAAACTCACATTTCGAGAATTTTGCATAGAGGTGCTCGGTTCTCAAAATGTCTAAAACCAAACGCAAGTGTCGGGCATGTTCCTCCTTATCTCGAGAATAGATCAAGATGTCGTCAATAAAGACAACTACACAACTGTCGAGGTACTCGATGAATATCTTATTCATTAACTGCATGAATACTGCCGGCGCATTAGTCAACCCAAAAGGCATAACCACAAATTCATAATGCCCATATCTCGTCCGAAACGCCGTCTTCGGAACGTCGGACTCCCTCACCCTGAGTTGATAATACCCGGATCTTAAATCAATCTTCCAGAAAACCGCAGCCCCTTGCAATTGATCAAATAAATCGTCTATACGAGGCAAAGGATATTTGTTCTTGATGGTTACTTTGTTCAGCTCACGGTAGTCGATGCACAAACGTAGTGAACCATCCTTCTTCCTCACGAAAATAACAGGCGCGCCCCAAGGCGAAGCGCTCGGTCTGATGTACCCTTTTTCCAGAAGTTCTCCCAACTGAGTCTTCAATTCCTGCATATCGGAAGGTGTCATCCGATAAGGTGCTTTAGAAATCGGGGCCGCATCTGGCTCTAAGTCCACGGTAAAATCTATCTCTCGATCTGGCGGTAATCCTGGGAGGTCATCCGAAAAAACATCGGGATATTCATTAACAACCGAAATCGAAGAGAAATCGACTTCATTTCCTTCCGTTTTCAAAGCATAACACCAATAGCCCGTACAACCTTTATTCAAAAGTGTCAAGGCCTTCATGGCACTGATTAGTAACTTGGATTGGCCCGACTTACGTCCCAAAAATGAGTACTCAGATCTGTCTTTAGTCATCATGGTGATAACCTTGGTACGGTAATTCATAATCGCTTGGTGATTATCAAGCCAATCCTCGCCGAGGATCACGTCCTCGCCTTCCATATCAACTACAATCAGATTCGATAACCATTCCATACCGGATATAATCACCGGAAAATCTCTAATCTCCCGATTCCCCACAATTATATCCCCGCTGGGCAGTTTCACGATAAAGGGATTGCAAGCAGTCAAACAAGTTATATTCAAACGGCGTACACACTCCAAAGAAATAAAAGAATGTGTAGCACCCGTATCAAAAAGTACACGGACTGGATAAGATAAAATATGGATGGTACCTGAAGCCACCGTCGCGTCGGGTTCGTCTGTTCGACGCATCTCATAAACCCGTGGTTGTACGGAACCGACGCTAGAGTTCCCCCCTCCAGCGCTCTGACCCCGTCCCCGTCCCCTGCCGAAATTCTGATGAGGTTGACCAAAAGATTGCCGCTGATTTATACCTTGATCAAGTGGTGCTGGGGCAGAAGCCCGAGTGTCCAAAGTCTGATTCGGCTTGGAACAATAAGCCGCTCTATGTCCCATCTGTCCGCACGTGTGACACTTCAATAGTGGAAAGTTGCATTCCAAACTAACGTGGCCTGGACGGCCACAATTATAGCAAGTCACCATGCGGTTTGAGGTACCCGAGGTAGGACGGTAACCCCTTCTTCCCTTATTAGAACGTGACGACTGTCCGGCAGAACGGTTAGTCGTCTGTGACCTCTGAAAGTTGCCACCCTTAGGGCCAGAAATATTTCCTGCGACTTTCTGCTTCTTCGGTTCTTCAGCGGTATCATTGTCGGGGTTCAACATATCATGGGCTAAAGCTCTGTCCTGATACTCATTCAGTGTGGTACAAGCAAATCCGGCCATGTACCGCCGTAAGTCCAAATTTATCCGCATATCAAAATAACGGATCTTATCACGCTCGTTATGCACTTGATCCTTCACGTGAATTAATTGTTAGTTGTACTCCACGATCGCCTGCGAAACGGGAATATCTTGTGGTTTAGCCTCGAAAAAGGCTCGGATTCGACCCTCTCGCACCGGCCAAGGACAAAACTCGGCCTCCAAAAGCTCCTTAAATTCATCCCACGTGGCAATACGATCCTGAGGCTTGATGACCTTCCACCAGGTAGCGGCCTCCTTAGTGAGGAAATACTGAGCAATCGGTACTTTCCTCACTTCGGGGCAATCAACCGCCTCGAAAATCTTTTCCAATTCCGCTAGCCAATCTTCCCAGCCTAACGGATCTGTGGCACCGCCAAACTGTGGAGGGTGCATACGGATTACATTCTGAAGCAACGCATCCGTGTTTGGGTTCGGGTTATTCAGCTGAACAGTTTGAGCTAAAATGGTCATCTGAGTAGCCAATTGTTGAAGTGCATTCGTAACTCCAACGTCCGCGTTGTTTCCCTAGCCGTTCGACTGGTCGTGCTGACTTTCGGTGTCAGGATGCACCGAGTTCGACAAACTGGGGTTGGTCGACCCCGCAACTGAACTGATGGAAATGGCCGCGCCACGACCTCTTCCTCGTCCACGGCCACGACCACGGCCACGGACCCTACCAGCTGACATACTGAAGAACACACAAGGTACGTAAGCACAATTCAATCTCACGTCATTAAGGTGATCGATTCTCAAGAATACCAATAAAAGAAGCATAATGAATAAGGAAACATCAGAAGAGTAAGAGGTCTTACAAGTACCGGTCGCACTGTGATGACGGCAGAGTAGTGATACTGTGGACAAATGACGATTCATTCGACCCAAAAGACCGACATCCTAGGTATCCATAGACCTAAGCTCTGATACCATATTCTGTAACACCCCCAAGTTATTCAGGGAATATTACAGCGCCGTAAGCCCCGTCGTGGGACCCACAAGGCTAAACATACACGGAACTATCAATTTTGACCGAGAAGGTCTACATACAATGGAATGAAGAACAATACAAGGGTATTCAAAATATAACCAATGTATCCACAGACATCACAACACGAATCAATACCTCGGCAATCACAGGCTGGAACATCAAGGAAAATGGAAAACAATACTCGAGTATTCAATAACCATTCCAGTACAACAACACTGAATGGAAAACTCAAAACATAATCGGAGGAAAGAAACAGTATCGCACTTGCCCACCATCTTCATGCCGACCCGATACTTGCCTGTCCGCTCTCCTGGAACCTGAAATACATAAAAAGTATTTCCCCCATAAAGGGGTTAGCCGTCGAATAGCTAGTGCAAGTATATCAAGTATGAATCACAATACTCCTCGACAATAAAGTAAACGTAACCGTCAATTCATCAATTCAAGACTAGTATTCCGGAATAACTAAATCTCACAGGATCACATCAAGACGTATATGAATGCCGTGGAAACGGTTCGTTCATATCATGCCAACAATACATATATGAATGTCGTGGAAATGGTTCGTTCATATCATGCCATCAATACATATATGAATGCCGTGGAAACGGTTCGTTCATATCATGCCATCAATATAACTTACTTTCAAAGTCGAGAACGTACAATCATAATTATATACTTGCCTTTGAGACATCGAGAAATCGAACGGAAAAAGGGTATGAGTTCGGTAGGTCCAAGAACGCACTTCCGGCACCTAAACGATTCGCGAGGAATATGATAGTCAAGTATCCATACTCAAATTACACGAAGAAATTTCCGAAACCCGTCTACCGATTCACGAAAATACACCGGTAAACAACTAGAGGTTGGAAAATCGCTCAAACTCCCAAAAGTCCGAAAACGGCACAATCAAGTCCGTAAAATCGTAGGAGAAGCATGCATACGGTATAGATACATCATAATCTCAAGGTTCTCAAGCTTCAAATCGGATAAATCGGACGAATCTACGAAAAACCCCAAAATCCAACACAATATTCAAAGTGTTCTTGAATAATCTTTCAATAATCCGATGAATAATCAAACATGCCCATAATCATGCGTATATCACTTCATGAACCATGATTTTAACATCCAAAACATCATCACTCAATACAAAATCGAAATCCAAGATGTTGAAGAAATTACCTCTTGAAGATCCAAGCACTATGATCCGAAGAATACGCGATAGATCGATGATCCTAGCTTTCAAACCGAATGAAAATGATAAAAATCCAATACTCAAGTGATAGATGATGCCAAGTTCTCTCCTCAAGCTCTCTCTCTCTCGTGTGGGTTG
Source organism: Orobanche coerulescens (assembly GCA_033398695.1). Lineage (NCBI taxonomy): Eukaryota > Viridiplantae > Streptophyta > Magnoliopsida > Lamiales > Orobanchaceae > Orobanche > Orobanche coerulescens. The sequence continues at coordinate 111,655,411 of CM065811.1, read as the reverse complement.
AAGAAAATGGAGGAAATGAGCTGCATATCGCTCAAAAAGCATAATTATACAGTTGACTGCATCGTGTGCCGCGGCTCAGCGGAAGTGTGCCGCGGAATAGGCCCAAAAATTGCTCCCAGGGCTCGGCAGTGTGCCGCGGCTCAGCCGAAGTGTGCCGCGGCATAGGGTACAAACGGGTTTTGGTCGAAATGCAGCACGAGTGTGCCGCGGCCCGGACGGGTGTGCCGCGGCAGTGACTCGGAAGAGTGTCGCGGCCCTACCGGCATGTGGCGCGGCACGAGGTACAGACTGCTCGGCCAGGTCTAGAAAATGTGTGTGCCGCGGCGCACACTCCTTGTGCCGCGGCCCACACCCCCGTCGGGTCCTAAAATGCTGAAAAATGACCCGGGAAGAGAATAAAAGCAATAGGACTCAATATATGGGAAAAAATAACACGAAATGGAAGTACGGAAACCCCAAAACGGTGGTTCCAAGCAATGATTACAAGGGTTCGCCCAACAAAACACAATTTGCACAATGAAGAGATTTGAAATGACATGAATTTCAACCGGGTATTACACATACATGTTCGGGGGAGCAGTCACAGGATTGGCACGAGAGGATGACGAGCTGCGATACTAATCATGAGTCGAGAGTTGTTCAATTTTTGTTGTGTTGTCAGAGTTGATTTCAGTCTTCCGCTGTATTGTATTTCAACCCCTGCGTGGGTAATGTCGTTTAAGTCAGTTTTGTTAATTGGGTTGTGTGACCTCATCGGTCTGTGTATTCACGTGTAAGTGACCATAACGGTCTGTATTATTTTATTATTTGACCCTGGCTGGGCAAGCATTTGGTTGTTTATGGATGTTTAGCCTGGTAGATCCTTGTGGAAAGGGTCTACGGCGTGTAATATTCCCATATGGTTTTGGGGGTGTTACACAAGCACAATGTTTATTTATAGAAGAAAAATGAGGTGAAATTGTTTTACAAGTTTGTGATTGCGTTGATTGCGCTTCAACTACTCAATAGAATAATGAATGCATTTATTGCGTATCACTCCTTTTTTTTATTCAGAAAATCTCACCTTACGACAAAAATAAAAGATACTCACATGTATGTATAGTAGTTGTGATTGTGGCTCACATCTTCCTCTGATTTTACGTTCAGAAACGGCCTAAGCACCTTCTATGAGTCGGGGAGAAGCTTTCCATCCAATTTTCATACAAATTGGCAAATAGGGTCTTTTAACGTCATATTCCCAAGACGTTGTTCATATTCTAGTTTGAATTTATTCCACAAACATCGAATTCCGTAAAGTACGAGTCCACTAGGATGCGTGTCAAGAGAAATTTCGATTTTATCTAAATTCTCTTTATTCAGACCATCCTTAATGAACTGAATTTTATCTTCTATGTTTGTAGATGGAATTCCTAAAGATCGACATTTTAAATTGCAGTTCCATCTAGCACATTTATAGCAAATGGCTATTATCTTTGCTCGTCGTTTCTTGGCATATGAACTTTTCCCAAGCCCTGGTAAAAATTTATTAGGTATTTCTGTGAATTCACCTGCTATTCTCACCTTGGCTTCAATAATGAATCTTATGTCAAAAGGTATGCTTTTATTCATAAGCAACCTCATCCTTTCAAGTCTCGTCTTATAGATTTTTAAAATGACATTTTTGCTCAGAAAGGGAAATCTTTTTTCAATTTTATTCAAAGTTTCTTCCATGATAAAAAAATAATAAAAATAAAATAAAATAAAAAAGAATAATATCTAAAAATATCAGTTGTTGTGGGAAACTGAAGAATCCGACTTTAATAGTCACGGAGTACCGTTATCCACCACTTGAACGGACAAACACAATTGATTACTAAGTTACAACGTCGAGAAAATGTATCCTATAACAATAGTTCACAATGTAAGATTTCAAATATAACACTTATACTTCCCCAGCAACGGCGCCAAAAACTTGACACGTCTTTAGTGCAACTATCGCAAGTGCACGATATCGTATCAAGTAGTAAGTGGACTTTTTGAGTCCGGTTTATCGATCCCACAAGGAAGTTAGGTTATATATTGAATTATACACTATTTAACTATTTATTATAGAGATTAATATGATTGAAACACACAATTTTAGAGTTTGGTTTGACAATTGCAATGAAAATGCATTAATAGTTCTAAAATTCAAGGAAATATAAGATTGCACTAATTATATTTTAATAAAAGATATAATGAAATAGTTGGGATTACAAACTTAGTTCATCATTAGTTATAGAAGATGTATAGGAGATCATAAGATGAATTTACTTATTATGTTGTGTAGATTCAATTTTCCTTAAAAAGACGGTTTCTCTTTCGAACTATAAAACGCCCCTTATATATTGAATCAATCCACTATATTTCTATGCTGATTGGCTTCAATACATAGCATTAGGTTTTTATGAAAATAACTCAAAAACTATCTAAGGTCTAGAGGTATATTTCTATCCCCTAGAACAACTTAGAGTGAAGATTATTTGATCTAATCAAACATATTTTCTTTCGAAACATATGAAGACCATAAATATCGTCATTTATTGGCCAAATAAATAAAGATTGTTAAAACAATGAAAATCACACACAATAATAAGTAATTCATAATAGATCTTTATACAAACTTAAATAACATTACTAACCTTGTTTATAATCCCAACTAAGGTAACTTAGCCCATGAAGGGTTTAATAAACATAATACAAGCTTGAGTGGTCATTATTAGTTGAAAAAGAGAAAGAATTGATCCTAACTCCCTTAGTAGATAAAGGAGAAAGAAGCAATAAACTCCCTTAACAACATATGCTATACCACTATTACACAAATCACTCAAGAGCACAAGTGTGTTCTTCACACAAAAAGAAAATATTACAAAAAGTGGAAAAATATAAGATGAATCATGAATAATGATGGATCTAAGGGGTCTATTTATACACCTAAAGTCATCTAATAGATCCAAAACTCCAGCATTATTACAATAGATCGGATCAATGCCATCCATCCCCTCAATAATAGACCAAAAGTATAAAAAATTGGACAATGATCACATATCTGTCAAGAGTTACAGCCGTAACTTGCAACTGTTACGGCCGTAACATTGAGGTCATACGGCCATAACTTTCAGATGTTATGGCCGTAACATTGCTTCGGCTTTTTGTATACTGGTTGCTTTGTGTGTCACGTTTTCAGCCCAGAATTTCTTAGACTTTGCGTTTTTGCCCCAAATCTTCTTCGGATCATAACTTTTGATATATAACTCTGATTTTGAATCCGGAAAGATTGTCGAACTCGTATCGGAAAGCCCTACAACATGAATACATAAAACCTCAATAAAGAGAATATTTTATAAACATGTTATTTCTTGAGTAAATCAGTAATTCAATCCCATTAAGACTAAATTTACATCTTCATCTAATAAATAATAAAATTATTAAAAGTTAATTAATTCTAAGCAAAAGCGAGTAGACTAGCTCAATTATGGGTGAAATATATCGATTCAAACCATAGATAAGTATATAAAACTGACACTTATCAAGTGCCATGAACATGAGATTGGCATCTAGAGATCTTTCAATCTCCTCCTCGTCATCACTCCAAGACGCGATTAGAACCGCCTTCTTTTTAAATCTTTCGATTTGAGGCTTTAAAGAGGATCCTCAACATTCCTTGGCATAGTGACTCACTTGACCGCATTTACGACAATTATTGTCGAACTTCTTTATAGGAACATAGCTATTCTTCTTTTGTTACGCCTTACCATCCCGACCAAGGAAATTCGCCTTCTTTGAATTAGAATTTTATACCTTCTAAAGTTCTTGGCGTAGAGAGCAAGTTGTTGGGAAAACAAGAACCCTGTATCGAAACAGCCGGGATATTCAATCCCTGTATCGAACGGTATTTGATAAAAGAGGTTTTGACATATATGCCAATCCGCATACAGTAAAGGGAACTGTATCGAAGCATTGAGGCATTATCCTGTATCGAAGACCTACCTCGAATCAGCATATTGTGAAGCCCGTCAGTACAGCAAGAAGTCTTATAAAAGACCAAGTATGGAAACTGTCTCAAAACTCAAATACAGTTATCTTCCATACAGCTCACAACAGGACAAAGAAGGAATCTCCAGAAGTCAAGTCCCGTTGAATAAAGAAGTATTTAAATACTCAAGGATAAAGTATTTAAATACTGTCAGTCAACAGATCTTCAAAATCCCGCTAAATACGGATCGTGTCATAATCCCGTTGGAACGAAATCTCACTCAAACGGATACATCTCAACGGATATATATTTCAAAGACTCTATATATCTTATGAAGGCATTGAAGATCAGTTACCAAAAACCTAAGCTATCGAAATCATTATCAGAGCAAAACATATCTCCAAAGCTTACTGCAACTCAGATCAAAAGATATATACAGTGCTCATCACTCTGAACAACACTTCATCAGCTGAAAGCTCTTAAAGTCAAAGTTGTTGTTCACCATCTGTTCTATACTTTGAACAAACAGCCCTGTGTGGACTGAACAATCTGTGCTTCTCCGGAACTGTGTGTGAAGGATTTGCATTGAAGAAGACGAAGATTCAGAACTGTGTGTGAAGAAGCAAGTCGAAGCATTAGCTCAAAACCAATCTGTGTGAACGGTTGAAGCTAAGATCTTTATATCAATCTGTGTGAACGATATATTGATTATGTGTGTTGTTATAATTACGTAGTTGTGTACGTAGTAATTATAATAAACTTTTTTACTCCTGTGTGGAGGACTAGTGGACATAGAGGGGTTTACCTCGAACCACTTTAATTACTGTGTTATTTACATTCAGCTTTTACTGTTTTAATTACTGTGATTAAGTAAGTATACTCTATACATTTAGTTGTTGTATCCACAGTAACGTACTGTATCCAAGACTTCCGCTACGCACTCAGATTTAAAATCCATACAGTTTGTTGTTTAAACTATTTTTCCAAACTGTATCCAGTATACTTAGTGGCCAACAAGTGGTATCAGAGCGGTTGATTCTAAAAAGAATCGGTCGTATTTTTAACCGAATCAGATCCAAATCACTTAGTTTCAAAACAGTCTCTTTCATTCCTGTATTATCACATGGATACTTCTATGATTAACAAAGTTCCTATATTCTCTATTAACGAATTTGACGACTGGAGAATTATAATGGAGGCTCATCTTGCAGCAATGCACGAAGAGATGATTTTTGTTATACAGGATGGTCCTATCAAGATCATGAAGGTGAACACGGCCACAAGGATTGAAGGCCAAGCCCATGCAGAGATGCTCGAGAAGGATCCCGAGCAATGGACCACAGATGAAAGAAAGCGAGCAAACCTTGACAACGTAGCTAAGAATGCGTTATTTGTCACTCTTGACAAAGGCACGTTCTCTAAGGTAAAGAGCTGCAAAACAGCCAAAGAAATCTGGGATAAACTCAAGTTGATTTGTGAGGGAACTGAGCTCTCAAAAGAAAACAAGATTTCAAAACTGACTCAGCAATTTGAATCTTTTTAAATGAAACCAACAGAGACACTTGAGGAACTTGACCTCAGATTCACTGGTATTGTCGGTGAACTTGAAGCGTTGGGCAAAATCTATACCCAAAAGGAGAAGAACTTAAAAATTTTCAGATCTCTCCCAGCCCGATGGGACATTAAGACCACAGCTATGCGTGTATCTTGTAATCTTAATGAAATATCTACTTTTGATCTCTTCTCTGACCTCAATGCTTTTGAGTATGATATTGACAGAAGAGAGAAAGCTAAAGAATCTCCTTCAAAGGTCACAGCTCTAGCCGGTGTATCGAACCGTCGACACAGCATGCCCAGTTCGTCGAAGCCTAGTCACAAGAATGCTGACAGTGACGACGACATCCTGTCTCAAGATGAAATGGCGCTTCTCATGCAAAAATTCAAAAAGTTCATCAAACAGTCTGGAAAGACTCCCTACAGGCCCAAACCTGTCCATAAGGTAAGTACCGAAACATCATCTCGTGATGCTAACCTGTGCTATAATTGCAGGAAACCAGGGCATTATGCAAATAAATGTCCTCATCCCAAAGTCCAAAGATTGCTGGAGGCCGAGCAACAAGAGAGAGATGAAAGAAGACGTGCTTGGAAAGACAAGCTCAAGGCCCTGATTGGAGAATCAGAAGCCTCCCCCACACCATCCAAATCAGCAGAATGTCTTCAGGTGGTCACTGAAAGTGATTCATCTGACGATGAGTTCGATGATAAAGCATATATGTGCTTTATGGCCAAAGATGTTCCAGAAGGTGAAGACAGCGACGATGAGGTAAGTTCAACCTCAGCTATTCCGTCAAATGCATCTCATACTTTCGAAAACATGATGAATGAATTTAAAAACATTCAAAAGGCCCATGAGACTCTAAAATCGAGAATATACAGCTTCAATTAACTAATTTAGAGCTGAAAGATGAAAATGACTTGCTGAAAATAAATTATGAAAATATGTCTCTTGATTGTGAAACCAGCAAGGTCGATTTTGAAAAACTCATGGAGAGCAATCATCAACTTGCTCATGAACTAAGTGAGGCTAAAACTCACAACGAGAGCAAGACAAATGATTTGGTTCTACTACAAGCCAAAATCACAACTCTCGGCGAGAAAGCGAACTTGAGACCACGCCGAAATCGTTAGAAATCGTCCAAAAGAATGGAAGAAATTAGAGCCTTTGGGCAAAATGCTCATGATAAAAGTGGCTTAGGATATAGCTCATGTTCAAACAAAGGGAAAACTAGTACAGTGTTCGTCAAGAGTGTGGAACACATTCCAGAATCGGAAGAAATCCCGAGTCCCGTGAAGGAACCTGCTGTTCCGAGAAAACCGAAGGCTGCTATTCCGCCCCCGCAATCCTATTCCAGACAGCGGAATCATAAGCCATTCCAACCTGTGAGGCGCACTCAACAGCATGCTCCCAGAGCATATCAACAGCGCCAACAGCCGTTCAGAAGGAAGGCTGTATCCAATCACCAAAGGCCCGCACGGCAGTACTATCAGTACAGCACACCGAGGTATTGGATACAGGAGCCCCGTTATCCCTCAAGACAGCAGATGCCGGTTTAGTATCAACAACAGCATTGGGAATCCAACTGGAGACCCAGAAGGCAAGCTGTTAGGCCTAAGAAAATGGCTCCACCCCCAAGACGGCACTCGTACTGGATTAATAATAATAACCCTGAATTTTTCATGCATAATAATTATCATGGTTATAACAACTATGGATATGCCCCCCGTAGATATCAAAACACTGTACCGAGTATGTCCTACAGTAAACCAATTGCTGCCAGGAAAACTTGGGTACCAAGAGGAACTAACAATCATGGACCCAAAAATCAAAGGGGACCTAAATCTACTTAATCTTTTTGTTACAGGACATTCTAGAGGAGGATACCTGGTACTTTGATAGTGGATGCTCTCGGCACATGACCGGAGATAGGAGCAAGCTATCAGATTTTGTAGAAGGTCGCGGTCCAAAAGTTCGGTGATAAATCTAAAGGAAGAACAAGAGGAAAGGAAACCTACTTGTCGGGAAATTCAAAGTCACCGATGTTGCATATGTTGAAGGCTTACAGTATAATCTACTTAGTATTAGCCGATTACGTGATAAACGGTTCTCGGTGAAGTTCTATATAGATCACCTGTAGAGTCAAGAACATCCAAACCAAGGAAGTTGTGCTTACAGAAGCGGAGTAATATGTATATTCTTGTTTCGCAAGCCTATGAGCTCCTCAATTCCATGCTTTGTTGCCAAAGGCACTGCAGATCTTAGTGGTTATGGCACAAGAGGATGTCTCATGTCAACTTCAAGACAATCAACAAGCTCTCAAGACAGGGGAATGGTTAGAGGTTTGCCAAATGTGTCATTCAAGAAGGACGGCGTCGTGGACCATGTCGGAAAGGCAAACAAATCAAGTCAACCACGAAGAGCAAATCCTACCTTTCAACCCAAAGAGTGTTGGAAATGCTACACATGGATCTCTACGGTCTGTAGACCCGATAAGTTTGGGAGGTAAGAAATCCGCATGGTTGTTGTTGATGATTATTCCGGGTATGCTTGGACGATCTTTCTTAGCAAGAAGAGGAAACAACATCAAAGGCTGCCGAGATCTGAGAAAGTTGCAAAATGAAAAGGCATCGAGTATCGTGTGCATTCGTTAAAGGTACAGAATTTACTAACCGCTTTATAGAGCAATACTGTTCGGATAATGGAATACAGCACGAATACTCAGCTGCCCGTACACCTCAACAAAATGGTGTTGTCGAGCGAAAGAATAGGACGTTGAAAGAAGCAACAAGGACAATGATTGCCGCAAGCAAATTGCCACAGCGTTTCTGGGGTGAAGCAACCAATACAGCATGCTACACTCAAAACCGCTGTATCGTCAACAAGCACCACAACAAAACAGCATATGAGGTATGGAACAACAAAACTCCGTTAGTTTCTTATTTCCACATTTTTGGATGCAGGTGTTATGTATTGAATAATGGGAAAGACCAACTTAGAACCTTTGATGAGAAATCAGATGAAGGAATATTCGTAGGATACTCCTCCGTCAGCAAAACTTTCAGAATCTTTAATAAAAGGAAGCTGACGATCGAGAAATCAGTTCATGTAGTGTTTGACGAACCACACCATGACTCTACAGGAGTAGATGATATCACTCAGAACATTCACCATCTATCTATCTTGGATCCTTCAACTCCCATAGAACCTGTAGTTGATTTAGAAATCAACCCCGCAGTTGTAAGAATCGATGTGGATGAAGCTGACGCTGTACAAGCTGAAGCTGTATCCACAGAATCTTTCGATACAGTACGGGATCCTGAATTAGAACCCGACCGAAGATGGTTGAGAGATCACCCGCAAGAGCTGATCATTGGAAACATAAATGCTAGTGTTTCTACCCGTAGGAGAAGACAGAGTACACAAGGAAATGTACTTTGTGCAGCAGAAGAATCTAATGCTGAGATATCACAGTTTCCTGAATGGAAATCTCAATCCGATCTTAGAAGACTCAATATGTGCACTATTGCTGTATTCTTAGCCCAATCCGAACTTGTTTCGACCATAGACGCTCTTAATAATTCTCATTGGATAACATCTATGGAAGAAGAGCTTAATGGTTTCGAAAGAAACAATGTATGGTATCTTGTACCCAGACCAACACATCAATCGGTTATAGGAACCAAATGGGTATTTCGAAACAAAAAGGATCGAAATAGACTTATCATAAGGAATAAATCTAGACTAGTCGCACAAGGATATAGTCAGGAAGAAGGCATAGACTATGATGAAACCTTCGCTCCCATAGCGAGACTAGAAGCCATCAGGATATTTCTTGCCTTTGCCGCCCATAAGAGTTTTATTGTATACCAAATGGACGTCAAAAGTGCTTTCCTGAATGGAGATCTTGCAGAAGAAGTTTATGTTGAACAACCACCAGGGTTTGCCAACACAGACGGTATCGATCTAGTTTACAGGCTAAGGAAAGCGTTGTATGGACTTAAACAAGCCCCTAGAGCCTGGTACGAAACCCTGTCCCAGTATCTAACCAACAACGGATTTGAGAAAGGTGCTGTGGACAAAACCTTGTTCAAGATACAGGAAGGTGATGACCTTCTTATGGTGCAAATCTATGTGGATGATATTATTTTTGGTTCAACTAACCTTGCTCTATGTCAAAGGTTCTCTCATCTCATGCAAAGTAAATTTGAAATGAGTATGATGGGGGAACTTAGTTATTTTCTAGGTTTGCAGGTAAAGCAGATGCCTACAGTATTTTCATCAACCAAGAAAAATACGGCAAGGAGCTTCTCAACAAATTTGGAATGAACACTTCCAAATCCTCGCCAACCCCATGAGCACTTCCGTGCAAATTAGTGCTGATGAAGACGGAAAGCCGTTTGACCAATCACTCTCTGAGAAGCTCATTGGTTCACTCCTGTACCTAACGGCTAGCGAGCCGATATCCAGTTCTTTGTTGGAGTGTGTGCAAGATATCAAGTTGCACCTAAGGAATCACACTTCAATACACTAAACGAATCTGAAGTACGTTAAAGGAACAGTCGGCCTTGAGACTTTGGTATCCTAAGGAAGGCGGATTCGACTTAGTTGGATACAGTGACTCGGATCTCGGAGGCTGCAAGCTAGATAGGAAGAGTACAAGTGGAACTTGTCACTTTCTTGGACCTAGACTCGTTTCTTGGTTCAGTAAGAAGCAATTGGCTAATTATCTTTCCACGGCTGAATCAGAGTACTATGCTGCCGGTAGTTGCTGTATGCAGATCCTTTGGATGCAGCAACAGTTGTCAGACTATGGAATCGATGCCAGAGAGACTCCAATCATGTGTGATAGCACGAGTGCAATCGCAATCACGCACAATCCTGTCCTGCACTCGCGCACTAAGCATATCAACATGAAGCATCACTTCATAAGGAATCACGTCGAGAACAAGGATGTTCGCCTTGAAAAAGTTCATACAGACGTTCAGCTAGCCGACATCTTCACCAATCCGCTCGACACAGCAAGATTCAACATGCTCAGACAAGAATTGGGAATGCTACAACCAGACTCCCTGTAAGTAAATTACTGTTTTTACTCAACAATTTGAGGGGGAACGCTGTAAGACCCAAGAATACAGTATCCAACATTAATTATTTGTACACTCAAAATCGTCAATATAGCATTGTAGCGAGCGAAGACATATGAATCCTACAGCTGACGTGTGCAATAATTAAGGGGGAATACTGTAGGACCCATGAATACAGCATTAATCCTTAAGTTGCTGTATGAAATTTAAAACCTATATGTACCTTTTTAAGGGGGAACGCTGTATCGACGCGGAAACAGCACATACTATAGGATTTCGATTCAGTATATATATATAATATCATATTATTTCTTTTTAAAATAATTTTTGTCCACGTGCCCTGTTTTTATGTCAAACGTCATGTACATTAAATGCCTTACACGAAATCTGGACAACTGAATCTCAAAAGCCGCGATGTTTTAAATTGTTTATTGTTTCAAAACCGCCTTTTTAGGCATTTAGGGTGACACAAATGTCAGAAATGGGACCCGCTCATTTTTTAAACAATTTAATGGATCAGTGTACAAGTTACACTCAGTCCATCTTAACCGTTGATTTCAAAACCGGTTCCCATCCCTTAAAATCTGACCATTCGTACTCTGCAAAACCCTATTTCGCCGCCCAACTATAAAAGGACTGAATCTGCCATTAGAGACTCTTTACGCTTTCTGCAAATTCAAGAGTTCTCAAGCAAAAACAGCCTACATACTTTTCTGCATTATACTGCATATTTCGATTATTTTCTTGCACTTTCTCTTAAGTAATCACCAAATGGCTGGACAAACCTCTTCTCCTGCTCTGAAGAAGACTGCTAACATCATTGATGGCCGGATCTTTTCGAGATCTGTTATCATTGAGCGCATTTTGTCTGAAACCAACGACGCAGAACCCATGGAGTATATCATAACTCGACTTCGTCAACAAGGCCTTTATCGCTTTGGAAGTCAGACTGCTGATAAGTATGATGCACATCTGGTTGAGGAATTCTACCTCAACGCCGCCGTACGTTTTCTGTCATTGGCCCAAGGAGGTCATGTTGCCGACATCACCGCTACTATCCAGGATGTTGAGATCTGTATTAATAACGATCTACTCCAGAACATCTACAGGCTACCCGCTGATGGCCTGACTATGAAACAACTTGAGACATTCAGGTCTCAAGAGCTGATCACTAAATTTTATGGACTGTTCACAGGGTCCAAAGTTGTTGACATGGTTCAGACTACATGTCACAAGAAAATTTTTTGTCTCCCATATGTATATCTTCATGATTTTTGCTGCAGGATAATTGAGAATCGAACCGGTGCGTTCGAAATGTGTACCAACCTGAGGTTCAGGATGATGGTGGCTATTCTGAACTGTGAAAAGGTCAATTGGTGCCAAATAATCCTGAAACGCCTGCAAGAGGAGGTGTGCAAACCGGCCTCTCAGAAGAGATCTTTTGGTTTGATGTTAAACCATATCCTAACAAAATGCGGACTGTCGCAATGCACCGATGCTAAGAAGAATAACCCCAGAATATACCTAGGAGGCATCAAGCCTACTGCGTATAATCAAACCTCGATGGTCTGCAACCAGCCAAAAACTGGAAGTATGCCCATTTCCGCAGATCCACGAGATGAATCCTTGAAGTTCCAGGAAGTGGAATCGTCAAAGAAAAGAAAGAGATCTCACAGCAAGAAACCCTCTGCTGGTGAGAAACCCAAGAAGAGACTTAGGAGGCTTTCGAAAGTCAAATCTGCCAAGCCCACCGAAGAACTCTCCCCCGTGGCTCAACCCACTGACGAAGAACCCCAGGGCCCAACCCCTGTGGAAGAGGTGTCTCCTACTGTATCGACAGTAGATCCTGAGCCTTTGGCGGCTAGGACGGATAATGAGACATCTGCCAACGAACAAGACTTTAGCGAGTCGGCTGCCCATTTGGAGCCAACAGCTACTTCTCCTCTGCGGGATCCCACATCCGTACAGGATCCATCTTCCTTCAGGGTACCATCCCCTGTAAGGAGTCCCACTTCCATACAGGATCCCATACAAGTACAGGAATTCCTCGAGACAGCGTCTCCAGACGCTGTACGTAGTCCCTCCCCCGACTCCATCATTCATAAGACCCTTCTTTCTGTTCAAATTGAACAGGCTTACGAAAGATTTCTCACATGGAAAGGCTACAGGCTAGCTCCGTACGAAACATTATACAACTGGAGCGATTGGAGCCAAGAAGAAAATTTTGTCTCAGAAGTGACGGACTCAATGGAGATTGATGCCCTGATCCGATGGGAAAATGCTTTCTGCAAGGAGCTGATTGAAAGCCATCTGATGCAGAAATCTGACGCTAGAAGGAAAGGAAAGGACAAGTCAGAGGACTCTCCCGCAAATCCAAAAGACGATGACCATGACTCAGAAGACGACGACGATGCTTTTCAAGCAAGTCTGAGGATGAGTCGTGAAGAGGCTGAAGCTAGAGATGCCTCTCCACCCAAAGACGATGAAGGGCCATCAACCCAGAACAACCCCCCTTGCCACAGCATGAGAACATTCCCGACGAAGAGGAATCAGTCCCTCCAGTCGAGAAAGTTGATGCAATTTTGGAACAGGCACCTGAGCCTGCTGCCACCGAAGAGTTCGTACCCGAAAGACAACAGGAGGATTCAGTCCCTCCTGTATCCATGTCTACTGAAGATAATTCGCAACAGGAAGCCACTCAACCCCCTGTCTCCGAACCAGAACCAGCTGCTCCCGCCCCTTCAACCGTGGAATCCGAGGACGGTATCGAACCTGAGGATGTCCAACTTACTTCACGCCTAACCGTGAACGTAAGAATGTTGAACAGCTCTGAAGACTTTGCTCAACCAGATTCTCCAATTTCTGCCGCTAGGAAAGAGCGCCTGCGCGCACTTGGTCTTCAAACTGTATTCATCCAGGATGCAGTGAATGCTCTGTCTTCCGTTGAAAAAGCATTAAATTGGATGCATACTTCTGCTGTGGAGGAAATGACCACTCTCCAGCATGAAGTATCTCGTGTTGTCGAGGCATTCATTCTTCTGCCAGAAGTTTTCAAGCAAGCTTTGAAAATCATGGAAGACAAGCAGGAGCAACTCCTGAAGGAAGAAGCAACAAAAACACGAATAGCTGAAGCCAAGACCGCATGTGCCATGATTGAAAACAGCTCTCAACTGCGCGCCCACGACAAATGCATTAAGGATATGTCACAAACGCTTTCCTACCTTGTGGAAAGAATGACTAACATCGAGACAAAACAGGATGTTGCACTAGAAATCCTAAAAAGTCTTGATGAATCAGGCAAGAGAAGCTGCTAGGAGAAATTCACGAAGATGCTAGAAGACGGAAAACTCCCTCTCCAGCTTGATATGAAGAGCAAACACAAAAGAGGAGACCGGATCACCCATCCAGAAGACTGGATTCTTGCCTTTGATCGATCCTATGAAAGAAGAGCTATATACTAGGATCGAGGCAATGATTCCTTACAGAACTGGTGGCGTGGTACCGAGAATGATCCAGGGAGAAAGCCGTGGAGACATGCAGATCACTATAGGAGCTGAAATCCTTGTATATTAATTTGTATATTATTTTTGTCTTTGTAATTTTTCCCTTCGAAACAGCAAACCCTGTACTCAATTTATTTTATCAATAAAAGTGTTTGTTTGTCTTGAAAGATTACAACTCGTAATCTACTGTGTTGATGTATGATTACTTAAATTGTTTGATAAACAAACTCAAGTTAGATAACTTGATTGAAAATAAAGCTGTACGAACTAGTCTACGAACAGTTCATGATTTCAGTTGTAAGCTTAGAATACATTGTAAGATTGTGCCTGCGCGCCAATCATAAACTTAAGTTGTAATAATCCTTAACTGTATCGAACTTGCCTGCGAGCAGTTCATCATTTAGACTAAGACAGACCTTTTGACGAAAGACCAAGAAATCTGCCAGAAGACATCAAAAGAAGATCGCTTCATGAAAAAGGTTTGGCATCATCAAGAAGACTTGAAAAGTTAAGATAGTAAGTCTTGGCAAGTTGTCAAAAAGGGGGAAATTGTTGGGAAAACAAGAACCCTGTATCGAAACAGCCGGGATATTCAATCCTTGTATCGAACGGTATTTGATAAAAGAGGTTTTGACATATATGCCATTCCGCATACAGTAAAGGGAACTGTATCGAAGCATTGAGGCATTATCCTGTATCGAAGACCTGCCTCGAATCAGCATATTGTGAAGCCCGTCAGTACAGCAAGAAGTCTTATAAAAGACCAAGTATGGAAACTGTCTCAAAACTCAAATACAGTTATCTTCCATACAGCTCACAACAGGACAAAGAAGGAATCTCCAGAAGTCAAGTCCCGTTGAATAAAGAAGTATTTAAATAATCAAGGATAAAGTATTTAAATACTGTCAGTCAACATATCTTCAAAATCCCGCTAAAAATCCGGATCGTGTCATAATCCCGTTGGAACGAAATCTCACTCAAACGGATACATCTCAACGGATATATATTTCAAATACTATATATATCTTATGAAGGCATTGAAGATCAGTTACCAAAAACCTAAGCTATCGAAATCATTATCAAAGCAAAACATATCTCCAAAGCTTACTGCAACTCAGATCAAAAGAGATATACAGTGCTCATCACTCTGAACAACACTTCATCAGCTGAAAGCTCTTAAAGTCAAAGTTGTTGTTCACCATCTGTTCTATACTTTGAACAAACAGCCCTGTGTGGACTGAACAATTTGTGCTTCTCCGGAACTGTGTGTGAAGGATTTGCGTTGAAGAAGACGAAGATTCAGAACTGTGTGTGAAGAAGCAAGTCGAAGCATTAGCTCAAAACCAATCTGTGTGAACGGTTGAAGCTAAGATCTTTATATCAATCTGTGTGAACGATATATTGATTATGTGTGTTGTTATAATTACGTAGTTGTGTACGTAGTAATTATAATAAATTTTTTTACTCCTGTGTGGAGGACCAGTGGACGTAGAGGGGTTTACCTCGAACCACTTTAATTACTGTGTTATTTACATTCAGCTTTTACTGTTTTAATTACTGTGATTAAGTACGTATACTCTATACATTTAGTTCTTTGTATCCACAAGACAGCATCGTATCAGACTTCCGCTACGCACTCAGATTTAAAATCCATACAGTTTGTTGTTTAAACTATTTTTCCAAACTGTATCCAGTATACTTAGTGGCCAACAAGTGGTATCAGAGCGGTTGATTCTAAAAAGAATCGGTCGTATTTTTAACCGAATCAGATCCAAATCACTTAGTTTCAAAACAGTCTCTTTCATTCCTCTATTATCACATGGATACTTCTATGATTAACAAAGTTCCTATGTTCTCTATTAACGAATTTGACGACTGGAGAATTAGAATGGAGGCTCATCTTGCAGCAATGCACGAAGAGATGATTTTTGTTATACAGGATGGTCCTATCAAGATCATGAAGGTGAACACGGCCGCAAGGATTGAAGGCCAAGCCCATGCGGAGATGCTCGAGAAGGATCGCGAGCAATGGACCACAGATGAAAGAAAGCGAGCAAACCTTGACAACGTAGCTAAGAATGCGTTATTTGTCACTCTTGAAAAAGGCACGTTCTCTAAGGTAAAGAGCTGCAAAACAGCCAAAGAAATCTGGGATAAACTCAAGTTTATTTGTGAGGGAACTGAGCTCTCAAAAGAAAACAAGATTTCAAAACTGACTCAGCAATTTGAATCTTTTGAAATGAAACCAACAGAGACACTTGAGGAACTTGACCTCAGATTCACTGGTATTGTCGGTGAACTTAAAGCGTTGGGCAAAATCTATACCCAAAAGGAGAAGAACTTAAAAATTTTCAGATCTCTCCCAGCCCGATGGGACATTAAGACCACAGCTATGCGTGTATCTTGTAATCTTAATGAAATATCTACTTTTGATCTCTTCTCTGACCTCAAAGATTTTGAGTATGATATTGACAAAAGAGAGAAAGCTGAAGAATCTCCTTCAAAGGTCACAGCTCTAGCCGCTGTATCGAACCGTCGACACAGCATGCCCAGTTCGTCGAAGCCTAGTCACAAGAATGCTGACAGTGACGACGACATCCTGTCTCAAGATGAAATGGAGCTTCTCATGCAAAAATTCAAAAAGTTCATCAAACAGTCTGGAAAGACTCCCTACAGGCCCAAACATGTCTATAAGGTAAGTACCGAAACATCATCTGGTGATGCTAACCTGTGCTATAATTGCAGGAAACCAGGGCATTATGCAAATAAATGTCCTCATCCCAAAGTCCAAAGATTGCCGGAGGCCGAGCAACAAGAGAGAGATGAAAGAAGACGTGCTTGGAAAGACAAGCTCAAGGCCCTGATTGGAGAATCAGAAGCCTCCCCCACACCATCCAGTATACTTAGTGGCCAACAAAAGTTCCTCATCATCTTCATCCTTGCGAACATCTTCCTCAACATCGCTATCAACATTGAATGCGACTACCTTTTCACGAGGTATTGGTTTAGTACCTCTAGACTTGAGAACGATCTCATAATTGATGAGTGACCCAATGAGGGCACTAAACTTGAGCTTGTTGAGATCTTTGGACTCCATGATCGCGGTAACCATGGCATCCCATTCACGTGGCAACGAGCGAAGAATTTTCTTAGCTTTGTCGCTACTAGATGTAGGTTTTCCGAAAGATGCAAGTCCATTGGTTATAGCCGAGAACCGATCCAACATATTTGTGATCGTTTCCTCATCCTTCATGGAGAAGAGTTCGTAGTCATGAAGAAGCATGTTGATTTTAGTCTCCTTGACTTGGGTGGTTCCTTCATGAGTTACTTCGAGGATTTCCCAAATTTCCTTGGCCCTTTCGTAGGAAGATATCCTATTGAGTTCTTCGGGATTAAGGGTGCAATAGAGAAGTTGAGTAGCACGTGAATTGATGTGCATGATACTCCAGTCCTCGTCGTTGAACTCGTCGAACTTTTTCAACGATCCATCTTCTTTCTTGGCAAGTTTTGGACCAAGGGCAATGACTTTCAAAATTTTAATATCATAGGCTTGAACGAATATAGCCATTTTCTTTTTCCATGTCATGAAATTAGAACCATCGAATAAGGGAGGATGGGTGAGAGCATTTCCTTTGATTTGGCCAAGAAGAGCCATTTGCGGATCTTTTTCCCTTAGGTGGTTAAACCCTTAAAAAGAGACCTGCTCCGATACCAACTGAAGAGATAAATTCACCACTAGAAGGGGGGTTGAATAGTGGTAATGCGGTATATCGAACTTTCTCGCGAATAAAGATAAAATGTGCGGAAAGTAAAAGACTCAAATATTTATAGAGTTTTGGAAACTTGCCTACGTCCTCTCTCCGACTTCTTTTTTTATTGGATAAAGAACAACCACACACTTATATCATCTTCGATCGGTCTGAGAACAACAACCGTTATGACCACTTGTCTTCTATTGGTCCAAGCACAACCACTCTCAAAATAAACTTTGTGTCTAGTGTTCTATCGGAACTAGATAATCCTTACTTACGAATATTGGAGTGTAATCCTAACAATGCCGGATCAAAGATCCTAATAACACCGGATCAGTGACTCTTAATTCGTTTCTCTTACGCTCGTGTATGAGTGATGCAACACTCACAACAAAATGAAAAGAATACAAAGTATAATAGATATTACAATGTGTATCACTCTTGTATCTTTTCTCTCACAACTTAGAATGCAATAATAAATAGAAATCTAAACTCAAGAATGCTTTGAATGCTTGAATAATTGAATGCTTGAAGTTGTGTGTTGAGACACCCAAGTGATATGGGTATTTATAGTGTCAAGTCCTTCTTCATATGCTGAAAAATGTATTATTAGCGTGCACTAATAATTCTTCATAGCGTGTGTTATCGAGCTTTGACTTGACTGAACTGAACGGTCATTAAACTATACCAACTGTCATAATACACGTCTAGCATGCGCTAGTCAGTCTTCTCTAGCGTGCATTATCGTCGGTCAACAGGTCTTCACTTTTGACTGTTGAATCTTTTCGGTTTGTCTCCCCAATGTCTCTTTTCCAACGGATAAAAATGTACTGGACTACCAATATGATTTCCGGTAGCATGCGTAAGGTTTGACATGTAACGTGCACTAAGACCTCTGAATAGTGTATGTAAGTATACTTTCGTAGCATGCGCAGATGATTTTCCTTTTTCTGTCCAGACCTCACTGACTCTCTGCCTTGATTAAGATAAATGCGATAGCGTGCGCTGTAAATAGATGTTAACGTACGCTAAGTTTGACAACTTAGCGTGCACTGATATTGTAGGCTTTGCGTGCGCTATCCATCAGGTGACTACTACTTGAATGCAGATTACTGGCCTGACTGCAGATGACTTGCCCTCGATAGCGTGTGCTACCATGCAGTCTGTCGCATGCGCTAGGAACATGATTTTCCTTCAATGTAACAGCTCGATGGGATAGATTTTGTTTAAATGTTTTGAATATAATCATCATCAAAATACTTTGAGTCAACAAAATTCCTCAATTTCACATCAGTTTCGAAATAAAAGTTGTGAAAGTGAAGAATTTAACATCGGTTTTTAGGAAAACCGATGTTAATTTTTCATTTAATATCGATTTTTTCGGAACCGATGTTGTATCAATTTTTAAATATATAATATAACTTAATATATATTTTAAATTCATAAATTGTATTATAATTTTCAGTTATATTTAAATAATCAGATAATTTATTATATACATATAAATATTTTAATATATATATATATATATCGTTATATGAATTTTTTATCAATAAATAGTTTATATTTTTATGACTTTTAAATATATAATATCAATATGTATTTTAAGTTTATATTATGATATGTAGATATAAATTTATATTATACATAATCAATTATAATTAAATTTATATGATAATATATATCTATATATATATATATGAATATATATATATATATATGATGTTATATTATATTTATATTCATATATATATTTGAACTTATTTTATAATATATAGTTATATTATATATATTCAATTATATTTAAAGTTATATGATTATATATATTTACATATTAAGTTATATTATATTATATACTTAAAGTTACATTATATTATGTATACTTATAATTATATTATAATATATATATATATATGTTTATATTCATTTTTATTAATAAATAGTTTAATATTTTATTAGTTTTAAATATTTAATGTTAATATATATCTCTAAGTTATATTATGATATTTAGATGTAAATTTATATTATATATGCTTATTTATGATGGAATCTATATTATGATATGTAGATATAAATTTATATTAAATATATCCAATTATATGTGAAATTACATTACATAAAATCTAGTTACTTTCTTAATCAATATATAATATTATATTAATATCACTTTCAGATAGAATATAACTTAATATATATTTTTATATTTATATTATGTATATGAAAATTTATATATTATATATGTATTCAATTATATTTAAATTTATATACATTTATACATCTATAATTATATTATACATATTCAAGTATATACAAAGGTATATGATATATATATATATACATATATATATATATATATATATAGTAAATTATCTTATATTTATATAAATTTATAAATGTATATAGTATATAAATATAACACAAATATAAACTAAGTTATGTTACATTTATATAAATATATATAGTATCTAAATATAACACATAGCGAAAAATGAACAAGAAGTTCATCTAGCGGAGTGGTAACATCACACTTCTAAGAAAGAGGTTGTGAGTTCGAAACCCACCAACAACGAAATTTAATGGTACTTGTTGCAGGTTGGTGGGTGGCTGGTGCGGGTGGTTGGGGCGGGTGGCTGGGCGGGAGGCTAGGTTGGGACTGGGTTGGGCTAGCTGGTTAGTCGCGGTTCGATAAAATTTTAAAATTGTGAAATTTAACATCGGTTGTCCCAGAACCGAAGTTAAATTTCATGACGTTAAAATAAACGTCGGTTGTCCCAGAACCAATGTTAAAGTTCATGACATTAAAATTAACATCGGTTGTTACAACAGCCGATGTTAAAGTCGAAGTTTAACATCAGTTATTAGAACCGATGTTAAATTTAACATCCCTACATTTAAGATTGGTTTTGCCGATGTTAAATGTCTGTTTTGTAATAGTGGATGTTTTTAAACTTTGCTGACTCTTGGCTGAGTTTGTCAAAATCATTTTTCAGCTGGACTTTCTCAATCTTCGGCTGTACATTCTCAGTTGTAACAGTCAGGTGGGCTGATTCTAGGGTTTCAAAGTCTTTTAGCAACTGATTAACAGTTTTGTGAAGATCAATGTCTTCAGACATGTCAGAACTGAAGCCTTCTGAAGTTTGAGGTTTAGATGTTACCTCTTCATCAACCAAGTTAGCCATCAAGCAGTTGTAGTCATCATCATCATCTGAAAAGAATCCATTGCTTGATTCAACTCTCTCTTGATATTCACCAATGAGAGATTTCCTTTTGTCATCCTTTCTGCCCATGTCCTTCTTGCTTTCATCCTTTTTGAGTTCGGGGCAGTCAAATTGGATATGTCCTGTTTTGTGACAATTTTAGCATTCTATTTTCCAGTTTCCAGCTTTTTGATTTCTTTTTGGGTTTTCCTTGAAGTTCTTCTTGTACTTTGAATAGTTCTTCCTGAAATTGCTGAACCTCTCCATGATAAATGCCATATCTTCTTCAAAATTTAGAGGGCTTGGGGGACTGACTTCAACTTGACTCTTTGCAGGCGATTCTGCTGCAAAGGCTATTCCTTTCTCAGCTGGTTCATTAGATAATGATCAGGGCAGCTCAAACTTGAATGCTTTGAGGTCTGAGAAAATTTCTTGGATCTTTATCTTGTTAAGATATTTAGATTCCCAAGCGACGGCCTTCATGCTCCATTATAGGGTGAGGGATCTTAGAACCTTCAGAGCCATCTCTCGGTTGCCATATGTCTTACCAAGAGAATTTATTTCATTTACGATCTCTGTAAATCTTGTATCCACGTGATCAATGGTTTCTCCACTCTTCATCTTGAAGTTTTCAAACTTCTGGGTGGCTATTGACAATTTATTTTCCTTGATCGGCTCAGTTCCCTCACACATTACAGCTAATGTGTCCCAAATTTCTTTGGCATTTTTGCAATCCTTGATCTTAACCATGGTGGCTTTGTCAAGAGTCTGGTATAATATATCTCTGGCCCGGTTGTCAAGATTGGCCAGCTTTCTTTCTTCAGAGGACATCTCTGTTCTCTTCTTGGGAATCTTCTCTTGCTTCCCGGCTGCAATCTCCTCAGCTGTATTGTCCTTTAGGAATGTGAAGGGTCCATCCTCTATGATACACCACATATCGTCATGTATAGATGATATATGTGCCCGCATTCTTATTTTCCAGAAGTCATATTCATCAATAGACAATGCAGGTAACCTAGAGTGCATGTGTTACATGTGTTTCATTATAATGAGAGATTAAGATACACACACACACACACACACACACACACATATATATATATATATATATATATATATAGATCTGGTTCTGTAAAAAACTAACCTCTATGATACCACTTGTAGGTCACAAGTCGTCAGGAAAAAGTCTAGAGGGGTGTGAATAGACTTATTTAACTCTTTTCCTGAATCTCAGGTGAGTGAACTTATATATTAAATATGCAGCTAATAAACCTTGGCTGCAGATGAGTAATGCGGAAGCACAGCTGATGATAATGCAGATGACTATGTCGGCTGCAGGTGATTTATGTCAACTATAAAACTAAATTATGCGGAAGACAGTTGACTGCTAAATGGAACAGTAAATATGAATGCAGCAAATAAGTATGATGTAATGCAGTAAATCACACAAGCACTTATAGTGGTTTCAGAGGTGGGGTAATCCTCTACTAGTCCACTTCTCTCCAAACTAGTTGGAGATAAATTCACTATAACCGTCAACCGATGACAAATGTTACAGCAAATTTCTCTAGTTACAAAAGCTTCCAACCAGTGGAAACCCGTTGTAACACCCCCAATCCGCTCAGGGACATTACACGCCGTAGACCCTCTCCTTGAGGATCTACCAGGCTGATAACAAAAATCAAACATCTAAACCTCGCCTTTAAGGCTAAAATGACTCAGTAGACGGACTTGGTCTTTCAATAATAACATACAACTCAATTCCAAACACATACCCACGCAGGGGTCAAAATACAATAAACTCCCGTACAACGGGGAAAAGATACTGCAGCGGAAAAGAAAATACAACCAGACCAAAACGACATCAACTGATCCTCGTGTGATTAGTATCGTTCATCTTTCATCATCCTTCGTGCCGACCCTGTGCTATGCTCCAAAACCTGAATGCAAAAATAGACATCCACCCCCCGAATACTCGGGGGTTAGCAAAACTCCACTGTTTTGCTAGTGCAAGTGCAAGTGCAAAAATACGAGCCATACAATTCACATTCCACGAATAACAATAACCAGGAATCCTCAAAGATCCAAACATAATGAAAAGTACTCCCCGAGGCAAGAGTTTGGGTAAAACATTCCGAAACCGAAAAACCACAATTAAGGGGAAACAATTTGTAAAACAGTTTAAAATGCCATCGAAAGTTTTAATAGAAAACAATTTAGGATTACCGAATCCTTATCTTTCCAAAAATCAACAGGGTCACAGCCCAAAGGTTTTGTTTTCGCAAATAGAAAACCGACAACAATTCACAGGGTTAAAACCCACGTCACGTGTCCTCGTCGGACATAAAATCAAAACAATATAATCGCCCAAGATACGTAAACCTTGGTCACCAAAAATACAACACCAACTCGTGAATCCAGGGCTATACCATTGGATTCCCTTCGTGGCCCCGTCGGACCCTCCCAAGGTGAGTAGAATGCGTTTTCGAAATCATATACACCAATGCGTGAAGTTTTACTCGTGAATCCAGGGCTATACCATTGGAATTCCCTCCGTGGCCCCGTCGAACCCTCCCGAGGTGAGCAAATACATTCACCAAACATACACACGCACTCGTGAAGTTTTACTCGTGAATCCAGGGCTATACCATTGGAATTCCCTCCGTGGCCCCGTCGAACCCTCCCGAGGTGAGTAAATACATTCACAAAACAAACAACCACACTCGTGTATCCAGGGCTATACCATTGGACTCCCTCCGTGATCCCGTCAGACCCTCCCGAGGTGAGCGAAATACATTCACACAATTAACACGTCACAACAAGGATATTCATACAATCCACCAAAGGCAACAAACACAAAGCACGACATAATCGTCAAATCACAACGCACAAAAAGTGAGATAATATATGCACACACGTGTTATCAAGCGCAACATCAACACCAAACATATCCATAGGATTCACATAGTCACTTACAACCCACACAATTTACAAACACACACGTTTTGAAAGTGAGCCTTTAACGAGGCTAGTCGAATCTTTTGAAAAACTCGTTTCAAAGAAACACACACACATACCAAGACGATCACCAATCATCATATCCACAAAACAAGAAATGTATGGACAAGGTACTTGCCTCGAAATCACAAACGCAACGAGACGACGGATAGGACGTGGTCGAATAGCCCCGAACGCCCGAACACCATCAAGAACGCGATAGCACCACGAGTATTACGAGAATAACACCACACGAATCATCAATCACAAACGGAATTCAACATCGGAATCATCGAGCACCTATAATCCTACATAAGGAATAGTAAAACATGATTACGACGAGAATCAAGGCCGAAAACAACGGAAATCCCAACAAACTATCAAAGGGAACTCATTCGAACATTTAATCGAACATTAAATGTTCAAGACCCTTCAAGAACAAAGAAATCACCCCTGTCGAGCAGACCAAAGATACGAGTATCCAATCCATAGAACAAGTTCAAAACAACGTTTATACAACAATTAATTGATCAAAAGCAGTTGGAATCGAAATCAAAAGGAAAATCCCCAAATCTACAAAAACAAGGGTTCAAGCCAAAATACCTTGATTTGGATGAAGGATTCAAGTAGAGGTCGAAAATCTACAACAAGACTTGAGGTGGATGATCTCTACAAGTTTGGGAGCACTCAAATCGCCCAAAAATCTCCCACAAATCGCCTTAGATGGAAGGAGGAAGAAGAGAGGAGAAAAATGAAGTTTTCTCCTCGAAAATCTGCTAAAAAATGCAGAAAAAGCCCGTGTGACGCGGCACAGGATGAGTGTGCCGCGGCCCAGGGCCAAGAAAAATGCCCAGGAATCAGCTTAGTGCCGCGGCACAGCTGAAGTGTGCCGTGGCACACAGTACAGCCCACTCCAACACGAAAAAGGCACATCGTATAGTCTTAGCTATTTCGACCATAACTCCCTCTTCTGGACTCCGATTGACTCACCGTTTGAACCATTGGAAAGCTAACTTGATGCTCTATAATATTGCAAAGATTCAGAATTTTTGGAGTTTCCAAGAATTAATGGTGACTTTACAAAGTCGAACTCCCACATGAAAAAGTCGATTAAGGACACGGAACTCAACAAAACGACACCGAAACGAACTCGGATGACAAAAAGTGCAGAATTAATCATTCTCGAAATGACGAACCGATCATGAGAAAGTCGTCAAGACGGACTCCGGACGAAAAAAGAAATTTACCGAAAATCGAAAATTGCGGATATTACATTCTACCCTCCTTAAAAGAAGTTTCGTCCCGAAACTTAAAACAAGTAGGGAGAAGCAATATCCCCTTCCAGGAAAACTCGACGAGATACACAAAAATCGAAAACTCGCGCCCGACGGCGAAAGGCTGCAAGAAACGCAAAGAGACATATGGCGTGAAAACACGCTCCACGGCGACTAACACAACGTCACCATTAGGGATATAACAAAACCAACAAATGACAAGCGTCATCAAATGGATAATATAGTCAAGTCAATTATCCGAACAATCACAAAATACAACGAACGAAAATCAATATGATTGGCCAGGCCAACGGTACATCAATCAAAGCGAGCAATCGGCCGAACAAATACGGAATTCCACCGCCCAAGGGTTGGAAGATCGAAAACGAGACTAATTTCCCGAACTTAAGGGAATTAGGAAGGAGTCTGAATGCTCAACAATCACAAAACGAGATCAACAAAAACCGAACAATCAAACGATCGAACCACAAAGATCGAGACAACAAAAATCGAACGATCATGTTCGAATCACGAAGAACAATAAAAATTCAAACAACAACTCCAAGGTTCACATCTCGACTCGAGACAATATATGATCCGGTGAAAAAAACAACATATGCATTCACATAAGATCCACATGAGAGGGAATAGAAATTGAAAGGTCACAACGACAAACGAGTTATTCCGAAACAATACCACGCTCGTTCGATCAACAAAAGCAAGGGGCAGGACAAGCTCAGAAAATGTCAACGAATATAAACGAGTCGACAGAGTGGAAAACACAGGAGTTCCAAATTCGATCCACTTCGAATAAAAGAACTAGTAGAACCAAAAGATGCTACTTCCGAACAAGGTTCACAAGAATCGAACTGAACTCGGAAAAGTCACAGCGATAACCAGATCGACCAAAAACAAGATCACAGCTCGTTCGAACGATGAAACCGAAATACAGAACAAGCTCAGACAGTATCAACGAACACGGGCGAATCGATAGACTGGAGAAAGAGAAAATATAGAAGCCTAAAATAGTACGGGTATTATATTCGACCTCTTCTAAAAGAAAGTCGTCGCAACTCACAATAACGAAACAAGGTAACAACATAAAAAGCAACCGAGAGAAATCTCTATGGGCCTCTCGAGCCGATCCGATAAGCTGTCTTTGAAGCGCAAACTCCGAAAGTCTCGGTAGCCAATTCGCAAAACTGAATTCGGTGACCCTCGAGTCCACACTCGAAATGTGTTACTGACGAGAAGTACAAATTGCATGTACATTCCCCCGGCACATCACGGTTGAGACACCTCGGCTCGGCATACCGAAAATACAAATGCTAGATAGAATGGATCAAAACACCGCAAAACAACATACCGGAGATGCCAACTCAGCATAACATATCAACGCATACAAAAATCACAACAACAACGACATCTTTCGACGATTACAACATCCCGAACGACAGCCAACACACAATCACAAACATCATGAAACAATCACCCATGTGTATAAAGCACAAAAATCCAAACTTTAATAACTCACACTAGTGCGACAACACGCAAATCACCACGAGGCGATAAACAGTAAACACCAGTTCACACCTCTCACAGAGGGCCAACAAAACATATGCGTGGCGAACGACTCGACGCTCACGCCACCAATTCAATCACAATTCGGGGTTGACACCGTAACGAAAGTTCGAAAACCATACACGCAGTTCCGGTCCGCAAACAGGAATGATAGGTTTTAAAAACGAAAACCACCTTTTGAAGACAGTTTGGAAACACCAGTTGATCTTGAGTATCATTTTACAAAAAGTTGAACAAACATCATTTTCGAGACTTTGAAAATCATCTTGCGTTTGAATAAAAATGAGGACACCTTCTCGTAGTTAAAAACTTTCAAAATATTCGACACTTGGGTCTAAGCAATTGCATTTCTAAAAGTAATTGAAAATATCTCAAAATATTTTGGTCCTCAATTGGAATGATTTTGAAACATATTACGGTACTAGAAGGCACCTTGAAAGTACTGCGAGAAAATAATTCGTTTTAAAAGTATGTCTCGAATTTTAATTTTCTAAGATACTCAAGGTTTTCAAAAATAATTCAATGGGCTAGAATGCCCAAAAATTTCAGGTAATTACACAGAACATTATAGCGCCGTGGTCCCACGCCGGAACCCACCAGACTAAAAACCATTTAAAAAAATGCCAAAAAGGCCGATGACGGTAATGTTTCAAAAACTCACAAAAGCCATTTTACAACATGCTAAATACCGTCATAAGAATTTCGCCAAAACGATCAAGGCCATAATGCCACAAACTCGGTTAAGGGAATCGGTTTTCAAAATAAAACTCAGTCGGTAAAATACCGAAAGCCATTACAGAAGAACTCACGCAGCGGATAAAAGAAATAAAGTCAAACATGCACAAGACAGCAACACTACTCCTCATATGAACGAAAAATGGGAGTCAAATAATCACGTATCACGAAATCAAAATCCATAAGAGGATTCCGTCACTTAACAAATAATCATAAAAAATAGCTCGTGTCACACGAGGCACAACACAAAGAAGGGAGACTTACAACCACATGTCGCACGAAGATGATGATCGCCCACGATACTAATCACGACCAACCAACTCAGACGACGCGTCGCGACACGACTCAGTCAGATAAAATCCGACGAGACAAAAACTCAATAGACACCACTGACCCGACAGCCTAGGTTTCCACAACCTAAGCTCTGATACCATTCTGTAACACCCCCAATCCGCTCAGGGACATTACACGCCGTAGACCCTCTCCTCGAGGATCTACCAGGCTGATAACAAAAATCAAACATCTAAACCTCTCCTTTAAGGCTAAAATGACTCAGTAGACCGACTTGGTCTTTCAATAATAACATACAACTCAATTCCAAACACATACCCACGCAGGGGTCAAAATACAATAAACTCCCGTACAACGGGGAAAAGATACTGCAGCGGAAAAGAAAATACAACTAGACCAAAACGACATCAACTGATCCTCGTGTGATTAGTATCGTTCATCTTTCATCATCCTTCGTGCCGACCCTGTGCTATGCTCCAAAACCTGAATGCAAAAATAGACATCCACCCCCCGAATACTCGGGGGTTAGCAAAACTCCACTGTTTTGCTAGTGCAAGTACAAGTGCAAAAATACGAGCCATACAATTCACATTCCACGAATAACAATAACCAGGAATCCTCAAAGATCCAAACATAATGAAAAGTACTCCCCGAGGCAAGAGTTTGGGTAAAACATTCCGAAACCGAAAGACCACAATTAAGGGGAAACAATTTGTAAAACAGTTTAAAATGCCATCGAGAGTTTTAATAGAAAACAATTTAGGATTACCGAATCTTTATCTTTCCAAAAATCAACAGGGTCACAGCCCAAAGTTTTGTTTTCGCAAATAGAAAACCGACAACAATTCACAGGGTTAAAACCCACGTCACGTGTCCTCGTTGGACATAAAATCAAAACAATATAATCGCCCAAGATACGTAAACCTTGGTCACCAAAAATACAACACCAACTCGTGAATCCAGGGCTATACCATTGGATTCCCTTCGTGGCCCCGTCGGACCCTACCAAGGTGAGTAGAATGCGTTTTCGAAATCATATACACCAATGCGTGAAGTTTTACTCGTGAATCTAGGGCTATACCATTGGAATTCCCTCCGTGGCCCCGTCGAACCCTCCCGAGGTGAGCAAATACATTCACCAAACATACACACGAACTCGTGAAGTTTTACTCGTGAATCCAGGGCTATACCATTGGAATTCCCTCCGTGGCCCCGTCGAACCCTCCCGAGGTGAGTAAATACATTCACAAAACAAACAACCACACTCGTGAATCCAGGGCTATACCATTGGACTCCCTCCGTGATCCCGTCGGACCCTCCCGAGGTGAGCGAAATACATTCACACAATTAACACGTCACAACAAGGATATTCATACAATCCACCAAAGGCAACAAACACAAAGCACGACATAATCGTCAAATCACAACGCACAAAAAAGTGAGATAATATATGCACACACGTGTTATCAAGCGCAACATCAACACCAAACATATCCATAGGATTCACATAGTCACTTACAACCCACACAATTTACAAACACACGCGTTTTGAAAGTGAGCCTTTAACGAGGCTAGTCGAATCTTTTGAAAAACTCGTTTCAAAGAAACACACACACATACCAAGACGATCACCAATCATCATATCCACAAAACAAGAAATGTATGGACAAGGTACTTGCCTCGAAATCACGAACGCAACGAGACGACGGATAAGACGTGGTCGAATAGCTTCGAACGCCCGAACACCATCAAGAACGCGATAGCACCACGAGTATTACGAGAATAATACCACACGAATCATCAATCACAAACGGAATTCAACATCGGAATCATCGAGCACCTATAATCCTCCATAAGGAATAATAAAACATGATTACGACGAGAATCAAGGCCGAAAACAACGGAAATCCCAACAAACTATCAAAGGGAACTCATTCGAACATTTAATCGAACATTAAATGTTCAAGACCCTTCAAGAACAAAGAAATCACCCCTCGGGTCGAACGAACCAAAGATACGAGTATCCAATCCATAGAACAAGTTCAAAACAACGTTTATACAACAATTATTTGATTAAAAACGGATTGGAATCGAAATAAAAAAGGAAAATCCCCAAATCTACAAAAACAAGGGTTCAAGCCAAAATACCTTGATTTGGATGAAGGATTCAAGTAGAGGTCGAAAATCTACAACAAGACTTGAGGTGGATGATCTCTACAAGTTTGGGAGCACTCAAATCTCCCAAAAATATCCCACAAATCGCCTTAGATGGAAGGAGGAAGAAGAGAGGAGAAAAATGAAGTTTTCTCCTCGAAAATCTGCTAAAAAACGCAGAAAAAGCCCGTGTGACGCGGCACAGGATGAGTGTGCCGCGGCCCAGGGCCAAGAAAAATGCCCAGGAATCAGCTTAGTGCCGCGGCACAGCTGAAGTGTGCCGCGGCACACAGTACAGCCCACTCCAACACGAAAAAGGCACATCGTATAGTCTTAGCTATTTCGACCATAACTCCCTCGTCTGGACTCCGATTGACTCACCGTTTGAACCATTGGAAAGCTAACTTGATGCTCTATAATATTGCAAAGATTCAGAATTTTTGGAGTTTCCAAGAATTAATGGTGACTTTACAAAGTCGAACTCCCACATGAAAAAGTCGATTAAGGACACGGAACTCAACAAAACGACACCGAAACGAACTCGGATGACAAAAAGTGCAGAATTAATCATTCTCGAAATGACGAAACGGTCATGAGCAAGTCGTCAAGACGGACTCCGGACGAAAAAAGAAATTTACCGAAAATCGAAAATTGCGGATATTACATTCTACCCTCCTTAAAAGAAGTTTCGTCCCGAAACTTAAAACAAGTAGGGAGAAGCAATATCCCCTGCCAGGAAAACTCGACGAGATACACAAAAATCGAAAACTCGCGACGGCGAAAGGCCGCAAGAAACGCAAAGAGACATATGGCGTGAAAACACGCTCCACGGCGACTAACACAACGTCACCATTAGGGATATAACAAAACCAACAAATGACAAGCGTCATCAAATGGATAATATAGTCAAGTCAATTATCCGAACAATCACAAAATACAACGAACGAAAATCAATATGATTGGCCAGGCCAACGGTACATCAATCAAAGCGCGAGCCAATCGGCCGAACAAATACGAATTCCACCGCCCAAGGGTTGGAAGATCGAAAGCGAGACTAATTTCCCGAACTTAAGGGAATTAGGAAGGAGTCGAATGCTCAACAATCACAAAACGAGATCAACAAAAACCGAACAATCAAACGATCGAACCACAAAGATCGAGACAACAAAAATCGAACGATCATGTTCGAATCACGAAGAACAATAAAAATTCAAACAACAACTCCAAGGTTCACATCTCGACTCGAGACAATATATGATCCGGTGAAAAAAACAACATATGCATTCACATAAGATCCACATGAGAGGGAATAGAAATTGAAAGGTCACAACGACAAGCGAGTTATTAGAAACAATACCACGCTCGTTCGATCAACAAAAGCAAGGGGCGGGACAAGCTCGAGAAAATGTCAACGAATATAAGCGAGTCGGCCAGTCGAAAACACAGGAGTTCCAAATTCGATCCACTTGAATAAAAGAACTAGTAGAACCAAAGATGCTACTTAGAACAAGGTTCACAAGAATCGAACCGAACTCGGAAAAGTCACAACGATAACCAGATCGACCCAAAACAAGATCACAGCTCGTTCGAACGATGAAACCGAAATACAGAACAAGCTCAGACAGTATCAACGAACACGGGCGAATCGATAGACTGGAGAAAGAGAAAATATAGAAGCCAAAAATAGTACGGGTATTATATTCGACCTCTTCTAAAAGAAAGTCGTCCCCGCAACTCACAATAACGGAAACAAGGTAACAACATAAAAAGCAACCGACAGAGAAATCTCCTGTGGGCCTCTCAGAGTCGATCCTGATAACTGTGCTGAAGCGCAAACTCCGAAAGTCTCGGTAGCCAATTCGCAAAACTGAATTCGGTGACCCTCGAGTCCACACTCGAAATGTGTTACTGACGAGAAGTACAAATTGCACGTACATTCCCCCGGCACATCACGGTTGAGACACCTCGGCTCGGCATACCGAAAATACAAATGCTAGATACAATGGATCAAAACACCGCAAAACAACATACCGGAGATGCCAACTCAGCATAACATATCAACGCATACAAAAATCACAACAACAACGGCATCGTTCGACGATTACAACATCCCGAACGACAGCCAGCACACAATCACAAACATCATGAAACAATTACCCATGTGTATAACGCACAAAAATCCAAGCTTTAATAACTCACACTAGTGCGACAACACGCAAATCACCACGAGGCGATAAACAGTAAACACCAGTTCACACCTCTCACAGAGGGCCAACAAAACATATGCGTGGCGAACGACTCGACGCTCACGCCACCAATTCAATCACAATTCGGGGTTGACACCGTAACGAAAGTTCGAAAACCATACACGCGATTCGGTCCATAGCAGGAATGATAGGTTTTAAAAACGAAAACCACCTTTTGAAGACAGTTTGGAAACACCAGTTGATCTTGAGTATCATTTTACAAAAAGTTGAACAACCATCATTTTCGAGACTTTGAAAATCATCTTGCGTTTGAATAAAAATGAGGACACCTTCTCGTAGTTAAAAACTTTCAGAATATTCGACACTTGGGTCTAAGCAAATGCATTTCTAAAAGTAATTGAAAATATCTCAAAATATTTTGGTCCTCAATTGGAATGATTTTGAAACATATTACGGTACTAGAAGGCACCTTGAAAGTACTGCGAGAAAATAATTCGTTTTAAAAGTACGTCTCGAATTTTAATTTTCTAAGATACTCAAGGTTTTCAAAAATAATTCAATGGGCTAGAATGCCCAAAAATTTCAGGTAATTACACAGAACATTATAGCGCCGTGGTCCCACGCCGGAACCCACCAGACTAAAAACCATTTAAAAAAATGCCAGAAAGGCCGATGACGGTAATGTTTCAAAAACTCACAAAAGCCATTTTAAAACATGCTAAATACCGTCATAAGAATTTCGCCAAAACGATCAAGGCCATAATGCCACAAACTCGGTTAAGGGAATCGGTTTTCAAAATAAAACTCAGTCGGTAAAATACCGAAAGCCATTACAGAAGAACCCACGCAGCAGATAAAAGAAATAAAGTCAAACATGCACAAGACAGCAACACTACTCCTCATATGAACGAAAAATGGGAGTCAAATAATCACGTATCACGAAATCAAAATCCATAAGAGGATTCCGTCACTTAACAAATAATCATAAAAAATAGCTCGTGTCACACGAGGCACAACACAAAGAAGGGAGACTTACAACCACAGGTCGCACGAAGATGATGATCGACCACGATACTAATCACGACCAACCAACTCAGACGACGCGTCGCGACACACGACCGATCGGATAAAATCCGGCGAGACAAAAACTCAATAGACACCATCGACCCGGCTAGGTTTCCACAACCTAAGCTCTGATACCATTCTGTAACACCCCCAATCCGCTCAGGGACATTACACGCCGTAGACCCTCTCCTCGAGGATCTACCAGGCTGATAACAAAAATCAAACATCTAAACCTCGCCTTTAAGGCTAAAATGACTCGATGGACCGACTTGGTCTTTCAATAATAACATACAACTCAATTCCAAACACATACCCACGCGGGGTCAAAATACAATAAACTCCCGTACAACGGGAAAAGATCTTGCGGCGGAAAAGAAAATACAACTAGACCAAAACGACATCAACTGATCCTCGTGTGTTTTGTATCGTTAATCTTTCATCATCCTTCGTGCCGACCACATGCTATGCTCCAAAACGAATGCAAAAATAGACATCCACCCCGAATGCTCGGGGTTAGCAAAACTCCCTTTGTTTTGCTAGTGCAAGTACAAGTGCAAAAATACGAGCCATACAATTCACATTCCACGAATAACAATAACCAGGAATCCTCAAAGATCCAAACATAATGAAAAGTACTCCCCGAGGTAAGAGTTTGGGTAAAACATTCCGAAACCGAAAGACCACAATTAAGGGGAAACAATTTGTAAAACAGTTTAAAATGCCATCGAGAGTTTTAATAGAAAACAATTTAGGATTACCGAATCCTTATCTTTCCAAAAATCAACAGGGTCACAGCCCAAAGGTTTTGTTTTCGCAAATAGAAAACCGACAACAATTCACAGGGTTAAAACCCACGTCACGTGTCCTCGTCGGACATAAAATCAAAACAATATAATCGCCCAAGATACGTAAACCTTGGTCACCAAAAACACAACACCAACTCGTGAATCCAGGGCTATACCATTGGATTCCCTTCGTGGCCCCGTCGGACCCTCCCAAGGTGAGTAGAATGCGTTTTCGAAATCATATACACCAATGCGTGAAGTTTTACTCGTGAATCCAGGGCTATACCATTGGAATTCCCTCCGTGGCCCCGTCGAACCCTCCCGAGGTGAGCAAATACATTCACCAAACATACACACGCACTCGTGAAGTTTTACTCGTGAATCCAGGGCTATACCATTGGAATTCCCTCCGTGGCCCCGTCGAACCCTCCCGAGGTGAGTAAATACATTCACAAAACAAACAACCACACTCGTGAATCCAGGGCTATACCATTGGACTCCCTCCGTGATCCCGTCGGACCCTCCCGAGGTGAGCGAAATACATTCACACAATTAACACGTCACAACAAGGATATTCATACAATCCACCAAAGGCAACAAACACAAAGCACGACATAATCGTCAACTCACAACGCACAAAAAAGTGAGATAATATATGCACACACGTGTTATCAAGCGCAAAATCAATACCAAACATATCCATAGGATTCACATAGTCACTTACAACCCACACAATTTACAAACACACGCGTTTTGAAAGTGAGCCTTTAACGAGGCTAGTCGAATCTTTTGAAAAACTCGTTTCAAAGAAACACACACACATACCAAGACGATCACCAATCATCATATCCACAAAACAAGAAATGTATGGACAAGGTACTTGCCTCGAAATCACGAGCGAAGCGAGGCAGCGGATAGGGCGTGGTCGAATAGCCCCGAACGCCCGAACACCATCAAGAACGCGATAGCACCACGAGTATTACGAGAATAACACCACACGAATCATCAATCACAAACGGAATTCAACATCGGAATCATCGAGCACCTATAATCCTCCATAACGAATAATAAAACATGATTACGACGAGAATCAAGGCCGAAAACAACGGAAATCCCAACAAACTGTCAAAGGGAACTCATTCGAACATTTAATCGAACATTAAATGTTCAAGACCCTTCAAGAACAAAGAAATCACCCCTCGGGTCGAACGAACCAAAGATACGAGTATCCAATCCATAGAACAAGTTCAAAACAACGTTTATACAACAATTAATTGATCAAAAACGGATTGGAATCGAAATCAAAAAGGAAAATCCCCAAATCTACAAAAACAAGGGTTCAAGCCAAAATACCTTGATTTGGATGAAGGATTCAAGTAGAGGTCGAAAATCTACAACAAGACTTGAGGTGGATGATCTCTACAAGTTTGGGAGCACTCAAATCGCCCAAAAATCACCCACAAATCGCCTTAGATGGAAGGAGGAAGAAGAGAGGAGAAAAATGAAGTTTTTTCCTCGAAAATCTGCTAAAAAACGCAGAAAAAGCCCGTGTGACGCGGCACAGGATGAGTGTGCCGCGGCCCAGGGCCAAGAAAAATGCCCAGGAATCAGCTTAGTGCCGCGGCACAGCTGAAGTGTGCCGCGGCACACAGTACAGCCCACTCCAACACGAAAAAGGCACATCGTATAGTCTTAGCTATTTCGACCATAACTCCCTCGTATGGACACCGATTGACTCACCGTTTGAACCATTGGAAAGCTAACTTGATTCCCTATAATATTGCAAAGAGTCAGAATTTTTGGAGTTTCCAAGAATTAATGGTGACTTTACAAAGTCGAACTCCCACATGAAAAAGTCGATTAAGGACACGGAACTCAACAAAACGACACCGAAACGAAATCGGATGACAAAAAGTGCAGAATTAATCATTCTCGAAATGACGAAACGGTCATGAGCAAGTCGTCAAGACGGACTCCGGACGAAAAAAGAAATTTACCGAAAATCGAAAATTGCGGATATTACACCCGTGGCCGTTGCAACTCCCTTGATTGCCTAGCACCTCTTGACTGAAAACACGTGGATGCCTCAACAACTCACCAGCTGTCTATCACCTTCCAATCAAGAACCCATGGATGCCTTTTCAGGCTCGAAAACTCTAAGAACCTCATTAAAAGAAGTACCCCATACTCAAACTTAAAAGACAAGAGTGTTGTCTTCTCCAACTAAAGAGCTTCTGAGTATTTGAACTTTAGAACTAGCTCTTCACGATGTTATAGATTGCTTTGATAGCTTTGATTACTTTGTTCACTTGAATGTATTTTTTGTATCATACTTTTCTTAATTCTGATTTCAGATATTTATAGTATGATTCTTTGAGCTTCCTTCATTGCCGTTGCATCTCCTGTAAAAAATCCATCCATTGGAGAGTGGACTTCTTTGTTTAACTTATCATTCCATTACACGGCTTGATTCCCTTTTCAATTCCGACTGTTTGAAGGAATTCTTTTTGTCCGTGCCGCTTTTATTGATTTGTATATTCATAAGTCTTCAAAGCATAGATCTCAAGGAATATTTTATTTCTAACTTTCCTGGAATCTTTACTTTGACTCTTGACTTCTACGTCCGCATGTGTCTTGCCGTTATTGTTGACATTTCAATGCTTGCTGACGTGGATTGAGCTTCTCAAACTTGGCTGCAGACTAAGTTTGGTCAACCTCCTCTGATATTATGTTTGACCAAAAACCTCGACTGATATTCTGTACTCATCTGTAGTAAACCTACATCTGATGTTCCTTTTGACCGAATCTTGCCTGATAACTTGTCTGATGATATCTCATCTATGGTCAAACCTTAGTTGATGTTTTGTGTTGACCAGACCTCTCTGATAATAAGTCGTATGCGGTTAAACTTCTTTGATATACTCTGTTGATCAGAACTCGCTTGATATGTCGCCTGATTATATCTCATTTGTGGTCAACCTTCTCTGATCTGTTCATTTGACCAAAACTCGGCTGATAATTAACTCATCTGATTTTTTGACAGTTTTATACTTAGCCGATTTTCTAACTGATCAACACTTGATCAAGACTTATCCTAAGTTTTAAGGCATATAGAAGATACTCATTTGGTTCTTCTTTACAATGCCAAGTTATTAGTGCATACATTTGAATTAATCATGAATACAAGGATGACATCATCAAAATCTAAAATAATACTCCCAACAACACCTCCTGGCCTTACCAGTAGTCAAAGCTGATGACTTGGAACTCTCAGTTCCCTTCATGGGTCGATGTAGCTTTATGGCAGAACGACTACAGTGTCGCAGTTTAGAAACTTCGACTCCTTTACTGACAATAAAATCATCACTTTCTCTGTTTCTTCGGCCCGGGCACATGTTCAGTCGATAACGAAGCTAGATCATAGGCGAATGCTCGATTATGGTATTCTCTAAACGTAGTGCAAGTGAATCCTGCCATATACTTTCTAATCTCTGGCTTCATCTGCATGTTAAAATGACGGATCTTATGTTCTTCATTCCTCACATGTTTTCATACATAACTAAGTTGTTTGCTATAGTCAATGATAGCTTGCGATACCGATATATCCCCCAGTTTTGCTAAATAAAAATCACGAATCCTCTGATTCCTGAGCAGTTCCGGACAAAACTCGGCTTCTAATAATCTTTGGAACTCCGCCCACATGACAACACGATCCCGAGGCTTAACAGCCTCCCACCAGTTGGCGGCATCTCTGTCAAGAAAGTATTGAGTGATGGGTACTTTCCGCTCTTCAGGGCAATCAACTGCTCTGAATATCTTTCCCAACTGGAAAAGCCAACCATCCCTGCCCAATGCATCCTTGGCAACAGCGTAACGAGGGGGACTCTTACGAACCACTTCTCATAGCCACTGGTTTTTGCCGACGTTCTGGGTCACATCTGTGTTACGTTGAACTGCTACTAAGTCATCTGTGTCGCTAATTGTTGCAATATAGTAGCGACACCAATGCCAATGTCATTCCCGACAATATTCCCTTGGTCCCGCATCTGTGACCATCTTTACTGCGGTCATGACCACGACCTTTGCCCCTCGGTATACCCATTCAACACGATGAAACACATCACAAAACAATATATCAAAGTGCCAACTCAGCACAACATCTCAACATATGGCAACAAATAGCAACACGATAAAAATATCCACTCCGGATAATTACACGAATACAAAGATTACATGTAACAAGTGACACTTACGGTCGTCACGGATTACATGACCGTGTCAAAAGAAAATTATCGACATTATCGTTACAATCGCGGCCAAAATATACCACACATGGTAGCCAATCATTGTTAACATTTATTTAAAAACTCCATGAGGTATCCGTTTAACTAATATCATTAGAAAATATTTAAATCTTTATGTTTATTTGAAATAATAAAAAAAATTGGAAGTACTTTTGATACCTCGGGCTGTTTTATCAATACTAGAACCACAGTTCATAACCGTTTGTCTTGAAAACCTTTGCAAAACCATAACTCGGAACAAGTTTCCTCGAAATCGACATCATTAAGATGACCATGTCATCACTTATCATCATCACAAATAACAACACATAAGGTATCGCGTGGCCATGCCCTCTTAGCATCGACCCTCGAAGGTTACACTAAACCGTTTCCAATTGGACAAACCATTCATACTTGTACTAAACATTTCCACTAGTCAACAATCATTTCAGGAAAACATTACACAAACTAAAAGGCATATCCAAACCATGCAACACAATACTTGGGTGCATAACCCAAAATTTTCCAAATCTGAGTTTAATGTTTAAGCCGAGTAAGATTTTTGATCTTTCACTATTTATTATTTTGATAATAAAATCATATTATACTTTGAAATAGAACAATTTTATGGAAGATTTATAAAATCGTATGCTCGGGTTATTTGAAAATAGATTGTTAGGCTAAAACCATTTCTGATATCCTTTCAAACGCGACAAAGGATCAACGACGGTATGATTTTACAAAGTGTCTAAAACACTCCAAAGGACGTCTTTTCAAACAATTTTCAAAATCCACACGAAACCGCCGCTAAACGGCACCGTCAAAACATTTTCGAAACTTTGGTTTTCCACAAACTTGCTCAAGTTTATGAAACTTTCATAAAAGCATTTTTCAAACACGCACACAGCAGACATAAATACCAATGTGAACATGTTTGTAGTGTATGACAACAATTATATAATATAGTCAATTCCCAAACACATGCCTACACGGCATTCAAGATCACCAATTCATCGAGCACAACTCATTACCACCAAATTCAAACGCATGTCAACACCATCTATATGAGTTTTTCAACAAACTCTATCGTCGATACATTCCCTGGAACACATCAATATTCAAGGTTTCGTATCGATCTACACCACTTGGTGTCTAGTCCATCAATATCCAGTTCATTACACATGCAATAGGCCACATATATCAAATACAACTTCCATCTCCCGACACGCATGTAAATAGAGTCATGAAACACAGATAATACACATAAAAGAGTAGACTTACATCCACAGGTCGCACGAAGATGATGGATGCACCACGATACTAATCACGACCGACATCTCAGACGATGCATTGCGACACGACTTAGTCAGACAAAATCCGACGAGACAAGACTCAACGAACCCAACTTGACCCGAAAGCTTAGGTTTCCACAACCTAAGATCTAATACCATATTCTGTAACACCCCCAATCCACTTGGGAATATTACAGCGCCGCAGACCCTCTCCGTGAGGATCTATTAGGTTAGATACCAAAACAAGACATCACAACAAATGCCAACATAGCTAAATATGAATTAGTAGACTGACTTGGACTTTCATTAATAATATACAACTCAAGGTTCATATACATCTCTCTTTCAGAATTCATACCCACATGGGGGTCAGAATACAGCAAGACTCTCATACGACGAGAAAACACTACAGCGGAAAAGGAATACACTACAACCACCAATACCAAGTACTAGTCTTCATGTGATTAGTATCATTTGTCTTCCATCATCCTTTATACTGATCCTGTATTTTTCTCCTCAAGAACCTGCATGAACCTGGACGCAATACAGACATCCACCCCCGAGTAAAATTCCACTTTTTGCTATTGGAAGTATAACATGCAATTACGAGCCATACAGTTCATATTCTAAGAATATAATAATTGTGAATAGTTAACCAGTTAAACGTAATAAAAGACTTCCCGAGATAATTCACTTGAGTTAAAGCAGTTCGAATCATGAAAGGTAGGAATGATGTCAATATACATTTTTTAAAACATCTTAAGATCTTGGGAGTTATCGAAACACTTGAGTTCGAAGGATCTTCAACTCATCGAAAACCACTTAGAACACCGCTCCGAAGATTATTTCAAAAATACAATTCAGATCACGAAACACAGGGTCCACGACCCAATCATCCATATCAATCATACGCCCAAAGGTTATTCTCGTCCCATACTAACAAGCATGAAACTCGAAGCTCCATACCTACTCGAGTGAAAAAACTAATGGTAAATAAACGGGATCACCCATCATCATGACAACAGTCACGCAAGCAACTCAAAAATTAGAATTCCACAATGGACATATAACATACACTTACAGTTATCCTGGCATCGGGCTAGCAAGCCACGAACCTTGGAGTCTCGTGACGACATACCAGGTTTGGATAACCCAATAGTTATCCTGGCATCGTGCTAGCAAGCACGAACCTAGGAGTCTCATGACGGCGAACCCGGTTTGGACAACCCATGACGAGTATGTAACATCCAAATATACACCCATAAGTTATCCTAGCATTGGGCGATCCAGCCATGAACCTCAGAGTTATAACACCCCGAGATATTCGGAATAACTACAGCGTCGTAAACCTTTTAAGTAAGGATTTACAAGGCTAATTAGAAGAAATGTAAATATAATACAACAGTACTATGAAATTTCCAAATAAAAAACCGGTTTCAAATAGATCAAATGAGTCATTATTACAACCATCTCATAATATTAATAAGACACGCGTACTCGAGTACTGAAAATGAACCAAGAAGACAGATCACAATAACAATAAACATCACTGAGCCCCTTCGTCGTCATATCGGTACTGTGGCTTCTTTCCCGCTCCTCGGCTACCTAAACATCAAAACAAATGTCCACCCCCAAAGGGGTTAGCAAAACGATGCTAGTACAAGTATCATATTAAACAAATCGAATATGCAACAACAATGCATAACAGAATACACAATACGGACTTCCGCTACCAGAATCCAACAATGCGAATCCACAAGATTCCATTAACATAACATGGGTATTCCAACGATCCAGCGCCCTCAGCATAGATCCCAAGATGATCCCGTCGGACCAACACGAGGTGGAAAAACCCGACCAATGATCCAGCGCCCTCAGCATAAATCCCAAGATCATCCCGTCGGACCAACACGAGGTGGACATCCGATCCAGTGCCCTCAGCATAGATCGTACAACATACACAAACACAACTCATGCATACATATAAGCAAAATCGCTATGTCCACCAACATGAACATACAAACACTTGATAATGAATATCATGACAATTCAACGAAATAAATCCCATGTTCAACAACATGAATAAACCACATGCATGCTCAAAATACCAAAATTAACAAATTACGATACTTGCCTCAAAGATGGCAAGAACTAATCACTCCAATGATCTCAACACACTCCAAGGCCGCCTCCTTCGATCAAACGTTCGCAATGCTCGTCCCTTGAACAAACAGGAAAAATAACGGGAACTCAGGACAAGTTTAAACGTACGAACATCTAACGTCTACTACGGTCGGGTTAACACTCTAAGCTCGCCGAATCACGGCTCGACTCACTCGACGACCGCCCGGTCTAGCTAGAGTCGCTCAAATCATCGCAATTACGTACTATGATTCCGGATTATCGATTCCCTCACCAATTTCGGTTACAAATCATGCTTTAATCCGAGTTTAAGGTTTAACAACCATATAATTCGTTCTTCAACAATTTATCTTCCTTGCCAAAATTTACGTTCATAGCAATGGTTACCCATCAACATCCTTTTGTTTGAATCATCAACATGAAGATAACCAAATCCAGAAATCACTATGAGTTATGATTTACATTGAAGTTTATCTCATACTATCCAAGGATATTACAAGACTATACCAATAATTCATCTTCTTGTAAAAATCTCATACAAAGTGATGATAATCACAATACTCCGACATGCAAGTGATTTGGATAAGACATCCTAAAAATATACTAAAATCTCAGAAATCACAAATCCTTGATCCAACTCAAAAGGGTTCGGTTACACTCTTATTACTCAAAGGGGTTCTAAAAATGATTACTTCAAGCTTACATGAATGGTGCTCAACCGAATCATTAATCCATAACCTTGATAAATCCCAGGAGGAAGTTATAATCCGAATAAGAACATGAATTCAACGTTCGGGTAGCAACACATACCTTGTATGGAAAGAAAAGATGAAAACTCTTGATGAACTCAACGTTGTACGCTTGAACATCGATCCTCAAGGTTCCTCGCCTTCAATGATGTGTTAGGAAGTTGATATGAAGGTTGAAGATGGAGAGGGTAACTCTCAAAGTCGCGGAAATATGTTGTGTGTTGAAGTGGAAGTCTGAAAATGAAGGTGGGTGCTGTCCTATATATAGAAAATGGTTATTAGCGTGCGCTAGTCCATATCCATAGCATGCGCTAACGGGCCTGCAGTCTACTGTTTCTGCCTGGTCTCGACTTAGCGTGCGCTAACATCCCCTTACGTGCGCTAAGTTCAGGAATTAACATACGCTACCACTTATATAGCATGCGCTAACGGCCATACGAAGCTTACTGACCTCACTGTACTCAACATTTAGCGTGCGCTATCCTCATACCTGTAGCGTGCGCTAAACAACGTTGATTCGGCTTTTTCCAAAAGCCGTCCAGGTTCATCCCGACATGTCCCGACCAAGATCCGCGGCTGATCTCACCTACCACACTGTCTTAATCAAGTTGACTACGTATAGCACGTGCTAAGGTTCATACATAGCGTGCGCTACGAAACCCAAATTAGCGTATGCTACGCCTAGTCGATAGCGTGCACTACATCTGCAAAAATCACAATTTTGAACACATTCATGAAATCATACGCTTAACAACACCGGATTATGAAACACGGAGAGTAATACTCAGATCAAAATGCAATAAATACAATATCACAAGGTTCAAATACAGATCAGAAATCTCGGGTATTACATCCTCTCTCCCTAAAAAGAAGTTTCGTCCCGAAACTTAAGATGAAAACAACTACCTGAGCGAACTGGTTTATCTGAGCCACCACCTATTGAAGCACTCCCGGCATGTTAGGATTCGCGTTGTCATTCGCTGATCCCTGTTGTCCTCCAGAATGGGAATCTGTTCGACTAGCCGATAATTCTGGGGTAGTTGCTGAATCCTCCTGTCTCACATTACCACGTCTGCGTCCACGACCGCGTCCGCATCCACGTCCTCCCCTCAACATACTGTAAACACAATTACTCAATATCCAGGGCAAAATTTTCAAAAATAAATCCCGTCAATATTCACAAAACAGAAATTAAGTAAAACGGTAGTATAAGAGATTAGGAGACATACAACCACGGTCCACA
This sequence comes from Orobanche coerulescens, assembly GCA_033398695.1. Classification (NCBI taxonomy): domain Eukaryota; kingdom Viridiplantae; phylum Streptophyta; class Magnoliopsida; order Lamiales; family Orobanchaceae; genus Orobanche; species Orobanche coerulescens. Next base: position 111,611,525 of record CM065811.1, on the reverse strand, counting down.
TGACGACGCTGGCTGAACAGTGATGTTACGAACAACCCGTAAATCAAATAACGTAAACAGACCCAACTAAAACCTGACTACCAAGATATCTATGAATCTTAGCTCCGATACCATATTCTGTAACACCCCGAGATATTCGGAATAATTACAGTGCCGTAAACCCTTTAAGTAAGGATTTACAAGGCTAATTAGAAGAAATGTAAATATAATACAACAGTACTATGAAAGTTCCAAATACAAATACGGTTTGAAACAGATCAAATGAGTTATTATTACAACCATCTCGAAATATTAATAAGACACGCATACTCGAGTACTGAAAATGAACCAAGAAGACAAATCACAATAACAATAAACATCACTGAGCCCCTTCGTCGTCATATCGGTATTGGGGCTGCTTTCCCGCTCCTCGGCTACCTGAACATCAAAACAAATATCCACCCCCGAAGGGGTTAGCAAAACGATGCTAGTACAAGTATCATATTAAACAAATCAAATATGCAACAACAATGCATAACAGAATACATAATACGGACTTCCGCTACCGGAATCCAACAATGCGAATCCACAAGATTCCATTAACATAACATGGGTATTCTAACGATCCAGCACCCTCTGCATAGATCCTAAGATGATCTCGTCGGACCAACACGAGGTGGAAAAACCAGTCCAATGATCCAGCGCCCTCAGCATAGATCCCAAGATCATCCCGTCGGACCAACACGAGGTGGACATCCGATCCAGCGCCCTCAGCATAGATCGTACAACATACACAAACACAACTCATGCATACATATAAGCAAAATCGCTATGTCCATCAACATGAACATAGAAACACTTGATAACGAATATCATGACAATTCAACGAAATAAATCCCATGTTCAACAACATGAATAAACCACATGCATGCTCAAAACACCAAAATTAACAAATTACGATACTTGCCTCAAAGAGGGCAAGAACTAATCACTCCAATGATCTCAACACATTCGAAGGTCGCCTCCTTCGATCAAATGTTCGCAATGCTCGTCCCTTGAACAAACAGGAAAAATAACGGCAACTCAGGACAAGTTTAAACGTACGAACATCTAATGCCTACTACGGTCAACACTCTAAGCTCGCCGACTCATGGCTCAACTCACTCGATGACCGCCCGGTCTAGCTAGAGTCGCTCAAATCATCGCAATTACGTACTATGATTCCGAATTATCGATTCCCTCACCAAGTTCGGTTACAAATCATGCTTCAATCCGAGTTTAAGGTTTAACAACCATATAATTCGTTCTTCCACAATTTATCTTCCTTGCCAAAATTTACGCTCATAGCAATGGTTACCCATCAACATCCTTTTGTTTGAATCATCAACATGAAGATAACCAAATCCAGAAATCACTATTTGTTATGATTTACATTGAAGGTTATCTCATACTATCCAAGGATATTACAAGACTATACCAATAATTCATCTTCTTGTAAAAATCTCATACAAAGTGATGATAATCACAATACTCCGACATGCAAGTGATTCGGATAAGACATCCTAAAAATATACTAAAATCTCATAAATCACAAATCCTTGATCCAACTCAAAAGGATTCGGTTACACTCTTATTACTCAAAGGGGTTCTAAAAATGATTACTTCGAGCTTACATGAATGGTGCTCAACCGAATCATTAATCCATAACCTTGATAAACTCCAGGAGGAAGTTATAATCCGAATAAGAACATGAATTCAACGTTCGGGTAGCAACACGTACCTTGTATGGAAAGAAAAGGCGAAAACTCTTGATGAACTCAACGTTGGACGCTTGAACACCGATCCTCAAGGTTCCTCGCCTTCAATGATGTGTTAGGAAGCTGATATGAAGGTTGAAGATGGAGAGGGTAACTCTCAAAGTCGCGGAAATATGTTGTGTGTTGAAGTGGAAGTCTGAAAATGAAGGAGGGTGCTGTCCTATATATAGAAAATGGTTATTAGCGCGAGCTAGTCCATATCCATAGCGTGCGCTAACGGGCCTGCAGTCTACTATTTCTTCCTGGTCTCGACTTAGCATGCGCTAACATCCCCTTACGTGCGCTAAGTTCAGGAATTAGCGTACGCTACCACTTATATAGCGTGCGCTAACGGCCATAAGAAGCTTACTGACCTCATTGTACTCAACATTTAGCGTGCGCTATCCTCATACCTGTAGCGTGCGCTAAACAGCGTTGACTCGGCTTTTTCCAAAAGCCGTCCAAGTTCATCCCGACATGTCCCGACCAAGATCCGCGGCTGATCTCACCTACCACCCTGTCTTAATCAAGTTGACTACGTATAGCGTGCGCTAATGTTCATACATAGCATGCGCTACGAAACCCAAATTAGCGTACGCTACGCCTAGTTGATAGCGTGCGCTACATGTGCAAAAATCACAATTTTGAACACATTCATGAAATCATACGCTTAACAAAACCAGATTATGAAACACGGAGAATAATACTCAGATCAAAATGCAACAAATATAATATCACAAGGTTCAAATACACATCAGAAATCTCGGGTATTACAGGAGTCTCCTCGAGACATACCCGATTTGGATAACCCTATGGTCACACTCAACATACAACCAAATTACAACAATCACATACCAACAAGAATGTACACTTTCACAACAATACCGAATGACAGAAAATCCTTACAATGTAGTCACAACCAATGTCACCCAACATCATGTACTCATCAATAAGCACACCTATCTACACACACACCCCTTGCCAAAAGAATATAACTTTAAGTCCACTAGTGATATAGCCGCACACAATGGTACCACATGAAAACAAGGCAATCCAAAATACAACACTAATACACATTTTCAGAATGACACATTCATTTACAAATGGACGAGTTGATTTTGAAGAAAACCTTTATCGAGAATATATCGATTCTCTTGAAAGTTCATTAAAATCATTCAAATTGCACACATAACCAATTATCAACCATTACATCTACGAAACTTGAAGTGTATGGGCAAGATACTTGCCTCAAAAATTGACACGCAAATACTTCGGTGAATACGGCTTGATCGGTGACCCACGACAACTTACAGTCTCCGAAGTAACAACGAAAACACGATTACTACGAGTATGATAACTGAAAAGCACGAGAAACACACCCAATAATAAAAGGGAAAACCCGTTGAGTCATTTAATCAGACATCAAATGCTTAAGGCTCCCTTAGAACACAAAAATCATGGTTGGACTCAGTCGAATTCGAGATACGGATATACAATCCATAGAACATGAGACCATCCAAACCATCAATTGGATGAACATATAAATCAAGAAGAAAATATCGAAGGTCAACCTTAGGAGATTACAAGAAAGTACCTTTGATCCGTACAAATGAATTGGAGGATGATGTTAGACACGAATCAAACTTCCCAAAATGATGCACAATGATATTACCGATCACTAATCTCGAATCCTACCAAAAATCGTGAAGGAATAAGGAAAAGGGGAGAAAAATGGCAACAAACCCGTCGCCCAGCTATTAAATAGCTGGACGTGTTATGGCCGTAACACATAGGACATTACGGCCGTAATACAGCTCTATGGGTTTCTGCCTAAAATGCAAGGGTTTGTTACGGCCGTTATCAATAATCCACCAATCATCTTACGGTCGTAACATGTTGCAGGTTACGGTCGTAACCTGGATTCTGGCAGCAAATTTCGTTCTGCTGTCTAGCCAGCCCCAAACGACCTCGGAATGCGATGATTCAGAAAATTCAACTTAACGCCTACAAAGGATTCTCAACAACGACCAAAAGCGCTAAACAAACATGCGATTCCGACAACCTGAAGGTGGATAAAAATGAGTATGCAAGCAAGTACCCAAAACTTTGGGAAAATAAAAAACGGTCCAAATGTCCGGAAAATTACGATACGAGATCGAATAACAATTCTGAAGTTCTCAACATGACCACAATTGTTAAATGAACTTGTAGGAATGTCAAAACAACAGTTCCGGGCAAGATTCACAAGAATCGAATCCAAATGCGAAAAATTCGCAATAATACGTCGATTAATCCGAAACAATATCAGAACTCGCTCGAAATACAAATAGTGCAGAACAAAACATGTCCAAAATGTGTCAAAAAAATACAAGAGAGTTGCTAGAATCGAATATTACAGGAATGAAAAATACGCGTAAGTTGGATAGGAAGCGTACAAGCGTTACTTGTCACTTTCTTGGACCTAGACTTGTGTCCTGGTTTAGTAAGAAATAATTGGCCAACTCGCTTTCTACAACTGGGTCTACTATGCCGTTGGAAGTTGATGCATGAAATTCTCTGGACGCAACAACAATTACAAGATTATGGAATCAGTGCCATAGAGACGCCAATCATGTGCGATAGCACGAGTGCAATTGCAATAATGCACAACCCTGTTAGGAATACTTTTTAGATTTTTATGATGTCATCATTATATTTGTTTAGTCAAATGTATGTTTTAAATTACTTGGCAAAATGTAAAGAAGAACCAGATGAGTATCTTCTATAGGCCAAATTGTGATAAGTTAGATACTTGGCAAAATGTAAAGAAGAACCAAAGGAGTATCTACAATAGGCCATATAAGTTAGGCTTTAAAAATCGGCTAAATACAAATCAGATAAGTATCTATCATCCGAGCCTTGGTCAACTCAACTGTTCGGATAAGGTTGACCACAGACGAGCTATATCAAGCAACCTCTATATCAGGCAACCCTTATCAGAGAAGTTCTGGTCAACAATTTAATCAGCAAAGTTGGACCAGACTACAGTCAAGTCATCTGAAGTTTAACCATCAGATCAGTCAAGTCCAATCAGGTCAGAAGACTTCAGACAAGTCAGCACATCAGAGAAGTCGACATCAAAGAAGGTTGACTGCACATCAAACAGTTTGACCACAGAGAGATCAGTTAAGTGATCAGCCAAGTAATCATGTCTACGTCAGTATGCGTTGAATAGTCAATATTTACGGAAAGTCACATGCGGGTGATTAGACACAGACTGGAGAGATTCCCGGAAGGATATGATTTAAATAAACCATCCAGACCCACCTATGAAGACTTTAATCTTATTATATTCAAAAGATTCGGCACCATCACATGGAAGTCTTCGCAATGGTCGGAAAATGGATTAAAATATGGGAATCCAGCCTTGCAACGTTCAGAAAGAACAAAGAAGTCTATCTCTCCAACGGACGGATTTGTTACAGATTTGAAATGGCTATGAAGAAAAGCTCAAAGGATCGACACCTATATATATATATCCGAATATTTGAAGTTGAGCAGTACGATGTGAACAACACTCTCGAGCAATCAAAGCAATTAAAAGCAATCAGAAAACTATAGCATCGTGAAAGAGCAGTACTCTAAGTTTATACACGAAGAAAGCTCTATAGTTGGAGAATACAAAACACTCTTGTCTTAAAACCTGAGTTAGGGGTACTTCCCTAGTTGATGTTTCGCGTTTGATAGGCATCCAAGGATTTGAAGAATCGAGTGGTGCTAGGCAGTCAGAAAGGAGTTGCAACGATAGGATTTCCACTGGTTGGAAGTTGTTGTAGCTAGGTTGTAGAATCATTGTAATATTTATCACTTGTTGAGAATTATAGTGGATTCATCTCCAACTGGTTTGGAGAAAGTGGATTAGTAGAGGATTACCCCACCTATGAGACAACTATAAATTGCCTACGCACTTTATTATTTTTAGCATCATACTTAACTGATGCATTCATACTTAAGTGTTCCATTGATTATTTTTGTATTTGTCATCAGTTGACTTCCGCACTTACATTGACTACAGACGACTCTAAGTCATCTGTACCATCAGCTGAGAAACTCATCCTTTGTGGAAAAGAGTTTCAATAAGTCTATTCATCCCTCTCTCTAGACTTATTCCTCGATGACTTGTGACCTACAAGTGGTATCGCAGTGGTTGGTTCAACATTTCAAGAACCAAATCCATATATCAAGGATATATATTCTAAGCTCATTTTAGAAATGGAACACATGCATTCTAGATTACCCGTCTTTTCAGTTAACGAGTATGATCTTTGGAAGATAAGGATGCAGGCACATTTATCTTCCAGCCATGACGACATGTGGTGCATTATCGAAGGTGGTCCTTTCATATTCGAGAAGGACAACACTCCTGAGGATATTTCAGTCGGGAAGCCAGAGAAAATTCCTAATAAGAGGACGGAGCTGAGAATTGAAGAAAGAAAGCTGGCCAACCTTGACAACCGGGCCAGAGACGTGCTGTATCAAACTCTTGATAAATCAACAATGGTCAAGATCAAGAACTGAAAAAATGCCAAGGAGATCTGAGACACCCTTGCGGTGATGTGTGAAGGTACAAAGCTGATAAAAAAAGGTTGTCATTTGCTACCCATAAATTTGACAACTTCAAGATTGTAATAGCCGAGATCTTTGTTCCGGATTCATTGATTTTTCTAGGTTTTATCGGATTGTTATGGTACACATCATTGGAATGTTGTGCCATGTATGGTTGTGTCATGAGTTGACACGTGTTTGATTTCCACTCTAGATCATTTCATGAGTTTTTGACCCATTTCAATGTAGCGCACGCTACCACTTGTGGTGTAGCGCACGCTACTATGCTATTGTTAGCACACACTACCGGGCATGTAGCGCACGCTAACTGGCAGTCCAGAGCCAGCCCAGGAGCTACTGGACTGGGACTGGGGTCTCGTTAGCGCACGCTAAGATTGATAGCTAGCGCACGCTATCGACTGATTAGCGCACGCTAATCATTATTCCTAGCGCACGCTATGTGGTAGGTGTAGATCTGTCCAGGGGCTACTGGACTGGTTTCGTGACCCGTTAGCGCACGCTACGCTTATTGGCTAGCGCACGCTAACCATTACAGGACAAGTATTCTGAGGTGTTGACCTCGTTAGCGCGGGCTAATGCTGTCTGGTTAGCGCACGCTAATAACTGTCCAGTATAAATACTAGGCAGCAGGCTTCACTTCGTCATTTCTCACTTTTCTTCATCTCTTTCCGTCGGGAGCGAGTTCCAAGGGAGATTTTGGGTGATCTTCATCATCAAGCTTCATCTTGGAGTGGATTTGTAGGTGTTTAACAACATTTAATCATCTACCTTGCTCAAATCAAGGTATTCTCTTCTTAGAACCCTAGTTTCTTGAATTTAGGGGCTTTCCTTGGTTTTGGTGATTTTTACCCGATCTTATCTGATCGGTTGAGTATTACTGAGTGTCTTGGTCGTGGATTTTGGTTCGACAACTCATTTATTGATTTTGTATCACCCGGAATAATGATTCTTGATCTCCTTGAGAACACTTAGATCCTTGTTGTTCTTATTGTTGATTTGGATTCCAATTAGTTTATTGATTCGTGATGGTATTGTTCTCATAGTATTCGGGGGACTGTCGAGATTCTTGATCGTTATTTGGAAGCCCGGTGGCTGCTCGAACCCGTCCGTTCGACGTTCCATTGCTCGTGGTTTTGAGGCAAGTATCTTGCCCATACACTTCGTGTTTCGTAGACATAATAAATTGGTGATTGTCTATGTGTGACGATTGTATGTTATTTAACTTTCAAAAGAATCAATATATATAAGTATATATTCCCGTTAAAGGTCTTCTTCAAATTAGCTTGAGTGTTCAAGAACGAATATGTCATTCTGAGAATGGGTATTAGCATTGTATGTTGTGCCCGGTTTTCGTGTGGTACTATTAGATAACTATCGTCACGATGATGTGTGATGTTGTTTGGTTTTCCATTGGGTTTTTCACTCGGAGATGTCTCAAGGAGGCTCCGAGTTCCGTGGCTTACTAGCACGGGATGCGAATAACCCTTGGGAGGATGTCGATGTGAATATTTGGGTCTTGGACCTCGTGATTTGTGATTGGAATTGTATTTTGAAAATAACCTTGGGTTGTGTCCGAAAATGGGTTCCGGAAGGTTGTGAATTCTTTAAAACATTTTACTAGTTGTTTACCTCGTTTCATTCCTACCTTTCATAGTTTGTAGATTATATTGTTACTCTTGCTTGTGTTCGATTGCGGAGGCCATTCTAGTGAGTACTCTGAGTATATGGTTTATAGTCCTTTGCATTAGAAGTCGGATATTACTTATGAGTGTGAGATTTATATTCGTTCACTCCGAGAGGACCTGACGGGGCCGAGGAGGGTTCCGCTTATGACGGTTCCGCGAACATTTGGGTTAGCCACTCCGAGAGGGCCCGAAGGGGTCGAGGAGGGATTCGCGTATTTTCAGATCCACGGTTAACCAGGAGTATATTTAGCCTCGTGGCTTGATGTATTTTTGTGATATGTCTGGAGTATCACGATGTTTTGACTTGCCATAATGCTTGGAATGTAATACATATTTATCAGAGGTGCTTGGACTAGAATGGCATATGGATGATGTGTTGTGTGTAATTGGTCCTCAGTTGTGAATTGATGTATGGCTATAGATTGTTTGATTATTTTTCAATCAAAAACTCCCGGGACTCGGAGTTGTTTTCAAAGTGCTTACTTGCTCAATTCTACTTTCAAGACTTGAACTATTTTAACTAAATGAAACATCTCGGGAAGTCTTTCTAAATTAATCAAGTTATTGTATTCCCAGAATATGATATGTATGGCTTGTATTTAAATTTTATACTTGCACTAGAAAAACAGTGGAGTTTTGCTAATCCCCGAGTATTCGGGGGGTGGATGTCTGTATTGCGTCCAGGTATTTGCAGGTTGCTGGGGAGCGAAACACAGGATCGGTACGAAGGATGATGGAATACGACGATACTAATCACATGAAGACTAATCGTAGAGTATGTTGGATAGTCTTGTTGGTTATTTCTCCGATCTATTGTTATCCCGATTTATGGGAGCGTTATTGTATTCCAGCCCCTGCGCGGGTATGTGTTTTGGGAAAGAATCATGTATGTAATGTTGTGTGTCGTGATAAAACACCAAATCAGTCTAATGGTCCTTTACGTAGCTATGCCGGCATGTGAAGTGATGCATTGTATTGTATTTAGCCTGGTAGATCCTCGCGGAGAGGGTCTGCGGCGCTGTAATATTCCCGAGTGGTTTGGGGGTGTTACAGAATATGGTATCAGAGCTTAGGTTGAGGAAACCTAGGCTGTCGGGTTGAGTCGTGTGTTGTCGGGTCTTGTCTTGTCAGATTTTGTCTGACTGAGTCGTGTCGCGATGCATCGTCTGAGATGTCGGTCGTGATTAGTATCCAGGTGCAGCTATCATCTTCGTGCGATCCGTGGATGTAAGTCTCCCCTCTATATGTTGCGTCTCGTGTCACACGAGCTTGTGTGATTTTTGTGTCATGATGTGGAGTTAAATGTGAATCGTGAATACGTACTCCATGATTCTTGATTCTTGCATTATACTGGAATGAAGAGTGGCGCCGATGTATATGTATGTATATATATATATATGTATGTATGTCCTTGTATAAATCGTTTTTACAGTAGTAATGTTTTGGTGTGGAGTTTATCGATGTGATATTTTGAAACTTTAAATGCTTTGGGAAGTAACGTAAATTTCATTATAAACATCCTTCTAGAGAGGAAAAAGTTTGATTTCCTATGATGACCTTGAGATAGAAAATTTTTGAGAATTCAAACCATTCACATTTTGTTTTCATCTTGCCTTGCAAATTTTCAAAATTTGATTTTTAAAAACTCAAATGAGGTCTATCAAAAATTTACTTGAAACGTGATTTCCGCTTTTAACTTTTCGGTTATGAATTTCGGTTAGTAGGTATGTAGTAATGATGTTACTATCATTTCGACTATAATGCTCGGAGTTGTGATTAAAGGGGTGGTGGGACGCTTAGTCATTCGATATTGACTCATTGAGATAGTTTTCTTGACCGAGAGGTGGGAATTCGGTGTTGAATGTTAATTATCTTCTGATGGTTATTTGCGTCATGTTATAATTATGTGAACCGTTGGCGTTTGGATTTGTACGTTGTTGTTTATTTGTAACCTTCAATTTTCGTATGGCTTGGCATATGTTCATAACGTTTTGCTGAATTGGAGCAATTAGCGCACGCCAAGTGTGCAACTAGCGCGCTAATATGGCATGGCTAGCACACGCTAAGTGTCTTTTGTAGCACGCCAATCAGTCTGGTCATAATCTTTGGTGCTGCATTTTGGCCGTTAGGTCTAAATTCTGCGATTGTTAGACCGATCATTTGTGACCGTATTCTATGTGTGTTGTCCAATGACAACAATTATTGTGTGATTACGTGATTTTCGTTGCGTTAGGTGGTTGCTTGTTAATATGGCGAGAGGCAGAGGTCGTGGTCGCAACCATGGTACGGATGGCCACGGGGATCAGACGCAGGATCGAGAGAATATTGCCAGGAATGACATTAGTATTAGTGTTGCTACTACACTGCAATAAGTAGCAGCACAGATGACTCAGTTGACCCAGGCGGTTCAACGGAACACTGACGCGACTCAGAACGTCGGTGTAAATCAATGGCTTCGAGAGGTAATCCATACGAATCCCCCCTCGATTCGCTGGTGCTGCGGATGCATTGGGCTGGGACGGTTGGCTTTTCCAGTTGGGAAACATATTCGAGGCTGTCAATTGTTACGGAGAGCGTAAGGTACCTATCACTCAGTACCTTCTTGACAAAGATATCGCTACTTGGTGGGAAGCCATTAAATCTCGTGATCGTGATGTCACGTGGGCGGAGTCCTAGGCGTATAGCTGTGTTCTGTCCGAAACTGATTAGAGGTCAGAGGATTCGTGAATTTTATTTGGCAGAACCGCAAGATATATCGGTATCGCAGGCTATCATCGACTATAGCAAATAACTCAGTTATGTGCGAGATCAAGTGAGAACCGGAGAAGAGAAGATCCTTTATTGTGACAGACGTATAAAGCTGGAGATTCGCCAGTATGTGGCGGGATTTACTTGCACTTCGTTGAGGGATTAATAGGATCAAGCCTTAGCCTACGAACTAGCTTCGTTATCTTCGGAGCGTGTGTACGAGTCGAAGAAGCAGAAGAAGTCCAATGACCTTAAGGACAATACATGAGTTGGTGTTTCTAGATTGCAACGTCGTAGTCTCTTTGTTGTGAGACTCCATCGCTCGATGCGTGGGACTGAGAGTTTCACGTCGTCTTCTTTGACTCCTGGTAAAACCAGGAGGTGTTTTAACTGTAATGTGTCGGGGCATGTTCGTGCGCATTGCCCTTCTCCGCCAGTAACGTGTTACAAATGTGTACTCATGGGACTTGAGCCTTCCGAGCCTTCCGAGCCAGTTAGTCACCGAGCCTTCCGAGCCACAGACTTGAGCACTAATATCAGGATCGACTCTGAGAGTCCCTGAGAGTGTAGTCTGCCAGTTGTATGTTGTGTTATTTTCTTGCCATGTTGTTTCGAATTTCGGGGATGAACTTCTTTTATTGGAAGAGAATCGGATTTTTGAACTTATGTGTTCTCAATCATATCAACTCATTTGTGTTCGTTGACATAATCTGAACTTGTCCTATCTTTTGTTTTTGTTGATCGAACGAGTTGTGGTGTTGTTTCGGATTAATCCGTTGGTCATTGTGACTTTTCCCGAATTCGACTCCATTCCTATGAGTCGTATGTTAATGCATATCTTGTCTTTTTTACCAGACCATCTATTGTCTCGAGTCGAGGTATGGACTTCGGAATGGTTATTTGATTTTGTCGTCCGTCGTGATTCGAATATGATTGTTCGACCGATGTTGTCTGAATCGTTGTGGTTCGATCGCTTGTTGTCCAGTCTTGTTGGTATTGTATCGTGATTTCTGAGCGTTCAGATTTCTTCGTAATTTCCTCAAGTTCGGGAAATTAACTTCGTTTTCGATCTTCCAATCCTTGTGTTGTGGAATTTCGTAATTATTCAGCGATTAACTCGCGTTTTAATTGAGGTACTATTCGGGGTGGTCAACCATATTGATTTTCTTCGTTGCGATTCGTTATCATTCTGGTGTCGCGATATCGATGGTAGTAGCCACGTGCTGTATGTGATTCGTTACAGGTTGTCGGCAATGGATAACGGATGTTATCTGGAATTGTTTTGTGTTGATCGTTCTATGTTTCAAGTTTCGGGGACGAAACTTCTTTTAAGAGGGGTAGAATGTAATACCCGAGATCTTTGTTTCGGATTCGTTGAGTTTTCTAGGTTTTATCGGATTGTTATGGTCCACATCGTTGGAATGTTGTGCCATGTATGGTTGTGTCATGAGTTGACACGTGTTTGATTTCCGTTCCAGATCATTTCATGAGTTTTTGACCCATTTCAATGTAGCGCACGCTACCGCTTGTGGTGTAGCGCACGCTAACTGGCAGTCTAGAGGCAGTCCAGGAGCTACTGGACTGGGACGGGGGTCTCGTTAGCGCACGCTAAGGTTGATAGCTAGCGCACGCTATCGACTGATTAGCGCACGCTAATCATTATTCCTAGCGCACGCTACCTAGTAGGTGCAGATCTGTCCAGGGGCTACTGGACTGGTTTCGTGACCCGTTAGCGCACGCTACGCTTATTGGCTGCACGCTAACCGTTACAGGCCAAGTATTCTGAGGCGTTGACCTCGTTAGCGCGCGCTAATGCTGTCTAGTTAGCGCACGCTAATAACTGTCCAGTATAAATACTGGGCAGCAGGCTTCACTGTGTCATTTCTCACTTTTCTTCATCTCTTTCCGTCGGGAGCGAGTTCCAAGGGAGATTTTGGGTGATCTTCATCATCAAGCTTCATCTTGGAGTGGATTTGTAGGTGTTTAACAACATTTAATCATCTCCCTTGCTCAAATCAAGGTATTCTCTTCTTAGAACCCTAGTTTCTTGAATTTCGGGGCTTTCCTTGCACTACACCATATATGGCTTTCAACAACATTTTTTTTGATGTTACAAGCAAAAGTGTAGCCTTAGATGCCTTAAAATTGGTCAAATTTGATTTAAGGCTACACATTTTTCTAACGTTATTATTGATATAAATTAGTGTTACCGTAGACCAAATTGAATATCTACGCTAACACAAAATTTGGTGTAGCCGTTGCTATTTAGAAAAAGTGTAAGTAAACACTAAAAGAAATAGGCGGATTTGCTAAAATATTTTAGTTGGTCCAAATAAATTATTTTCAACTATAACAACCTAATTTTTTTAAGGTATTTTATGAATCGTCCTAATCGGAGGGAGTAATGTAAGAGAGATGAGCATTAAATAAGAGGAAATATTGCACTACGCCATAAGTGCTTATATGCAACACATATCTCCGGTGTTGCAAGGAAAAGTATTGCAATAGCCCTCTGATCTTTTGTCTTTTGCAATACTACTCAATTAGTGTTGCATTAGACCTTAATGCACTGTTGCAAAAGACGTTAATGCAACACCAACCTAAAGTGTTGGATTATACGTGAACTTAAAGCGTTGCAATATACTAAATCATCTTAATAATTACGAAAATTATTTTAAATATTTTTAAAAAAATATCGTCAAATTTAAGTTTTTTACACTAAAATAAAGTAAATTATTTGAATTTGTTTAATCATTTTATAACGGATTTTTTATAAGAGCACATATAATTTTTTACTTAAAATTTGTTCGGATTAAGCTAATAAATTTAAAAAATATTAAAAAAGAAAATAATTCCTTAAAATTATAATAATAAAACATATTATATGAATACATATATTTTTATTTTGAAAATTATAATCTAAAATTAAAATAAAAAATTGAATTTATACATTCAACTCTTTTAAAATATAATAAGAAATATAAATTAAAATTTATTTATATTAATATTATAAAAAGTTGAAAAATAAAAATGCATTTATCATCAAAACATTTGGACAACGGCACGCTGAGATGGCCAAATCTCGATCTAAAACTGGACATTGAAAACATGGGTCTTGTAAAGATTGGGAGATGCTAATCCCGATCGAAAACTGGACATTAGAGATGTTAATCGGGCCCGATCCCGTCGGACCAGCCCGTTTAACTCGCTAAAAAATAGGGTTAGAGCCAAAATATCACAGCCTTTTAAATCCGGGCCGTATACCCTATATTTAAGAATACAAATATTTTTAATATATATCATATATACATATAATGTAATTAATAAGTTCAAGTTAGTATAATAAATATTTAAAATATAATATTTTATATAATAATATATCTAATTTATAATACATTATAATATTTATGTATAATATATAATATTTTATATAATAATATATCTAATTTATAATACACCGTTATCTCCCTAACTTCCTCTCCCTCACGGGCAGAACTCATTTTCTTTTTCTCTTCTTCTTCTTTCTGATTCTCCCTTCTCGGCTCTTACTCTATCCTCTTCTTTACTCACAAAGTTCACACACACACACACTCTCACAAAATTCACACACACACACACAGTGAAAGATGAAAAATGAAAAACGGCAATTGTGAGCAGAGCGTTGTGCGCGGCGCGGGTTAGGGTTTCTGTCTAATTCCGTGAGCATATGGCATCGGCGGCGGGGCATGGCAGAGGTTCGGTTCGGTGGGTTACATGAATTCGGTCGAAATTGAGGTTTAAATTCCAAGACTCGAGTAAGAATTCCTAATTTTTGTGAATCTGGGTGTTGTGTTGAGGTGAACCGGGTGGGCTAGATTTCTTGACTCGGGCAGTTTGAGCCGGTGTCAAGTTCCGATCTCAGATTTTGGCGGTGAAAATAAGGCTCGGCATGACCCGATGTTTGAAAGTCCGGACTGTTTGGGCTACATAAAATTGAAGTGCTTTAGTTGTTGTATTTTTGAGTTATTATCTAATGTATATTGATTATTGTTTTAGCTTTCAAAAGGATTCAGTCAGAAGAAAATACTAGGAGGTCTATAGATTTGTTGATGATGATTTGCTTTGAATGCTTCCCGGTGTTAACTTCTCTTTTTTTTTTGTAGAGCAGACTTCTGCTGTAGATTACTTGCTGGGTTCAAGTGGTCGTACCCAACAGCAACGCTCTTGTGTTGAGTGCACCAGAGGAAGTCTGAGATGGCCAGCCATTCTGATTGCTTCATTGCTTTGCTAGGTTTGTACAATCTCTCTCCCTCTCTCTCTCTCTACTTTGTTTCTTATTGTTCATACAGTATTGTTTACAATTATCAGATGGTTATGGCACTATGGAGGAGTTATTGGAGGTCGTAACATGGGCTCAAATTGGCATCCATGAACAACTCACGTGCATGTTCTAAAATTGTAAGAATTCATCCTAACTCACTAAGTTTCATAACTTGAACTATGATAGGCTTGTAGGCATGTTCATATAGTAAGCTCACGACTTACAACTTTAAACTAGGAACTGCGCACAGTCAAACTCATACAGTAAGTTCCAATATGCATAATAACTCAAAAAGATTGAAGTTAAACGTAATGCAAGTAAATAATAAATTACGAGCCGTAATCTTCTTAGGGCAGAACAAGTAACTTTCATTCATAAGCAATAAAAGCATACAATTACATTATTTGCAAGAAAAACTAAATAAAAATAAGATAAGTAGAACTATCTATAACAGCAAAGTGAGATAATTAACATCTATGTTCTTTGTCACTAATGTTTTTCTCTGGCCTTTTACCGTAAGGATCAAGTTGGTTTCTTTCCACAAGTTTTCTTGTTGTTCATTTATTTGTTTACCGTAATAACATTTTCCTTCTAAAGACATGTCATAGACCAACAACTTGATCTTTTGGGTGGGTAAGATAATCATTTTTCATGTACCTTCATTTGAGTGTCTCTTGGGGAGTTTACCTTACGCCATAAGCCAGAAAATTCCTTGCATCATTGAGTGTCTTAAACCTATTGAAGATCGTGACTACTTTATTAGGGTACAAAAGTACTGTTGAGTTCATTGGTTTTTAAATTCTTGATCTCTGGTCATGTATTACCTATCTGTAGGCAAATGAGTTTCGCCGCTTGGTGACCATATTAAGGTTGGGATCGAGAGAACTCAAGCTTCTATGAGCTGCCAAACTTATGCCCTAAAGATCCTTGCCCTGGGCCGGTTATGAGAGTCGACTAACGATATTGGCTACAACATCATCCAGAAATAAAATAATTCACTTGCTTCTAGTGTCGCCGATCCGTTGCGGCTTACACCACTTCTCCCCTCTTTTGGGCATTATAAAGGGACGTTACGGTTTCAAAAATCTCTTTAATGTTGGTGGCAAATTCATCATAGACTTTATTCTTTTTCTTCACCTCTTTGGTTAGATCTCAATATTCTTGTCATGAGCTTTCGGTTTGTATCGCGTGATTTCAAGATCGAGAGCGATTTGGCTTCATCTACAAGGGATTTTTTTAATCGTTGTTCAGAATTTCTACTTTATTTTTAGTGAATATACCGGTCTGAGATTGATAGCCACCAGTACTGCTTTGAAAGCATCTACTACATCCGAGATAGTACATCACATGTTGGTGACTGGTGAGCTATCATGAAGAAAAGCAGCTCATTTTTATCGGAGTCTATGGCTCTGACAACATCTTTAAGAAATATAGTTTAGTAAGCAAGAGATTCTCGACACCGGTGTTGGTGAGGTAGAAAATATGATTTCTTTGTGCTAATAGATTCAAGGTGCAAGTTAGGAATTATCTGACCTACATGGACAACATACCACTGGAGGAACATTAATGTCCTTGGTACCTGTTGGGAAATGATATGATACTACCTTAGATATATCTTCTTCCTTTTCAACTATAGGAGAGATAGTCGCCTGGCTGTTGGATAATAGGATGTTCTTCATAGGGTGGATGTAATATCCGACTGTAATTTTCTTATTTTCTTGTGTAAAATTCCTTCATCGTCTTCACTGTTCGATTATTGCCTTTTATGAAATTGTATATACATTTCAATTTGCTTCCTTTGATTGCATGCATCACTACTATTTTAAGTCCTTTCTATTAACGAGATATGTGATGTGCATTTGTTCAATCATGAGGTTTATTTATATGCCTTTTGGTCATTCCGCACTTGTTTTACAGTGGATTCGATATATTGTGCGTCTCGAGTATGTCTAAATCATGATATCGTTGACTACACCATAAGTAAGGAATTTTTAAGGAGTCTAGTCATTTATCTTACATGTTGAAGCACGGAGCCCTTTTTTACCTTGTTATTTGTTTGGTCATTCTCGATGAGAATGAATCATTATTTCACTTTGAAGCTATTTTATTCTGCGAGAATAATAAGAGCTCCGTTCTTGACCATGTCAAGTCAAGATCCAGTGATGCCCATCCACCAAGAGTCACAAAGCGGGGTAATTATCGTTGACTTATCGATACTCCGATTGGTAGTTGGTGGTTTATAACTTTTTCACCCCTTTTTCACTTTCCTAATAACTAACACGGTTGAAGAAAAAGGTTGAAATTCTAAAACGCGAGGACTATTATTTCTTATCCGATGATTTGTTCGGTATGAGGAAGTGTCGTATTTTTATGATTGTTAGCATGAATAGGCTCTTGTGGTTTTGGTGTCCTTTTTCTTATTTCTATTATCTATATATTGGCGATTGAGGAGACCACCACCCAAACTTGCGGCTCGTCATACTTGATGGACCAAAAGCCAAAGGCAATACCTAAGAGCGGCTCCATGATGAAGATTCGATGGTGAAAATCCTATTAATATGATCGGACAAATGTTTGGGTAAAAATTAGCTCTTTTTTTCTTTGCATTAACAATTTTATGCCTTCCTTAACGAGAAAAAGAAAAATGGTCAATCTTTGCATGTTATGTTCGGGAATTTGATTTTCTTTTTACCCATTCATATTGCACTGTAATATGTATTCTTGATATACTAAGCAATTTATGCTACCTTATGTAAATGCTCAGGAGTCTATGCTAGAAAAGGTTTAACATTGATTTTGCAGTTTATCTTACCCTATACTTTATCATCTCTTCCTTGTGAAATTCAACTATCTCCTTCTTAACATAATGTGACATATTCTCATTCTTCTTACCAGTGAGTGTATATATATAGTCAAGAAGAGTATATTACAGAGCAACCGAAATTGAAGTCTTTAGCATCACCATCCGTTCAAGTTCTTTGATCGATGCGTGGCGGACCTAACTACTAAGATCGGGCTCAACTCGAGAAATGATGAAAATGTTGGCGAGAAGAATCCAGATTTGAACTTAAAGATTGATGACTCTCGAAATCGATCGAGGAGTCTATGGCGGTGACAATGTCACTCCTTGGTGATCTCATCATTTTATATTATGATAGCTAAGTGACTAATGTTGTTTTGTTTTTTTTGTGTATTGCGATCGTAACTTGTTCTTAGCTATTATGGATTGAATATTAGCATCATGTATTTTGGATGTTGTTATGGTTGACATTGTTTTAATGGTATTATTTGTTTATGGTAATATTTATTTTTCAATATAACATTTTGCTTTTTAGAATGAAAAATGATGGTAAAAATCTGCAAAAATGTAGCCATAGATTATAATTTATAATTTTTTCTGTTGGCAAAATATAAAAATTGTGTTGGCAAAGATTAAAATTGTGTTGGCAAAAGTTAGAACTATTCATATATAAGTGTAGCCATAGTGTTAAAGTTGGTAAAGATGTCAAAATGTTTCACAATTTAATGTTACATTAGACCTCATGATTGTTGGCATAGGTCTACGGCTACACAAATCTTGGTGTCACTAAAAATATAAAAGTGTGGCCTTAAGTCTACAGCAACACAAAATCTAGTGTAGCCAGAGACAATAAAAGTGTTGGCATAGGGGTCTATTGCTACACTTTTTTAACATGTTACCAAAAAAAAGAAAAGTGTTACCTTAGACCCCTATGGTTGCGGCCGTTTTTGTAACACTTTCGAATTTGGTCAAAGTGTAGCCATAGCTTGTTTTTCTACCTTCAGCAACACTTTTTGGACTTTTGAACACAGTTTTTCAGGTGTTGCTGAAACCCATATATGGTGTAGTGTTGGTTTTGGTGATTTTTACCTGATCTTATCTGCTGGGTTGAGTATTATTGAGTGTCTTGGCCGTGGCTTTTGGTTCGACAACTCATTTATTGATTTTGTATCACCCGGAATAATGATTCTTGATCTCCTTGAGAACACTTAGATCCTTGTTGTTCTTAGTGTTGATTTGGATCCCGATTAGTTTGTTGATTCGTGATGGTATTGTTCTCGTAGTATTCGGGGGACTGTGGAGATTCTTGATCGTTATTTGGAACACCGGGGACTGCTCGAACCCATCTGTTCGACGTTCCATTGCTCGTCGTTTTGAGGCAAGTATCTTGCCCATACACTTCGTGTTTCGTAGACATAATAAATTGGTGATTGTCTATGTGTGAAAATTGAATGTTATTTAACTTTCAAAAGAATCAATATATATAAGTATATATTCCCGTTAAAGGTCTTCTTCAAATTAACTTGAGTGTTCAAGAACGAATATGTCATTCTGAGAATGGGTATTAGCATTGTATGTTGTGCCCGGTTTTCGTGTGGTACTGTTAGATGACTATCGTCATGATGATGTGTGATGTTGTGTGGTTTTCCATTGGGTTTTTCACTCGGGGATGTCTTAAGGAGGCTCCGAGGTACGTGGCTTACTAGCATGGGATGCGAATAACCCTTGGGAGGATGTCGATGTGAATATTTGGGTCCTGGACCCCATGATTTGTGATTAGAATTGTATTTTGGAAATAACCTTGGGTTGTGTCCCAAAATGGGTTCCGGAAGGCTGTGAATTCTTTAAAACATTTTATTAGTTGTTTACCTCGTTTGATTCCTACCTTTCATAGTTTGTAGATTATATTGTTACTCTTGCTTGTGTCCGATTGCGGAGGCCATTCTAGTGAGTACTCTGAGTATATGGTTTATAGTCCTTTGCATTGGAAGTCGGATATTACTTTTGAGTGTGAGAGTTATATTCGTTCACTCCGAGAGAACCTGACGGGGCCGAGGAGGGTTCCGCTTATGACGGTTCCGCGAACATTTGGGTTAGCCACTCCGAGAGGGCCCGACGGGGTTGAGGATGGATTCGCGTATTGTCGGATCCACGGTTAACCAGGAGTATTTTTAGCCTTGTGGCTTGATGTATTTTTGTGATATGTCCGGAGTATCACGATGTTTTGACTTGCCAAAATGCTTGGGATGTAATACATATTTATCAGAGGTGCTTGGACTAGAATGGCTTATGGATGATGTGTTGTGTGTAATTGGTCCTCAGTTGTAAATTGATGTATGGCTATAGATTTTGTGATTATTTTCCAATCAAAAACTCCCGGGACTCGGAGTTGTTTTCAAAGTGCTTACTTGTTCAATTCTACTTTCAAGACTTGAACTATTTTAACTAAATGAAACATATCGGGAAGTCTTTCTAAATTAATCAAGTTATTGTATTCCCAGAATATGATATGTATGGCTTGTATTTATATTTTATACTTGCACTATCAAAATAGTGGAGTTTTGCTAACCCCCGAGTATTCGGGGGGTGGATGTCTGTATTGCGTCCAGGTATTTGCAGGTTGCTGGGGAGCGAAACACAGGATCGGTACGAAGGATGATGCAAGACGACGATACTAATCACATGAAGACCAATCGTAGAGTATGTTGGATAGTCTTGTTGGTTATTTCTCCGATGTATTGCTATCCCGATTTATGGGAGCGTTATTGTATTCCAGCCCCTGCGTGGGTATGAGTTTTGGGAACGAAACATGTATGTAATGTTGTGTGTCGTGATAAAAGACCAAATCAGTCTAATGGTCCTTTACGTAGCCATGTCGGCATGTGAAGTGATGCATTGTATTGTATTTAGCATGGTAGATCCTCGCAGAGAGGGTCTGCGGCGCTGTAATATTTCCGAGTGGTTTGGGGGTGTTACAAAGATGAAGACCGGAGAATCTATAGACCTGGTGGACACAAGGTTCACAGAAATCATCAATGAAATCAACTCCCTTGGTAAAAACTATGGCAACAGGGAGATGGCCTTGAAGGTGCTAAGATCTCTTAGTCCCGAGTGGAGTATGAAGGCAGTGGCCATGAGGGAATCCAAAGACCTCAATAAAATAAAAATCCAGGAGTTGTTCTCCGATCTAAGCCTTATGAATTCGAATTCCCAAGTTCATCATCAACCGAGCCTGCAGAAAAGGGAATAGCCTTTGCAGCTGAGTCCCCCGACAAGAACCTATCTAATGTCAAACCTCCAAATCCACTCGATTTCGAGGAATAAATGGCATTCATATTGCAAAGGTTCAGCAACTTCAAAAAGAATTACTCCAAATATAAAAAGAACTATAAGGAGAATCCGAGGAGAAATCAAAAGGCTAGAAGGTGGAAGGTGGAGTGTTATAATTGCCACAAGACAGGACACATCTAAATCGATTGTCCTGATCTCAAGAAGGACGAGATCATGAAGGAGGTGAGCAGAAAAGAAAACCGAAGGAAGGCCCTCATTGGAGAAGACCAAGAACGAGTAGAATCAAGCAGAGGATTCTTCTCTAATGATGATGAAGAATATGATTGTCTGATGGCCAACCTAGCTGATCAAGAGGTAACATCTAAACCCTCAGTTTCAAATAACAACAGCTCAGACATGTCACAAGACATGTACTTACACGAGTCTGTAAATTAGCTTCTCAAAGATTTTGAGAGATTAAAATCTGCACACCAATCTGTATCAGCCGAGAGGACCCAGCTGCAAGATGATAATGGGCAGCTGAAAAATGATTTTGAAAAACTCAGCCTAGAATTGAATAAACCAAAGCTGGTCTTGAAAAACAGGCTGCAGACAACTTTACAAACCAGGCTGATAATACCACAGCTCAAATAAAAAGATTAACTGTTTTGAATAGTGAAAAATCAGCTGCACTTGCTCATGTCAAAGCTGAGTTTACAAAACTGACTCAGCTAAGCAAAATTCAGGCGAAGGAAATAACCTCCCTGAAGGCATCCATAAGCCTGGATGAATTGTGTACAAATAAAAGGCCATTATATTCCAGCCCAGGCCTTGGATATGACCCCTACACTCCCTCTAGTACTAAAACCACTTTCATCAAGGGAGAAACAATTTTCTCGTCTGCTGAGCCAATATACAAACCTGTGTTTCAAAATAGCGGCGGCCAAGTCACGAGTCTGAGTCTGACCAAGGTATACAAGGCAGCCACCTAGACATGAGACTAGGCAATGGCCAAGGCAGAAGCAGCAGCCCAGACAACATGCCCATTATTATCAAAGACTCCCCAAAAACAGATTTCAAAATGGGAGGGGCAAATGGAAACATCAAGGTTATCCTAATTTTTAAAACGAACAGGTGTGGAGACCTCAAAGATTTAATAAATGGTCTCAGCCAAGATTTAGACCCACACCATCAGTTTTATGAGGCATATCCGGTACACAATCCTAACAGAGGATATAGGCCCAGACAATACACACCTTTTAAGGAAAAGGTGGAAGGACTACTACCACATCTCCACAAATT
Source organism: Orobanche coerulescens (assembly GCA_033398695.1). Taxonomy (NCBI): domain Eukaryota; kingdom Viridiplantae; phylum Streptophyta; class Magnoliopsida; order Lamiales; family Orobanchaceae; genus Orobanche; species Orobanche coerulescens. The sequence goes on along the minus strand of CM065811.1, from coordinate 111,589,040 downwards.
CAAACATTGGAGGTGAAGAATGGTTTGTAGATTCCGGATTCTCAAGGCACATGACCGGGAACAAAAAGGTGCTGAGAAATTATACCAAAGAAAGAGGTCCAGACGTAAATTTTGGAGATAGATCTAGAGGTCAGACTAAAGGTTTTGGAGAGCTGCATAAAGGAAACATCACTATATCCAAAGTTCATTATGTCAAAGGACTCAAGTACAACCTTTTGAGCATAAGCCAATTTTGCAATGAGAAGAATCTAGTAGTCTTCACCATTTGGAAATGCATGGTGATAGATATCATATCTGGAGAAGTGAAGCTACAAGGATTCAAAAGAAGAGATGTCTATCTGATAGATTGGAACACAGGAACTCCTAATACCTGTTTTCTATCTAAGACAATAGCTGAGAACGGATAGCTGTGGCACAAGAGACTATGTCACCTAAATTTCAAAGCATCAACAAGATTAGTTATCAGAAGCTGGTCAGAGGACTTCCAGAAGAAGTATTCGAGAAGGAAGCTCTCTGTGATGCGTGTCAGAAAGGGAAGCAAACTAGAGCATCATTCAAGCTAGTTCAACCTACCACTCTCACAACAAGGATCTTAGATCTACTTCATATGGATCTATTTGGTCCCATAAAGCCAAGGACCTTAAGTGGCATAAAGCACGCTCTAGTAGTAGTAGATGACTACTCAAGATATACATGGGTTGTTTTTCTCTATAAAAAGAGTGAAACACTAACCAAGTTACCTGAGCTGCTAAGGAAGATCCAGAATGAGAAATCTCTCTCAATCATCAAGATCAGATCAGATAGAGGAGGATAATTTCTCAACAAGGAAATCACTGATTACAGTGATCAGAATGGGATCCAGCATGAAGTCTCTGCAGCCAGGACCCCTCAGAAGAATGGTGTTGCTGAAAGAAGGAACAGAACCTTGAAGGAAGCTGCCAGGTACATGATTGCAGAAGCAGACCTGCCCAAGAGATTCTGGGATGGAGTTGTCAACGCAGTATGTCACGCTCAGAACAGGAGTATGATAGTAGGGAGACATGGCAAAACTCCCTATGAGGTTTGGAATGGCAGAACACTAACTGTTGCATATTTTAATATTTTTTGTTGTAAGTGTTTCATCCACAACAACCGTAAAACCCAACTAAATGCCTTTGATGCTAAAACTGATGATGGACACTTTATGGAATACTCACAAAGAAGCAAGGCATATAGAGTTTTTAATAAAAGAACCTTAGTTCTGGAGGAAACACCTCATGTTGTATTTGATGAAACTACTGTTGAATACAGGAAAAAGGTGGAGCTAATAGAGAATAAGCTTAAATCTTCCACCCTAGAAGAAGTCATTGTCCATGATATAGGAATAGTGGACTCACCTCCAGACCAGCCTGAAGACCCAACTGCTAATCAGATAGGACCACAAAACCTACCTGATCCAGTTGATGTTGCTGAAGACCAATATGTAGCTGATAAAGACCCATCTGCAGATCAGACAGGACTCCCACCTGCAGATGACAAGACAGTAGCTGATCCAGTTGCAAACCAAGGAGATCAGAACCAAGCTGATGCAGGGAGAGAAGAAACCCACCAAAGCAAATCTACATGGGGAATAGACCCTGAAGAATAAGACATTCATAAGTGGCTTAAAGATCATCCTATCCAACAGATCATTGGGAATCTAACTGATGGAGTCAAGACAAGACAGTCTACTCTACCCATAGGAATGGCAATGTTTTCATGCTTTATGTCTCAAATAGAACCCAAGATAACAGAGCAAGCCCTGGAAGACTACTCATGGATCAATGCAATGCAAGAAGAGCTTAACCATATGGAAAGGAAAGATGTTTGGGAACTAACAGATAGACCGGATCATAAGAATGTTATTGGCACCAAATGGGTGTACAAGAAAATGCGATGAAGATGGAGCTGTTGTTAGGAATAAATCCAAACTTGTTTCTAAAGGCTATACACAATGTGAAGGAATATATTTTGATGAAACCTATGCACCTGTTGCAAGATTAGAAGTCATAAGACTATTCCTTGCATATGCAGCATTCAAAGATTTTGAAGTCTACCAAATGGATGTGAAGAGTGCTATTCTTAATGGCATTCTAGAAGAAGAATTCTATGTAGAGCAACCCCCTGGATTTGTCAAAGGTGACAAAGTCTACAATCTTATAAAGGCTCTATATGGACTTAAGCAGGCACCAAGAGCATGGTATGAAACATTATCTGTGTTTCTAGATAAGAATGGATTCAGCAAAGGCAAGGTGGATAAGACCCTATTCAGAGTGGAGCATGAAGGCCACATATTCCTAGTTCAAATATATGTGGATGATATCATATTTGGCTCAACCAATCCAGAGCTTTGTGAGAAGTTCTCAAATCTCATGAAAGGAGAGTTTGATATGAGCATGATGGGAAAGCTTAATTTCTTTTTAGAACTGCAAGTTAAGCAGATGGAAAATATAATTTTCATCAACCAAGCCAAATACACCAGGGATCTAATCAAGAGATTTGGAATGGAATCAGCCAAATCAGAAAAAATTCCTATGAGCACAAGCACACACCTAGATGCAGATGAAGAAGGCATATCAATGGACTCAACCCACTACAGAGGACTCATTGGATCACTTCTTTATCTGACTGCAAGCAGACCAGACATTTCATATGCTGTAGGAGTATGTGTGTAACACCCCCAATCCGCTCAGGGATATTACACGCCGTAGAACCTTTCCTCAAGGATCTACCAGGCTGGTAACAACATAGAACGTCTCAACAATGCCTTTAAGGATAAAATGACTCAGTATACCGATTTGGTCTTTCAGTAAATACATACAACTCAAATTCATTACATGCCCACGCAGGGGTCTAATACAACACACTCCCGTACAACGGGAAAGAATACTGCAGCGGAAAAATAAACTATAACTAAACCAAAGACATCATACGGATCCTCGTATGATTAGTATCGTTCATCCTTCATCATCCTTCGTGCCGACCCTGTGTCATGCTCCCAAACCTAAATGCAAAAACAGACATCCACCCCCCGAATACTCGGGGGTTAGCAAAACTCCACTGTTTTCCTAGTGCAAGAACAAAGTGCAAATACGAGCCATACAATTCATATTCCATGAATAACAATAACCAGGAATCCTCAAAGATCCAAACGTAATGAAAAGTACTTCCCGAGGCAAGAGTTTGGGTAAAACATTCCAAAACCGAAAGATCACAAATAAAGGGAAACAATTTGTAAAACAGTTTAAAATGCCATCGAGAGTTTTAATAGAAAACAATTTAGGATTACCGAATCCTTATCTTTCCAAAATCAATAGGGGTCACAGCCCAAAGGTTTTGTTTTCGCAAATAGAAAACCGACAACAATTCATAGGGCCAGAGCCCAACATCACGTGTCCTCGACGGACATAAAAATCAACAAAACATAATCGCGCACGCGCTTCGCCTAGGACCGGGACGAAGCCACAAATCCCACTCGAGGCCTCGAAGGACCCTCCCGAGCTGGCTAGCGAAACAAATCACACACATCTCACGGTTGGAGCAATCACTTGTTGCATCTTGGCCACATGATCGCATGCCATGTGCCACCGTAGATCATCTTTGGCGCTCACGGTTGGATCAATCACTTGTTGCATCCTGGCCACATGATCGCATGCCATGTGCCACCGTAGTTTTTATTAGGCTCTCACGGTTGGACCAATCGCTTGTTGCATCCTGGCCACATGATCGCATGCCATGTGCCACCGTAGGCCCCGCCCACATCCATACATTCATACACAGCACAATACAACACATATATTCAAACAATTCACCTAGAGGCATCAAACACTTAGCAAAACACCACGTCAAACCACAATAGCACGACTTAAAGCTGTTGAACTCAAAGAACGAATGACGAAAGTTCAAGTGTTTCCCCCAAAACGGCCAAGAACACGATTCGTCCCGACAAAACACGAAAACGGAATTCCAAGTCGCAATATGGATATACAATCCATAGAATATGTTTAACAACATCATTTAACCACAATCGATCCATCAAAAACGGATGGAAAACGAGATTGAGAACAAATCCCCCAAAAAGTCGATTCGAATGAAATCAAGAAATATACGTCAATTCGACGAAGAACAATGGATTTAATGATGTTAAACACAAGATTACTACCAAGATTAATCATACCCATCATGAATTAATCAACAATACAGAACGAATCGGACAAAAACGCAAAAACCCCAAAATTCAAGAAATTAGGGTTCTAAGAAGAGATTACCTTGATTCGCTGGATCAAAGGATGATATAGGATGATCAATCAATGATATGAACTCAAGAACTTCATGGATTTGTTGTTCAACAACATGGCTTCGCCTCCTACGATGCTCCAGCCGTGGATCGAAAAGAAAGGAAATGAAAAACGAGTGAAAATGAGGCTGCTCTGTCACATTTATACTGGGGCAGCCTAGCGCGCGCTAGGCTGCCGGAATAGCGTGCGCTATCGGCCCAGGCCGCAATCCAGAACCTCACTGCCCTACTGACTTGGCCAGGTAGCGTGCGTAGCCTTCTGGTCGTAGCGCGTGCTACCTGCCGGTCGTAGCGTGCGCAGTGCCCGACAGTAGCGTGCGCTACCTGCCGAGCCTACCCGAGTCCAGAACCCCAGGACCCCTCTGCCCAGACCCGATAGCGTACGCTGGGCCGGTCGACAGCGTGCGCTATACCTGCCGAGCTAGCGCGCGCAGCCTTCCGGCCGTAGCGTGCGCTACGCCGGTTCCTGCCGGTCCTGCTCGGCGATGCCAAGACTTCCGACAAGGCCGCACTTTGTCCGGCCGCCATGACCTGACGACTCGATTTCCGAAAACATACGGAACGAACACAATGAAAACCTCGCGGACAACATCAACGACCCGAAATGAAAGCATAATGCAATATTTAATCATACGTGACCAAGAAAAGGGTCAAGACAACAAATACAGATACGGATACCCATAACTTTGGGTAAATTACAAAATGGCCCAAAACGCCCGAAAATCATGATACATGATCGAATAACCAAACCGAAGTTCACAACACGTCTAACAAAGTTAAACGGACTTACAGAAAACTCGAAACATTAGTTTTGAACGAGATTCGCAAGAATCGAACTCGAATGCGGAAAAGTCGTTAAGAAACACGAAACTGAACAAAACGACGCCGAAACGAACTCGGATATCAAAAAGGGTAGAATTAATCATTCTGATAATGATGAAACGGTCATGAACGAGTCGTCGAAACGGACTTTCGCCGAAAAAAGAAAATTATCGGAAATCGAAATTACGGGTATTAGACACTACCCTCCTTAAAAGAAGTTTCGTCCCGAAACTTAAAACAAGTACGGAGAGGAAATATACCACCATGAATATTTCAATGAGAGGCACAAGAATGCGTAACTAACGCCCAATGGCGAAATGTTACAAACAACGCAACGGAATATACGGTGTGCACACACGCTCCAAGACGACCAACACAACGCCACCAATATAGACATAATAAAACCAACAAGTGACAAGCGTCATCAAACAGATAATACAATCAAGTCAATTATCCTAACAATCACGAAACACAAGGCACCTATTACAAGGAGACACACACAGTCGAGAAAACAGAAAATAAACACAAAACGATTCACAAGGAACAATCGCAAGCAATTCGGACTACGCCTAAATCCTCAAAACCACACTAAGCATCTCCGTGTCCTTTCGGAGCAGAGACGCCACATCGATCCCCAAATCTCTCAACTACCGTCTCACAATGCACGGCTCGGTGACCCACCTGGCCACACTCGAAACAGCTGACTAACGGTGAACGACAGTTCTTCGTGGTATGGCCCGCTCGACTACAGTTATAACATGTCTTCGAGCTGCTCATGTTACTCACTGCAAGGGTACTACTCCTCTGACCATGCGATCGAGGAACCCTCTTGGGATGACGATATGAAGTCCTAGACTCAAGGGGCCCACTCCCCTGATTTCCTGAAAAGTTCCCAATGGTTTCTGTTTCTTAGAGTTAGAAATATTCTCAGTCGATAATCTGGATAGTTCATAGGCTAACGCCTGATTCTGATAATCTCTCAAGGAAGTACAAGTGAGACCTGCCATGTAATGACGATTCTCCAGCTTTATCCATCTACTAAAATGACAGATCTTATCCTCCTCCGTCCTTACTTGATCCTGCACATAGCTGAGTTGTTTGCTAAAATCAATAATAACTTGAGACAGCGGTACATATTGCGGTTTCGCCGAAAAGAATTCATTAATCCTCTGATTTCTGATCGGTTCTGGACAAAACTCATCTCTCATGAATCTCTGGAACTCTGCCCACGTGACAACGCGATCTCGAAGCTTAATAGCCTCCCACCAGCTAGCGGCATCTTTGTCGAGAAGATACTGAGCGACCAGTACCTTACGTTCTTCTGGACAATCAACTACCTCGAATATCTTTTCGAACTGGAAAAGCCAACCATCCCAGCCTAATGCATCTGCACCCGGTAAACGAGGGGGATTCATACGAACCACTTCTAAGCCACCGATTTGCACCGGTGTCTTTGGAGTGCGTAACACGCTGAACTGCCTGAGTCAACTGAGTCATCTGAGTGGCTACCTGCTGCAAAATAGTAGCAACACCAATACCAATACCATCACCGGCAGCATGATCCCGATCACGCATCCGGTCGCCACGACCACGACCTCCGCCCCTCGGCATACTGAATAAACAACCACTCAGCACAATAGAATATCATAACATACATACAAACATTACAGCAACGACGGCACCGTTCGGCGATCTCAACGACCCGAATGATAATCAGCACATAATTACCAAACATCATGAACAATCACACATGTATACAAACGTACAAACCCAAGCCCTAACAGCTCGCACATGTGCGGCAACACACAATTTGCCACAAGGCGACAAACATTAAATACCACATCGTACCTCTCACACAGGGCTAGTACAACAAATGCGTGGCGAATGACTCTACGCTCACACCACAAATTCAATCACAATTCGGAGGGTTAACACCCTAACGACAATACTAACACCATACACACCTTTTCCGACCACAAGTAGGAAGTGACAGATTTTAAAAACAAAAACCATCTTTGGAAAGAGAGAAAAAAAAATGATTTTGGAAACACTAGTTGCTCTTGAGTATCACCTTTCGTAAAGTAGTATAAACACCCTTATCGAGACTTTGAAAACCATCTTGCGTTTGATAAAATGAGGACACTTTACTTTAAATCAAAACTTTCAGAAATATTCGACCATTGGGTCTAAAAAACTGCATTTCTAAAAATAATTGAAAATATCTCAAAATATTTTGGTCGTCGAGGTAGAAGAATTTTGAAACATATTGTGGCACCTTGGAAGTACCACGAGAAAACAATTCATTTTAAAAGTACATCTCAAAATTTATTTTCTAAGATACCCAAGGTTTTCAAAAATAATTCAATGGGCTAGAATGCCCAAAAATGCTCATGTAACAATATTCGTTTAAACATATTATAATATACGCATCAAATCGTACAAAGTCAAGACAATACATGTCTTTTACCGGGAAGATAAACAGTCAATTATCACAGTCAAAAGGACATAAATAATGACAATACTCCTAATATAAACGAAATAAGAGAATCACACGAACGCATCACGAAACCAAGAATCTACATGAAGGTTCCAATACTTAACACAAAATCAAATAAATAGCTCGTGTCACACGAGGCACAATACAAAGAAGGGAGACTTACATCCACAGGTCGCACGAAGATAATGATCGCCCCACGATACTAATCACGACCAACCAACTCAGACGACGCGTCGCGACACGACTCAGTCAGACAAAATCTGATGAGACAAAACTCAACAGACCCTACTCGACTCGACAGCCTAGGTTTCCACAACCTAAGCTCTGATACCATTTATGTAACACCCCCAATATGCTCAGGGATATTACACGCCGTAGAACCTTTCCTCAAGGATCTACCAGGCTGGTAACAACATAGAACGTCTCAACAATGCCTTTAAGGCTAAAATAACTCAGTAGACCGATTTGGTGTTTCAGTAAATACATACAACTCAAACTCATTACATGCCCACGCAGGGGTCGAATACAACACACTCCCGTACAATGGGAAAGAATACATCAGCGGAAAAATAAACTATAACTAAACCCAAGACATCATACGGATCCTCGTGTGATTAGTATCGTTCATCTTTCATCATCCTTCGTGCCGACCCTGTGTTATGCTCCCAAACCTGAATGCAAAAATAGACATCCACCCCCCGAATACTCGGGGGTTAGAAAAACTCCACTGTTTTGCTAGTGCAAGAACAAAGTGAAAATACGAGCCATACAATTCATATTCCACGAATAACAATAACCAGGAATCCTCAAAGATCCAAACATAATGAAAAGTACTTCCCGAGGCAAGAGTTTGGCTAAAACATTCCAAAACCGAAAGATCACAAATAAAGGGAAACAATTTGTAAAACAGTTTAAAATGCCATCGAGAGTTTTAATAGAAAACAATTTAGGATTACCGAATCCTTATATTTCCAAAATCAACAGGGGTCATAGCCCAAAGGTTTTGTTTTCGCAAATAGAAAACCGACAACAATTCACAGGTCCAGAGCCCAACATCATGTGTCCTCGACGGACATAAAAATCAACAAAACATAATCGCGCACGCGCATCGCCTAGGACCGAGATGAAGCCACAAATCCCACTCGAGGCCTCGAAGGACCCTCCCGAGCTGGCTAGCGAAACAAATCACACACATATCACGGTTGGATCAATCGCTTGTTGCATCCTGGCCACATGATCGCATGCCATGTGCCACCGTAGATTATCTTTGGCGCTCACGGTTGGATCAATCACTTGTTGCATCCTGGCCGCATGATCGCATGCCATGTGCCACCGTAGTTTTTATTAGGCTCTCACGGTTGGACCAATCGCTTGTTGCATCCTGGACACATGATCGCATGCCATGTGCCACCGTAGGCCCCGCCCACATCCATACATTCACACACAGAACAATACAACACATATATTCAAACAATTCACCCAGAGGCATCAAACACTTAGCAAAACACCACGTCAAACCATAACGCACCGAAATGAAATAATATACGTCCACACGCAATACCAAGTGCAACATCAACACCAAACATATCCATAGAGTTCACATAGTCATTCTCAAACCACACCATTCACAAAACACACGCGTTTTGAAAGCAAGCCTTTAACAAGGCTAAACCGAATCTTTTGAAAGTTTGATTCAAACGACCAAAAAACCACATTTAGACGATCACTAATTATTGTATCCACAAAACAAGAATTGTATGGACAAGGTACTTGCCTCGAATAACCACAACGCGGAGAATCGACCGAAGTAGGTTGGCACGAACCGACTACGAATCCGCCGACTCCAACGAACGCCAACTCACGATAATAAACTACAAAGGACAATAACAACAATGAAAATGAATTCCATAGCACGACTCAAAGCCATTGAATTCAAAGAACGAATGACGAAAGTTCAAGTGTTTCCCCCAAAACGGCCAAGAACACGATTCGTCCCGACAAAACACGAAAACGGAATTTCAAGTCGAAATATGGATATACAATCCATAGAATATGTTTAACAACATCATTTAACCATAATCGATCCATCAAAAATGGATGGAAAATGAGATCGAGAACAAATCCCCCAAAAAGTCGATTCGAAGGAAATCAAGAAATATACTTCGATTCGACGAAGAATAATGGATTAAATGATATTAAACACAAGAATACTACCAAGATTAATCATACCCATCATGAATTAATCAACAATACAGAACGAATCGGACAAAAATGCAAAAACCCCAAATTTCAAGAAATTAGGGTTCTAAGAAGAGATTACCTTGATTCGCTGGATCAAAGGATGATATAGGATGATCAATCAATGATATGAACTCAAGAAATTCATGGATTTGTTCTTCAACAACATGGCTTCGCCTCCTCCGAAGCTCCAGCCGCGGATCGAAAAGAAAGGAAATGAAAAACGAGTGAAAATGAGGCTGCTCTGTCACATTTATACTGGTGCAGCCTAGCGCGCGCTAGGCTGCCGGAATAGCGTGCGCCAGAACCTCACTGCCCTACTGACTTGGCCACGTAGCGTGTGTAGCCTTCTGGCCGTAGCGCGTGCTACCTGCCGGTAGTAGCGTATGCAGTGCCCGACAGTAGCGTGCGCTACCTGCCGAGCCTACCCGAGTCCAGAACCCCAGGACCCCTCTGCCCAGACCCGATAGCGTACGCTGGGCCGGTCGACAGCGTGAGCTATACCTGCCGAGCTAGCGCGCGCAGCCTTTCGACAGTAGCGTGCGCTAAGCCGGTTCCTACCGGTCCTGCTCGGCCAGTGCCCAGCACTTCCGACAGTGCCGCACCTGTCCGGCCAGCTGCTCAGCCGTCATGACCCGACGACTCGATTTCCAAAAACATACAGAACGAACACGACGAAAAGCTAGCGGACAACATCCACGACCCGAAATGAAAACATAATGCAATAGTTAATCATACGTGACCAAGAAAAGTGTCGAGACAAAAAATACAGATACGGATACCCATAACTTTGGGTAAATTACAAAATGGTCCAAAACGCCCGAAAATCAAGATACGTGATCGAATAACCAAACCGAAGTTCACAACACGTCTAACAAAGTTAAACGGACTTACGGGAAACTCAAAACAGTAGTTTCGAACGAGATTCACAAGAATCGAACTCGAATGCGGAAAAGTCACTAAGAAACACGAAACTGAACAAAACGACGCCGAAACGAACTCGGATGTCAAAAAGTGTAGAATTAATCATTCTCAGAATGACGAAACGGTCATGAGAGAGTCATCGAAACAGACTTTCGCCAAAAAAAAATTATCGGAAATCGAAATTACGGGTATTACAATGTGCACGATTTCAGTCCAAACACAAGCAGTCACACCTGGAAGAATATAAAAGGATCATTAAATATCTTAAGTCTACCATTAATGTCAGTTTATGGTATCCGAAAGATAACAACTTTGAACTGTCAGGATATTCGGATGCAGATTTTGCAGGATGTAAGATTAATAGGAAAAGCACTAGTGGAACATGCCAATTCCCAGGAACCAGACTGATATCCTGGTTTAGCAAGAAGCAGATATCTAACTCTATCTCAATAATAGAGTCAGAATACCAAGCTGCAGGTAGATGTTGTGCCCAGATCTTGTGGATCAGACAACAGCTAAGGGATTACAACATAATTGCAAATAAAGTCCCAATTTGGTGTGACAACAATAGTGCAATTGCAATCACCAACAACCCGGTACTGCACTCAATGATGAAGCTCATTGATGTTAAGCATCATTTCATAAGAGACCACGTGCTTAATAAGAGATTCATAGTAGAAAGAGTCAGCACAGAATACCAGATTGCTGACATATTCCCCAAACCTTTACCCGAAGAAAGGTTTTTGGAACTGAGCAGGGAACTTGGATTACTAGATTGGGAATCTAGTACAGACGAGAAAGCTACCTGAAGACCAGATCAGACTAGCAAAGGAAGTTACTTGATCAGACCAGACGAAAAGACGAAGGACGGACTAAGCTGACCACAGGCATCAGAACCTACCTGAAGCAGACAAGAAGAGTTACCTGATGCAGAGCAGTCAAACAGTCAAACAAAATGGAATCCTACTTCAACGGCGTTAACCTGAAGGCGGTGAAGGACCAAATCATTTTCTCTCTGGTGGTCGATTTCGAGGGACTGCTCGAAACCAACCTGGACAACGACGTGCGTCACCTTATCAGATCAATGAAGACGAATGGGATCTACCCATTTCTGGATATCAGCCCTAAATATCTCTTCAAAGAGGTTGTTATCGCTTTCTACAGAAAAGCCAGAGTTCTCGAATCGGGCATTAGGTGTTAGGAATATGCCCTCGAATGCCACTCAGAGGATGTTGAGTGAGGGCATTGTACTTGTAATTATGTAAATCATTTATATAAGGCAATGGATGTTTCTTTATTTACTGGTAGTTACTGGCGTTCCTAACTCGTAAATATACGTATAGAAACTAGTCCATGTATTTGAGAGCAAAACGTTCCACTCCTTATTGGATAAGGAGGTCGGCACTGAAAGGTTTATAGCTCAAATACTTAATCATTCGCAAGTCGATGAAACTTGACTGGGCATTAAGTTTATGTGAAGACTTGTATGACGTGTTCTTTGACATGGAGAGTGCCTGTCGAATGCTAATGGTTAGTGGGAGCACACGTTATAGGTATGCTAATTGGATTAGTATACTCGAACCGACTCACCCTCGATCCCTCACACGGATTTCACTCCGGGACAGTCAATGACGGAATCGAAAGGTTGTGATAGGTATTCGTAAACCTTCGACTTGAGGATTTAGTAGGGATGTGCTTGTGACGTCAAGATTTTCATTAGAGTAGTTTAACCCTATAAACCGGGAGGTGGGGGTCAACCTCGACGTGTATCATGACGGGTAAGTAGCAGGTCCTACTGAATACCAAGATAGAATTCTTTCTCCCGTTAGTGAGCGGGTTATATGTCCTATGCGGTTATTGGCAAATGAGATCATAAGTTTTTGGCCAAAGCATTGGACCTAGTTGTATTGGATACACGAGAGCTCAATGATCTCAATTTGCATTAATGCATGCATAGTGTCAAGTACAGTTAAGGTTTGACTGACCGTGACCCTATAACTTGATCGGGACATTTGAAAGAAGGGTTTATACGTATACTGGTATTCACGACAGAATGGTTCTTGAATGATCCCAATCATTCGTTCTCAATTGGGGTACAGTGTAGGCTGCCAGGCTGGCTAGGTGGTGCTACTACTCTTTGGTTCCTCCCATTGCTGACTGAGACGAACCTACCGAGTCGCGCAATAGGATTGATGACGGAATGAATCGAGCTTATTCTCTCATTATGAATATTAGATATTGGATATCTAATTAATTGAGACATTGGATGTCTAAATTAATTTATTGGATAAATTAATTTACGGCCAATTGAATTAAATAAATTACTGGGTGATTAATTTAATTCATAAATATAATTATTTCTTGGAGAAATTAATTATGTTGTTATGTATTTGATATGATTAATTAATTGGATTAATTAATTAATATAAATACATCGGAACGGAATCAGAGTTTATCTGTTTGGACTCACGGGAGTCCGAAATGGACCAAACTCATATTCCCCTTCTAGATGGCTGCCCCCCTTTCACCTAACCCCTCTTGGTCTTTGTCTCCATTTTATAATGGAAGACAAATGACTTTAAGAGATATGGTATCTCTTATTATATGGTAAAGGTGATTTGAGGAGATAAGGTTGGAAGAATAAAAGGAAGACTTGCTCCCAAATTCCTAAGCCTATTCCATACGTGAAAAAGCTGAAGGCAGTGAGAGAAAAAGAGTTGCCTTTTATAGTCTTCACTTTTCTTCCTTTTTCTTCTTGATTTGTTCTTAGAGAAACATCAAGAGATAAAATTGAGAGATATATATTTAAACACTTAGAGTGTTATAATTAAAGTTTCATCACTTGATTCTAGCCGTAACCTTAGAGGTTAATCGAGTGTTGTCATTCCGTTCGTTTCTCCGACGCGTGACAAGTAGAGACGCAGTTTTTCGGCATTGGATCATCCAAGGGCTTGGAGCATTTTGGATCATTTGGAGAATAGATCAAGAGAAGGAAATCCATATAATCAATGGACGACAAGGGTATGATATCGAATCTTCCTTTGTTTATTTTATATTCGTATATGCATAGCTCGATCGATCCTCATAGGGATTCGGATCGAATTAATTTTCATTTTACCGCTTCTGCTGGGCCTTCGTTTTAGGCACCGAATCCCAACAGTGGTATCAGAGCGAGGTTTTGCGATCGTATCTACGATATTTAGCATTTCGAATGCTTATTTTGTGATTTAGAATCACTTTGATAATCGTAGATATTTTATTGTTCGTCGTAGTGTCGTTTTCCCGTGATTTTATGTTATGGTATACATCAGGTTTTTCTTGGAAATATGATTTATATTAATAATATTCAGACCAGGAATAACACGATTTTAGAAATATGCCCGAAAACGAGCTGTATCGAATCGTTGGACGATTTTCCATACATCTGTCGAGTATGGCCGAGCACGTCCGGCCCATGGCCGAGCACGTCCGGCCCATGGCCGGACGCTTGCTGTATTCTGCCGAGTCCGGCCGAGCGCGTTGCTGTATGGAGCTGAGTGCTCGCTGGAGCAGGCCGAGCACTTGCTGTATCCGGACGGGTACGTGTTGTATCCTACCGGGCGTGTCCGGGCATGGCCGGGGCCCCTTTTCATGTCTGGAGCCGGGCGTGGCCTGTAGGCTGCCGGGCAGGGTGCCTGGTGCTGCTGGGCAGATTCCAGGCTGTCGGGCACTGGGTCTCATTTTTCAGTATATTTTCGATTATTGAATTTTCCTGTATTAAAATCATTAATTTAGAATTTTTGATGAAGGAAAATTCAAAGATAATATTTTAAGGGTACACTACGGACGAAAATTAAATTGTCGATTATTGTTGAATTGATTGGATCAATTCTATTTATTGTTGATTATTGATTGGATCATATATAATCTTCTCGCTATCCATTTATTGAGTATTTATTATATGAATGCTTTTGAATGGGGATGTGGTTCATGGATTTAGTTTGAATCGTTCGTTTTATTCGATTGGGTTGTAAAGGCCGTTTTGAGCCTATTTATTTTACTAGAAATATTTGTATCTAGGATGCAATTTTCGATGTAAAATTTATATGCAATGACGAAGACCGGAGGAAGATACATTTCGAGAAGACGAAGATTCAAGACGAAGACTTGTAATTAGATTACGGAGTTTTTGTTTTCTAGGAACGGTCCATGAACCACATGCTGGTAGCAACTAGGTTGTGAATGGTTGTTTCATATTGTATGAATGCCACAAACGCGCTTAAACGATTAATGTGCAAAGTGTAATATCCGCAAATTCGATTTTCGGTAATTTTCTTTTTTCGGCGAAAGTCCGTTTTGACGACTCGCTTGGGTCCGTTTCGTCATCCTGAGAATGATTAATTCTATAATTTTTGACATCCGAGTTCGTTTGGGTGTCATTTTGTTGGGTTCCGTGCATTTTAGCGACTTTTCCGCACTTGAGCTCGATTCTCGCGAATCTCGTTTGAAACTGCTGTTTCGAGTTTCCCGTAAGTCCGTTTAACTTTGTTATACGTGTTGTGAACTTCGGTTTGGTTATTCGATCATGTATCGTGATTCTCGGGCGTTTTGGGCCATTTTGTAATTTACCCAAAGTTATGGGTATCCGTATGTGTACTTGCTGTCTCGACTCTTTTCTTGGTCGCGTATGATTAATTATTGTATTATGTTTTCATTTCGTGTCGTTGATGTTGCCCGCGAGATTTTCGTCGTGTTCGTTCCGTACGTTTTCGGAAAATAGAGTCGTCGGGTCATGGCGGCTGAGCAGCTGGCCGGACCGGTGCGGCACTGTCGGAAGTGCTGGGCACTGGCCAAGTAGGCACGGCAGGAACCGGCGTAGCGCGCGCTACGGCCGGGAGGTTGCGCGCGCTAGCTCGGGATGTAGCTCATCTTTGTCAGCGGCCAGACGTCTGTGTCCGGTGCAGGCAGAGGGGTTCTGAGGTTCTGGACTCGGGTAGAATCGGCAGGTAGCGCACGCTACTGTCGGTCGTGGCGCACGCTAACCGGCAGGGGTAGCGCACACTGTCGGCCGACTAGCGTACGTTACCTGGGCGAGCTCTTTAGTCCAGAGGTTACTGGACAGGTCGGCTAGCGCGCGCAGGCTTCCGAACGTAGCGCACGCTAGCGGGGGCCGGGCGGACAGGTTATGGTCGGCAGGATTGGTCGGTGGTGCCGGGTCTTGCGGTCCCTGGCCGAGGGTGCTGGGCCGATACTGGCCGATAGCGCACGCTACTCCGGGAAGGCTAGCGCACGCTAGTTCCGGCCCAGTATATAAATGACAGAGCAGGCACTTATTCACTCGTTTTTCATTTCCTTTCTCTTCGGTCCACGGCTGGAGCTTCGGAGGACGTGAATCCATGTTGTTAAAAAACAAATCCATGAAGTTTCTGAGTTTATATCACTGATCAATCATCCTATAACATCAATCAATCCAGCGAATCAAGGTTAGATCTTTAGAACCCTACTTTTGGGGAGATTTAGGGGTTTTCACGTTTTTGTCCGATTCATTCCGTTTTGTTGATTAATTCATGATGAATATGATTAATCTTGTTGGTATTCTTAGTTTCCCTATGGATTCATGGTATATTTCGTGGTTTTTACAGAATCGAGAGGGTTTGGTTGTGGTTCGCCCTCGTTGTCGTTTTTTATACGAATTTACATGAATCGTAGGCGGGTTTCCGGGTGTATTCCAATTTCGTATTCGTTTAGAATTGGTTGTGATTGCATTCTTAGAATCATTAGGTCCGGTTTCGTTGGTTCCTAGCATTCGTCGGTGACTTTCCTTTCCGTTCGTTGCATCGTCAACTATTCAAGGCAAGTATATAATTATGATTGTACGTTCTCGACTTTGAAAGTAAGAAATATTAATGGCATGATTATTTATATCCACTCTGGGGTGGGCCGACGGGTCCCCTGAGGGTTTCATAGCCTCTTGGTGCGATTCCACGGATGATATGAACGAACCACTCTGGGGCGGGCCGACAGGTCCCCTGAGGGTTCCGTAGCCTCTGGTGCGGTTCCACGGTATTCATATATGTATTGATGTGATGCTATGAGATTCAGTTATTCCGGAATACTAGTCTTGAATTGATGAATTGACGGTTACATTTACTTTATTGTCGAGGAGTATTGTGTTTCATACTTGATATACTTGCACTAGCTATTCGACGGCTAACCCCTTTATGGGGGAAATACTTTTTATGTATTTCAGGTTCCAGGAGAACGGACAGGCGGGTATCGGGTCGGCAGGAAGATGATGGGCAAGTGTGATACTGTGTCTTGTCTCCGGTTATATTTTTTTGGATTCCTCCATTCAGTGTTGTTGTACTGGAATGGATTTTAAATACTTGAGTATTGTATTTCAGTTTCCTTGATGTTCCGGCCTGTGTTGCCGAGGTATTGATTTGTGTGGTGATGTATATGGTTTCATTGGTTATGGTTTTGAATACCATTTGTATTGTCCTTCTTTTCATTATATCTAGACCTTCTCGGTCAAGTTTTACAGTTCCGCGCATGAATAGCCTTGTGGGTCCCACTGTGGGGCTCACGGCGCTGTAATATACCCTGAATAACTTGGGGGTGTTACGAATATGGTATCGGAGCTTAGGTTTATGGATACCTAGGCTGTCGGTCTTTTGGGTTGATTGAGTCGTCATTTGCCCACACTATCACTACTCTGCCATCATCACAGTGCGACCGGTACTTGTAAGTCCTCTCACTCTTCTTGTATTTTCTTAATCGTTTCGTTTTTTAACTTGGTATTCTTGGGAATTGGTCACTTCGAGAATGTGCGATTTAGATCATACTTACGCACGTGTGTGCCCTTCAGAATGGTGGCTGAAAGGAGGAAGAGTTGTGGCCGTGGTCACGGACGTGAACTCTTCCTTGAGATTTTGTTAAATTGCTAATTACGATATTGGTGTGTATCGGTATTATGTTGAGACTTTGTTTGGGAGTCGCATGCTAGTATCACGGGAGATCATCAGCTTCACGTACCTGTAAGTACACTATTTTGGTTACTCGCTCGTGGCGACGATTGATTGCCCTTGTGATGAGTTTAGAAATTTTGGATTGATCTGTTGTTTGTGACAAGATTGCAAGTTTCGAGGACGAAACTTATTTTAAGGCGATATCCCGAATTTTAGTACGTAATACCCGGATTTCAGTATAAATTTTTCGCGCTATTTTATCTGAGATATACTGGATAGATTGGTGTCTATACAGTATGGATAAAATAATTGGAAGACTGAGACAATTGTACTAGTATAATTGTCGTAGTTGGTCGACAATTACATTTGAAGATATCGTGTATCATATTATCGTACTTTTGATATTGGGTATATCATATGAGAATTTTATCAAGTTGTATATGTATTCAATATGTCGTGTATATACATCTAGTATATCAAGACGACGGATAAGAATAGCGGGGAATGGCTAAGTTTAATGAGTTGCGAATATGATGAATTTGTTTGAGGAGGAAGGGATTGTATAGCCGGCGTTAATCGAAAGATTAACGTGGTATGACATTGATAATTACTGTTGTGTTGAATTGTTTAGTTGATGAATTTGTTTAGATTATTTGATGAATTTGTTTAGAAATATTTGATGAATTTGTTTGAGGAGGAAGGAATTTTATAGCCGGCGTTAATCGGAAGATTGACGTGGTATGGCATTGATAGTTACTGTTGTGTTGAGTTGTGAATTTGATTGATTTGTTTAGATTATGGATAGAATAAAGAAAGCGTTGGGGAAGAAGTCGACAAAGTCGACCACTCCCGATTCGGGGGGGAGTTCCGCAGCCTCTAGTAAGGCGGATCCCGGTACACGATACATATCTCAGAGCAGCGTTCGTGCCCGCCAGATACTAGAAGCTACCGGCATGAACGCTGACGATTTTTATAGGGCGACAGATGAGCCCGCTGCACTAGCGCGGTGTTTATCCTTTCAGACACCACGGCCGACCCCCTCGCAGCCGGAGACTCGTATGCCTCCCATCCACCGACCCACGTCTAGCCCTCACACATCAGGAGATGTACGGAGTTCCTCGTCCGCGGTGCCCCACGGTCCGCCGCCGACTCTATTCATGCCTCCGATGGTTCCAACTATTCCGGAGGTCGATGAGTCGGGAGCCCGAGTTCCCGTTCGATTGATTAGCCCTGACGAGGCATACGTGATTGAGTCTTGGCCAGACAACATGTTTTGGCGCAGTTGTCGGGTTTTGAAGTTGAAACTGTATGAGGAGATAGAGAGGGAGAAGGAGAAGGGGAAAAATGTAGTCGAGGAGGAGAAGAAAAAGAAGAAGACTCGTGGCCCAGCAAAGGGTCTGGCGCTCGACTCGTACATAACTAAGAATGGCCGTTATGAGATTCCTCTAGACAGACACGGCCGGCCGGTGATGTCTTCTGACGCTGCGGCGTCATATAGCCGTAATGTTGGCTTTGTCATTCGGGACAGAGTCCCCGTTTTGTGGCCCGATTGGGGGCGTGCATGATGCGTGAAGGATGCTTTGAATAATGCTATGTCGGTAAGTTAATAAATATTTAATAAGTGTTTTTCAATCAACACGTAGTTCTTGAAAATGCAATATGTGATGTTTTTAAATTATTGCGTATTTATGCTGTTCATAGGTGTGGTTTGTCATTCCCGACTCTCTACTACGTACTTGGTGTGACGAGGTGCAGTCTACCAAGTAAGTCATTTTAATTTATTTTGTATCTACATTGTTTGCGTAATTTTTTCTTACGAATGATATATGTTGTGCAACGTGTGTTGTAGGTACAAATCTTGGAAAAATGAGATGCACATGTTCTGGACAGCCTGGGTGATACCCGAGAGGCTACCCCGGAAGAATTCAAGTTCCGGGAGTACGAGTGGAAGTGGCTACGCGCCCATTTTCGCGACCCAGAGTTCATGGTATGACTAAAATACCCTCATTTCATTCTTCCTCTTTCAGATTTTATTTTTTTGAATTCTAAATATAAACTCCATTTTTTTAAATTAATGTTTCAGAATATAAAAATACTTGAAGTTCCGGTTTTTTTAAATTAGAAAAAATCGGAACTTCATGTATTTTTTTTAAATTCTGGAATATTATTAATATTAAAAAATCGGAATTTTTTATTCAAAAGTGGAAATAAATTGTTTTAATAAAAATAAAAACTAGAATATTATTTTCCATAAAAAAATAAAAATCTGAATATTGTATTTTATTTATTAAAAAAAATGCTAGTATTTAATAAAAAATAATAATATTTCAGTTTTTATTTTTTTTAATTCTAAATATAAACTCGATTCTAAATAATATTTTTTTGAAGGCGACTAGCTTGACCAACACGACCAATCGTGCTGGTCTGACTGACCATCACAGTCTGGGTTCCCGGTCGTTAGCCAGAGTTGCGCACGAGGCCATTTCTTCTGATTCGTTGGATGCATTTGCCTACGTGACTCAGAAAGCATTTCAACCGTCGAGGAGCATGTAAGTCTTTTTTATTTTATTTTAGTAATAAAATAAATGCCTTTGTATCATACTTTTATTGATATTCAAATATTTATTTTCATATTAACTTAGGAGCGTGTGCGGGAGGAGTCTCAGAGGATGCTTGCTGAGATTGCTCGGGAGCGAGATCCGGACTTAGCGGAGACCGACCTCGATTCTGCCATTGGACAGATCGATCATCGATCCTTATGTTCGCGCTAGGGTGTGGGGTGCGTCTACCCTCCTAGAGGTAGTCGGTACCGCACTAAGATGATGGGAGCCGAGGGTCACCATGTATTGAAAGATACCCCGGCTTCCAGCGCCCTCGCGGACGGATGCACGGACCGCCTATCTCGAGGAAGCGATTGAGAGCGGAGAGAGCTCCGGCCGAGAATGAACGGAGGACTCAGACGCGGTTACATGAGAGCGAGCAGAGGCCGAGTCACGGTTAGAGAGTTTCAGAGACAGCAGCGAGCCATGATGGACTATATGATGCCCGGCTCGAGACCATTACTCGGCTGGGCTGCGAGCACTGCTCCACCGCCTTCTCTCTTCGGACAGACCCCATCTTCACAGCCTCGTGACGAGGATCTAGGGGATGGTGGTAATCCTTCTACTACTACATTTCGACATTTAGATGATTTTGGCAGTGGATTCTAGTTGTGTTGTTGTAGTACTCTTGTATATTTATATTTGTGTTACAATTGTGTAAGTGATTTTATTGACGCTACTAGTATGTTGATGAAATTAATGTTCTTGAATATGTTGTGCGTTGATTGTTGTTGATAATGAGAGTGGTGTATAAAAATTGCAGTGCAAAAATACAGGTTTTGGGATACCAAAATCAATTATTTTTTTAAAATAGGGTTTTAGCCGACGACATATAAGACGGTCGTCGGCTAAAGTAGTTTATTTTTTTTATTAAAATGGGTTTTAGCGGACCGTCTAAGACGGTCGTCGCCTAAAGTAATTTTTTTAAAAAATAGGGTTTTAAGCGACCTCTAAGACGGTCGTCGGCTAAAGTTATTTTTAAAAAAAATAAACTACTTTAGCCGACGACCGCTTAGACGGTCGTCGGCTAAAATAATTTTTTTTTTTTTTTTTAAAAAGAGTTTTAGCCGACGACATATAAGACGGTCGTCGGCTAAACTGTATTTTTTTTTTTAAAAAAATGGTTTTAGCCGACGGTCTTGTTACGGTCGTCGGCTAAATGTTTTTTTTTTCCAACAGGTTTAGCCGACGACCTTGTACTAGTGGTCGGCTAATGGTTGAACTTTAGCCGACGACTGCACAAAGGTCGTCGGCTAAACCTTGGCCGACGAATATCGGCCGACGGTTTTTTAGCCGACGGCTGGCATGATTAGCCGACGACTTTGGGGTTTAGCCGACCACTTTAAGTCGTCGGCTAAAGTCTGATTTTTGGTAGTGTGGTTGTGGCTACTCCACAACAAGTAATACCCCAGGTAAATACTGAAGGGTCAAATGGTCAAGGTCCAATATCAAAGGTTCAATAGGGTCAATATTCAAGTTCAATATCAAAGGGTCAATAACAATGGATCAATAGCAAAAGTCAATATCAAAGGATTAATCAATCAATAATAAGGAGAGAGAAAGAGAAAGTCAAGAGAGAGAAAATGGTTGTACTCTTACTGAAAGAGTACGGAATATCTGTACCTTATTCAGCAATCAAACAATACCAAGATGGAAATAGAACGGTCGGATCACTCCTTCTTCACACCTAAAGGAGTAGGAGACAAAGTTACGATTGGTGTTGATAAGTTGGTTTACATATTTTAGTTAACTTTCCATTTTAGGTAACTTTCTATTTTGTAGTAAGCTTCCCGAATTAGTAAGTTTCCATTTTAATTACAATTTAAACCCTTATAAACATATAATTTACAATTAAGTCCAAAAGAATTCCATAATTACCAAACAAGCACACCAACTCAATAAAATTCAGAATCATACATCAGATTACATACTTAGTATCATTCAGCCCCTCAAGTTTCAGAATTTACACAATTAGTCCCTTAAGTTTATAAAACTTATTAATTAAATCATAATTCCATAATAATTACACAATAAGCCCATAAATTCTCAAAATTACACAAAACACTCTTAATATAATTATTTACTCAAAATAACTTCAAGTTTCCAGAAATTACAATTTTAGTCCCTCCTTTTCTAATTATTTCAATTTCACATAATAATTAACAAGTAAATACATAATAAGTCCTTATAATTATGAAAAACATCCAAACAATCCACAAACTATTTTTACCACATTTCTAACAGATCTAAATAAGTTCTAAATCAGTCCACATGTTTTAGAAATTTACAAAACAGTCCCTACACTTATAATTATAAATCGTTAATCATAAAGAATAGCCAAAACCCTAATTTTTACAATTCAATCATTACACCACAATTACTAACAACCTTAAACAATCATTAATTTCATCATGACATGATCCAAACCCTAAATCTAATTCCATTCGAATTATATATAATTTTATTTATTTATATTTATTTAAGAAAACCCCGATTAATAACTAAATTCATAAAACACATATAAGCCATCAAAAATTTAAACAACAATTTTTATACATTTCATATATATCATGGAACACCAGAAAAATACAAGATCACATCACAAAATTCATCCTTGAATATTTCGAATTATTATTTACTTTACATATATAATTATTAACGAATTAAAATAATTTTCACAAATCAAGATTTAGGCTTCCACAATAATTTCCAGTATTTTTCTATGATCAAACACAATGTATAGAGTCCATAAAAATTAATGTACACGTCCACAAAATTCAATTCGAATTATTTAGAGTTTACATGCATAATTAGGGTTTTAATTCACAAATAATTTATAGGACATGCATGGTTCGAATTTATCATTTTATTTGAGTCTTATAATATATAAATATCACAGAAAAAATACCGTGGTGATTCTAGAACGAGTGGAGCAAAGGTACGAATTTCCAACCTTTATAGCGAGCCAAAAAGAAACAATAAAAATCCCCACGAGCACACGAAGGGTACCACGACCTTGAAATCAATTTTCACAGACCATGTATGATGTGAGGAACAAGAGAAAATTATTGAACGAATTTTACACAAGTCGTATGAAGGAATTCGATTAATACCTTTGTTTTTGCAATAATTTTGACAACGATTACACGAGCCTCCAACAATCAAAACAATATTTTTGAGATGATGTTTAGGACCAGGGAATGCCACAGAAATAATGGTGAACCTCCAGGAATTCGTTTATGGGTGGTACGAATTATAATGTGATTTTAGGGTTTTGTTTTCTTTTGTTTTTGATGAAACCGTGTAATATATTAAGAAGGAGATAAATGTGGCGTTTCAAATCATGGATGGACCGAAATTTTTGAAATCACAATCCCTGGAATTGAGCTTCCCAAAATTAGTTGCACTTATCCTTTTTATTTGAATTATATTTGTACAAATTTTTATTTCTTTCTAGCCATTACAATTTTAGGGGTGGCCTAATAAGTCAATTATGGGCTTTTTAAATTTTATTGGACTTTATAAATTATATTAGATCACTTCTTGGGCCTTGGCAAAAATATAAAAATTATTTGGTGATTTATATAACTTTTATTTAATTTATGTAGTTAGTATTTTAATTTATATAGTTGTTATTAAAATTTTAAAATCCAAGGGCATTTTGGTAATTTTACAAAGGTGTAAATTTTAGGTATTACAACTTCTTCCCCTCTAAAAAGAAATTTCGTCCGCGAAATTTGAAAAGAGTAGCAAAGAGAACGAAACGGAAACATACCAGACTACAAGGAAAAATGAGGGTAGCTGGCTCGCATAAACTCCTCGGTTTCCCAAGTCGCCTCACGTGGTGGATGATTTTTCCAAAGAACTTTGACAAAACGAATAACCTTGTTTCTCATGACTCTCTCCTGTCTATCAAGAATAGCTTCCGGTTCTTCCGGAAGTGACATGTGTGGCTGAACCTGGTCCAAAGGATACGATACCACATGTAAAGGATGATAGTTGTAACCCCGCAAAAGAGATACGTGAAAAACGTTATGCACATGCGCAAGCTGGGGTGGAAGAGCCAAACGATAAGACACCTCGCCGACACGTTCCAAAATCTCGAAAGGACCAATAAAACGAGGACTCAACTTGCCCTTAATACCAAAACGTTTGACGCCGCGGAAAGGAGATACTTTCAAGAATACTCGGTCGCCAACCTGAAACTCTAAATCACGTCGATGCTTGTCAGCATAACTCTTCTGTCTAGACATAGCTTCCTTAAGCCTCTTTAGCAGTATTCACCTTCTCGTTGGTGATTTCAATCATCTCGGGACCCTCAATAATTCGTTCACCTACTTCATCCCACATAGTAGGTGACCTACACTTGCGCCCATATAACATCTCATAAGGTGCCATCTGAATACTAGCGTGCCAACTGTTGTTATACGCGAACTCAACTAAACACAAGTATTCGTCCCAACTGCCGGTCCAATCAAGTGCACAAGCTCGCATATCTTCCAATGTTTGGATGGTTCTCTCCGACTGACCATCCGTCTGAGGGTGAAAAGCGGTACTGAACTTAAGACGAGAACCCCAAGCCTTGTTCAACATCTTCCAAAACCGCGAAGTAAATCTCGGATCTCTATCCGAAACAATCGAAACTGGAGTACCGTGCAATCTGACAATCTCTTGCTGGAAAATTTCTGCCAAATTCGCTATACCATAACGTTTCTTGATCGGTAGGAAATGAGCCGACTTAGTTAGCCGATCAACGACCACCCAAATTGAATCATGTCCTTTACGTGTGACCGGTAAACCCGTAACAAAATCCATCGTTATCTCTTCCCACTTCCACTGAGGAATCTCCAATGGTTGCAAAAGACCACTAGCCCTTTGGTGCTCAATCTTCACCTGTTGGCAAGTCAAACATCTAGCAACAAACGAAGCTACATCTTGCTTCATCCCGTTCCACCAAAAATGTTGTTTCAAATCCCGATACATTTTAGTAGACCCCGGATGTATGGTAAAAGGAGAACTGTAAGCTTCCGTCATAACCGTCTCACGAAGTTCAGAATCATTCGGTACACAAAGGCGATCTCCTAACCAAACAATACCATCATCATCAACCCGAAATTCTGACTCTTTACCCTCCTCGACATTCTGGACAATAGCCCATAACTCTCCATCATCACGCTGAGCTTCCTTAATCCTCGAGATCAAGTTAGGCTCAACTCTCAAACTAGCCCAATAACCATTGTGCCCAGGTAAGCAAAATTATACCTCAATAAGTTCAAGATCATGCAAAATCTTAGGCTCAAATTTCAAACTAGCCATCATACCCGACTTACGACTAAGAGCATCAGCTACTACATTAGCCTTACCCGGGTGATACTGAATGTTGGTGTCATAGTCCTTGAGTAATTCCAACCACCTGCGTTGTCTCATGTTCAACTCTTTCTGGGTGAATATGTATTTGAGGCTCTTATGATCGGTGAAAATATCAACAGAGTCTCCATACAAATAATGCCTCCAGATCTTAAGAGCAAATACAACAGCCGCCAATTCTAAATCATGCGTAGGGTAATTCATCTCATAAGGTTTCAACTGTCGTGAGGCATACGCAATAACCTTCCCATGCTGCATCAAAACACAACCTAACCCTTTCTTGGAAGCATCACTATAAATCTGATATCCGCCTGTACCAGATGGAAGTGTCAAAATAGGAGCTGACACAAGCTTCTGCTTCAAGGCTTCAAAACTCCTTTCCTGCTCATCGGTCCACTCAAACTTCAACCCTTTTCTCATCAACTTAGTCAAAGGTGAAGCAAGTTTGGAAAATCCCTCGACAAACCTACGATAATAACCGGCCAAACCAAGAAAACTTCTGACCTCAGTCACCGTAGTCGGTCAAGGCCACCTGGTGATAGCCTCGACCTTCGCCGGATCCATGGTAATGCCACTAGCAAATACCACGTGGCCAAGGAAAGCAACTTGACTAAGCCAAAATTCACATTTGGAGAACTTCGCGTACAACTTTTCCTTTCTCAATATCTGTAAAACCGTACTAAGGTGTTGCTCATGCTCTTCCTCGGACCTCGAATACACTAAAATGTCATCGATGAAAACGATAACAAACTTGTCAAGGAAAGATTTAAACACCCGATTCATAAGGTCCATAAACACTGCCGGAGCATTAGTCAGTCCGAAAGGCATAACCAAGAACTCATAGTGTCTATAGCGGGTTCGAAAAGCAGTCTTAGGTATATCCTGCTCCTTAATCCGAAGCTGATGATAACCGGACTGAAGATCAATCTTGGAAAAACATTTAGCTCCTTGGAGCTGATCAAACAAGTCGTCAATGCGAGGCAAGGGATAACGGTTACGAATAGTAATACGATTCAATTCCGGGTAGTCTATACACAACCTCATGCTACCGTCCTTCTTTTTCACAAATAGGACAGGTGCTCCCCAAGGAGATACACTCGGACGAATGAATCCATTCTCAAGGAGTTCCTGTAATTGCTCTTTCAACTCTTTCAATTCAGTAGTAGCCATACGATAGGGAGCCTTAGAAATGGGTTCAGCACCCGGAATCAAGTCAATACCAAATTCAATGTCGCGATTAGGAGGAAGGCCCGGAAGTTCATCGGGAAACACATCGGCAAAATCACAGAATACACGGATACTGTCAATAGTAGGAACTTCCATAGAAGTATCCTGAATAGAAGCAATAAAATCTGCACAACCATGGGATAACAATGTACGTGCTTTCAAAGCAGATATGATCTTTACAGACCGGAGTGGTTGTGAACCAAGATATACAAATTCAGGTTTAGACAAGTCCCAAAATATCACCTTATGCTCATGACAAACAATAGTGGCTCGATGAGAGGTCAACCAATCCATACCAAGAATCAAATCAAAATCAATCATATTAAGTGGAAGAAGATTCGCCGGACGTACTCAATCATCAAAACGTAACGGACAATCAATAAATTCGTGATCAATGGTGACGTTACTTTTCATAGGTGTGGAAATTGATATGGGATTTATTAATGGTGTTGGGGTTAATTTTAGTTTCTTAGAGAATGTGACAGATATAATAAAATGGGTTGCTCCAGTATCAAATAAAACAAAAGCGGTAAAGTCGCCAATATGAAGAAAACCCGTAATAGTACCTGAAGAGTTACCCGCCTGCTCGCGAGTAAGGGAGTGAACGCGTCTTGTGGAAGTCGATGGCTGAGAAGAACCATAAGGAACAATGCCGGTCTTCTTCGGGCAATTTTTCACCCGATGATCCATGGAGCCGCACTCATAACAAGCTCCTGTGGCCATGTGGCATGGCCCAGGATGTGTGTTGCCGCAAATAGTGCAACATGGAGGAGGTGGTAAAGTCTCAGCACGCTTCTGCTGACCCGACGAGTTCCTAGAACGATACTGCTGATGTGAAGATCCAGAACCGGAACCCGAATACCCGTTCTGCTGGTTACCTCTAGAAAACTGCCTCTGGTTGGCACTACCTGACCTGTCACCCTGTCTACCTGAGGACCTATAATCATTACCTCTCTGACCCTGTCGACCCTGGTCATGCCCCCGGTTATACTGTCCCCTGTGCTCAAACTGACGGTCCGAACGACCACGGTGCTCAAAACCCTGCTCAGAATGACCCCGATGGTCAGAACCCCGGTGATCAGAACCCCGGTGCTGTTGCCCCGAAGACCCAGACTGAATCCTGTTCCCATCACGGTCCCTCTTATTGGAACCTCCACTCTCGTGTAACATCTCGATGTTGCGAGCTGCAGCACAGCACTGAGCAACATCTGCATAGTCGGAATTAACGATCCCTTCCAACACCCACCTTTTCAAACCCCACTTGTAATGTCTAGCCTGCCTCGAAGCATCACCCGCCACGGGCCCTACAAAACTGACCAGCCTCATGAACCGCTACATGTACTCCACGGAATTCTCCTTCTCCAGTTGGTAAATAGACCCGTACTCTCTCTCAAACCTTTGTTGTTCGGCCACCAGAAAGTACTTGTTATATGGCGAAACGTGGCCCAAGTACAAGTTTCTGCGTATGACTCCCCACCAACCTGAGTCCTAAGGTGAGCTGTCCACCAGCTCAGAGCATCCCCTTCTAGCTTAAAAGCAGCTAAACGGGTTTTAATGTTGTCAGGACACCCAAGAACCTGGAAAAGCTTCTCCATGTGGGTAATCCAGTCTTCTGCTTCCCCAGAGGTTGCAGCAGACCGGAAAGAAAAGGGCTTCAGCTTGTTGAATTCCTGAATCCAACCAAAAATTGTGGTAGGTGGACCACCACTACCACCATTACCACCAGACGACCCTGCACCGTTACGGATATCATTGATAATCTGAGTCCGGAGTTCAGTGGAAAGGTTAGGGAGTGCATTGGCCAGAGCAGTGGTGATCATGGCCTCAAAGTTAGGGGTATCCCCACCATTGCGAGTAGTCACCATCTGAAAAATTACCAAACGATTAGCAAAACAAAAAGGGGTTAAGTACGAAAGGAAAAGACGAAACGAAAACCTAGTGTCTACCCAAATCCTCACAGGTCATGGCCTAAGCCCTGAAAGTTCGGAACCTGGCTCCGATACCATAAATTGTAACGCCCCAACCCGACAAGGGTAGAAACATTACAATATGGTTTCATATCAGATACAATCAATTCCAAACAAACAGCGGAAGTCATAAGTAAAATCACCAGAGAGTATCAAAAGGGACCAAACAACATCCATGTCCCAAAAGAAATAAACCAAACAAAGTACGATTACAGATGTCCAAAAATCCGGAAATACGATAAATAAACAAAGTCCAAGAACCAAGGAACTCTAGGGTAGGTCCACACACTCTCATCCCCAAAGCTAACCCCGCTCCTAGCTTAAATACCTGCTGCATGAAAAAAGAAAGCGGCTGAGCATAAAAAGCTCAGTGAACAGATATCAAGAATAAACAAACAATACAATAGAATAAGAATGATCAAAGGAAATACGAAGATAATTTACATGTGGTATCAATGGTTTCAAAAGGATATAGAAGTTTAGATGTTAAGTATATGAAAAGTGGATTCAGTGATTTACCCAAGGCCCAATCAATCAATACAATGCAATAGTAACCAATATTGAGTAGCTAGCTCCCAATATGAGAGGGGTTGTAATGCACACAACCAGCTTACCGATCAATACAATATACAATATCCAATATCCAGTATCCAATCAATCAATCAATCAATAAATCAAATCTAGGATGCATTCATACGCCCCTGCTGGCTAATACAATACAATAACAATCATAGCAGCAGTCGATAAAAATAATCAGGGACGGCGGGGGACATCTCTCCAGCCCCGCTAGAGTACATAACATTGGTGCATCAATGCTATGGTTGTGGCTACTCCACAACAAGTAATACCCCGGGTAAATACTGAAGGGTCAAATGGTCAAGGTCCAATATAAAAGGTTCAATAGGGTCAATATTCAATATCAAAGGGTCAATAACAATGGATCAATAGCAAAAGTCAATATCAAAGGATTAATCAATCAATAATAAGGAGAGAGAAATAGAAAGTCTAGAGAGAGAAAATGGTTGTACTCTTACTGAAAGAGTACGGAATATATGTACCTTATTCAACAATCAAACAATACCAAGATGGAAATAGAACGGTCGGATCACTCCTTCTTCACACCTAAAGGAGTAGGAGACAAAGTTACGATTGGTGTTGATAAGTTGGTTTACAGATTTTAGTTAACTTTCCATTTTAGGTAACTTTCTATTTTGTAGTAAGCTTCCCGAATTAGTAAGTTTTCATTTTAATTACAATTTAAACCCTTATAAACATATAATTTACAATTAAGTCCAAAAGAATTACATAATTACCAAACAAGCACACCAACTCATTAAAATTCAGAATCATACATCAGATTACATACTTAGTATCATTCAGCCCCTCAAGTTTCAGAATTTACACAATTAGTCCCTTAAGTTTATAAAACTTATTAATTAAATCATAATTCCATAATAATTACACAATAAGCCCATAAATTCTCAAAATTACACAAAACACTCTTAATATAATTATTTACTCAAAATAACTTCAAGTTTCCAGAAATTACAATTTTAGTCCCTCCTTTTCTAATTATTTCAATTTCACATAATAATTAACAAGTAAATACATAATAAGTCCTTATAATTATGAAAAACATCCAAACAATCCACAAAATATTTTTACCACATTTCTAACAGATCTAAATAAGTTCTAAATCAGTCCACATGTTTTAGAAATTTACAAAACAGTCCCTACACTTATAATTATAAATCGTTAATCATAAAGAATAGCCAAAACCCTAATTTTTACAATTCAATCATTACACCACAATTACTAACAACCTTAAACAATCATTAATTTCATCATGACATGATCCAAACCCTAAATCTAATTCCATTCGAATTATATAAAATTTATTTATTTATATTTATTTAAGAAAAACCCGATTAATAACTAAATTCATAAAACACATATAAGCCATCAAAAATTTAAACAACAATTTTTATACATTTCATATATATCATGGAACACCAGAAAAGTACAAGATCACATCACAAAATTCATCCTTGAATATTTCGAATTATTATTTACTTTACATATATAATTATTAACGAATTAAAATAATTTCCACAAATCAAGATTTAGGCTTCCACAATAATTTCCAGTATTTTTCTATGATCAAACACAATGTATAGAGTCCATAAAAATTAATGTACACGTCCACAAAATTCAATTCGAATTATTTAGAGTTTACATGCATAATTAGGGTTTTAATTCACAAATAATTTATAGGACATGCATGGTTCGAATTTATCATTTTATTTGAGTCTTATAATATATAAATATCACAGAAAAATACCGTGGTGATTCTAGAACGAGTGGAGCAAAGGTACGAATTTCCAACCTTTATAGCGAGCCAAAAGAAACAATAAAAATCCCCACGAGCACACGAAGGGTACCACGACCTTGAAATCAATTTTCACAGACCATGTATGATGTGAGGAACAAGAGAAAATTATTGAACGAATTTTACACAAGTCGTATGAAGGAATTCGATTAATACCTTTGTTTTTGCAATAATTTTGACAACGATTACACGAGCCTCCAACAATCAAAACAATATTTTTGAGATGATGTTTAGGACCAGAGAATGCCACAGAAATAATGGTGAACCTCCAGGAATTCGTTTATGGGTGGTACGAATTATAATGTGATTTTAGGGTTTTGTTTTCTTTTGTTTTTGATGAAACCGTGTAATATATTAAGAAGGAGATAAATGTGGCGTTTCAAATCATGGATGGACCGAAATTTTTGAAATCACAATCCCTGGAATTGAGCTTCCCAAAATTAGTTGCACTTATCCTTTTTATTTGAATTATATTTGTACAAATTTTTATTTCTTTCTAGCCATTACAATTTTAGGCGTGGCCTAATAAGTCAATTATGGACTTTTTAAATTTTATTGGACTTTATAAATTATATTAGATCACTTCTTGGGCCTTGGCAAAAATATAAAAATTATTTGGTGATTTATATAACTTTTATTTAATTTATGTAGTTAGTATTTTAATTTATATAGTTGTTATTAAAATTTTAAAATCCAAGGGCATTTTGGCAATTTTACAAAGGTGTAAATTTTAGGTATTACATTATTATTCATCCCTGAGTTTTGAAGTCCATACATATTGAACAAAGGTTCCAGACGAATGATTGGATTGTTTGATAACCTTAGAATATGATTATCTATAATGTTGAACTAATTGGATGGTTCGAATTAACGATGATCATCGGAAAATTTTAACTACGGATTTATGAGAAGGAAACCTTGTCAATTCGCATTTAAGAATTGAGTTTGGAATCGATAACATTTAGACCCTTATTATGGGTCCGAATTGGTTGCTGATATGATCATCGGATTTCGGCTCGTGTTGTGGACGTGGATTCATGAGTGTCTGAGTTGGATTGTTCAGACTGTGTTTAATCGAGATATGGTGAAACGGTTGAGTTTTTGGTTTGGTGGTATTGATATCGATCGTTATCGAACTTGTTGATTATTAATCCTTCTTTATAAAATAAGTTGTGATGTCTGATCGTGGATTATGACTGTTGTGATGTGGTTGAGGTTGAAGAGTTCATAGATTACTTTGGTCGGGGCTGAGGAACTCGTAGACGAAAGCAACTGAATTGGTAACAATTCATTGTATTGATATCGAAGCAAGTTTTATACTTGTACTAGTCAATGATATTGATGTTATTATGTATGTGCATGAATGTGTGTGTCATTTCGAGACTTGGTCTCTTTATGATTATGTTGATATCAGGGGATTGTTTGATATGACACCCGTCGGCAAATTATGCCAAATGTTACTATTGTTTGTAAAAGGCCGGTTCAAGGCATTGCGATACTTGTTGGTAAAGTTGCTGTCGATAGCCGGTTCACGGTATCGACGTATCGATTGTTATTGTGATTGATGTTCCATTGAGATATTGTGGTGATCGTCGTTATTGATGTCGGTGTTTTTCTATTGATATTGTATTGGCCTATTGAAGGCATTGATGTATTCGATTATCATCTTCATTATCGGTAACTGATTAAATGTGCCGAGACATCCGTTGTATCGTTGTTATCGATTGACCATTCTAAGGTAATCGATATATTGAATTGGGACTGTCGAAGATAGTTCCCATCCGTTGAGTCGTTATCGATTGGTCGTTCTAAGACAATCGAGGTATTGAATTGGGATCGCCGAGGATAGTGCCCATCCGTGAGTTATTATTGTCGTGTTGGCCGACTCAAGGCAGCACATTATTATTCTTGTAAACTCGGTAATTTTGTGATCGTTGAGGGTGGAGGATTTCCCGGATTGTTGTGTTGTGATTGTTGCTCGTATTAATCGGTCCTTAGGGATTTTGATCACAAGATAGTTGTTTTGGATATTGTTGGTCGTGTCGATCTTTCATTATTCATGTGTCATCGTTCACTTGGTGAGTCGTATGATTCATATTGGATATGTTATCCTTTGAGTTTCGTTGTCATGTTGTATCGTGGCATATCTGGAATCATACCTGCGTGCCGATTGGTTATGTGTAGGATTTTTAGCCAGGCACACGATGGTCATGCGTGTATGTTTTCGCATTGGACCGTGCACACGAGACGTAGTTCGTGAGGCTAATTAGGTACATTGTCACATGTATATTCTGGATTCCGTATACGGGGTGGACATGTGCACGGACACATTTCCAGATCGGGCGTACTATGATGTCCCTCTTGAGCCTTATTGTTTGGTCGTTCGTAGTCCATGTTGTATTAGATATGTCCGACGATTTGCGACTGGTTGTTCATACGCCGAGGGGTATGTCTGACAGTCAGGTTTGTTTCTTTGAGATCTGTATTGTGATGATTTACAACTTCGGGCTATTCGGCTTTCAGGCCATCATGATATACAACTTCGGCTGAGGGTCTTTCAGGCCATTGTGATGTATTGGTATTTCTGTTGGAGCCTTCAGACATTGTGATTCGTATTTATTTCAGCATTGGCTTGGATTACCTTCGGGTAATGTATTGTTGTGTTGCTGGTAACGTTTCGCCGTTGGGCGTAAGTTACGCGTTTCTTGTGTATCTCGTTGAGTTTTCCTGGCGGGATATTGCTTCTCCCTAGTTGTTTTAAGTTTCGGGACGAAACTTCTTTTAAGGAGGGTAGTATGTAATATCCGCAAATTCGATTTCCGGTAATTTTCTTTTTTTGGCGAAAGTCCGTTTTGACGACACGCTTGGGACCGTTTCGTCATCCTGAGAATGATTAATTCTACACTTTTTCACATCCGAGTTCGTTTCGGTGTCGTTTTATTGAGTTCCGTGCTTTTTGGCGACTTTTCCGCACTTGAGCTCGATTCTTGCGAATCTCGTTCGAAACTGCTGTTTCGAGTTTCCCGTAAGTCCGTTTAACTTTGTTATACGTGTTTTGAACTTCGGTTTGGTTATTCGATCATGTATCGTGATTCTCGGGTATTTTGGGCCATTTTGTAATTTACCCAAAGTTATGGGTATCCGTATTTGTACTTGCTGTCTCGACTCTTTTCTTGGTCACGTATGATTAATTATTGTATTATGTTTTCATTTCGGGTCGTTGATGTTGCCCGCGAGATTTTTGTCGTGTTCGTTCCGTACGTTTTCGGAAAATCGAGTCGTCGGGTCATGGCGGCTGAGCAGCTGGCCGGACCGGTGCGGCATTGTCGGAAGTGCTGGGCACTGGCCGAGCAGGCACGGCAGGAACCGGCGTAACACGCGCTACGGCCGGGAGGCTGCGCGCGCTAGCTCGGCAGTGTAGCGCACGCTCTCGAGCGGCCCAGCGTACGCTATCGGGTCTGGGCAGAGGGGTTCTGAGGTTCTGGACTCGGGGAGAATCGGCAGGTAGCGCACGCTACTGTCGGTCGTGGCGCACGCTAACCGGCAGGGGTAGCGCACGCTGTCGGCCGACTAGCGTACGTTACCTGTGTAACACCCCCAAGACATTCAGGGCATATTACAGCGCCGTGGATCCCACACTGTGGAATTCACCAGGCTAACGTATCAGTAAGACATTCGACGACGACATACAATTATCAATAAAACGACAATCCGAATAAAAGTCCACAATCCGACAAATAGAATTTGACATCAAATCCATTTCCCAAAATGGGAACACAACATTAACGAATTCAAACAAGAAGTACTCGAGTACTTAAACCAATTTTACAATACAGAAATCCCGAAACAAGATATCAATAATAACCGACAGACAGAACACCAATGATCCACAACTGGACTGTATCATGCTTGCCCATCATCCTCATACGGCTCGAGTGCTCGCTTGTCCCCACGATCGATACCTGAAATACAAAAAGTATTTCCCCCATTTAAGGGGTTAGCGACAACTGCTAGTGCAAGTACAATCCATTTGAACTACATTCTAATCAGATGAATATATGCGCCAAAAATCGTTTTAGAAAACATTTTATATTCCGGAATATTTACAATGTACAATCACAAAACACATTATCTCCAACAAATCACAATTCAAAGTTAACCGTCGGTACGAGACTCACGGCCACCGTACCCCGCAGAGCCCCGTCGGACATCCCTGGGTGGCTAACCACAGTTCGCGATACGCACACTCACGGCACTACGTATCCATAGAGGTCCCGTCAGACCGTCCCTAGGTGAACATACACATATCCATCCACAACAACCACAATACAACCATAATTCAAATACTAGAACATGTAAACAGATGTAAAGTACTTGCCTTTGTGACATCTTCGAAGAATCGGAAGTGAAAAACGACTACGGACGATCCGAATGGAAAACGATGGTTCCTAAACGAATAATTAACATAACTCAGTCCCAACGGACATCAATAATCGAATGGAGTGCACCCATAACCCCGATTATAATACACGACAATAGACGTTCAATCAATACGGACGAGGGTTTACGCAAAATCTCCCCGTATTGATAATTCACGGATTAAGATCAAGGAAAATGGATTTGGAATCACCCAATAATCACAATCGGTAAGGAATATCATAACATAGTTAAACAATTCGGAACTAATCCCTAGAATCCCGAAAAACCCCCAAATTCGTCAAAGTTAGGGTTCCTGAGGAAATACCATGGATTCGACTAATGGAAGATGTGAATGTTGTAGATTAATCTCCCTTGGTACACAATAATCAATCTCTAGAGGAAATCCACGGATTTCTATGGACAAATCGCTCCAAAGGCGCTCAAGAACACTCACGTCGCGAGAAGGGTTGAAGAAGAATGAAAAGAAACGACTGAGGTTAAGTCAGATTTAAAAATGCTGACAGCGCGTTACGTACGTTAACACAAGCTGTTAACGTACGTTATGATGGTTACGTACATAACCCAATACTGGTTAACGTACGTAACCAAATGTCTGTACTGAATTGGGAAGGGTCATAACGTACGTTATGGATCATGCATAACGTACGTTATGCACGTAGCAGATCCCAGTTCTGAACACCAATTCTGCACAGTCGATTCAACGACGAACCACAACACGAGGATAGAATCAAAAGTGTAAATACGAGGTATTCATAACAATAAAGCTGAGTGTTCGACAGTAAATGCATTTCCAACTACCGAGGAAATCCAAAATACGATAAGGAGATGAATTTCCCTAAACTTATAGGAAATTACAAAAATGGTCCAAGTGCCCGAAAATCACGAAACGACGTCGGATTTACAAACCGAAAGTCTCAACATGACAAACTCAACCATACGGACTTGTACAAACCAAGAAACAACGAAAACGAATGAGTTTTACGAGAATCGAATGTTCATACGGCAAAACATGACATAAAATGAAATTACGTGAAAACTCACCAAAACGGTACAAGATTGCCCCACCTCTGAGACCACTATAAATTGCCTGCGCACTTTATTATTTTTAGCGTCATACTTAACTACTGCATTCATACTTAAGTGTTCCATTGATTATTTCTGTATTCGTCATCAGCTGACTTCTGCACTTACATTGACTACAGACGACTGTAAGTCATCTGTACCATCAACTGAGAAACTCATCCTTTGTGGAAAAGAGTTTCAATAAGTCTATTCACCCCCCCCCCCCCCCTCTAGACTTATTCTTGGACGACTTGTGACCTACAACCCTGTATTGCACTTGCAAACTAAGCATATTGACATGAAGCATCACTTCATCAGGAATCATGTTGAGAATGAAGATGTTCGGATCGAGAAGATTCATACACACATTCAGTTGGCCAACATCTTTACAAAACCTCTCAGCACAACTAGTTTTTGTATGCTTCGTCAAGAATTGGGAATGCTACAGCCTGACACCCTGTAAGTTTTTACGCTTTTACTCATCAGTTAGGGGGAATATTGTAAGACCCGAGAATACAGTATCCACTTTAATTATCTGTACACTCGGAACAAATTAGATATTACTATAGGAAAAAGGAGGCATAAAACATTCCTACAGCTGACGTGTGCATTAGTTAAGGGGGAATACAGTATGACCCATGAATACATTATTAATCCAAAAATTGGTGTAGAATGAATCATGTATGTAACTTTTAAGAGGAAACGCTGTGTTTTTCGCGGATACGGCACGTACATTGTAGGATATAAATTAATATTATAGTACTATTATACTCGTATAGATAACGTTTTAAGTCCACGTGATTTTAATTATTTCAAACCGCTATTTCGTGCAATAAAGGAAGACGAACTGTCAGAAGTGGGGCCGGTCATCATTTCAAAATAGATGGATCAGATGTACAGGTTACTCTGTATCCATCCTGGACATTATTTAAACAGACAGTTCCCATCCCTTAAATCTGACCGTTTACTATATAAAACCTAATATTCCCTGCACCCAATAAAAGGATTGTATTTTGCTCCCTTAGACTCTTTACGCTTTCAGCAAAATTAAATGAGTGTTAAGCAAACAGTCTACATACTCTCTTCATTTTTCTGCATTTCTCTGTGTATTTCCTAGTTACTTCAAACTTTTCTTCTGTAAAAATGTCGACTTCACAGACATCTTCACTTTCCATGAAGAAGAAGGAATCAGTCATCGACGGACGCATCTTTGACAGATCCTTGGTGATGGAGAGAATTAACCTTGAAGGAGAAGATTTTGTCGGGATGTAAATGGCCGTTTCTAGGGTGAAACAGCAAGGGCTTTAGCACCTTGCTAGCCACCATACCGAATTGTATGATGAACATATAGTGGAAGAATTTTACTTGGACTCCTCATTCAAGTACTCTTCTCAAAGGAGAGGAGGTGATATTTTTGAGATCTCTGCGACGGTTAAAGGGTTCGAAGTCTCCGTGAATAGAGAAACTGTTGGAGAAATTGTACAGGTTACCGTATGATGGCCTGAAAATGGAAGAGTTGGATACCTTTGGGTTGGAGAGTTTACTGAAAGCCTACTGGAGGTTGTTCACTAGCAATGAGAGGGCTAAGAATGTCCACCCCTCTTGCCACAAGAAAAATTTCACCCTATCGTACGTATATCTGCATTACTTCTGTTTTCGGGTGGTTGAGAACCGGACATGAGATTTCGAAATGTGCACCAACCTCTTCATAATGATGGTGGCCATCATGTACGGAGATAAGGTAAACTGGTGTGAAATTATGTTGAAAAGGATTCAGGAAGAGGCTGCCAAACCTAAAACCAAGAAATCCTTGGGCCTCATCCTAAACTTCATCCTCACTCACTGCGGAAGGAAACAGTCTGCTGATGCCAAGAAGATTGGCCCCGGAAAATTTATTGGTGGGATGACTTCCACCATGTTCAACAAGTCTCCCTTGATTGCTAAGAGGCCGCACCCTCAAAACATGCCTATCTCAAGTGACCCGAGGGAGATCACTCTGAGAATCTCAAGCGAGGAAAAGAAGAGGAAGAGAAGAAGAAGAAGAAGAAGAAGAAGAAGAAGAAGAAGAAGAAGACCAAAAAGTCTTCTAAGCCTGAGCCTACATTGACAGCAGCGGTTACTGTAGAGGCCCCCTCTATTCTTGTAGTTGAACCAACCCCACATGGCGCAACCCCTCTAGAAAAAGCAGTTTCTGCTGAAAAAGCAAATCCTGAGCCTACGGCAGCTATGATGGATGAGCAACTACTTGCCAAGTTGGAAGGTTCCGGCAATTCGGCTGCCCCTTTGGAGCCGAAACCCATTATTCCTAACAGGGTACCCTACCCTATACAAAGTCCCTCTTTCCAAAGGGTACCATTCCCTATTCGGGACCCCTCTCCATAACAGGCTCCAATACCTGTTGAGTATCCCATTTGGACTGTAGACCGAACTACTATACGAAGTCCCTCCCCCACTGACATTATATATGATACTCTCCTCCAGGTTTAAATCGAGGAAGCTTATGAATGCTTCAAAATCTGGAAGTCCTACAGGGTCACCCCATACGACACTCTATACCACTGGGCCAACTGGAAGGATGAGGAGTTATTTGATCTGGAGATCACTGACACCCAGAACGTCGAAGTCCTGATCCGATGGGAGGATCACTTTTGCCAGGAGCTAATTTCTAACTATTATCGGAAAAAGAGAAGGCTAGACTAAAACGAAAGTCACATCCAGTGACAAATCTCCATCGAATAGCCACCACTCCGACCCTGACTCAGACGAAGACGATGATGCCCTACAGGCCGGTCTAAGGATCAGCCGTGAAGAGGTCAGGGAAGGAGAGATGGCCAAAATCCAAAACCAACAGGGTCAGGGGACATCTGACAAACAACAGTCCCCTCCCCCGCATCAGCAAGCTGCTGAAGAACAGCAACAGGAGGAACCAGTCCCTTCTGTAATCTCTAAAGATCAAGCTTCTCCTGAATAGGATGCCCAGCCTGTCCCCCAACCTGGAGACGCCTCCCGCTCCATCCGCCAAGAGGATTCAGTCCCTCCTTTAGATCAGGCTGAAGTTGAGAGTCGGTAGGAGGATTCAATCCCTCCTGTACTTCCGACTACAGACGAGCATCCCAGACAGGAGGAATCTGTCCCTTCTATCTCTGAGACTGACCCTACAACACTACCTTCTGAAGCCCCTACTTCTAAATCTCCTGCTCCAAATGCCCCTGCATCTCCCATCTCTGTTAGATCAAAATCAGATTCTGATGATGGTTTCTTACCAGAAGATAGACCATGATGACCCCATCATCATGTACTTTTTCGTCAACTTGGAGAACCCGAGGATTCAAAAATTGTGCACCCTGGCTCCCCGCGCACCGATGCCCGCATCGAGCAACTCCATGCCATCGGTCGACAGACAGTGTTCTTGCAAGACGTTGTAAAGGCATTGTATGATGTAGAAAAAGAACTCGACTGGATGCGATAGACTTCCCTAGATGAACTCCCCAAACTAAAATCTACGATCAATGATGTTGAAGAAGCGTTCCGCCTGATGCCCACAGCATTTTGGCAAGTGCTCAATCAACTTAAGCAGCATCAGGAGAAAATCCTACGGCCAGAACAGGAAAAGCTCAGAATTGCCGTGGCCAAAAAAGGTTACCGCCCTCCAACATACCAGCACCAGGCTGACTGAGCACGGCCACAAAATAGACAATATATCTTTGTTGCACAGTACACTGGTTGCAAGCATCAAGGAACTGAAAAACCAACAGTATGAATCCATAAAGATCCTTGAGGACATTCAAGGTAAGGTGACAAATCTTGATGATGCCAAAAAGGGGGAAGAGTCCAGAGAGGCTTCCCGTAGATGGAGAATAGAGAGAGAGAGAGAGAGAGATGGATGCAGCACTGTAAGAGAGTGTTGCTTCTGATATTGGATGACTGGCCTCACCCGGGTCTAGTCAAGCTACAAGAGGATACAGGGTATCTGGCTCTCGACCTGAGTTACAGTATCCCAACATCCCCTGGAAGAACAATGTACGTAAGCCTGTCGAGATTTTGCTGCTCAGTGACCGACAGCCTTCCGCCTATGAACTGAAGAACTGGAAGAAGAATGAACTGATAAGATACTTATATACGCTTATCACGGAGTCTTCCATGTTAAAAAAATTCAAGACCCTGGAGGATGCTGCCATTGAATTCTCAAAGCTTTTGGCAGAAGGAAGGCTCCCCTACAGCTGATGTTGAAATCCAAAATCTAGAAAGGTGAACGGCTCACCCATCCAGAAGACTGGATCCTTGCTTACGATCAATCCCCTGAAGGAAGAAGCATTTATAGGGATTGAGGCAAGGACTCCCTAGTAAATTAGTGGAAACGAACTGTTAATGATCCTAACTGGAGGCCTTGGAAGCACTCAATATAGGAGCTAGCATGTTAGCCTTTACGCTGTATTTGTTTCTCCTGTGGGCTTACCAATGCAGTATGCATTTATTTGTATCTTTATCTTTCAAGACTTGTAATTTTTCCCATACTATAAATAAAATTTAATCTCTTGAAAGATTACATCTCGTAATCTACATTTATTATTTTACTGTTTGATTACGAAGTTTTTGCTATATTTAAACAAATATAAACTTGTTAAGTGTTAAAGCTGTAAGAACTTATCTGCGAATAGTTCATGGATTAAGTTGTATCCAACCTAGACTACACTCTGTAATATTGCGCCTACGCGCTAATCATAAGTTCAGTTGTAATACACTTAATCACGTAGGTTCTTCATTTTAGAAATTGCCTGCGAGCAGTTCACATTTCTAGAATAAGTATTGAAGATGAGATCAATCGTACAGAAGACTTGAAGACAGCCTCTCTGAATCTAGAAGAAGGGATTTAGAGAAAGTTTTGGCATTATCAAAAAGGGCGAAATTGTTGGGATAAACATTCCTGTTTTGATCATTCCCAACATACAGCAAAGGAGTCTCAAAGAATTCGGTTTGTTGTTAAGTATGAAAGATGTTATGACTCTCCATACAACTCGTTCACACAGCAAGAGATCTTCTACGGAGTCCATCCTACAGAACCTACTTCATACAGCAAAAAGATATAGTGTGATGGATACAGCATGCAGGCTGAAGGTGTTTTACTTAGGAAAAATAAAACACATCCAATAGGACTGAATAGAAAAGGCTCTAAGCTGTTGTGAAATAAATATTGTTTATTCATAAAGTATTCATGATTAAAGCAGCATTTATTGCTGATAGGACAACATTTAATGCGACTAGAGAGAGACAAGTATGAACACTATGAAGAGCATTTAATGAAAAGACAGAAATAATGTCTGAATCATTAAACGTGATCTGCTTTAATTCAAACATTCAGCAGTCGCCAATCAGAGACAGGCGTCAGCATCTCACCAACCATCAATGGCTACATTTATAACGGATACATCTCCAAGGTTATAAATCGCCCCAAGCAAGAGGAATTCATACACACAAGCATTATTCTGACAGTTTACTCTGACAATCTAGCTACACAAGAGCAGTAT
Source organism: Orobanche coerulescens (assembly GCA_033398695.1). NCBI lineage: Eukaryota > Viridiplantae > Streptophyta > Magnoliopsida > Lamiales > Orobanchaceae > Orobanche > Orobanche coerulescens. Next base: position 111,546,720 of record CM065811.1, on the reverse strand, counting down.
ATTTCATGAGCATACAGCAGTATTAAAAAAAAAAAAAAAAAATACTAAGTCCTCAACGCAAACAGCACAACATACAGCGAAGGTTCATCAAAGATCTAGTTGCTGTTTGCATTGTTCTACCCTTGCCGTTGAGATTATCATTAGCCCTGTGTGGATTAAAGAAACTTGCATATTCCGACCTGTCTGGGAACAATATCATTGACAACAAAGCTTCGCTCTTTGTGAGAATAAGCGAGTCGAAAGTGCTTCTGAACGGCAAAAACTACAGTCCCTGTATCACTTTGTGTGAACGATACAGAGACAGATTTAGTTAAAGTCACATAGTTGTGTAGGTAGTGATTTTAATAAACTCTTTACTCCTGTGTGGAGGACCAGTGGACGTAGAGGAGTTTACCTCGAACCACTTTAGACTGTGTGTTATTTACTTTTGGTCTTTACTGTTTTCATTCTACTGCGATTTATAAGTATACATTTTAAGCCATGTACGCATCAAGCGAACAGGAGAACACCCAGTTGTTATATTTATAGTAACTCACTAAAAAGACTTCCGCTATGAAACTAACTTCGAAAATCGTACATCTTATTGTGCTTTAACCTTCTAAGCTATTTATTGTATACTCTGTGGCCAACAGCTGACGAGTTTAACGCCCTGTCGGCATCAGGTACACTCAACATTTGCTCCTAACCTATGCGCATTTTATTTGATACTGACACCCATTCTTTTATTTCAAAAACCAGTGTAAAAAGATTAAATCTTGTAAGCTGTTTATGTCAACCTTTTCTTGTAAAATTATCGGAAGGTAGTAGGATTTGTGGTAACCAATATCCGAAACTTCCCCATCCATCTTGGTGGAAGGGACCGGGTAGCCAATTTGATTGTATTACCTTTACACCACGAAGAACTAATCCTAGGTATGGACTGGATGGTGCGTCATCGTGCCATACTGGACACCTACAACAAAACTATCATCGTCACAGTAAAAGATGGCCCACAAAGGATATACGTAGGAGAAGAATACGCAAGGCCAGGGGGTTCAATATGTGCAATAACACCAAATGAATCTATAGAACCTGAGTGTCTGGGAGACTGGTGTTATATCATTCATGAGAACTCATCCAAATTATCTATCGAGTTCCATTGGTGAACGAGTTTGCTGATGTATTCCCATATGACTTGCCCGGACTTCCTCCCCTCGCCAGGTCGATTTTTTCGTCGAAATCGAACCAGTGGTGATGCCAATCTCTAAATCTCCATATTGATTGGGACCTACAGAAATACATAAACTCAAGAAACAGCTTGAAGAATTGCTGGAGAAATGCCTTATCGGACCAAGTGAATCACCATAGGGAGCCCCGATGCTGTTCGTAAAGAAGAAAGATGCGTCACTTCGATGCTATATTTATTACAGAGAACTGAACAAGAGAACCATCAAGAACAACTATCCATTGTCGAGAATTGACGATTTATTAGATCAATTACAATGCAAAATAAAGAAAATAGAATATTCTTCATGTGTAAAAATATTGATCATTATTTTGCGAATATTGGTAACAAGGCGATTAAAAATATTAATTCATTTAAAATAAAAGAAATGAACCATTTCTTTCGACTCAAAATATTAAGTATTGTCTTTATGAATATTTGATGTCAATAAACTGAAATTATTCGTAATGTTGAAAAAATTAAAAGGATTGTTATATGATTTAAAATCGTATAAGTAATATTTATGAACATTCAAGGTGTGAATATATTTTCAAATATTCAGGGATGATATCTATGAGCTACTTACTGAGACTTTTAATTTTTAGACGAACATTTTGTTGAGAATTGATAAAAGGACAAACCGTTAAATTAAATGAAGACATCTTAACAAAAAAGGTTAATATCGTGTTATTATTAGGAGATCGAATCCTTGTGTCGACGTGGACGATCTTACCTCCGAGACTTATTGGGAATCACACTACCGAAAACTTTTTATGCAAGTTCGTTGACTTGCTCGGCCTTAATGTTTTACAATTTTTATATGTTCATGATATATTATTTATGTTGTACCGATTGTAATTCTACCAATGTTGTAAATTTATGGTTATACAAAGAGATGAAAAGTTATGATGTCCCAGTGGGAACAAAGTAAAAGTTTGACGGACATTTGTTCCGCACCCGGATAGTGGGGGTGTGCACTTGGATATTAGGGTGGTAGGAATTGCACTATCCGGATATTGGGGATAGGTGTTGTGTGTTGTATATTTCTGGAGATGTGATATATGTTGGATGATGATGCTTTTGGAATTGCAAAATCAATATGTGTGAACAAATGAATTGTAATATATTACTACTGACCCGGGTATGGGCTGGTGTTTTATACTTTCCAGTGGCAGGAACTCCGGGAATGCAGGCTTGGGAATGCAAAGGAACGGGGCATGCTTAACAACGGTAACTGGAATAAGTTTAGCTTTTCTTGGAATTTATTTTAAAAATAAAGAGTATGTAATAATTCTAAAATCGTGTGTACTTCAACTTTCCTATTTGTATAGGGCATATTTACTCTCATTCTTTTTCAAGATTGCTTATTTTTATTGAAAGTCCTTGTAATGTAAGACAAATAACTTAGCCTAGTGGACCCACGAGGATTGTAGCTACCTGTAAATTTGAGATATACGGGTTCACTCTCCCTCTATGTGAACTACCAGATATTATGGATCCACTAGGTAGTCACATGTATATATGACTCGTAATCGAAAATCCACGAGATAATTTGCTCATGGTTTGAGCATAAATGCTAGATCAAATGATAAAGTTAGTAATATATCCCAAAAGATTTGATTAGATCCATCGGGATCAATAATATACGCATATAAGTGGGATATCAATTGGCAACTATTCAAAGTCCTCCAGCCAATATCGAGAACAAAATATATAAACTTGCATGCTGAAATTGAATACCAAGGCACACAACATATGAATCACTTAGCATGAGAGGGAGTATTTATAGTTGAAAATAATATGTAAAATGCATCACATTATATCCTAAAAATTGAAATATAAACTTGAAGTCCACATATGCATGAAAGATTATTAATTCTACATACCAACTACAAGTGCTCTGATAAAAACAAACATACTTGGAGTATTGGCATTATCCAAATAAAAGTTCCCCAATGTATATCAAAGTAATGACAATGGAGGCATATATTTTTGAGAAGTATGTAGACATAACTATACTGTATAATCGCAAATGGAAATTGATAATGAGATATCTCGAAAAGCTATGTCGTTATGGGGAAATAAATGAAATTGAAATGTGTCGACACAATATAAAAGAATAACATTATATATGAATGATTATAAGATGAGGATACTGAAATTCCTTATTTGTGAAATGAGGATATTTGAAATCCATCGAAATATGTCGATAGTGAAATATATATTTATGCCCTTTTTAATAGAAGTATAATATGTTAGGAATGTAATACCCGTACTTTTTATTGACTTTTGACCTTGCCGTTCTTCCTATTTTGTCGCTCTGTAAACTCTTTGTGATATTGTCGATGTTGTCATAGAGTTTCGTACCTTGTTTGGATCATGATCGTTTTGTTTAGACCTTTCGGAAGTGTTATGGGTCAGAGAGATAGCGCACGCTAGGACTAGGCTAACGCACGCTAATTCTGCTTGAGTAGCACACGCTAGCTTTGAGCCTTAGCGCGCGCTAAGGGACCAGACAGGGTAGAAGCAGTAGCTAATTCTGCTCTCTGGACTAGCAGTTAGCTCACGCTAGGAGTTAGCTAGCGCACGCTATCCGTGGTCAGTAGCGCGCGCTAACACATCCGTAGCGCATGCTAACGAGCTGGGTCGGTAGAGACAATGAGGTTGTCAGGCTGTCTGGACTATCAGGTAACGTACGCTAGGCTTCCGCTAGCGCACGCTATAAGTGTTGCGTAGCGCACGCTAAGCTATCACAGTAGCGCATGCTAAGACTCAAGCAGGGCAGAGGACAGTAGGTTCTGGATTCCAATTTCTGGACACAAACTCCCAGGTAGCGCACGCTAACTATCGGCTAGCGCACGCTAAAGGAAGGCGATTAGGGCACGCAACGGTTTACCTAACGCACGCTAACGGGGCTAGCAGAAGCTAATGGACTGTCCAGTGACCCCGCTAGTGCACGCTAATATTGAGGCGTAGCGTGTGCTAGACTGGGCACAGTATATATTGGACAGTTGGCTTCCACTCATAATTATTTTCATCCTTTTCTCATTTCCAATTGGGAGCTGCGGGATTTGGGTGATTCGGGGAGTTTGGAGGCGATCCTTCTTCAGATATCAACATCTTTGGTTGGAGAACAAAGGTTCACAACATCTAATCCATTCTATCTTCAAAATCAAGGTAAGAATGCTTAGAACCCTAATTTTGGGAATTTTGGGAATTTTCTTACATTCGTCCGATTTATCCATTGTGAAGCTTGAGAACCTTGATATTATGATTTATCTACCCCGTATCTATGTTTCCCTTATGATTTTACATATTGGTTTGTGCCGTGTTCGGACTTGTGAGGGTTTGGGTGATTTTCCAACCTCTAGTTGTTTACCCTTGTAGTTTCGTGAATCGTAGACGGGTTTCGGGAGTTTCTTCATGAGTTATGAGTATGGATTATTGATTATCATGTCCCTTGAGAATTGTTTAGGTACTGGAAGTACGTTCTTGGACCTACCGGACCCATACTCTTTTCCGTTCGATTTCTTGATGTCTCAAAGGCAAGTATATATTTATGATTGTACGTTCTCGACTTTGAAAGTAAGATATATGAATGGCATGTTTGTTTATATCTACTATGGGACGGGCCGACGGGTCCTCTGAGGGTTTCGTAGCCTCTGGTGCGATTCCACGGATAATATAAGTTAACCACTCTGGGACGGACCGACGGGTCCTCTGAGGGTTCTGTAGCCTCTGGTGCGGTTCCACAGTTGATCAGGTGTGTATTGATGTGATGCTATGAGATTTAGTTATTCTGGAATACTAGTCTTGAAATGATGAATAGACGGTTACTTTTACTTTATTGTCGAGGAGTATTGTATTTCATATTCAATATACTTGAACTAGCTATTCAACGGCTAACCCCTTTATGGGGGAAATACTTTTTATGTTTTTCAGGTTCCAGAAGAGCGGACAGGTAGGTATCGGGTCGGCATGAAGGTGATGGGCAAGCGTGATACTGTGTATTATCTCCTGTTATATTTCATGTTCCTCCATTTAGTATTGTTGTACTGGAATGGTTATTGAATACTTGAGTATTGTTTTTCAGTTTCCTTGATGTTCCGGCCTGTGTTGCCGAGGTATTGATTTGGTCTCTGTGATGTATTTGGATACATTGGATATGGTTTGAATACCCTTTGTATTGTCCTTCATTTCATTATATTTTGACCTTCTCGGTCAAGAGTTATAGTTCCGCATATGATTAGCCTTGTGGGTCCCACGGCGGGGCTCACGGCACTGTAATATACCCTGAATAACTTGGGGGTGTTACAGAATATGGTACCGGAGCTTAGGTCTATGGATACCTAGGTTGTCGGTATTTTGGGACGATTGAGTCATCGTTTGTCTACAGTATCACTACTTTGCCATCATCGCAGTGCGACCGGTACTTGTAAGACATCTTACTCTCCTGGTGTTTCCTTAATCGTTTTGCTTATATTTTGGTATTTTTGAGAATCGGTCACTTCGATGATGTGCAATTGAATTGTACTTACATGCCTTGTATGTTCTTCAGCATGTTAGCTGGTAGGGGACGAGGCCGTGGACGTGGACGAGGACGTGGCGCGGCCATCTCCCTTAGTTCCGTTGCGGGATCGACCAACCCCAGCCTATCTAACTCGGTGCATCCTGACACCGAAAGTCAGCATGACCAGTCGACTGGAAAGGGGAACAGCGCAGATGTTGGAGTTGCAAACGTACTTCAACAATTGGGTAACCAGATGACCATTTTGTCCCAAGCCGTTCAGTTGAACAATCCGAACCCAACAACGGATGCCTTGCTCCAAAATGTAATCCGTATGTACTCTCCAAAGTTTGGCGGTGCCACAGACCCGTTAGGTTGGGAGGATTGTCTAGCGGAGTTAGAGAAAATTTTCAAAGCGGTTGATTATCCCGAAGAGAGGAAAGTACTGATTGCTCAGTATTTCCTCACCAAGGAGGCCGCTACGTGGTGGAAAGTTATCAAGCCACAGGATCATGTTACTACGTGGGAAGAGGTTAAAGAGCTTTTGGAGGCCGAGTTTTGTCCCTGGCCAGTGCAAGAAGGCCGAATCCGAGACTTTTTCGAGGCTAAGCCGCAGAACATTCCCGTTTTGCTGGCAATCGTGGAGTACAACCAACAATTGATCCACGTGAAGGATCAAGTGCGAAACGAGCGTGATAAGATCCATTACTTTGATATGCAGATTAATATGGACTTACGGCGGTACATGGCCGGATTCGATTGCACCACATTGAAGGAATGTCAGGACAGGGCTTTGGCCCATGACATGTTAAGCCCCGACAACTATCCCAACGAAGAACCGAAGAAGCAGAAGATCGCGGGAAATTTTTCTGGCTCTAAGAGTGGCAACCTACAGAGGCCTCAGACGACTAACTGTTCCTCCAGACAGTCGTCACGTTATGCTAAAGGAAAGAGGGGTTTCCGTTCTGCTCCGAGCACCTCAGCTCGCCTGGTGACTTGCTATAATTATGGTCGTCCAGGCCACGTTAATTTGGAATGCAATTTCCCAACTTTGAAGTGTCACACTTGCGGACAGATGGGACATAGAGCGGATTATTATTCTGAACCAAATCAGACTCTGGACACTCGGGCTTCGGCCCCAGCGCCACTAGATCAAAGCGTGAATCAACGGCAATATTTTGCTCAGTCTCAGTAGAGTTACGGCAGGGGATGGGGACGGGGTCAGAATGCTGGAAGGGGAAACTCTAGCGTCGGTTCAGTACAACCACGAATCTATGAGATGCGTCGAACAGATAAACCCGATGAGGTGGTGGCCTCATGTACCGTTCGTATTTTATCTCATCCAGTTCGTGTACTTTTTGATACGGGTGCTACCCATTCTTTCATTTCTTTGGAGTGTGTACGCCATTTGAATATAACTTGTATGACTGCTTGCGATCCCTTCATTGTGAAACTACCTAGCGGGGATAGAATTGTGGGAAAACGGGAGATTAGAGATTTCCCGGTGGTTATAGCCGGTATAGATTGGTTATCGAATTTGATTATAGTTGATATGGAAGGCGAGGATGTGATCCTCGGCGAGGATTGGATTGATAGTCACCAAGCGATTATGTATTACCGTACTAAGGTTATCACCATGATGACTAAAGACGGATCCGAGTACTCATTTTTGGAACGTAAGTCGGCCAATCTACGTTGCTTATCAGTGCCATGAAGACCGTAAAACTTTTGAATAAAGGTTGCACGGGATATTGGTGTCATGCTTTGAAGATTCCGGTTGTTAATTAGTATTCCTATGTTTTCCCGGACGACCTCCCGGGATTACCGCCAGATCGAGAGATAGAATTTACGGTGGATTTAGAGCCTGATGCGGCTCCGATTTCTAAGGCACCTTATCGGTGGCACCTTCCGAGATGCAGGAATTAAAGAATCAACTGGGATAATTATTGGAGAAAGGGTACATCAGACCGAGCGCTTCGCCTTGGGGCACGCCTGTTCTTTTTGTGAGAAAGAAGGATGGCTCACTACGTTTATGCATTGACTACCGTGAACTGACCAAAGTGACCATCAAGAACAAGTATCTTTTGCCTCGTATAGACGATTTATTTGATCATTTGCATGGGGTTGCAGTTTTCTCGAAAATTGATTTGAGATCAGGGTATTATCAACTCAGGGTGAGAGATTCCGACGTTCCGAAGACTGCATTTCGGACGAGATTCGGGCATTATGAATTTTTAGTTATGCCGTTTGGATTGACTAATGCACCAACAGTATTCATGTAGTTAATGAACAAGATATTCATCGAGTACCTCGACTATAATACCCAAGATTCTCAGTTCTGGTTAGTTTTGAATTTTTGTCGGTTGCGCCGGTCATTTTGTTAAGTTGGCAATTTCTTGAGATTTTCCCTTATGTTGGGTATGGCCGATGTACCGTGTTGTAGTGTTTATCGGGTTAGAATTATCATTGCGTAAGTCGAGCTAATATTAAGTCGTGCTTTGTTATTTGTTTGTTTTCGATTTGGATCATTGGTGTTGTCCGTTAGTGTTTCGTTGCATGTTGAATAATCATTGTTTTGTCGAGGAGTATCGTTGTTGTGCATTTGGTCGACTTTGTAAGATCACCACCGGCACTTATTAAGTCTAAAAATTCTTAAACTTTACAATGTGATAGAGCATCAAATTAGCTTTCCCATGGTTCAAACGGTGAGTCAATCGGAGTCCGGACGTAGGAGTTATGGCCGAAATAGCAAAGACTACATAGTCTATAATTAGCGCACGCTAAACACATTTATTAGCGCGCGCTAACGAAGTCTGGCAGAGGGTTCTGGACTGCATTTTGCAGCCGATAGCGCACGCTACACATACCTTAGCGTGCGCTAACTGTTGACAGTATAAATAGGACTGCAGAGGTCAACTCTCGTCATTTTTCATTTCACTTCTTCCCCTCTGGTGACCCAGGCGATTCCAGGCGTGAGAAGGTGGAGATCTCAGCTAGATATCATTAGATATCAACTCCTTTCAACTCCTAACATGGATTTATCAACCTTCTTTCATCTTCCACCGTCGGATTCGAGGTAAAATCCCTTAGAACCTTGGTTTTGGGAATTTTGGGGGTTTTTCCTTGATCTCTTGAGTTCACCCGGAAATGATAAATTGATTGTGTAGTTCTTGTTGTTTTGGTTGTACCCTATGGAGTAGAAACTCATTTATTGATTTCATTCCACCCGGAACATGATTTTGATTTCCTTGGGAAACCCTTGAACCCTTGTTGTTTCTTAGTGTCGATTGAGATTTCGTTTAGTATGGTTGACTCGTAGTAGTGTTATTCTTGTAGTGATGGTGTTGTTATTGATTTCTCGCGAAGGTGGTCGATTTCGGGGCTGTTTCGGCCGAGTCGCGTTCGTCGGAGTATTCACAAATTGAATTCGAGGCAAGTATCTTGCCCATACATTACGTGTTTTGTGGATTTAATAGTTGTTTATCGACGATATGTGCTGAATGAATGTCTATAATTTACTTTCAAAAGAATGGATATATTTCACAATAAAGAGTTCCTTAAAGATGACTCGTATGATTTCGTTGTTAAAGGTGCTTATCTAAGTATGTGTATTATTGTTGAGTATAGGAATACCTTACTTTCGTAGGGTATCGTTTTGTGTGATTATGTCGTTTGTAGATTTAAAGCTTAACCTTTCGTTGAGGTATGTGTGGGGGAACGTGTGTTTATTGATGATCATGTGACATTGTGTGATAAAGGTGGTAACTCCTTTATGAGGAGGTTGTGCCGTTCGGCGTGGTTGGAAGGGTATTTTCTCTCGTTGCTATGTTATTGGTACTAGTTGCATCGTTGAATTCTAGTGTTAATTGTATCGTTACTTGGTCGTGAGTATGTGTTGGATGAACTGGCCATTCTAGCAAGGCACGTCGACTATATATTTTGTGTGTTTGACCCTTGAGAGTTGTGGTTTTGCAAACTATGAATTGTGAATGCTAGTGTCCGGGTGTTGTCGTTCTTCCACCCGGGGATGGCATGTGTGGCCTCTGGGGGCCGATACTAATGGGTACGGCCACGGGAGTGGACTTGGGTGCATGTGTCGTTGTTCTTCCACCCGGGGATGGTTCGACGGGACCTCTGGGGGCCGATACTAATGGGTATGGCCGCGGAAGTGGTTTCCCACCCGGGGACAGTCCGACGGGGCCTCTGGGGGCCGATACTAATGGGTACGGCCATGGGTTACCAAGTGTGGTTTCTGTGATATTGATGTTGATGTTTTCGTTAATTGTGATATTGTCCGAAGTATCACAATGCTTTGTGCTCGGGGTCGAGAGACATTATATATCGAGTCTTGGTGCTTGGCTAGAATGGCATAAATAATGTATTATGTGTAATGTGCCCTTGTAAGTGAATTGAAGTGGATGGTTGGGTCGTGGATCCCGTGTTTTGTTAACGGATTTACATTTTGGAAAATGAACTTTGGGACTGTGACCCTAAGTGGATTTCGAGCAATTAAGAACTTTTTAATTTCAAATGTTTTCAAAACTCCCGAGATTTGGAAATGTTTTCAAAGTGCTTACTTGTTTCGTTTCTACTTTCAAGACTTGAACTATTTTAACTAAATAATAAATCTCGGGAAGTCTTCCGTTGTGTTCTCGGAATGTGTTGTGTATGGCTTGTATTTGCATTTTATACTTGTACTAGCAAAACAGTGGAGTTTTGCTAACCCCCGAGTATTCGGGGGGTGGATGTTTGTTCTGCGTCCAGGTACATGCAGGGTTTGGGAGCAAAACACAGGATCGGTGCGAAGGATGATGGAAGACGAATGATACTAATCACATGAAGTCCAGTTTTGGATACAGTCAGTCAGAGTTCGTTGTATGGTCTTTTCCGCTGTCGTACTTTTGTTTGTGAGTGTATTTTACCCTTGCATGGGTATAAGTCAAGATAGAAATGTATACTTTGATTTGTATGTTAGTGACAAAAGACCAAATCGGTCTATTGGTTTGTTATGTTGTTACGCCGGTATGTAAAGTAATGTGTTGTTTCGATGTCTAGCCTGGTGGATCCTTACAGAGAGGGTTCACGATGTGTAATATTCCCGGTCAGATTCTGGGGGTGTTACATCGACCGGTGTGTAGTTGTCTTTATTGACGACATTTTGATCTATTCCAGAGATAAGGAGGAACATGCCCGACACTTGTGTTTGGTACTAGATATTTTGAGAACCGAGCACCTCTATGCAAAATTCTCGAAATGTGAGTTCTGGTTAGAAGAAGTTATGTTTCTCGGCCATGTGATTTCGGCCGAAGGGGTTCGTGTAGACCCGCAGAAGATTGAGGCAGTGCTAGATTGGGCACCGCCTAAAAATGTTAAGGAAGTTCGTAGCTTTTTAAACCTTGCTGGGTGTTACTGTCAGTTTGTCGAGGGGTTCTCAAAACTCGCTAGGCCGCTTACGATATTACTCCAGATGACAGAAAATTTGTTTGGACGGTTGAGAGACAACAGAGCTTCGATGATCTGAAAAGACATTTGACTTCAGCGTCGATTCTAACTCTACCGCATGGTAGTAAGGGATTTACGGTTTATAGTGACGCTTCGGGTCAAGCTCTTGGCTGTGTGCTTATGCAGCATGATAAGATGATAGCTTTTGCATCATGACAACTAAAGCCATATGAGATTAAATATCCTACTCACGATTTAGAGTTGGCCGCGATTGTCTTCGCACTCAAGATCTGTCGACACTATTTGTATGGTTCTCCGTATCGGATTTATACCGATCATAAGAGCCTGAAGTATATTTTCAGTTGGAAAGAGATGAATATGAGACAGAGATGTTAGTTAGAGTTGATAAAGGATTATAATTTGGAAATTCTTTACCACCCAGGAAAACACAATGTCGTCGCAGATGCTTTGAGCCGCAAATCGGCATCGCTTCAAATGCTCGAGGTTCTTACATCTCAGATGAAGATTCGTCAGGATTTAATTGAGTAAGGAATAGAAGTTTGGCTTCAATGAGTACAAGGATAGTTATGCACTCTCGAAATTACTTCGTCCTTGGTTGACGACATCAAAGGGAAACAGTAGAGTGACCCGATGATCTCTCAACTAAAGGAAGATGTAATTAAAGGAAAAGACCCTAGCTTTATGGTTCACGAGGATAGTATTCTGATATTCCAGGGAAGACTTTGTGTTCCGAATGATCTAGAGTTTAGGCAGATAATTCCCCGAGAAGCTCATGCTACGCCTTACTCAATCCACCCCGGAACAAGTAAGATGTACAAAGACTTGAAGCGAAATTTTTGGTGGAACAACATGAATAAAGAAGTCATGGAATTTGTAATACGGTGCTTGACGTGTCAGCAAGTCAAGATCGAACATCAACGACCGGCGGGGTTGTTGAAGCCGCTTCCCATTCCCGACTGTAAGTGGGAAGACATCTCTATGGATTTTATCTGTGGCATGCCGAGAACTAGAGCTGGAATGAATATGATTTGGGTAATCGTCGATCGGTTGACCAAGGCTGCACACTTCTTGGGTATTAAGGATACTTGGGGACCGAAGAGATTGGCTCAAACTTTCATAGCTGAGATCGTGAGATTGCACGGTGCCCCAAGACCATTGTTTCTGATCGAGATGGTAGTTTCATATCGCATTTTTGGCAGGCTGTTCATCAGGCTTTGGGTACTGAGTTGAGATTGAGAACGTCCTTTCATCCTCAGTCAGACGGTCAGATGGAGAGGGCGATTCAGACATTGGAGGATATGTTGCGGGCTTGTGCCCTAGACTGGAGTAATGATTGGGAGCTTCATTTGTCGTTGATCGAGTTTGCCTACAATAATAGTTGGCATGCGCCGATCAAAATGGCACAATTCGAGGCACTTTATGGTAGGCGATGTAGGTCACCATTATGTTGGGACGAGGCTTCGGAACTAATCGGAACGGAGCCGTATGGAGACTAAGGAAAAGATTTCTATTATCCACGACCGGTTGTTGACTGTTTATGCTGACACTCGTCGTCGACCTTTAGAATTCGAAGTGGGGGATCATGTTCTACTCAAGGTGTCGCCGACCAGAGGGGTTTTCCGCTTTGGGAAAAAGGGGAAACTTAGTCCGAGGTATATCGGACCTTTCGAGATTTTGGACAGGGTTGGAGATTTAGCTTATCGCTTGGCGTTGCCTCCAGCTTTGAGTCACGTCCATAGTGTTTTTCATGTGTCTCAGTTTAGAAAGTACGTGCTGGGCCCGAGTCATGTTATCGACTATAGTGAGATTGACATAGCCAAAGATATTACCTTTCTAGAGATACCTGTGAAGATCCTTGAACGTCGTGACAACATCGTCATAAAACCATTCCGTTGGTTAAAGTGCAATGGTCGAGATATAGAGTCGAGGAGGCGACTTAGGAGACGGAAGAGAAGATGCGTTCGGAGTACCCCGAACTTTTTATTTCTTAAGTTTCGGGACAAAACTTCTTTTTATAAGGGGGGAATGTAATACCCGTACTTTTTATTGACTGTTTGACCTTGCCGTTCTTCCTATTTTGTCGCTCTGTAAACTCTTTGTGATATTGTCGATGTTGTCAAAGAGTTTCGTACTTGTTTGGATCATGATCGTGTTTTTTAGACCTTTCAGAAGTGTTATGGATCAGAGAGATAGCACATGATAGGCCTAGGCTAACGCACGCTAATTCTGCTTGAGTAGCGCATGCTAGCTTTGAGCCTTAGCGCGCGCTAAGGGACCAGACAGGGCAGAAGCAGTAGCTAATTCTGCCCTCTGGACTAGCAGTTAGCGCACGCTGTCCGTGGTCAGTAGCGCGCGCTAACACATCCATAGCACATGCTAACGAGCTGGGTCGGCAGAGACAGTGAGGTTGTCAGGCTGTTTGGACTATTAGGTAACGTATGCTAGGCTTCGGCTAGCGCACGCTATAAGTGTTGCGTAGCGCACGCTAAGCTATCACAACAGCGCACGCTATGACTCGAGCAGGGCAGAGGACAGTAGGTTCTGGACTTCAATTTATGGACACCAACTCCAAGATAGCGCACGCAAACTATCGGCTAGTGCATGTTAAAGGAAGGGGATTAGTCCATGCAATGGTTTACCTAACGCATGCTAACGAGGCTGGCAGAAGCCACTAGACTACCCGGTGACCCTGCTAGCGCATGCTAATATTGAGGTGTAGCGTGCGCAAGACTGGGCACAGTATATATTGGACAGTTGACTTCCACTCGTCATTATTTTCATCCTTTTCTCATTTCCAATTGGGAGCAGCAGGATTTGGGCGATTCAGGGAGTTTGGAGGCGATCCTTCTTCAAATATCAACATCTTTGGTTGGAGAACAAAGATTCACAACATCTAATCCATTTTATCTTCCAAATCAAGGTAAGAATGCTTAGAACCCTAATTTTGGGAATTTTGGGGATTTTCTTAAATTCATCCGATTTATCCGTTGTAAAGCTTGAGAACCTTGATATTATGATTTATCTACCCCGTATCTATGTTTCCCTTATGATTTTACGGATTGGTTTGTGCCGTGTTCGGACTTGTGAGGGTTTGGGTGATTTTCCAACCTCTAGTTGTTTATCCTTGTAGTTTCGTGAATCGTAGACGGGTTTCGGGAGTTTCTTCATGAGTTATGAATATGAATTATTGATTATCATGTCCCTTGCAAATCATTTAGGTACCGTAAGTGCATTCTTCGACCTACCGAACTCATACTCTTTTCCGTTCGATTTCTCGATGTCTCAAAGGCAAGTATATATTTATGATTGTATGTTCTCGACTTTGAAAGTAAGATATATGAATGGCGTGTTTGTTTATATCCACTCTGGGATGGGCCAACGGGTCTTCTGTGGGTTTCGTAGCCTCTGGTGATTCCACAGATAATATGAGTTAACCACTCTAGGACGGACCGATGGGTCCTCTGAGGGTTCCGTAGCCTCTGGTGCGGTTCCACGGTTGATCCGGTATGTATTGATGTGATGCTATGAGATTTAGTTATTTTGGAATACTAGTCTTGAAATGATGAATTGACAGTTACTTTTACTTTATTGTCGAGGAGTATTGTATTTCATATTCAATATACTTGCACTAGCTATTGGACGGCTAACCTCTTTATGGGGGAAATACTTTTTATGTATTTCAGGTTCTAGGAGAGCGGACATGCACGTATCGGGTCGGCATGAAGATGTTGGGCAAGCGTGATACTGTGTATTATCTCCGGTTATATTTCATGTTCCTCCATTCGGTATTGTTGTACTGGAATGATTATTGAATACTCGAGTATTGTTTTTCAGTTTCCTTGATGTTCCGGCATGTGTTGCCGAGGTATTGATTTGGTCTTTGTGATGTATTTGGATACATTGGATATGGTTTGAATGCCCTTTGTATTGTCCTTCATTTCATTGTATTTGGACCTTCTCGGTCATGATTTATAGTTCCGCGTACGATTAGCCTTGTGGGTCCCACGGCGAGCCTCACGGCAATGTAATATACCCTGAATAACTTGGGGGTGTTACAAGGAATATGCCCTCGAATGCCACTCAGAGGATGTTTGAGAGAGGGCATTGTACTTGTTATTATGTAAACTATTATCAGAAGGCAATTATGTGTTTCTTTATTTACTGAAAGCCACTGGCATTCCTGACTTGTGTATATATATATAAACTAGTCCATGTATTTGAGAGAAAACTTTACACTCCTTATTAGATATGGGGATAGTCAAAGGACTTCAAGGGTATGTTTTCATATCTTACCTCTTGTCCTTTTATATTCCTATATACGTTGCATGATCGGTCCTCTTTAGGAGTTCGGTAAAATTCGTTTTTGCTTCCGCTGCACCTTCGTTTTAGGCATTAAATCCCAATAGTGGTATCAGAGACAGGTTTTGCGATAGGTTATACGATATTTAACATTTGAAATGCTTGATTGGATGTTTGTATGATTTGGAATCATAATTGTTTTAATCATTAATTTTTAATTGTTCATCTAAAAATTATTTTTTCATGATTTTATGTTACAATATAAATCTATTTTTCTTTTGAAAAATTGATTTAAATGTGTAATATAAAGATTAGAAAAATATTATTTTTGGATTCAGGACGAAAAGATGAGCCAGAAATGTGGACGGTCCGGCTTTTAGGACCGCATGGCAGTGGCCGCGGCTTGGCCCGGGCTGTGAGTTTTCCACTCTGTTTTATATTTCGATTGGTAATTAATTTCTCGCAATTAAATTAGATTTATTTTGACTAAGATATTATTATGGTAATTTTATTCTTACGGGAATTAATTTAATGAAATATTCTCGTCCGGAACAAGTTAAAATTAACGGTTGTGTGAATTAATTGGATCAATTCTTATGGATGGATTAATTTATATTCATTGGATAAATATTTAGATTAATTATTTATACCATTAATTTTAATGTGATTGTTGCATTATGATTTGGATGGATGTAGTCCGTAGACCTAGTTTTTGAATTGTTTTCCGATTGGGTTGTAAATGCCGTTTTGAGCCTATTTATTTTACTAGAAAAATTTGTATTTGTGATGTAATTCTGCAATGTAATATATGTAATGACGAAGACCGTAGGAAGATCCATCCGAGAGGACGAAGATTCAAGACTCAAGATATGTAATTAGATTACAATGTTTTTGGTTCTAGGAACTGTCCATGAACTACATATTGGTAGCAATCAGGTTGTGTATATTTATTCATATGGTATAAATGTCGACAAACGCATATCAATGAACCCAATCGCGAAAACGATTCAAAAACCAGATGTAATAAATCTGGGTTTAGAATAAATGTGTGAAGTGTAACATGGTATAAACTTAATATTCTAAACTCATATCATAATGGAACGAGTCACTAATTAATCTATCTTACTTAATGCAGACAAACAAAATAACAACTCTCATAATGACAATGAACCCACTTGCAATTCTACTCGAGAAGAACAAACTAACCAGACCAAACTTTGTGGATTGGCTCCACAATATGATGATTGTCCTCAGTATGGAGGCGCTGGGATACGTCTTGTAAGCGGGCATTCTGATGGCTCCAGTGCAGACCAGAGCCAGTCAAGAAGAAGTTGAAAACCATAAAAAGTGGGTTAAGGATGAGATTAGAGTCTGTGGCTACATGATGGGATCTATGTCTAATGAGCTTGTGAGAACTCATGAGAAAATGACTTCTACTAGGTAGATCTTATATCACTTAACCGAGCTTTATGGTGAGCATAGTTGAACTGTTAAATATGAGATATCTAAGCAACTCTTCGGTGCCACGATGAAGGAAGGCGAGAAAATTGGGGACCACATCCTCAAAATGATCTCTATGATCGAGAGATTGGAGGCTCTTGATTTTAGGATGCATGTTTCTATCCAAACTGACCTTATCCTACAATCTCTTCCTGATTCCTTCTCTCAATTTGTTATGAACTTCAACTGGAATGAAATTGCTTGCAATTTAGCAGGGTTGATAAACAAACTTGTAACCACTCAGTCTCAGATGAAAACTCCACGGGTGAAGGAATCTGCCCTTGTGATTTTTTCTGGTTCTCAGAAGTCCAAGAATAAGAAGAAAAAAGACCAAGAAGCAGATGGGCTCACAAGGTAAGGCTTTTAAGGGAAAGGGCATGGCTCGGTGGTTCATAAGATCAAGAAGATGAAGACAAATGCATGTCTAAAATGCGGTGATCTAGACTATTGTGCAAGAGACTATCCGATCCTTCATGGCGCTTCAGGTACAGAACTTTTAATTTTGGAAACGAATTGTTCTGCTACTGTATTTTCTAATTCATGGATACTAGATTCAGGTGCTAGTTCTCACATTTGTACCATAAATTAGGATCTGGAACAAAGTAGGAAGCTTGGAGTTGGGGAAGTGATGCTTATTGTCGGAAGCGGGCATAGTGTCGCAGCAACTGATATAGGATCACTTCTTTTGAATTTGGAATCCGGATTTGTTTTAATGTTGGATAATGTAGTTGTTTTTCTCAAGGGGCATAAAAATATTGCATCCATTCTGGTCATGGATCAGAAAGGCTTTTCATTTTTCATTGGTGATAGTACTTGCAAAATTTATTTTGGAAATAAATTAGTAGGCACTGCTACATGGTTAAATGGACTGTATCATCTAAACCTTAGTAAAAAAGTCATTGTGAACAATATATCTAGGAGTGTGGTAGGGATAAAATTAATCAAGATTTGAAATGGCATCTTACACTTGGTCATGTTGGTCAGACCAAGGTTTACAAAATAGAAAGTGATGGACTTACGGGCCCGTTAGGATTGTGTTGGGCAGATTATTTTGATGATGAATTCTTTCAAAACATTTAAAACAAGACTCAAACGGAGTGTCTCACAAAAGTTACAAGATATACACAAATAGCGGAAGGGTGAATGTCGACGAGAATTGCGAACGGGATTCTTTGCTAGACCTCTGAAGACTAAAGGAAAGAGAAAGGTGAATGTCGAGGAGAATGAAGAAAGTGACTTAATCACCCGGATGAGTAGCCTAGAAACGTCAGAACTTGAGATTCGGGATGAAGTTCGCTCTCTTCGAACGAAAGTTCGTTCCGTTAAAAGTCTTATAGAGGATTTTATTCATTTTTCCAATCCAACCTTTCCCTTCCCTACCTCACATCCCGACGAAGAACCTTCGACTTCCATGTCTTGATTTCTCGACGAATAATTTGACGTGTATTTTGATGAATTTGGTTGTTCTGTTTCTTGTTTGATTTAATGTGTGATTTGGTTTCCTTTTGTTGAATAGTCGTGTTTGCATTTAGTTGTGATGAAGTTTGGAAGTTTTTAATGAAGATAGCTTGCATGTTGTCTTTGATATGATTTGTCTTATTTCTTGTGTTTTATCAAGAATAGTACCGATTCAGGGGGAGAGTACCTTTTGATTATGTCAAAAATGGGGCAAAACACTTAAAAACGAAAAATACTAACCCAATCGAACAAAGTACTTTGATTTGAATTTTTTCTAAATCATTTTTTTGCAGGTATTTTTATTTAATGTTTTGACATCATCAGAAAGGGGGAGATTGTTGGACAAATTATTTTGATTATGAATTCTTTCAAAACATTTAAAACGAGACTCAAACGTCGTGTATCATAAAAGTTAAAAGATATACACAAATAGCGCACAGTACACATCTGTATTAGCGCACGCTAACGGAAAGTTACCTGAAGTATCATCTGATCCTCAGCGCACGCTAACCAAAAGTCACCTGAAGTCTCATATGACGTTTAGTGCACACTACGTACAACTATTAAGGCACGCTATGCGAAGGAGTAACGCATGCTATAGGATGTAATTACGCATGCTACCTGATAGTATTTTCAAGACAATAAGGTCTGGACTCAAATCAAAGAAACAGGAAGAGCACGCTACGAAGAAAATAGCGCACACTATGGCAGTGAGTAACGTACGCTATGTTGATGCTTTGCACACGTTACCTGACAATATTTTCAAGGCAGTAAGTTCTTGAATTCAAGCACGGAAGCAGGAAGCGCACGATAAGCATGGAACTAACACATGCTATGAGGATCTAGTAGCGCACCCTATTATATACATATTAGAGCATGCTAAATGTTCAAATTATATACGTTGGTCATTCAACCATTGGACATCAAAGTCAACACAAGAATCTTGCTCAAATGTGGAAAACAGATCTTGAACGTATAACGCACGCTAGGAATGATTATTAGTGCACGCTAAGTTCAAAATTTATCCGTTCGAAAGAGACAATAAGAGACAAGCCCATTGCATGTCAATGTCATAAGAGAAGTTGGTTGACTAAGCCGTTAGCGGACGCAAAGCATAAGAGTTAGCGCACGCTAAACTCCACAAATCAGTAAAGGCTATAATGCTCAAAATGTCTATAAATACCATCACATTTGGAATTGATTGTCACACAACTTCAAGCATACTTGCAATACTTTGAGCTTCGATTATCTTGATTTATTTGCATCATATAAGCTGTGAGAAAGAGAAAAATGAGAGTTGTTCACATATTGTAACATTTCATATACCTCGTATTTCCTTATTGTATTGAGATTGTTACATCACTCCTTTGAGTTCTTGAGCGGCACGATTCTAAGAGTATTAATCCGTTGTTATTAGGATCAATTGATCCGTCATTGTTAGGATTAAACTCTAACGATTGTAAGGAAGGATTTTCAAGTTCCAATAGAACACTAGAAGAAATATTTATTCTTGAGTGATTGGTTGTGCTTGGACCTATTGAAGACAAGCTTTGTAAAGGTTGTGCTCGGAACGATAGAAGACGAGACAATGTTGTGTGTGTTTGTTCTTAAGCCAATAGAAAAAGATCAAAGAGCGAACATATGTCATGTTTGGACCGAACCTCTATAAATCTGGTGTCATTTATTTTCCACATTAATTATAATTTCTCGAAAAACTTCTCTCCACTATTCACCCCCCCTTCTAATGGGAATTTTACTCTATCAATTGGTATCGGAGAATGTCACCTCATATATTGGTTTAACCACCGGAGAAAGATCCGTGTATGGCACTTATGGATCAGACTGAAGGTAACGCTTTCAACCGTCCACTTTTCTTTGACGGCTCTAATTTTATGACCTGGAAGAAAAAGATGGCAATATTCATCCAAGCCTACGATATTGAGATTTGGAAAGTAATCGCGCTTGGTCCAAAAATTGCCAAGAAAGAAGATGGATCATTGAGAAAATTCGACGAATATAATGATGAAGACTGGAGAAATATGCATATAAACTCCCGTGCCACCTAACTTATTTATTGTGCACTAAATACGGAAGAGCTAAATCGAATCTCGGCATATGAAAGTGCTAAAGAAACATGGGATATTCTCGAAGTCACACACGAGGGGACGAGCCAAGTCAATGAAACAAAAATTAACATGCTCCTCCACGACTATGAACTCTTCTCCATGAAGGATGACGAAATAATTACCAACATGCTGGACCGTTTTTCAGCAATTACAAATGGCCTTGCGTCATTTGGAAAGCCCATATCTAGTAGAGACAAGACGAAGAAGATCCTCTAATCTCTTCCTCGAGAATAGGATGTCACGGTGACGGCAATCATGGAATCAAAGGACCTCAACAAACTTGAATTCAACGCTCTCATAGGATCTCTTATAAATTATGAGATGGTGCTAAAAATCGAGAGGCTCCAAACCTAAGCCCTGTGAGAAAGTTGTTTCTTTTAAAGCCGATAGCGACAACGACGATGAATTTCCAGAAAATGAGGACGATGAGGAAATTACTCAATATGTCAAAAATATGAGACGATATAAAAGCTTGATTCTTAAAAGGCGAAATATTCTTGGTCAAGATCCTAAAAACGACCAAAGAAAGAATTGGTTTGTTCCTACGAAAAAGTTTGATAACAATTATCGTAGGTGCGATAAATCTAGATACTGTGCTAAAGACTGTCGGGTAAACCTTAAGGGTCAAACTGATCGATTCAAAAAGAAGTAAGTCTTAATTGCATCTTGGAGCGATGACGGGGACGAAATTTAAGGAATCGAGGAATCCAATCTCGCTCTTATGGCACTTGAATCCAAAGAGTCCTTCAACGAGGTTAGATCTATTTTTTATGACGATCTTTTAGATGTATGTGAATCTAGTAAAGTTAATGAACTCCTGGATGCTTTTGAATCTCTAAATAACGAGTAGGATGAAATGGTAAAAAATATATCTTTGAAAAAGAAAAGAAAATCTGACGAGACGGAAAATTCAAATCTACGAAATAAAGGCAAAAATATCTAGTTAGATCATACTTCCTGCCTTAACAATGAAAATATTTTGAAAATTGAGTTGTCTAAAACTCAAAAAGAATTAAAATACATGATGAATAAATTCACTCTCGGTAATGAGAAATTTGAGAAACTTCTATCCATTCAAAAATCTCCTTTGTTAAAACAAGGTCTTGGTTTTGATCTATTTAAAAGAGAACAATCTCTTATAAATCCCGATAACATTAAAGAAACCAAAAATCAAAATCATGTATGAGAATTGAATGAAGGAGGTAATAAAAAGGTCCATTCAAAATTGAGGACTATAAAAGTTCGACAAATTTGGGTTCCTAAATAAACAATAGTCCTGAATGCCATTAGCATTGTTAACATTGGAGGACCCCAAAAGGGCATGGGTACCAACACAACCGCAAAAATTCATATTTGCAGGTACCTCGTCTAAAGGAAAGCAAGTGGTACATTGCCAGTGGCTGCTCTAGACATATGTGCGGCACCAAAGAGTTGTTCGAAGAATTTGAATATCAAGAATAATGATTCGTTACCTTTGTTGACAACAAAAAAGGAAAGATTACAGGCACCGATCTTGTTGATGATGCAGGTACACTCTCAGAAGTCCACCTAAAAGAACCAGAAAATACTCATGAAGTCTCGATTGACAAATTGCCAAAAGATTGTAAGCATGTATGAGGCCATCGCAAAGACTTGGTGATTGGAAATAGTGAGGATGAAATTCAAACTCGAAAAAAAATTGCTTGAATTTCAGAATAATTGTGCTTTCGTATCCGAAATTGAACCCAAGAACATCAATGAATCACTTGATGACGAAAGCTTGGTAATGGCAATGCAGGAAGAGCTTGTGCGATTCGAGCGAAATAAAGTTTGGGAATTAGTTCCTGCTCCTGCGGATAAACTTATCATCGGAACAAAATGGGTGCATAAAATAAAGCATGATGAAGATGGTTACCCAATTAAAAACAAATCATGTCTAGTTGCTCAGGGCTACAGTCAAGAGGAAGGAATCGATTATGATCAAAGTTTTGCCCCTGTTGCTCGACTCGAATCCATTCGACTTCTTTGTGCTTTTGCCTCTCACAGGAAAATCAAATTATTCCAAATGGATGTCAAAAGTGCGTTTCTCAACGGATCCATTCGAGAAGATGTCTACGTAAAGAAACCTCCAGGCTTCGAAGATCATCAATTTCCAGATTATGTCTACAAGCTCAACAGAGCTTCCTATGGTTTGAAGCAAGCTCCACGAGCCTGGTATGATCGTTCAAGTCAATTTCTTATTACTCATGGCTACATAAGAGGTAAAATCGACAGTACTTTATTTATAAAAATTGTAAACAACATTATGCTTATTTGTAAAATATATGTAAACGATATTATTTTCGGCGCTACTAACGAATCTCTTTGTCAAGATTTTTCGGATCTAATGAAGGGAGAGTTCGAGATGAGTATGATGGGAGAATTATCATTCTTCCTCGGGCTCCAAATTAAACAATGTGAAGATGGGATTTATCCATCAAACTAAATATACTCATGACCTCCTCAAAATGTTCAAAATGGAAATTAGCAAAGAAATTCCAACTCCAATGTCATCTACATTAAAATTGGACAAAGACGAAAACGGGAGATCCATCGACCAAAAGCTATATCGAGGTATGATCGGATCTCTGCTTTACTTAACTGCAATTAGACTAGATATAATTTTTGCTACATGCTTATGTGCTATATTTCAGTCGAATCCTAAGGAATCACATTTAATTGCTTGCAAACGTATCTTTGGTTATTTAAAAGGAACTATTGGTCTTGGACTATGGTATCCATCATGTTTGGATTTTAATTTAATTGCCTACTGTGACGCCGATTTTGGCGGATGTAAAATTGATAAGAAAATTACTAGTGGTACATGTCATTTTCTCGGATCCTGTCTAATTTCTTGGGGAAGCAAGAAGCAAACCAGTGTAGCGATTTCAACAGCCGAAGCCGAATTTGTAGCTGCTGGTAGTGCTTTTGCCCAAGTATTATGGATCAAAAATCAACTCCGAGATCATGATATTCATTTTGAAATTACTCTTATTTTATGTGATAATACTAGTGCTATAAATCTCAGTAAAAATCATGTTTTACATAGTCGAACCAAGCATATTGATATAAGACATCATTATCTTCGAGATCACATTTAGAAAAAGGATATTCGTTTAATTTTTATCGGTACAAAAGTTCAGCTTCCTGATATATTTACAAAACCTTTACCTGAGGAATCATTTAATCATATTCGTCTACAACACAGTATTGGACACATCGACAATTTTTAAAAGACTATCTTTTAATTCGTCTTATGAGAATTCATTACATGGGATATTTTCTTGGCCTAGCACACGCTAGCATTATATCATTAACCGGCACTATCTCTCCTTCCCAGAATCTAAACACACCCAGTAGCGTATGCTAGTAGATGTTTTTACGTATGCTACTTAATTTCCTTTCTAAATACTTGAAGGAACTGGGGTAGTCCAGTAGCCTATTCTTTTATTTCTAACGTACGTTATGTTACCCATAGCGCACGCTAACGAGTCGGTCTTTAACTTAAAATACCAATAGTCGGCCGATACCCTTTGATATCTTCATAAACCCTAAAAATTTCCGCGACAATTTCTCTCAAAAATTTCACCTTCTTTTCGCAAATTCATCCCAATCTCCTCTGAATCTATGGCGAGCGGATCGAGAGTACCCACGAAGAAGCAATACAAATGTGCAAAACGTACTCGCAAGCCCGAATTCGATGCAACTCGCTTCATCTTCTCTGCGGCATTTAAGGTATTTTCAGGAATCCTTCCGCAATAGCAAATAACAGACTGTTATTACTTCAATTTCCATAGCTTAGAACGTGCTCAAGTTGCAATCCGTGAGTTCTTTTCATCTCTGGGTATTGACCGATTTGTTGAATGTAAAGAACCTATATACCCTGGATTTGTTTCATGAATTCTTTCCGAATCTTCATATTGGAGAAAGTGAGGAATCTTCCTCTTTGCTTCTTAATAGTCTTGTTGGTGGTACAGTGGGGAAAATCTCTTCAGAAATTCTGAATGAATTGTTCGGTATATCTATGGATGGTTTTGCTTGCTCTGGGAAATCGCTTGTCAAAGAATCGGATTTAACTGAGCTTGAGTTGATGGAGTTTCTGAACTCGAAGGCGGTTATCGAAATAACCGACGACGTCTTCGAGAATAATGGCTTTGGAATCCAAATACAGTTACTCTTAGTCGCTCTCACCAAATGCCTAATGCCGAAGGTAAACACTCAACATAAACTTGTGGGAATCGACAAGCATGTGGTTTATCAAGTTTTGAACGATGATAAGATTGATTTCGCGACAATTGTCATGGGTTGGATGAAAGCAAAGGTGACCTCTTTCGGTCTAAACATTATGCGGCTAGATCACGAAAGGCCGGAATACCTTTCGGCTTGGTTCTTACCGTTATATTCCGTCATCATAATGTCAACCTCTCGGGAGAGCCATCGGTTCCGGTCTCTCGCGGGCATGATATTCCCGATGCTACTCTCAAATAGATGCACTATGTAGAGACGAATAACCGTGGTTGGGTTTTATTTCAATATTTAAAAGAAGACGATGAGGTACCGAAAGGGACACAGGTGACAACACCGGCCGAGCGGATTATGAGACGAGGTCCAAAAACTCTTCAAGAATTGCAAACGGGATCCTTTATTAGACCTCTGAATATTAAAGGAAAGAGGAAGGTGAATGTCGACGAGAATGAAGAAAGTGACTTAATCGCCCCGATGCATAGCCTAGAAACGTCACAACTTGAGATTCGGGATGAAGTTTGCTCTCTTCGAACAGAAGTTAGTTCCATGAAAAATCTTATAGAGGATTTTATTCATTTTTCCAATCCAACCTTTCCATTCCCTACCTCACATCCCAACGAAGAACCTTCGACTTCCATGTCTTGGTTTCTCGACGAATAATTTGACGTGTATTTTTGATGAATTTGGTTGTTTTGTTTCTTGTTTGATTTAATGTGTGATTTAGTTTCTTTTGGTTGAATAGTCGTGTTTGCATTTAGTCGTGTTGAAGCTTGGAAGTTTTTAATGAAAATAGCTTACATGTTGTCTTTGATATGATTTGTCTTATTTCTGATTTATCAAGAATAACACTGATTCAGGGGGAGAGTAGCTTTTTGATTATGTGAAATAGAGGGAGAAAACACTCAAAAACGAAAAATACTAACCCAATCGAACAAAGTACTTTGATTCAAAAAAAATTCTAAATCTTTTTTTGCAGGTATTTATTAAATGTTTTGACATCATCAAAAAGGGGGAGATTATTGGACAAATTATTTTGATGATGAATTCTTTCAAAAGATTTAAAACAATACTCAAATGTCCTGTATCACAATAGTTACAATATATACACAAATAGCGCACGCTACACATCTGTATTAGCGCACGCTAACGGAAAGTTACCTGAAGTATCATCTGATCCTCAGTGCACGCTAACCAAAAGTCACCTGAAGTCTCACCTGACGTTTAGCGCATGCTACGTACAAATATTAAAGCAAGCGTAGCGCACGCTATAGGATATAATTACGCATGCTACCTGATAGTATTTTCAAGACAGTGAGGTCTGGACTCAAATCAAAGCAACAGGAAGCGCACGCTACGAAGAAAATAGCGCACGCTATTGCGGTCAGTAACGTATGCTACGTTGATACTTTGCGCACGTTACCTGGCAGTATTTTCAAGGCAGTAAGTTTTGGAATTCAAGAACGGAAGCAAGAAGCGCACGCTAAGCATGGAAGTAACACATCCTATGAGGAGCTAGCAGCGCACGCTATTATATACATATTAGCGCATGCTAAATGTTCAAATTATATACGTTGGTCATTCAACCGTTGGACATCAAAGTCAACACAAGAATCTCGCTCAAATCTAGAAAGCATATCCTGAATGTCTACCGCACGCTAGGAATGATTATTAGCGCACGCTAAGTTCAAAATTTATCCGTTGGAAAGAGACGTTAAGAGACAAGCCCATTGCATGTCAACGTCAGAAGAAAAGTTGGTTGACTAAGCTATTAGTGCACGCAACACATAAGAGTTAGCGCATGATAAACTCCACAAATCAGTAACGTCTATAAGGCTCAAAATGTAACACCCCAAACTAGGCGGATATTACAGTGTCGTGGACGCCCGATTGGGACCCACCAGGCGAATGAAAATTAATGAATTAAATAATATAATTGTAGTACCGAAGCACAATATATCATTAATCACTCCGATGAGGAGTTTTATTACAACACGCCCAAGATAATACCGAATACATGTATATTTTATATGAAGATAAAATATACAACACTGAATGAAATGAATATTCAAATGGAAGTCTGCAGCAGAAATAAAATAAAGAAAACACGAGTGAAAACAACATTCCCCCTACTAGTATCAATGGGACTCCTCGCCGTCAGCATTCTCTTCTCGTGCCTTAGCCTTGCCATGACCTGAAAACAACATTCTCCAACAGGGTCAGTTACACAGAACAACAATCCTCAAGAGTTGAACAATATACAACAATCACATGAATGAATTAATGAATTAAGTTGAATGATGAGCACCAATGTACGCCCGAATGAACTGAGTAATAGCACAAATAGCCGAGTGTCCGGAGTCCCGCATATACACCCGCTATTGGCCTAATTAGTCTCACGGTTCAATGTGTCCGGAGTCCCGCGTATACACATTACCATGCGCACAGTCTAATGTGTCTGGAGTCCCGCATATACACATGACCATAGTGTGCCCGACTAAAATTCCACACATGCGCCAACTGGCCATACAATATAATTCCGGAAGATCACCAAAACAAAAATGACCAAGGTGAGGAGTAATGAATAGAATCCGATAAGGATCAAGAACGACTCAGCGAGATGAAATAATGATACAACGAGTGATAGCTTCAATGAAATTATTTTGGAATCGTCGTTCCTCGTGAGTTACATGATGAGTTGATAATTACAAGTCTCGACATGAACGATATATTATGAGTGAATTACATGTATGAATGAACAACAACATAAGGAATTGAATATCCTTTTAACCGAGTAAGAATTTACTTACACAATACCGGTGTTGAAATGTCCTTCCTCGAACAATGTCCTAAAACGAGATGTTGATCGCTCGAACAACCTTGAATAACACAATTACCAATAATCCGCTTAATATATGTATCAGCATGGATTACGATTAACTCAAAGGTCGATACAACAATATCCGAACTCATTGAGGCATTCAATTAAACACTTACCAACATACACCATTTGAATATATTCAATCCCGAATATATCGAAACCAAACTCCAAAATGAGTAGTTCAAACCAACAAAACACCTCCAATGATATCAATAATCCCATAGGAATCCACAAAATGAGTTAACGACAACATCTAAGCAAAAACCCCCAAATATCAAAGTCAAATCCAAGGTGTTCTTGATTCAACCCCAATATTCATGAAATCCAAAATATACGACAATAAATCCGGAATACATTTATCCAAGGTAGATAATCCATATCTAACATATTCCAACATAATATCGAGCTCACATGAATAGAATGGAAATAAAACACTTGAACTCCGAATTTCTAGATTCAAAAGGTGATTACCTTGATTATGATGTTTGAAGATGATGAAATGATGATTACTCCGGATTATATGCTTGGAAATGTTGATAGCTGATTTCACCTCGAAGAACACTCCTCAAGAAACTCCAAATCGCCCAAAACCGATGAAGGAATGAAAAGAAATGACAAATGACGAACCTGGACTACACTGTCCAATTTATATCAAATCCCAGTTAGCGTGCGCTAGCTCTTGTGCATAGCGTGCGCTAACGGGTGTACTGGGTAGTCCAGTACCCTCTGTTCGCAATGGTAGCATGCGCTACGTACCTTTTGTAGCGTGCGCTACAACCATATACTTAGCGTGCGTTAACACAAAATGTTAGCGCGCGCTAACGATTTATCTGGTGCCCAATACTGAAGTCCAAAACCTCCTGTTCTCTGGTCTGTTCGTGGTAACGCGCGCTACATACCAACTCAGCGTGCGCTACTGACCCCGATTAGCGTACGCTAATCTACTCGTAGCGTGCGCTAGGAATTAATCCAATGCAGTCCAGTAGCCACTGGACTCTGTCTGATCCGTCCTTAGCGCGTGCTACACCGACTGCATAGCATGCGCTACTCCGACCTACTAGCGCGCGCTACTTACCATTCGTAGCGTGCGATACTTACAACCTAACTGCAGTCCAGTGCCTTCTGGACTGCCTGCTTGAACAACGTTAGTGTGCGCTAATGTTGAGAGGTAGCGTGCGCTACCAGAACTCAATTAGCGCGTGCTAAAGAGAGTTCGTAGCGTGCGCTACTCCTCACACACAGCCCACTATGAAGATGAAAATGATGATAAACACGGCATAAAACTCCTACTAGATTGATGATGAATGATGATACAATTACTCTGAACGGTGAATATTATGAATGAATATGAACGATGAATGATCATTAATGAGTGAAATTTACTGAGTGACAATTACTGAACGATAAATACTTAATGATAATGACTGAATTACAACTGGGTATTAAATACACCCCCACTTAAAAGAGTTTCGTCCCCGAAACTAAGGGTCAAACAACTCGGGATAACTCTCCCGCATACTATCCTCGGTTTCCCAAGTAGCCTCTTCGACCCCGTGTCTAGACCACTGAATTTTCACCAAAGGAATCGTCTTGTTCATCAACTGTTTGATTCGCCATTCTAAGACTCGTATAGGATGCTCCTCGTATGAATAATCATTGGCGATCTCGATTTCGTCGAACTGAAGTATGTGACTCGGGTCGGCAACATACTTCCGTAACTGAGATACATGAAACACATTATGAATTCAGCTCAACGCCGGAGGTAAGGCCAATCAATAAGCTAGCTCGCCTACTCGATCCAAAATCTCAAACGGTCCAATGAATCTCGGACTCAACTTTCCCCTCTTCCCAAAATGAAAGATACCTCGACTCGGGGATACCTTGACCAAAACATGGTCACCCGTCTCGAACTCTAACGGTCGACGACGATTATCTGCATATGATTTCTGCCGACTCTGAGCGGTCAACAAACGACTCCTGATCAAATATAACTTCTCACAGGCGGCTATAAGCATATCGGGCTCGGTGCCGATTGATTCTGATAAGTCATCCCAACACAAAGGAGATCGACAATGACGACCGTACAAGGCCTCGTAAGGTGCCATCTTAATCGAAGCATGCCAACTATTGTTGTACGTGAACTCGAGCAATGGTAGTTGGGCTTCCCAATCATATTTCCAATCGAGAACGCATGCCCTCAACATATCCTCCAAAGTCTGAATAGTCCTCTTTGATTGTCCATCGGACTGAGGGTGAAAAGCTGTACTGAGATTAAGTTGAGTTCCCATAGCACAATGAACTGATTTCCAAAAATGAGACACGAACTGTCCGTCACGATCGAAAACGATACTTTTAGGAGTACCGTGCAGTCTCACTATCTCTTTGATAAACAGCTGGGCAAGTCTCTCAGGACCCCACGTATTCTTAATCTCAAGGAAATGAGCTGATTTAGTTAAGCGGTCCACAATTACCCAGATTGTATTCATGCCACGATGACTCGTCGGCAAACTCGTGATGAAGTCCATTGAAATATCCTCCCACTTCCACTCTGGAATAGGGAGAGGTTTCAGCATACCAGCTGGTCGCTGATGCTCTATCTTGACTTGCTGACAGGTCAAACATCTCGAAACAAATTCCGCGACTTCTCGTTTCATATTACACCACCAGTAATTTTGTTTCAAGTCCTTATACATCTTGCTAGACCCCGGATGAACGGAATAAGGGGTAGCATGAGCTTCTCTCAAAATCGAGTTTTTCAACTTGTTATTCGCCGGTACGCACAACCGATTCTGAAATCGCAAAAGTCCATCCTCATGGACCACAAATCCAGGGGCTTTCCCCTGAGTCATATCATCTCGAATGCGTAACAAAAATGGGTCTGAACCCTGATTCTCCCTGATCGCCTCCTCAAGTGGTGATGAAATCTCTAACGTACAAAGTTGCCCTTGTACTCGCTGTAACCAGACCTCGATCTCGGGTCTCAGAAATTCCTGCTGAAGTTCCTTCGAATCGTGTCGAGCAAGCATCTGCTCCTGAACGGACTTACGACTCAAGGCGTCGGCGACAACGTTCGCCTTGCCCGGGTGGTAAAGTATCTCAATGTCATAATCTTTGATTAGTTCCAACCACCATCTCTGTCTCATATTTAACTCATTCTGAGTAAATATGTACTTTAAAATCTTATGATCAGTGAATATCTGACACGTAACGCCATAAAGATAATGACGCCAAATCTTCAATACGAATACCACGGCTGCTAGTTCCAAGTCATGGGTCGGATAATTAACCTCGTAAGGTCTCAATTGCCGTGAAGCATAAGCAATAACTTTCCCGTTCTGCATTAGTACACATCCGAGACCCTGTCCAGATGCATCACTATAAACCACAAATCCTTCCGTCCCTTGTGGTAAGGAAAGGACAGGTGCTGAAATTAATTGGCTCTTGAGTTCTTCAAAACTCTGCTGACACGCGTCGGACCACGTGTATTTCTTATCCTTACGTAAAAGGTTCATCATGGGTTGAGCAATTTTAGAAAATCCCTCCACAAATTGCCGATAATAACCAGCTAATCCGAGGAAACTTCGGATTTCCTTAACATTCTTCGGAGGTTGCCAATCTCGGATCGCCTCCGTCTTCTGAGGGTCGACACGAACTCCGTCAGATGAAATTACATGTCCAATAAATGTCACTTCGGACATCCAGAACTCACATTTGGAAAACTTTCCATAAAGCTGCTCTCGTCTCAACATGTCGAGCACCTGATGAAGGTGAAACTCGTGCTCCTCCCGGTCACGAGAATAAATTAGAATGTCGTCAATAAAGACAACCACGAACTGATCCAAATAGTCGATGAAAACCCGATTTATTAATTCCATGAATACCGCAGGTGCATTAGTTAACCCAAACGGCATTACCACAAACTCATAATGACCATAGCGTGTTCGAAACGCTGTCCTTGTGATATCCGACTCTCGAATTCGCAGCTGATGATATCCAGATCTTAAATCGATCTTGGAAAATACTAAAGCTCCCTGAAGTTGATCCAAAAGATCATCAATACGAGGTAGAGGATATTTATTCTTGATCGTGTTGGAATATTTATTCCACACATTATTTAATTTATGTTTTGATGATTAAAGTTGCTAAACTACAAAACAACATTGAGGCGAAGCAAAACGACGAAGCAGACGAAGACGCAAAAAGTTGCAATCTGGACTGCATTAGCGCACGCTAACGCGGAGTAAGCTGCATCCCAGCCAAGTTTCGAAGTAAGCTGCAGTGAAGAAAAGCTGAACGATAGCGCACGCTACACATAAGTATTAACGCACGCTATCGAGCCATGTTACTGTTGTGGAAGAATTCAAACACGGAATAACGTATGCAATGAAGTCATCATTAGCGCACGCTACACAATATTATTAGCGCACGCTAAGTTGTTTGAATCTAGTCAATCCGAACGTTGGGAAAAGCAAGTCAAAGTCAAGCATCAAACGGATAGTTTGACGAGGAAAAGCAACGGATATATTACGTTAACGCACGCTACTCAATCATGGTTAACGTACGCTAAGTAAGTGAAATAACGTACGTAAGGAAGGAGGAATAACGTACGCTAAAGAAGAAACGAAGCTACTGGACTGAAACTGGAAAGATCTAGCGCACGCTACAAAAGAAGGCTAGCGCACGCTAGCAAGTCAAAACAGCCAGCAACGACTAGTTTGTGGGAAATGCCTATAAATACCATTCCTATGGTATTGTTTGAGCACAACAACTTCAAGAAAACGAGATATTCATATGAGAATCATATACTTACATTGTTGTTGTAATATTGAGCTTATATTGCTAGTTTGAGTGTTTATACATTCAACATTATACACGAGAGGCAAAAGAAAAGATACGATTGGATTCAGTGTTATTAGGATCAAGTATCCGGCATTGTTAGAATCACAATCGATATCTAAGTGAGGTTTATCTAGTACTCATAGAAAGCTAGAGTGGTTGATTCCTTATCCAATAGAAAAGGAAAAACGATTTTACTCGGACCGATAGAAGACGAGCTTGTAACGGTAATCCCTCGACCGATAGAAGAGAGGCGTAGAGGTTTTGATCTTAAGCCTAAGGAAAAAGATACACCGAGAGAGGACGTAGGCTCGTTTATAGCCGAACCTCTATAAATCCTTGTGTGATTTATTTCCTGCAATTTTATTTACGCTTCCGCACAAACGGCGCAAATATCCGAATCCGTACCCAACAATTGGTATCGGAGAGGTACTCCAATACGCGGCTTAACATCCGAGGAGAAGATCCAAAATGGCGTTTCAAATCTCTCCAGCCGAAGGCCTTGCTCTCAACCGACCACCATTTTTTTGATGGCGCAAACTTCATGACTTGGAAGAAGAAGATGTCAATATTCATTCGAGCTTACGACATCGAACTTTGGAAAGTGATTTGTCTTGGTCCAAAAATCCCAATGAATTCC
Source organism: Orobanche coerulescens (assembly GCA_033398695.1). Taxonomy (NCBI): domain Eukaryota; kingdom Viridiplantae; phylum Streptophyta; class Magnoliopsida; order Lamiales; family Orobanchaceae; genus Orobanche; species Orobanche coerulescens. The sequence continues at coordinate 111,513,546 of CM065811.1, read as the reverse complement.
AACGGTACGCTTAAAATTTTTGAAGAATATGACGACTCCGATTGGAAAAACGACCATTTCAATTGTAAGGCAACTCAACTTCTTTATTGTGCCTTAAATCCGGAAGAACACAACCGGATATCATCGTATGATAGTGCCAAAGAAATCTGGAAAATGCTTGAGGTAACACACGAAGGTACGTCTCAAGTCAAGGAGACGAAGATAAACATGCTCCTTCACGATTATGAATTATTCCAAATGAAGGACGACGAATCCATCTCGATTATGCTCGACCGATTTTCGGTCATCACTAATGGATTAGCATGTTTTGGAAAACCACTTTCGAGTAGTGAGAAAGTAAAGAAAATTCTCCGATCACTACCTCGAGAATGGGACGGTACGGTCACGACAATAATGGAATCCAAAGATTTAAATACTCTCGATTTTAGTGCTCTCGTTGGTTCTCTTATCAACTACAAGATTGTTCTAAAATCTCGGAATGCCAAACCAAAACCGAAGGAGAGGTCGATAGCCTTCAAGGCTAAAATGTCGAAGAAGAAAGAAGAAACCCCGGTGGACGAAAGCGATGAAGAAATGGCATATTATGCCAAAAATATTAATAAGTTTCAACACTTATTAAACCGGAGGAAGAAGGACATTCAAGCGGGAGAACCTACGAAATTCGACAACACTTGTCGATTATGTGGTAAACCAGGCCACTTTACTAAGAACTGTCGAGTAAAGCAAAAGGAGGTTCTAATCGCAACATGGAGCGACGAAGATCCCGATGAAGATTTTCTTGAACAAAATAACCTCGCGCTCATGGCCCGGAGTTCATTCGACGATAGCGACGTCGAAAGCCAAGTAAGTAATTCCTACGACGAACTTTTTGAAGCATTCGAGTTACTACATACGGACTATCAAAATGCTTTAAATGAAATTAAGTCCCTCAAGTCTAAATATAAAACTTTGGAAATTGAAAATTCCAAAATACTTGAAAAAGGGAAATTTGTCGAAATTGATCATTCGAAATGCCTTGAAAATGAAAATATTTTGAAAAATGATCTTTTAAAAGTTCAAGATGAACTAAAAATTTTGACAAAGAAATTTTCGTGCGGCAACGATAAATTTGAACAAATGTTATGTGTTCAAAAATATACTCTAAATAAAGAGGGGTTAGGATTCAAATCACGTTCGAAAAACGAATCCGTTAATTTCAATATACCCCATTGCGAAAAGTGTTTAAAAATCGGGCATCATATTTCCAACTGCAAAGCCCAAGACGGACGATAAAAACTAAAAGGATTTGGGTTCCTAAAGGAACAAACGTTTCAAACATCGTCCACGTTTCAAAAGAAAAACCAACTATCGGTTGGATCCCCAAAAATAAATTTTGACAAATGATATTTTACAAAGGGGGAGAAGGAAATAATATTTTCAGGGGGAGTTTAATACCCTTTTTAATGCATAAATTGATATCATGCATATTTATATTTATTTTGGTATCCCTTGTATTTCTTTTACTTTTTGATGAAAACAAAAAGGGGGAGAAGGAGATGAATTGAGATAAAAATGATAAGGGAGATGAAGAAAAAGAAAGCATACAAAAAGGGGGAGTTAAAACGAAGGAAGGAGTTGAAAAATGAAGAAGTCGAAAAAGAAAAGGATTGGAGAAACTAACGAAACGATCAAAGCCGAAAACTTTGATTCGTAGAAATATACATATATTATTTTTTACAGATTATCCAATTCAAGAGTTGTTTTGTAATCATCAAAAAGGGGGAGATTGTTGGAATATTTATTCCACACATTATTTAATTTATCTTTTGATGATTATAGTTGCTAAACTACAAAACAACATCGAGGCGAAGCAAAACGACGAAGCAGACGAAGACGCAAAAAGTTGCAATCTGGACTGCATTAGCGCACGCTAACGCGGAGTAAGCTGCATCCCAGCCAAGTTTCGAAGTAAGCTGCAGTGAAGAAAAGCTGAACGATAGCGCACGCTACACATAAGTATTAACGCACGCTATCGAGCCATGTTACTGTTGTGGAAGAATTCAAACACGGAATAACGTATGCAATGAAGTCATCATTAGCGCACGCTACACAATATTATTAGCGCACGCTAAGTTGTTTGAATCTAGTCAATCCGAACGTTGGGAAAAGCAAGTCAAAGTCAAGCATCAAACGGATAGTTTGATGAGGAAAAGCAACGGATATATTACGTTAACGCACGCTACTCAATCATGGTTAACGTACGCTAAGTAAGTGAAATAACGTACGTAAGGAAGGAGGAATAACGTACGCTAAAGAAGAAACGAAGCTCTTTGGTAATCGAAAGATCTAGCGCACGCTACAAAAGAAGGCTAGCGCACGCTAGCAAGTCAAAACAGCCAGCAACGGCTAGTTTGTGGGAAATGCCTATAAATACCATTCCTATGGTATTGTTTGAGCACAACAACTTCAAGAAAACGAGATATTCATCTGAGAATCATATACTTACATTGTTGTTGTAATATTGAGCTTATATTGCTAGTTTGAGTGTTTATACATTCAACATTATACACGAGAGGCAAAAGAAAAGATACGATTGGATTCGGTGTTATTAGGATCAAGTATCCGGCATTGTTAGAATCACAATCGATATCTAAGTGAGGTTTATCTAGTACCCATAGAAAGCTAGAGTGGTTGATTCCTTATCCAATAGAAAAGGAAAAACGGTTTTACTCGGACCGATAGAAGACGAGCTTGTAACGGTAATCCCTCGACCGATAGAAGAGAGGCGTAGAGGTTTTGATCTTAAGCCTAAGGAAAAAGATACACCGAGAGAGGACGTAGGCTCGTTTATAGCCGAACCTCTATAAATCCTTGTGTGATTTATTTCCTGCAATTTTATTTACGCTTCCGCACAAACGGCGCAAATATCCGAATCCGTACCCAACAGATCGTCACTCGGTTCAATTCCCGGTAATCAATACACAAGCGAAACGAACCATCCTTCTTCTTGACAAACAATATAGGTGCTCCCCACAGGGACGCACTCGGCCGGATATAACCCTTCTCGGTCAAATCCTCTAATTGATTATTCAACTCCTGCATCTCGGCCGCGTCCATTTGGTACAGTGCCTTCGATATAGGGGACATACCAGGCTCCAACTCAATCATGAATTCCACATCTCTCTGTGGAGGCAAACCAGGTAACTCGTTTGGAAATACATCGGCATATTCTCTCACTACAGGAATATCCGTCAACATTACTGATGGTTTCTCGGTCTTGGTCATATAGCACCAATAACCGACACACCCCTGATTGAGTAATTTCACTACTTTCATCAAGTTGATAACCCCGGGGTTGTGGGAGAGCAATACAAGCATCGTGCTGCTACCGGAACAGCTGGTATTACCTCCCTGAAACCACATTCGACTCCATCGTCTGAAATGATAGTGACCATACGCTTACGGACACTAATGGTGGCATCATAATGATCCATCCAATCAATATCCAAGATGACGTCGTCTCTCGGTAAATCTACCACGATTAGGTTTGCTAACCAATCACGGCCATGAAACTGAATCGGACAATCCTTAATCTCACTATTCCCAATAATTCTTCTACCATCAGGTAGACCAACGACATAAGGCTCACAACTAGTAGCACTACCCAGACGTAGTCTACTCAAACATGACTCAGAAATGAATAAATGCGATGCACCAGTATCAAAAAGGGTACACACAGGTTGAGATAAAATTTCGAGTGTACCTGAGATCATTCGGGCTTCCGGATCATCAGCTCTCTTCATCTCATAAATTCAGGGCTTGCCAGCACCGGAACCGGATGCTCCCGTCTGATAGCTGTGGGCTCTGCCTTTGTTAGCTCCCGTCGTCTTAAACGACGCAGACTGAGTAGCCTCATTCGGAACCGCTGACTGTTTCGGGGCCTGAGATGATGCCGGAGTAGGTTTGGAGTCCTTTCGGCAAAAACGGGCCCTATGCCCCACCATTCCACAGTTATTGCATATGGCGGTTTGCCTCAAACACTTCGTGCTGTAATGACCCTGTTCTCCATAGTTGAAACAGGTAATGGCCGAACTGGCCACTCGTGACTGAGATTCCACGGGTCTGGGCGCCATAGGAGGTCGCTCAGTGAAAGTAGAGCCCGCCCGAGGCTTCTTGAAAGTTGCCTGACTGCCTTCAGGCTGATTCCGATTCTTTGACTTCTTGCTAGATGATGGAGTTTGATTCTTGGCAATCTCTTTAGCAGTAAGCTCATAAGTAAGAGATTTCTCGATGAATTCGTCCAGGGTGGTGCAATTGTGATTAAGAAACTGCATACGCATACGAGGTTTCAACCTCTTGCTGAAATACTTGATCTTGTCCACCTCGGAGTGAATAATAGACGAGGCGAAAGGAAGAAGCTCCTGAAATTTCTTGGCGATGGCGAGAACATCATCGTCCGCTGAGAGGTCGGGAGTGAGTAATTCTGATAACTTGGCCTCTCTAAGTGGGGCCGGATAATACCTCTCCAATCATGAGAGTCTTGAATTGGTCCCAAGTACATGATCCGTCGGTGGGTTTCAACGATAGACACCATGAATGAGCGCTCTTACCCAGATAGTAAGCCGCAACTGAAACTTTATGCCCTTCGGGGCAATCCACCATAGCAAATAACTTCTCCAAATGCTCAAGCCAATGAACAATATCCGCCGGCTTAGATGAGCCCTCAAAGGTAGGTGGTCTCTGGTGAGAGATGTCGCCAATAATACTGCTCACACCCCTCTCCTACCCCAAAAAGAAGGGATCGATTACCATGATACCTTGTCGCTCGTAGCTATGATCAAGTCTATCCGAATGATGCTTGCTATAGCTGCCTACCATTATATGAGATATGACAGATGGACGTAAAGACATCTTTAATTAATGGATTCCTCGAGAGGAGATCTATATGAAGCAGCCTAAAGTCTTTGTGTCCGAGGTCGATATTTATAAAGTGTGCAAACTTCAGCGTTCTATTTATGGACTGAAGCAGGCTTTGCGTAGTTAGAACCTTCATTTTGATGAAGCTGTCAAAGAGTTTGACTTCATGCAAAATGAAGAGGAACCTTGTGTATACAAGAGGGTTAGTGGGACCAATATCGCATTCTTAGTACTATATGTAGATGATATTCTACTAACAGGAAATGATGTGAGAATGTTCAGTTTTGTGAAAGCTTGGCTTTCTAGTGGGTTCTCCATGAAAGAATTGGGAGAAGCTACCTATATTCTTGGTATTCGACTCTACCGGGATAGAGCAAAGAGAATGATAGGTCTTTCCCAAGCCCTCTATATAGATAAGATCTTACATCAATTTAAGATGGATGATTCTAAAAGAGGGTTCCTTCTGATGCGACATGGAATAAAACTCACCTCGAAGATGTGTCCTGAAAGTGAGGAATAACGAAAGAAAATGAGTAATATACCATATGTGACTGCCATGGGTAGCCTTGTGTATGCTATTCTGTGTACGAGACCTGACATTGCACATGATGTTAGCGTGGTAAGTAGGTTTCAGGCAAACCCAGAACTTTCTCAAGTACTTAAGAAGGACTAGAGATCTGGTTCCTATGTACGGTGGTGGAGAACTGAATGTGAAGGGCTTCACTGATTCAGACTTCCAAGGACAGGAAGACGACTCGATGTCTACTTCTGGCTACATTTTTACTCTTAATGGAGGAGCAATATCTTGGCGTAGTGCCAAGCAGAGCGCGACTGGTGATTCCACCTGTCAGGCTAAGTTTCAAGCGGCCTCGGAGGCCTCTAATGAAGAGTTTTGGATTAAGAAGTTTTTGGATGAACTTCAAGTGACACCATGTGCTGAGCTGCCTGTTACAATTTTGTGCGATAACAACGGAGCTATAGCACAGGCCGGGGAGCCGAGGTTTCACAACAGTACAAAATACATTGAAATAAAGTATCATCTCGTGAGAGAATTTGTTCGCAGATGATACATTATGCTGCATAGAGTAAACTCAGAAGACAATGTCGCTGATCCACTGACTAAGCCACTTTCTCAGATAAGCTTGGAGCGTCATCTGGAGAACAAGGGTATTAGTTACCATAATGTGTGGCGTTGAGTGCAAGTGGGAGATTTTTAGGAATATACCCTCGAATGCCACTCAGATGATGTTTGAGAGAGGGCATTGTACTTGTTATTATGTAAACTATTATGAGAAGGCAATTGTGTTTTTTTATTTACTGAAAGTCACTGGCATTCGTGACTTCCAAATATATATATATATATATATATATATATAAACTAGTCCATGTATTTGAGAGAAAACATTCCACTCCTTATTAGATAAGGGGATAGGCACTGGTAAATTTATGACTCAAATACTTAATCATTCACAAAGTCGGTGAAACGACTGGGCGTTAAGTTTATGTGAATACTTGTATGACGTGTTCTTTGACTTGGAAAGTGCCTGTCGTCACTAATGGTTACTGGGAGCACACGTTGTAGGTATGCTAATGGGATTATTATACTCGAACCGACTCACCTCAATTCGTCACACAGATTTCACTCCAGGACAGTCAATGACGGAATCGAAAGGTTATGATAGGTATTCGTGAACCTTCATCACAGAAATGCATGCCATAAAACTAATGCAATAAAGTACTTGCCTGGACTTTCTTACTCTCAAAGGAACAACAACGAACAAGGCTACGGTCCGAACTATCTTCCAAATCCCTCTCCTAACAAACATTGAGGCTTAATCATTTACAATTTTGTTGGAAAACACTAAAATCCATCCTAAGTTCTACCCTTAGGACCATTTAATCGAGCACTACGAGGGCATAATGGGTTTTGCTCGATTTACAAAAGAACATTTGGAATCAATCCACAAAACCTTGAGGAAATCATGAAATCATACTTATGCAACTATTTTCAACTACAACCCATCATAATTTGGAGCTAAAATGGTTGGAGAAATGAGATCCCCAAAACCCCAAAATTTCTCCAAAGTTAGGGTTCTACGGAAGGATTACCTCAATTCCTTGGTGAAGATGATGTAGGATTGATAGATCTCTACTTGAAGTTGAAAAGATTTGAGTTTCAACCGTGCTCCGCCAAAACCCTCGACTACACAGCCCTGGAGTCGTCTAGAAGCTCGAAGAAGAGGAGAGAAGGTGAAAAATGACAAGTGTTGACCGCAACACATGTATTTATATAAGTGCACCCTAGCGCACACTAACGCTTACCGAATAGCATGCGCTATCGGCCTAGGTATGCAGCCCAGACCCTTCTGCCCAGACGAGCTGGTGTGCACCACATCCGACAGCGTGCGCTACTCAATCGAGTTAGCATGCGCTGTACCGCCGAGTTAGCGCGTGCAGCTCCCGCCTTAGCGTGCACTATCTAGTGTCCAGTCTAAGTCCAGAACCTTCTGACCTGTTCAGAAACCCTTCTATCCATACCGGTAGCGTGCGTTATGACCGACTAGCGTGCGCTACGACCGTCTTAGCGCATGTTGCCTGTTGGTCTGGCCAAAGTCCAGACCTCACTGTCCTTACTGTCCGGGTCACTTATCCCGCGTTATCACCCAACAGTGGCGTGCGCTACCTGTTCCCCTAGCGTGCACTACTATGATGCCTTAGCGTGCGCTAGCTCGATTTTTAGTCCCAGTCCAGTGCTCTCTGGACTGCCCCGTGCTGCCGGTTAGCGTGCGTAACTTCCTATAGTAGCGCCCGCTAACCTACAACTTCCGTTGCGTACGCTACCCATATAAATTAGCGCACGCTAATCCTGGGTTGCAGAAGCGATACAAGCGGTTCGACACAACAATAACGAATATTAGCGGAATACAAACAAGAAACACAACATACAGGCTCAATCTCGAATCAAACACATGATACCAATATTCGAAAAAAATTACCAAACAAACCACAAAGTTCATGAATTCATAATTATAAGCGATAAAAGGTACGATTATTACAATCATAACCACCAGAACCGCTCCGTTCTTTCAAACCTGATTTCTAGAAGCTGTTGGAAGGTATTTTTGATATTTCACACCCTAAACCGACTTAAGTCACTTGGATAAGGGATAAAATCAATCCTAGTCCCTCATATATGGTCATTAAGTTTATAAAGAAGCTCACCACTTCGAAAATTCACCAATAATTCAAGGAGAATTTATTAAAACACCAACACCCCATGTCCTTTGACAATCAAGGTGAGTTTCTTTTATTTTCTTCATGTTCTTGCAATCTTTTTTTATTATGTTGAAGAAAGAAGGGTTTTTTCAGTCCCTTAGATATGTTATAATGATGTTAAGAATTCATCGATGGCTTAACCTTGTATTTAATATGGATTTATAGAGCATGAATTAGCAATAGACAATACAGAATTTCATTTTGCCACCTTTTAGAAATATCTGTGAATTGTATATAATTCATGTGATTCAGGGGTAGGGATTCCCACATATTTGTTCTTAAATATGTTACGGACCATATATAAGAAATTGGTGCAAATCCAACATTTATTCAGTGAGTAGAGCTATATAAATTCAGGTTCTCTTGTAAACGGTAAGCCAACTTCCTCGGTTGAACTTATGGTTGCTTTAACTTATAGCTAAAGGGTTGTAATGAGGAAGGAAACCATTGAATAAGAATGTATAAAATCTCTTAACATATTTAGGATGTTTTATAATTAAGTTCATAAGTTGAAACATACCAAAAGTGATCATAAAGCCCGGTAGATATCGAGTTCGTGCCTATAAGGAAATCAGCAACTTCAAAAGTTTAAAAGAGGTGTTAAACTAAATCAGAACTTGTGGTAACCCTTATATATAATTTATAGAATAGGTCTTAAGTTGATAAGGTCAGATTCACTACCAGTAAGTGTTGGAAATAAAGCGCAGCGGAAGCGAAGTTGGAAAAAAATTGATAAAAGCGTTTTACGCATCCACGAGCACAAAACCTATTTAGGCAAGCTAATTAATTACTTACTAAGATTTATAAGAAATTTAAATACTCTTTATTAGTTATTAAATAAACTTGTTGATAGTGGTTGCTTTCTTGATCTCTTCCTCAAAATCTTCTAGAGTATTATCCCGCCTTAATTCGGATGTTGTGTGGGCAACGAGCTACCGAATATTTCTTGGACTTCAAGGATGGATCGGCCGAAGTATATTACCTCTCACAACTCTCGATTTTCTTTTCTTCAGGTAATTCCAATTCGCAGGAAGAATTAAAGTGTTACCTCAATTGTGGAATCAAAGACACAAGTCAAGATCCACAATTAAACACTAAGAAAAAAAATTGAAACCCTTGTGTAGACTCATGGCTGAACCCCCTCATCTAAGTCCTATTTATAGGCTTTCCATTACTATAGGGATCTTAAGGAGTAGTAGGGTTAAGACTCCTAGTGCAACACAACTTTTCATATTAAGCCCTTCCTAATATGGTTGAGTTCACTAATATCAGTTCAATCCACTAAATAATTAATATTGCACTTCCTACTTAAATCCCAATTTACAAAATTGGGCTCCTTACTTAAATATGTTATTTTTCATGTTTAAGATATCGAATGTCCATTAATTAATTTAAGCTACTTACAGTTGTAATTAATTAATTTCATATCTAAGAGTAGTATCACTCGAACCTTATTGTTATATCGGAATAAAATTCACCTGTAGAGTTTAATATAATATTCGTTATTGAGCTCCTCAAGGGAACATCATTAACCCACCTGAGTCGGGATACGACTTCTAGTTATAATATTAATTGTCATATAAATAATATTATTGCCAAGATACGAAGCATATTGAGTCAATCTCTTTAACTCTCACCCAATATAAATCAAGCAATAAATATTATAAATACACAATTAAATAATATATACTTAGAATTAAGAAATAATAATTATCCGAAATTTATGTTCTTCTTACAGTCAGTACAGAAGACACTATCTCACTTCGATCCAGTTCAACGTATGCAAATACACTAATACATGCTAATAGTCAAGACCAACTAATCTCAAGCATACATTACAACCTTTCAGATAACTTGTCTAATATTATATAGGTTGTGAACTATTATATTATTTTATAAGGAACCGATAATGTTATCTTTCGTGTGACACCAACACACCACATTATCTACAATATAAATACCTAGTCCTTCCCATGTACTTGTGTATGTGATTGACAGCAATCCAGTGTCCTGGTCCTAGGTCCGACTAATATCTAGCAGCCAAGCCTATGGCATGACAGATATCTGGTCTACCATAAAGCATAGCATACATGAGGCTTCCCACAGCTGACGCATAAGGGATCAACATCATGTCATTTATATTCTTTTGTGTCTTAGGACACATATCCTTAGATAGTTGAATTCCATGTCTGTAAGGTAGAAAACATTTCTTGGAATTCTCCATGCTAAACCGTTTTAGCACTGTGTCAATATAAAATGCCTAAGATAAGCATGACATCCTTTTCTTCCAATCATGAAAGATCCAGATCCCATAGATGTGTCCTACTTCTCCTAAATCCTTCACATCGAACTGCTTAGACAGCCATACCTGTACGTCCGATAACTCCTTCATGTTGTTTCCAATCAGAAGGATATCATCTACGTATAGTGTAAGAAATAGCAACACATTTCTATCACATTTCTTATACACGCAACTCTAACTCATACATTGGACGAATCCATATGACTAGGCAACCTCGTCAAATTGAGTGTTCCAGGATCTAGATGTTTGCCTAAGTCCTTAAATGGATCTCTTAAGCTTGCACAGTAAGTGCTGTTCTCCTTCAGCAATGAATCCTTATGGTAGATTTCCTTGTCTAGACTTACATCCAATAATTCAGTCTGGACCTCCATTTACCAAATCTCTAGATCTGGATGCACAGCTATAGCTAAAATAATCTAGATTGACTTAAGCATGGCTACCGACGAAAAGGTTTCATCGTAATCAATACCCTTTTTCTAAGTGTAACTTTTCGCTACAAGCCTCGATTTGAAGGTTTCAACCTTCCCGTAACCTCTTTTGTTTCGCTTGTAGACCTATTTACTCGCAATGGCTTATACCCCATTAGGTAATTCCACTAGCTCCCACACTTGATTGGGATCCATAGATCTCATTTCTGATTCAATTGCTACTTGTTAGGAGTCAGCATCTTTTTCTTGGATTGCCTTATTGTAAGTCCAGGGATATGATTCATCTTCGCCTGGGATTGAGTCTGAAGACTGTCCCACACCTATGAATCATTCCGGTTGACGAACAACCCTCCACTACGATGAGGCAAATTCTGAGTTGGTGTAACAGTGTCAAAATTGATATGTGGTGCAGTGTTAGTTGGCACTTGTACGATTGATATAGACGGAGTCTCGCCCCTCAACACTTCCAGAATTATTTCACTCCCGGGCTTGTGACTAATCATAATATCCTATTCCAGGAATCAGGCATTGGTTCTAGCAATGACCTTTTGATCCTGGGAACTATAGAACAAGCCACACTTCGTTCCCTTATGGTATCCTACAAACACTTGTACCTCTGTACGAGATGTCAACTTATCATCTTCCTTATTTTGTAATATCTGGATTAACTATTGAGTATTTCCTCTGTAATTGAACCCTGTATTATTCCGATTGGTGATATCGATAATCGAAGTATAATATTTCTAGTATTTGTATCCTTGTGTATGATTATAGCAACATGTAAATTTTCTCATGCAAATACGTGATAACGTACGCTAAGAATGTAGCTTAATGTACGTTATCTGCCAAAGCTAGTGTATGCTATGAATGAAGCATAGCGTTCATTAGGCAGTCAATAATTGAGCTGAACGGCTAGCACATGCTCCAGCCGGACATGGGTCCGGATAAGATTCCCGCGGATGAACCTGGACACCTTTCAAGTCAACGATTGTTAACATACGCTAAGGAATGTGTCTAGCGTACGCTAATTGGTGATTCTTACGTACGTAACCTGATGGTGTAGCATACGTAATTGAGTACATAATGAGAATAGTTAACTATTGGTGACGATAGCGTACACTAATTTATTGGGTAGCGTACGATAAGAGACTAACATACGTTATGCATGAAGGCTAACGTACATTAAGGTCAGACAATTATAAATAAGACATCACCCCTTTTCATTTAATTCATTTATTTCACCCGGTTTTCAACACACTTCGTGCCCAGAAAGATCCCAGCCACCTTATACACCTTTAGAACACCTTTTATTGATCATTGAAGATTGGAGATTATTTATACTTGATCATTGAAGTGGAGAATAATTTTGGATTGACACACAAGCAACCGGAGTTGGATTCTACCTATTGTCTCTTTTGGGATTCGGTGCCTAAATCAAAAGCCCAGCGGAAGCGGTAAAATGAAAATTATTTCGATCCGAATCCCTACGAGCATCGATCGAGCTACATATATACGAATATATAAATGAAATCACAAGAGATAATAGAAACTCACCCTTGTAGTCCGTTGATTAAATGGATTCCTTCTCTTGAGCTATTCCCCAAGGTTTAGTTTTTCTCCACGAATCCAATCCGCTCCAAGCTCTTGGATGATCTAATGCCGAAAGACCGTGTCTCTACTTGCCATGTGTCGGAGAAACGACCGGAACGACTAAACCTCATTATCCTCCAAGGATATGGCTAGAACAAGGTTATAGAAGCTATGCAACTCAAGATTACAACACTCTAAGTGTTTATTCTAGTATCTCTCTATCTCACAAATATTTTTCTCCAAGAAAAACTTATGAATGTTATGAAGATGATGATGAATAGTATGAAGCCTTGGAAAAAACTTTTTCCTCTCTCCTTATCCTTACAAAAACGTGAGTTCAAGTGTCTTGCAAGGAGATGTGGTCTTCTCATTTTATTCTCCATCAAATCCCCTCAAATCAATCACCTTTTGACAAAATCACCCAAGGTGATATTTTGTCCCCTTGACAAAACATAAGTCTTCCACCAACATGTGGAGACTATGACCAAGGAAAAGAGAAGGAAAGAGGGGTGGCCATCTAGAAGGAGTCGGGTGAGTTCGGTCTGTTTCGGACTCCCGTGATTCCAAACAGATAAACTCCGATTCCGTTCCTTTGTATTTATATCGATTAATTAATCCAATTAATTAATCATATCAAAAACATAATAACATAATTAATTTCTCCAATAAATAATTATATTCATGAATTAAATTAATCACCCAGTAATATATTTAATTCATTTGGCCGTAAATCAATTTATCCAATAAATTGATTCAGACATCCAATGTCCCAAATTAGATATCCAATATCTAATATTCATAATGAGATAATAAGCTTAATTCATTCCGTCGTCAATCCTATTGCGCGACTCGATAGGTCCGTCTCAGTAAGCAATGGGAGGAACCAAAGAGTAGTAGCACCACATAGCCAGCCTGGTGGCCTACACTCTATCCCAACTAAGAACGAATGATTGGGATCATTCGAGAACCATTATGTCGTGAATACCAGTATACGTATAAACCCTTATTTCAAATGTCCCGATCAAGTTATAGGGTCACGGTCAGTTAAAACCTATCTGTACTTGACGCAATGCATGCGTTAATGCAGATTGAGATCATCGAGCTCTCGTGTATCCAATACAACTAGCTCCAATGCTTTGGCCAAAGACTTATGATCTCATCTGCCAATAACCACATAGGACATATAACCCGCTCACTAACGGGAGAAAGAATTCTATCTTGGTATTCAGTAGGACCTGCTACATACCCGTCAAGATGCACGTCGAGGTTGACCCCCGCCTTTCAGTTTACAGGGTCGAACTACTCTAATGAAAATCTTGACCTCACAAGCACATCCCTACCAAATCCTCAAGTCGAAGATTCACGAATACCTATCACAACCTTTTGATTCCGTCATTGACTGTCCCAGAGTGAAATCCGTGTGATGAATCGAGGGTAAGTCGGTTCGAGTATACTAATCAAATCAGCATACCTATAACGTGTTCTCCCACTAACCATTAGTGTTCGACAGGCACTCTCCATGTCAAAGAACACATCATACAAGTCTTCACATAAACTTAACGCCCAGTCATGTTTCATCGACTTGCGAACGATTAAGTATTTGAGCTATAAACCTTTCCAGTGCCGACCCACTTATCCAATAAGGAGTGGAATGTTTTGCTCTCAAATACACGGACTAGTTTCTATATGTATATTTACGAGTTAGGAATGCTAGTAACTACCAGTAAATAAAGAAACATCCATTGCCTTATATTAATGATTTACATAATTACAAGTACAATGCCCTCACTCAATATCCTATGAGTGGCATTCGAGGGCATACTCCTAACAATCTCCCACTTGCACTCAATGCCACGGACTATGGTATCTAATACCCATGTTCTCCAGATAACGCTCCAAGCTATTCTGAGAAAGTGGCTTGGTCATTGGATCAGCGACGTTGACGGCTGAGTCTACTCTTGCAGCATAATGTATCCCTTGCGAACAAATTCTATTACGAGATGATACTTCCTCTCAATGTGCTTGGTACTGTTGTGAAACCTAGGCTCCTTGGCCTGTGCTACAGCTCCGTCGTTGTCGCAGTAAAGCGGAACAGGCAGCTCAGCACATGGTATCACTTGAAGTTCTCCCAGAAACTTATTAATCCAGAACCCTTCCTTGGAAGCCTCCGAGGCTGCTTGATACTCAGCCTGACAGGTGGAATCAGTAGTCGCGCTTTGCTTGGTGCTACGCCAATATAGTCCTCCATTAAGAGTAAATATGTAGCCAGAAGTAGACATCGAGTCGTCCTTCAGTCCTTGGAAGTCCGAATCAGTGAATCCCACCACATCCAATTCTCCACCGCCATACATCAGAACCATATCTCTAGTCCTTCTTAAGTACTTGAGAACGTTCTTTATGGCTGTCCAATGTTCCCTACCTGGGTTTGCCTGAAACCTACTCACCACGCTTACAGCATGCGCAATGGCAAGTCTCATACACAACATAGCATACATAAGGCTTCCCACGGCCGAAGCATATGGTATATTACTCGTTTCCTTTCGTTGTTGCTCACTTTGAGGACACATCTTCAAGGAGAGTTTTATTCCATGTCGCATCAATTGGAACCCTCTTTTAGAATCATTTATCTTAAATCGCTTTAAGATTTTATCTATATAGAGGTCTTGGGAAAGACCTATTATTCTCTTCGCTCTATCCTGGTAGAGTCGAATTCCAAGAATATAGGTTTCTTCTCCCAAGTCTTTCATGGAGAAATTACTCGAAAGCCAGGCTTTCATAAAACTTAGCATTCCCACATCATTTCCTATTAGTAGAATGTCATCCACATATAGTACTAAGAATGCGATCTTGCTCCCACTAACCCTCTTGTATACACAAGGTTACTCTTCATTTTTCACGAAGTCAAACTCTTTGACCGCCTCGTCAAAATGAAGGTTCCAACTATGCGATGCTTGCTTCAGTCTATAAATGGAATGCTGAAGCTTGCACACTTTCTGAATATCGAACTAGGACACAAAGCCTTTAGGCTGCTCCATATAGATTTCCTCCTCGAGGAATCCATTAAGGAAAGCCGTCTTTACGTACATTTGCCATATCTCATAATCGTGGTAGGCAGCTATAACGAGCATCATGCGAATAGACTTGATCATAGCTACGGGCGAGAAGGTATTGTGGTAATCGATCCCTTCCTTCTGGGTATAACCCTTTGCCACAAGCCTGGCCTTATAGGCGTCAACCTTTCCATCTCCATCAGTCTTTCTCTTGTAGATACACTTGTTCCCAATAGGCACTATACCCTTAGGGAGGTCTACTAGAGTCTAGACCTGATTGACATGCATCGAGTCTATCTCAGCTTCCATAGCTTCGCGCCATTTCGCGGAGTCTACATACACCATCGCTTGGTCATAGGTCATTGGGTTGGTCTCTTGGCTATCACTTGGAACCTCATGGAAACCTAGCTCCTCCAAGTGTACAAGCCCATACCTTTCAGGTAAATGAGACACCCTAGTAGACCTACGAGGTGGTTGTAGTTGTGATTCAGAAGGTTCGGTTCTAGTTTCTTGCTCAGGTGTCTCCTGAGGAGTTTCATTGTATTCTTCCAAAGAAATACTTTTACCTGCTCCGACTTCCTGAATGAACTCATCTTCCAGGAAGTGTGCTTGTAAAGCAACAATGATCTTTCGGTCTTCGGGCATGTAGAATAGATACCCCATCGTCCCAGACCAGAATCCAATGAAACATCCCTTCACGGACCTAGCTTCCAACTTCTCCACCTTAGTCTTTTTGACATAGGCGGGACATCCCAAATCCTAATATGATTAAGACTTGGTTTCCTGCCCTCTCACATCTCATGTGGAGTTTTAGGAACGGATTTGGAGGTACATCTGTTCAAAATGTAAGCGGCAGTCAGGGGTGCATACCCCTACAAACCGGACTTTTACGTCATCCTTAACCCACTTTTTGTGGTTTTCGATCTCTTCCTGATTGGCTCTGGTCCGCACAGGAGGCGCCGGAATGTCCATCTCCAAGACGTATCCCAGTGCCTCTATACTGAGGACAATCATCAGATTGTGGAGCCAGTCCACAAAGTAGGTCCAATCAGGGTGTTCTTCTCGAGTAGAATTGCGAGTGGGTTCATTGTCATATTGAGCGTTATGTCTGCATTAAGTATAACAGATTAATTAGTGACTTGTTATATTATGTTCTGAGTATAGAATTAAGGTCTTTTCTATTCTTGTTACCCAGCTCCCACTAATTTTATTAGAATAACACACTCCCATGTGAAATCCGGAAGTATTGTCGCTCTACTTCATAGTGGTGATCGAGTTCTTTATAAATCTTAATAGAGGGCAACTGAATAGGTTTGTAGTCTATTAATTTTCATAAAGTGGTGTCCAACACCAACCCATCTAATGGATGATTCGATATTCTTTTTCCCCTTGTTCATTCCCCTCAACCTATACGGTTTCTATGGTTGGTGAACAAGTTAAGTTTATACCATCGATGCAAATCAGTTTCACAATTGAATCTTATCCGGCAACCTATCAGGTTTCTAGGGATAAAATTTGCTCCAACCGAAGGCATCCAATGCACTCCCAGTAATTTATCCGTCCTCCCCGAAAGACTACCCCGATAACTCGGAAGCATAGCACATCCTGTTTGGATTTCAATTTCCCGAAAGCTCGATGGAGGGAAGGAAAACCTTGAAACCTTATAAACTTAATAATTTGTCGTGGGAGAATTTTCATGATTAATGTTACCCTTTGCACATTAATTCATTTAAGCGCGTTTGTGGCATTCATACAATATGAAAACAACCATTCACAACCTAGTTGCTACCAACATGTGGTTCATAGGCCGTTCCTAGAAAACAAAAACTCCGTAATCTAATAACAAGTCTTCGTCTTGAATCTTCGTCTTCTCGAAACGGATCTTCCTCCGGTCTTCGTCATTACATATAAATTTTACATTAAAAATTGCATCCTAGATACAAATATTTCTAGTAAAATAAATAGGCTCAAAACGGCCTTTACAACCCAATCGAATAAAATGAACAATTCAAAAACTAAGTCCACGAACCACATCCCCATTCAAAAGCATTCATCCAATAAATACTATGTAAATGGAAAGCGTAGATATACATTGATCCAATCAACTATACAAACCGATCCAATCGATTCATTCAATACGAATTAATCTAATTAATTCAAACAACCATCAATTTTAACTTGTTTCAGGCGATAAAATATTTCACTAAATTAATTTCCTTAAGATTAAAATTACCATAATTAATTCTTAATCAAATTAAATCCAATTTAATTTGTGGGAAATTAATTATCGAACGAAATATAAAAAACGGAGTCGAAAAACACGGCCGGTGCACTGCCTAGCAGGCTGCCGAGCAGGTCCGGTAGTGACCGGCAGGGACCGAGACCATTTCCAGGCAACAACCAGCACAGACTGCCGAGCCTGGCCGATCACGGGTCCAGCGCGATCTGCTGCCTCGGACCGCGAGGCAGCGCCCGGCTAGCCCCAGGCTGCTGGGTCCGATTACGTTTTCGGCTCGTTTTTCGCCCCGATTCCAAAAATAACATTTTTTTAATCTTTATATTACACTTTAAATCATTTTTTCAAAAGAAAAATAGATTTACATTGTAACATAAAATCATGAAAAAATAATTTTTGGATGAACAATAGAAAATCCACTATTAATACGATTATGATTCCAAATCATATACCATCTAATCAAGCATTCCAAATGCCAATATCGTATATACGATCACAAGACCTACGCTCTGATAACACTGTTGTGATTCGGTGCCTAAATCGAAGGCCCAGCGGAAGCGGTAAAACAAAAATTAATTCGATCTGAATCCCTACGAGGATCGATCGAGCTACGTATATACGAATATATAAACAAAATCACAATAGATAATAAAAACTCACCCTTGTAGTCTGTTGATTAAATGGATTTCTTCTCTTGAGCTATTCCCCAAGCTTTAGTTTTTCTCCACGAATCCAATCCGCTCCAAGGTCTTGGATGATCCAACGCCGAAAGACCGCGTCTCTACTTCCCACGCACCGGAGAAACATTTGGGGGAAATTAATTATCGAACGAAATATAAAAACTAGAGTCGAAAAACACAGCCGGTGCACTGCCCATCAGTGCCGGCGAGCAGTAGTGGCCGTGAGGACCGAGACCATTGTCGGGCGGCGGCCAAACACGGTACCAAGCCTGGCCGATCACGGGTCTAGATCGCGATCTGCCGATCACGTATTTCCCCTATTACGTCAAATGATGAGAGTAATGTTCTGAGATTGATTATCCGTATTGAATAGCATTGCCATATTGATTGTAGACTTGGAGTTGATATCACTTTTGTTAAATGGACTTAAGAAAGAATCATCGAAGGTTGTATCCTTTCTTATAAGTTGGATTTGTTAGTTCATCTTTAAAATGAAGTCTGAATGTAATGATAATATTGGAATCTAGCGCATCAACCTTAGATCACCGAACTTCACATGAGAATTGTAATCGAGATTGAATATGGTGTTGTGATGATATACGTATCATTGAACTTCGAATATGTTTGAATCCGTCAGATCATTCATAATTGTATGAGCATGTTATGTATGGGGATAACGTACGTTAATCATAGAGGATTTCGTAAGCTTCATCACAAATCGAGACAGTCGTCTGCCTAGTGAGAAACTATCATATATGTGTTTAGCGTACCTTAAGCTATGAAGCTTACGTACGCTATCGAGCACAGATAATGTACGCTACGTTTGGTACGTAACGTACGTTATATCATCAGACGAGTCAGTCGACTGATCAGTAAGGGACTGTCGATACATGGTTAGCGTACGCTAGACTTTGTAGCTTACGTATGCTAACCTGTAGGCTTAGCGTATACTACCAAGGGTACGTAACGTACGTTAAGCAGGCCAGACAGGTTACGTTTAATGAACATTCGACCGTAATTTGGATTGTTAGATGTTCGTTCGACATGAGATGAATTCTATATTATTTCTTTTGTTAAGGTTCGAGCTTAGCAGCGTGATTGATCGAAGGGGGCGACCTTCGAGCGTTTTGATATTCGTGGGAGTTTTATTCTTCTCATCGAATCGAGGCAAGTACTTTAATTAGAATTGTTCGTATTATGTCGGTTACATTATGATTGTACTGTGTACATGTGTTGTGATTAATTGTCCACCATGCGTTGATTCGACGGGAATCATCATGGGAAATCTATAGCTGTGTGCACTGGATCATTGGACAAGTAGTTCCACCATGCTTTGGTCCGATGGGATCATCATGGGAATCTATAGCTATGTGCGCTGGATCGTTGGAATACCCTGAGTATGTTGAGACTATTATGATGTGATATGTGTTGTTATTATTTTCTTGTTGGAGAAACTTGTCATGATTATTGTTGATTTAATCATTGTTGTATGATTATCGTACTTGTACTAGCATCATTGTGCTAACCCCTTCGGGAGTGAACATTTGTTTATGTTCAGGATCCAGGAGAGTAGGGAAACAACCACTGGAGCTGCATGACGACGAGGGTGCAGAGTGATGTTCCGACCTGGTTGAATTGTTTGTTGTTTGTGTTGTTTTTAATAAGTACTCGAGTACGTCGTCGTTTGTGATGATTGATTTTGGTGATGTATTAATATTCTTCCTTCGGATATTGTATTCTCGGTATTGGCCCAGAACTGTTGTATTTTATTTAAGTTACTTTCATATGTTGGTATCTGTTATTGTCTTTTCATTTCTTCAGCCTTGTAATTTTTTATGTAAAGGATTTACGGGGCTGTAACATTCCTGAATATATCGGGGGTGTTAAAGTATATGGTATCGGAGCTAAGATTATGGATATCTTGGCTGTTGGGTTAAAATAGGGGTCGTATATGTCTTTTGAGGTAACCGGTCGCGAATAACATCACTGTACTTCCTACGTCTTCATGCGAGCGGTGGTTGTAAGTTCCTAAACTCTATCTCATCCTTTACATGTTATACTCTTTTATACTTGAACATTAGAACGATATTGTTTCCTGTAGATTGAGTATTTATTCTTACAGTATGTTGAGAGGTGGACGTGGACGAATGAATGCTGAAAGAGAAGCTTTGCCTTCTAATTAGGCCAGCCACAGCTCAGGCGAGCCACAAAGATCTATTAACAATGAACCAGAACCTGTTGTGCCCGAAATTCTTCGTCAGGTGTTTAACCAAATGACTCAGTTCCCAGGCCGTGGACCGAATGAAGGTGGTAGTAGGATTACAACAGGGAGATCGACAGCAAGGTATCCCAGACATGGGAAATCGAGGCGACCGATGGCTGCAAGAGGTGGCGAAGATGCAACCACCCAAATTCGACGGCTTTTGCTGAGACACCGACGTGGGATCATTGGTTAAAAGAACTGGAGAAAATTTTTGCCGGGATTAATTGCCTAGACAACCGGAGAGCCTCTATTGCTCAGTACTTTCTGATAGGGGAAGTGTCTGAGTGGTGGGAAGCCATCCGGCCTATAGATCATGATGATGACTGGACAGAATTTATATTGATGATGGAAGCTCAATACTGCCCTCGTCCTGTGAGGGAAGCCAATGTTTGGGAATTTTTCTCCGCACAGCCTTCAGACGAGCCAGCATCCCAGATAATTAAAACGTTTAATCAGTAATGGCATTTGTTCGACACTTGGTCAGAAGAGATGCGAAAATGATGATCCATTTTGATATGAGAATGAATCCAGAGATCTAGAGGTACATGTCCGGTTTTCAATATACCACTCTCAGTTAATATCAGTATAAAGCATTGGCGTATGAAATCAAAGAAGCAGCGATGGAAAAGTTTGCAGAATCAAAGAAGTAGAAAGTCTCTGGTAGTTTCACAGAGCATAAGAGCAGTGGGCCCCACATGGCCCAATCATCTTTTCATTCTTTCAAGAAACCTCCACACCCATATAAGAGTGGAAAGAATTCCGGAGCAGTATTAGCCACGACGGATACAACTAGGAAGTGTTATAACTGTGGTCGCCCAGGCCACTTGGCGTGATTGTTTCCATACTCCAGCTACATTTTTTGATTGCGGACAGGAAGGGCACCGTGCGATGTTTTGCAAGGATGCCGCAAAGTTTAATGGAACCCGTACATCAGAGCCAACTCAGAAGGAAGCAAGTATTCAGCAGACGCAGCAGAGTGTTCAGCTGCCCCAAAATTTCGGTCGAGGTCGAGGTAGAGGACAATTCGACCACAAGGGAGCCTCGAGTGTCGGATCTGCTCACCCATGTCTGTACGAGATGATAAAGGCAGACTATCAGGATCCTGCTGTCGCATCAGGTACTGATCAGATCCTTTCACAGCCAGTTAGCATTTTAGTCGATACAGGAGCTACGCATTCATTTATATCCTTGTCTTATGTAAATCATTTGAATATTTCTGGTTTTCATAATTGTGAGCCTTATGTTGTGGGTTTACCGAGTGGAGAGAGGATTGTGGGAAACTTAGAAACTAGAGATTTCCCTGTATCATTTGGAGGCAGAGAGTGGCCCTCAAATCTGATTGTGATAGAGATGCAAGGAGACGACCTGATACTCGGAGATGATTGGCTTAATCAATATGGAGCTATTGTAAACTACCGAAAGAGGAATATCTCAGTGATAGGTGATGATGGTTCCGAAATACTGTTTGAAGGATGGAAACCATGAAGCTCAGGAAAGATGATCAAGGCGATGAAAGCTGTCAAATTGTTGAAACTGGGCTGTACCGGATACTGGTGCTACGCAATGTAGAAAGAAGTCGGAAAAGTAGAACTCTCATCCATTCCTGTTGTGAATGAGTTTTCAGATGTGTTTCCTGACGAATTACTAGGACTACCTCCATGACGGGATGTAGAATTCACGATCGAGCTGGAACCAGGAGCTACACCAATTTCTAAGGCGCCGTATCATATGGTACCTATTGAGATGTGTGAATTTAAGAAGCAAATCGAAGAGTTACTGTACAAAGGCTATATCCGGCCAAGCGTTTCGCCCTGGGGTGCACCAGTTCTTTTTGTCCGGAAGAAGGATGGATCGCTTCGATTGTGTATTGACTATCGAGAGCTGAACAAGATGACAATCAAGAACAAGTATCCGTTGCCACGGATTGATGATTTATTTGGGATTTGTTTTAGAACTTTTGAGAAGCTAGTAATTGTACGCCAAGCTTTCTAAGTATGAATTCGGGCTAAAGGAAGTAATGTTCTTCGGTCATGTAGTATCAGCAGAAGGAGTCTGAGTAGATCCCTAGAAAATCGAAGCAGTTATGGATTGGAAGCCTCCTAAGAACATGAAAGAAGTCCGGAGTTTCTTAGGACTTGCTGGGTATTATCGTCGATTCGTGGAAGGGTTTTCTAAAATTTCCCGCCCACTTACTCGATTACTTCAGAAGACCCAAAAGTTTGAGTGGAATGAGATGTGCCAGACTAGCTTTGATGAATTGAGGAAGAGATTGACGACAGCATCGATTTTAGCACTCCCACAGGGAACTGGAGGATTCATGGTTTACAGTGACGCTTCGAACCAAGATCTTGGGTGTGTATTGATGCAAAATGAGTAGGTGATTGCCTATGCATCACGACAGCTAAAACCTTATGAAGTAAACTACCCAACGCATGATTTGGAGCTGGCAATGGTAGTTTTTGCTTTGAAAATCTAGAGACATTACCTGTACGGTACTCAATGTCAAATCTTTACGGATCACAAGAGTCTCAAATACATCTTCAGTCAGAAAGAGTTGAACATGCAGCAAAGGAGATTCTTTATCATCCAGGCAAAGCAAATGTAGTGGCCGATGCACTTAACCGCAAGCCTGTTTCTATTCAAATGCTGGAGACTCTGACCTCCCAGCCCAGCATTCAATGGGAATTGATTCGCGAAGGAATTGATGTATGGTTGCAAAGAGTCCAAGGACAACTGTGTGTGATGGAAATAACTTCATCATTAACCGAAGTAATCAAATCTAAGCAATTGGATGATCCTCTGAAGATTCGGTTACGCGATGAAGTGAGCAAGGGAAAATCCCCAAGATTTGTAATTCATGATGATGGAGTATTGAGATTCCAGAGCCGACTTTGTGTTCCCTATGTCGATGTTTTGAAGCAAACAATTCTGAAGGAAGCTCACAGTATGCCCTATTCTATCCACTTGGGCTCCAGTAAGATGTATAAGGATCTGAAGCAGAATTTCTGGTGGGGCACCATGAAGAAAGACGTAGCCGATTATATCTCGAAATGTTTGGTTTGTCAGTAGGTTAAGATCAAGAATCAACAACCTGCCGTAATGCTGAAGCAACTCCCGATTCCTGAATGGAAGTGGGAGGACATATCGTTGGACTTCATTACTAATATGCCAAGAACCAAGACAGGGATGAACATGATATGGGTGATAGTTGATCCTTTAACCAAATCAGCTCATTTT
Source organism: Orobanche coerulescens (assembly GCA_033398695.1). NCBI lineage: Eukaryota > Viridiplantae > Streptophyta > Magnoliopsida > Lamiales > Orobanchaceae > Orobanche > Orobanche coerulescens. The sequence continues at coordinate 111,489,588 of CM065811.1, read as the reverse complement.
CTAGGCATTAAGGACACGTGGGGACCAGATAAGTTGGCACGAGTGTTTATTGCATAGATATTTCGATTGCATGGTACGCCAAAGACCATTATTTCTGACCGAGACAGTCGTTTTGTGTCTCATTTTTGGAAAGCATTTCATAAGGCCTTGGGGACCGAATTGAACTTCAGCACAACTTATCACCCGCAGGCAGACGGACAATCCGAGAGGACTATTCAAATGGTGGAAGACATGCTGAGGGCTTGTGCCTTAGATTGGTGAGCTGATTGGGAAGTTCATCTACCGTTGATTGAATTCACCTACAACAATAGTTGGCATGCTTCCATTAAGATGGCACCATTTGAGGCATTATACGGGACGAGATGCAGATCGCCCCTACGTTGGGACGATTCATTAGACTTGATCGTACGGAACCAAAATTGATTGTATAGACACGAGAGAAGATAGCCTTGATTTGCAAAAGGCTGTTGACCGCCCAGAGTCGACAAAAATCTTACGCAGACGTACATTGTCACCCATTGGAGATCAGTACTGGAGATCACGTTCTTTTAAAGGTTTCTCCTACTCGGGGAATCTTTCATTTTGGAAGAAAGTGGAAGTTGAGTCCGAGATATATCGTACCATTCGAGATTCTTGAGAGAGTTGGATAGTTGGCATATAGATTGACATTACCGCCGTCATTGAGCCATGTTCATAACGTGTTCCACGTATCCCAATTACTGAGATATATACTAGATCCTAGTCATGTCATTGATTTCGTCGAGATCAAAGTCGCTCAGGATGGCACGTTTGAAGACAGACCGATTAGGATACTCGAGAATCGAGTTAAGCAATTGAGGAACAAACCGATCGCGTTGGTCAAGGTTCAGTGGTCACGCCACGAAGTGGAAGAAGCCACTTGGGAAACGGAAGATAGCATGAGGTCCAGATATCCAGAGTTATTTTCATCTTGAGTTTCGGGACGAAACTCCTTTTTAGAAGGAGAGTATGTAATATCCGGATTAATTATTGAGTATTTACTCACTAATTGAACCCTGTATTATTCGGATTGGTGATATTGATAATCGAAGTCTGATATTTCTAGTATTTGTATCCTTGTGTATGATAATAGCAACATGTAAATTTTCTCATGCAAATACGTGATAACGTACGCTAAGAATGTAGCTTAGCGTACGTTACGAATGAAGCATAGCGTATGTTAGGCAGTCAATAATTGAGCTGAACGGCTAGCACATGCGCCAGCCGGACATGGGTCCGGATAAGATTCCCGTGGATGAACCTGGATAATTTTGAAGTCAACGATTGTTAACGTACGCTAAGGAATGTGTCTAGCGTACGCTAATGGGTGATTCTTACATACGTAACCTGATGGTGTAGCGTACGTAATTGAGTACAGAATGAGAACAGTTAACTATTGGTGACGATAGCATACGCTAAATTTATTGGGTAGAATACGCTAAGAGATTAACGTACGTTATGCATGAATGGTAACATAAGTTAAGGTCAGAAAATTATAAAAAAGACATCACCCCATTTCATTTCATTCGTTTTTTTCACCCGGTTTTCAACACACATCGTGCCCAGAAAGATCCCATCCACCTTATACACCTTTAGAACATCTTTTATTGATCATTGAAGATTGGAGATAACTTATACTTGATCATTGAAGTGGAGAATCATTTTGGATTGACACACAAGCAACCGGAGTTGGATTCTACCTATTGTCTCGGTGTTTTTTTCATCTTAAGGTATGTTAATACTATCTCCAACCTTGGATTCGTGTTCTTAAGGATATGATGATCATGCTATCAAGATATTAAGTTCCATTGATGAATTATTCAACCAAACATCATGTTTAGAAGTTGGGATGATTATGCTTAGGATATCATTGTTGAAAACATCATAGTTGGAATCCTATTACGTCAAATGATGAGAGTAATGTTCCGAGATTGATTATCCGTATTGAATAGCGTTGCCATATTGATCGTAGACTTGGAGTTGATATCACTTTTGTTAAATGGACTTAGAAAGAATCATCGAAGGTTGTATCCTTTTTTATAAGTTGGATTTGTTAGTTCATCTTTAAAATGAAGTCTGAAAGTAATGATGATATTGGAATCTCGCGCATCAACCTTAGATCATCGAACTTCACATGAGAATTGTAATCAAGATTGAATATGGTGTTGTAATGATATATGCATCCTTGAACTTCGAATATGTTTGAATCCGTCAGATCATTCATAATTGTATAACCATGTTATGTATGGGGATAACGTACGTTAATCACAGAGGATTTCGTAAGCTTCATCACAAATCGAGAGAGTCGTCTGCCCAGTGAGAAATTGTCATATGTGTGTTTAGCGTACGTTAAGCTATGAAGCTTACTTACGCTATCGGGCATAGATAACGTACGCTTCGTTTGGGACGTAACGTGCATTATATCATCAGATGAGTCAGTCGACTGATCAGTAAGGGACTGTCGATACATTGTTAGCGTACGCTAGACTTTGTAGCTTACGTACGCTAACCTGTAGGCTTAGCGTACGCTACCAAGGGTACGTAACATACGTTAAGCAGGCCGACAGGTTACGTTTAATGAACTTTCGACCGTAATTTGGATTGTTAGATGTTCGTTTGACATGAGATGAATTCTAAATTATTTCTTTTGTTAAGGTTCGAGCTTAGCAGCGTGATTGATCGAAGGGGGCGACCTTCGAGCGTTTTGATATTCGTGGGAGTTTTATTCTTCTCATCGAATCGAGGCAAGTACTTTAATTAGAATTGTTCGTATTATGTCGGTTACGTTATGATTGTATTGTGTACATGTGCTGTGATTAATTGTCCAACATACGTTGATCCGACGGGAATCATCATGGGAAATCTATAGCTGTGTGTGCTGGATCGTTGGACAGGTAGTTTCACCATGCTTTGGTCCGACGGGATCATCATGGGAATCTATAGCTGTGTGCGCTGGATCGTTGGAATACCATGAGTATGTTGAGACTATTATGATGTGATATGTGTTGTTATTATTTTCTTGTTGGAGAAACTTGTCATGATTATTGTTGATTTAATCATTGTTGTATGATTATCGTACTTGTACTAGCATCATTGTGCTAACCCCTTCGGGGGTGAACATTTGTTTATGTTCAGGATCCAGGAGAGCAGGGAAATAACCACTGGAGCTGCATGACGACGAGGGTGCAGAGTGATGTTCCGGTCGGGTTGAATTGTTTGTTGTTTGTGTTGTTTTTAATAAGTACTCGAGTACGTCGTCGTTTGTGATGATTGATTTTGGTGATGTATTAATATTCTTCCTTCGGATATTGTATTCTCGGTATTGGCCCAGAACTATTGTATTTTATTTCAGTTACTTTCATATGTTGGCATCTGTTATTGTCTTTTCATTTCTTCAGCCTTGTAAATTCTTATCTAAAGGATTTACGGATCTGTAATATTCCTGAATATATCGGGGGTGTGACATATTTAGCACATGTCCTGGAGTACCCCAATGTAGGTCACAAGTCGTCCAGGAATAAGTCTAGAGGGGGGGTGAATAGACTTATTGAAACTCTTAAACTCTTTTTCACAAAGAGTAAGTTTCTTCAGCTGATAGATATGCAAATGACTTAGAGTCGTTTGATCTCAATACGTGCAGAAGTCAGCTGATGACGAATACAAAACAACTAATGAAACACTTAACAATGAATGCAGCAGTTAAACTATGATGCTAGAAAACAGTAAAATATGCAGGCAGTTATAGTGGTCTCAGAGGTGGGGTAATCCTCTACTAATCCACTTTTCTCCAAACCAGTTGGAGATGAATTCACTATAATTGTCAACCAGTGATAAACATTACAGTGATTCAACCAAATTACAACAGCTTCCAACCAGTGGAAATCCTTGTCGTTGCAACTCCCTTGACTGCCTTGCACCTCTTGATCCACGATCCTTGGATGCATTTACAGTCTCGAACTTCAACCAGTGAAGTACCCCGAACTCAGTATTAAAGACACGAGTTTTTGTCTTCTCCAACTAAGAGCTTCTTCAAGTATGAACTTTTGAGAACTGCTCTTTTCACAATGCTATAGTTCGCTTTTAAATTGCTTTGAATGCTTTGATTGCTTGAGATTATGTTCGCACCAGTAGTTGCTCAACTTCAAATCTTCGGATATATATAGGTGCTGATCCTTGAGCACTCTTCATAGCCGTTGCAAATCCTGTAACAAATCAATCCGTTGGAGAGAGACTTCTTTGTTTATTCTTTTCTGAACGTTGCATGGTTGGATTCCCATATTTTAATCCATCGTCCGACCGTTGTGAAGACTTTGCATGTGAGGCGCCGAATCCTTTGAATATAATAAGATTAAAGTCTTCAGTGGTAGGCCTGGATGAATTATTCAATTCATATCCTTTGCGGGAATCTCTCCAATTTGTCTCTTCACGTTGCATGTGACTTTCCGTAATATTTGACTTTTCAACGCATGCTGACGTGGACTTGGAGTACTTGGCTGACCTCAAGTTGGCTGATGAACAGTCAACTTCTCTGCAATCTAGACTTCTCTGTTGGTGACTGTTTGGGACTCGCCTGATCAGATGGCTTGTCTGAGGTCACTTGACTGCAGTCTGGTCAAACATTTCTGATGATTTTTGTTGACCAGAACTTCTCTGACCTGACTCGGCTGTACCTCTCTGATGAACTCAGCTGTACTTTTGAACTTAGCCGATTTGAGCCTAACTTATTTTGGCCTATAGAAGATACTCATTTGGTTCTTCTTTACATTTTGCCAAGTAATAAACTTAACATAATTTGGCCTATGGAAGATACTCATTTGGTTCTTCCTTACATTTTGCCAAGTAATAAATATTTGAATTACATTAATGACATCATCAACATCTAACAAGTATTCCTAACAAATTCCCTCTATTTTGATGATGGCAAAACCTAAGCAAATATTCAAATGAACAAGTCTGCACTTAAGTGCAAGACACAAACTAAAATCAGTCTAGTTTTGAGACAACTGTATATTGTTATTCAAAAGACTGTTATAAAATTTCTGTTTTGATTACAAATACATGTCTAAAAACTTTTTACAGAAAAAAAACTTTACAAGTATAAAATGAATATAAATCATCTGCCTATGGATCTGCCTCTTCGGATAGGCTGCTTGGCAAGTCCGAATGGTTTAGCTCCAATTGGTCTTATTTTAACAGGGACAAAACCATACTTTCTTCTTACAACAAGGGCTGCAAAATCTTGCTCTTCTTGAGAGGAGAACTTATTTTCAACACAGTTTCTTTATCTTCCTCTGGAGAGCTAGTTCATTCAAATCATTATTCTCCAAAGTGGGAGGTTCTTTTGCCCTGAAAGGAGGGATCATGGGATAAGCTTTGCATGCCTCTGCATGTTTTAAAAGGATGGCCCAGAGTTGTGGATATGCTTCCTCCATGAAATTTATGAAAATCTGCTGTGGGGAGCAACTACTATCCTAGAGTAATTCCCAGTTATAGTAATCTCTGATGAACCTTTTCTTTGCAGATCCCCACATAATTAAAGCTTCGGAAGGTACAAACTCTTCAACATACCACAGCCCTCTGCCTTCCCATTCTAGAGTAGGCTCGAATCCTCCTCTGATCCTCCTTATTTTGCCTGCAGGCTGATCATCAACCTGTTCTGATTCTGCTTCTCCCTTTCTCTTAGCTGAAGATGTCCCAGCAGTGATCAACTGGACATCTTGCCTTTTCTTAGTTCTCATCTCTTGAACTTCCCTTATTTCTCCTTGTTTGCTGCCTTCCCCCTGAATCCTTTCTTCTCCCTTTTTGCCAGCATCAACCAAGATGGTCAACTGCTGCTCCATTTGATGCATCCAGTCAGACATGCCAAAAGGCATTCTGTTGTTGGTAGGAGGAGGAGGTTGAGGGACGTCCCGCTGCAGCAATGTATCGATTTTTGCATTGATAGACTGGAGGTCAGGAGTGACTTGAGAAGCAAGCAACTCTCCAATAGTGCCCTTAAAAATTTGTCTGATCAGCTCGGTCATCGCAGGTGAAATCTGAGATGGTGGTGGAGAGTACTCGCCTGATCCCTCTACTCCTGCAGGTAGGTGTGCAGATGACCCACCTGTCTGCAGACTACTGTCTGTAGCTGGTATTCCAAATGGGGTCTGTTCAGGGGTCCCCAATCTAGAATCTTCAGCCAATTCTGCATCTAGGCTGGTATACCGGGCAGGCGCCCCAGCCTTGTCTGCAGCCTCTTTTGTTGGCTCCTTCTCCGGCTCCTTCTCTTTATCTTATTCTTCTTTTTCTAACTCCTTCTCTCCTTCTTCCTTCTTTTCTTCCTCTTCAACATTCTATTTCTCTTTCCCAGCCTCCTTTTCTCCTCCATCATCCTTACCATCATCATCATCATCATCATCATTATCATCCTTATCATCATTTTCTTTTTCAACATCTTTTCCATCATCCTCATCATCCTACTTTTCTTCTCCATCCTCCTTATCAACTTATTCTCCTTCTTCTTCTTCTTCTTCTTCTTCATTTACTAATTCCTCCGTTTTTTCAACTTCTTCTCCAGTTTCTTTTTCAACTAAAATATTTTCTTCTTCCCTTCCTTCCTGTCTCTCTTCTTCATCATCAATGACAATAATCTCTTCTTCTGCTACTTCTCCATTCACTTCTTCTATCCTTATCTCCTTTTCTTCTTCCTCCTCATCTTTTTCTTTGCTACAAGATCCGTCAAACATGCTATACATGATGGAGTGGATAAATTGGTCTATGTTGGTTTTGAAATGGGACATGAACCAATTCTCCTGAAGAATCAAAATTGTGTCTGACACTTTGCAAAAATGTGTCAGCACATCTTATGTGGCTTGGGGATATCCCCAACCACTGGTTTCAATATAAGATTCAAGCTCAGTGAAAGAAAGTGATTTAAAGGTTTTCCATTCTTCAAAAATATGGACAAAAGAATGTTTTAGAGCTTGTGGTTTAACCAACTGAAGTTGCTCTAGGGATAAGTTGAAAATATTGTTGTCCAGCAGGTGAAAAGTATAATTTGCCTCAGGGATAGAAATTATTAAACCTTCCTTCTCTTCTTCTGAGACGTACTGGGGGTTGGGAAGAGGGATGATCTGGGTCTCTAAGCTGCCGGGAGCAGGCTGGTCCTCCAGGTGAGTAGGTGACCTGGCTGCAGGACTGGAAAAATGTTGTGGCTGCTCCTCCTGGCTGAACTGCAGTCGCCTAGGCCTTTTTGGTGAAGGTTCTAGTGAAGAATATATGAAGGATGGCTCACCAGGGGCTGGTCCCCTTCTTTTGAAACGAACAACAATGGGTGTATTGTCTGACTCTGTCTCAGACTGGGCTGCATGTGGGTTACCATCTGTAGGCTGGTCCGACTCGCCTGATGGATGCTTGTAGTAGGTCCTTGAATCAGACAACTCTTTTATCATCTGGGCTGCTCTTCTATTGCTTCCGAGCTTCCTCAATGTCTCTTGGTCTAGGTGACCACGTCTCTTGTTGATGTGGAAGGGGTCAGTATTTCCCTTCGCCACACCCAGCTTCTCCAAGATCCAACTTAGCTGCGTTCCAAACGCCAGCTTGGATATGAACTTCTTCTCTTCAACAAGCCATTCGGCCTTGTTGACCTCGCGAACCAATTGCCTAAAAATGTAGTCTAACCAATCAATCGGTTCATCCTAAATTAGTGTACCCATCTCCATGAATTTGGCCGACGACAATTGGTCGTAGCTTCCGGCCATGCCCATAACAATTTTGTTGGTGATGTCCAACACATACCGATATACCTTTTTGATTTCGTTCCTCTTGGCGGTAAGCTTTAGCTTCGCCGGCTGGTCAACCGCCTTAATCCTCATCCAAGTATCGGCTGTGGTCTGCTTGAGGGCCTCGACCGCTATGCCACGATTCTTCATACCAAAAATTTTTCGAATCGTCTCCGGCGATATATCAACTTGAACTCCGCCGACAGTGCTCCTAATTCCTGCTTCAATTAGTTGGGCCTCACAGAAAAATGTGACAATGTCCTCCTTGAATAGGTGCTTACGACTGATATCCAAAAATGGGTAGATCCCATTCAGCTTCATCGAACAAATAATATTGAGCACATCGTAGTCTTCCAGATTTGATTCCAAGAGACCTTCAAAATCAACGACCAGAGAAAAAATGATCTGGTCCTTGTCAGCCTTCATGTTTACGCCTTTAAAGTAAGCTTCCATTTTTAGCTGGTTGACCGTTGACTGTTGAATGCGCTGCATCAAGTGAGTTGACTCCTTTGACTTCTCGACTGAGGATTTGATCATCTAGGTTCCTTTGTTCGTCCTTCGTCTTCTTGTCTGCATCAAGTAGGGTCTGATTCCGATAATCAGCTAGGTCCGTCCTTCCTCTGATCTGCTTCAGCTTGCTTTTTCTTCTGTACTAGATTCCCAATCTAGTAAACCAAGTTCTCTGCTCAGCTCCAAAAATCTTTCTTCTGGCAAAGGTTTGGTAAAGATGTCAGCAATTTGGTAGTCTGTGCTGACTCTTTCAACTCTGACTCTCTTGTTAAGCACGTGATCTCTAATGAAGTGATGCTTAACATCAATGTGCTTGGTCCTTGAATGCAAAACCGGGTTATTTGTTATTGCAATGGCACTGTTGTTGTCACACCAGATAGGGACTTCATTGGCAATGATGTTGTAGTCCCTCAGTTGTTGTCTGATCCACAAGATATGGGCACAACAACTACCTGCATCTAGGTATTCTGACTCTGTGGTGGAGATAAAGTTAGAAACCTGCTTCTTGCTAAACCAGGATATCAGTCTGGTTCCTAGGAATTGGCACGTTCCGCTAGTGCTTTTCCTATTGATTTTGCATCCTGCGAAATCTGCATCTGAATATCCTTATAGCTCGAAGTTATCGTCCTTAGGATACCATAGTCCAACATTGACTGTAGACTTAAGGTATTTAATTATTCTCTTGGCTGCATCTTGGTGCGACTGCTTTGGCTTGGATTGAAATCACGCACATACTCCTACGGCATAAGATATATCTGGTCTGCTTGCAGTGAGGTATAGCAATGATCCAATAAGTCCTCTGTAGTGGGTTGAATCCACTAATATGCCTCCCTCGTCTGCATCTAGGTGAGTACTTGTGCTCATAGGAATTCTTGCTGGTTTGGCTGATTCCATTCCAAATCTTTTGATGAGGTCTCGGGTATACTTGGCTTGGTTGATGAAAATTTCATTTTCCATCTGCTTAACTTGTAATACAAGAAAGAAATTAAGCTTTCCCATCATACTCATATCAAACTCTCCTTGCATGAGATTTGAGAATTTCTCACATAGTTCTAGGTTGGTTGAGCTAAATATAATGTCATCCACATATATCTGAACTATCAATATGTGGCCTTCGTGCTCCACTCTGAATAGGGTCTTGTCCACCTTTCCTATGCAGAAACCATTCTTCTCAGAAATATAGATAAGGTTTCATACCATACTCTTGGTGCCTGCTTAAGTCCATAGAGAGCTTTCAACAGCTTGTAGACTTTGTCTCCTTTGACAAATCCTGGGGTTGCTCCACATAGACTTCTTCTTCTAGGATGCCATTTAGAAATGCACTCTTTACATCCATATGGTATACTTCAAAATCCTTGAATGCAGCATATGCGAGGAATAGTATGATGACTTCTAATCTTGCAACAGGTGCATAGGTTTCATCAAAATCTATTCATTCACACTGTGCATAATCTTTAGCAACAAGTCTGGCTTTATTCCTAACAACAGCTCCATCTTCGTCACTATTGTTTTTGTACACCCATTTGGTGCCAATAACCTTTTTATGATCTGGTCTGTCTGTTAGTTCCAAAACGTTGTTTCTTTCCATTTGTTCCAATTCCTTTTGCATGGCATTGATCCATGAATAATCTTCCAAGGCTTGTTTTGTTGTCTTCGGTTCTATCTAAGACATGAAGCACGATAACATAGCCATTCCTGCAGGTAAAGTGGACTGTCTTGTCTTAACTCCATCAGTAAGCTTCCCAATGATTTGCTGGATTGGATGGTCTTTGAGCCACTTGGGGATATCTTCTTCTTCTGGGTCTGTTCCCCCTGTAGATATGCTCTAGTGAATTTCCTCTCTGTCTGCATTAGCTTGGATCTTGTCTCATTGGTCTGCAACTGGATCAGCTACCATCTTGTCATCTGCAGGTTGGATCTGATCTGCAGATGAGTCTTTATCAGCTACAGATGGGTCTTCATCAGCAGCAACTGGATCAGATAGGTTTGGTGTTACTGTCTGATCTGCAGTTGGGTCTTCAGCAGCTACAGTTGCGTTTTCAGGCTGGTCTGCAGATGAGTCCACCATTCCAGTGTCATGGACAATGACTTCTTCGAGGGTTGCTGATTTGAACTTATTCTCAATTAGCTCAACTTGCTTCATGTACTCAACAGTAGATTCGTAAAATACAACATGGGGTGTTTCTTACACAACTAAGGTTGTTTTGTTAAAGACTCTATACGCCTTGCTTCTTTGAAAGTATCCCATAAAGTGACCATCATTAGTTTTAGCATAAAAGGCATTTAGTTGTGTTTTACCGTTGTTGTGGATGAAACACTTACAACCAAAAACATGAAAGTAAGCAACAGTAGGAGTTCTGTTATTCCAAACCTCATAGGGAGTTTTGCCATGTCTCCCTACTATCATACTCCTGTTCTGAGTATGACAAGCTGTGTTGACAGCTTCAGCCCAGAACCTCTTGGGCAGGTCTGCTTCTGCAATCATGGACCTGGATACTTCCTTCAGGGTTCTGTTTCTTCTTTTAGCAACACCATTCTGCTGGGGGGTCCTGGCTGTAGAGAGCTCATGCTGGATTCCATTCTGATCGCTGTAATCAGTGATCGCCTTGTTGAGAAATTCTCCTCCTCTATCTGATCTGATCTTGATGATGGAGAGGGATTTCTCATTCTGAATCCTTCACAGCAGCTCATGTAGCTTGGTCAAGGTTTCACTTTTCTTGTACAAGAAGATGATCCAAGTGTACCTTGAATAGTCATCCACTATTACTAGTGCATGCTTTCTGCTGCTTAGAGTCCTTGGCTTGATAGGACAAAATAGATCCATGTGTAGAAGATCTAAGATCCTTGTTGTGAGGGTCGTAGGCTGGACTGGCTTGAATGATGCTATCGTCTGCTTCCCTTTCTGACATGCATCACAAAGAGCTTCCTTCTTGAATGCTTCATCTGGAAGTCCTCTGACCAGCTTCTGAGAACTAATCTTGTTGATGGCTTTGAAGTTCAGGTGACATAATCTTTTGTGCCACAGCCATCCGTTCTCAGCTATTGTCTTAGATAGAAAACAGGTGTTGGGAGTTCCTGTGTTCCAATCTATCATATAGACATCTCTCCTTTTGAATCCCGGTAGATTCACCTCACCAGATAGGATATCTATCACCATACTTTTCCAAATGGTGAAGACTACTAGATTCTTCTCATTGCAAAACTGGCTTATGCTCAGGAGATTATATTTGAGCCCTTTGACATAGTGAACTTTGGATATGACAATATTTCCTCGGTGCATCTCTCCAAAGCCCTTTGTTTGTCCTCTAGAGCTATCTCCAAAGGTTACATCTGGACCTCTTTCTTTGGTGTATTTAGTCAGCATCTTCTTGTTCCCGGTCATGTGCCTCGAGCATCCAGAATCTACAAACCATTCTTCACCTCCAAAGTTTGAATTTGTGGAGATGTGGTAGTAGTCCTTCCACCTTTTCTGCAATCATACAAGCAGAGATTTAGGTACCCAAATCTGTGTGGGTCCTTTCGGGTTAGATGGTTTCCTGGAGAATTAGTTTCTCCTTGGATTGTTAAAATTGTTATTATTATTACCCTTGTAAGGTGTGTAAGGTCTAGGTCTGTAGCTTCTGTTGGGATTGTATACCAGATATTCCTCAAAAATATTGATAGTGTAGGCCATTTGTAAATCTTGGCTGAGACGATTTTTTAAATCTTTGAGGTCTCCACACTTGTTCATTTTTGAAATTAGGATGACCTTGAGGTTTCCATCTGCCCCTCCCATTTTGAAATCTATTTTTGGGGAGTTGTTGATAATAGTGGGCATGTTGTCTGGGCTGCTGCTTATGCCTTGTCCAATGCCTAGTCGCTTGTCTAGGTGGCTGCCTTGTGAACCCTAGCTGCAGCCTAGACTTGTGACTTGGCTGTTTCCTGTTTTTAAATATCGGTTTGTATATAGGCTCAGCAGTCGAGACAATTTTTTCTCCCTTGATGAAAGTAGTTTTAGAACTAGAGGGAGTGTGAGGATCATATCCAAGGCCTGATCTGGAATATAGTGGCCTCTTATTAGTACACAATTCATCCAGAGTTAAAGACGCTTTCAGGGAGGTTATTTCCTGCGCCTGAGTCTTATTTACCTGAGTCAGTTTAGTAAATTCGGCTTTGACATGAGCAAGTGCAGCTGATTTTTCACTATTTAAAACAGTTAATCGTTGTATCTCAGCTGTAGTGACATCAGCCTGGTGTTTCAAATTAACTGCAGCCTGGTTTTCAAAATTAGTTTTGACTTTATTCAGTTCTAGGCTGAGTTTTTCAAAATCATTTTTCAGCTGCCTATTCTCATCTTGCAGCTGAGTCTTCTCAGCTGATACAGTTAGGTGTGCAGATTTTAGTGTCTCAAAATCTTTAAGTAGCTGATTTACAGATTCATGCAGATCCATATCTTGTGACATGGCTGAACTATTATTTGAACCAGAGGGTTTTGATGTTACCTCTTCATCAGCTAGGTTGGCCACCAGGCAGTCATACTCTTCATCATCATAAGAGAAGAATCCGCTGCTTGATTCTACATGCTCTTGATCTTCTCCGATGAGGGCCTTCCTTCTGTCTTCTTTTCTGCTCAGCTCCTTCTTGCTCTCGTCCTTCTTAAGATCAGGATAGTCAATTTGAATGTGTCCTGTCTTATGACAATTGTAGCACTCCACCTTCCAGCTTCCGGCTTTCTGGTTTCTTCACGGATTCTCCTTATAATTCTTCTTGTATTTGGAGTAGTTCTTCCGGAAGTTGCTGAACCTCTGCATTATGAACGCCATCTCTTCCTCAAAATCTAATGGATTTGGAGGCTTTACATCAGATAAGCTCTTGGCGGGGGACTCGGATGCAAAGGCTATTCCCTTCTCTGCAGGCTCGGTTGAGGATGAACTTGGGAGCTCAAACTCATAAGCCTTCAGGTCAGAGAACAGCTCTTGGATCTTTATTTTATTAAGATCCTTGGATTCTCTCATGGCCACTGCCTTCATGCTCCATTTAGGATTGAGAGATCTTAGAACTTTCAGCGCCATTTCCCTGTTGCCATAAGATTTACCGAGGGAGTTGATCTCATTGATGATCTCAGTGAACCTTGTGTCCACTTGGTCTATTGATTCGCCATTCTTCATTTTGAAGTTGTCAAACTTTTGAGTAGCAATTGACAACTTGTTTTCTTTGATCAGCTCTGTTCCCTCACACATTAAGGCTAATGTGTCCCAGATTTCTTTTGCATTCTTGCAATTCTTGATCTTGACCATGGTGGATTTGTCAAGAGTTTGATACAGTACGTCTCTGGCCCAGTTGTCAAGGTTGGCCAGCTTTCTTTCTTCGAGAGTCAGCTCTGTCCTCTTCTTTGGGATCTTCTTTGGATTCCCTGCTGCAATCTCCTCGGGAGTGTTGTCCTTCTCGAAGATGAAAGGCTCGCCCTCTATAATGCACCACATGTCATCATGGGTTGAAGATAAGTGTGCCTGCATCCTTATCTTCCAAAGATCATACTCGTCAACTGAAAACACGGGTAGTCTAGAATGCATGTGTTCCATTATATAATGAGAGTAAAAATATATCTCTAATATAGATCTGGTTCGTGAAATAAATGAACCAACCGCTCCGATACAACTTGTAGGTCACAAGTCGTCCAGGAATAAGTCTAGAGGGGGGGGGTGAATAGACTTATTGAAACTCTTAAACTCTTTTTCACAAAGAGTAAGTTTCTTCAGCTGATAGATATGCAAATGACTTAGAGTCGTTTGATCTCAATACGTGCGGAAGTCAGCTGATGACGAATACAAAACAACTAATGAAACACTTAACAATGAATGCAGCAGTTAAAGTATGATGCTAGAAAACAGTAAAATACGCAGGCAGTTATAGTGGTCTCAGAGGTAGGGTAATCCTCTACTAATCCACTTTTCTCCAAACCAGTTGGAGATGAATTCACTATAATTGTCAACCAGTGATAAATATTACAGTGATTCAACCAAATTACAACAGCTTCCAACCAGTGGAAATCCTTGCCATTGCAACTCCCTTGACTGCCTTGCACCTCTTGATCCGCGATCCTTGGATGCCTTTATAGTCTCGAAATTCAACCAGTGAAGTACCCCTAACTCAGGATTAAAGAAACGAGTTGCTTCTTTCTGACACACCATTTAACTGAGGAGTACCTCGAGGTGTTAGTTGTGATACTATTCCATGTTCCTTAAGGAACTAGTCAAACTCCGAACTCATATACTCGCCACCTCGGTCCGACCGAAGTGCTTTGATATGATTTCCAGTTTGTTTCTAGACTAGGGCCTTGAATTCCTGGAATTTCTCAAAGGCCTCGGATTTATGTTTCATTAAGTATACATAACCATACCTAGTATGATCATCTGTAAACGTAATGAAATATTGATATCCGTCACGTGCTGCTTCCAAAGCACCACATACGTCGGTATGGATTAATCCCAGTTTATCAGTAGCTCTTTCAAAAGTCCCTGTGAAGAGGGACTTGGTCATTTTGCCTTTAAGGCAAGATTCACAAGTAGGAAAGGTATCCGATCCCAATGGACCCATAAGTCCATCTTTTTCCTTCTTGTAAACCTTGGTCTCACCAATATGACCAAGTCTTAGATGCCATTTCAAAACTTGATTGGTTTCATCCCTACCACGTTTTCTAGTCATAGTATTCACAACTACTTTGTTGCTGAGATTTAGATGATACAATCCATTTAACAATGTAGCAGTGCCCATTAGTTTATTTCTAAAATAAATTTTGCAGGAACCATCACCAATGAAAAATGAAAAGCCTTTTCGATCCATAACCGGAATGAATACAATGTTTTTGTGCCCCTTGGGCAAAACAAGTACATCTTCTAAAGTCAAAACAAAGCCGGAATCTAAACCCAAAAGAAGTGATCCTATGTCGGTCGCCTCAACACTATGCCCGCTTCCGACTGTGATCATAACTTCTCCAGCTCCAAGCTTCCTACTCTGTTCCAGATCATGATTCACGGTACAAATATGAGAACTAGCACCAGAATCTAGTATCTAGGAAGTAGAAAATACCGTATCAGAACAATTTGTTTCTAAAACTAACAGTTCTGTACCTGAAGTGCCATGAAGAATCGGACAGTCTCTAGCCCAATGGACCAGGTCACCACACTTGAGATAAGCATCCTTTTTCTTCTTCTTCTTCTT
The DNA here is from genome assembly GCA_033398695.1 of Orobanche coerulescens. Lineage (NCBI taxonomy): Eukaryota > Viridiplantae > Streptophyta > Magnoliopsida > Lamiales > Orobanchaceae > Orobanche > Orobanche coerulescens. Next base: position 111,474,100 of record CM065811.1, on the reverse strand, counting down.
CTTCTTCTTCTTCTTCTTCTTCTTCTTCTTCTTGTTCTTCGGAACCATTGGGGCCTTGCCCTTGCCCTTCAAGTCCTTGACATGTGGTCCAGTCTGCTTCTTGGTCTTTTTCTTCTTGTTCTTAGACATCCGAGGTCCAGAAGAAATCACAAGAGCAGGCTCCTTCATCTGCGGAGTCTTCGTCTGAGACTGAGCGGTCACAAGTTTGTTCATTAGCCCTGCTAAATTACATGCAATTTCATTGCAGTTGAAGTTCATAACAAACTGTGAGAAGGAATCAGGGAGAGATTATAGGATAAGGTCGGTTTGGAGAGAAGTATCCATTTTAAAATCAAGAGCCTCCAATCTCTCGATCATGGATATCATTTTGAGGACGTGTTCCCTAACCTTCTCACCTTCCTTCATCATTGCACCGAACAGTTGCTTGGATATCTCATATCTAGCAGTTCCGTAGTGCTCACCATAATGTTCGGTTAAGTTAGATAGAATCTGCCTAGCTGAAGTCATTTTCTCATGAGCTCTTTGAAGCTCATTTGACATAGAAGCCATCATGTATGCACGGACTTTTACGTCATCTTTATCCCACTTTTCGTGGTTTTCGATCTCTTCCTGATTGGCTCTGGTCTGCACAGGAGGCGCCGGAATGTCCGTCTCCAAGACGTATCCCAGTGCCTCTATACTGAGGACAATCATCAGATTGCGGAGCCAGTCCACAAAGTTAGATCCAATCAGGGTGTTCTTCTCGAGTAGAATTGCGAGTGGGTTCATTGTCATATTGAGCGTTATGTCTGCATTAAGTATAACAGATTAATTAGTGACTTGTTATATTATGTTCTGAGTATAGAATTAAGGTCTTTTCTATTCTTGTTACCCAGCTCCCAATAATTTTATCAGAATAACACACTCCCATGTGAAATCCGTAAGTATTGTCGATCTACTTCATAGTGGTGATCGAGTTCTTTATAAATCTTAATAGAGGGAAACTGAACAGGTTTCTAGTCTATTAATTTTCATAAAGTGGTGTCCAACACCAATCCATCTAATGGATGATTCGATATTCTTTTTCCCCTTGTTCAACCTATACGGTTTGTATGGTTGGTGAACAAGTTAACTTTATACCATCGACGCAAATCAGTTTCACAATTGAATCTTATCCGGCAACCTATCAAGTTTCTAGGGATAAAATTTGCTCCAACCAAAGGCATCCAATGCACTCCCAGTAATTTATCCGTCCTCCCCGAAAGAGTACCCCGATAACTCGGAAGCATGGCACATCCTGTTTGGATTTCAATTTCCCGAAAGCTCGATGGAGGGAAGGAAAACCTTGAAACCTTATAAACTTAATAATTTGTCATGGGAGAATTTTCACGATTAATGTTACCCTTTGCACATTAATTCATTTAAGCGCGTTTGTGGCATTCATACAATATGAAAACAACCATTCACAACCTAGTTGCTACCAACATGTGGTTCATGGGCCGTTCCTAGAAAACAAAAACTCCGTAATCTAATTACAAGTCTTCGTCTTGAATCTTCGTCTTCTCGAAACGGATCTTTCTCCGGTCTTCGTCATTACATATAAATTTTACATTAAAAATTGCATCCTAGATACAAATATTTCTAGTAAAATAAATAGGCTCAAAACGGCCTTTAAAACCCAAACGAATAAAACGAACGATTCAAAAACTAAGTCCACGAACCACATCCCCATTCAAAAGCATTCATCCAATAAATACTATGTAAATGGAAAGCGTAGAGATACATTGATCTAATCAATAATACAAACTGGTCCAATCGATTCATTCAATATGAATTAATCGAATTAATTCAAACAACCATCAATTTTAACTTGTTCCAGACGATAAAATATTTCATTAAATTAATTTTCTTAAGATTAAAATTACCAAAATTAAATCTTAATTAAATTAAATCCAATTTCATTTGTGGGAAATTAATTATCGAACGAAATATAAAAACTAGAGTCGAAAAACACGGCCGGTGCACTGCCCAGCAGGCTGCCGAGCAGGGCCGGTAGTGACCGGCAGGGACCGAGACCATTGCCAGGCAGCAGCCGGCACAGACTGCCAAGCCTGGCCGATCACATGTCCATATCACGATCTGCTGCCTCGGACCGCGAGGCAGCGCCCGGCTAGCCCTAGGCTACCGGGTCTGATTACGTTTTCGGCTCGTTTTTCGTCCCGATTCCAAAAATAACATTTTTCTAATCTTTATATTACACTTTAAATCAGTTTTTCAAAAGAAAAATAGATTTACATTGTAACATAAAATCATGAAAAAATAATTTTTGGATGAACAATAGAAAATCAACGATTAATACGATTATGATTCCAAATCATATACCATCTAATCAAGCATTCCAAATGCCAATATTGTATATACAATCGCAAGACCTACGCTCTGATAACACTGTTGGGATTCGGTGCCTAAATCGAAGGCCCAGCAGAAGCATTAAAACAAAAATTAATTCGATCTGAATCCCTACGAGGATCGATCGAGCTATGTATATACGAATATATAAACGAAATCACAAGAGATAATAGAAACTCACCCTTGTAGTCCGTTGACTAAATGGATTCCTTCTCTTGAGATATTCCCCAAGCTTTAGTTTTTCTCCATGAATCCAATCCGCTCCAAGCTCTTGGATGATCCAACGCCGAAAGACCGCGTCTCTACTTGCCACGCGCCGGAGAAACGACCGGAACGACTAAACCTCATTATCCTCCAAGGATACAGCTAGAACAAGGTTATAGAAGCTATGAAACTCAAGATTACAACACTCTAAGTGTTTAATCTAGTATCTCTCTATCTCACAAATATTTTTCTCCAAGAAAAACTTATGAATGTTATGAAGATGATGATGAATAGTATGAATCCTTGGAAAAAACTTTTTCCTCTCTCCTTATCCTTACAAAAATGTGAGTTCAAGTGTCTTGCAAGGAGATGTGGTCTTCTCATTTTATTCTTCATCAAATCCCCTCAAACCAATTACCTTTTGACAAAATCACCCATGATTATTTTGTCCCCTTGAAAAAACATAAGTCTTCCACTAACATGTGGAGACTATGACCTAGGAAAAGGGAAAGAAAGAGGGGCGGCCCTCTAGAAGGAGAGATTGTAGGATAAGGTCGGTTTGGAGAGAAGTATCCATTTTAAAATCAAGAGCCTCCAATCTCTCGATCATGGATATCATTTTGAGGACGTGTTCCCTAACCTTCTCACCTTCCTTCATCCTTGCACCGAACAGTTGCTTGGATATCTCATATCTAGCCGTTCTGCAGTGCTCACCATAAAATTCGGTTAAGTGAGATAGAATCTGCCTAGCTGAAGTCATTTTCTTATGAGCTCTCTGAAGCTCTTTTGACATAGAAGCCATCATGTATGCATGGACTTTTATGTGATCCTTAACCCACTTTTCGTGGTTTTCGATCTCTTCCTGATTGGCTCTGGTCCACACAGGAGGCGCCGGAATGTCCGTCTCCAAGACGTATCCCAGTGCCTCTATACTGAGGACAATCATCAGATTGCGGAGCCAGTCCACAAAGTTAGGTCCAATCAGGGTGTTCTTCTCAAGTAGAATTGCGAGTGGGTTCATTGTCATATTGAGCGTTTTGTCTGCATTAAGTATAACAGATTAATTAGTGACTTGTTATATTATGTTCTGAGTATAGAATTAAGGTCTTTTCTATTCTTGTTACCTAGCTCCCACTAATTTTATCGGAATAACACACTCCCATGTGAAATCCGGAAGTATTGTCGCTCTACTTCATAGTGGTGATCGAGTTCTTTATAAATCTTAATAGAGGGCAACCGAACAAATTTCTAGTCTATTAATTTTCATAAAGTGGTGTCCAACACCAACCCATCTAATGGATGATTCGATATTCTTTTTCCCATTGTTCACTCCCCTCAACCTATACGGTTTCTATGGTTGGTGAACAAGTTAACTTTATACCATCGACGCAAATCGGTTTCACAATTGAATCTTATCCGGCAACCTATCAGGTTTCTAGGGATAAAATTTGCTCCAACGGAAGGCATCCAATGCACTCCCAGTAATTTATCCGTCCTCCCCGAACGACTACCCCGATAACTCGGAAGCATAGCACATCCTGTTTGGATTTCAATTTCCCGAAAGCTCGATGGAGGGAAGGAAAACCTTGAAACCTTATAAACTTAATAATTTGTCGTGGGAGAATTTTCACAATTAATGTTACACTTTCCACATTAATTCATTTAAGCGCGTTTGTGGCATTCATACAATATGAAAACAACCATTCACAACCTAGTTGCTACAAACATGTGGTTCATGGGCCGTTCCTAGAAAACAAAAACTCCGTAATCTAATTACAAGTCTTCGTCTTGAATCTTCGTCTTCTCGAAACGGATCTTCCTCCGGTCTTCGTCATTACATATAAATTTTACATTAAAAATTGCATCCTAGATACAAATATTTCTAGTAAAATAAATATGCTCAAAACGGCCTTTACAACCCAATCGAATAAAATGAACGATTCAAAAACTAAGTCCACGAACCACATCCCCATTCAAAAGCATTCATCCAATAAATACTATGTAAATGGAAAGCGTAGATATACATTGATCCAATCTACAATACAAACCGATCCAATCGATTCATTTAATACGAATTAATCCAATTAATTCAAACAACCATCAATTTGAACTTGTTTCAGACGATAAAATATTTCTCTAAATTAATTTCCTTAAGATTAAAATTACCATAATTAAATCTTAATCAAATTAACTCCAATTTAATTTGTGGGAAATTAATCATCGAACGAAATATAAAAAACGGAGTCGAAAAACACGGCCGGTGCCTGCCAGCTGCCAAGCGAGGCCGTAGTGACCGTGAGGACCGAGACCATTGCCAGCGGCAAGACAGAGTGCCGAGCCTGGCCGATTGCGGGTCGAGATCGCGATCTGCTGCCTCGGATCAAGGAGGCGGCTCCGGCCAGCCTCAGCCGCGGTCCGATTACGTTTTCGGCTCGTTTTTCGCCCCGATTCCAAAAATAACATTTTTCTAATCTTTATATTACACTTTAAATCATTTTTTCAAAAGAAAAATAGATTTACATTGTAACATAAAATCATGAAAAAATAATTTTTGGATGAACAATAGAAAATCAACTATTAATACGATTATGATTCCAAATCATATACCATCTAATCAAGCATTCCAAATACCAATATCCTATATACGATCGCAAGACCTACGCTCTGATAACACTGTTGGGATTCGGTGCCTAAATCGAAGGCCCAGTGGAAGCGGTAAAATAAAAATTAATTCGATCTGAATCCCTACGAGGATCGATGGAGCTACGTATATACGAATATATAAACGAAATCACAAGAGATAATAGAAACTCACCCTTGTAGTCTGTTGATTAAATGGATTCCTTCTCTTGAGCTATTCTCCAAGCTTTAGTTTTTCTCCATGAATCCAATCCGCTCCAAGCTCTTGGATGATCCAACGCCGAAAGACCGCGTCTCTACTTGCCACGGGCTGGAGAAATATTTGTGGGAAATTAATTATCGAACGAAATATAAAAACCAGAGTAAAAAAACATGGCCGGTGCACTACCCAGCAGGCTGCCGAGCAGGGCCGGTAGTGACCGGCAGGGACCGAGACCATTGCCAGGCAGCATCCAGCACAAACTGCCAAGCCTGGCCGATCACGGGTCAAGAACGCGATCTGCTGCCTCAGACCGCGAGGCAGCGCCCGGCTAGCCCCAGGCTGCCGGGTCCGATTACGTTTTCGGATTGTTTTTCGTCCCGATTCCAAAAATAACATTTTTCTAATCTTTATATTACACTTTAAATCAGTTTTTCAAAAGAAAAATAGATTTACATTGTAACATAAAATCATGAAAAAATAATTTTTGGATGAACAATAGAAAATCAACGATTAATACGATTATGATTCCAAATCATATACCATCTAATCAAGCATTCCAAATTCCAATATCGTATATACGATCGCAAGACCTACGCTATAATAACACTGTTGGGATTCGGTGCCTAAATCGAAGGCCCAGCGGAAGTGGTAAAACAAAAATTAATTCGATCTGAATCCCTACGAGGATCGATCGAGCTACATATATACGAATATATAAACGAAATCACAAGAGATAATAGAAACTCACCCTTGTAGTCCGTTGATTAAATGGATTCCTTCTCTTGAGCTATTCCCCAAGCTTTAGTTTTTCTCCACGAATCCAATCCGCTCCAAGCTCTTGGATGGTCCAATGCCGAAAGACCGCGTCTCTACTTGCCACGCGTCGGAGAAACGACCGGAACGACTAAACCTCGTTATCCTCCAAGGATACGCCTAGAACAAGGTCATAGAATCTATGAAAATCAAGATTACAACACTCTAAGTGTTTAATCTAGTATCTCTCTATCTCACAAATATTTTTCTCCAAGAAAAACTTATGAATGTTATGAAGATGATGATGAATAGTATGAATCCTTGGAAAAAACTTTTTCCTCTCTCCTTATCGTTACAAAAACGTGAGTTCAAGTGTCTTGCAAGGAGATGTGGTCTTCTCATTTTATTCTCCATCAAATCCCCTCAAATCAATCACCTTTTGACAAAATCACCCATGATTATTTTCTCCATTGACAAAATATAAGTCTTCCACTAACATGTGGAGACTATGACCAAGTAAAAGGGAAATAAAGAGGGGCGGCCCTCTAGAAGGAGTCGGGCGAGTTCGGTCCATTTCGGACTCCCGTGAGTCCAAACAGATAAACTCCGATTCCATTCTTCTGTATTTATATCGATTAATTAATCCAATTAATTAATCATATCAAATACATAATAACATAATTAATTTCTCCAATAAATAATTATATTCATGAATTAAATTAATCACCTAGTAATATATTTAATTCATTTGGCCATAAATCAATTTATCTAATAAATTGATTCAGACATCCAATGTCCCAAATTAGATATCCAATATCTAATATTCATAATGAGATAATAAGCTTAATTCATTCCGTCGTCAATCCTATTGCGCGACTCGATAGGTCCGTCTCAGTAAGCAATGGGAGGAACCAAAGAGTAGTAGCACCACATAGCCAGCCTGGCGGCCTACACTCTATCCCAACTGAGAACAAATGATTGGGATCATTCAAGAACCATTCTGTCGTGAATACCAGCATACGTATAAACCCTTCTTTGAAATGTCCCCATCAAGTTATAGGGTCACGGTCAGTTAAAGCCTATCTATACTTGACACAATGCATGCGTTAATGCAGATTGAGATCATCGAGCTCTCGTGTATCCAATACAACTAGCTCCAATGCTTTGGCCAACGACTTATGATCTCATCTGCCAATAACCACATAGGACATATAAACCGCTCACTAACGGGAGAAAGAATTCTATCTTGGTATTCAGTAGGACCTGCTACTTACCCGTCAAGATGCACGTCGAGGTTGACCCCCGCCTTCTGGTTTATAGGGTCGAACTACTCTAATGAAAATCTTGACGTCACAAGTACCTCCCTACCAAATCCTCAAGTGGAAGGTTCACAAATACCTATCACCACATTTTGATTCCGTCATTGACTGTCCCGTAGTGAAATTCGTGTGATGAATCGAGGGTGAGTCGGTTCGAGTATACTAATCCAATCAGCATACTTATAACGTGTGCTCCCACTAACCATTAGTGTTCGACAGGCACTCTCCATATCAAAAAACACGTCATACAATTATTCACATTAACTTAACGCCCAGTCAAGTTTCATCGACTTGCGAACGAATAAGTATTTGAGCTATAAACCTTTCCAGTGCCGACCCCCTTATCCAATAAGGAGTGGAACGTCTTGCTCTTAGATACACGGACTAGTTTCTATATATATATTTATTAGTTAGGAATGCCAGTAACTACCAATAAATAAAGAAACATCCATTGCCTTATATTAATGATTTACATAATTACAAGTACAATGCCCTCACTCAACATCCTCTGAGTGGCATTCAAGGGCATACTCCTAACAGTCTCGGTGTTTTCTTCATCTTAAGGTATGTTAATACTATGTCCAACATTGGATTCGTGTTCTTAAGGATATGATATTCATGCTATCAAGATATTAAGTTCCATTGAGGAATTGTTCAACCAAACATCATGTTTAGAAGTTGGGATGCTTATGCTTAGGATATCATTGTTGAAAACATCATAGTTGGAATCCTATTACGTCAAATGATGAGAGTAATGTTCTGAGATTGATTATCCGTATTGAATAGCGTTGCCATATTGATTGTAGACTTGGAGTTGATATAACTTTTGTTAAATGGACTTAAGAAAGAATCATCGAAGGTTGTATCCTTTCTTATAAGTTGGATTTGTTAGTTCATCTTTAAAATGAAGTCTGAATGTAATGATAATATTGGAATCTAGCGCATCAACCTTAGATCACCGAACTTCACATGAGAATTGTAATCGAGATTTAATATGGTGTTGTGATGATATACGTATCCTTGATCTTCGAAGATGTTTGAATCCGTCAGATCATTCATAATTGTATGAGCATGTTATGTATGGGGATAACGTACATTAATCACAGAGGATTTCGTAAGCTTCATCACAAATCGAGACAGTCGCCTGCCTAGTGAGAAACTATCATATATATGTTTAGCGTACCTTAAGCTATGAAGCTTACGTATGCTATCGAGCACAGATAAGGTACGCTACGTTTGGTACGTAACGTACGTTATATCATCAGACGAGTCAGTCGACTAATCAGTAAGGTGTTAGGATTGTATACTGCAAAGCATACTTTATGCTTGTATTACCTAATTTCCCCATTACTACCTATGAGGATATTAATTATATTAATTATATTTAATCACATGTTTTGCATATTAATTCACGTTATGGTTATGCAAATGAAATGTCTAATTATTTTATATTGTAGATAATGTGGTGTGTTGGTGTCACACGGAAGATCACATTATCGGTGCCTTATAAAATAATATAATAGTTCACAACCTATATAATTATTAGACAAATTATATAAAGGGTTGTAGTGCATGCTTGAGAATAGTTGGTCTTGACTATTAGCATACATTAGCGTATTTGTATACGTTGAACATGATCGAGGTGAGATAGTGTCTTCTATACTGACTGTAAGAAGAACGTAAATCTCGGATAAATATTATTTCTTAATTCTAAGTATATAATATTTAATTGTGTATTTATAATAATTATTGCTTTGACTTACCATAGGTGAGAGTCAAAATGATCGACTCAATAAGCCTCGTATCTTGGGCAATAATATTGTTTATACGACAATTATTATTATTACTAGAAATCGTGTCCCGACTCGTGCGGGTTGATGATGTTCCCTTGAGGAGCTCGATAATGATTATTATATTAAACCCTGCAGGTGGATTTAATTCCGATATAATAATAAGTTTCGAGTGGTACTACTCTTGGATAAGATATTAATTAATTAAAGCTGTCAGTAGCTTATAATTAATTAATGGACATTCGATATCTTAAACACGGGAAATAATATATTTAATAAGGAGCCCAATTTCATAATTTGGGATTTTGGTAGGAAGTGCAATATCAACTTTTTAGTGGACTAAGTTGATATTAATTGATTCATCATATATTAGGAAGAGTCCTAATAAGGCAAGATGAATTAATTGGGAGTCCTTCCATAATCCTCCTTTAGATCCCTAGTAGTAGTCCAAGAGCCTATAAATAGGACTTTATGGGGCTTGTCCGATTTTATGCTTCATACACACAAGAAATTTCGATTTTTCTTCTAAGTGTTTAATTGTGGATCTTGACTTGTGTCTTTGATTCCACAATTGAGATAACACTTTAATTCTTGCTACATATCGGAATTACTTGAAGAAAATAAAATTGAGAGTTGTGAGGCAAGGTGAATTCGGCCGATCCATAAGGTGTCCAAGCAAGTTCCGGTAGCTCGTTGCCCACACAACATCCGGTTCAAGACGGATCATACTCTAGAAGATCTGAAGGTAGAAATACAAGGCGATCAAGAAGGAAATAACCAACCGCTTCAAAAGGTAATATCCTATGATCTTGGATCTAGATTAGGATATTTTAATTTAATCAACATATTTAATTAATAAATAATAAATAATATTTAAATTGCTTGTTAATCTTAGTAATTAATTAATTATCATGCCTAAATAGATCTAATGCTCGTAGATGCGTAAAACGCTATAATCATATTTTCCCAAACTTCGCTTCCGCTGCGTTTTACTTTCCAACATAAGGGACTGTCGATACATGGTTAGCGTACGCTAGACTTTGTAGCTTACGTACGCTAACCTGTAGGCTTAGCTACGCTACCAAGGGTACGTAACATACGTTAAGCAGGCCAACAGGTTACGTTTAATGAACTTTCGACCGTAATTTGGATTGTTAGATGTTCGTTCGACATGAGATGAATTCTATATTATTTCTTTTGTTAAGGTTCGAGCTTAGCAGCGTGATTGATCGAAGGGGGCGACCTTCGAGCGTTTTGATATTCGTGGGAGTTTTATTCTTGTCATCGAATCGAGGCAAGTACTTTAATTAGAATTGTTCGTATTATGTCGGTTACGTTATGATTGTACTGTGTACATGTGTTGTGATTAATTGTCCACCATACGTTGATCCAATGGGAATCATCATGGGAAATCTATAGCTGTGTGCGCTGGATCGTTGGACAGGTAGTTTCACCATGCTTTGGTCCGACGGGATCATCATGGGAATCTATAGCTGTGTGCACTGGATCGTTGGAATACCATGAGTATGTTGAGACTATTATGATGTGATATGTGTTGTTATTATTTTCTTGTTGGAGAAACTTGTCATGATTATTGTTGATTTAATCATTGTTGTATGATTATCGTACTTGTACTAGCATTATTGTGCTAACCCCTTCAGGAGTGAACAATTGTTTATGTTCAGGATCCAGGAGAGCAGGGAAATAACCACTGGAGCTGCATGACGCGAGGGTGCAGAGTGATGTTCCGGTCGGGTTGAATTGTTTGTTGTTTGTGTTGTTTTTAATAAGTACTCGAGTACGTCGTCGTTTGTGATGATTGATTTTGGTGATGTATTAATATTCTTCCTTCGGATATTGTATTCTCGGTATTGGCCGAAAACTGTTGTATTTTATTTAAGTTACTTTCATATGTTGGTATTTGTTATTGTCTTTTCATTTCTTTAGCCTTGTAATTTTTTATGTAAAGGATTTACGGGGCTGTAACATTCCTAAATATATAGGGGGTGTTACATAATATGGTATTGGAGCTGAGATTATGGATATCTTGGTCGTTGGGTTAAAATAGGGGTCGTATATGTCTTTTGAGGTAACCGGTCGCGAATAACATCACTGTACTGCCTACGTCTTCGTGCGAGCAGTGGTTGTAAGTTCCTAAACTCTATCTCGTCCTTTACCTGTTATACTCTTTTACACTTGAACATTAGAACGATATTGTTTCCTGTAGATTGAGTATTTATTCTTACAGTATGTTGAGAGGTGGACGTGGACCTGGTCGCGGTCGCGGACGCGGACGAAGGAATGCTGAAAGAGAAGCTTTGCCTTCTAATCAGGCCAACCACAGCTCAGGCGAGCCACAAAGATCTATTAACATTGAACCAGAACCTGTTGTGCCCGAAATTCTTCGTCAGGTGTTTAACCAAATGACTCAGTTCCCAGGCCGTGAACCGAATGAAGGTGGTAGTAGGATTACAACAGGGAGATCGACAGCAAGGTATCCCAGACATGGGAAATCGAGGCGACCGATGGCTGCAAGAGGTGGCGAAGATGCAACCACCCAAATTCGACGGCTTTTGCTGAGACACCGACGTGGGATCATTGGTTAAAAGAAATGGAGAAAATTTTTGCCGGGATTAATTTCCTAGACGACCGGATAGCCTCTATTGCTCAGTACTTTCTGATAGGGGAAGTGTCTGAGTGGTAGGAAGCCATCCGGCCTATAGATCATGATGATGAATGGATAGAATTTAAATTGATGATGGAAGCTCAGTACTGCCCTCGTCCTGTGAGGGAAGCCAAAGTTCGGGAATTTTCTCCGCACAGCCTTCAGGCGAGCCAGCATCCCAGACAATTAAAATGTTTAATCAGCAATGGCATTTGTTCGACATTTGGTCAGAAGAGATGCGGAAATGATGATCCATTTTGATATGAGAATGAATCCAGAGATCTAGAGGTACATGTACGGTTTTCAATGTACCACTCTCAGTCAATATCAGTATAAAGCATTGGCGTATGAAATCAAAGAAGCAGCGATGGAAAAGTTTGCAGAATTAAAGAAGCAGAAAGTCTCTGGTAGTTTCACAGAGCATAAGAGCAGTGGGCCCCACATGGCCCAGCCATCTTTTTATTCTTTCAAGAAACCTCCACACCCATATAAGAGTGGAAAGAATTCCGGAGCAGTATCAGCCACGACGGATACAACTAGGAAGTGTTATAACTGTGGTCGCCCAGGCCACTTGCGTGATTGTTTCCGTACTCTAGTTACATTTTTTGATTGCGGACAGGAAGGGCACTGTGCGATGTTTTGCAAGGATGTCACAAAGTTTAATGGAACCCGTACATCAGAGCCAACTCAGAAGGAAGCAAGTATTCAGCAGACGCAGCAGAGTGTTCAGCTGCCCCAAAATTTCGGTCAAGGTCGAGGCAGAGGACAATTCGACCACAAGGGAGCCTCGAGTGTCGGATCCTCTCCCCCACGTCTGTACGAGATAATAAAGGCAGACTATCAGGATCCTGCTGTTGCATCAGGTACTGATCAGATCCTTTCACAGCCAGTTAGCGTTTTATTCGATACAGGAACAACGCATTCATTTATATCCTTGTCTTATGTAAATCATTTGAATATTTATGATTTTCATAATTGTGAGCCTTATGTTTGTAACACCCCCGAGTTATTCAGGGATATTACAGCGCCGTAAGCCCCGCCGTGGGACCCACAAGGCTATACATATGCGTAACCATAAATTTTGACCGATAAGGTCTACACACAAAGGAATGAAAACGATACAAAGGTATTCGAAACATAACCAATGTATTCACGGACATCACAATACAATTCAATACTTCGGCAACACAGGCCGGAACATCAAGGGAAAAGGAAAACGATACTCGAGTATTCGAAAGACAATCCGGCATAACAACACTGAACCGGAACTCCAACCATAACTGGAAGAAAGACACAGTATCACACTTGCCCACCATCTTTATGCCGACCCGATACCTGCCCGTCCGCTCTCCTGGAACCTGAAATACATGAAACGTATTTCCCCCATAAAGGGGTTAGCCGTCGAATAGCTAGTGCAAGTATAACAATATGAAACATAATACTTCTCGACAATAAAGTAAATGTAATCCGTCAATTCATCAATATCCGTCAATTCATCAATATAAGACTAGTATTCCGGAATAACTAAAATCTCAAGACGTATGTGAATGCCGTAAAAACGGTTCGTTCATATCATACGCCGTTACATGTAGGAATGCCGTCAAAACGGTTCGTTCATTACATGCCAACATTATTTCATATGAATGCCGTAGAAACGGTTCGTTCATATCAACCATGGAATCGCACCAGAGGCTACGAAACCCTCAGAGGACCATAGGCCCGTCCCGGAGTGGCTAGAAATAATCATATCATCAATATTTCATACTTTCAAAGTCGAGAACGTACAATCATAAATGTATACTTGCCTTTGAGACATCGAGAAATCGAACGGAGGAAAGGTATGAGTTCGGTAGGTCCGAGAACGCGCTTCCGGCACCTAAACGATTCGCAAGGAATATTACAATTAATTATCCATACTCAAATTATACGAAGAGACTCCCGAAACTCGTCTACGATTCCAGAAAATATACGGGTGGATAACTAAAGGTTGAGAAATCGCCCAAACTCCCACAAGTCCGAAAACGGCACAATCCAACCCGTAAAATCGGAAGAAAACACTCATATGGTATAGATATATATCAAAATCTCAAGGTTCTCAAGCTTCAATCGAACAAAACGGACGAATCTACGAAAACCCCCAAAATCCAACATAAAATTCAAAGTGTTCTTGAATTAATCTTTCAATAATCCGATGAATACTCAAGCATGTCCATAATCACGCATATATCACATCATACACCATGATTTTATCATCCAAAACGTCAAAACCCACACGAAATCGAGAAGTCAAGGTGCCGAAGGAATTACCTCTTGAATATCCAAGCTCTATGATCCAAGGAATACGCGATAGATCGACTATCCGGGCTTCCCAACCGATTGAAAGTGGTAAATCTTCAACACACAAGTGATAGCTATGAAGAGAATTCTTCCCTCAACTCTCTCTCTCGCGATGGAAGAAGAAATGGGGAAAGAATGGCTGAAATCTCGCTTAAAAAGCCGAATTATGCAGTTGACCGCATTGTGTGCCGCGGCTCAGCATATGTGTGCCGCGGCACAGGCCTAAAAATTGTTCCCAGGTTTCGGTAGTGAGCCGCGGCTCAGCTCAGGTGTGCCGCGGCACCGGGTACAGGCGGGTTTTGGCTGGGGATGCAACACCAGTGTGCCGCGGCTCAGCATAGGTGTGCCGCGGCATTGGCTCGGCAGTGTGCCGCGGCTCATATCATGTGTGCCGCGGCACTGGGTACAGCCTGCTCGGCCAAAAATAGGAAATGTGTGTGCCGCGGCGCACACTCCTGGTGCCGCGGCTCACACCCCCTTCCGGTCCTAAAATGATGGAAAATGACCCGGAAAGAGAATAAAAGCAATATGATTCAATGTCTGGACAACAATAACACGAAATAAAAATACGGGAACCCCAAAACGGTGGTTCCAAGCAATGATTACAACGGTTCGCTCAACAATCACGATCCGAAGAATATGAAAGGTTTGAAATGACATGACTTTCGACCGGATATTACATTCTCCCCCTCTAAAAAGAAGTTTCGTCCCGAATCTTAAGAAATAAATAGTTCGGGGTATTCCACCCGCATCTTCTCTTCCGTCTCCCAAGTCGCCTCTTCGACCCCATGCCTCGACCATTGTACTTTAACCAGTGGAATGGTCTTATGCCGAAGCTGTTTCTCGCGACGCTCAAGGATCTTCACGGGTCTCTCCGGAAAGGTAATATCCTCGGCTACATTAATCTCACTGTAGTCGATAATGTGGCTCGGATCCGGTACGTACTTCCTCAACTGGGACACATGAAAAACACTATGGACGTGACTCAAAGCTGGAGGTAATGCCAAGCGATAAGCTAAGTCTCCAACTCTGTCCAAAATCTCAAAAGGTCCGATATACCTTGGACTGAGTTTTCCCTTTTTACCGAAGCGGAAAACTCCTCTGGTCGGTGATACTTTGAGCAAGACATGATCCCCCACTTCAAACTCCAAGGGTCGACGACGAGTATCGGCGTAGGATTTCTGACGACTCTGGGCGGTCAGTAATCGGTCTCGGATGATAGAAATCTTTTCCTTGGTCTCCAACAACATATCTGGTTCCGTCCCAACTAGCTCAGAAGCCTCGTCCCAACATAATGGCGACCTACATCGCCTACCATAGAGTGCCTCGAAGGGTGCCATTTTGATCGACGCATGCCAACTATTATTGTAAGCAAACTTGATCAACGACAAGTGAAGTTCCCAATCGTTACTCCAGTCTAAGGCACAAGCCCGCAACATATCCTCCAACGTCTGAATCGTCCTCTCTGTCTGACCGTCCGACTGAGGATGAAAGGAGGTGCTCAATCTCAACTCAGTACCCAGAGCCTGATGAACGGCCTGCCAAAAATGCGATACGAAACGGCCGTCTCGATCAGAAACAATGGTCTTGGGGGTACCGTGTAACCTCACGATCTCAGCGATAAAGGTTCGAGCCAATCTATCCGGTCCCCAAGTATCCTTAATACCCAAGAAGTGTGCAGACTTGGTCAATCGATCGACAATTACCCAAATCATATTCATTCCAGCCCGAGTTCTCGGCATGCCAGTGATAAAATCCATTGAGATATCTTCCCACTTCCACTCGGGAATGGGGAGTGGTTTCAACAACCCCGCTGGTCGTTGATGTTCGATCTTGACTTGTTGACACGTCAAGCACCGTAATACGAACTCCGTAACATCCTTCTTCATGTTATTCCACCAAAAATTTCGCTTCAAATCTTTGTACATCTTACTCGTCCCGGGGTGGATTGAGTAAGGCATAGCATGAGCTTCTCGGAGAATCCTCTGTCTCAATTCCAAATCATTCTAACGCAAAGCCTGCCCTGAAATCTCAAAATACTATCCTCGTGCACCATAAAGCCAGGAGCTTTTCCTTTAATCACATCTTCCTTCAGTTGAGAAATCATCGGGTCACTCCACTTTTTCCCTTTGATATCGTCAACCAAGGACGAAGTAATTTCGAGAGTACACAACTGTCCCTGTACTCGCCGAAGCCACACTTCGATTCCTTGTTCAATTAAATCCTGACGAATCTTTGTCCGAGACGTAAGAACCTCAAGCTTTTGAAGAGATGCCGATTTGCGGCTCAAAGCATCCGCAGCGACATTGGCTTTCCCGGGGTGGTAAAGAATTTCCAGATCATAATCCTTTATCAACTCTAGCCAACGCCTCTGTCTCATATTCAGCTCCTTCGCTGAAAATATATTTCGTGCTCTTGTGATCGGTATAAATCCGCACGGTGAACCATACAAATAATGCCGCCAAATCTTGAGTGCGAAGACAATTGGCCAATTCTAAATCGTGAGTAGGATAATTTACCTCATAAGGCTTTAATTGACGAGACGCAAAAGCTATCGTCTTATCATGCCGCATAAGCACACTGTGCCTTGACCAAGCGTCATCAGAAGCGCAAAGCCTTCGCTACCATGCGGTAAAGTTAAAATCGGTGCTGAAGTCAATCGTCTCTTGATTCGTGAAGCTTTCTGTCTCTCATCCGTCCAAACAAACTTTTCGGTCTTAGAGTAATTTCGTAGCGGTCGAGCGAGTTTCGAGAACCCTCGACAAACCGACGGTAATACCAAAGAAGGCCCAAAAAGCTACGAACCTCTTTAACATTTTTAGGCGGTGCCCAATTTAGCACTTGCCTCGATCTTCTCAAGGGTCTACACGAACCCCTTCGGCCGAAATCACATGGCCGAGAAACATAACTTCTTCCAACCAAAACTCACATTTCGAGAATTTTGCATAGAGGTGCTCGGTTCTCAAAATGTCTAAGACCAAACGCAAGTGTCGGGCGTGTTCCTCCTTATCCCGAGAATAGACCAAGATGTCGTCAATAAAGACGACTACACACCTGTCGAGATACTCGATGAATATTTTATTCATCAACTGCATGAATACTGCTGGCGCATTCGTCAACCCAAAAGGCATAACTACAAATTCATAATGCCCATATCTCGTTCGGAACGCCGTCTTTGGAACGTCGGATTCCCTCACTCTGAGTTGATAATACCCGGATCTTAAATCAATCTTCAAGAAAACCGCAGCTCCTTGCAATTGATCAAATAGATCGTCTATACGAGGCAAAGGATATTTATTCTTGATGGTTACTTTATTCAGCTCACGGTAGTCAATGCACAAACGTAGTGAACCATCCTTCTTCCTGACGAAAAGAACGGGCGCGCCCCAAGGCGAAGCGCTCGGTCTGATGTACCCTTTTTCCAAAAGTTCTCCCAACTGAGTCTTCAATTCCTGCATCTCGGAAGGTGCCATCCGATAAGGTGCTTTAGAAATCGGGCCGCATCCGCTCCAAATCCACGGAAAAATCTATCTCTCGATCGCGGTAATCCTAAGATCGTCCTAAAACATCGGGATACTCGTTAACAACCGGAATTGAAGAAAAATCGATTTCAATTCCTTCCGTTTTCAATGCATAACACCAATAGCCCATACAACCTTTATTCAAAAGTTTTACGGCCTTCATGGAACTGATAAGTAACTTGGATTGGCCCAACTTACGTCCCAAAAATGAGTACTCAGATCCGTCCTTAGTCATCATAGTGATAACTTTGGTACGGTAATTCATAATCGCCTGGTGATTATTAAGCCAATCCTCGCCGAGGATTACGTCCTCGCCTTCCATGTCAACTACAATTAAATTTGATAACCATTCCATACCGGATATAACCACCGGAAATTCTCTAATCTCCCGATTCCCCACAATCCTATCCCCGCTAGGCAGTCTCACGATAAAGGGATGCAAGCGATTAAACAAGTTATATTCAAACGGCGTACACACTCCAAAGAAATAAAAGAATGTGTAGCACCAATCAAAAAGTACACGGATGGATAGGATAGAATATGGATGGTACCTGAAGCCACCGCCGCATCGGGTTCGTCTGCTCGACGCATCTCATAAACCCGTGGTTGCACCGAACCGATGCTAGAGTCCCCTCCAGCCGTTCGACCCGTCCCCTCGCCCCGCCAAAATTCTCGCCGAGGTTGACCACCGGGCGGAAACCCGACTGTCCAAAGTCTGATTCGGCTCGGAACAATATGTCGCTCTATGTCCCATCCGTCCGCACGTGTGACACTTCAACGGTGGAAAGTGGCATTCCAAATTAATGTGGCTCGAACGGCCACAATTATAGCAAGTCACCGCGATTTGAGGTACCCGAAGTGGGACGGTAACTCCTCTTCCTTTATTAGAACGTGACGCATCGTCCGGCAAAACGGTTAGTCGTCTGTGACTTCTGAAAGTTGCCACCCTTAGAGCCAGAAAAATTTCCCCCGACTTTCTGCTTCTTCGGTTCTTCAACGGTATATTTGTCAGGGCTCAACATATCATGGGCCAAAGCTCTGTCCTGATACTCTTTCAGTGTGGTACAAGCAAATCCGGCCATGTACCATCGTAAGTCCAAATTCATCCGCATATCGAAATAACGGATCTTATCACGCTCGTTACGTACTTGATCCTTCACATGGATTAATTGTTGGTTATACTCCACGATTGCCTGCGAAACGGGAATATCTTGTGGTTTAGCCTCGAAGAAGGCTCGGATTCGGCTCTCTCGTACCGGCCAAGGACAAAACTCGGCCTCCAAGAGCTCCTTAAATTCATCCCATGAGGCAATACTATCCTGTGGCTTGATGACCTTCCACCAAGTAGCGGCCTCCTTAGTGAGGAAATACTGAGCAATAGGTACTTTCCTCACCTCGGGGCAATCAACTGCCTCGAAAATCTTCTCCAACTCTGCTAGCCAATCCTCCCAGCCTAACGGGTCTGTGGCACCGCCAAACTGTGGAGGGTGCATACGGATTACGTTCTGAAGCAGGGCATCCGTGTTTGGGTTCGGGTTATTCAGTTGAACAGTTTGGGCCAAAATAGTCATCTGAGTAGCCAATTGTTGAAGTGCATTCGCCACTCCAACGTCTGCGTTGTTCCCCTGACCATTTGACTGGTCGTGCTGACTCTCGGTGTCGGGATGCACCGAGTTCGACAAGCGGGTTGGTCGACCCCGCAACCGAATCGATGGAAACGGCCGCGCCCGACCTCTTCCTCGCCCACGGCCACGACCACGGCCACGGCCCCTACCGGTGACATCTTGAAGAACACACAAGTCACGTAAGCACAATTCAATCACGCATCAACAAAGTGTCCGATTCTCAAGAATACCGATAAAAGGAAGCAAAACGAATAAGGAAACACCAGAAGAGTGAGAGGTCTTACAAGTACCGGTCGCACTGTGATGATGGCAGAGTAGTGATACTGTGGACAATTAACGACTCGATCGACCCAAAAGACCGACAGCCTAGGTATCCATAGACCTAAGCTCTGATACCATATTCTGTAACACCCCCGAGTTATTCAGGGATATTACAGCGCCGTAAGCCCCGCCGTGGGACCCACAAGGCTATACATATGCGTAACCATAAATTTTGACCGATAAGGTCTACACACAAAGGAATGAAAACGATACAAAGGTATTCGAAACATAACCAATGTATTCACGGACATCACAATACAATTCAATACTTCGGCAACACAGGCCGGAACATCAAGGGAAAAGGAAAACGATACTCGAGTATTCGAAAGACAATCCGGCATAACAACACTGAACCGGAACTCCAACCATAACTGGAAGAAAGACACAGTATCACACTTGCCCACCATCTTTATGCCGACCCGATACCTGCCCGTCCGCTCTCCTGGAACCTGAAATACATGAAACGTATTTCCCCCATAAAGGGGTTAGCCGTCGAATAGCTAGTGCAAGTATAACAATATGAAACATAATACTTCTCGACAATAAAGTAAATGTAATCCGTCAATTCATCAATATCCGTCAATTCATCAATATAAGACTAGTATTCCGGAATAACTAAAATCTCAAGACGTATGTGAATGCCGTAAAAACGGTTCGTTCATATCATACGCCGTTACATGTAGGAATGCCGTCAAAACGGTTCGTTCATTACATGCCAACATTATTTCATATGAATGCCGTAGAAACGGTTCGTTCATATCAACCATGGAATCGCACTGAGGCTACGAAACCTCGAGAGGACCATAGGCCCGTCCCGGAGTGGCTAGAAATAATCATATCATCAATATTTCATACTTTCAAAGTCGAGAACGTACAATCATAAATGTATACTTGCCTTCGAGACATCGAGAAATCGAACAGAGGAAAGGTATGAGTTCGGTAGGTCCGAGAACGCGCTTCCGGCACCTAAACGATTCGCAAGGAATATTACAATTAATTATCCATACTCAAATTATACGAAGAGACTCCCGAAACTCGTCTACGATTCCAGAAAATATACGGGTGGATAACTAAAGGTTGAGAAATCGCCCAAACTCCCACAAGTCCGAAAACGGCACAATCCAACCCGTAAAATCGGAAGAAAACACTCATATGGTATAGATATATATCAAAATCTCAAGGTTCTCAAGCTTCAATCGAACAAAACGGACGAATCTACGAAAACCCCCAAAATCCAACATAAAATTCAAAGTGTTCTTGAATTAATCTTTCAATAATCCGATGAATACTCAAGCATGTCCATAATCACGCATATATCACATCATACACCATGATTTTATCATCCAAAACGTCAAAACCCACACGAAATCGAGAAGTCAAGGTGCCGAAGGAATTACCTCTTGAATATCCAAGCTCTATGATCCAAGGAATACACGATAGATCGACTATCCGGGCTTCCCAACCGATTGAAAGTGGTAAATCTTCAACACACAAGTGATAGCTATGAAGAGAATTCTTCCCTCAACTCTCTCTCGCGATGGAAGAAGAAATGGGGAAAGAATGGCTGAAATCTCGCTTAAAAAGCCGAATTATGCAGTTGACCGCATTGTGTGCCGCGGCTCAGCATATGTGTGCCGCGGCACAGGCCTAAAAATTGTTCCCAGGTTTCGGTAGTGAGCCGCGGCTCAGCTCAGGTGTGCCGCGGCACCGGGTACAGGCGGGTTTTGGCTGGGGATGCAACACCAGTGTGCCGCGGCTCAGCATAGGTGTGTCGCGGCATTGGCTCGGCAGTGTGCCGCGGCTCATATCATGTGTGCCGCGGCACTGGGTACAGCCTGCTCGGCCAAAAATAGGAAATGTGTGTGCCGCGGCGCACACTCCTGGTGCCGCGGCTCACACCCCCTTCCGGTCCTAAAATGATGGAAAATGACCCGGAAAGAGAATAAAAGCAATATGATTCAATGTCTGGACAACAATAACACGAAATAAAAATACGGGAACCCCAAAACGGTGGTTCCAAGCAATGATTACAACGGTTCGCTCAACAATCACGATCCGAAGAATATGAAAGGTTTGAAATGACATGACTTTCGACCGGATATTACAATGTTGTGGGTTTACCGAGTGGAGAGAGAATTGTGGGAAACTTTGAAACTAGAGATTTCCCTGTATCATTTGGAGGCAGAGAGTGGCCCTCAAATCTGATTGTGATAGAGATGCAAGGAGACGACCTGATACTCGGAGATGATTGGCTTAATCGATATGGAGCTATTGTAAACTACCGAAAGAGGAATATCTCAGTGATAGGTGATGATGTTTCCGAAATACTGTTTGAAGGATGGAAACCAGGAAGCTCAGGAAAGATGATCAAGGCGATGAAAGCTGTCAAATTGTTGAAACTGGGATGTACCGGATACTGGTGCTACGCAATGAAGAAAGAAGACGGAAAAGTAGAACTCTCATCCATTCCTGTTGTGAATGAGTTTCCGGATGTGTTTCCTGATGAATTACTAGGACTACCTCCATGACGGGATGTAGAATTCACGATCGAGCTAGAACCAGGATCTACACCAATTTCTAAGGCACCGTATCATATGGTACCTACTAAGATGTATGAATTGAAGAAGAAAATCGAAGAGTTACTGGACAAAGGCTATATCCGGCCAAGCGTTTCGCCCTGGGGTGCACCAGTTCTTTTTGTCCGGAAGAAGGATGGATCGCTTCGATTGTGTATTGACTATCGAGAGCTGAACAAGATGACAATCAAGAACAAGTATCCGTTGCCACGGATTAATGATTTATTTGGGATTTGTTTTAGAACTTTTGACAAGCGAGCAATTATACGCCAAGATTTCTAAGTATGAATTCTGGCTAAAGGAAGTAATGTTCTTTGGTCATGTAGTATCAGCAGAAGGAGTCTGAGTAGATCCCTACAAAATCGAAGCAGTTATGGATTGGAAGCCTCCTAAGAACATGAAAGAAGTCTGGAGTTTCTTAGGACTTGCTGGGTATTATCGTCGATTCGTGGAAGGGTTTTCTAAAATTTCCCGCCCACTTACTCGATTACTTCAGAAGACCCAAAAGTTTGAGTGGAACGAGATGTGCCAGACTAGATTTGATGAATTGAGGAAGAGATTGACAACAGCATCGATTTTAGCACTCCCATAGGGAACTGGAGGATTCATGGTTTACAGTGACGCTTCGAACCAAGATCTTGGGTGTGTATTGATGCAAAATGAGAAGGTGATTGCCTATGCATCACGACAGCTGAAACCTTATGAAGTAAACTACCCAACGCATGATTTGGAGCTGGCAATGGTAGTTTTTGCTTTGAAAATCTGGAGACATTACATGTACGGTACTCACTGTCAAATCTTTACGGATCACAAGAGTCTCAAATACATCTTTAGTCAGAAAGAGTTGAACATGCAGCAAAGGAGATTCTTTATCATACATGCAAAGCAAATGTAGTGGCCGATGCACTTAACCCCAAGCCTGTTTCTATTCAAATGCTGGAGTCTCTGACCTCCCAGCCCAGCATTCAACGGGAATTTATTCGCGAAGGAATTGAAGTATGGTTGGAAAGAGTCCAAGGACAACTGTGTGTGATGGAAATAACTTCATCATTAACCGAAGAAATCAAATCTAAGTAATTGGATGATCCTCTGAAGATTCGGTTACGCGATGAAGTGAGCAAGGGAAAAGCCCCAGGATTTGTAATTCATGATGATGGAGTATTGAGATTCCAGAGCCGACTTTGTGTTCCCGATGTCGATGTTTTGAAGCAAACAATTCTGAAGGAAGCTCACAGTATGCCCTATTCTATCCACTCGGGCACGAGTAAGATGTATAAGGATCTGAAGTAGAATTTCTGGTGGGCCACCATGAAGAAACACGTAGCCGATTACATCTCAAAATGTTTGGATTGTCAGTAGGTTAAGATCGAGAATCAACGACCTGCCGTAATGCTGAAGTAGCTCCCGATTCCTGAATGGAAGTGGGAGGACATATCGTTGGACTTCATCACTAATATGCCAAGAACTAAGACAGGAATGAACATGATTTGGGTGATAGTTGATCATTTAACCAAATCAGCTTATTTTCTAGGCATTAAGGACACGTGGGGACCAGAGAAGTTGGCACGAGTGTTTATTGCAGAGATATTTCGATTGCATGGTACGCCAAAGACCATTACTTCTGACCGAGATGGTCGTTTTGTGTCTCATTTTTGGAAAGCAGTTCATAAGGACTTGGGGACCGAATTGAACTTCAGCACAACTTATCACCCGCAGACAGACGGACAATCCGAGAGGACTATTCAAATGGTGGAAGACATGCTGAGGGCTTGTGCCTTAGATTGGTCAGCTGATTGGGAAGTTCATCTACCGTTGATTGAATTCACCTACAACAATAGTCGGCATGCTTCCATTAAGATGGCACCATTTGAGGCATTATACGGGAGGAGATGCAGATCGCCCCTATGTTGGGACGATTCATTAGACTTGATCGTACGGAACCAAAATTGATTGTATAGACACGAGAGAAGATATCCTTGATTCGCAAAAGGCTGTTGACCGCCCAGAGTCGACAAAAATCTTACGCAGACGTACACTGTCACCCATTGGAGTTCAGTACTGGAGATCACGTACTTTTAAAGGTTTCTCCTACTCGGGGAATCTTTCATTTCGGAAGAAAGTGGAAGTTGGGTCCGAGATATATCGTACCATTCGAGATTCTTGAGAGAGTTGGATAGTTGGCATACAGATTGACATTACCGCCGTCATTGAGCCATGTTCATAACGTGTTCCACGTATCCCAATTACTGAGATATATACTAGATCCTAGTCATGTCATTGATTTCGGCGAGATCGAAGTCGCTCAGGATGGCACGTTTGAAGAGAGACCGATTAGGATACTCGAGAGTCGAGTTAAGCAATTGAGGAACAAACTGATCGCGTTGGTAAAGGTTCAGTGGTCACGCCACGGAGTGGAAGAAGCCACTTGGGAAACGGAAGATAGCATGAGGTCCAGATATCCAGAGTTATTTTCATCTTAAGTTTCAGGACGAAACTCCTTTTTAGAAGGAGAGTATGTAATATCCGGATTAATTATTGAGTATTTACTCACTAATTGAACCCTATATTATTCGGACTGGTGATATCGATAATCGAAGTCTGATATTTCTAGTATTTGTATCCTTGTGTATGATTATAGCAACATGTAAATTTTCTCATGCAAATACGTGATAATGTATGCTAAGAATGTAGCTTAGCGTACGTTACGAATGAAGCATAGCGTATGTTAGGCAGTCAATAATTGAGCTGAACGGCTAGCACATGCGCCAGCCGGACATGGGTCCGGATAAGATTCCTGCGGATGAACCTGGACAATTTTGAAGTCAACGATTGTTAACGTACGCTAAGGAATGTGTCTAGCGTACGCTAATGGGTGATTCTTACATACGTAACCTGATGGTGTAGCGTACGTAATTGAGTACAGAATGAGAATAGTTAACTATTGGTGACGATAGCGTACGCTAAATTTATTGGGTAGAATACGCAAAGAGACTAACGTACGTTATGCATGAAGGCTAACGTAAGTTAAGGTCAGAAAATTATAAAAAAGACATCACCCCATTTCATTTCATTCATTTTTTTCACCCGGTTTTGAACACACTTCGTGCCCAGAAAGATCCCAACCACCTTATACACCTTTAGAACACCTTTTATTGATCATTGAAGATTGGAGATAACTTATACTTGATCATTGAAGTGGAGAATCATTTTGGATTGACACACAAGCAACCGGAGTTGGATTCTACCTATTGTCTCGGTGTTTTCTTCATCTTAAGGTATGTTAATACTATCTCCAACCTTGGATTCATGTTCTTAAGGATATGATGATCATGCTATCAAGATATTAAGTTCTATTGATGAATTATTCAACCAAACATCATGTTTAGAAGTTGGGATGATTATGCTTAGGATATCATTGTTGAAAACATCATAGTTGGAATCCTATTACGTCAAATGATGAGAGTAATGTTCTGAGATTGATTATCCGTATTGAATAGCGTTGCCATATTGATCGTAGACTTGGAGTTGATATCACTTTTGTTAAATGGACTTAAGAAGGAATCATCGAATGTTGTATCCTTTCTTATAAGTAAGATTTGTTAGTTCATCTTTAAAATGAAGTCTGAATGTAATGATGATATTAGAATCTCGCGCATCAACCTTAGATCACCGAACTTCACATGAGAATTGTAATCGAGATTGAATATGGTGTTGTGATGATATACGCATCCTTGAACTTCGAAGATGTTTGAATACGTCAGATCATTCATAATTGTATAACCATGTTATGTATGGGGATAACGTACGTTAATCACAGAGGATTTCGTAAGCTTCATCACAAATCGAGAGAGTCGTCTGCCCAGTGAGAAATTGTCATATGTGTGTTTAGCATACGTTAAGCTATGAAGCTTACTTACGCTATTGGGCATAGATAACGTACGCTTCGTTTGGTACGTAACGTGCGTTATATCATCAGACGAGTCAGTCGACTGATCAGTAAGGGACTGTCGATACATGGTTAGCGTACGCTAGACTTTGTAGCTTATGTACGCTAACCTGTAGGCTTAACGTATGCTACCAAGGGTACGTAACATACGTTAAGCAGGCCAGACAGGTTGCGTTTAATGAACTTTCGACCGTAATTTGGATTGTTAGATGTTCGTTCGACATGAGATGAATTCTATATTATTTCTTTTGTTAAGGTTCGAGCTTAGCAGCGTGATTGATCGAAGGGGGCGACCTTCGAGTGTTTTGATATTCGTGGGAGTTTTATTCTTGTCATCGAATTGAGGCAAGTATTTTAATCATTGTTGTATGATTATCATACTTGTACTAGCATCGTTGTGCTAACCCCTTCGGGGGTGAACATTTATTTATGTTCAGGATCCAGGAGAGTAGGAAAACAACCACTGGAGCTGCATGACGACGAGGGTGCAGGGTGACGTTCCGGCCGGGTTTAATTGTTTGTTGTTTGTGTTGTTTTTAATAAGTACTCGAGTACATCGTCGTTTGTGATGATTGATTTTGGTGATGTATTAATATTCTTCCTTCGGATATTGTATTCTCGGTATTGGCCCAGAACTGTTGTATTTTATTTCAGTTACTTTCATATGTTGGCATCTGTTATTGTCTTTTCATTTCTTCATCCTTGTAAATTCTTATCTAAAGGATTTACGGATCTGTAATATTCCTGCATATATCGGGGGTGTTACATATTTAGCACATGTCCTGGAGTACCCCAATGTAGGTCACAAGTCGTCCAGGAATAAGTATAGAGGGGCGGTGAATAGACTTATTGAAACTCTTAAACTCTTTTTCACAAAGAGTAAGTTTCTTCAGCTGATAGATATGCAAATGACTTAGAGTCGTTGGATCTCAATACGTGCGGAAGTCAGCTGATGACGAATACAAAACAACTAATGAAACACTTAACAATGAATGCAGCAGTTAAAGTATGATGCTAGAAAATAGTAAAATACGCAGGCAGTTATAGTGGTCTCAGAGGTGGGGTAATCCTCTACTAATCCACTTTTCTCCAAACCAGTTGGAGATGAATTCACTATAATTATCAACCAGTGATAAATATTACAGTGATTCAACCAAATTACAACAGCTTCCAACCAGTGGAAATCCTTGTCGTTGCAACTCCCTTGACTGCCTTGCACCTCTTGATCCGCAATCCTTGGATGCCTTTACAGTCTCGAACTTCAACCAGTGAAGTACCCCGAACTCAGGATTAAAGACATGAGTTTTTGTATTCTCCAACTAGGAGCTTCTTCAAGTATGAACTTTTGAGAACTGCTCTTTTCACGATGCTATAGTTCGCTCTTAGATTGCTTTGCATGCTTTTATTGCTTGAGATTATGTTCGCACCGGTAGTTGCTCAACTTCAAATCTTCGGATATATATAGGTGCTGATCCTTGAGCACTCTTCATAGACGTTGCAAATCCTGTAACAAATCAATCCGTTGGAGAGAGACTTCTTTGTTTATTCTTTTCTGAACGTTGCATGGCTGGATTCCCATATTTTAATCCATCGTCCGACCGTTGTGAAGACTTTGCATGTGAGGCGCCGAATCCTTTGAATATAATAAGATTAAAGTCTTCAGTGGTAGGCCTGGATGAATTATTCAATTCATATCCTTTGCGGGAATCTCTCCAATTTGTCTCTTCACGTTGCATGTGACTTTCCGTAATATTTGACTTTTCAACACATGCTGACGTGGACTTGGAGTACTTGGCTGATCTCAAGTTGGCTGATGAACAGTCAACTTCTCTGCAGTCTGGACTTCTCTGTTGGTGAGTGTTTGGGACTCGCCTGATCAGATGGCTTGTCTGAGGTCACTTGACTGCAGTCTGGTCAAACATTTCTGATGATTTTTGTTGACCAGAACTTCTCTGACCTGACTCGGCTGTACCTCTCTGATGAACTGAGCTGTACTTTTGAACTTAGCCGATTTGAGCCTAACTTATTTTGGCCTATAGAAGATACTCATTTGGTTCTTCTTTACATTTTGCCAAGTAATAAAATTAACATAATTTGGCCTATGGAAGAAACTCATTTGGTTCTTCCTTACATTTTGCCAAGTAATAAGTATTTGAATTACATTAATGACATCATCAAAATCTAACAAGTATTCCTAACAAATTCCCTCTATTTTGATGATGGCAAAACTTAAGCAAATATTCAAATGAACAAGTCTGCACTTAAGTGCAAGACACAAACTAAAATCAGTCTAGTTTTGAGACAACGGGATATTGTCATTCAAAAGACTGTTATAAAATTTCTGTTTTGATTACAAATACATGTCTAAAAACTTTTTACAGAAATTTTTTTTTTACAAGTATAAAATGAATATAAATCATCTGCCTCTGCCTCTGCCTCTTCGGATAGGCTGCTTGGCAGGTCTGAATGGATTAGCTCCAATTGGTCTTATTTTAACAAGGATAAGACCATACTTTCTTCTTACAACAAGGGCTGCAAAATCTTTCTCTTCTTGAGAGGATAACTTATTTTCAACACACAGTTTCTTTATCTTCCTCTGGAGAGCTAGTTCATTCAAATCATTATTCTCCAAAGTGAGAGGTTCTTTTGCCCTGAAAGGAGGGATCATGGGATAAGCTTTGCATGCCTATGCATGTTTTGGAAGGATGGCCCAGAGTTGTGGATATGCTTCCTCCATGAAATTGATGAAAATCTGCTGTGGGGAGCAACTACTATCCTACAGTAATTCCCAGATATAGTAATCTCTGATGAACCGTTTCTTTGCAGATCCCCACATAATTAAAGCTTCGGAAGGTACAAACTCTTCAACATACCATAGCTCTCTGCCTTCCCATTCTATAATAGGCTCGAATCCTTCTCTAATCCTCCTTATTTTGCCTGCAGGCTGATCATCAGCCTGTTCTGATTCTGCTTCTCCCTTTCTCTTAGCTGAAGATGTCCCAGCAGTGATCAACTGGACATATTGCCTTTTCTTAGTTCTCATCTCTTGAACTTCCCTTATTTCTCCTTGTTTGCTGCCTTCCCCCTGAATCCTTTCTTCTCCCTTTTTGCCAGCATCAACCAAGATGGTCAACTGCTGCTCCATTCGATGCATCCAGTCAGACATGCCAAAAGGCATTCTATTGTTGGTAGGAGGAGGAGGTTGAGGGACATCCCGCTGCAGCAATGTATCGATTTTTGCATTGATAGACTGGAGGTCAGGAGTGACCTGAGAAGCAAGCAACTCTCCAATAGTGTCCTTAAAAATTTGTCTGATCAGCTCGGTCATCGCAGGTGAAATCTGAGATGGTGGTGGAGAGTACTCGCCTAATACCTCTACTCCTGCAGGTAGGTGTGCAGACGACCCACCTGTCTGCAGCTGGTATTCCAAATGGGGTTTGTTCAGGGGTCCCCGATCTAGAATCTTCAGCCAATTCCACATCTAGGCTGGTATACCGAGCAGGCGCCCCAGCCTTGTCTGCAACCTCTTTTGTTGGCTCCTTCTCTAGCTCCTTCTCTTTATCTTCTTCTTCTTTTTCTAACTCCTTCTCTCCTTCTTCCTTCTTTTCTTCCTCTTCAACATTCTCTTTCTCTTTCCCAGCCTCCTTTTCTCCTCCATCATCTTTACCGTCATCATCATCATCATTATCATCATTATCATCCTTATCATCTTTTTCTTTTTCATCATCTTTTCCATCATCCTCATCATCCTACTTTTCTTCTCCATCCTCCTTATCAACTTATTCTCCTTCTTCTTCTTCTTCATCTACTAATTCCTCCGTTTTTTCAACTTCTTCTCCAGTTTCTTTTTCAACTAAAATATTTTCTTCTTCCCTTCCTTCCTGTCTCTGTTCTTCATCATCAATGACAATAATCTCTTCTTCTGCTACTTCTCTATTCACTTCTTCTATCCTTATCTCCTTTTCTTCTTCCTCCTCATCTTCTTCTTTGCTAAAATATCCGTCAAACATGCTATACATGATGGAGTGGATAAATTGGTCCATGTTGGTTTTGAAATGGGACATGAACCAATTCTCCTGAAGAATCAAAATTGTGTCTGACACTTTGCAAAAATGTGTCAGCACATCTTATGTGGCTTAGGGATATCCCCAACCACTGGTTTCAATATAAGATTCAAGCTCAGTAAAAGAAAGTGATCTAAAGGTTTTCCATTCTTCAAAAATATGGACAAAAGAATGTTTTAGAGCTTGTGGTTTAACCAACTGAAGTTGCTCTAGAGATAAGTTGAAAATATTGTTGTCCAGCAGGTGAAAAGTATAATTTGCCTCAGGGATAGAAATTATTAAACCTGCCTCCTCTTCTTCTGAGACGTACTGGGGGTTGAGAAGAGGGATGATCTGGGTCTCTAGGCTGCCCGGAGCAGGCTGGTCCTCCAGGTGAGTAGGTGTCCTGGCTGCAGGACTGGAAAAATGTTCTGGCTGCTCCTCCTGGCTGAACTGCAGCCGCCTGGGCCTTTTTGGTGAAGGTTCTAGTGAAGAATGTATGAAGGATGGCTCACCAGGGGCTGGTCCCCTTCTTTTCAAACGAACAGCAATGGGCGTATTGTCCGACTCTGTCTCAGACTAGGCTGTAGGTGGGTTACCATATGCAGGCTGGTCCGACTCGTCTGATGGAGGCTTGTAGTAGGTCCTTGAATTAGACAACTCTTTTATCATCTGGCCTGCTCTTCTATTGCTTCCTAGCTTCCTCGATGTCTCTTGGTCTAGGTGACCAAGTCTCTTGTTGATGTGGAAGGGGTTAGTATTTCCCTTCGCCACACCCAACTTCTCCAAGATCCAACTTAGCTGCGTTCCAAACGCCATCTTGGATCTGAACTTCTTCTCTTGAACAAGCCATTCGACCTTGTTGACCTCGCGAACCAACTGCCTAAAAATGTAGTCTGACCAATCAATCGGTTCATCCTGAATTAGTGCACCCAGCACCATGAATTTGGCCGACGACAATTGGTCGTAGCTTCCGGCCATGCCCATGACAATTTTGTTGGTGATGTCCAACACATACCGATATACCTTTTTGATTTTGTTCCTCTTGGCGGTGAGCTTTAGCTTCGCCGGCTAGTCGACCGCCTTAATCCTCATCCAAGTATCGGCTGTGGTCTGCTTGAGGGCCTCGACCGCTATGCCACGATTCTTCATACCAAAAATTTTTCGAATCGTCTCCGGCGATATGTCAACTTGAACTCCGCCGACAGTGCTCCTAATTCCTGCTTCAATTACTCGGGCCTCACGGAAAAATGTGACAACATCCTCCTTGAATATGTGTTTAGGACTGATATCCAAAAATGGGTAGATCCCATTCAGCTTCATCGAACGGATAAGATTGAGCACATCGTAGTCTTCCATATTTGATTCCAAGAGACCTTCAAAATCAACGACCAGAGAAAAAATGATCTGGTCCTTGTCAGCCTTCGTGTTTACGCCTTCAAAGTAAGCTTCCATTTTAGCTAGTTGACGGTTGACTGTTGACTGCTCTACATCAGGTGAGTTGACTCCTTTGACTTCTCTCCTGAGGATTTGATCAGCTAGGTTCCTTTGTTCGTCCTTCGTCTTCTTGTCTGCATCAGGTAGGGTCTGATTCTGATAATCAGCTAGGTCCGTCCTTCCTCTGATCTGCTTCATCTTTCTTTTTCTTCTGTACTAGATTCCCAATCTAATAAACCAAGTTCTCTGCTCAGCTCCAAAAATCTTTCTTCTGGCAAAGGTTTGGTAGAGATGTCAGCAATTTGGTAGTCTGTGCTGACTCTTTCAACTCTGACTCTCTTGTTAAGCACATGATCTCTAATGAAGTGATGCTTAACATCAATGTGCTTGGTCCTTGAATGCAAAACTGGGTTGTTGGTTATTGCAATGGCACTGTTGTTGTTACACCAGATAGGGACTTCATTGGCAATGATGTTGTAGTCCCTCAGTTGTTCTCTGACCCACAAGATCTGGGCACAACAACTACCTGCAGCTAGGTATTCTGACTCTGTGGTGGAGATAGAGTTAGAAACCTACTTCTTGCTAAACCAGGATATCAGTCTGGTTCCTAGGAATTGGCACGTTCCGCTAGTGCTTTTCCTATTGATTTTGCATCCTGCGAAATATGCTTCTGAATATCCTAATAGCTCGAAGTTATCGTCCTTAAGATACCATAGTCCAACATTGACTGTAGACTTAAGGTATTTAATTATTCTCTTGGCTGCATCTTGGTGCGACTTCTTTGGCTTGGATTGAAATCGCGCACATACTCCTAAGGCATAAGATATGTCTGGTCTGCTTGCAGTGAGGTATAGCAATGATCCAATAAGTCCTCTGTAGTGGGTTGAATCCACTAATATGCCTCCCTCGTCTGCATCTAGGTGAGTACTTGTGATCATAGGAATTCTTGCTGGTTTGGCTGATTCCATTCCAAATCTTTTGATGAGGTCTCGGGTATACTTGGCTTGATTGATGAAAATTCCATTTTCCATCTGCTTGACTTGTAATCTAAGAAAGAAATTAAGCTTTCCCATCATACTCATCTCAAACTCTCCTTGCATGAGATTTGAGAATTTCTCACATAGTTCTAGGTTGGTTGAGCTAAATATAATGTCATCCACATATATCTGAACTATCAATATGTGGCCTTCGTGCTCCACTCTGAATAGGGTCTTTTCCACCTTTCCTTTGCAGAAACTATTCTTCTCAGAGATATAGATAAGGTTTCATACCATACTCTTGGTGCCTGCTTAAGTCCGTAGAGAGCTTTCAACAGCTTGTAGACTTTGTCTCCTTTGACAAATCCTGGGGGTTGCTCCACATAGACTTCTTCTTCTAGGATTCCATTTAGAAATGCACTCATTATATCCATATGGTAAACTTCAATATACTTGAATGCAGCATATGCGAGGAATAGTCTGATGGCTTCTAATCTTGCAACAGGTGCATAGGTTTCATCAAAATCTATTCATTCACACTGTGCATAATCTTTAGCAACAAGTCTGGCTTTATTCCTAACAACAGCTCCATCTTCGTGGCTCTTGTTTTTGTACACCCATTTGGTGCCAATAACTTTTTTATGATCTGGTCTGTCTGTTAGTTCCCAAACGTTGTTTCTTTCCATTTGTTCCAATTCCTTTTGCATGGCATTGATCCATGAATAATCTTCCAAGGCTTGTTCTGTTGTCTTCAGTTCTATATGAGACATGAAGCACGATAACATAGCTATTCCTGCAGGTAAGGTGGACTGTCTTCTCTTAACTCCATCAGTCAGCTTCCCAATGATTTGCTGGATTGGATGGTCTTTGAGCCACTTGGGGATATCTTCTTCTTCTGGGTCTGTTCCCCCTGTAGATATGCTCTAGTGAATTTCCTCTCTGTCTGCATTAGCTTGGATCTTGTCTCCTTGGTCTGCAACTGGATCAGCTACCGTCTTGTCATCTGCAGGTTGGATCTGATCTGCAGATGAGTCTTTATCAGCTACAGATGGGTCTTCATCAGCGGCAACTGGATCAGATAGGTTTGGTGTTCTTGTCTGATCTGCAGTTGGGTCTTCAGCAGCTACAGTTGCGTCTTCAGGCTGGTCTGCAGATGAGTCCACCATTCCAGTGTCATGGACAATGACTTCTTCGAGGGTTGCTGATTTGAACTTATTCTCAATTAGCTCAACTTGCTTCCTGTACTCAACAGTAGATTCGTAAAATACAACATGGGGTGTTTCTTCCACAACTAAGGTTGTTTTGTTAAAGATGTAATACCCGGTATTTTTCTTTCCCTTGTATTTTCATTTTTGGGTATATTTCTCGGTCTTAGTGACCCACATGTATCTTTCAGTGTGTCCTTCCTGTCAATTGTTGAATTGTACTCTCGTTAGTGTTCGTTGTTTCAACTTTCCTCGCTTGAGTTCGACTTTGTTAGATCATCATTAATTTTTGGTGACTCCAAAAATGGTAAATCTTTGCAATATTATAGAACATCGAGTTAGCTTTCCAATGGTTCAAGCGGTGAGTCAATCGGAGTTCGGACGAGAGAGTTATGGTCCTTTTAGTGGAAGGCGTCACTGTCGGGCACCGTCCGGAAGCCTTTCGGCCGATAGGGTGGGCCGAAAGACTCAACTGCCGACATTTGTATGGGTATCGGCCGATCACGTCCGGAAGCCTTTCGGCCGATAGGGCGGGCCGAAAGACTCAACTGCCGGCATTTCTGTATGGGTATCGGCCGATCACGTCCGGAAGCCTTTCGGCCGATAGGGTGGGCCGAAAGACTCAACTGCCGGCGGGTATCGGCCAGCCTATCGGCCGATAGGTCCTGCTGTGCTACACTATAAATGTGTTGGTCTGAGCGTTATCAGCTCATTTCTTCCTTTTTTCCCACTGCTGCGCGAAGAGAGAGAGAGATATAGAGGGGGAGAATTCTTCATCCGGGGGTCGATCTTCATCATTTCTTTTCGGTTGTGAGGCTCGGATAATCAATCTAACGCGAGTTCTACGGATCTTAGTTCTTGAATCTCCAAAGGTAATGTTCTAAAACCCTACCTTTTTGGATAATTGGGGATTTTGGGGTTTTGTCCGATTCTTTCCGTTTCGTTGATGGATTCATGATGAATATGATTATTCTTGTTGGTATTCTTAGTTTCCCTACGGATTCATGGTATATTTTCATGGTTTTGCAAAATCGAGAGGGTTTGATTGCGGTCCGCCCTCGTTGTTATTTTTGTATGAATATACATGAATCGTAGGCGGGTTTCCGGGTGTATTCCTTTTCCGTAATCGTCTAGAGTTGGTTGTGATTGTGTTGTTCGAATCGTTAGGTTCATCCGTCGGTTCCTCACGGTCGTGCTTGATTCTTCCGTTCCGTTCGCGTCACCGTCTATTAATCGAGGCAAGTATCCTTATGAACTTACAATCTTGGCATAGTAGTTTTGTATGAGAAAATTGTGTGTGTGTATGCTCACTACGGGTTAGACTCGACGGGGTCTCGGTAGGGGTCCACGGAGGTGTGGATCGACGAGCTTTGCTTTTAACCACTACGGGTTAGATCCGACGGGGTCTCGGTAGGGGTCCACGGAGGTGTGGATCGATGGTTAATTGTGGTGCATTTTACAAATGTGTTTTGATATTGGCATTTAGGAAATGAGTGCTTTCGAGCGGTTTTCTTTATTTAATGCTTTATTTTATGTGTATGATTT
The DNA here is from genome assembly GCA_033398695.1 of Orobanche coerulescens. Taxonomy (NCBI): domain Eukaryota; kingdom Viridiplantae; phylum Streptophyta; class Magnoliopsida; order Lamiales; family Orobanchaceae; genus Orobanche; species Orobanche coerulescens. The sequence goes on along the minus strand of CM065811.1, from coordinate 111,438,606 downwards.
AAGTTGTTCTTCTGGTTACTTGTAATAGCGTAATTGCTAACCCTCTGGGGACCGTTTTGGGGAAATTCGTTTACGAATTTCAGTCGAGTTCATCGGGACGAGCGGTGTCTGGACCAAGATACGGATGATGGCCATGCGTGATGATTGTGCATAAGAGATGTCTTCATGTCTTGTTGTCTTTTCATCTTTTATGGCTTTTGAACTAATAGTCAGTACTCGAGTACTTGAGAGTTCTTGTTTGTCCAGTTGTGTTGTTGTGTTTATGTTGTGTTGGATGATGATGTTCTATTGGCCAGGTTAAACCGGGTGGATTGTTCGGTTTTGCGTCTTTATGACGTGGTGTTATTTTATCGTTTCTGTGAGTCGTTGTGTATGATGCTGTTCTGCGTGGTGGGTCCCATATAGGGATTCTCGGCGCTGTTATATACCTCGGATTTCCTGGGGTGTTACGAAAATGGTATCGAGCTCTAGGTTTATGTATACCTAGGCTTGTTGGTTTATTGGGTCTTGTGGTGTTTGGTTTTGCACATCATCGTCACGCTGCCATGATTCCGGTACTACCAGTGCCCGTAAGTTTTCTTTCCTCTGTTCATTAATTCCTTGTATCGCACCCTTGATTCTCGACTTGTGATTGTTCTTTTCTGTCTGATCCTCGTATGGCTTTTGCTACTTATTTAACTCCGATGGATGCCGGAAGAGGTCGTGGTCGCGGTCGTGGTCGTGGACGCGGCCCAGGGACGTGGGGCCGGTGGGGCGGCCACGTCACGATCTTGAGCCGGCAGCGTGGCGGCCGTCATAGCCATGCTTCTTCTCGAGCGTGCCGATCTTGGTATCGCGGCCGTTATGCAATGATGGTGAACCAAATGGCGGCGATAGCTCGGGCGGTTCGAACCCGGATCGAGCCCACGCTAATCGGGAGGAGCGGACCGTTGGCTCCAAGATGTCATCAAGATGCATCCTCCTCGGTTTGGGAGCTTCGGACCCGGTGGCTGGGAAGGGTGGATTAAGGAGATATCTAAGGTCTTCGTTGCCACTAAGCGTCCCGAGGAACGTAGAGTCCCTATTGCTCAATACTTTCTCACGGGGACGCTACGGATTGGTGGGAGGCCGTTGGGCCCAAAGACCATCTTGCTTCGTGGGCCGAGTTTCAAGAGTTGATGGAGACCGAATATTGCCGTGGCGATCGGACGTGCTCGGGTACATGCTTTTATGATGCTCAACCACGGGATATCCCCGTAGCTCAAGCCATTGCCGATTTTAATAAGGAGTTGGGTTATGTGAAGACCCAAGTTGTCGAGGAGAGTGACAAGATTTTTCATTTCTCCAGACGGATGAAGTTGCCGATTCGGGACTACATGTCGGGACTCGTATGCACTACATTGAAGGATTATCAGAGTAGGGCCCTTGCTTATGATATGTCGGTGACGGCAAGTGAGGCGGTCCGCGAGAGTAAGAAGCAGAAGTCCGCTGGGAACTTTTCGGGCCACAAGAGTGGGGGTCAGCAGAGATCCCAATCTGCTAACTTCCCCGCCGGCGGTGGTCCAGCTCGTTCCGCTGGAGGTCCTCGTGGAACTGGCAGTGCTCCTTTCCGTGATGTGAAGTGTTTCAATTGTGGTCGTACGGGCCACATCAGTCGTACTTGTTTGAGCCCTTTGCTGACGTGTAATCAATGTGGCCAGCCGGGCCACAAGGCTGCTTTCTGTGCCGAGAGGGAGAAAATTCTTGGTGCCCGGGCTTCCATTCCAGCGCCTAGGGAACCAAGTGTGAATCAGGGATCGTTTGCTCCTCAGTCTCCGCCGAGTGCTAGTCGGGGAAGAGGTCGGGTTCAGCCCTCTAAGGGGGGAGCTTCTAGCGTTGGCTCCGCCCACCCGCGTGTCTATGAGATGCGGAGAGCCGATGATCCAGCGGCTACCGTAGCGACAGGTACCGTTTATATTCTTTCTCATCCTGTCAGTGTGCTTTTCGATTCCGGTGCTACGCATTCGTTTATATCTCTGGATTGTGTGCGCCGTTTGAGTCTCGACCGTTTGACACCTTGTGAGCCCTTCATCGTTAAGCTTCCTAGCGGTGATAGGATCGTTGGTAATCAGGAGGTTCGAGACTGTTCTGTGCTTATTTGCGAGAGGACTTGGCCCTCTAATCTTATTGTTGTGAGTATCGAGGGTGAGGATTTGATCCTTGGTGATGACTGGCTCGAGCGGCATGGTGCGATCATGAACTACCGCACGAGAATCATCACCATGTTGGCCGATGATGGCAGAGCACTCTTTCGCCGGGCGAAAGAGGGGGAACCAGCTTCGTTATTAACGCCTTGAAGGCGATGAAACTCCTGCGAAAGGGATGTATTGGTTATTGGTGCTATGCCTTGAAGGCGGAGAGTGATAGAGTCGAGCTTTCGTCGATTCCAATCGTTAATGAATTTCCTGATGTTTTCTGACGAGTTACAGGATTGCCACCGGATCGTGAGGTTGAGTTTGCTATAGAGTTAGAGCCGGGTGCGGCTCCGATTTCAAGGCGCCCTATCGCATGGCACCTTCAGAGATGTCCGAGTTGAAGAAGCGGTTGAGTGAGCTTCTTGAGTCGGGGTATGTTCGACCAGCGCCTCGCCTTGGGGCGCACCGGTCTGTTTGTGCGAAAGAAGGATGGTTCGCTACGTTTGTGTATCGACTATCGCAAACTAAACAAGGTGACCATCAAGAACAAGTATCCTTTGCCGAGGATTGACGACTTGTTCGACCGATTGCGAGGAGCTTCGGTATTCTCGAAGATTGATTTGAGATCGGGGTACTATCGGCTCCGGTGAGGGAGTCCGACGTGCAAAACAGCTTTTCGGACGAGATACGGACATTATGAGTTTGTAGTTATGCCTTTCGGGTTAACTAACGCTACCGGCGGTGTTCATGCGATTGATGAACAAAGTCTTTATCGAGTATTTGGATAGGTGTGTCGTCGTCTTCATTGACGATATTCTTATTTATTCGAGGAACGAGGAAGAGCATGCCCATCATTTGCGGATAGTGTTAGACATTTTGAGGGCCGAGCAACTCTATGCGAAGTTCTCGAAATGTGAGTTCTGGCTGAAAGAAGTGATGTTTTTGGGTCACGTGATTTCGGCCGAGGGGGTTCGTGTGGATCCGCAGAAGATTGAGGCAGTGTTGGATTGGGCATCGCCCACAAATGTGAAGGAGGTCCGTAGTTTCTTGGGTTTGGCTGGCTACTACCGTAGGTTCGTGAGGGTTTCTCAAAACTAGCTCGACCACTTACCTGATTGCTCCGTAAATCCGAGAAGTTAAATGCGGACCGATGAGAGGCGATCGAGTTTTGAGGAGCTGAAGAGGCGTTTAACTTCAGCCCCGGTTTTGGCATTGCCATGTGGCAACGAGGGTTTTGCCGTTTATAGCGATGCTTCGGGTCAGGGCCTTGGGTGCGTATTGATGCAGCACGGCAAGACCATTGCCTATGCGTCGAGACGATTGAGGACATATGAGCTTAAATACCATACTCACGATTTGGAGTTATCGGCGGTTGTCTTTGCACTCAAGATTTGGCGTCACTATCTTTTCGGCTCGCATGCCGATTTTTACCGATCATAAAAGTCAAGTACATATTTACTCAACGAGAGTTGAATATGAGGCGAGGAGGTGGTTAGAGTTGATTAAGGATTATGACCTCGAAATCCTTTATCATCCGGGTAAGGCGAATGTCGTGGCCGACGCCTTGAGTCGGAAACCGATTGCGTTGCGAACGCTTGAGGTCCTTACGCCTCAGTCTGAGCTTCGGCGGGCTTTGATCGGGTTAGATGTCGAGGTTTTGCTGCCTGGATCTATTGGGCAACTTTGTGCCTTAGAAATTTCGTCGTCTTTGATCGATGAAATTAAACTGAAGCAATTAGAGGATCCGATGATTACTCAAATCCGAGAGAACGTTCTTAAAGGAAAGTCTCCTGGGTTTGTGATTCACGAGGATGGCGTTTTGAGATTCAGTCGGCTTTGTGTGCCGAGCGACTCGGAGTTGAGGCGAGTATTTTACGGGAGGCCCATGCTACACCTTATTCCGTTCATCCTGGTACGAGTAAGATGTACAAGGACCTGAGGAGGAACTTCAGGTGGAATGATAAGAAGGAGGAAGTCGCACAGTTTGTGGCGAGATGTTTGACTTGCCAGCAGGTCAAAATCGAGCATCGACCGGGTCAAGGTTATTGCGATCACTTCGCTTAGGAATGGAAATGGGAAGATATATCTATGGATTTCGTTACGAGTTTTCCGAAATCGAGGTCGGGCATGAATATGGTATGGGTGATTGTTGATCGCCTGACCAAGTCGGCACATTTTCTGGGCATCAAGGACACTTGGGGCCCGGAGAAGTTAGCTCGTGTGTTTATTGCGCAGATCGTGAGACTTCACGGTACTCAAGTCTATTGTTTCGGATCGTGACGGCCGTTTGTATCGCACTCGCGGGCGGTGCATAAGGCGTTAGGTACCCGGTTGCGTTTGAGTACCTCTTTTCATCCCGGTCGGATGGGCGGTCGGACGCACTATCCGGACATTCGAGGACATGTTGCGTGCTTGTGCCCTCGATTGGAGTAGTGATTTGGGAGGAGCATTTGCCATTGATCGAATTCACGTACAACAATAGTTGGCACGCGTCGATTCGGATGGCACCGTATGAGGCACTTTATGGGCGACGATGTCGATCGCCGATTTGTTGGAATGAGGCGTCCGATTTAGTCGGGACCGAGCCGGATGTCATTTTAGAGACGAGGCGGAAGATAGAGTTAATTCGAGAACGGATGTTGATCGCCCGAGTCGGCGAAGTCATATGCCGGCGTCCGTCGTCGACCTCTGAAATTCGAGGTGGGAGACCACGTTTTGCTAAAGGTGTCGCCGACGAAGGGAGTTTTTCGTTTTGGGAAGAAAGGTAAGCCGAGCCCGAGATTTATTGGACCCTTTGAGATTCTCGGCGAGTCGGTGAATTAGCGTACCGTTTGGCGTTACCTCCAGCCTTGGGTCGTGTTCATAGCATTTTTCATGTTTCCCGATTGAGGAAATATGTTAGGATCCTAGTCACGTCATCGATTATGGCGACATTGATATTGCTGAAGATGTTACTTTCGAAGAGCGCCCTTTGCAGATTTTGGAACATCGTGAGAAACAATTGAGGCATAAGACCATCCCTTTGGTCAAGGTGCAATGGTCGAGACACGGTGTCGAGGAGGCAACTTGGGAAACCGAGGATAGCATGCGTGCTAGGTACCCCGAATTGTTTGTCTCTTAAGTTTCGGGACGAAACTTATTTTTAGAGGGGTAGAATGTAATACCCGGTATTTTTCTTTCCCTTGTATTTTCATTTTTGGGTATATTTCTCGGTCTTAGTGACCCACATGTATCTTTCAGTGTGTCCTTCCTGTCAATTGTTGAATTGTACTCTCGTTAGTGTTCGTTGTTTCAACTTTCCTCGCTTGAGTTCGACTTTGTTAGATCATCATTAATTTTTGGTGACTCCAAAAATGGTAAATCTTTGCAATATTATAGAACATCGAGTTAGCTTTCCAATGGTTCAAGCGGTGAGTCAATCGGAGTTCGGACGAGAGAGTTATGGTCGTTTTAGTGGAAGACTGTCAGCTGTCGGGCACCGTCCGGAAGCCTTTCGGCCGATAGGGTGGGCCGAAAGACTCAACTGCCGACATTTGTATGGGTATCGGCCGATCACGTCCGGAAGCCTTTCGGCCGATAGGCGGTCCGAAAGACTCAACTGCCGGCATTTACGTATGGGTATCGGCCGATCACGTCAGGAAGCCTTTCGGCCGATAGGGTGGGCCGAAAGACTCAGCTGCCGGCGGGTATCGGCCGGGCCCTATCGCCAGCCTATCGGCCGATAGGTCTCGTGCTACACTATAAATGTGTTGGTCTCGAGCGTTATCGGCTCATTTCTTCCTTTTTTCCCATCGCTGCCAAGAGAGAGAGAGAGAGATATAGGGGGAGAATTCTTCATCCGGGGTCGATCTTCATCATTTCTTTTCGGTTGTGAGGCTCGGATAATCAATCTAACGCGAGTTCTACGGATCTTAGTTCTTGAATCTCCAAAGGTAATGTTCTAAAACCCTACCTTTTTGGATAATTGGGGATTTTGGGGTTTTGTCCGATTCTTTCCGTTTCGTTGATGGATTCATGATGAATATGATTATTCTTGTTGGTATTCTTAGTTTCCCTACGGATTCATGGTATATTTTCATGGTTTTGCAAAATCGAGAGGGTTTGATTGCGGTCCGCCCTCGTTGTTATTTTTGTATGAATATACATGAATCGTAGGCGGGTTTCCGGGTGTATTCCTTTTCCGTAATCGTCTAGAGTTGGTTGTGATTGTGTTGTTCGAATCGTTAGGTTCATCCGTCGGTTCCTCACGGTCGTGCTTGATTCTTCCGCTCCGTTCGCCACCGTCTATTAATCGAGGCAAGTATCCTTATGAACTTACAATCATGGCATAGTAGTTTTGGATGAGAAAATTTTGTGATTGTATTCACACTACTGGTTAGACTATACTGGGTCTCGGTATGGTTCCACGGAGGTGTGGATCGACGAGCTTTGCTTTTAACCACTACGGGTTAGATCCGACGGGGTCTCGGTAGGGGTCCACGGAGGTGTGGATCGATGGTTAATTGTGGTGCATTTTACAAATGTGTTTTGATATTGGCATTTCCGGAAATGAGTGCTTTCGAACGGTTTTCTTTATTGAATGCATTACTATATGTGTAAGATGTAAGTTGTTCATCTGGTTACTTGTACTAGCGTAATTGCTAACCCCTCTGGGGACCCGTTTTGGGGAAATTCGTTTTACGAATTTCAGGTCAGGTTCATCGGGACGAGCGGGTGCTGGACCAGTACACGGATGATGGCCATGCGTGATGATTGTGCATAAGAGATGTCTTCATGTCTTGTTGTCTTTTCATCTTTTATGGCTTTTGAACTAATAGCTGTACTCGAGTACTTGAGAGTTCTTGTTTGTCCAGATTGTGTTGTTGTGTTTATGTTGTGTTGGATGATGATGTTCTATTGACCGGTTAAACCGGGTGGATTGTTCGGTTTTGCGTCTTTATGACGTGGTGTTATTTTATCGTTTCTGTGAGTCGTTGTGTATGATGCTGTTCAGCCTGGTGGGTCCCATATAGGGATTCACGGCGCTGTAATATACCTCGGATATCCTGGGGGTGTTACAAAAGACTCTATACGCCTTGCTTCTTTGTGAGTATCCCATAAAGAGACCATCATCAGTTTTAGCATCAAAGACATTTAGTTGTGTTTTACCGTTGTTGTAGATGAAACACTTACAACCAAAAACATGAAAGTAAGCAACAGTAGGAGTTCTGTTATTCCAAACCTCATAGGGAGTTTTGCCATGTCTCCCTACTATCATACTCCTGTTCTGAGTATGACAAGCTGTGTTGACACTTCAGCCCAGAACCTCTTGGGCAGGTTTGTGATAAGTGTCAGTTTTGTACACTTATCCATGGTTTGTATTGTAATACCCGGTTGTAATTCATTCATTTTCATTCACTAATTATCAGTCTGTAATTGTCACTCAGTAATTCTCACTCATTAATAATCACTCATCATTCATGAATCACTCATTTGCATTCAATGTTGGCATATTGTAATCGTATATCAGTTACCGATCGTCATTTTATCTCCGTTTTTAGATCGAGACGGGAGTATTATCATTTTCATTGTGTTTGATAGCCTTGTACTGAGAGTATCATCTTTGGCTCGTGTTAGACTTGTTCACTTTCACATTCGTATGATATGTCGGATCATTCATCAGTCGTAGCGAGGAATCGGAATTATCGGATTGATTCACCTTGGCGGCCTTCGAGTTACGGCCGTAAGGTTACGGGATACGGCCGTAAGTCGGCGGGTACGGCCGTAAGGCTGGCCGATTCTGCCGTAAGTGGTCCAGCAGGCTGCCCAGGCATTTTGGCCGAAGGTGAGTTACGGCCGTAAGGAAGGTGAGATACGGCCGTAAGTGGTGTTCGTAAATTTTGGGTGTTGTCGACCAAGGGTGACTTACGGCCGTAAGGGTTGCGGCATACGGCCGTAAGTCGAGGAAGGTACGGCCGTAAGGCTTGGCCGGTTACGGCCGTACGCGGCAGGCAGGTACCTGGCCATTTTTGACGAAGGCGGGTTACGCCCGTAAGGTCGGCCGGATACGGCCGTATCATCCGAGTTACGGCCGTAAGGTGTGTGGTACGGCCGTAAGGCTGTCGGCGGGTGTTTTTGACGAAGGTGAGTTACGCCCGTAACTAAGGAACGGTTACGGCCGTAAGTCTGTCGGCAGGCTTTCGGACGAAGCCGAGTTACGGCCGTACGAGTTGGCCGGTTACGGCCGTAAGGCCGTTGACTTGTAAAGTTACGGCCGTAAGAGGGCCGAGTTACGGCCGTAACTTCCGGGAGTATATATGGTTTGGCCGGGACACTTTTTCCTCATTTTCTTCATTTTCACTTCCTTCTTCCTTTTGTCCGAGAGAGAGCTTGGGAAAGGGATTCTTCCTTAATCAAACACTTGAGTACTTGAGTTTCTTCAATTCCATTCAATCATATAGCTCGGATACTCGTTTTAACTCGTGTTCATCGGATCGAAGTGGTTGGATCTTCAAGAGGTAATTTCTTCAACACCTTGGATTTCGATTTTATGTTGAGATATGATGTTTTGGACGTTATAATCATGTTATATGAAGGGATATGTATATGATTATGAGTTTGTATAAGGATTCATTGGATTATTGAGGGATTATTCAAGAACACTTTGATTATCGAGTTGAAATTGGGGGTTTTCGTTTAATTGTTGTTATAATCACGTTTTTGGATATTCATAACGGATTATTGATCGTATTGGAGATGTTTTGTTGATTTGAAACACTTCTTGGGGATTTGAGGTTGGTATTGTTGAGGTTTAGTTGTTATCAATCGTAGTTGGCCTCAAAGTGTTCGATAAAATGCCCCAATGAACTTGGTTTAATCGTATCGACGTCTTGAGTTCGTTATATTCGTGTTTGATTCGTATATTGAACGAGTTGTTGGATATTGTACAATTCAAGGTTGTTCGAGCGACCGATATTTCATTTAGGACGTTGTTCGTGGATGGACATTCATCATCGGTATTGTGTAAGTTAATTCTTACTCGGTTAAAAGGATATTCATTCCTTTTGTCGTTGTTCATTCATAATCATAACTCATTCATCATTGTATTAATCGTATCAAAACTCGACATTGTCAATTAATCACCTCAGTCAGAAGGAACGACGGTTCCGATCATTTCATTGAGCTATCATTCATGTCACTATCATTCAATCTTGGTGAGTCATTATTCATTTTCATTGTCACTTTTGTCATATTGTGGCATTCAGGGTCATCTTGGCGTGCGGTTGGTATGTGTAGGATTTTCATGTCGGGCACATTATAGTCGTGTGTTGGTTGGTGGCCTCACATTGGACTGTGCACACGAGTCGATTGCTCGTGAGACTGATTAGGTACAAGACCACGCGTGTTTGATCGTTGGTGGCTTGTGCACGGACACATTTCCATCCCGGACGCAGTGTGGCGCCATTCCTTTGAGCCGTACTGATTAGTCGATTCATATAGCATGTTTGATTGCGTATGTTTCGACAGGATAATTCATAATTTCAGATATATCATGATTGTGTATTTTCAACCCTTGAGGATTGTTGTTACGTAAATCGGCCCAGGGGATGTTGTTTTTCAGGTCATGGCAAGGCTAAGGCACGGGGAGAGCACGGTGACGGCGAGGAGTCCCAGTGATACTAGTAGGGGCCCCCATTCCGTTCAGTCATTTATTCAGTCATTTGTGTTTCCTTTATTTATTCCGCTGCAGACATTCCGTTTGAATGCTCATTTCATTCAGTGTTGTGTATCTTATCGTCACATAAAATACACATGTATTCTATTTTATCCTGGGTGTTGTATAAAACTCCTCATCGGAGTAATTGATGTTGTAATGTGGTTCGGTACTACATTTACCTGTGTAATTCATTCATTCTCATTCGCCTGGTGGGTCCCAGTCGGGGGTCTACGGCACTGTAATATCCGCCTAGTTTGGGGTGTTACAGAGTTGGTATCGGAGCGTGGTTTGAATACTACCCTCCAAGTCATGTCTCATTTGAAATCATCGTCATCGGACTAGTATCATTGGACTTTCGCGTCACGTGTGGCCTGTGCAAATGCCGAGCCAATCAGACCAAGAAGCGTAAGATTTCTAATTCCATGTTATAATTTCTGTAATTATTCATTAATTCATAATTCATAATTTAACAATCCTCATTCATCAATTTCAATTGTGATCAAGTCGATAATGTTAACTCATTAATCACTCAATTCATTTCATTACTCAGTTGTTGATCTTGAAGATCATATCATCAATCTTGTTAAATTGTTCAAGATAATCATTTCATTAATTTTATCAGGTAATCATGTCACGTCAATTAATCATTCATGTAATCGCTGTATGTGAGCGCGTATACTCATTTTCATCATTTCATAATGTAATCATAATGTGATACTCATGCGAGATATATAATCATCATATGACTTTCCACTTCAGTATGGAGAGGGCTGGCAGAGGACGTGGAGGACGAGGCCGTGGAGCGGGCCGAATCCCGAGAACTCGTGCGAATACCCGTGCAAATTCCAGGAATAATGCTAACTCATCGAGCAGCGACGCTGCCACTCACTCACCTGGACGCGATCATTCAGCCGTCAGGAGTCGCCGGACACGGCTCGCCGAGGGTGTTCGGGTCGACCCACTCGCATTTATGCGTGGCATGATGGCCCAAATGACCCAGATGGCTCAGTTGATGGAGACGATGCATAACTCCGTCAATCAAAATCAGCAGGCTCCTCCGCCGCCGCCTCAGAGGCAAGAGAGGGGTGTAAGCAATATCATCAGCGATATCTCTCGCCAGCGACCACCTACGTTTGAGGGCTCATCTGAGCCGGCGGATATTGTTCATTGGCTTGAGCATTTTGAGAAGTTATTCGCTATGGTGGATTGCCCCGAAGGGCATAAAGTTTCAGTTGCGGCTTACTATCTCGGTAAGAGCGCTCATTCATGGTGGTTATCGTTGAAGCCCACAGACGGAACATGCACTTGGGATCAGTTCAAGACTCTCATGATGGAGAGGTACTATCCGGCCCCACTCAGGGAGGCCAAGTTGTCGGAATTACTCACTCCCGACCTTTCGGCGGATGATGACGTTCTCGCCATCGCCGAAAAATTTCAGGAACTTCTTCCGTTCGCCTCATCTATCATTCACTCAGAAGCGGACAAGATCAAGTATTTCAGCAAGAGGCTGAAACCCCGTATGAGACTTCAGTTACTTAATCATAACTGTGCCACTCTGGCCGAGTTCATTGAGAAAGCTCTTACCTACGAGCTTACTGCTAAGGAAATTGCTAAGCAGCAACCTTCGTCTGCAAGCAAGAAGTCCAAGAATCGTAATCAGTCTGACGGGAGTCAGGCCACTTTCAAGAAACCACGCGTGGGCTCCACTTTTTCTAACCGACCTCCCACGACGTCTAAATCCGCGGAATCTCAGTCGCGAGCGGCCAGTTCGGCCATCACCTGTTTCAACTGTGAGGAACAGGGTCATTTCAGCACCAAATGTCCGAAGCAGTCTGTCACGTGCCACAACTGTGGGATTGCTGGGCACAGGGCCCGTTTTTGCCGTAGGGACTCTAAACCCACTCCGGCGTCATCTCAAGCCCCAGGTCATTCAGGGGTGCAGAATCAGGCCACTCAGTCAGCGTCGTTCAAGACGACAGGAGCTAAAGGCGGAGCCAAGAGCTATCAGACGGGAGCATCCGGTTCGGGGGCCGGCAAGCCCCGAATTTATGAGATGAAGAAGACCGATGATCCCGAGGCCCGGATGATCTCAGGTACACTCGATATTCTATCTCAACCTGTGTGTACCCTTTTTGATACTGGTGCATCGCATTCATTCATTTCCGAATCATGTTTGAGTAGACTACGTCTGGGTAGTGCTACTAGTTGTGAGCCTTATGTCATTGGCCTACCTGATGGTAGACGAATTGTCGGAAGTCGTGAGATTCAGAATTGTCCGATTCAGCTTCATGGTCGTGTATGGCCAGCGGACCTAATCGTAGTAGATTTGCCGAGGGACGACGTCATCTTAAGTATTGATTGGATGGATCGTCATGATGCCATCATTAGTGTCCGAAAGCGGTTGGTCACTATCATTTCAGACGATGGAGTCGAATGTGTGTTTCAGGGAGGTAATCCCTACATTACTCGTAAAGTCGTTAATTTGATGAAAGCAGTAAGATTACTCAATCAGGGATGTGTCGGTTATTGGTGCTATATGACCAAAACCGAGAAATCATCAGTAATGTTAACGGATATTTCGGTGGTGAGGGAATATGCCGATATTTTTCCAGACGAGTTACCTGGTTTGCCTCCACAAAGGGATGTGGAATTCACGATTGAGTTGGAGCACAGTACGTCCCGATATTGAAGGCACCGTACCGGATGGCCCCGACCGAAATGCAGGAATTAAAGAACCAACTTGAGGAATTATTCGAGAAGGGTTATATTCGACCGAGTGCGTCCCCGTGGGGAGCACCCGTGTTATTTGTCAAGAAGAAGGATGGTTCGTTCCGCTTGTGTATTGATTACCGGGAATTGAACCGGGTGACGATCAAGAATAAGTATCCTTTACCCCGTATCGATGACCTCTTAGATCAACTTCAGGGAGCTTGATATTTTCCAAGATCGACCTAAGATCCGGATATCATCGATTGCGGATTCGAGAGTCGGATATCGCGAGGACGGCGTTTGAACACGCTATGGTCATTATGAGTTCGTGGTTATGCCGTTCGGATTGACTAATGCACTGCGGTATTCATGGAATTAATGAATCGGGTCTTCAACGACTTTTTGGATCGGTTTGTTTTTGTCTTCATCGATGACAGTTTGATTTATTCCCGTGACCGGGAGGAACACGAGTCTCACCATCATCTAGTTCTCGACGTGTTGAGGCGAGAACAACTTTATGGGAAGTTTTCCAAATGTGAGTTACGGATGTCCGGTGACTTTTCTCGGACATGTAATTTCATCAGACGGAGTTCGTGTCGATCCTCAAAAGACGGAGGCTATTCGAGATTGGCTACCTCCGAAGAACGTTAAGGAAATCCGAAGCTTCCTCGGATTAGCGGGTTATTATCGGCGATTTGTAGAGGGATTTTCTCGAATCGCTCACCCTTAACGAACCTTTTGCGGAAGGATAAGAAATACACGTGGTCCGATGCGTGCCAACGGAGTTTTGAGGAACTCAAGAGCCGGTTAATGTCAGCACCTGTACTATCCTTGCCGCAGGGGACGGAAGGATTTGTGGTCTATAGTGATGCGTCGGACGGGTCTCGGATGTGTACTCATGCGAGCAGGAAGGTTATTGCCTATGCTTCACGGCAATTGAGACCTTACGAGATTAATTATCCGACCCACGACACGGAGCTAGCAGCCGTGGTGTTCGCTGAAAATTTGGCGTCATTATCTTTATGGCGTTACATGAGATATTCACCGATCATAAGAGCTTAAAGTATATATTTACTCGAAGGAGTTAAATATGCGCCGAGACAGTGGTTGGAATTAATCAAAGATTATGATATCGAGATCCTTTACCACCGGGCAAGGCGAATGTTGTCGCCGATGCCTTGAGTCGTAAGTCCGTTCAAGAGCGGATGCTTGCCCGTTTAACGATTCGAAGGAGCTTGAGAATTCCTTAGACCCGAGATCGAGGTGCAGCTTGAGTTCGGGCGACTTTGTATGTTAGAGATTTCATCGTCACTCGAGGAGGAAATCCGAGAGAATCAGGGTTCGGACCCATCATTGTTGCGCATCCGAGGATGTGGCTCGGAAAGCCCCTGGATTTGTGGTCCACGAGGATGGACTTTTGCGTTTTAAGAATCGGTTGTGCGTACTGCGAATGACGAGTTGAAAACTCGATTTTGAAAGAAGCTCATGCTACCCCTTATTCTCGTGCATCCGGGTCTAGAAAGATGTACAAGGACTTGAAACAAAATTACTGGTGGAGTAATATGAAGCGAGAAGTCGCAGAATTTGTTTCGAGATGCTTAACCTGTCAACAAGTTAAGATTGAACATCAGCGACCGGCGGGTATGCTGAAACCTCTTCCTATTCCCGAGTGGAAGTGGGAAGACATTTCTATGGATTTCATCACGAGTTTGCCGACGAGTCGTCGTGGCATGAACACGATCTGGGTGATCGTGGACCGCTTAACCAAATCAGCTCATTTCCTTGAGATCAAGGATGCGTGGGGTCCCGAGAGACTTCCCCAGTTGTTCATTAAAGAGATAGTCGATCGCACGGTACTCCTAAAAGTATCGTTTCCGATCGTGACGGACGGTTTGTGTCGCAATTTTGGAAATCAGTTCATCGTGCTATGGGAACTCAGCTTAACCTCAGTACCGCTTTTCATCCTCAATCTGACGGACAATCAGAGAGGACCATTCAGACATTAGAGGACATGTTGAGGGCATGCGTCCTCGATTGGAAAGACGATTGGGAAGCCCAACTACCATTGATCGAGTTCACGTATAATAATAGTTGGCATGCTTCGATCAAGATGGCACCTTACGAGGCCTTGTATGGTCGTCGTTGTCGATCTCCGTTGTGTTGGGACGACTTATCAGAATCAATCGGCACCGAGCCCGATATGCTTATAGCCGCCCGTGAGAAGGTAGCTTTGATCAGAAGTCGTTTGTTGACCGCTCAGAGTCGACAGAAATCGTATGCAGATAATCGTCGTCGACCACTAGAGTTCGAGACGGGTGACCACGTTTTGGTCAAGGTATCCCCGAGTCGAGGTATTTTCCGTTTTGGGAAGAGGGGAAAGTTGAGTCCGAGATTCATTGGACCGTTTGAGATTTTGGATCGAGTGGGCGAGTTAGCTTATCGATTGGCTTTACCTCCGGCGTTGAGCCGAATTCATAACGTGTTTCATGTCTCTCAGTTACGGAAGTATGTTGCCGACCCGAGTCACATACTCCAGTTCGACGAAATCGAGATCGCCGACGATCATTCATATGAGGAACGTCCTATTCGAGTTTTAGAGCGGCGAATCAAACAGTTGAGGAATAAGACTATTCCTTTGGTTAAAATTCAGTGGTCTAGACACGGAGTCGAAGAAGCTACCTGGGAAACCGAAGAGAGTATGCGGGAGAGTCATCCCGAGTTGTTTGACCCTTAGTTTCGGGGACGAAACTATTTTTAAGGGGGGGAGTATGTAATACCGGTTGTAATTCATTCATTTTCATTCAAGAATTATCGACCGTAATTGTCACTCATTAATTCTCACTCATTAATAATCACTCATCATTCATGAATCACTCATTTGCGTTCAATGTTGGCATGTTGTAATCGTATATCTGTGACCGATCGTCATTTTCTCTCCGTTTTTAGATCGAGACGGGAGTATTATCTTTTTGATTGTGTTTGATAGCCTTGTTCTGAGAGTATCATCTTTGGCTCGTGTTAGACTTGTTCACTTTCACATTCGTATGATATGTCGGATCATTCATCAGTCGTAGCGAGGAATCGGAATTATTGGATTGATTCACCTTGGCGGCAACGAGTTACGGCCGTAAGGTTCTGGGATACGGCCGTAAGTCGGCGGGTACGGCCGTAGTGTGGCGATTACGGCCGTAAGTGGTCCAAAGAGTGCCAGGCATTTTGGCCGAAGGTGAGTTATGGCCGTAAGGAAGGTGAGATACGGCCGTAAGTGGTGTTCGTGAATTTTGGGTGTTGTCGACCAAGGGTGACTTACGGCCGTAAGGGTTGCGGCATACGGCCGTAAGTCGAGGAAGGTACGGCCGTAAGGCTTGGCCGGTTACGGCCGTAAGGCTTGGCCGGTTACGGCCGTACGCGGCAGGCAGGTACCTGGCCATTTTTGACGAAGGCGGGTTACGCCCGTAAGGTCGGCCGGATACGGCCGTATCATCCGAGTTACGGCCGTAAGGTGTGTGGTACGGCCGTAAGGTCGCCGCGGGTGTTTTTGTAAGGTGAGTTATGCCCGTAACTAAGGAACGGCACGGCCGTAAGTCTGTCGGCAGGCTTTGACGAAGCCGAGTTACGGCCGCATCTGAGTTGGCGATTACGGCCGTAAGGCCGTTGACTTGTAAAGTTACGGCCGTAAGAGGGCCGAGTTACGGCCGTAACTTCCGGCAGATATATGGTTTGGCCGACACTTTTTCCTCATTTTCTTCATTTTCACTTCCTTCTTCCTTTTGTCCGAGAGAGAGCTTGGGAAAGGGATTCTTCCTTAATCAAACACTTGAGTACTTGAGTTTCTTCAATTCCATTCAATCATATAGCTCGGATACTCGTTTTAACTCGTGTTCATCGGATCGAAGTGGTTGGATCTTCAAGAGGTAATTTCTTCAACACCTTGGATTTCGATTTTATGTTGAGATATGATGTTTTGGACGTTATAATCATGTTATATGAAGGGATATGTATATGATTATGAGTTTGTATAAGGATTCATTGGATTATTGAGGGATTATTCAAGAACACTTTGATTATCGAATTGAAATTGGGGGTTTTCGTTTAATTGTTGTTATAATCACGTTTTTGGATATTCATAACGGATTATTGATCGTATTGGAGATGTTTTGTTGATTTGAAACACTTCTTGGGGATTTGAGGTTGGTATTGTTGAGGTTTAGTTGTTATCAATCGTAGTTGGCCTCAAAGTGTTCGATAAAATGCCCCAATGAACTTGGTTTAATCGTATCGACGTCTTGAGTTCGTTATATTCGTGTTTGATTCGTATATTGAACGAGTTGTTGGATATTGTACAATTCAAGGTTGTTCGAGCGACCGATATTTCATTTAGGACGTTGTTCGTGGACGGACATTCATCATCGGTATTGTGTAAGTTAATTCTTACTCGGTTAAAAGGATATTCATTCCTTTTGTCGTTGTTCATTCATAATCATAACTCATTCGTCATTGTATTAATCGTATCAAAACTCGTCATTGTCAATTAATCACCTCAGTCATAAGGAACGACGGTTCCGATCATTTCATTGAGCTATCATTC
This sequence comes from Orobanche coerulescens, assembly GCA_033398695.1. Taxonomy (NCBI): domain Eukaryota; kingdom Viridiplantae; phylum Streptophyta; class Magnoliopsida; order Lamiales; family Orobanchaceae; genus Orobanche; species Orobanche coerulescens. Next base: position 111,421,460 of record CM065811.1, on the reverse strand, counting down.
ATGTCACTATCATTCAATCTTGGTGAGTCATTATTCATTTTCATTGTCACTTTTGTCATATTGTGGCATTCCGGGTCATACTGGCGTGCCGGTTGGTATGTGTAGGATTTTCATGTCGGGCACATTATAGTCGTGTGTTGGTTGGTGGCCTCACATTGGGTGTGCACACGAGTCGATTGCTCGTGAGACCGATTAGGTACAAGACCACGCGTGTTTGATCGTTGGTGGCTTGTGCACGGACACATTTCCATCCCGACGCGGTGGCGCCATTCCTTTGAGCCGTACTGATTAGTCGATTCATATAGCATGTTTGATTGCGTATGTTTCGACAGGATAATTCATAATTTCAGATATATCATGATTCTGTATTTTCAACCCTTGAGGATTGTTGTTCTGTGTAACTGACCCCGTTGGGGGAAGTTGTTTTTCAGGTCATGGCAAGGCTAAGGCACGGGGAGAGCACGGTGACAGCGAGGAATCCCAGTGATACTAGTAGGGGGCCCCATTCTGTTCAGTCATTTATTCAGTCATTTGTGTTTCCTTTATTTATTCCGCTGCAGACATTCCGTTTGAATGCTCATTTCATTCAGTGTTGTGTATCTTATCGTCACATAAAATACACATGTATTCTATTTTATCCTGGGTGTTGTATAAAACTCCTCATCGGAGTAATTGATGTTGTAATGTGGTTCGGTACTACATTTACCTGTGTAATTCATTCATTCTCATTCGCCTGGTGGGTCCCAGTCGGGGGTCTACGGCACTGTAATATCCGCCTAGTTTGGGGTGTTACATGTATCGATAAAATTCACCCATAATTGAGCTAGTCTACTCGTTTTTTGCTTTTAATTTATTAGTTTTAATAATTTTATTTTTATCGGATGATGATCGGATTAAATAACTGAATTACTCAAGAAACAACATGTTTAATAAATATTCTATTTATTGAATTTTGATATATTCATGTTGTAGGGCTTTCCGAGACGAATTCGACAGTCTTTCCGGATTCAAAATCAGAGTTATATATCAAAAGTTATCATCCGAAGAAGATCTGGGGCAAAAACGCAAAGTCTGAGGAATTCTGGGCTAAAAACGTAACTATCCAAGCTTTAAATGAGCAAATTTACGAAGAGGTACGGCCGTAATTCACCCTAGTTACGGCCGTAACTCCTGAATGTTACGGCCGTAACTCTTGACAGATTACTATGATTTGTCTAATTTATTATACTTTTTGTGTATTATTGAGGGGATGGCTGGCATTGATCCGATCTAATGTAATAATGCTGTAGTTTTGGAGCTATTAGATGACTTTAGGTGTATAAATAGACCCCTTAGATCCTTCATCATTCACCATTCATCTTATAATTTTCCATTTTCCTTGTAAACTTTTCTTTTTGTGTGAAGAACACACTTGTGTTCTTGAGTGATCTTTGTAAGTGTGGTATAACATATGTTGTTCAGAGAGTTTATTGTTTCTATCTCCTTTATCTACTAAGGGAGTTAGGATCAATTCTTTCTCTTGATTCAACTAAACATGACCACCAAAACTTGTAATATGTGTAATAAACCCTTAATGGGCTAAGTTCTTTAAGTTGGGATTATAAACAAGGTTAGTCATGTTATTTATGTTTGTATAAAAGATCTATTTTGAATTACTTATTATTGTGTGTGATTTTCATTGTTTTAACAATCTTTATTTATTTGGCCAATTAATGAAGATATTTATGGTCTTCATATGTTTCGAAAGAAAATATGTTTGATTAGATCAAATGATCTTCACTCTAAGTTGTTCTAGGGGATAGAAATATACCCCTAGTCCTTAGATGATTCATTGAGTTATTTTCACAAATCCTAATGCTATGTATTGAAGCCAATCAACATAGAAATATAGTGGATTGATTCAATATGTAAGGGGCGTTTTATAGTTCGAAAGAGAAACCGTCTTTTTAAGGAAAATCGAATCTACACAACATAATAAGTAAATTCATCTTATGATCTCCAATACATATTTTATAACTAATGACGAACTAAGTTTGTAATCCCAACTATTTCATTTTATCATTAATCAATCTATTAATATTGCAATCTTTTTATTTCCTTATAATATTAGAACTATTATTGCAATTTCTTTGCAATTATTAAACCAAACTTTTTAATTGTGTGTTTCACTCATCTTAAGTATCTATAAAAATAGACTAATAGTGTATAATTCAAATTATAACAAAACTTCCTTGTGGGATCGATAAACCGGACTCAAAAAGTCCACATTACTACTTGATACGATATCGTGCACTTGCGATAGTTACACTAAAACCGTGTCAAGTTTCTGGCGCTGTTGCCGGGGAAGTATAAGTTATATTTGAAATCTTACATTATAAACTAATTTTGTAGGTACAAATTTCTCGACGTTGTAACTTAGTACTAAATTGTGTTTGTCCGGTCAAGTGGCGGATAACGGTACTCCGTGACTATTAAAGTCGGATTTTTCAGTTTCCCACAACAACTGATATTTGTATATATTTTTTTTAATTATTTTCATTGTCTTTTTATTTTTGTTTTTTTTATCATGGATGAAACATTGTTTAAAATTGAAAAAAAAATTCCCTTTCTAAGCAAAAATGCAATTTTAAAAATTTACAAGACAAGGCTTGAAAGGATGAGGTTGCTTACGAATAAAAGCATACCTTTTGACATAAGATTCATTATCGAAGCCAAAGTAAGAATAGAAGGTGAATTCACAGAAACACCAACTAGATTTTTACCAGGGCTTGGAAAAAGTTCATATGCCAAGAAACGACGAGCAAAGATTCTAGCCGTTTGCTATAAATGTGCTAGATGGAACTGTAATGCAAAATGTCGATCTTTAGGAATTCCATCTACAAACAGAGAAGATAAAATTCAGTTCATTAATGATGGTCTGAATAAGGAGAATTTAGATAATATCGAAATTTCTCTTGACACGCATCCTAGTGGACTTGTGTATTACGGAATTCAATGTTTGTGGAATAAATTCAAACCAGAATATGAACAACGTCTTGGGAATCTAACGTTAAAAGACCCTGTTTGCCAATTTGTAAGAAAATTGGATGGGAAGCTTCTCCCCGACTCATAGAAGGCGTTTAGGCCGTTTCTGAACGTAAAATCAGAGGAAGATGTGAGCCACAATCACAACTACTGTACATACGCGTAAGTATCTTTTATTTTTGTCGTGTGGTGAGATTTTCTGAATAAAAAATGTGATACGCGATAAAAGCTTTCATTATTCTATTGAGTAGTTGAAGCACAATCAAACGCTATCACAAACTTGTTAAACAATTTTTACCTTTTTTCTTCTATAAATAAACTTTCTACTGGTTTCTTTCATTCATCCCTCAAACTTGCACTTTTTTCTGTTTCTCTCTAATAATTTTTTTTTTTCTTTTCAAAAATGGAGTCATCATCTTCAACAAAAAATTTTTACACAGTCTGCATTTTTGGTGGATCTAGTTCTGGAAAAGAGGCATGCTTCACTGAAGCAGCCCACAACTTGGGTCGTACCTTAGGAGAAAAATGCATTCATGTAGTTTACAGAGGAGGAAGTCTAGGATTAATGGGACGAGCTGCTGCTTCTGCCTATATGGAAGGAGTAAGAGTGTTGGGAGTAATCCCAAAACCTCTGGCTGAAAGTAAAATCACCGGGTCAACTATCGGAGATGAGTTTAGATCTGTGAATATGCAAGATCGCATAACTCACATGATAAATAATTCTGGCGCCTTTATCGCCCTTCCCGGTGGTTTTGACACCCTTGAGGAACTTTTTCATGTGGTTACCAGAGCCCAGCTAAATGTTCATCAAAAACCAATAGGAGTGCTTAATGTCAATGGTTTCTTTGATGGTTTACTGTCTTTCATCAACTACTCTGCCGAAAAGGGATTTATTTCCGAGCGTGCAAAACGAATCATAGTCGTTGCAACAACACCAGAAGAACTAATCAAAAAACTCAATGAATTTGTTCCTCAACCAGATCCAGCTCTAGCTAAAATTGTCTGGGTAGAAGATTTTACAGTGAGAAAACGAAAAGTGGATTCATTCCTCTCCCTTTGATAACCCATGATGGACCTCTTGTATTTTTACTTTCTGTCGTGTGTAATAATCGTGCGAAATGATGGCAGCTTAAGGAGTTTCTTCTTGATCTCTTGACGCGCATCTATTCGCGATTTATATATTGCTGTAATTTTTATTTCGTGTTTTGCTTTTATAAAAACTTTGATGGCAGCGTAAGGCGACTCTTCGGACTTTCTTGATGCGCATCTAAAAAATTATGTTATACTTACGAGTATATTTTATTTTCTTTTGTGTGTGCCTCGTATATTTATTCTCTTGCAGATTCTAAAAGGCGTTAGGCTCAGACATCAACTTTCTTAACAGGGAGTATTCTACTTTTCTGCATTGATTTTTATTTTATTTTTAAACTGAGGACAGTTTTATTTTCAAGTTTGGGGGAGGTTTGTTTTAGTATTTTGGTGTGTTGTAATTTTGGTGTGGTTTGTTTAAATTTTGGTGTGTTTTGATTGATTTGGTTATTTACCTTAATTTTTTTTAGTATATATATATATATATATATATATTTATAGTATTTTGATTTTTGAGATTTCTAGATCTGGCCATAACATCAATAAATTAGCTATATACAAGCTTCTAAAATCGTTTTAACCGGTAAAAAAAATTGTATATTCCAAAATTTTTTTTGAGCCTTAATCTCTCTTTCCAAGCCTTGTAATTATCATATAAAATCGAGTCATTCGTTACCTTGAGAAAAGAAGAATCAATTGGTTGATGAAAAATAAAACTGAAATTTACTTAATTTGTAGAGTTTTTGATTTTTCATGCTTAACTAAAAAATGATTTTCTGCAAAAATTCTATTCCCTAAAAAAAATGAGTCATTGGTGAAAAGAGCTACACGTTAGCAAATAACGGTGTGAAAGCTATCACCTAAAAAAAATAAATGACGAAAAGGAGAAGTGATGAGCAGCAACAACTGCCTAATTTTGGAAGTCTTAAATTTTGCGAAAAATAAAGGACTAACCATTGTTGGTGCGTAGCTGCCGTCTCAAAAAAATTGGTGAAAAGAGCTACACGTTAGCAAATAACGGTGTGAAAGCTATCACCTTTTTACGAAAGAAAAATAATGAGATAGAAATTGTGTTAGTGAAAAGAGCTACACGTTAGCAAATAACGGTGTGAAAGCTATCACTAAAAGGGATGTAGTTTATGAGCAGATTTGAATTAATTAGCAGCTGAATTTCAATACACTCAATTTTGTGAAAATCACAATATTTGATGACGCCAATGAAATTTTTCTTCATATTGAGTCGAAAAATAAACGAGTGGTCGAGAGCAACCATTAAAGGGAGTCGTGTGTATCACGAGTGGGAAAGAAATAATCAACCTTTTGGGGGGGAAACCTTACATTTTGGAATTACAAAATAAAAACCGTGTTTTAACTTCAAAAAACATTAGTAGATTTATTTTGAATCTTAATTCATTTCTATCTACTGTATAAAGCTGGTTGTTGTTTATTAATGGCATTTTGATCTCCTTTTCTCTTTTTATATTTTAATTTATGAGTGTATTAATTTTCTTATTTTAGTGATTTTTATTTTTATTTTTGGAGTGTGAATAATAAAGAGTCTTGCTTGGGACTAGCAAGAATTCAAGTTTGGGGGTGTGATAAGTGTCAGTTTTGTACACTTATCCATGGTTTGTATCGATAAAATTCACCCATAATTGAGCTAGTCTACTCGTTTTTGCTTTTAATTTATTAGTTTTAATAATTTTATTTTTATCGGATGATGATCGGATTAAATAACTGAATTACTCAAGAAACAACATGTTTAATAAATATTCTATTTATTGAATTTTGATATATTCATGTTGTAGGGCTTTCCGAGACGAATTCGGCGGTCTTTCGGATTGATATCGAGTTATATATCAAAAGTTATCATCCGAAGAAGATCTGAGGCAAAAACGCAAAGTCTGAGGAATTCTGGGCTAAAAACGTAACTATCCAAGCTTCAAATGATCAAATTTACGAAGCCACGTTACGGCCGTAACATTCAGGAGTTACGGTAGTAAGTCACCTAGTTACGTAGTAACTCCTGAATGTTACGGCCGTAACTCTTGACAGATTACTATGATTTGTCTAATTTTTTATACTTTTTGTGTATTATTGAGGGGATGGCTGGCATTGATCCGATCTAATGTAATAATGCTGTAGTTTTGGAGCTATTAGATGACTTTAGGTGTATAAATAGACCCCTTAGATCCTTCATCATTCACCATTCATCTTATAATTTTCCATTTTCCTTGTAAACTTTTCTTTTTGTGTGAAGAACACACTTGTGTTCTTGAGTGATTTTGTTAAGTGTGGTATAACATATGTTGTTCAGAGAGTTTATTGTTTCTATCTCCTTTATCTACTAAGGGAGTTAGGATCAATTCTTTCTCTTGATTCAACTAAACATGACCACCAAAGCTTGTAATATGTGTAATAAACCCTTAATGGGCTAAGTTCTTTAAGTTGGGATTATAAACAAGGTTAGTCATGTTATTTATGTTTGTATAAAAGATCTATTGTGAATTACTTATTATTGTGTGTGATTTTCATTGTTTTAACAATCTTTATTTATTTGGCCAATTAATGAAGATATTTATGGTCTTCATATGTTTCGAAAGAAAATATGTTTGATTAGATCAAATGATCTGCACTCTAAGTTGTTCTAGGGGATAGAAATATACCCCTAGTCCTTATATGATTCATTGAGTTATTTTCACAAATCCTAATGCTATGTATTGAAGCCAATCAACATAGAAATATAGTGGATTGATTCAATATGTAAGGGGCGTTTTATAGTTCGAAAGAGAAACCGTCTTTTTAAAGAAAATCGAATCTACACAACATAATAAGTAAATTCATCTTATGATCTCCAATACATCTTTTATAACTAATGACGAACTAAGTTTGTAATCCCAACTATTTCATTTTATCATTAATCAATCTATTAATATTGTAATCTTTTTATTTCCTTATAATATTAGAACTATTATTGCAATTTCTTTGCAATTATTAAACCAAACTTTTTAATTGTGTGTTTCACTCATCTTAAGTATCTATAAAAATAGACTAATAGTGTATAATTCAAATTATAACAAAACTTCCTTGTGGGATCGATCAACAGGACTCAAAAAGTCCACTTTACTACTTGATACGATATCGTGCACTTGCGATAGTTACACTAAAACCGTGTCAGTTTACTTCTGCAATCATGGACCTGGCTACTTTCTTCAGGGTTCTGTTTCTTCTTTCAGCAACACCATTCGGTTGGGGGGGTCCTGGCTGCAGAGAGCTCATGATGGATTCCATTCTGATCGCTGTAATCAGTGATCGCCTTGTTGAGAAATTCTCCTCCTCTATCTGATCTGATCTTGATGATGGAGAGGGATTTCTCATTCTGAATCCTTCACAGCAGCTCATGTAGCTTGGTCAAGGTTTCGCTTTTCTTGTACAAGAAGATGATCCAAGTGTACCTTGAATAGTCATCCACTATTACTAGTGCATGCTTTCTGCTGCTTAGAGTCCTTGGCTTGATAGGACCAAATAGATCCATGTGTAGAAGATCTAAGATCCTTGTTGTGAGGGTCGTAGGCTGGACTGGCTTGAATGATGCTCTCGCCTGCTTCCCTTTCAGACATGCATCACAAAGAGCTTCCTTCTTGAATGCTTCATCTGGAAGTCCTCTGACCAGCTTCTGAGAACTAATCTTGTTGATGGCTTTGAAGTTTAGGTGACATAATCTTTTGTGCCACAGCCATCCGTTCTCAGCTATTGTCTTAGATAGAAAACATGTGTTGGGAGTTCCTGTGTTCCAATCTATCATATAGACATCTCTCCTTCTGAATCCTTGTAGATTCACCTCACCGGTTAGGATATCTATCACCATACCTTTCCAAATGGTGAAGACTACTAGATTCTTCTCATCGCAAGACTGGCTTATGCTCAAGAGATTATATTTGAGCCCTTTGACATAGTGAACTTTGGATATGACAATATTTCCTCGGTGCAGCTCTCCAAAGCCCTTTGTTTGTCCTCTAGAGCTATCTCCAAAGGTTACATTTGGACCTCTTTATTTGGTGTATTTAGTCAGCATCTTCTTGTTCCCGGTCATGTGCCTCGAGCATCCAGAATCTACAAACCATTCTTCACCTCCAAAGTTTGAATTTGTGGAGATGTGGTAGTAGTCCTTCCACCTTTTCTGCAATCATACAAGCAGAGATTTAGGTACCCAAATCTGTGTGGGTCCTTTCGGGTTAGATGGTTTCCTGGAGAATTGGTTTCTCCTTGGATTGTTAAAATTGTTATTATTATTACCCTTGTAAGGTGTGTAAGGTCTAGGTCTGTAGCTTCTGTTGGGATTGTATACCGGATATTCCTCAAAATATTGATAGTGTGGGCCATATCTAAATCTTGACTGAGACCATTTATTAAATCTCTGAGGTCGCCACACTTGTTCATTTTTGAAATTAGGATGACCTTGAGGTTTCCATCTACCCCTCCCATTTTGAAATCTATTTTTGGGAGTTGTTGATAATAGTGGGCATGTTGTCTGGGCTGCTGCTTCTGCCTTGGCCAATGCCTAGTCGCTTGTCTAGGTGGGTGCCTTGTGAACCCTTGCTGCAGCTTAGACTTGTGACTTGACTGTTGCCTGTTTTTAAATATCGGTTTGTATATAGGCTCAGCAGTCGAGACAATTTTTTCTCCCTTGATGAAAGTGGTTTTAGAACTAGAGGGAGTGTGAGGATCATATCCAAGGTCTGATCTGGAATATAGTGGCGTCTTATTAGTACACAATTCATCCAGAGTTAAAGACGCTTTCAGGGAGGTTATTTCCTGCGCCTGAGTCTTATTTACCTGAGTCAGTTTAGTAAATTTGGCTTTGACATGAGCAAATGCAGCTGATTTTTCACTATTTAAAATAGTTAATCGTTGTATCTCAGCTGTAGTGACATCAGCCTGGTTTTTCAAATTAACTGCAGCCTGGTTTTCAAAATCAATTTTGACTTTATTCAGTTCTAGGCTGAGTTTTTCAAAATCATTTTTCAGCTGCCTATTCTCATCTTGCAGCTGAGTCTTATCGGCTGATACAGTTAGGTGTGCATATTTTTATATCTCAAAATCTTTAAGTAGCTGATTTACAGATACATGCAGATCCATATCTTGTGACATGGCTGAACTATTATTTGAACCAGAGGGTTTTGATGTTACCTCTTCATCAGCTAGGTTGGCCACCAGGCAGTCATACTCTTCATCATCATCAGAGAAGAATCTGCTGCTTGATTCTACACGCTCTTGATCTTCTCCGATGAGGGCCTTCCTTCTGTTTTCTTTTCTGCTCACCTCCTTCATGCTCTCCTCCTTCTTAAGATCAGGATAGTCAATTTGAATGTGTCCTGTATTATGACAATTGTAGCACTCCACCTTCCAGCTTCCGGCTTTCTGGTTTCTTCTGGGATTCTCCTTATAATTCTTCTTGTATTTGGAGTAGTTCTTCCGGAAGTTGCTGAACATCTGCATTATGAATGCCATCTCTTCCTCAAAATCTAATGGATTTGGAGGCTTTACATCAGATAAGCTCTTGGCGGGGGACTCGGCTGCAAAGGCTATTCCCTTATCTACAGGCTCGGTTGAGGATGAACTTGGGAACTCAAACTCATAAGCCTTCAGGTCAGAGAACAGCTCTTGGATCTTTATTTTATTAAGATCCTTGGATTCTCTCATGGCCACTGCCTTCATGCTCCATTCAGGATTGAGAGATCTTAGAACTTTCAGCGCCATTTCCCTGTTGCCATAAGATTTACCGAGGGAGTTGATCTCATTGACGATCTCAGTGAACCTTGTGTCCACTTGGTCTATTGATTCGCCATTCTTCATTTTGAAGTTGTCAAACTTTTGACTAGCAATTGACAACTTGTTTTATTGGATCAGCTCCGTTCCCTCACACATTAAGGCTAATGTGTCCCAGATTTCTTTTGCATTCTTGCAATTCTTGATCTTGACCATGGTGGATTTGTCAAGAGTTTGATACAGCACGTCTCTGGCCCGGTTGTCAAGGTTGGCCAGCTTTCTTTCTTCGGGAGTCAGCTCTGTCCTCTTCTTTGGGATCTTCTCTGGATTCCCTACTGCAATCTCCTCGGTAGTGTTGTCCTTCTCGAAGATGAAAGGCCCGTCCTCTATAATGCACCACATGTCATCATGGATTGAAGATAAGTGTGCCTGCATCCTTATCTTCCAAAGATCATACTCGTCAACTGAAAACATGGGTAGTCTAGAATGCATGTGTTCCATTATATAATGCGAGTAAAAATATATCTCTAATATAGATCTGGTTTGTAAAATAAATGAACCAACCACCCCGATACCACTTGTAGGTCACAAGTCGTCCAGGAATAAGTCTATAGGGGGGGTGAATAGACTTATTGAAACTCTTAAACTCTTTTTCACAAAGAGTAAGTTTTTTCAGCTGATAGATATGCAAATGACTTAGAGTCGTTTGATCTCAATACGTGCGGAAGTCAGCTGATGATGAATACAAAACAACTAATGAAACACTTAACAATGAATGCAGCAGTTAAAGTATGATGCTAGAAAACAGTAAAATACGCAGGCAGTTATAGTGGTCTCAGAGGTGGGGTAATCCTCTACTAATCCACTTTTCTCCAAACCAGTTGTGTAATATCCGTATTTTTCTTTTCCTTGTATTTTCGTTTTTGGTGTATTTCTCGGTCGTAGTGACCCTCGTGTATCTTTTCAGCGTGTCCTTCCTGTCAAACTGTTCAACTGTATCCTCGTTGTGTTGTGCGGAACCGCCGTTTCGGGGTTGCCATGGATCCATTGCGTGTTGTTGGTCCCCAAATATTGATTCCCATCGTTTTATTCTCTTTCCGGATCATTTTTATCATTTTGGGACCCAAAATGGGGTGTGGGCCGCGGCACAAGGTGCGTGCGCCGCGGCACACAAATTTCTCCAAATGTTGGTCGGACAATGCATGCGTGTGCCGCGGCACACCCATCGTGCCGCGGCACACCTATCCGTGCCGCGGCACACTCGTGTGTCTTCGCGACCAAAACCGATGCCGTGTGCGCGGCACGGGCGGTATGCCGCGGCACAACTCGAAAACACAGGCGTAGATTTTCGGCTGTGCCGCGGCACACTTTTTGCCGCGCGGCACACGGAGCGGCCAATCAGGCATTCGTCTTTATTAGGCGAAATCGGCCATTTCCATCCCCATTTTCATCTGCGTCGCGAGAGAGGGTATAGAGGGGAGAGTTCTTCATCCGGGGTCGATTTTCATCATTTCTCTTTGGTTGTGAAGCTCGGAAATCAATCTAACGTGCGTTCTACGGATCTTAGTACTCGAATCTTCCAAGGTAATGCTCTAAAACCCTATTTCGATTAATTTGGGGTTTTGGGTTTTCTTCCGATTCGTTCCGTTTCGTTGGTGGATTCATGATGTATACGATTGATATTGTTAGTATCTTTAGTTTTCCTACGGATTCATGGATATTTTGTGGATTTTTATGGAATCGAGAGGGTTTGGTTGTGGTCCCCTCGTTGTTATTTTTGTATGAATATACATGAATCGTAGGCGGGTTTTAGGGTGTATTCCTTTTCCGTAATCGTCTAGAGTTGGTTGTGATTGTGTTGTTCGAATCGTTAGGTTCATCCGTCGGTTCCTCACGGTCGTGCTTGATTCTTCCGCTCCGTTCGCGTCACCGTCATTAATCGAGGCAAGTATCCTTATGAACTTACAATCTTGGCATAGTAGTTTTGTATGAGAAATTGTGTGTGTGTGTATGCTCACTACGGGTTAGACTCGACGGGGTCTCGGTAGGGGTCCACGGAGGTGTGGATCGGCGAGCTTTGCTTTTAACCACTACGGGTTAGATCCGACGGGGTCTCGGTAGGGGTCCACGGAGGTGTGGATCGACGGTTAATTGTGGTGCATTTTACAAATGTGATTTGATATTGGCATTTCCGGAAATGAGTGCTTTGAGCGGTTTTCTTTATTGCATGCATTACTATATGTGTAAGATGTAAGTTGTTCATCAGTTACTTGTACTAGCGTAATTGCTAACCCCTCTGGGACCCGTTTGGGAAATTCGTTTTATGAATTTGGTCGGAGTTCATCGAGACGAGCTGGACCAAGATACGGATGATGGCCGTGCGTGATGATTGTGCACGAGTGATGTTTTAGTGTCTTTTTGTGTCTTTTCGTCTTTTGTGGCTTTTGAACTAATGGTTGTACTCGAGTACTTAAGAGTTCTTGTCCGTCCGGTTGTATTGTTGCCTATATGTTTGTGTTGATTGATGATGTTATGTTTGGCCAGTGGCAAGGTGGATTATTGTTTTGCGTCTTTATGACATGGTTTTGGTTTGTCGTTTACGTGAGTCGATGAGTATGATCTTTGTTCGGCTGGTGGGTCCCATATAGGGATTCACGGCGTAATATACCTCGAATATCTTGAGGGTGTTACAGAAAATGGTATCGAGCTCTAGGTTTATGGATACCTAGGCTTGTCGGTTTATTGGGTCTTGTGGTGTTTGTTTTGCACATCATCGTCACGCCGCCATGATTAGGTACTACCAGTGTCCGTAAGTTTTCCTTCCTCTGCTCATTATTTCCTTGCATCGTACCTTTGATTCTCGACTTGTGATTGTTCTTCTCTCGTACTTACCCTCGTATGGCTTTTGCGACTTATTTAACTCCGGTATAGATGCCGGAAGAGGTCGTGGTCGCGGTCGTGGTCGTGGACGCGGCCGGGACGTGGCGGCGGTGGGGCGGCCACGTCACGATCTTCGAGCCGGAAATGTACCGGCGACCGTCATAGCCATGCTTCTTCTCAGAGCGTGCGATCTTGGTATTGCGGCCGTAATGCAACAAATGGTGAACCAAATGGCAGCAATAGCTCGGGCGGTTCAGAACCCGGATCGTGCCCATGCTAATCGGGCGGAGCGGACCGTTGGCTCCAAGATGTCATCAAGATGCATCCTCCTCGGTTTTCGGGAGCTTCGGACCCGATGGGTGGGAAGGGTGGATTAAGGAGATATCTAAGGTCTTCGTTGCCACTAATCGTCCCGAGGAACGTAGAGTCCCTATTGCTCAATACTTTCTCACGGGGGACGCTACGGATTGGTGGGAAGCCGTTGGGCCCAAAGACCATCTTTGCTTCGTGGTGAGTTTCAGGAGTTGATGGAGGCGAATATTGCCGTGGCGTCAGACAGGCTCGGGTACATGCTTTTATGATGCTCAACCACGGGATATCCCCGTAGCTCAAGCTATTGCCGATTTTAATAAGGAGTTGGGTTATGTGAAGACCCAAGTTGTCGAGGAGAGTGACAAGATTTTCCATTTCTCCAGACGGATGAAGTTGCCGATTCGGGACTATATGTCGGGGCTCGTATGCACTACATTGAAGGATTATCAGAGTAGGGCCCTTGCTTATGATATGTCGGTGACGGCAAGTGAGGCGGCCGCGAGAGTAAGAAGCGTAAGTCCGGGAACTTTTCGGGCCACAAGAGTGGGGGTCGGCAGAGATCCCAATCTGCTACCTTCCCGCGGCGGTGGTCGGCTCGTTCACTGGGGTCCTCGTGGAACTACCGGTGCTCCTTTTCGTGATGTGAAGTGTTTCAATTGTGGTCGTACGGGCCACATCGGTCGTACTTGTTTGAGCCCTTTGACGTGTGTCAGTGTGGCAGTAGGGCCACAAGGTCGCTGTCTTTGAGAGGGAGAAAATTCTTGGTGCCGGGCTTCCATTCAGCGCCTAGGGAACCAAGTGTGAATCGAGATCGTTTGCTCCTCGGTCTCGCCGAGTGCTAGTCGGGAGAGGTCGAGTCGACCCTCTAAGGGGGAGCTTCTAGTGTTGGCTCCGCCCACCCGCGTGTCTATGAGATGCGGAGAGCCAATGATCCGGCTGACTACCGTAGCGGCAGTACCGTTTATATTCTTTCTCATCCTGTCAGTGTGCTTTTCGATTCCGGTGCTACGCATTCGTTTATATCTCTGGATTGTGTGCGCCGTTTGAGTCTCGACCGTTTGACACCTTGTGAGCCCTTCATCGTTAAGCTTCCTAGCGGTGATAGGATCGTTGGTGATCAGGAGGTTCGAGACTGTTCTGTGCTTATTTGTGAGAGGACTTGACCCTCTAATCTTATTGTTGTGAGTATCGAGGGTGAGGATTTGATACTTGGTGATGACTGGCTCGAGCGGCATGGTGCGATCATGAACTACCGCACGAGAGTCATCACTATGTTAGCCGAGGACGGCACCGAGCACTCTTTCGTGGGGCGAAAGAGGGGAAGCCAGAAACTCGTTATTAACGCCTTGAAGGCGATGAAACTCCTGCGTAAGGGATGTATCGGTTATTGGTGCTATGCCTTGAAGGCGGGGGATGGTGGAGTCGAGCTTTCGTCGATTCCAGTCGTTAATGAATTTCCTGATGTTTTTCCTGACGAGTTACCGGGATTGCCACCGGATCGTGAGGTCGAGTTCGCTATAGAGTTAGAGCCGGGTGCGGCTCCTATTTCGAAGGCACCCTATCGCATGGCACCTTCAGAGATGTCCGAGTTGAAGAAGCAGTTGAGTGAGCTTCTTGAGTCGGGGTATGTTCGACCGAGTGCCTCGCCTTGGGGCGCACCGGTCCTGTTTGTGCGGAAGAAGGATGGTTCACTACGTTTGTGTATCGACTATCGCGAACTAAACAAGGTGACCATCAAGAACAAGTATCCTTTGCCGAGAATTGATGACTTGTTCGATCGATTGCGAGGAGCTACGGTATTCTCGAAAATTGATTTGAAATCGGGGTACTATCGCCTCCGGTGAGAGAGTCCGATGTGCCAAGACACTTTTCGGTCGAGATACGGACATTATGAGTTTGTAGTTATGCCTTTCGGGTTAACTAATGCGCCGGCGGTGTTCATGCAGTTGATGGACAAAGTTTTTATCGAGTATTTGGATAAGTGCGTCGTCGTCTTTATTGACGATATTCTTATTTATTCGAAGAATGAGGAAGAGCATGCCTATCATTTGCGGGTAGTATTAAACATTTTGAGGACCGAGCAACTCTATGCAAAGTTCTCGAAATGTGAGTTCTGGCTGAAGGAAGTGATATTTTTAGGTCACGTGATTTCAGCCTAGGGGGTTCGTGTGGATCCGCAGAAGATTGAGGCCGTGTTGGATTGGGCACCGCCCAAGAATGTGAAGGAGCTCCGTAGTTTCTTGGGTTTAGCTGGCTACTACCGTAGGTTCGTCGAGGGTTTCTCGAAACTGGCTCGACCACTTACACAGTTGCTCCAGAAATCCGAGAAGTTCGTCTGGAATGACGAGAGGCAGTCGAGTTTTGAGGAGCTGAAGAAGCGTTTGACTTCAGCCCCAGTTTTGGCGTTGCCATGTGGCAACGAGGGTTTTGCCGTTTATAGCGATGCTTTGGGTCAGGGTCTCGGGTGCGTATTAATGCAGCACGGTAAGACCATTGCCTTTGCGTCGAGACAGTTGAGGCCGTATGAGCTTAACTACCCTACTCATGATTTGGAGTTAGCGGCAGTCGTTTTTGCACTCAAGATTTGGCGTCATTATCTTTTCGGCTCTGCATGTCAGATTTTTACCGATCATAAAAGTCTGAAATACATATTTACTCAGCGGGAGTTGAATATGAGGCAGAGGAGGTGGTTGGAGTTGAGTAAGGGTTGTGGCCTCGAAATCCTTTATCATCCGGGCAAGGCGAACGTCGTGGCCGACGCCTTGAGCCGGAAACCGATTGCACTGCGATCGCTTGAGATCCTTACGTCTCAGTCCGAGCTTCGGCGATCTTTAATCGAGTTAGATGTTGAAGTTTTGTTGCCTGGAGCCGTCGGGCAACTTCGTGCTTTAGAAGTTTCGTCGTCTTTGATCGATGAAATTAAGCTGAAGCAGTTAGAGGATCCGATGATTACTCAAATCCGAGAGAACGTTCTTAAAGAAAAGTCTCCTGGATTTGTGATTCACGAGGATGGTGTTTTGAGATTCCAGAGCCGGCTTTGTGTGCCGAACGACTCAGAGTTGAGACAGAATATTTTACGGTAGGCCCATGCTACACCTTACTCCGTTCATCCTGGTTCGAGTAAGATGTACAAGGACTTGAGAAGGAATTTCTGGTGGAATGATATGAAGGATGAGGTCGCACAGTTTGTAGCGAGATGTTTGACTTGTCGCCAGGTCAAGATCGAGCATCGGCCATTTGAGTTATTGCGATCACTTCCGTTAGGAATGGAAATGGGAAGATATATCGATGGATTTCGTTACGAGTTTGCCGAGATCGAGGTCGGGCATGAATATGGTATGGGTGATTGTTGATCGCGACCAAGTCGGCACATTTTACGGGCATCAAGGACACTTGGGGCCGGAGAAGTTAGCTCGTGTGTTTATTGCGCAAATCGTGAGACTTCACGGTACTCAAGTCTATTGTTTCGGATCGTGACGGCCGTTTGTATCGCACTTCGCGGGCGGTGCATAAGGCGTTAGGTACCGGTTGCGTTTGAGCACCTCTTTTCATCCCAGACGGATGGACAGTCGGAACGCACTATCCAGACGTTCGAGGACTTGTTGCGTGCCTGTGCTCTCGATTGGAGTAGTGACTGGGAGGAACATTTGCCGCTGATCGAATTCACGTATAACAATAGTTGGCACGCGTCGATTCGGATGGCACCGTATGAGGCACTTTATGGGCGGCGATGTCGATCACCGATTTGTTGGAATGAGGCGTCCGATTTGGTCGGGACCGAGCCGGATGTCGTTTTAGAGACGAGGCGGAAGATAGAATTAATTCGGGAACGGATGTTGGCGCGAGTCGGCGAGTCGTATGCCGGCGTCGTCGTCGACCTTTGGAATTCGGTGGGAGACCACGTTTTGCTAAAGGTGTCGCCGACGAAGGGAGTTTTCGTTTTGGGAAGAAAGGAAAGTTGAGTCCGAGATTTATCGGCCCCTTTGAGATCCTCGAGCGAGTAGGTGGGTTGGCATACCGTTTGGCGTTACCTCCGGCCTTGAGTCATGTTCATAGCATTTTTCATGTTTCCCAGTTGAGGAAATATGTTCCGGATCCTAGTCACGTCATCGATTATGGCGAGATTGATATTGCTGAAGATATTACTTTTGAGGAGCGTCCTTTGAAGATTTTGGAGCATCGTGAGAAACGATTGAGGCATAAGACCATACCTTTGGTCAAGGTGCAGTGGTCGAGACACGGTGTCGAGGAAGCAACTTGGGAAACCGAGGATAGCATGCGTGCTAGGTACCCGGAGTTGTTTGTTTCTTAAGTTTCAGGACAAAACTTATTTTTAGAGGGGTAGAATGTAATATCCGTATTTTTCTTTTCCTTGTATTTTCGTTTTTAGTGTATTTCTCGGTCGTAGTGACCCTCGTGTATCTTTTCAGCGTGTCCTTCCTGTCAAACTGTTGAACTGTATCCTCGTTGTGTTGTGCGGAACCGCCGTTTCGGGGTTGCCATGGATCCATTGCGTGTTGTTGGTCCCCAAATATTGATTCCCATCGTTTTATTCTCTTTCCGGATCATTTTTATCATTTTGGGACCCAAAATGGGGTGTGGGCCGCGGCACAAGGTGCGTGCGCCGCGGCACACAAATTTCTCCAAATGTTGGTCGGACAATCTGTACTGTGTGCCGCGGCACACCCATCCGGTGCCGCGGCACAGTGCCAGGCCAGTGCCGCGGCACACTCGTGTGTCTTCCGCGACCAAAACCCGATGCAGGTGTGCCGCGGCAGACAGGCGTAGGCTGTGCAACGCGAAAACACGGGCGTAGATTTTCGGCTGCCGCGGCACACTTTGGCCGTGCCGCGGCACACGGAGCGCCAATCAGTGCATTCGTCTTTATTAGGCGAAATCGGCCATTTCCATCCCCATTTTTCATCTGCGTCGCGAGAGAGAGGTATAGAGGGGAGAGTTCTTCATCCGGGGTCGATTTTCATCATTTCTCTTTGGTTGTGAAGCTCGAAATCAATCTAACGTGCGTTCTACGGATCTTAGTACTCGAATCTTCCAAGGTAATGCTCTAAAACCCTATTTCGATTAATTTGGGGTTTTGGTTTTCTTCCGATTCGTTCCGTTTCGTTGGTGGATTCATGATGTATACGATTGATATTGTTAGTATCTTTAGTTTTCCTACGGATTCATGGATATTTTGTGGATTTTTATGGAATCGAGAGGGTTTGGTTGTGGTCCGCCCTCGTTGTTATTTTTGTATGAATATACATGAATCGTAGGCGGGTTTCCGGGTGTATTCCTTTTCCGTAATCGTCTAGAGTTGGTTGTGATTGTGTTGTTCGAATCGTTAGGTTCATCCGTCGGTTCCTCACGGTCGTGCTTGATTCTTCCGCTCCGCTCGCGTCACCGTCTATTAATCGAGGCAAGTATCCTTATGAACTTACAATCTTGGCATAGTAGTTTTGTATGAGAAATTGTGTGTGTGTGTATGCTCACTACGGGTTAGACTCGACGGGGTCTCGGTAGGGGTCCACGGAGGTGTGGATCGACGAGCTTTGCTTTTAACCACTACGGGTTAGATCCGACGGGGTCTCGGTAGGGGTCCACGGAGGTGTGGATCGACGGTTAATTGTGGTGCATTTTACAAATGTGATTTGATATTGGCATTTCTAAATGAGTGCTTTCGAACGGTTTTCTTTATTGCATGCATTACTATATGTGTAAGATGTAAGTTGTTCATCTGGTTACTTGTACTAGCGTAATTGCTAACTCCTCTGGGGACCCGTTTGGGAAATTCGTTTTATGAATTTCAGTCGGGTTCATCGAGACGAGCTACTGGACCAAGATTACGGATGATGGCCGTGCGTGATGATTGTGCACGAGTGATGTTTTAGTGTCTTTTTGTGTCTTTTCGTCTTTTGTGGCTTTTGAACTAATGGTTGTACTCGAGTACTTAAGAGTTCTTGTCCGTCCGGGTTGTATTGTTGCCTATATGTTTGTGTTGATTGATGATGTTATGTTTGACCGGTAAACCGGGTGGATTATTCTGTTTTGCGTCTTTATGACATGGTTTTGGTTTGTCGTTTACGTGAGTCGATGAGTATGATGCTGTTCAGCCTGGTGGGTCCCATATAGGGATTCACGGCGCTGTAATATACCTCGAATATCTTGAGGGTGTTACAAGTTGGAGATGAATTCACTATAATTGTCAAATAGTGATAAATATTATAGTGATTCAACCAAATTACAACATCTTCCAACCAGTGGAAATCCTTGCCGTTGCAACTCCCTTAACTGCCTTGCACCTCTTGATCCGCGATCCTTGGATGCCTTTACAGTCTCGAAATTCAACCAGTGAAGTACCCCGAACTCAGGATTAAAGACACGAGTTTTTGTCTTCTCCAACTAAGAGCTTCTTCAAGTATGAACTTTTGAGAACTACTCTTTTCACGATGCTATAGTTCACTTTTATATTGCTTTGAATGCTTTGATTACATGAGATTATGTTCGCACCGGTAGTTTCTCAACTTCAAATCTTTGGATATATATAGGTGTTGATCCTTGAGCACTCTTCATAGCCGTTTCAAATCCTGTAACAAATCAGTCCATTGGAGAGAGACTTCTTTGTTTATTCTTTTCTAAACGTTGCAAGGCTGGATTCCCATATTTTAATCCATCGTCCGACCGTTGTGAAGACTTTGCATGTGAGGCGCCGAATCCTTTGAATATAATAAGATTAAAGTCTTCAGTGGTAGGCCTGGATGAATTATTCAATTCATATCCTTTGCGGGAATCTCTCCAATTTGTCTCTTCACGTTGCATGTGACTTTCCGTAATATTTGACTTTTCAATGCATGCTGATGTGGACTTGGAGTACTTAGCTGATCTCAAGTTGGCTGATGAACAGTCAACTTCTCTGCAGTCTGTACTTCTCTATTGGTGACTGTATGAGACTCGCCTGATCAGATGGCTTGTCTGAGGTCACTTGACTGCAGTCTGGTCAAACATTTCTGATGATTTTTGTTGACCAGAACTTCTCTGACCTGACTCGGCTGTACCTCTCTGATGAACTCATCTGTACTTTTGTACTTAGCCGATTTGAGCCTAACTTATTTTGGCCTATAGAAGATACTCATTTGGTTCTTCTTTACATTTTGCCAAGTAATAAACTTAACATAATTTGGCCTATGGAAGATACTCATTTGGTTCTTCCTTACATTTTGCCAAGTAATAAGTATTTGAATTACATTAATGACATCATCAAAATCTAACAAGTATTCCTAACACCCAAATCCGAACATGTCCTAGACTGGGCTTTCGCCCACTCCACAGTTCTGTCGGTGTTCCTAGAACTGACTTTGAAGGCACTAGGTTTAGAATGTACACAGCTGTTTCCAAGGCGTACCCCCGGAACGAAATATGTAAATCTGAATAACTCATTATTGACCTAACCATTTTTAAAAGAGTTTTGTTCCTTCTCTCAGCAACACCATTTTGTTGTAGAGTTCCCGGCATAGTGAGCTGGGATGAAATCCCCTCAGTTGCCAAAAAATCCAAAAACTCTCCACTAAGATATTCGCCACCACGATCAGATCGTAGTGACTTGATACCCTTACCATGACGCTTATCCGTTTCAGCCTTGAAATCTCTGAACTTGTCAAAAGTTTCAGACTTACGTCGCATTAAATAGATGTATCCCTATCTAGAATAATCATCTATAAATGTGATAAAGTATTTGAAACCACCCCTAGCCTGGATGTTCATTGGACTACATACATCCGTGTGAACCAATTCTAACACATTCTGAGCTTGATCTTGGTCTTAAAAATCCTTTTGGTCATTTTATCTTCTAGACAGGATTCATAAATTGGTAATGACTCAACTCGGAGGTCATCCAATGGGCCATCATATACAAATATTTGAATTCTTCTAAGGTCTCATGACCTAAGCGTAGATGCCACAGATATATTTGGTTTATGCATGAAGATTCTTTTCTCTTTTTAGGTTTGGACAAAGAGTTAAGCGGTTTATGTTCATATATGGGAGTTTGTGTAGTATTTCTAAACTAAGTATGACATGACCCATCCCCAATAAAAAATGATATCCCTTACGGTCCATGACTAGAATCGATACAATATTTTTGTGCCCCTTGACCAAACCAAGTACATCATCTAAAGTGATAACCAAACCGAATTAAAAATCCAACATAAGTTATCCGATGTCAATAGCCTCGACATTATGTCCAGTGCCGATTGTCCCCATCACTTCTCCAGCTCCAAGCTTTCTACTTCATTCCAGATCCTGATTCATTGTAGATATATGAGAATATGCAGCAGAATCAAGTACCCAAGAAGTAGAATAGTTATACAACAGTTTGTTTCCAAAAAACTAGTAGTTCCATACCTGGAGGCATATTGCGGTCAAGTTTTGGACAGTGCCTCCTCCAGTAGCCTAGCTCACCGCAGTTTAGGCAAGCATCTGTCTTCTTGGCCACCTTTCTCTTTGGAAACATTTGGGCCTTGTCCTTGTCTTTCTGTACCCCGCCTTTGGGCTTGAACTATGGCTTGCCTTTTTTCTTGTTGTTCTTGTGCCTCCGAGGCCCGGAAGAAATAACAAGTGCAGCCTCCTTCGGCCTAGTCTTCATTTGAGACTGTGCCGTACTCAGTTTGTTCATTAATCCAGCTAAGTTGCAAGCAATCTAATTGCAGTTGAAGTTCATTACAAACTGAGGGAAGGAGTCAGAAAGCGATTGTAGGATAAGGTCGGTCTGGAGAGAAGCATGCATCCTAAAATCAAGAGCCTCCAATCTCTCGATCATAGATATCATTTTGAGGATATGATCCCCTACTTTCTCACCTTCCTTCATCCGATCACCAAACAACTGCTTTGATATCTCATATCGAACAGTTTGCTTGTGCTGCCCATAGAGTTTAGTAAGATGTTCCAGAATCGCCCTTGCAGAGGGCATGTTTTCATGGTCTCTTTAAAGCTCATTGTTCATTGAGGCCATCATGGAACCTCTAACCTTGACATCTTCTTTGACCCATTTCTCATGGGCTTCAACATCTTCCAGACTATCCCTAGTCCGTGCAGGAGCCGGTCGGATGTCCGCCTCCAAGACATAACCGAACTAAGGACTATCCTCGAATTGCGGAGCCAGTCCACAAAATTGGGTCCAGTAAGAGTGTTCTTTTCAAGTAGAATTGTTAGTGGGTTCATTGTCATTTTGAGAGATTTTTCATTTGTTAACTGCAGAGAATAATTTCGAGATTCATTAGTAATTCTTTAATTATGATCCGAGTAAAGAATTTAAGGACCTTCTTTATTTAAAACCTGGCTCCCACTATTTTATCGACACTACACACTCCCCTGTGAAATTCCGAAGTCATGGTTGACTTGATATTGGTGATCGATTTCCTTATAAAGTTTAATAGAGGGCAAAACATACGGATTCTATTCTATTATTCTTTATAAAGTGATATCTAACACCAACCCATCTAATGGATGATTCGACCTTGTTTTACCCCTAGTTCACTTGCCCTCAACCCATACAGTTTCTATGGCTCGCTGAACTATCTAAGTTTAAACCGTCAACTCCTATCAGTCTGACAATTGAATCTCACCCGGAAACTCATACGGATTCTAGGGTTTGATTTGTCACAGCTGAAGACATCTAGTGCACTCTAGGATCTTATCAACCTTCCCCAAAAATATTACCTCGACATACTTGGAAGAATAATATTTCGGTTTCGAATTCAATTTTCCATGAGTTTGATAGAGGGTAGGAAACTTCGTAACATTTTTAACTTAGTGTTTGTAAGTGGGGGAATTACGCGATTAGATATTGCACTTTGCACATTAATTATTTTATAATCGCGGTTTGATGGATTGTTTGTTGTCATACAATATGACAAACATACACAACCTAAATCCACCAAACATGTAGTTCATGGACCGTTCCTAAGTGCCAAGTCATCATCGACTCGATAAAAGAAATTCACAAGTAATCAAATTACAAGTCTCGTATCTTCGTCTTCATGGCGGCTTGTCCTCGGCTCTTCGTCATTGCTAATTTTTTATATTTTTAAAATTTGCATCTTATTCAAATTTACTAAAAAAATAAATTGACTTAAAACGGGCATTACAATACCATCGAGTAAAGTTTCAATAAACTAAGTCCATGAATTACATCACCATTCAAATAATAATTTAACAGTTACATTCAAATTACTGGAAAATACAATTAATCCAAATATTGATCCAATAAATATAAAATTAATCCATCCATTAGAATTTATCCAATTAATTTACACAACCCTTAATTTTAAATTGCTCCAGAGGAAAATAAGTATTTCATTAAATTAATCCTCTTAACAAATAAAAATACCATATTTATATTTTAATCAAATTAAATCTAATTTAATTTGTGGAAATTAATTTATTGAACGAAATATAAAAAGAGAGTCGGAAACACAAGGCCCTAGCCAAGTCCATGGTCTGGCATGGTTGCCGAGCCCTGGCCGAGTGGTCAGCACCCTCTAGGCCGAGCTTGCTGCCGGCAGCCCCGATCTGCCGGGTCCGACCACTGTTCCGGATCGTTTTTCGTCATGAATCTAAAAAATAATATTTTTTAATTTTTATGTTACAAATATAAACCAGTTTTTTAAAATAGAAATAGATTTATATTATAACATAAAATTATGAAAAATAAATTTTTAGATGAACAATTAAAATAATTATGATTGTAAATCATAAAATCATACAAACGAGCATTCCAAATGCCAATATCGAATATACAATCGCATAGACCTTCCCTCCGATACCACTATTGGGATTTGGTAATTAAAAATGAGTATACGCAATAGAAAAATAAAAGCGGTCTAACCAGATAAAAACCGAATACCGAAGAGGATCGATCAAGTATCATATAAATGAATATAAATAGGCGAATATAAAATTAAATAATTCATACCCTCATAGTCCTTTGATAATTTTATCTTGATGGAATAGACGAGGCATGCTTTGATAATTCTGGAGCAACGTAAACCTCCGTTTCTTTTCGTACAACTGACACTAGCACGAGTCAAATCCGTTCAAGTTTGATGAATGATCAAACACCTGAGTGTCTCTATGTTATCACATAGCAGATATTGATCGCATAATTATATATCAATTCGTTCTCTAAATGTACGGCTAGGAACTGATATAATATTTTCTTCTCTTCTCTTCTTCCTTTTCTTTCTCTCTAAGATGAACAAGAAAAATTTAACAAAATTTTGCTCCTTGCCACACTAACTCACGGCCAACACCTATGTGTGTGGGTGTGTGTATGTGTTTTTCAATTTTTAATTGGTGTGAAAGACATACTCATTTATGAATCAAGATAAGATCAAATGATGAGACATCATATCTCATCCATTTCTCCACAACCTATAAACTAAGTCTAACATACTCCACACACCACATTAGCATACTTTGAAGCACGAGAGAGGGTGGCCCACTTTGTTGTTGGTGAGAAAACAAGCTGAGCCACTCGATTCGTCTACTGAATATTCGCGTGTCTAATCCGTTAAGTACACTTCATTTATCTAAAATGTATTTATACTTAATTAATTAATTCAATCAATTATTTTTATCAAATACAAAATTATAATTATATTTCTCCAAGAAATAATTATTTATAAATTAATTTAATCACCCAGTAATTGATTTCAATCCATAAGACCGCATCGATTTATCCAATAAATCATATCGGATATCTACTATCCAATATTAATGAAGAGATAGTAAATTCATAGTTATCTATCAAATATCCTTGTGCACGAATCCATAGGTTTGTCTGAGTCGACAATGGGAGGAATCAAGGAGTAGGGGAACACTTAACCAGTCTAGTGGCCCGCACCGCGACCCAACTTAGAACAAATGATATAATCATTCTAAAACCATTATGTCGTGAATATAGTATATATGTATAAACCCATAAATCATATGTCCCGGTCAAGTATTAAGGTCAGGGTAAAGTCAAACCCTATTGTAACTTGATTCTATGCACTTTGTCAATAGAAATTGAGACCATCGAGCTCTCGTGGATCAAATACAACTAATTCTCAATGCTTTGGCAAAGACTTATGATCTCATTTGTCATTAACCACATAGCACATTTACCTGCTCACTTACATGAGAAATAATCATATCTTGGTATTCCTTGGAGACTGCTACTTGCCCACTAAGTTGCACTTCGAGGTTGATCCCACTAACCGGTGATTGATCGAAGTACTCTAATGACTAACTTAATGTCACAAGCACATCTCCTACTGAAACCTCAAGCTAAAGGTTCACGTTTACCTATTACAACCTTTCAATTCAGTTATTGACAATCCCAGAGTGAAGTATATGTG
The DNA here is from genome assembly GCA_033398695.1 of Orobanche coerulescens. Taxonomy (NCBI): domain Eukaryota; kingdom Viridiplantae; phylum Streptophyta; class Magnoliopsida; order Lamiales; family Orobanchaceae; genus Orobanche; species Orobanche coerulescens. Next base: position 111,395,991 of record CM065811.1, on the reverse strand, counting down.
ACCGAGTCGAGGTGAGTCAAGTTTGAGTATACTAATCCATTAACATACCGATAACTTGTGCTCCTACTAACATTTAGTGAAGACAGGCACTCAACATGTCAAAGTACATGTTATACAAGTCTTGTCTAAACTTACTGCTCATTTAAGTTTTAGCAACTTGTAAGACCTAAACACTTCAAATGCCTATCTCCTTATCTCCATAAGGAGTGAAATGATTGCTCTCAAATTCAAGGACTGTTATTTTATATACCAAATAACAATACCAGTGATATACAATAATATTAAAATAATAAATGTGTTATTAAATTTAATATTCATAATTACAATATAGTGATCTCACTCTCTCATCCTCTAAGTGGCATTCGAGGGCATATTCCTGACAAAGTCAAGGGCCCAAAGAGATAAATGACTTTAAGCGATTATGATTATTGATTCCAGTGCCCTGTGAGATATTACTGCTGGTGTGTGAGATTATCGGACAGGAATTTATGATCATTTATGATGTATAAAACTTTTTTCCATGTATAGCAGTTTAGTGTGTTGGGATTCTGTAATTAAAACGAGTTACGCGGCGGAATAATAAAACCGGTCTAACTGGATAAAAACTAAAAACCTAAGAGGATTAATCAAGCATCGGATAAATGAATATAAATAGATGGATATAAAATTAAAGAAGTCGTACCCTCATATTCCTTTGATAATTTTATCATGGCGGCAAAACCCGAGCCAAGCTTTGATAATTCCCGAGCAACGTAAAACTCCATTTCTTTTTGTACAACCAACACTAACACAAATCTAATTCGTTGAAGTTTGATGAATGATCAAACACCTAAGATGTTGAGTGTTCTCCATTATCACGCGGAGGATATTGATCGGAAAAATTATATATCAATTCATTCTCTAAGAACACAGCTAAGAATTGATATAGTATTTTTCTTCTCTTCTCTTCTTCCTTTTCTTTCTCTCTAAGATGAACAAGAAAAACTTAAGAAAATTTTGCTCCCTGCAACAATATACTCACGGCTAGCACCTATCTGTGTGTGTATGTGTTTTTCAAGTTGTAAATGATGTGAACGACTTACTCATTCTATAAATAAAGACAAGATCAAATGAGGAGATATGATATCTCGTCCATTTCTACGGAACATATAAAATAAGTCTAACACACTCCACACGCCACATTAACATACTTTGAAGCACGAGAGAGGGCGGACCACTTTGTCGTTGGTGAGAAAACAAGCCGAGCGACTCGATTCGTGTACCGGATATTTTCGTGTCTAATCCGTTAAGTACACTTCATTATCTAAAATGTATTTATACTTAATTAATCCAATTAATTAATTTTATCAAATACAAAATTACAATTATATTTCTCCAAGAAATAATTATTTATAAATTAATTTAATCACCCAGCAATTGATTTCAATCCATAAGACTGCATCGATTTACCCAATAAATCATATTAGATATCTAATAACCAGTACTAATAAAGATGTAATATCCGTGTTTTCTATTTTCGGTAATTTCTATTTTTGGTGTATGTTCGTTTCGGACAACTCGCTTAGCACTGTTTTGGAATTCTGAATCTATTTTGTTCTTGGAGTTTTTCCGTCTGGATGAGTTTCGAGGATGTTTTTGCATAATTTCATCTTAAATTATATCTTGCCGTATGTACGTTCGATTCTCGTAAAACTTGTTCGTTTCCGTTGTTTCTTGTTTTGTATAAGTTTGTATGGTTGAGTTGGTCGTGTTGAAATTTTTGGTTTGTTAATACGACGTTGCATCGCGATTTTTCGGGCTCTTGGGCCGTTTTTGTAATTTTCATAAGTTTGGGGAATTTCGCTTCATTTGCTTCATTTGAGACTCTCTAGTGATCGGGATTATATTTTCTTTCAAAACTCAGCTTCGTTGTTTTGGATACCCCATGTTTATACTTTTGATTCTATCCTTGTGTTGCGTTTCGTCGTTGTATCGATCGTCCGAGCTAAGTGATTAGCAAAGGCTGAATCGCCGCATGCATAACGTACGTTATGCATGCTCCTTTACGTACGTTATATAGGTATCATAACGTACGTTATACCCCATTGGTAACGTACGTTATGGTTTCGCAGAAAGTGTCCAAATTGTTCGTTACGTACGTTAACCTGAGAGGGGTTACGTACGTAACCTTCATAACGTACGTTAACAATAGGCGTTAACGTACGTAACTCGCCGTCAGGTCTTTTAATTCCTGACTTATTTCCGGTCGACTTATTTCACTCCTTTTCTTTCTTTCTCGCGACGTGAGCTTCCTTTGGGCGATTTCAAGCGATTCATCCAGCGCAATCCGTAGGAACCTTCTGAAGATCGATTTTTGCGTCCCAAGCAAGGTTTATCATCATCATAATCATCCTCCATCCGTCCGAATCGAGGTATACATCGATGAACCCTAGTTTTTTTGGGGATTTCGGGATTTTTGGCATAATTCTTCCTTTTTATCCATTTTGGCTTCGACGACTTGTTAGATTACGATTGTGTAGTCGTAAATCCCTTGTTTCCAGTATAGTTTAACGGATTTAACCTAGTAATTTCTTCATTGTTAGATTATAGCCATCGTGGACTTCGTATTTTCCGGCAAATCGTTCCAAGGGGTAGAATTAGAATTAATTCTTACTTTCCGCAATATTGAGACTTGTGTATACCATTATTGTGTTAGGAACGGATTTGGGAAGATTGTTCGGACCGAAACCTATTCCTTCGTCGTTTCCTTCGTTTCGTTTCATTCAAGGCAAGTACATGTATTACATTCCATTATGTGCGTATGATTTTGATGCGAATGTGATTGTTTCTCTTCCACCTGGGGATGGCATGTGGCCTCTGGGGGCCAATACTAATGGGTACGGCCACGGAAGTGGACTTGGGTGCGTGCGTTGATGTTCTTCCACCTGGGGACGGTTCGACGGGACCTCTGGGGGCCGATACTAATGGGTACGGCCGCGGAAGTGGTTTCTCACCTGGGGACGGTCCGACGGGACCTCTGGAGACCGATACTAATGGGTACGGTCGCGAGTTACCAAGCGTGGATAATTGTGATGTGGAAAAATTTGTTGATACCCGGTTTTGGTGTTAATGTTATATTCCGGAATATTGATTTTCAAAATGATTTTTCTAACAAATTGTTTGCGTTGAATCGTGTGTGTATATAATGTTGTTTAATTGTGTACTTGCACTAGCTATTCGAATGCTAACCCCTTAAATGGGGAAAATGCGTCTTATGCATTTCAGGTACTGGTCGAGCCGAGGAGCCGGCACGGGATGCGCAAGCAAAGGATGGGATGGCATGATGATGTGGCTCGAGTCTGTATTTTTTTTCTGTTTTGTCATTGCATCTATTGAATACTGGAGTTAGACTGTTTATTCTTAAACATGGTTTAATTCCCCTGCGTGGGCAATAAATTGGTATTTAACTTATGTCTCATGTTCTCCGTTAAAATGTTTTGGCCGAGGCCACGGCCTTATTTATTTTTGGGTACATCATTTGGGTTATCATTGTGGTTTACGTGTCATGAGTTAGCCTGGTAGACCTCATGGGGGTTCTACGGCGTGTAATGTCCCATTTGTGAATTGGGGTGTTACATTTATGGTATCAGAGCCTAGGTTTTGAATGCCTAGGTCATCGCTAATTTTGGGTCCGCTGGTTGTGTCGTTAGAGTCAGTCGTTGAGCCTAATATCATCGTGCTACCGTCTTTTCATGCGACCCGTGGCTGTAAGTCTCCTCGAACTCTTATATTTCTGTATTCATTTTCTTGCATTGTTCGGAATTGAGAATTATGATACCAACCTTGTAAATTGTGAATCTTTCTGATCTTGTTCCTTTCGTATTTTCTTCAGTATGTTGAGAGGTCGTGGTAGACCAGCTAGGGGACGCGGCCGAGGCCGTGGTCGGGGTGCTGATAATGAAGAGGGCTCACTTTCTCAGTCCTCTGCAGACTCAGCCTCTCACTCGGTGCCGTCGGGTAATAATTCCGACGCCGGGGCTACTGCCGTACTTCAGCAGTTAGTAGCCCAGCTTACTCAGATAGCTCAGGGTGGACGCCAGAATCCACCCCCGACACCTGAAGAGGAAGCTAGTAAGTGGCTTCAGACGGTGACTAAGATGCACCCACCTCGTTTCTCCGGATCTTCTGACTCCCTCGGTTGGGAGAATTGGCTCTTTCAGTTGTCCAGGACCTTTGATGCCGTAGCTTGTCCTGAAGACAGGAGGGTACATATTGTAACACCCCAAACTAGGCGGATATTACAGTGCCGTGGACCCCTGACTGGGACCCACTAGGCGAATGAAAAAGGATGAATTACACAGGGTAAATGTAGTACCGAACCACATTACAACATCAATTACTCCGATTAGGAGTTTCATACAACACACCAGGATAAAATAGAATACATGTGTATCTTATGTGACGATAAAATACACAACACTGAATGAAACGAGTATTCAAATGGAATGTCTGCAGCGGAATAAATAAAGGAAACACAAATGATCAATAAATGATCGAATGCAGTCGGGCCCCTTCTAGTATCATTAGACTCTCGCCGTCAACGTGCTCTCCCTGTGCTTTTGCCTTGCCATGACCTGAGAAACAAATATCCCCAAACGGGGTCAGTTATACAGAACAACAATCCTCCAGAGTTGAATAAACACAATCATGATTATATCTGAAATTATGAAATATCATGTCGAAACATACGCAATCAAACATGCTATATGAATCAACTAACAGTACGGCTCAAAGGGTGGCGCCACACTACGCCCGGGATGGAAATGTGTCCGTGCACAAGCCACCAACGAGTATCGATCGAATACACGTGTGGTCTTGTACCTAATCAGTATCACGAAACAATCAATCTCGTGCATACCCAATGTGAGGCCATCAACCAACACACGACTATAATGTGCCCGACATGAAAACCCTACACATACCAACCGGCACGCCAGTATGACCCGGAATGCCACGATATAACAAAAGTGACATCGAAAATGAATAATGACTCACCGAGGTGGAATGGTAACGAAATAAATGACAGCTCAATGAAAAGATTGGAACCGCTGCTCCTTATGACTGAAACGATTAATTGATAACAACAAGTTTTGATACGATTAATATAATGATGAGTGATTTATGATTATGAATGAACAACAACAAAAGGGATGAATATCCTTTTAACCGAGTAAGAATTAACTTACTCAATACCGGTGACAATTATCCTTCCACGAACAACGTCCTAATTGAAATATCGGTCGCTCGAACAACCTTGAATTATACAATATCCAACAACTCGTTCAATATACGAATCAAACACGAATATAACGAATTCAAAACGTCGATACGATTAAACCAAGTCCATAGAGGCATTAAATCAAACACGTTGTATCCAAACTCCGATGGTTTACAATCAAACCTCAATATACCAATATCAGAATCTCCAAGAAGTGTTTTAAACCAACAAAACATCTCCAATACGATCAATAATCCGTTATGAATATCCAAAAATGTGATTATAACAACAATTAGTCGAAAATTCCCAATTCCAACTCGATATTCAAGGTGTTCTTGAATAATCCCTCAATAATCCAATGAATCCTTATACAAACTCATAATCATATACATATCCCTTCATATAACATGATTATAACGTCCAAAACATCCTATCTCAACACAAAATCAAGTCCAAAGTGTTGAAGGAATTACCTCTTGATGATCCAAGTGCTTTAATCCAAGAACACGCGTTTAATCGAGTATTCGGGCTTCACGATCGAAAGGAGATGAAGAAAATCAAACACCCAAATGATTTGTGAAGGAAAACCCTCCTCAAGCTTCCTCTCTCGGTTGCAAGTGAAAAAATGGGAAAGAAATGGAAGAAATGGAAAAAACGAATTTAAAGGAGTTGATCGCTGCCGACACGCCCGTGCCGATCGGGCACGATCGTGTCGCACGCTGGCCGACAAGTGGCCGACAGGACTCGATCGTGTCCTCGATTGACACGGTCAGCGGTCTTGAGGGCCTTCCGATAGCGACTCCGTCCGACAATGACTTCGGCATGACTCGACCGTGTCCCTGACACGGCCGGGCGTGTCGGCATGCTCCAGGCTTATCCTAAGAGAGACGGCCGCCGTGTCGGACGACACGGCCCACCGGGCGGCGAAACTTCGCATTTCCGGACGAGTACGGCACGGGCCGTGTCGGACGACACGGCCGAGTTCGGTCGGCAGTGATCGGCCAAAAACTGAAACGACCATAACTCTCTCGTCCGGACTCCGATTGACTCACCGTTTGAACCATTGGAAAGCTAATTCGATGCTCTATAATATTGCAAAGATTTAGAATTTTTGGAGTTACCAAAAATTAATGGTGATTTAACAAAGTCGAACTCATAAGAAGAAAGTTGAAACAATGAACAATAATGATACACAACTCGAAGTTTTTCCGAACGGTGAACCCGGTGAATGAACATGATTGATGAATGATTATAATTGAGTGAAAATACACTAAGTGACAATTACAGACTGATAATTACTGAATGAAAAGGAATGAATTACAACTGGGTATTACATACTCCCCCCCTTAAAAGGAGTTTCGTCCCCGAAACTAAGGGTCAAACAACTCGGGATAACTCTCCCGCATATTCTCCTCGGTTTCCCAAGTGGCCTCTTCGACTCCATGTCTAGACCACTGAATCTTGACCAAAGGGATCGTATTATTCCTCAACTGTTTGATTCGCCGCTCTAACACTCGTACAGGACGCTCCTCGTACGAATGATCATCTGCGATCTCGATTTCGTCGAACTGGAGTATGTGACTCGGGTCGGCAACATACTTCCGCAACTGAGAGACATGAAACACATTATGAATTCGGCTCAACGCCGGAGGTAAAGCCAATCGATAAGCTAACTCGCCTACTCGATCCAAAATCTCGAACGGTCCAATGAATCTCGGACTCAACTTTCCCCTCTTCCCAAAACGGAAGATACCACGACTCGGGGATACCTTGACCAACACATGGTCACCAGCCTCGAACTCTAATGGTCGACGACGGTTATCTGCATATGATTTCTGTCGACTCTGAGCTGTCAACAAACGACTCCTGATCAAAGCTACCTTCTCACGGGCGGCTATAAGCATATCGGGCTCGGTGCCGATTGATTCTGATAAGTCATCCCAACACAACGGAGATCGACAACGACGACCGTACAAGGCCTCGTAAGGTGCCATCTTAATCGAAGCGTGCCAACTATTATTATACGTGAACTCGATCAACGGTAGTTGGGCTTCCCAATCGTCCTTCCAATCGAGGACGCAAGCTCTCAACATGTCCTCTAATGTCTGAATAGTCCTCTCTGATTGTCCGTCGGACTGAGGATGAAAGGCAGTACTGAGATTAAGCTGAGTTCCCATAGCACGATGAATCGATTTCCAAAAATGTGACACAAACCGTCCGTCACGATCGAAAACGATACTTTTAGGAGTACCGTAGTCTCACCATCTCTTTGATGAATAGTCAGCAAGTCTCTCGACCCCAAGTATCCTTAATCTCAAGAAAATGAGCTGATTTAGTTAAGCGGTCCACAATCACCTGCATCGTATTCATGCCACGACGACTGGCCGGCAAACTCGTGATGAAATCCATAGAAATGTCTTCCCATTTCCACTGAATAGGGAGAGGTTTCAGATACCCGCACGGCCGATGTTCAATCTTGACTTGTTGGCAAGTTAAGCATCTCGAAACAAATTCCGCGACTTCTCGCTTCATATTACTCCACCGGTAATTTTGTTTCGTGTCTTTATACATCTTGCTAGACCCCGGTGAACAGAATAAGGGGTAGCATGAGCTTCTCTCAAAATCGAGTTTTTCAACTCGTCATTCGCAGACGCACAACCGGTTCTTAAACCTCAAAAGTCCATCCTCGTGGACCACGAATCCGTGGGCTTTCTCGAGTCACATCCTCACGGATGCGCAACAATGAAGGGTCTCGAACTCGATTCTCTCGATTACCTCCACAAGAGACGATGAAATCTCTAACATACAAAGTTGTCCCCGACTGCCGGGCTGCACTCGATCTCGGTCTAAGGAATTCCTGTTGAAGCTCCTTCGAATCGTTAAACGAGCAAGCATCCGCTCCCGAACGGACTTACGACTCAAGGCGTCGCGACAACGTCGCCTTGCCGGGTGGTAAAGGATCTCAATATCATAATCCTTGATTAGTTCTAACCACCGCCTCTGTCGCATATTTAACTCCTTCTGAGTAAATATATACTTTAAACTTTTATGATCGGTGAATATCTGACAGGTAACGCCATAAAGATAATGACGCCAAATTTTTAAAGCGAACACCACGGCTGCTAGCTCCAGATCGTGAGTCGGATAATTAACCTCGTAAGGTCTCAATTGCCGTGAAGCATAGGCAATAACCTTTCCATTCTGCATGAGCACACAACCGAGACCCTGTTTGGACGCATCACTATAAACTACAAATCCCTCCGTCCCCTGCGGCAAGGAAAGTACAGGTGCTGACATTAACCGGCTCTTGAGTTCCTCAAAACTCCATTGACACGCGTCGGACCACGTGTATTTCTTATCCTTCCGAAAAAGGTTCGTCAAGGGTTGAGCGATTTTAGAAAATCCCTCCACAAATCGCCGATAGTAGCCCGCTAATCCGAGAAAACTTCTGATTTCCTTAACATTCTTCGGAGGTAACCAGTCTCGGATAGCCTCCGTCTTCTGAGGGTCGACACGAACTCCGTCTGATGAAATTACATGTCCAAGAAAAGTCACCTCAGACATCCAGAACTCGCATTTGGAAAACTTTCCATAGAGTTGCTCTTGTCTCAACACGTCGAGAATCTGATGAAGATGAATCTCGTGTTCCTCTCGGTTACGAGAATAAATCAAAATGTCATCGATGAAGACAACAACAAACCGATCCAAAAAGTCGATGAAGACCCGATTCATTAGTTCCATGAATACCGCAGGTGCATTAGTTAGCCCGAACGGCATAACTACGAACTCAAAATGACCATAGCGTGTTCAAACGCCGTCCTCGCGATATCCGACTCTCGAATCCGTGGTGATGATATCCGGATCTTAAGTCGATCTTGGAAAATCAAGCTCCTCAAGTTGATCCAAAAGGTCATCGATACGGGGTAAAGGATACTTATTCTTGATCGTCACCCTATTCAACTCCCGATAATCGATACACAAGCGAAAAGAACCATCCTTCTTTTTGACAAACAGCACTGGTGCTCCCCACGGAGACGCACTCGGTCGGATATAACCTTTCTCGAACAATTCCTCAAGTTGATTCTTCAACTCCTGCATTTCAGTCGGGGCCATACGATATGGTGCCTTCGATATCGGAGACGTACTAGGCTCCAACTCAATCGTGAATTCCACATCTCTCTGTGGAGGCAAACCAGGTAACTCGTCTCGAAATACATCGGCATATTCTTTCACAACCGGAATATCCGACAACAATACTGATGAGTTTTCGGTTTTGGTCATATAGCACCAATAACCAACACATCCCTGACTGAGTAACCGTACTGCTTTCATCAAATTAATGACTTTACCAGAACAGCCGGGATTACCTCCCTGAAAAACACATTCAAACCCATCGTCTGAAATGATAGTGACCATACGCTTACGGACACTAATGATGGCATCATGACGATCCATCCAGTCAATACCCAAGATGACGTCGTCCCTCGGCAAATCTACTACGATTAGGTCCGCTGGCCATACACGACCATGAAATTGAATCGACAATTACGAATCTCACGATTCACGATAATTCGTCTCGTCGTAGACCAATGACATAAGGCTCACAACTAGTAGCACTACCCACGTAGTCTACGCAAACATGACTCGGAAATGAATGAATGTGATGCACCGGTGTCAAAAAGGGTACACACAAAGTTGAGATAGAATATCGAGTGTACGAGATCATCCGGCCTCTGGATCGTCGGTCTTCTTCATCTCATAAATTCGGGGCTTTCCGCCCCAGAGCCGACGCTCCGTCGATAGCTCTTGGCTCCGCCTTTAGCTCTGTCGTCTTGAACGACGCAGCCGAGTGGCTTTGATTCTCGCACCTTGAATGACACAGGGCCGAGATGACGCCGAGTAGGTTTAGAGTCCCTTGGCAAAACGGGCCCTATGCCCGGCAATCCTGATTGTGGCACGTGATGATGCCCGGACATTGGGTGCTGAAATGACCCTGTTCCTCACAGTTGAAATAGGTGATGGCCGAACTGGCCGCTCGTGACTGAGATTCCGCAGGTTTAGACGCCGTGGGAGGTCGCTCAAAAAAAGTAGAGCCCGTACGTGGTTTCTTGAAAGTGGCCTGACGCCCGTCAGACTGATTACGGTTCTTAGATTTCTTGCCAGCAGATGAAGGTTGTTGCTTAGCAATCTCTTTGGCAGTGAGCTCGTAAGTAAGAGCTTTCTCAATGAATTCAGCCAACGTGGTACAATTATGATTAAGCAGTTGTAATCTCATACGGGATTTCACCTCTTCTTTGAAATACTTGATCTTGTCCGCTTCTGAGTGAATGATAGATGAGGCGAACGGAAGAAGTTCCTGAAATTTTTCGGCGATGGCGAGAACATCATCATCCGCCGAAAGGTCGGGAGTGAGTAATTCCGACAACTTGGCCTCCCTGAGTGGGGCCGGATAGTACCTCTCCATCATGAGAGTCTTGAACTGATCCCAAGTACATGATCCGTCTGTGGGCTTCAACGATAACCACCATGAATGAGCGCTCTTACCAAGATAGTAAGCCGCAATCGAAACTTTATGCCCTTCGTGGCAATCCACCATAGCAAATAATTTTTCGAAATGCTCAAGCCAATGGACGATATCCGCCGGCTCGGATGAGCCCTCAAAGGTAGGTGGTCGCCGCGAGAGATATCGCTAATGATATTGCTTACACCCCTCTCTTGCCTCTGAGGCGGCGGCGGAGGAGCCCGTTGATTTTGAATAGTGGAGTTATGCATCGTCTCGCATCAATTTGTGTCATCTGGGTCATCTGGGCCATCATGCCCTGCATAAAGCGAGTGGGTCAACCCGAACACCTTCTCGACCGAGCGGTGTCCCGAGTACGACTCACGATAGAGACTGATAACGTCCCTGTGAATGAGTAGCAGCGTCGCCGCTAGATGAATTAGCATTATCCCTCGCATTCGCACGTGTATTCACACGAGCTCTCGGGATTCGGCCCGCACCACGGCCTCGTCCTCCTCGTCCTCTGCCGCTCTTTCCATCAAGTGGAAAGTTACATGATGATTAAATCTCCCACATGAATATCACGTTATGATTACGTAATTAAATGATGAAAATGAGCATACACGTTCTAACACAATGATTATATGAATGATTAACTGAGGTGACATGATTATCTGATGAAACTATTGAAATGATTATCTTGAACAAGTTAACAAGATTAATGATATGATCATCCAGATCAACAATCGAGTAATGAAATGAATTGAGTGATTAATGAGTTAAAATGACCGTCCTGGTCAAAATGAAAATGATGTTGGAGGATTGTTAACTGATAAATTATGAATGAGTGATAATTGCCAGAAATTATACCATGGCGTTAGAAGTCTTACAGTTCTTTCGGTCTGATTGGCTCGGCATCCGCACAGGTCACACGTGATGCGAAAGTCCAATGATACTAGTCCGATGACAATGATTTCAAATGAGACATAACTTGGAGGGTAGTATTCAAAACCACGCTCTGATACCAACTCTGTAACACCCCAAACTAGGCGGATATTACGGTCCGTGGACCCCCGATCCGGGACCCACTAGGCGAATGAAAAAGGATGAATTACACAGGGTAAATGTAGTACCGAACCACATTACAACATCAATTACTCCGATTAGGAGTTTCATACAACACACCAGGATAAAATAGAATACATGTGTATCTTATGTGACGATAAAATACACAACACTGAATGAAACGAGTATTCAAATGGAATGTCTGCAGCGGAATAAATAAAGGAAACACAAATGACTGGATAAATGACTGAACAGACTGGGGCCCCTTCTAGTATCATTAGGACTCCTCGCCGTCAACGTTCTCTCCGTGTGCTTTTGCCTTGCCATGACCTGAGAAACAAATATCCCCAAACGGGGTCAGTTATACAGAACAACAATCCTCCAGAGTTGAATAAACACAATCATGATTATATCTGAAATTATGAAATATCCTGTCGAAACATATGCAATCAAACATGCTATATGAATCAACTAACAGTACGGCTCAAAGGGTGGCGCCACACTACGCCCGGGATGGAAATGTGTCCGTGCACAAGCCACCAACGAGTATCGATCGAATACACGTGTGGTCTTGTACCTAATCAGTCTCACGAAACAATCAATCTCGTGTGCACACCCAATGTGAGGCCATCAACCAACACACGACTATAATGTGCCCGACATGAAAACCCTACACATACCAACCGCACGCCAAGATGACTCGAATGCCACGATATAACAAAAGTGACATCGAAAATGAATAATGACTCACCGAGGTGGAATGGTAACGAAATAAATGACACCAATGAAAAGATTGGAACCGCTGCTCCTTATGATCAAACGATTAATTGATAACAACAAGTTTTGATACGATTAATATAATGATGAATGATTTATGATTATGAATGAACAACAACAAAAGGGATGAATATCCTTTTAACCGAGTAAGAATTAACTTACTCAATACCGGTGACAATTATCCTTCCACGAACAACGTCCTAATTGAAATATCGGTCGCGAACAACCTTGAATTATACAATATCCAACAACTCGTTCAATATACGAATCAAACACGAATATAACGAATTCAAAACGTCGATACGATTAAACCAAGTCCATAGAGGCATTAAATCAAACACGTTGTATCCAAACTCCGATGGTTTACAATCAAACCTCAATATACCAATATCTTAATCTCCAAGAAGTGTTTTAAACCAACAAAACATCTCCAATACGATCAATAATCCGTTATGAATATCCAAAAATGTGATTATAACAACAATTAGTCGAAAATCCCCAATTCCAACTCGATATTCAAGGTGTTCTTGAATAATCCCTCAATAATCCAATGAATCCTTATACAAACTCATAATCATATACATATCCCTTCATATAACATGATTATAACGTCCAAAACATCCTATCTCAACACAAAATCGAAGTCCAAAGTGTTGAAGGAATTACCTCTTGATGATCCAAGTGCTTTAATCCAAGAACACGCGTTTAATCGAGTATTCGGGCTTCACGATCGAAAGGAGATGAAGAAAATCAAACACCCAAATGATTTGTGAAGGAAAACCCTCCTCAAGCTTCCTCTCTCGGTTGCAAGTGAAAAAAATGGGAAAGAAATGGAAGAAATGCTGAAAAAAACGAATTTAAAGGAGTTGACTGCCTGCCGGACACGGCCCGTGCCGATCGGCACGGTCGTGTCGCACAATTGGCCGACAGCTGGCCGACAGGGACTCGACCGTGTCCTGATTGACACGGTCGCGGCCGAGGGCCTTCCGATAGCGACTCCGTCCGACAATGACTTCGGCATGACTCGACCGTGTCCTCGGGACACGGCCGGGCGTGTCGGCGATGCTCCGAGCTTCTCCTAAGAGTATGGCACGGGCCGTGTCGGACGACACGGCCGAGTCTGGTCGGCGAAACTTCGCATTTCCGGACGAGTACGGCATCGGCCGTGTCGGACGACACGGCCGAGTTCGGCCGGCAGTGATCGCCAAAATCAAACGACCATAACTATCTCGTCCGGACTCCGATTGAGTCACCGTTTGAACCATTGGAAAGCTAATTCGATGCTCTATAATATTGCAAAGATTTAGAATTTTTGGAGTTACCAAAAATTAATGGTGATTTAACAAAGTCGAACTCATAAGAGGAAAGTTGAAACAATGAACAATAATGATACACAACTCGAAGTTTTTCCGAACGGTGAACCCGGTGAATGAACATGATTGATGAATGATTATAATTGAGTGAAAATACACTGAGTGACAATTACAGACTGATAATTACTGAATGAAAAGGAATGAATTACAACTGGGTATTACACATATTGCCCAATACCTCCTGGATAAGGAAGCTGCGGCCCAGAGACCGTCGGGCCACTTGGGATGAGTTCAGGGCTGCTATGGAAGCAGAATATTGTCCGCCGCCAGTGAAGGAGCGCAGAATTGTGGAGTTCTTCACCGCTACACCTCAGGATGTGCCTATTTCACAGGCCATCATTTCTTACAATCAGCAGTTGGGTTTCGTGAGAGATCAAGTGAGAACGGAGGCTGATAAAATCCGTTACTTCAATATGCACATGAAGCCGCATATTAGACAGAGTATGGCGCCGCTCATGTGTGCCACTTTGAAGGAATACCAGGATCGCGCTCTGGCGATCGAGATGGTTGTCCCGGAATCAGAGTCGGTTTCGGAAGTTAAGAAGCAGAAGACTACTGACGGGTTCTCACGGAAAGGTGGTCGGGCGAGATCTCGCTCGCTCCTACACTGGAGGAGGCCGTTTCATCAGCCGGTGGGTCTCGTGGTAACAGTCGATCACAGTTGCACCAAGGGAAAGTTTGTTTTAATTGCAGTCAGCCCGAGCACGTTGTGAAGGATTGCCCATTTCCGTTAGTTGCTTGCTTTACTTGTGGACAGACCGGGCATCGGGCAGCTCATTGTGAGAGGGCCACCAGGGTAGCTAGAGTTCCGACTACCACTGCCGATCAGAGGGATCACAGCTCTCCAGCTACTCATGTTCCGTAGGGTTCGAGTCGTGGTAGAGGTCGGAGTCAGCCGGATCGCCGCGCAGCGTCGAGTTCGGGTTCAGTTCACCCCCGATTGTATCAGATGAGGCGTACAGAGGAGACAGATGTTCCAGTGGCGTCAGGTACTACTCAGATCCTTACTCATCCAAAGGTCGTGCTTTTTGATTCGGGTGCTACCCATTCCTTTATTGCTTCGGATTGTGTGAGTCGTATTGGTTTTGACTGCTTGTTTGAGTGTGAGCCATTTGTAGTGGGTACACCCAGTGGGGATCGTATGGTTGGGGACCGGGAAGTTAGGGATTTCCCAGTGAGGATCGGGAGCCGGGATTGGCCCTCGAATCTCATTGTTATAGACCTTAAGGGTGAGGATTTGATCCTCGGGGACGATTGGTTGGATCGTCACGGTGCTATCATGAACTATCGGACCCGTACCATCTCGATAGTTGCCGAGGACGGCACCGAGCATACTCTCGTCGGTTGTAAGCCAGGTAGATCGGGGAGTGTGATTAGCGCCTTGAAGGCGATGAAACTTCTGAACCAGGGCTGTGTCGGCTACTGGTGTTTCGCTCTGCAGGCGGAAGATGGTGGGGTTGACATATCGTCGATTCCAGTGGTTAGCGAGTATCCCGATGTATTTCCGGATGACTTGCCGGGATTACCACCACATCGAGAGGTGGAGTTTCCTATTGATCTTGAGCCGAATGCGGCCCCTATTTCTCGAGCACCGTACCGTATGGCACCGTCAGAGATGCTCGAGTTGAAAAATCAGTTGGGAGAATTGTTAGATAAAGGGTATATTCGACCGAGCGCATCGCCTTGGGGTGCGCCTGTACTTTTTGTTAAGAAGAAGGATGGATCGCTTCGTTTATGTATCGATTATCGAGAATTAAACAAGTTGACCATCAAAAATAAATACCCTTTGCCCCGGATTGACGACTTGTTTGATCAGCTTCAGGGGGCGACAGTCTTTTCGAAGATTGATTTGCGATCGGGCTACTACTAGTTGAGGATTCGGGACGTCGATATTCCGAAAGCTGCCTTTCGGACGAGGTATGGCCATTACGAGTTTGTGGTTATGCCTTTCGGGCTAACCAATGCCCCAGCAGTGTTCATGCAGTTGATGAACAAAGTTTTTATTGAGTATCTGGACAAATTCGTAGTCGTTTTTATCTACGATATTCTTATCTATTCACGGAGTCGGGAGGAGCACGCCTTACATCTCCGGATTGTATTAGACACTTTGAGGGCCGAGCAGTTGTACGCGAAGTTCTCTAAGTGTGAGTTTTGGCTCGAGGAAGGGACGTTCCTCGGGCATGTGATTTCAGCAGAGGGAGTTCGGGTAGATCCGCAGAAGATAGAGGCAGTGATGGCTTGGGAGCCGCCTAAGAATGTGAAGGAGGTGAGGAGTTTTCTGGGTCTTGCCGGCTATTACCGTAGATTCGTTGAGGGATTTTCTAAGATCGCTAGACCACTCACTCAGTTGCTCCAAAACTCGAAGTTCGAGTGACCGCATGCATGACAGACGCTTTGACGAGTTAAAGAGACGTTTGACTACCGCACCCGTTTTAGCATTGCCTCAGGGGAACGGAGATTTCGTAGTGTATAGTGATGCTTCGGGCCTTGGGCTTGGATGTGTTTTGATGCAGAGAGACAGAGTGATTGCTTATGCGTCCCGCCAATTGAAACCTTATGAGGTAAATTATCCCACGCAGGATTTGGAGTTAGTCATGCGGTCGCCTTAAAGATATGGAGGCATTATATCTATGGGTCGTCGTGTAAGATTTTTTCGGACCACAAGAGTCTGAAGTACATCTTCAGCCAGAAAGAGTTGAATATGAGGCAGCGTAGGTGGTTAGAGCTAATTAAAGATTACGACCTCGAGATACTTTACCATCCGGGTAAGGCCAACGTAGTGGCTGATGCGTTGAGCCGAAAACCGATGGCTTTACAGATGTTAGAGGTACTTACACCACAGAGTAGGGTCCAGCGAGATTTCATCTGTCAGAATATTGAGGTTTGGGTTCGTAGAGTTCAGGCCGACTTTGTGCGTTAGAGACCACTTCGTCCTTGATCGATGATATTAAGGCGAAACAAGATGATGATCCGTGTTTGGTCCAATTGAGGGAGGATGTGAGGAAGGGGAAAGCCCCTGGATTTGTGATTCAGATGATGGCGTTCGAGATTTCGCGGCATTATGTGTACCGAATGTTATTGAGCCGAGTCAAGATCTTGAGCGAAGCTCATACCACGCCTTACTCCATACATCCTGATACGAGTAAAATGTACAAGGACGTGAGGAGTAACTACGGTGGAGTAATTTGAAGACAGACGTTAGCGAGTTCGTGTCGAGATGTTTGACCTGTCGGCAGGTTAAGATCGAGCATCAGCGACCAGCGGGTTTTTATGACCACTTCCCATCCCGGAGTGGAAATGGGAGGATATTTCTATGGATTTCATTACCGGATGCCTAGGACTCGGATCGAATGAACATGATTTGGGTTATTGTCGATCGACCACCAAATCAGCTCATTTTCTCGGGTATTAAGGACACTTGGGGTCCAGAGACCGCACGAGTGTTTATTGCAGAGATCGTGAGATTACATGGGACTCCTAAGAGTATTGTTTCGGATCGTGATGGCCGGTTTGTATCACATTTTTGGCCGGCTGTTCATCGAGCTTTGGGGACTGAGTTGAGACTCAGTACGTCTTACCACCCTCAGACTGACGGGCAGTCAGAGCGGACGATCCAGACGTTGGAGGATATGTTGAGAGCCTGTGCCCTAGATTGGAAGGATGATTGGGAGTCGCACTTGCCGTTGATCGAGTTTACGTACAACAATAGTTGGCACGCCTCGATCAAAATGGCACCATTTGAGGCATTGTATGGTAGGAGGTGCAGATCGCCGTTGTGTTGGGACGATGCGTCCGAGCTGATTGGTACCGAGCCCGATATGGTAGTTGAGACGAGGGAGAAGATTACTCTGATTCGTGATAGATTGTTGACGGCCCAGAGTCGGCAAAAGTCTTATGCCGACACGCGTCGCCGGCCGTTGGAGTTTGAGGTGGGAGATCATGTTTTGCTTAAGGTGTCGCCGACACGGGGAGTTTACCGCTTCGGCCGGAAGGGTAAACTTAGTCCGAGATATATTGGGCCGTTTGAAATTTTAGAGAGAGTGGGAGAGCTTGCCTATCGGTTAGGCTTGCCGCCGTCTTTGAGTCACGTTCATAACGTATTTCATGTTTCTCAGCTTAGGAAGTACGTATCGGACCCTAGCCATTTTCTTGATTTTGGAGAGATCGAATTGGGACCCGACATTACCATTGAGGAGAGGCCGATTCAGATTTTAGAGCGTCGGGTGAAGCAACTTCGTCATAAAACCATTCCTCTGGTTAAAGTTCAATGGTCGAGACATGGATCCGAGGAAGCCACATGGGAGACGGAAGAGAGTATGCGGTCGAGATACCCCGAGTTGTTCGCGTTGTAAGTTTCGGGACGAAACTTATTTTTAGGGGGAGATAATGTAATATCCGTGTTTTCTATTTTCGGTAATTTCTATTTTTGGTGTATGTTCGTTTCGGACAACTCGCTTAGCACTGTTTTGGAATTTTGAATCTATTTTGTTCTTGGAGTTTTTCCGTCTGGATGAGTTTCGAGGATGTTTTTGCATAATTTTATCTTAAATTATATCTTGCCGTATGTACGTTCGATTCTCGTAAAACTTGTTCGTTTCCGTTGTTTCTTGATTTGTATAAGTTTGTATGGTTGAGTTGGTCGTGTTGAAATTTTCGGTTTGTTAATACGACGTTGCATCGCGATTTTTCGGGCTCTTGGGCCGTTTTTGTAATTTTCATAAGTTTGGGGAATTTCGCTTCATTTGCTTCATTTGAGACTCTCTAGTGATCGGGATTATATTTTCTTTCAAAACTCAGCTTCGTTGTTTTGGATACCCCATGTTTATACTTTTGATTCTATCCTTGTGTTGCGTTTCGTCGTTGTATCGACCGCGGCCGAAGCTAAGTGATTAGCGATCTTAATCGCCGCATGCATAACGACGTTATGCATGCTCCTTTACGACGTTATATAGGTATCATAACGCACGTTATACCCCATTGGTAACGACGCGTTATGGTTTCGCAGAAAGTGTCCAGATTGTTCGTTACGTACGTTAACCTGAGAGGGGTTACGTACGTAACCTTCATAACGTACGTTAACAATAGGCGTTAACGTACGTAACTCGCCGTCAGGTCTTTTAATTCCTGACTTATTTCCGGTCGACTTATTTCACTCCTTTTCTTTCTTTCTCGCGACGTGAGCTTCCTTTGGGCGATTTCAAGCGATTCATCCAGTGCAATCCGTAGGAACCTTCTGAAGATCGATTTTTGCGTCCCAAGCAAGGTTTATCATCATCATAATCATCCTCCATCCGTCCGAATCGAGGTATACATCGATGAACCCTAGTTTTTTTGGGGATTTCGGGATTTTTGGCATAATTCTTCCTTTTTATCCGTTTTGGCTTCGACGACTTGTTAGATTACGATTGTGTAGTCGTAAATCCCTTGTTTCCAGTATAGTTTAACGGATTTAACCTAGTAATTTCTTCATTGTTAGATTATAACCATCGTGGACTTCGTATTTTCCGGCAAATCGTTCCAAGGGGTAGAATTAGAATTAATTCTTACCTTTCCGCAATATTGAGACTTGTGTATACCATTATTGTGTTAGGAACGGATTTGGGAAGATTGTTCGGACCGAAACCTATTCCTTCGCTGCTTTCCTTCGCTTCGTTTCATTCAAGGCAAGTACATGTATTACATTCCATTATGTGCGTATGATTTTGATGCGAATGTGATTGTTTCTCTTCCACAGGGATGGCATGTGGCCTCTCGGGGCCGAGCATTAATGGGTACGGCCACGGAAGTGGACTTGGGTGCGTGCGTTGATGTTCTTCCACCTGGGGACGGTTCGACGGGACCTCTGGGGGCCGATACTAATGGGTACGGCCGCAAAAGTGGTTTCTCACCTGGGGACGGTCCGACGGGACCTCTGGGGACCGATACTAATGGGTACGGTCGCGAGTTACCAAGCGTGGATAATTGTGATGTGGAAAAATTTGTTGATACCCGGTTTTGGTGTTAATGTTATATTCCGGAATATTGATTTTCAAAATGATTTTGCTAACGAATTGTTTGCGTTGAATCGTGTGTGTATATAATGTTGTGTAATTGTGTACTTACACTAGCTATTCGAATGCTAACCCCTTAAATGGGGGAAATGAGTCTTATGCATTTCAGGTACTGGTCGAGCCGAGGAGCCGGCACGAGATGCGCAAGCAAAGGATGGGATGGCATGATGATGTGGCTCGAGTCTGTATTTTTTTTCTGTTTTGTCATTGCATCTATTGAATACTGGAGTTAGACTGTTTATTCTTAAACATGGTTTAAGTCCCCTGCGTGGGCAATAAATTGGTATTTAACTTATGTCTCATGTTCTCCGTTAAAATGTTTTGGCCGAGGCCACGGCCTTATTTATTTTTGGGTACATCTTTTGGGTTATCATTGTGGTTTACGTGTCATGAGTTAGCCTGGTAGACCTCATGGGGGTTCTACGGCGTGTAATGTCCCATTTGTGAATTGGGGTGTTACAAAAGATATAGTAAATTCATATTTATCTGTCAAATATCTTTGTGCACGACTCCATAGGTCTGTATCAGTCGGCAATGGGAGGAATCAAGGAGTAGGGGTAACACTTAGCCAGTCTAGTGGCCCGCACCGCAACCCAACTGAGAACAAATGATATAATCATTCTAAAACCATTATGTCATGAATACTATATATGTATAAAGCCTTCAATCATATATCCCGGTCAAGAATTAGGGTCACGGTAAAGTTAAACCCTATTGTAACTTGACTCTATGCACTTTGTCAATACAAATTGAGACCATCGAGCTCTTGTGCATCAAATACAACTAATTCTCAATGCTTTGAAAAAGACTTATGATCTCATTTGCCATTGACCGCATAGGACAATTACCTTCTCACTTACAGGAGAAATAATCATATCTTGGTATTCTGTGGAAACTGCTACTTTCCCACTAAGTTGTGCTTCGAGGTTGACCCCACCAACCGGTTATTGATCGAACTACTCTAATGACTAACTTAATGTCACAAGCACATCTCGTACTGAAACCTCAAGCCAAAGGTTCACGTATACCTATTACAACCTTTCGATTCAGTCATTGACAATCTCAGAGTGAAATCTATGTGACCGAGTCGAGGTGAGTCGAGTTCGAGTATACTAATCCCATTAGCACACTTATAACTTGTGCTCCCACGGACCCTTAGTGAAGACAGTCACTCAACATGTCAAAGTACATGTTATACAAGTCTTGTCTAAACATACTGCCCAGTTAAGTTTTAGCGACTTGCGAGCCCTAGACACTTCAACTGCATATCTCCTTATTTCCATAAGGAGTGAAATGATTGCTCACAAGTTCAATCAATATTATTTTATATACCAAATAACAATATCAATGATATACAATAATATTGAAATAATGAATGTCTTAGTAAATTTAATATTCATAATTACAATAAAGTGCTCTCACTCTCTCATCCTCTGAGTGGCATTGGAGGGTATATTCCTAACAGAGCCAAGGGCCCAAAGAGATAAATGATTTTAAGCGATTATGATTATTGATTCCAGTGCCCTGTGAGATATTATTTCGGGTGTGTGAGATAGTCAGACTGGAATTTATGATCAGTTATGATGTATAGAACTTCTTTCCATGTATAGCAGTTGAGTCTGTTGGGAGTCTATAATTAAAAACGAGTTATGCGGCGGAAAAATAAAAACGGTCTAAATCAATAGAAACCGAACCCCTAAGAGGATTAATCAAGCATCGTATAAATGAATATAAATAGACAGAGATAAAATTAAAGAATTCATACCCTCGTATTCCTTTGATTATTTTATCATGACGGGAAAACCCGAGCCAAGCTTTGATAATTCCCGAGCAATATAAATCTCCATTTCTTTTCGTACAACCAACACTAACACAAATCTAATTCGTTCAAGTTTGATGAATGATCAAACACCTAAGAGTGTCTCTATGTTATCACACGGAGGATATTGATCGGAAAAATTATATATCAATTTATTCTCTAAGAACACACCTAAGAATTGATATAGTATTTTTCTTCTCTTCTCTTTTTCCTTTTCTTTCTCTCTATGATTAACAAGAAAAATTTAAGAAAATTTTGCTCCCTGCCACACTATACTCACGGCCAACACCTATGTATGTGTATGTGTTTTTCAAGTTGTAAATGATGTGAACGACTTACTCATTCTATAAATAAAGATAAGATCAAATGATAAGATATGATATCTCATCGATTTGTCCTCAACCTATAAAATAAGTCTAACACACCTCACACCATATGAGCATACTTTGAAGCATGGGAGAGGGCGGCCCACTTTGTTATTGGTGAGAAAATGAGCCGAGCCACTTAGTTTGTGTACCACATATTTGCGTGCCTAGTCCGTTAAGTACACTTCATTTTATCTCAAATGTATTTATACTTAATTAATTAATCCAATTAATTACTTTTATCAAATACAAAATTATAATTATAATTCTCCAAGAAATATTTATTTATGAATTAATTTAATCACCGAGTAATTGATTTCAATTCATAAGACCACATTAATTTGTCCAATAAATCATATAAGATATCTAAAATCCAATATTAATGAAGAGATAATAAATTCATATTTACCCATCAAATATCTTTGTGCGTGACTCCATAGGTCCGTCTTAGTTGGCAATGGGAGAAACCAAGGAGTGCAAGTAACACTTAGTCAGCCTAGTGGCCCGCACCACAACACAACTGAGATTGAATGATAAAATTATTATAAAACCATTATGTTATGAATAGCATGTACGTATATACCCTTCAATCATATGTCCCGGTCTAGTATTAGTGCACGGTAATATCAAGCCCTATTATAACTTGACTCTATACACTTTGTCAATGCATACCGAGATCACAGAGCTCTCGTGTATCAAATACAACTAGCTCTAATTGCATTGGCTAAAGACATATGATCTCATTTCCATTAACCGCATAGGACATTTGCCTGCTCACTTATAGGAGAAACAATCCTATCTTGGTTCAGCAGCGATTGCTACTTGCCCACTAAGTAGCACTATGAGATTGACCCCACCAACCAATGATTAGATTGAACTACTCTAATGACTAACTTACCGTCACAAGCACATCTCCTGCTGAAACCTCAAGTTAAAAGTTTGCGTATAACTATCACAACCTTTCGATTCAGTCATCGCTAAAATGAAATTCATGTGAATGAATTAAGGTGAGTCTAGTTCGAGTATACTAATACCATTAGCATACCTACAACATGTGCTCCCACTAACCCTTAGTGAATACGAGCACTCAACATGTCAAAGTACACGTTATACAAGTCTTGTCTAAACTTACTGCTCAGTTAAGTTTTATCGACTTGCGAACCTGTTAAGCATTTGAGTGATAAACACTTCAAGTGCCTATCTCCTTATCTTCATAAGGAGTGGAATGTTTGCTCTCAAATTCAAGGACTATTATTCTATATACCAAATCACAATACCATTGATATACAATATTATAGAAATACTAAATACCTTATTATGTTTAATATTCATAATTACAATACAATGCTCTCACTCTCTCATCTTCTGAGTGACATTCAAGGGCATACTCCTAACAATCTCCCACTAGCACTCAATGCCACAAACTATGGTCTCTTATACGCATACTCTCCATATGTCTCTCTAAGACCTTCTGAGATAGTGGCTTGGTCAGTGGATCAACAACGTTATTTGATGTGTCTATTCTATATAATGTAATGCTTCAGATCAACAGTGTTATTTTATGTGTCTATTCTATATAATGTAATGCTCCCTTTTTGAACCATTTATCAAACAAAATGATATTTTATCTCAATGTGTTTGATGTTGTGGTGATCTCTAGGCTCCCTAGCCAGCGCAACAGCTCTGTTGTTGTCACAAAACAGCACCACTTGAAGTTCCTCAGTGAACTTCTTAATCCAAAGCGCCTTTTTAGTAGCCTCTATGGCTGCCTAATATTCGGTTTGACATGTGGAAATCACACTCCCACTTTTCTTTTCACTTCTCCAAGATACTGTTCCACTATGTAGAGTAAAGGTATACCCCTGATGTGGACATCTGCGCATCCATGTCTCCCGAAAGATCTGAGTCCGTATAACCCATCACTTTAAATACTCCACCGCCTTATGTAAGAACCAAGTCTTTAGTCCTCTTCAAGTACTTAAGAATGTTCTTTACAGCATTCCAATATTCCTCTCCCGCATTTAACTAAAACGACTTACCATGATCACAACATAGGTAATGTCCCGTCTATTGCAAATCATAGCATACATGAGGCTACCCACTGTCGAAGCATATGGTACCTTGCTCATTTCCTTTATGTCTTCCTTACTTTGAGGACGCATTACTAAGGAAAGTTTTATGCCATGTCACATAGGTAGGAACCCCCCGTTAGAATTTTCCATCCTAAATTGCTTGAGGATCTTTTCTATGTAGAGGGCCTCGGAAAGACCTATCATTCTCTTCGCTCTATCCCGGTAGAGACGAATACCTAGAATATAGGTGAATTCTCCCAACTCTTTCACTGAGAACTTATTAGATAGCCGAGCTTTCACAGAACTGAGCATTGCTTTGTCGTTTCCCATAAGTAGAATGTCATCCACATATAGTACTGAGAACGCAATTTTGATCCCACTAACCTTCTTGTAAATACATGGCTCCTCTTTCTTTTTGACAAATTAAAACTCTGTGACTGTCTTATCAAAACGAAGATTCCAACTTCGCGAAGCCTGCTTCAGTCCATAGATTGCATGTTGAAGCTTGCATACTTTATGAATATTGGCCTCAGATATGAATCCCTTAGGTTGTTCCATATAGATTTCCTTCTCGAGGTATCTATTTAGGAACGCCGTTTTCACCCATTTGCCATATATCATAATCAAAATGGTCTCCTATGGAAAACATCATGCGAATAGGCTTTATCACGGCTACAGGCGAAAAGGTCTCAAAGTAATCGAATCCCTTTCTTTAGGCATAACCCTTCACCACGATCCTGTCGTATAGGTATCAACCTTGCTATCTCCATCAGTCTTTCTCTTGTAGATACATTTATTCCTAATAGGCACTACGCCCTTAGGACGATCTACTAGAGTCCAGACCTGATTAACATACATAGAGTCTATATCAGCTTCCATAGCCTCTTGCCACTTCGCGGCGTCCACATCTACCATCGCCTGGTCATAAGTAGAGGGATGTTTCTCTTGGCTATTTTCTGTTATCTCATGACAACCCAGTTCCTCTTGATGCAGATAGCCATACCTCTCAGGTAAATGAGAAGCTCTATTAGACCTACAAGGTTGTGTTCGTATTTCAGAAGGTTTTGTTCTAATATCTTGTACAAGTGTCTCTTGGGGTATTTTTTATTTCTTCTAAAGAAATATTTCGACAATGTACCTCCTTCCTGAATGGAATCATCTTCATGGAAGTGCGCTTGTAAAGCAATAATGATCCTGTGATCTTCAGGCATGTAGGATAAATGTCCCATGGAATTCCATGGATATCCTATGAAACGACCCTTCACAGACCTAGCTTATAATTTTTCTACTTTAGTCTTCTTGACATAAGCAGGACATCCCCAAATCCTAATGTGATTAAGACTTGATTTCCTACCTTTCCACATCTCATGTGGAGTCTTAGAAACGGATTTTGGAAGGACATCAGTTTAAGATATGTGTAGCAGTAAGGAGCACATAACCCCACAGGTTTTATTTCTTTCTAACACTCCATTTAATTTCTGTCCCAATTCTTTTAAGAACTCATCCAACTCGGTACTCATATATTTGCCACCTCGGTCCGACCTAAGTGCTTTGATATGATGACCCGTTTAATTTTCAACCAGGCCTTAAATTTCTTGAACTTTTCTAAGGCTTCGGATTTATGTTTCACTGAGTACACGAATCCATACCTAGTATGGTCATCAGTGAAGGTAATGAAATACTGAAATCTATCACCTGCCACTTCAAAAGGGCCACATATGTCGGTATAGATTAATCAAGTTTTCTAGTAGCTCTTTCAATTCCATGTGAAGGGTGACTTAGTCAATTGCCTTGATGACAAGATTTACAAGTTGGATACGGATCCGATCCTAATGGACCCATAAGTCCATCTTTCTCCATTTTATGAATCTTGGTCTGACCAACATGACCAAGTCTAATATGCCACTTAAGTGCTTGGTTTGTTTCATCCATACCATGCTTTCTAGTTATAGTGTTCACGATAGTTTTATTCTTTAGATTCAAATGGTATAAACCATTTAGTAATGTAGATGTACAAACCAATTTATCTCTAAAATAAGCACGACAGGACCCATCTCCAATATCCCTTACGATCTATGACCATAAGTGATACAATGTTTTTGTGCCCCTTGGGCGAAACAAGTACATCATCTAAAGTGATGATAAAACCGGGTTCAAAATCCAACATAAGTGTTGGCCATGGAGTATATAGTAAACAGCTTAGGAATGGGGATTTTAATAAGCTGTATCTTTTTTGAAGTTATTTGCGTAGCGCAAGACTGATATTAGGTTACAACAACTAGGTAATCTCCTGTTTGTGCGTACAGGGTTTTTGCAATATCTATACTTTAATCATACAAACAGATACGAAAAGTGTAAATAACATAATATAAATGCATACAAATATTAGTGGTTCGAATTTAACCCCTCTACGTTCACTGGTCCTCCACAGAGGAGTAAAATGTTCATTAAAATTACTACGTACACAACTACATGACTTTAACTAAACTTGTCGCTGTATCGTTCACACAGATTGATACAGACGACAAAAGCTTGGGCCGTTCACGCAGATTGGCTTAGCTCTTTTGACTTGCTCATTTTCACACAGATCGAAGCTTCGTCTTCAATGTAATTCTTCCAACACAGGTCTAAGTTTATCTCAACGTAAAGATTGGGTAGAAATAGTTCAAACAGCAGCAGTATGCTTTGAAGAGCGTTCGTTGTAAGGTGTGTTGTTTGTATTGAGGACTGTATATTTCTTCGCATGGTGAAGCTAGATGCTCAAGAAATATACTGCTCTTTGTTAGCTTTATATTCACATTGTCAGAGCTAATGTGTCAGATGTATTTTGCGAGATAATAAACTAAATGAGCAATGTCCTCTTGCTTGTGGCTATTTATAACCTTGGAAATAGATCTGTTATAAATGTAGCCATTGGCCGATTGGTGAGATTGAGACAGCTATGATTGGCGGGCTCAGAATATTTGAATTAAAGGCGATTTTCATTTAATGCTTCAGACATTCTTTTTCACTTAGCAGTAAATGCTCTTCGGGCTGTTCAGACTGTAGTCTCTTCGGCTGCATTGAATGTTGTCCTTATCAGCATTAAATGCTACTTTAACTGTGAATACTTTGTGAATAAACAATGTTTCATTCACAATGGCTTAAAACTTTTCTTCAGTCCGGTTGGATATGTGTTCTACATTTCCTAAGTAATACACCTACAACAAGTTTTCTGTATCCAATTTTCTTCATCTCTAGCTGTATAATAATTAAAGTGCTGTAAGAACGGACTTCTGACTATGCTGGAAGATCTCTTGATGTATGGACATGCTAAATGAAGTTTTCTAACAGCTTCCATACTTAGAGCGAAATGCTGACTTTGAAGATCTTATGCTGTATGGGGAAATTATCAAATCAAGGCTATATTTTTTCCAACAATTTCTTCCTTTTTGATAATGCCAAAACTTCCTTAATACAGAGAGGCTGTCTTCAAGTCTTCTGTTGAAATATCTGATCATCATGACTTAGTCTAAAAATTTGAACTGCTCGCAAGCAAGTTCTAAAAGAAAACTCCTATAGGACTAAGTGTATTACAACTTAAATTATGATTGGCTCTGAATACAACTTAATCCATGAACTATTCACAGACAAGTTCTTATAGCTTGAGGATTATCAAGTTTTTATACTTGTTGAATATTTCAATATTTCATCGTAATCAAAATAGTAAAACAGTAAAAGTTTACAAGCTGTAATCTTTCAAGACAATGAAGTTTTATTGATAATTGAGGTTAAAGTGCTTGAAAGGAAAAAAAGTACTGCATCGGAGAGCATACGGAAGGATAATACAAAGTACAACTAACAGAAGCTAAGATGCTTTCAAGTCTTGCGAGAGGGATCATGTTCGGTTCCTATCCACCAGTTGATTAGGGAATCCCTACCTTAGTCCATGTATATTTTTCGTCATTCGTAGGAGACAGCGTAGGCGAAAATATAATATTCAGGATGAGTTATCCCATCACCCTACTGATGCTTAGACTTCATTTTAAGTTGTAAGGGGAGCTTTCCTTCTGCTATGAGTCTCGAGAACTCATTAGCGGCATCCTCTAGGGATTTGAATTTGTTGAACATGGTGGACTCCCTAATGAGAGTACAGAAGTATCTCAGCAGTTCATTATTTTTCCATGCCTTTAGTTCTTCTCTTGTAGGCTGTCGATCTGTTGGGAGCAATATCTCGGCAGGCTTGCATACTGTATTTTTTCAAGGACAATTGGGATCCTGGAACTCAGGTCGAGAACCAGTTACCCTGGATCCTTTCACTCATTGACCTGACCTGGGTCCGGGCAGTCTTCCGATGGTAGCTGCAAAATTTTCCTCTAGAGCAGCCTCCATTTCCTTCTCTCTCTACAGTCTCCACTTTCTAGTAGCCTCTCTCGACTCATCCGTATTTTTGGCAGTATCAAGTTCTGAGACATTGCCGTGAATATCCCAAAGTAGTTCCATTGATTTGGCCTGTTTGTCTTTCAGATCAGTGACACTTTCCATTAGTCTCGTCATCACTGCAGTCAGGTCATCGATTTTGTGATCATGTGAAGTGATCTCTGATCCTATGAATTCTATGGCGGCAACAGTCGTTACCTCAGCGACGCGTAGCTTCTCTTGTTCGTGTATCAAGATTTGCCCCTGATGCTGCTTCATTTGGTTCAGGGCTTGCTAGAATGCTGTTGACATGAGTCGGAAAGCCTCTTCTACATCACTGATGACCCTTTGGAGCTTCGGGAGCTCGTCCTGAGCTGTTTTCCTCATCCAGCTCAGTTTCTTCCCCATGTCGTACAGTGCCTTAACGACATCCTGTAGAAATATGTTTTGGCGAACGATGGATTTGAGTTGCTCGATTCGTGCCTCTATCCGCGGAGAGTGTGGGTACGCTATCTTGGAATCAGATGGTTTTCTAAGATGTTTAAGAACCACATTGTGACAAGGCTTGCGTGGCTCGTCATTAGCAAGTAATCCGTTATCTGATCCAGATGGGGATCCTATACAGATAAGAGTGTCAACCTGTTCGAAAGCGGGCAATTCTGTAGGTTCTGCTATTTTTTCTATCTGGGAGATAGATGGGACTGATTCCTCCTATCTCTATTGGGTTTCAGTAGTTGGAAGTACAAAAGGGACTTATTCCTCCTGCCGACTCTCAGCGGCCGCCTGTTCTTAAAGAGGGACTGATTCCTCTTGTCGGACGACATGGGTGTCATCTTCCTCTGTCGGCTGGATAGATTCCGCCTGAGCAGGAGATGCTTCCTGTTGGGTGGAAGTTGCGCCTTCTTCATTAATGACAGGATATATTGATTGCCTCATGTTTGTTTTCTTCTTGGGCTACTTCTTCTTGCGGGGTCGGGGACTCATGTTTGTCATTGGATGTCCCCTGTCTCTTTTGAGCCTGTACCTTGGAAAATTCTCCTACCCAAGCCTCTTCACAGCCCATCCGAAGTCCAGCCTGTAAGGCCTCATTGTCGTCGTTGGAGTCGGGGTCGTAGTGATGACTTGAGGTTAGAGCTTTGTCATCGGACTATGATTTCCCTTTCAGTCGAGCCTTCTCGTTTGCTATAAAATAGGATGTTATGAGCTCGTGGCAAAAGTGGTACCATTTAATCAAGACCTCAACGTTCTAGGTTTCCGTGACCTCCAGGGCAAATAGTTCTTCTTCCCTCCATTCTTCCAAGTTATACTGGGTGTCGTATGTAATACCCGAGATTTTTGTTTCCATTTGCCTAGAATTATTTGTTGTTTTGTGCCGGTTATTTTGTTTTGATGATGATTATTTAGAATTATCTCTCTGTTGTGTACGCTATGATGTACCATTGTTGGGATAAAACAATCCCTGTATCGAAAGTTTTGATAAAGTGAAGTTTTGATAAAGTGCCAACCCAGCATATAGCAAGCAGCTGTATCGAAAGACAATCGAAGTTGTCAATACTGTATCGAAGACTTCTCATAATGCCATCATACAGCAACAGAGTCTAAAAGCGCCAAGTATGGAAGTTGTCTCTTCATACAGCAACATTCCATACATCATCTACTCCATAATAGCCTACAATATATATAGATATAGCATTCAAGCTGTAAAGTATTGAGATCTTCAATACCTATCGAAATAGGTATGAAGACCGTTTGGAAAGGAATCTTTGTTGTTCGCTAAAGTCAAGTCCCTTTGATAAGAGGAATTTAAATACTGAAAGGAAAGAGTATTTAAATACTAAAACCGACAGAGATCTTCAAACAACGCAAAATCCGGATCTTGGTCTATACAAGTCAGCCATCCAGTTGTCACGGACTTTTGCTCAACGGATCTTTCTCAACGGATCTATTCAAAGGCTATATATATCCCCAAGAGTTTGAAGATCAGTTACAACAATCAACAACAACAAGTAACGACAACAACAAGCACTTACACGAATATATCTGAGCAAACATATTTCTTCAAGCATACTGCATATTATGAGAGAAGAAATATACAAGTGCTCAACCTTGAACAACACATCATCAGCTCAAGCTCAAGAAAGTCAAGCTGTTGTTCAAACAATCGTTCTTTCATTGAACAAAACCCATCAGCCCTATGTGGACTGAGAAAGCCTTTATTTTCCTGAACTGTGTGTGACGGACTTGCATTGAAGAGACGAAGCTTCGGACCTGTGTGTGAAGAAGTTAGTCAAGTGAAAGCCTAAAGCAATATGTGTGAACGGTTGAAAACTACGATCATTGTAACAATCTGTGTGAACGATACATTGATATGTTTGATTATAAATACGTAGTTGTGAATGCAGTATTTATAATAAACATTTTCACTCTTGTGTGGAGGACCAGTGGACGTAGAGTGGTCTACCTCGAACCACCTTAATTACTGTGTTATTTACCTTCTGTATTTACTGTTTTATTAACTGTGATTATTTGAAGTATACACTTCAAACCTAGTTGCTGTATTTACAACAACCTACTATTACAAGACTTCTGCTACGCACTCAAACTTGAAAATCGTATAGCTTGTTGCTTAAAACACTTTCCAAGCTGTATTTTATATACTTAGTGGCCAACCTGTGGTATCGGAGCGGTTGATTCTAAAAAGAACTAGTCGTATTTTTGATCGAATCAGATCCTTAAATCACTTATTTTTTGTTAAACAGTCTTTTTCTTTCCTATATTCTCATATGGATACATCAATGATCTATAAAGTCCCCATGTTTTCTATTAAAGAGTTTGATGATTGGAGAATTAGGATGGAGGCTCATCTTGCAGCAATGCACGAAGAGATGATTTTTGTTATACAAGATGACCCCATAAAGATCATGAAGGTAATATGGCCCCAAGGATTGAAGGCCAAGCTCATGCCGAGAT
Organism: Orobanche coerulescens; assembly: GCA_033398695.1. Taxonomy (NCBI): domain Eukaryota; kingdom Viridiplantae; phylum Streptophyta; class Magnoliopsida; order Lamiales; family Orobanchaceae; genus Orobanche; species Orobanche coerulescens. The sequence continues at coordinate 111,364,345 of CM065811.1, read as the reverse complement.
GCTTGATAAAGAGCGCGAACAATGGACCACATATGATCGGAAACGCGCCAACCTCGACAATGTTGCAAAGAATGCGCTATTTGTCACTCTTGACAAAGGCACGTTCTCTAAGGTAAAGACCTGTAAAACAGCCAAGGATATCTGGGATAAACTCAAGTTAATTTGTGAGGGAACTAAGCTCTCAAAAGAAAACAAATTTTCAAAATTAACTAAGCAATTTGAATCTTTTGAAATGAAACCAACTGAAACACTTGAGGAACTTGACCTCAGATTCACTAGCATTGTTGGTGAACTTGAAGCATTAGGCAAGATTTATACCCAAAAGGAGAAGAACCTAAAAATTTTCAGATCTCTCCCTGCCCGATGGGACATTAAGACCACAACTATGTGTGTGTAGTGCAATCTTAATGAAATATCTACTTCTGATCTCTTTTCTGACCTAAAAGCATTTGAGTATGATATAGACAGGAGAGAGAAAGCTGGAGAATCTCCCGCAAGGACTACAGCATTAGCCGCTATATCCAACCGAAGACACAGCATGCCAATCTCATCAAAGCCCATTCACAGGAATGCTGATAGCGACGCCAACATCCTGTTACAAGATGAAATGGCGCTCATGCATAAATTCAAGAAGTTCATCAAGCAGTCGGAAAAGACTCCATACATGCCCAATCTTGTTCACAAGGTAAGTACCGAAACTTCCTCTGGTGATGCTAACCTGTGTCATAATTGCAGGAAACCAGGACATCATGCAAATAAATGTCCTCATCATAAAGTTCAAAGGTTGCCGGAAGCCGAGCAACAAGAAAAGGATGAAAGAAGGCGTGCATGGAAAAACAAGCTCAAGGCCCTGATTGGTGAATCAGAAGCCTCCCCCGCACCATCAAAGTCCGAAGAATGTCTTCAGGTAGTCACTGATAGTGACTCATCTGATCATGATTTCAAATATAAAGCCTATATGTGCTTTATGGCCAAAGACATTCCGGAAGATGAAGATAGTGATGATGAGGTAAGCTCAACCTCAACTATTCCTACCAATGCATCTCATACTTTTAAAAACATGATGATTGAGTTTAAGAACATTCAAAAGGCCCATGAGACTTTGAAAAATGAAAACATACAGCTCCAAATTTCTAACCTAGAGCTGAAAGAAGAAAACTACTTGCTAAAAGTAAATTACGAAAATATGTCTAGTGATTGTGAAAACAGCAAAGTCGATTATGAAAAACTCATATAGAGCAATCATCAACTTGATCATGAACTATGTGAGGCTAAATCTTAATGTGAAAGCAAGACAAATGATTTTGTTCTGCTTCAAGCCGAAGTAAAAACTCTCGAAAACGAGAAGGAGAACTTGTGACCATTCTGAAATCTTTCGAGAAATCATCTGAAACAATGGAAGAAATTCTAAGCACTGGGCAACATGCTCATGATAAAAGTGGCTTAGGATACAGCTCATTTTCCAACAAAGGGAAAACTAGTACTGTGTTCGTCAGGGGTGCGGAACCTATTCCTGTATCGGAAGAAATTCCGAGTCCTGTGAAGGAACCCGTTGCACCGCGAACAGCAAAAGTTGCCATTCTGCTACCTCAGTCATATTCCAGACATTGGAATCCTCATCCACTTAGACCTGTAAGGCGTACTCAACATCATGCTCCCCGAGCATATCAACAGCGCCAATAGCCGTTTAGAAAGAAGGCTATATCCAAATATCAAAGGCCCGCACGGCAGTACTTTCTAGGTATTGGATACAGGAGCCTCGTTATCCCTCGCAACAGCAAGTTTCCGCACAGTATCAGTAACAACTTTGGGAATCCAACTGGAGACCCATAAGGGAAGCTGTAAGGCCGAAGAAAATGGCTCCACCTCCAAGGCGGGATTCGTACTGAATTAATAATAATAAGCCTGAATTTTACATGCATAATAATTATCATGGTTATAGCAACTACGTACATGCCCCATGTAGATATCGCAAAAATGTACCTATTGTAACCTACAGTAAACCAATTGCTGTCAGGAAAGTCTTGGTACCTAAAGGCACTAACATCCATGGACCCAACAATCAAAGGGGGCCTAAATCTACTTAATATATTTGCATACAAGACATTTTAGATAAGGGCATCTGGTACTTCAACAATGGCTGTTCTCGGCACATGACAGGAGATAAAAGCAAGTTGTCAGATTACGTAGAAGGTCGCGGTCCAAAAGTGCGCTTTGGTGATAAGTCTAAAGGAAGAACAAGAGGGAAATGAACTCTTCTTGTAGGAAAATTCAAAGTCACCGATGAAGCTTATGTTGAAGGCTTACAGTACAATCTACTTAGTATTAGCCAGTTCTGTGACAAACAGTTCTCGGTAAAGTTCTATATAGATCACTATAGAGTCAAGAACATCTTAACGAAAGAAGTTGTGCTCACAGGAAGCAGATCAGGTAATATGTATATTGCTGACTGGATGCCTACGAGCTCCACAATTCCTTGTTTTGTTGCCAAAGGCACTGCATAAATAAGCTGGTTATGGCACAAGAGGATGTCTCACATCAACTTCAAGACTATCAATAAGCTTTCCAGATAGGTATTGTTAGAGGATTGCCCCAAGTGTCATTAAAAAAAGGACAGCATTTGTGGACCCTGTCAGAAAGGCAAGCAAATCAAGACCACCCTGAAGAGCAGATCCTACCTTTCCAATCAGAGAGTTTTGGAAATGCTACACATGGATCTATACAGTCCTATAGACCTGGTAAGTTTGGGAGGTAAGAAATACTGTCTCGTTATTATTGATGATTATTCCAGGTATGCTTGGACAATCTTCCTAAGCAAGAAGAAGGAAACAACATCAAAGCTGCCTGAGCACCTGAGAAAGCTTCAAAATGAAAAAGGGTTGAGTATCGTGTCCATTCGTTCGAACAGAGGTACAAAATTCACTAACCGCTTTATAGAGCAATACTATTCGAAAAATGGGATACAGCACGAATACTCAGCTGCCCGTACACCTCAACAAAATGGTGTTGCTGAGCGAAAGAACAGGACGCTGAAGGAAGCAACTAGGACCATGATTGCCGCAAGCAAGTTTCCACAACGTTTCTCGGGCGAAGCCACCAATACAGCGTGCTATACACAAAACCGATGTATCATCAACAAGTACCACAACAAAACAGCTTACGAGGTATGGAACAACAAAACTCCAGTAACTTCGTACTTTCACATATTTGGATGCAGGTGTTACGTTTTGAACAATGGGAAGGATCAACTTAGAACCTTCGATGAGAAGTCGGATGAAGGGATACTTGTAGGATATTACTCAGTTAGCAAAGCTTATAGGATCTTTAATAAAAGGAAGATAACAATTGAGGAGTTAGTACATGTAGTGTTCGACGAACCTCACCATGATCCTACAGGAGTAGAAGAACTTACTCAAAACATCCAACAACTTTCCATCATTGATCCACCAACTCCTATAGAACCTGTCGTTGACCTAGAATCAACCCCGCAGCTATAAGAACTGAAGTAGATGAAGCTGATGTTGTACAAGCTCAAGCCAAAACTACAGCAACTCAAGATACAGTACGGGGCTCCGAAATAGAACCCGACAGAAGATGGTTGAGAGATCACCCACAGGAGTTGACCATAGGAAACATTGATACTGGAGTATCTACTCATAGGAGGATACAGAGTACATAAGGTAATGTACTTTGTGTGCAAGAAGAACTCGAGTCTGAGACATATCCATTTCCTATATGGAAATCTCAATCAAAACTTAGACAACTTAATATGTGCACTATTGTTGTATTCTTAGCTCAATCCAATCCTGTTTCCACCAAAGAAGCTCTAAACAATTATCATTGGATTACATCTCAGGAAGAAGAGCTAAATGGTTTCGAAAGAAACAACGTATGCTATCTAGTACCCAGACCTATGCATCAAACCGTAATTAGAGCCAAATGGGTATTTAGAAACAAGAAGGATAGAAATGGACTCATTATCAGGAATAAATCCCGACTAGTCACCCAAGGCTACAGACTGAAAGAAAGCATAGACTATGATGAAACATTTGCCCCTGTAGCTAGATTAGAAGCCATTAGGATATTTTTAGCCTTTGCCGCCCATAAGAGCTTTACTGTTTACCAAATGGATGTCAAGAATGCATTCCTCAATGGACACCTTGCTGAAGAAGACTATGTTGAACAACCACTAGGGTTTGTCAATACAGACGGCGGAGACCTCGTATACAGGCTAAGGAAAGCACTGTATGGACTTAAGCAAGCATCTAGAGCATGGTATGAGACTTTGTCCTAGTATCTAACCGATAATGGATTCGAGAAAAGTGCTGTGGACAAGACCCTATTTAAAATACAAGAAGGTGATGACCTCCTGATGGTTCAAATATACGTGGATGATATTATTTTTGGTTCAACTAACCTTGCTTTGTGTCAAAGGTTCTCTCATCTCATGCAAAGTAAATTTGAAATGAGTATGATGGGAGAACTTAGTTATTTCTTAGGATTGCAGGTAAAGCAGTTGCCTACAGGGATATTCATCAACCAGGAAAAATACAGCAAGGAGCTTCTCAACAAGTTTGGAATGTATACTTCCAAATCATCATCAACCCCCATGAGCACTTCCGTGCAAATTAGTGCTGACGAAGCTGTAAAGCCGGATGATCAATCACTATACAAGAAGCTTATTGGCTCACTCTTGTACCTAATGGCTAGCAGGCCCGATATCCAGTTTGCTGTAGGAGTGTGTGCGTGATATCAAGTAGCACCTAAAGAATCACACTTCGCAACAACCAAACAAATCCTGAAATACGTCAAAGGAACCGTCGATGTAGGACTGTGGTATCCTAAAGAAGGCGGATTCGATTTAGTTGGCTACAGCGAGTTGGATCTCGGAGGTTGCAAGCTATAGCTACAACCGGAACTTGTCACTTTCCTGGACCTAGAATTGTGTCTTGGTTTAGCAAGAAACAATTGGCAAACTCGCTTTCAACAGCTGAATCACGATACTATGATGCTGGTAGTTGCTGTATGCAGATCCTTTGGATGCAACAACAGCTGTCAGACTATGAAATTGAAGCCAAAGAAACGCCGATAATGTGCGATAGCACGAGTGCAAGTGCAATAACGCACAACCCTGTATTGCACTTGAGTACTAAGCATATCAATATGAAGAATCACTTCATCAGGAATCATGTTGAGAACAAGGATGTTCGGTTGGAAAAAGTTCATACAGATATCCAGTTAGCCAACAACTTTACCAAACCTCTTGACATAGCAAGATTCTGCATGCTTCAACATGAATTAGGATTGCTATAGTCTAACTCCCTGTATGTTTTTAATGCTTTTACTCAACAATTGAGGGGTAATGCTGTAAGACCCAATACAGTATCCACCGATAATTATCTATACACTCAGACTATCAGAACAGCACTGTAGGAACAAAGTGACATGAATTACCCTATAGCTGACGTGTGCAATAATTAAGGGGGAATATAGTATGACCCATGAATACAGCATTAATCCGAAAGTTGTTGTATGGAATTGAAACCCGTATGTACCTTTTAAGGGGGAACTCTGTATTTTTGCGGATACAGCACATGCTATGGGAAATTTAATTAATATGTGATTTATTTTAAAAACTATTTTTAGTCCACGTGCCCTGTTATAATTAAAAAGTCTATTGCATTAAATGCTTTACACAACATCTGGACATTGGTATCTCAAAAGCCGCAATGTTTCAAATTATTTTATTAATTCACACCGCCAATTCGGCCAATAAGGGAAATTAAAACGTCATATGTGGGACCCGCTCTCATTTTAAAATTGGATGGATAAGCTGTACCCGTTACACTCAGTCCATCCTGATCGTCTATTTTGAACAACAAAACCCATCCCTTAAATCTGACCGTTCACTACCTGAAAATGCTTCACCGCCACTCACTATAAAAGGACTATCAATGCCTCTTCAGACTCTTTACGCTTTCTGCAAATTAAACGAGTCTTTGAGCATACAGCCTACAAGTTTTATTGCTTTTACTGCATTTTTCTTTGAATCTTCCTCACTTTTATTCAAGAAACAACAATGGCATCTTCACAGACTTCCTCTCTCTCTCTCTCAAAAAGACCTCAAACATCATTGACAGACGGATCTTTGCTAGATCCATAGTGGTTGAACGTGTTCATTCTGAATGTGACGACGTCGAATCGATGGAGTTTGTCATTACGAGGATTCATCAATAAGGCCTCTATCGCCTACGGAGTCACACCGCTGAGCGTTTCGATGCTCAACTCGTTGAGGAATTTTACCGCAGCGCTGCTGTCCGTTTCTTCTCTCTTGCTCAGGGAGGAAACATTGCTGACATCACTGCTGTCATTCGCGGAGTGGAGATTTGTGTTGACCAAGAACTGCTTCAAAATCTTTACAGGCTACCTACTGATGGCCTTATCATGGAAGAACTTGAGACGTTTGGGTCCCAAGAAATCTTTACCAGATAGTATGGCTTATTCACGGGTTCAGCATCGGTTGAAATGGTTCACACTTCTTGTCACAAGAAACATTTTTGCCTACCTTTTGTTTACTTACACGATTTTTGCTGTCGTGTCATTGAAAATAGAACAGGTGCGTTCGAAATGTGCACCAATTTAAGGTTCAGGATGATGGTCGCCTTCATGACCTGTGAAAAGGTCAACTGGTGCCAAATTATTCTCAAGAGGCTGCAGGAAAATGTATCCAAACCTACCTCACAAAAGAAGTCCTTTGGTTTATTTCTTAATTATATTCTGACAAAATGCGGTGTTCCGCAAGCCAAAGAAGCGAAGAAGATAAACTCTCGGATATACATGGGAAACATCAGACCCTCTTCTTTTAACAAATATCCCCTGATTGCGAATAGACCTTTTGTCCGAACCTTGCCCCTTTCTGCCGATCCGAGGGACATGTCTTCGAAGTCCTAGAGCAAGGAGACTTCAAGGAAGAGAAAGAGATCTCATAGCAAAACTCCTATTGTTGTTGAGAAGCCGAAAAGGAAGCTAAGGAAGCTTTCGAAATCAAAAACAGCGGCCCAACCCTCTGTATCGATCCCCCAGGGCACAACCCCTGTGGAAGAGATGTCTGCTACTGTCGCGACAGTAGATCCCGAGCCTTTGGCGGCTACAACGGATACACAGACATTTGCCAACTTAAAAGACTCTGGAGAGTCGGCTGCCTCTTTAGAGTCAATAGCCACATCTCCTATTCGGGATTCCACACCTGATCAGGATCCTTCTCCCCTCAGGGTACCAACCCCTGTTCGGGATCCAGCTCCAACACAGGAACCCATGCCTGTCGAGGAACCCTTGCATACAGCGGACCCATGTGCTGTATGCAGCCCCTCCCCAGACGCCATAATTAAAAAAACTTTACTTTCTATGCAAATAGAGCAGGCATATGAACGCTTTGTCTAATGGAAAGCCTACAGGCTTGCTCCGTACAACACTTTATACAACTGGAGCGAATGGTGCGAAGAAGAAAGGTTTGTTTTGGAAGTGACGGACTCTCAAAATGTTGAAGTCCTGATCCAATGGGATAGCCTTTGATGTAAAGAGTTGATCAAAAGCCACCTGATGGACAAGGCGGACGCCCGAAAGAAAGGAAAAAGAAAAATCTACTGAATTAGCTCCCCACTGTCCTAAATCTGATCATGACTCGGACGACGACGACAACGCCCTCCAGGCAGGTCTCAGAATGAGTCGTGAGGAAATCCAACCGGAACCTAAAGCCAACATAATGCTCCCAACAGCGAGGATTCAGTCCCTTTTGTCGCGGAGGAACATCCAGCCACTGAATAGGCACCCGATCCTGTCACCACCGACGACCAGACCCGCACTATCCCACACGAAGAATCAGTCCCTCTGCAGGAGCAGGCGGATGCTGAGAGACAGGAGGAGGAATCAGTCCCTCCTGTTCCTATGTCTTCAGAACCTATTTCAGAACATGAGAATACAACCACCCCTGTTGCCGAGCCCACATCAGATGCTCCTGCACCTTCAACTGTATTGGAATCCGACGATGGTATAATACCTGAGGATGTCCAACTCGAGTCACTAACTAATGTGAACTTGAGAAAGTTGAAAGGAGTTGAAGATTTTGCCCAGCCAAAATCTCCCCAGACCATCGAGAAGAAAGAGCAATTGCATGCTATTGGCTGACAAACCATTTTCCTGCAGGATGCCGTTAATGCCCTGCATGCTGTTGAAAAGGAGATTGATTGGTTACATCAGTCAGCCGTTGAAGAAATAACTGGTATGAGGCATGAAGTGTCAAAAGTGGAAGAAGCCTTCCATATTCTACCTGCCGTCTTCAAGCAGGCCCTTAACCAACTGCAACAGCATCAGGAGCAGATCCTGAAGGATGAACAAGCTAAGATTCGTCTTTCTGAGGCCAAGGCAGCATCCACTATCATCGATACAGGTTCCCAACTTCGAGCACATGACAAGAAAATTCAAGATATTCTGTAGGTGCTCAGCTCCCTGGTTGACAAAATGTCAAGTTTCGAGACTAAAAACGATGATGCCTAGAAGATCCTTGAACATCTTGATGAGAAGGTCTCCTACCTTGATGACGCCAAAAAGGGGGAAGAAGCTGCAAGGAAATTAAGGCTTGAGAAAGAGAAAGAGATGGAAGCTGCATTTGTACTGTTGAAATTTCTCAATTAGCATCTCTGGCTCACAACGTCAGGATACCGGGAGATCATACAGAATTCCAGGACCATAAGTTTCCGTGGAAGAACTCGTTCAAAAACTACAAGCAATAAACCTCCCGGACAACCGACAACCAACTGCCGACGAAATAAAGAGCTGGAGGAAGAATGAACTATTAAGATACTTCATAGTTCTTATCAGGGAATCTTCAATATTCAACAATTCAGAGGAATTCAAGAAGAGGTTGGACGAAGGAATTGTTGGGTACGGGATCGGATATTTGCGCCGTGTTGCGGAAGCGTAAAAAAAATTGCGGAAAATAAATGACGCAAGGATTTATAGAGGTTCGGCTATAAACGAGCCTACGTCCTCTCTCGGTATCTTTTTCTATAGGATCAAGATCAAAACCTCTACGCCTCTCTTCTATCGGTCGAGGTATAACCGTTACAATCACGTCTTCTATTGGTCTGTGATAAACCACTCGTACTTGTCTTTGCGTCGGTCCAAGTTAAACCGTTTTCCTTTTCGTAGGACAAGGAATCAACCTCTCTAGCTTTCTATGGGTACTAGATAAACCTCACGAAGATAGAAATTGCGATTCTAATAATGCCGGATCCTTGATCCTAATAACACCGAATCCAATCGTATCTTTTCTTTTACCACTCGTGTATGATTTTGTGTATAACACTCAATCACTCAATATAAGCTCAATATTACAACAACAATACAATGAATATCAATCTCAGATGAATGTGTAGTATGCTTGAAGTTGTTGTACTCAATCAATACCATAAGCATGGTATTTATAGGCTCCATCATCAAACTAGCCGTTAGCTGCCAGACTGCTCATTACGTACGTTATATGCTCTCCATTACGTACGTAAGTTTCATTACGTACGTTAACCATGGCTGGTTACGTACGTTAGCATCTTCACAAAACGGTCCAGGGAGTTTCGTCATTTTGGGTTACGTACGTTATCATTTCCTTCGTTACGTACGTTAACATTACGTCACTGCTGACGTCATATATCCGTTGCATGCTTTACTGACTTTGACTCCTCCAACGTTCACTAGGTTTGAAGTACATTACGTACGTTATCTCTCATCCATTACGTACGTTAAGCTACTAATATTACGTACGTTAATTATCACGTATTACGTACGTTAGATTCGTGTTTTTCCAGCTTTTTGCACTTCGTTTTCCTTCGATGCTTGCTTCGTCTCTTCGTTGTTTTGTTTTGCTTATCAACATTAATCATCAAAACACTTTTAATTTATGTATGGAACAAAATGTTCCAACAATCTCCCCCTTTTTGATGATTACAAAACAACCCTTCGTCAATGAGATTTTCCTGCAAAAATACAAATTTATGTATATCTTTACAGACCAAAGTTTTCGACTTTGTCCGTTTCGTTAGAATCTTCTCCCATTTCTTTTTCGACTCCTTCTTTTCTTTTAATTTTTCATCGTCTTTTCGACGTCTCCTCATTTTTTTTTTTCAACTCCTTTGTTTCTCCCCCTTTTAGGGTAAATCCCATTTTCGACTTCTTTTTCTCCTTCTCCATTCTCTCCCCCTTTTTGTTTTCATCAAAAAGTGGATAAAATATAAATTGAAATAAATAATACCAAAATATAAAATATGCATGATACAATTTATGAATAATTGCATAAAGGGTAAAAACTCCCCCTGAGAATAATATCTCCCCTTTAAAAAATACTCCCCCTGAGTAAAATACAAACATTAATTTTTGGGGATCCAACCTATAGTTGGTTTTTGTTTAGAAACGTAGACGATATTTGAAACGATTGTTCCTTTAGGAACCCAACTTTTCTTAATTTTTATCGTCCGTCTCGGGCTTTTGCAACTTGAAATATGATGCCCGTTTTTTAAACACTTTTCGCAATGAGGTATATTGAAATTAACGGATTCGTTTTTCAAACGAGTTTTGAATCCTAACCCCTCTTTATTCAAAGTAAATTTTTGAACACCAAGCATTTGTTCAAATTTCTCGTTTCCGCACGAGAATTTTCTTGTCAAAGATTTAAGCTCGGTTTGGATTTTAGCGAGATCATTCTTCAAAATATTTTCATTTTCAATACACTTTTAATGATCAATTTCAATAAATTTTCCCTTTTCGATAATTTTGGAATTTTCAATTTCCAAGGATTTAATTTTAGACTTAAGGGACTTGATTTCCGATAATGCATTTTGAAAATCCGTATGAAGTAATTCAAATGCATCAAAAAGTTCATCACGGGAGGATGTACTTACTTGGCTTTCGACGTCGCTGTCGTCGAACGAACTCTGGGCCATGAGAGCGAGATTATTTTGATTGATGAACTCTTCATCTTCGTCGTCATCGCTCCATGTTGCTACGAGAACCTCCTTCTTGGGTTTGACACGGCAATGCTTAGCGAAGTGGCCTGGTTTTCCACATTGTCGACAAGAGTTGTCGAACTTCTTCGTTTCGCTCGAGATATCCTTCTTCCTCCGGTTTAATAAGGATTGGAATTTATTAATATTCTTGGAATAATATGCCGCTTCTTCGTCGCTTTCCTCCATCGGGATTTCTTCTTTCTTCCTCGATATCTTAGCCTTCATGGCTAGCGATTTTTCTTTCGGTTTTGGCTTGACACTTCGTGATTTTAACACGATCTCATAATTAATTAGCGAACCAACGAGGGCGCTAAAATCGAGCGTGTTGAGATCTTTGGATTCCATAATTGCGGTCACGGTGCCGTCCCATTCGCTAGGTAGTGATCTTAAAATTTTCTTGACTTTTTCACTACTAGATAATGGTTTTCCGAATGATGCAAGTCCATTTGTGATGACCGAGAATCGGTCGAGCATATTGGTGATGGACTCGTCACCTTTCATCATGAATAACTCGTAGTCATGGAGAAGCATATTGATTTTCGTCTCCTTGACTTGAGTCGTCCCTTCGTGTGTGATTTCTAGACTTTTCCATATTTCTTTCGCACTCTCACACGATGAGATTCGATTGACCTCTTCCGGATTTAAGGCACAAAATAAGAGTTGGGTGGCCTTACAATTTAGATGGTCATTTTTCCAATCGGCATCGTCGTATTCTTCGAAAGATTTGAGCGTACCGTCGGATTTGATTGGAACTTTCGGGCCAAGGCAAATAATCTTCCAAATCTCGATGTCGTATGCTCGGATGAATATCGACATCTTCTTCTTCCACGTCAAATAATTTGAGCCATCAAAGAATGGTGGTCGGTTGAGAGCAAGGCCTTCGACTGGAGAGAATGGAAACGCCATTGGATCTTTTTCTCCTCGGATGTTAAGCCGCGTATTGGAGTACCGCTCCGATACCAATTGTTGGGTACGGGATCGGATATTTGCGCCGTGTTGCGGAAGCATAAAAAAAATTGCGGAAAATAAATGACGCAAGGATTTATAGAGGTTCGGCTATAAACGAGCCTACGTCCTCTCTCGGTATCTTTTTCTATAGGATCAAGATCAAAACCTCTACGCCTCTCTTATATCGGTCGAGGTATAACCGTTACAATCACGTCTTCTATTGGTCCGTGATAAACCACTCGTACTTGTATTTGCATCGGTCCAAGTTAAACCGTTTTCCTTTTCGTAGGACAAGGAATCAACCTCTCTAGCTTTCTATGGGTACTAGATAAACCTCACGAAGATAGAAATTGCGATTCTAATAATGCCGGATCCTTGATCCTAATAACACCGAATCCAATCGTATCTTTTCTTTTACCACTCGTGTATGATTTTGTGTATAACACTCAATCACTCAATGTAAGCTCAATATTACAACAACAATACAATGAATATCAATCTCAGATGAATGTGTAGTATGCTTGAAGTTGTTGTACTCAATCAATACCATAAGCATGGTATTTATAGGCTCCATCATCAAACTAGCCGTTAGCTGCCAGACTGCTCATTACGTACGTTATATGCTCTCCATTACGTACGTAAGCTTCATTACGTACGTTAACCATGGCTGGTTACGTACGTTAGCATCTTCACAAAACGGTCCAGGGAGTTTCGTCATTTTGGGTTACGTACGTTATCATTTCCTTCATTACGTACGTTAACATTACGTCACTGCTGACGTCATATATCCGTTGCATGCTTTACTGACTTTGACTCCTCCAACGTTCACTAGGTTTGAACTACATTACGTACGTTATCTCTCATCCATTACGTACGTTAAGCTACTAATATTACGTACGTTAATTATCACGTATTACGTACGTTAGATTCGTGTTTTTCCAGCATTTTGCACTTCGTTTTCCTTCGATGCTTGCTTCGTCTCTTCGTTGTTTTGTTTTGCTTATCAACATTAATCATCAAAACACTTTTAATTTATGTATGGAACAAAATGTTCCAACAGGAATGCTCCCCCTTCAGCAGAATATGAAGTCCAAGCATAAGCAAGGTGACTTGGTTACCCACCCAGAAAATTGGATCCTAGTGTTCGATAAATCCTAAGAAGGTCAAGCTATCTACCTAAATCGAATTAGGGTCGCTCATCAGAATTGGTCCCCCTTGGGGGCATTATGATTATAGGAGCTAGATTCCTTCCTGTATTCTTATTTGTTTTGAGATAGCAAAAACATTGTAATACTTGTTTAATATCAATAAAATATTTTTCTATCTTGAAAGATTACAACTCGTAATCTACTATGTTTCTTTATGATTACATAATTTAATCCATTTGCTGAATTAATACAAGTATGAAAACTTGTTAAGCTGTAAGAACTTGTCTGCGAACAATTCATAGATTAAGTTGTATGTACCTAGACTTCACTGTAAGATTCTGCATGCGTGCCAATCATAAGTTTAAAGATGTAATACTCTTTTCTTTTAAAGTTGAACTCGCCTACGAGCAGTTCTTAGAGTTATACTAATTGGTGAAGGCCAGAACATTCGAAAGAAGACCAAGAAGTCTGCCCTCCTGTAAGATATTTCATTAGGTGTCAAGGTTTTGTCATCATCAAGGATTTTTGGAAAACATCAAAAGGATTTAAGGGGACTTGGCAAATTATCAAAAAGGGGGAAATTGTTGGGATAAAATAGTCCATGTATCGAAAGTTTTGATAAAGTGCCAACCCCGGATACAACAAGCAGCTGTATCGAAAGACAATCGAAGTTGTCAATCCTGTATCGAAGACTTCTCGTAACGCCATCATACAGCAACAGAGTCTAAAAGTGCCAAGTATGGAAGTTGTCTGTTCATACAGCAACATTCCATATAGCATCTACTCCATAATAGCCTACAACATATATGGATATAGCATTCAAGCTGTAAAGTATTGAGATCTTCAATACCTATGAAAACAGGCCTGGAGACCGTTTAGAAAGGAATCTTTGTTATTCGCTAAAGTCAAGTCCCGTTTGACAAGAAGTATTTAAATACTGAAAGGATAAAGTATTTAAATACTAAAACTGACAGAGATCTTCAAACAATGCAAAATTCGGATCTTTGTCTATACAAGTGAACCATCCAGTTGTCTCAGACTTTTGCTCAACGAATCTTTCTCAAAGGGTTTATTCAAAGCCTATATATATCCCCAAGAGTTTGAAGATTAGTTACAACAATCAACAACAACAAGTGACGACAACAACAAGTGCTTACACGAATATATCTGAGCAAACATATTTCTTCAAGCATATTGCATATTCTGAGAGAAGAAATAAACAAGTCCTCAACCTTGAACAACACATCATCAGCTCAAGCTCAAGAAAGTCAAGCTGTTGTTCAAACAATCGTTCTTTCATTGAACAAAACCCATCAGCCCTGAGTGGACTGAGAAAGCCTTTGCTTTTCCTGAACTGTGTGTGACGGACTTGCATTGAAGAGACGAAGCTTCGGAACTGTGTGTGAAGAAGTTAGTCAAGTGAAAGCCTAAACCAATCTGTGTGAACGGTTGAAAGCTATGATCATTGTATCAATCTATGTGAACGATACATTGATAGGATTGATTATAAATACGTAGTTGTGTACGCAGTATTTATAATAAACATTTTCACTCTTGTGTGGAGGACCAATGGATGTAGACGGGTTTACCTCGAACCACTTTAATTACTTTGTTATTTACCTTCCGCATTTACTGTTTTATTAACTGTGATTATTTTAAGTATTCACTTCAAACCTAGTTGCTGTATTTACAGTAACTTACTATTACAAGGCTTCCCCTACACACTCAAGCTTGAAAATCGTATAGCTTGTTGCTTAAAACACTTTCTATGCTGTATTCTGTATACTTATTGGCCAACAACCATGTTGTGGTGTTCGTCGGGTATGACTTGTCGTTGTGTAAGTCATGCAGATCGTGTGTATGCGTGTGTGACATGGCATGTTGTATTTTGATTGTCTTTTTGCTTCTTAGAAGGTGTTGTGTGTACTACCCATATTTTTTATTTCCATATTTTTCTATTCTAGCGACAATCTTGTGTTCATTGACACATTTTGGACATGTTTTGTTCAGAACTTTTTGTCATTCAAGCGAGTTTTGATATTGCTTCGGATTAATCGGCATACTATTTCGATTTTTCCATATTTAGGTTCGACTTTGTATAATCACCATCAATTCTTGGAAACTCCAAATATTCTGAAACTTTACAGTATGATAGAGCATCAAGTTAGTTTTCCAATGGTTCAAATGGAGAGTCAGTCCGAGTTTGGGTATGAAGTTATGGTTATATTAGTGAAAGCTATCTAATCCATTCCTAGACACACCCGTTCTGCCCATGGAACTCGGCCGTTTCAAATCCGACATGGCCAGCAGTATAAAACATGAAGAATGGGTTTCTTAGCCCATTTCTTCATTCTTCCTCTGCATTTGGCGATTTGGGCGATTTCCAGATGAAGTTTTGTCGAAATTTCATCAATCATCCTTCAACGTAATCATCAAGGTTCTGGTGTGGATTAACAACATCTAATCCTTTTTCTTCTTCGGATCGTGGTATTTCTTGATTTTCCTAAAATTGACTTTTTGAGGGAATTATTCTTGATTCCGAATCTAATATGGTTTTTATGAATCGACTAGTGTTAGATGTTGTTGTTAAGCATGTTTTATGGATTGTATATCCATATCTTCGGTTTGTTCAACCCGGTAGGTTATTTTGGTGTTCTTAAAGAATCGTGATCATTTAATGTTCGATTAAATGTACGAATGAGTTTTCCTTCGATAGTTTGTTGTGATTTCCATTGTTATTGGTCTTGATTATCGTTGTGATCGTGTTTTTGTTGTGTCTTGCGGAATTTGTAGGTATTCAGAGTTTCCCGGTCGAGTCGTGTTCGTCGGAGTGTTCGGTATCGGTTATTGAGGCAAGTATCTTGTTATACGATTTGTGTCTTGTGAATAGAGATTACGTGTTAGAGTGACAATGACTAATTTACCTCTATGAATTTATATATATATATATATATATATCATATGATGTGAGTGTAAACTAAATGTACAAAATACTCTGTGTTGGTTGTGTCGTGCTTGATTGTTCATGATCGAGGAATCCTGATGGTTGTGATAATTGTGTCAGATTGATTTTACCCTTGGATATGTATTGTGTGTTGTGTAATGTGTGCAGGATTGTGATAATCTTGTTGGTTGGTTGTACACGTGGTTGTGCAATGTGTTGTGTTTCGACCATGAGTTGTACTGGATTGTGTGTCATTGATGTTGATGGTTGGATTGTTGAGATTGTTCTATGTGTATTGAGTGTGTACAGTTATGGTAATCAATGTAATGGATTGAACTTATGGCGTTGGTGAAACGTGAATGTTAATGTTATGTGTTGTGTTGCTAAGTTCACTTGTGCGGGTTCGACGGGACCTACGAGGATTCATGGTGGGGGACCTTGGGATTGCAACTTAGTATGTGGTGCTGAGGTTCAATCATGCGGGTCTGACGAGACCTACGATGACACATGTCAAGGGATCGTGGGGTCAAGACACAGTATGTACAACCATGTGGGCTCGATGGAGCGTACGGTGACTCATGGCAAGAGATCATGGAGTCGGTACTGGTCGTTGTGATTGTTGTTTTGGCTCAATCCGTGTGGATTGTTGAACCTAAGGAGACTCGTGGCAAGCGATCATGGAGTCATGAGCAGGATTGGTTGTTATGATTGTCGTGATTGTTGGGATCGGTTAAGTCCGCGCGGGTTGTTGAACCTACGGAGACACGTGACAGGGGATCACGGTGTTATAAATTATGTTTTGTCAATCAAAGTTTTGAAGGAAAGTTTTAAGAAATGAATGTTGGGCTGAGCCCAACGAAATAAAGAGCTGGAGGAAGAATGAAATGTTAAGATACTTCGTAGTTCTTATCAGTGAATCTTCAATATTCAACAATTCAGAGGAATTCAAGAAGAGGTTGGATGAAGGAATGCTCCCCCTTCAGCAGAATATGAAGTCCAAGCATAAGCAAGGTGACTTGGTTACCCACCTAGAAAATTGGATCCTGGTGTTCGATAAATCCTAAGAAGGTCAAGCTATCTACCTAAATTGAATCAGGGATGCTCATCAGAATTGGTCCCCCTTAGAGGCATTATGATTATAGGAGCTATATTTCTTCCTGTATTCTTATTTGTTTTGAGAGGGCAAAAACATTGTAATCCTTGTTTAATATCAATAAAATATTTTTCTATCTTGAAAGATTACAACTCGTAATCTACTGTGTTTCCTTATGATTACATAATTCAATCCATTTGCTGAATTAATACAAGTATGAAAACTTGTTAAGCTGTAAGTAACTTGTCTGCGAACAATTCATAGATTAAGTTGTATGTATCTAGACTTCACTGTAAGATTGTGCATATGCGCCAATCATAAGTTTAAAGATGTAATACTCTTTTCTTTTAAAGTTGAACTCGCCTACCAGCAGTTCTTAGTGTTAGACTAATTGCTGAAGGCCAGAAAATTCGACAGAAGACCAAGAAGTCTGCCCTCCTATAAGATATTTCATTAGGTGTCAAGGTTTTGGCACCATCAAGGATTTTTGGAAATCATCAAAAGGATTTAAGGGGACTTGGCAAATTATCAAAAAGGGGGAAATTTTTGGGATAAAACAATCCCTCTATCGAAAGTTTTGATAAAGTGAAGTTTTGAAAGTGCCAACCCAGGATACAACAAGCAGCTGTATCGAAAGACAATCGAAGTTGTCAATCCTGTATCGAAGACTTCTCGTAACGCCATCATACAGCAACAGAGTCTAAAACTGCCAAGTATGGAAGTTGTCTCTTCATACAGCAACATTCCATACAACATCTACTCCATAATAGCCTACAGCATATATGGATATAGCATTCAAGCTGTAAAGTATTGAGATCTTCAATACCTATCAAAACAGGCCTGAAGACCGTTAGGAAATGAATCTTTGTTATTCGCTAAAGTCAAGTCCCGTTTGACCAGAAGTATTTAAATACTGAAAGGATAAAGTATTTAGATACTAAAACCGACAGAGATCTTCAAATAACGCAAAATTCGGATCTTGGTCTATACAAGTCAACCATCCAGTTGTCTCAGACTTTTGCTCAACGGATCTTTCTCAAAGGGTCTATTCAAAGGCTATATATATCCCCAAGAGTTTGAAGATCAGTTACAACAATCAACAACAACAAGTAACGACAACAACAAGCGCTTACACGAATATATCTGAGCAAACATATTTCTTCAAGTATATTGCATATTCTGAGAGAAGAAATATACAAGTGCTCAACCTTGAACAACACATCATCAGCTCAAGCTCAAGAAAGTCAAGCTGTTGTTCAAACAATCGTTCTTTCATTGAACAAAACCCATCAGCCCTGAGTGGACTGAGAAAGCCTTTGCTTTTCCTGAACTGTGTGTGACGGACTTGCATTGAAGAGACGAAGCTTCGGAACTGTGTGTGAAGAAGTTAGTCAAGTGAAAGCCTAAACCAATCTGTGTGAACAGTTGAAAGCTATGATCATTGTATCAATCTATGTGAACGATACATTGATAGGATTGATTATAAATACGTAGTTGTGTACGTAGTATTTATAATAAACATTTTCACTCTTGTGTGGAGGACCAATGGACGTAGACGGGTTTACCTCGAACCACTTTAATTACTTTGTTATTTACCTTCCGCATTTACTCTTTTATTAACTGTGATTATTTTAAGTATTCACTTCAAACCTAGTTGCTGTATTTACAGTAACTTACTATTACAAGGCTTCCGCTACGCACTCAAGCTTGAAAATCGTATAGCTTGTTGCTTAAAACACTTTCCATGCTGTATTCTGTATACTTATTGGCCAACAACCATGTTGTGGTGTTCATCGGGTATGACTTGTCGTTGCGTAAGTCATGCAGATCGTGTGTATGCGTGTGTGACATGGCATGTTGTATTTTGATTGTCGTTTTGCCTCTTAGAAGGTGTTGTGTGTACTACCCATATTTTTTATTTCCATATTTTTCTATTCTAGCGACAATCTTTTGTTCATTGACACATTTTGGACATGTTTTGTTCAGAACTTTTTGTCATTCAAGTGAGTTTTGATATTGCTTCGGATTAATCGGCATACTATTTCGACTTTTCCATATTTAGATTCGACTTTGTATAATCACCATCAATTCTTGGAAACTCCAAATATTCTGAAACTTTACAGTATGATAGAGCATCAAGTTAGCTTTCCAATGGTTCAAATGGAGAGTTAGTCCGAGTTTGGATAGGAAGTTATGGTTATATTAGTGAAAGCTATCTAATCTATTCCTAGACACACCCGTTCTGCCCATGGAACTCGGCCGTGTCAAATCCGACACGGACGGGTTGGTCTGGCAGCAGTATAAAACATGAAGAATGGGTTTCTTAGCCCATTTCTTCATTCTTCCTCTGCATTTGGCAATTTGGGCGATTTCCAGAAGAAGTTTTGTCGAAAGTTCGTCAATCATCCTTGAACGTAATCATCAAGGTTCTGGTGTGGATTAACAACATCTACTCCTTTTTCTTCTTCGGATCGTGGTATTTCTTGATTTTCCTAAAATTGACTTTTTGAGGGAATTATTCTTGATTCCGAATCTAATCTGGTTTTTATGAATCGATTAGTGTTAGATGTTGTTGTTAAACATGTTTTATGGATTGTATATCCATATCTTCGTTTTGTTCAACCCGGTAGGTTATTTTGGTGTTCTTAAAGAATCGTGAACATTTAATATTCGATTAAATGTTCGAATGAGTTTTCCTTCGATAGTTTGTTGTGATTTCCATTGTTATTGGTCATGATCCTCGTTGTGATCATGTTTTTGTTGTGTCTTGCGGAAGTTGTAGGTATTCAGAGTTTCCCGATCGAGCCGTGTTCGTCGGAGTGTTCGGTATCGGTTATTGAGGCAAGTATCTTGTTATACTATTTTTGTCTTGTGAATAGAGATTACGTGTTAGAGTTACAATGACTAATTTACCTCTATGAATTTATATATATATATTTCATATGATGTGAGTGTAAACTAAATGTAGTAAATACTCTGTGTTGGTTGTGTCGTGCTTGATTGTTCATGATCGAGGAATCATGATGGTTATGATAATTGTGTCACATTGATTTTACCCTTGGATGTGTATTGTGTGTTGTGTAATGTGTGCAGGATTGTAATAATCTTGTTGGTTGGTTGTACACGTGGTTGTGCAATGTGTTGTGTTTCGATCATGAGTCGTACTGGATTGTGTGACATTGATGTTGATGGTTGAATTGTTGGGATTTTGCTATGTGTATTGAGTGTGTACAGTTATGGTAATCAATCTAATGGATTGACCTTATGGCATTAGTGAATCGTGAATGTTAATGTTGTGTGTTGTGTTGCTAAGTTCACTTGTGCGTGTTCGACGGGACCTACGAGGATTCATGGTGGGGGACCTTGGGATTGCAACATAGTATGTGGTGCTGAGGTTCAATCGTGCAGGTCTGACGAGACCTACGATGACACATGTCAATGGATCGTGGGGTCAAGACACAGTATGTACAACCATGTGGGCTCGATGGAGCCTACGGTGACTCATGGACAGAGATCATGGAGTCAGGACTGGTCGTTGTGATTGTTTTTTTTGCTCAATCCGTGTGGATTGTTGAACCTAAGGAGACTCGTGGCAAGCGATCATGGAGTCATGAGCAGGATTGGTTGTTATGATTGTCGTGATTGTTGGGATCGGTTAAGTCCGCACGGGTTGTTGAACCTACGGAGACACGTTACAGGGGATCACGGTCTTATAAATTATGTTTTGTCAATCAAAGTTTTGAAGGAAAGTTTTAAGAAATGAATGTTGGGCTGAGCCCAACGAAATTTGTGGAAATGTTTTCGTACTGTAAATTGTTGAAATACGAATTGAGATTTAGGTAGGACCCTAAGATTTTCAAAAAGGTTTGAAATTCAGGATTCGAGGTCCTAAAGATTTCCTAGTCCTAATAATCTCGGGATGAGAATTTTATTTTCATTTACTTCTTTGATTGAACTCGAAATTCTAAAACCTCTCGGGAATATTTTGGTAGTTTATTGTCGTATCTGATTCGTGGTTGCTATTTGCTTGTTACATTTCGTACAGTATGATACTTTTTCTAGCCATTCAAATGCTAACCCCTTAAATGGGGAAAACACGTTTCATTCATTTCAGGTATGCTTGATTCGTGGGAGCAGTCACAGGGTCGGCATGGAAGATGATGGGCCACGATACTAATCAAAAGTTATGGAGTTCCATTGTTGTGTCATCGTATTATTCTCAGTCTTCCGCTGTTTTGTATCATTTTGTATTTTGGACCCCTATGTGAGTATGAATTGAAAGAAATTATTTTAGCTTGATTTAGTTGTGTGACCTCGATCATTGGTAAGGACCTCAATGGTTATGTGGGGCCTGAACGAGACAGGTTTGAGAGTGTTCATGGTGGTTCTGGTTTTGGAGATCGAAATGAAGCAGGATGTGATATATTAGATTTTGCGCAAGTATATGACTTGAGTATCATGAACACGTGGTTCGAAAAAACGGAATCTCACTTGGTGATATATAGAAGTGGAGAAATGCAAGTCAAATTGACTTCTTTTTAATGAGAAACGTGTGGGGAAAGAGGTACACGGATTGCAAGGTGATACCCGGAGAGAGTACCGCGGCTCACCATAGACTTGTTGTGCTTGATTTTCAAGGTAAGAGGTTTTATAAAAATAGAAGTATGCAAGTGAACCCTCGAGTTATATGGTGGAAGCTTTAAGAGGAGAGTCGGCAAATTTTTGTGGATAAGGTTGTCGCTAGATGTAATGATTTCGAGTGCACGGAGATGGATGTAGATTCAACTTGGGCTATGTTGGAACAATAACATTAAGGAAGCGGCAAAAGAAGTTTTTGGGGAATCTAAAGGACATAAGCCATCAGGTAAGGACACATCATGGTGGAATCATGAGGTAAAGCAGGCGATAAAAACTAAACGTGAATGCTACAAGGCATTAGGAAAATGCCCGAGTGAGGAGAACTTTGAGAAATAGAAGGATGCTAAAAGAGAAGCCAAGAAAACCGTCTGTGATGCTAGGGCAAAGATTAATCAAGAATTTTATACGAAATTAGATACTAAGGAAGGGGAAAGGGATATTTATAAAATTGCTCGTATTAGAGATAGGAGGACACGAGATATTGGGAGAGTTAAATGTGTGAAAGATGTGGATTATAAGATTTTAGTAGGAGATCAGGAGATAAGAGAAAGATGGAGGGCATACTTTGATAAACTATTTAATGGACAACATGAGGAATATATTGGGGATGTAAGTATTGCTTCAAATTTGGTTAATCGGGATTTTATGCGACGAATTCAAAAGGGTGAAGTATGGATGGCATTAAACAAAAATGGGTTCGAAAAGGGCAGAAGGGCCAGATGGTATACATATTGAAGGATGGAGGTGTTTGGGAGAGAGGGGAATCGAATAGTTGACTATACTTTTCAACAAGATTTGAAAATACAACAAAATGCCACTAGCATGGAGGGAAAATAGTTTAGTCCCATTTATTTAAGAACAAATGCGGTGTCCAAGAGTGCTCTAATTATCGGGGGATTACGTTGATGAGTCATACCATGAAATTATGGTAATAAGTGATTAAGCAACGTCTTAGAAAGTGTGTGGAGATATCAGAAAACCAATTTACATTTATGCCTGGGAGATCGACTGTGGAAGTAATATTTCTAATGAGACAGATGATGGAACACTATCGTGATAAGAAGAAAGACTTTCATATGGTTTTTATTGATGTAGCGAAGGCTTATGATAAGGTACCAAGAGAGGTACTTTGGTGGGCATTAGCCAAAAAGTGCGTGTCTAAGAAGTATATTGATATCATTAGGGACATGTATGAATGAGCTAGTACAAGTGTACGTACTACCGTGGGAAGGACTGAGGTATCCCCTATTATGATTGGGGTGCATCAAGGCTCGGCTCTCAGCCCTTTCCTTTTTCTCATAGTCATGGACGAATTGACAAGGTCAATTCAAGACGATATTCCTTGATGCATGATGTTTGCAGATGATATAGTATTGGTTCATGAAACAAAGGACGGAGTTGAAAGAAAGTTGGAAATCTAGAGAAATACGCTCGATTCTCGTGGTTTTAGGCTGAGCAGAAGTAAGACTAAATATTTGGATTGTAGCTTTAGTGGAACTGGAAGTAAAGAGGCGGGTACAATCACTTTTGATGGGAATGTTATACGAGGATAAGAGTTTTTCGTTATCTTGGGTCTATTCTTCAAAAGGATGGAGAATTAGACGGTGACGTGGCCCATAGGATTAAGGCGGTATGGTTGAAATGGAAGAGCGCAACGGGGTTATTATGTGATCAAAGCGTACCTTACAGATTAAAGAGAAAATTTTACCGAACAACAATTAGGCCTGCACTTTTATATGGCACTGAATGTTGGGCTGTAAAGCATAGTCATGTGCATAAGATGAATGTGGCGGAAATGCGTATGCTAAGATGGATGTGTAGCTATATGAGAAAGAATCGACATAGAAATGATGTAATTAGGAAAGAAGTACGAGTGGCCCCTATAGAGGATAATTTGTTGGAGAATCAGTTAAGATGGTTCGGACATGTGAGACGGAGGCCGATTGATGCACCGGTGCGGAGGCTTGAAGAATGGGGAGCTTATAGGCCGGTGAGGGGTAGAGGAAGACCTAAACAGACATGGATAAGAGTGATTAAGAATGATATGAGGTTTCTTAGGATTGGATAAGTTATGGCATTGGATAGGACGACGTGGAGGGAGAGAATTCGGGTGGTTGATTATGTTTGATTTTTTTTTGCATAATGATTATTACTATTTTTTATTTACTTTTTATTATTTATTTATTTTTGCATATTATTATTACTTTTTTTTCTTTCGTACTAAACTTTTCACCTATCACTTTTGCCTTTTCATAGGACTATTTTATTGGAGACGACTTGACATTTTCAAAGATTGATTCATGTTAGCCGACCCCAAAGCATTTTGGGACTAAGTCTATGATGTTGTTGTTGTTGTTGTTTAGTTGTGTGACCTCATCGGTCCATCTCGTTATCTTGTTTGACCCCCGACGGTCAAACAATTGGTCATTTGTAGTGTTTAGCATGGTAGATCCTTGTGATAGGGGTCTACGGCATGTGATACTCCCGGATGATCTCTGGGGGTGTTACATTTAATGGTATCAGGTGGAAACCTAGGATGTCGGGTCGAGTTGAGTTGTGTTTTTGTCATGTCATTCCAACTGTCGATTGACGAGTTAATTTGTGCATTGTCATATGATGTCGTCTATGTTTTCGATTGAGTTTAGTATCGTGGGCGACCATCGTCTTCGTGCGACCTGTGGATGTAAGTCTCCTCTTTTATATCTCGTGTTTAGCGACCTTGTTTATATGCATGTTATGAGATGGAACTCATAGTCGATACTTGCGGTATATTACGTGTGTAATGAGCTTGATATATTGATGGATTCCGAGTGGTGTATTATGTTATGAAGCATTCAGCATTGATGTGTTTCCAAAAGGTGTCTTGGTATTAGAGTTGGTTGATAACTCAAATAGACGGTTCGACATGTGTTCGGATTCGACATTGGTAAGTTGTGGTTGTTTAACTAATGATTTTGAATGCCGTATGGGCATATATTTGAGAATTTATTGTGTTTGGCTAATTGCTGTTAGTTGCAACCGACGTGTCCCCACTAATAGTTGTATCCGCTGCGTGGTTTACTAAACTTTCGTAGACGTTAGTATATTGTGGAAAATCAGTTTTGGAAAATGTTTTGACATTGCGGTCAAATGGCAGCTTAGTGTGGATTTTGAAAAGTGGTATGAATTTGGCGAGCCAGCCTTGTATTTTCAAACAAAAACCTTGCGACGGTATTTGAAAGATGTGTTTTAGAGTGTTTTGGGACATTTTGTAAAATGTTACCGTTGATAATCTTTTGTTGTGTTTGAAAGAATTATAAGAAAATGATATTCGCTTATCTGTGCTATTTTCAAATGATTTGAGTAAGCGATTTTAAAACCTTCACACCATAAACTTTTTGTATTTTCTAAATCAAACGTGATTATAATTTCTAAAAGGGTAGAGGATGAATCTTTCCATATTGTGACAGTTAGCGCACGCTAATGTGCTATTTAGCAAACACTAACTGAACTGAGCAGGCAAAGTGACATAGTTAACGCACTCTAAATCATGGGGTTGGCGCGTGAGGATGCATTGTGTTGTATGGTTTGGATGTGACTGTTGATCTATGGGAATGTCTATTACATGTAGGATTGGGTTGCCCACCCGAGGAGGGTCCTGAAACCTCTGGAGGTCGATGCCACGAGAGCATGACCACGGGATACCCTATGTGTTGTTAGTTGTGATGATGTTTAGTGGTAACATGTGATTACCCTATGTGTTGTTGATTATGACAATGAGGAATGGTAACATGTGATTACCTATGTGATGTTGATCGTGATGATGTTAAGTGGTAACATGTAATTACCTTATGTGCTGATGTTTGTGATGTCATGGCATTGTGATGCTGCGTTTCATTAAATTGAACGAATGTATATTCAGTATGCTGAGAGGTCAAGGTCGAGGCCAGGGTCACGTCCGTGGACGTAATCAGGAACATCATAGGTTGACTCATTCATTTCCGAGCACCAATCGGTCCGGTACAGATGGTCTGGGGGATCTGTCGCGTGTTCAGGAGCAACCAGCTGGGGGTAATGTTAATGTTGACGCCGCCACCATCCTTCAGCAGGTGGAAGCCTAGTTGCCACAGATGAATCAAGCAGCTCACCGGAATGAGCTCCCAGATGATAATGATGGAGCTAGTAAGTGGTTGCGAGATGTGATGATAATGCACCCACCTCATTTTGCGAATTACTCTGATTCATTAGGATGGGAGAACTGGCTCTTCCAATTGGGAAAAACATTTGATGTTGTAGATTGTCCGGATGAGAGGAGGGTACCCACTACCCAGTACCTCCTCGATAAGAAAGTTGCACACTGGTGGGTGGCCGTGGCGCCTAAAGACGCATGGATACTTGGGCCGATTTCAAGACTACCATGGAGGACGAATATTGTCCACCACTTGTTCGAGAGCGCAGGATTGTTGAGTTTTTCTCAGCTACGCCCTAGGATGTGTCGATATCCCAAGTGATAGTCGATTATAATCAGCAGCTGTGTTATGTTCGAAAGCAAGTGAGAAGTGAAGCGGACAAGATACGTTACTTTGATATGCGTATGAAACCTCGTATACGTAAGAGCATGGCTCCCTTATGTGTACTACTTGTTGTGCGGCGATTAATATGCCTCGATGGCGATCGGCATAATGGTCTGAGAGACAACCATAGAAGACATACGCTGGGCAAACACCGAGCACTCGGCACCCACGGCGATCGTCTTTTGGTATCTGGCGATCGTCTTTGACGTCCGACCATAGACGATCGTCTCGTGCCACGTATGAATCCAACATCCGTCAAAGTCGTCGAAGACCGAATCTTGGACGGAGACCCACGTGCAGATCCACAAAAGGCGCCGCAAGATAAGGCCTTTGACCCCAGCCTGTCACCTACCTCACCTACCGACAAGCCCGCCGAAAGGTACAAAGTGGGTCCTCCCCGGACAGCGACTCAGGACGCGTGCAGGCTTCCCATTGGCTCGCACAGCTGGCTGCCAGCAGCAGCCTCGGACTTTAAGGGAACAGCCCCACGTGACGGGACGATCGCCCAACTTATTATAATACAGAAAACGGCGGTTGCCCATGATCGCCGGAGAGGTCCCAGCAACCTTGTCTCCTATAAATAGGAGGCTTACAACAGTGTCCTAGTATCATCGTGAATACAGTGAAAAACGCACAGAAAGAGAATAAAGACTCATCTGGCAATTACTTACACATTCATAATGATATTCATACACACTTACAGAACATCTAAAGCAAGAACTCACAGAGCTTCATATCTGGTTCTTCCGGCAATCTACACGCTCTACAACTTAGATAACTAGAAGTCTTTACACTCATTGTAATAGATTCTAACATTAATATTTGTACTCCAAAGTATCTATATTAATAACATCTCGTGAGAGCATTCAAGCCCGGGATTAACAACCCCGGCAAACCTTGTGTTATTTATTTTCCCGCGGAAGTGTTCTCGCATTTGTTTGTTACTTGATCATTCCAGCAACATTATCTCTGGATAATATTTTGGGTAACAACAATTGGCGCTAGAAGAAGGGGGATCTAACCTTCATTTTTATTCCGACCGTCTCGAAGAACACTCACTGTTCTCCGAACATATACTTGAAGAAACACTCACTGTTCTTCAAAGAAAAGCCTTCAGAATCATGACATCTGCCACGACTTCCAAAAGAGCCACCCTGCGATCTGCCGGAAATCTCATTCCGGCCCAGACCGAATCCCAGCCTACGGCGGAAGGTGGTCGCGGCGATGCTAGGCTCTCACTCCCGCCCCCGAGGGACGGTCCTAGCCTCTCACTCAATCAGTTCCAGACCGCAGAACAGATTGAGGAGGCTATAGCCATCCTCAGGGAGCGACGGAGGGCATGCGACTCGCCCACCATTACTCCGTCAACCATCCGCCGAGCAGGCAAGCGGAAGCTCAAGGGAATATATGTTGAGAAATCAACTGAAAGCCCCGAGCCGCAAGAAAAGGCTCTCGTAAGGAGGGATAATTCCGTCTTCAGCCGCCTAGGGAGGGATCCCTCATGGCGACCCAGGCACTCGGGCCCCAGTCGGGAGACATCGGAGTCCGAATCCGTTACCAGGAGTTCGGCATATCCAACTCCCAGAAGACAAATCGGCCACCGGGCCCCCGCTCGCCCGAGGACTGAGCCCGTTAGAGGAGAACTCATCATCCACCATGGGGCCAGGGGATCAGTGCATGATCGCCTTGGTTCGCGCTCAGGGATCCAATCAGCGAGCAGTCAGGCTACGGCGATGGCCGCCATGCAGCGCCAGCTCGACGAAATGAAGGCGCTCTTAGAAACTGGGGCAGGCACCAGGAGATCGATCGCTGGACCGAGTGAACCACTCGCGATCCAAATCGTGCTTGCCCCAGTTCAACCGAAGTTCGCTCCCCCACAAACACCGCTATATGAGGGGAGATCGGATCCGGAGACACATTTGAGCAAATTTCGGATTTACATGACCGGATGCGGAGCATCAGATGCGACGAAATGTCGAATGTTCCCATTAACTCTAGGCGACCTCGCCCACAGGTGGTACATCTCACTACCAACTCGCTCGATCAATTGTTTTGAGAAGCTGGCGAATGACTTCACGTCGTACTTCGCCGCCAAAATTGCTCGGCCAGAAGGTCCCAACCGCATGATGAAAATCAGGCAGGGGAAGGATGAGCCCGATGAAGATTACATCGACCGGGTGGACGAAATAGTCCTCACCGGTGGGCCTATTATCTACGAGCTCGCCCTCTACTCAATCCTGGGGGGTTCTACGGCCACTCGCCCATGTTCAGGCACCTCACAAAGGACATCCCCCCGATGTACTCGATCTTCCGCGTCAGGGCCGCTGATTTCCTAGCCAGGCAGAGGATGCTCACTCTCCGCTTAGGCGAGGGATCTACCGGAGAGGGGAAGGCGCCATCCCACGTCCATAAGAAGGCGGTCGCAAAACCGAGAAAGGCAGTCGCAAAGCCACCTGGTGAGTTCAAAGCCTTCGAGGATGTGGAGGTTCACCTCCTCCGTAACCTCAACTTATCTCCAGCCCACATCTTTAATGCCATCAAGGGGCGCGAATGGCTTAAAAAGCCAAAGCCGATAAGGGACCACGGTCATTTAGACCGCAGCAAATTTTTTGCCTACCACAAGAGTCCCGGCCACAACACCAGCCAGTGCCGCGACCTCCTCAGACAACTCTGGCGACTGTTTGAGGAAGGCAGATTGGACAACTTGGTCACCAAGCCAGAACCTCGGATAGAGAGGACCGGAGGGCGCGAGCGCCGACAAAACGATGGGATCCCTCCCAATCCGATCACCAGGATCGAGCAAAACGAGCCGGAGTATTCCGACGAACCAATTCCTCAGATCAACCCTGGCGGCCGGATCAATATGCTCCAGGCAGGAGGTGGAAACCTCGGGGGGCTTTCCCCAGTTTCCACGATGTCGAACAGAAAGCGAAAGGCCGAACTGAGGGCGTTCGCCGAGGTCCAGGTCGTGGTACCCCCCGAGCCAACCATCTCCAAAGACGCGCTCATCACTTTCTCCAACAAGGATAGGGAGGGAGTGCAGTGCCCCAAAGAGGATGCATTGGTGATCTCTGCGTGTATCCATGGGAAACTAGTCGATCGCGTGCTGGTTGACAATGGGAGCTTCTGCAATATCATATTTAAATCCGCTCTTGACCAGCTCGGCAACCTGACCAAGTTCATCAAGCCATTCGACACCATGCTCCAAGGGTTCGGCGACAGCACAGTCCAAGCCTATGGAACAATAAAGCTCTCTATCGAGCTAATATGATAGTACGATCCCAAGGTTAGGATTACTAGGAACCTAAATTTTGTAATCATAGATAGGCCCAGCATCTATAATGGGTTCCTAGGTCGTCCATTTCTAGAAACCTTTGAGGCGGTCGCCTCTTCTTTCTTTTACTGTATCAAATTCCCCACTGCCGATGGGACGGTCGGTACTGTAAAAGGAGATCAGCTAATGGCAAAGAAATGTTTGAATTACTCCTATGTTGTAACTTCTTTCAATACTTCCCATGCTGTGTGTAACATTGAAACGGTCGACAATCAACCCATGGAGATCGACGAGCCAAGCACATCGTACCAACCCGACTCAGAGGACACCATCTCACATCGATTAACGGACGACATCGAGCCAAGGATCGGTTTTGAGTCAAGTCTCGACATAGATCCAAGGATCGAGTCCGGAAGTCGTTCCAAATGAGAGGCGACAGTCCCCGTCGAAGAGTTGGAGAGTATAACGATAGATCCGGCTCGCCCGGAGCAGGAAGTATAGATCGGCGCAAGCGTTGGTCTTGAGTTAAAGGAAGATCTGATCAACTTACTGTGTAAGAACATCGGAGTCTTTGCCTGGTCGCATAAAGATATGGTTGGCATAAGTCCTGAACACGCTTGCCACTATCTCAAGATCGACCCGGAAATGAAGCCTGTTCACTAGAAATGAAGGAAATTCGGTCCTGAGAAATACGCAGCACTCGACATAGAAGTCAAAAAGCTGCTCGCTAACAAACTTTTCGGGGTAGCTACAGACGAACCACAGTGGGTCGCCAACGCCGTGCTCGTCAAAAAGCCAAACAGGTCCTGGAGTTTATGCATCGACTTCACCGACCTCAACGCGGCATGTCCAAAAGATCACTTTCCAATGCCTCATATTGATCACTTGGTCGATAGTACAGCAGGTTGTGAAATGATGTCGTTCATGGATGCCTTCGCCGGATACCATCAAATCCCAATGGCGGAGAAAGACATAAAGCACACATCTTTCCACACGGAAAAAGACATATACTTTTGGGTCCGAATGCCGTTCGGCTTGAAGAACGCAGGGGCAACCTACCAGCGACTAGTCAACGGAATGTTCGCCAATCAGATCGGCAAGACCATGGAGGTCTACATTGACGACATCGTGGTCAAAATCCTCAAGAAGGAAGACCACCTCATTGACCTTGTCGAGACGTTCGCCATCCTCGAGAAGTTCAACATGAAGCTGAACCCCAAGAAATGCAACTTCGGGGTGAGATCCGGAAAATTCCTGGGGCACATCGTGAGCCAAAGGGGGATCGAGGCGAACCCCACCAAGATTCAGGCGATCCTCAACATGCAGGAGCCACGGAATGTCAAGCAAGTGCAACGCCTCACGGGTTGTCTAGCAGCCCTCAACCGTTTCATATCTCGGCTCGGCGATAAATGCAAGCCTTTCTTCGTGGCCATGAAGAACAAGAAGTTCGCATGGACGAAGGAGAGTCAAATAGCGTTCGCCAAAATCAAGGAGTATCTATCTAACCCCCAGATCTTGGCAAAACCGATCCCCGACGAGAAACTATTCCTTTACCTTGTGGCCTCAGAGGTCGCACTGAGTGCCATTTTGGTGCGAGCGGAGGGACAAGTCCACTTGCCAATCTACTTCGTTAATCAAGCGCTCCACGATGCGGAAACGTGATACACACCTCTGGAGAAGATCGCCTACGCTCTAGTCATGAGTGTTCGCAAGCTAAGAGCCCACTTCTTCGAACATCAAGTGGAGGTTCTGACAACTCTCCCTCTAAGACAAGTTCTACACCGACCAGACACCAAAGGGCTACTCCTCAAGTGGTCACTGGAGATCGCCCAATACGGTATCACATACGCTCTTCGCAAGGCGATCAAAGGCCAGGCTCTGGCAGACTTCGTGGTGGAATTAACATTCCCTCACAGTCCGACCAGATCGGCCGCCCTGCCTGGAAGCTGTACGTGGATGGCTCGGCAACCAACTCGCGAGCAGGGGCAGGGATTGTCCTCATTAGCCCCGACGGACAAAGTTTCACAAATGCCGTGCGTTTCGAGTTTCGTGCGACCAACAATGAAGCCGAGTACGAAGCCTTGGTAGGCGGGCTCGATCTAGCCCTCGCCCTAGATGTTCGTCGCCTCCATATCTTCATGGACTCCCTCTTGGTCGTGAACCAAGTCAAGGGAGAATATGAGGCGCGCGACGAACAGATGGTCAAATACCAAGAATTGGTCGCCGAAATGTGCACGAAATTTGCGGAACTGCTAATTGAACAAGTCCCGAGAGAGCACAATTCCCAGGCCGATGCCCTATGCAAGCTTGCGTCATCAGATGGGGCAGCCGATTTCTCTAACATCTAAATCAAAAAATCGGCGAAATCGGCGATCGACAGAAACCTGATTACCACGGTCACCGTCGCCGAGGAGAACTGGATGACCCCTTTCATTAAATACTTAAAGGACGGGACGGTCCCCAACGAGCGTATCAAAGCTCGCCAGCTCCAACTCCGTGCGACCAGATACACCTTACTGGACGACCGGCTTTACAAGCGAGCTTTCAGCCTCCCCCTCCTCAAGTGTATTACGCCGGAGGAAGGCCGGCTCGTCTTAGCCGAGATCCATGACAGAATCTGTGGGAACCATGCTGGCGGACGAGCTCTCATCCATAAAACAACCAGGCAAGGTTTTTTCTGGCCTTCTCTTCAGAAAGATGCGATCGCCTATGCCAGATCGTGTGATATGTGTCAAGTAATGGGCCCAAACATCAAGCTCTCCCCCGAGCAGCTCACCTCAATGTACAGCCCATGGCCATTCACCCAATGGGGCATCGACCTCATAGGTCCCTTGCCGACAGCGCCAGGGGGCTGTAAGTTTGCCATCGTAGGGGTCGATTATTTCACTAAATGGGCTGAGGCCGAAGCACTCAACAAAATCGGCCAAGAACAAGTAATTAAGTTCATTTGGAAAAATATCATATGCCGATTCGGCCTGCCCCAGGCAATAATCTCCGACAACGGAAAGCAGTTCGACGGCTTAGAAGTCATGCAATTCTGAGAGAAGTGGAAAGTTGTTCTCGGCCCCCTACCACCCTCAGACGAATGGGCAGGTAGAAGCCGTAAACAAAATCCTCAAACACACGATTAAAGCACGACTCGAGTCCAGGCAAGGACGATGGGCGAGCGAGCTCCCAGACATTTTGTGGTCTTATCGAACGATGACCCGAAATTCAACCAGCGAAACCCCATTCGCCCTCGCCTTCGGAACAGAAGCGGCGATCCCCTCCGAGCTCGCCGTCCTCAGCCACCGATCCGAACAAGAGATGACGACAGACAATGATGTGGCCCGGCAGATCGACCTTGAAATGCTCGAAGAACGACGACTGACCTCAGAAATGAGGAACACAATCCATAAAAGGAGATCCGAGAAGTTCTTCAATTCGAAAGTCAAGGAAAGACGTTTTCAAGTGGGCGATCTTGTCCTCAAAAAGGTCCAGACCCACACAGGTGTCTTTGGCCCGAATTGGGAAGGCCCCTTCAGGATATCTAGGTGACTAACTAGGGGAGCCTACGAACTTGAACACCCTGACGGCACTCCGGACCAATATCCCTGGAACGCCATACATTTGAAGAAATATTACCCGTGAAAACTCTGTATTCAGTTTCAGTTACCCAATGTACAAAGAAGTATAATGAGATTTTCCCATCTCATCTATATGATTCACCTCGACAAAAACAAATAGCTGAAAATAGGACGGCTCGCTCGCCCTACAAGAGGTCATCGTCTAAACCTGATAGACCTATGCAAGCGATCGTCTCTCCAAGCACAACGTATACCGTATAGGGTCGTCAGTCAACTTGGCGATCCGAGGTAGAAGTAGTGCAGCCGTGGGCCTGGAGGTCGATGGAACCGACAGCTTCGTCCATGCAAGGTTCCTTTGGGCGGCGATCGCTCGCCCTTCATTTAAATACGAGGCGGGCGTAGCCGAAGGACCCTCCAAACTAATGTGTGGACACGTTCAAGCGCCCTCAAAGTACATCATCTAATATGATGTACCCGGACAAGGCGGCGCGTCCCTACCCCATCACAACGTATACCGTCGAGGGTCGCCATCTAACATGCCGACCCGAGGTAGAAAAGTGCTAACAAGCCACGGACATGGAGTCGAATAAACCGACGACACCCCGTGCAAGGACTCCTCCAGACCAAGACCGCTCGCCTTTCGTTTAAACACAAGGCGGGCGCAGCCTAACGGAGGACTCTAACAAAAAAGTGAGTCGCGGGACAGTCCCTCGCACATAAAGACACGGCTACAGAGGTCGGTCCATCGAACTCCGCGACCGTTCATGGTTCCTCAGAGTCGGCAAAACTGAAGATAGCTCACAAAACATACTATTTTTGTTCCCTTACTTACAATAAGTAAACAAAAACAAGGGGCGAAGAAGTGGAGCTAGTCCTATTTGCGATCGAAAAGAAGGGACCGTACCTGATCGACTTCGTTCAAACACACGCAGGATGATCGGTTTTGTTCGACAATATTTACAAGTAAGAATTTCGAAGCATGACTATACATTCAACATTCAAACAATCGATCAGGCGAACAAGGCATCAGAAGCAATTATATACACACTTGTATAAATTCACATGTAACCATTCAAAGGAAATCGTACATATAACGAATCAGATGCGAAAAAGGAGTATTTTATTCAAATCAAGAAATTCGTACAAATACAAGCCCAAAGGCAGTAGAAGAAAAAGCAGAAAATTACAAAGCGAAGGAAGCTAAAAATCGCTCGGGCTCCCCCCGGCTGGTCTTCGCCCCCAGGTGGCGGATCGGCACGCGCTCCCTCATCGGCCTGAGGATAAATGAGTTTACCCAGGAAAGGATACCAACTCAAGTCGATCCCCAAGTCGGTGAGGTCGAGGATCGGCAGGGAAAATTCCGGATGCAAAGGGTGCTCGAGTGCGTAGGCCTTGAAGCTCTCCATCATAGTACCGACCGCGATCCCTACCTTCTTGGCGGCTCGGACAGCATCGACGTAGGCCATATAGTAGGCGAACTCGCTGACGAGTGCTACATTAAGGTAGGGATCGTCTTGATCGCCTTGATCTGCCCTTTCAAATCCGAAGTCATTTTCTCAGCATCCGTTAGCTCGACCACCTTGGCGGCCAGTTCTCCCTTTGCTTTGTCCAGCTCTCCCTTTGCTTTCTCCAGCTCGCTGTTGAGCCGATCCACTATCGCCTTCAGCCCGGTCGCCTCCTCTTGCGAGGCCGAATGCATACGGCGAGCTTCTGTCACCTGGTCGCGGAACCGATCGGCCACCTCCTTAGACCGGCTAAGCTCCTGCTTCATCCGATCGAGGTCCTGCTTGGCTCGTTTGGCCGTCTCTAAGTATTCCTTCTACATGGCCTGGATCCGGTGGCGAAGTCGACGTTTTTGTTCCGAGCGGCCTTGAGGTCTTGATGGAGGCGAGCATTAGAGGGTTGCCCCTCATAATCCTTAACGGCTTGGGCGGCCATCGCCGCCGCCTGGAGAGTCAGGACGAACGTCGCCTGCATGGAATCTCCAGACCGCCGACGAGCAATCGCGTCGAGATCAGTCGTCCAAGCCTTAGGCAGAGAGGTGATGGCCTTGGAGATGTAAGAAGGGACGTCGAGGGACTGGCGCGGAGACTTGCTCGCCAGGAAATCCAGCACCATCGGCGAGATGTCCGGATCGGCGAGACGGACCCTGCAACACAAACAAAAAAGAAACAAAGGGGTTAGTATATGCCTTGCAAAAATTGCCTAACTCGGAAAGATCAAACCGGTCTTACCTGTTGACCAACTCGGGGTCGCGGCCAAAAAAGGGCTTGCCCCGAGGAGTTTCAGCTTCGGCGATCGCCGCAGTTTTCAAGAAGCTGGCCGAGGGCCTGGAGCCAGACCCCTCCACCATCGGAACAGTAGAGATAGGTGAAGCGGCAACCGACGGCTCCAAGATAGATACGTCCGCCTCAGCAGTCGGCAGGGACCCCTCCGGCCTCCGCCTCTTGCGGTTGCGCTGGAATTGTTCTTCCTCCTGAACTTCCGGCTCGGCGACCGGCACCATAGCAGGCCTCACCGCAGGGATGGGGAGAGACATCGTCGCAGGGTCACGACCCATCTTCTTTCCCTGGTGAAGACGACCCAAGAGTCCGGGGTTTGACATTGCGATCTCTTGCGGTGGCTCGACGTAGCGGGGAAATGAATCTCTGTCAAAGAAGAAATTCAGACAAGTTAGACATCTACTTCAATCAAACGATCGTCATGCAGGAAAGAGGAAATAAAAATCCATACCCGGGGACTTCAGGTGGGGAGGGTATCGAAACAGTCGAGCTCCCAACCGATGGAGTTCGTGACTGACTGAGTGAACGTCGATGTAGGAGTCCGGCAAGGCGCGAATTCGCTCACAGACGATCAAGAAATCAAAGGGGAGATCGCTGATCGCTGGAACAAGGGATCCTACAAAAAGAAAACCAAATTAGATCAGTTCAAGGTGTATCCAAATAAAGGGAGAGTTGAAACCCTTACTTGGATTCCTCTCCCGAAAATTGGTAGGGATATCCAACTCTTCCTCCGGCGTATCACTCGATGCCGACCTCCATGCACCGCCGACCCAGCACCACTTTGCCAGGTCACCCCGAACCATGTTCGGCACCCCAAGGACCACCCTACACAGGCGACCCTGGACATGGTAGCCTACGACCGATCCCTTCTGCACAGTCAGCTTGAAAAGATAATTCATCTCCAGTGCAGAAGGCAGACGAAACAGCCGATGGCCGCCGAATAATGTCAAGGTGCTCATAATCTACAGCCAGGCATTCGACGTCAACTGGAGCGGCGCCACATTCCAGGCTATCAGCAAATTCGACACGGCGAACGGCAAGGGGAACCGCAATCTGGCCGCCAGGGTCATTTCATTGACAGCGACCATACCCTCGGGGGGCTAGTCGGCACGTTCGTTCTCTGAGGGCACGTGCAATGAAACATCAGAAGGAATGTGGAATTTCTCCCTCTAATGAAGCAAATCTTTCCGGGTCGCCGAACTCCGGATCTGTCCAAGGGTCCATAAGGAATGGTCTGCGGACCGGAATGACGTCCGCTTCACGTGCTCATTGGGGTGGGCAGCGGAATACGCTTCAAAATCAAATTCAGGACATGGTCCGGCGATCCCCTCCATAAGCTTAGAAAAATCTAAATAAGCAGGGGCGAATACGCTATCCCGTCCCCAAGACATCCGTTCCATTTCATCTTCATCCACCGGCGAGTCCCCCTGCTCCGCCGCCGCCGCTGATCTCGCCACTTCGGCCTCATTGAAGAGCTCTTCAAGTTCCGCGGGTGCAATCCCCGCACGAATGGCCTCGACGGCCTTTTCCATATGAAGACCCACGGGAATTTCCTCCCGGTCAGGCGAAGCCGCGGCGGCAGAGGATATACCGGCCTCGAATGTTTTAGATCCTCCAGACATGTTCTTAAAAGTAAAGGGGGATAGAAGATTTGTGTTCTTACCTAAAGATAAGGACGGTCGGCACAAGGGTCTTCGAAAAAATTCTGCAGAGTCTCGACTAAAAGGCAAGGGTGCGGGAAGAGTGGAAATGAAGTAGCCCTAGCCCCTTTTATAGGCGGGAGCAGGGGTCTCTGTGCAAATATGCGAAATCTCGAGGGCTGGAGGGCAACCGGCGGGGGGGACACATTAAATGCAGCCCTCGAAACCCACGTACGCGTCTTTTCGAGGGCACGCCAGGCGACAAGTCTGACAAAACCGTCGGACTCCCCCATTGGTAGCGCGAGGCATGTCCTTGCAACGTTTCGAGAGCCCACCTTCATTTCCCGCTGATTCCAGCGCAAAAGAAGATCGTCCAAATTTGAAATAAGGCGATCGCCAATAGTGCCACCTCACCCCGTGTTTTAAACATCGAAGCGAGCTGGGGGGCAATTGTTGTGCGGCGATTAATACGCCTCGATGGCGATCGGCATAATGGTCTGAGAACCAACCATAGAAGACATACGCTGGGCAAACACCCAGCAGTCGGCACCCACGGCGATCGTCTTTTGTTATCTGGCGATCGTCTTTGACGTCCGACCATAGATGATCGTCTCGTGCCACGTATGAATCCAACATCCGTCAAAGTCGTCGAAGACCGAATCTTGGACGGAGACACACGTGCAGATCCACAAAAGGCGACGCAAGATAAGGCCTTTGACCCCAGCCTGTCACCTACATCACCTACCGACAGGCCCGCCGAAAGGTACAAAGTGGGTCCTCCCCGGACAGCGACTCAGGACACGTGCAGGCTTCTTATTGGCTCGCACAGCTGGCTGCCAGCAGCAGCCTCGGACTTTAAGGGAACAGCCACACATGACGGGACGATCGCCCACCTTATTATAATATAGAAAACGGAGGTCGCCCGCGATCGCCGGAGAGGTCCCAGCAACCTTGTCTCCTATAAATAGGAGGCTTACAACAGTGTCCTAGTATCATCGTGAATACAGTGAAAAACGCACAGAAAGAGAATAAAGACTCATCTGGCAATTACTTACACATTCATAGTGATATTCATACACACTTACAGAACATCTAAAGCAAGAACTCACAGAGCTTCATATCTGGTTCTTCCGGAAATCTACATGCTCTACATCTTAGATAACTAGAAGTCTTTACACTCATTGTAATAGATTCTAACATTAATATTTGTACTCCAAAGTATCTATATTAATAACATATCGTGAGAGCATTCAAGCCCGGGATTAACAACCCCGGCAAACCTTGTGTTATTTATTTTCCCACGGAAGTGTTCTCGCATTTGTTTGTTACTCGATCATTCCAGCAACATTATCTCCAGATAATATTTTGGGTAACAACACTACTTTGAGAGAGTATCATGATCGAGTTTTAGCTATTGAGATGGCCATTTCTGTGACAGAAGTGGGTCCAGAAATTAAGAAGCAAAAGATTACAGGTATCTTTTCTAAGGGTCATAGAAGTGAGTTTCACGAGCCTGTTGACTCGTATCATTCTTCTGAGAGGACTCCCCATATGTTTGGTCAGTCTAACAATCCTACCCCTGTGTGCAGTAACATGAGAAGTGTGAAGACATGTTTCAA
This sequence comes from Orobanche coerulescens, assembly GCA_033398695.1. Classification (NCBI taxonomy): domain Eukaryota; kingdom Viridiplantae; phylum Streptophyta; class Magnoliopsida; order Lamiales; family Orobanchaceae; genus Orobanche; species Orobanche coerulescens. The sequence goes on along the minus strand of CM065811.1, from coordinate 111,325,586 downwards.
CTGTAGTCGTGTGGGCCATAAAATTAAGAATTGTCGCTCGCCTCAATTGAACTGTTTCAAGTGTGGTCAAGCGTGTCACCAAGCGGTACATTGCGAGACCATTACTAAGATGTTTGGGAACAAGAGTTCCGTTCCAGCTCCTGGAGGGCCCAGTGGTGCCTAGTGATAATATTTTTTTGTGTTTTGTATTCGGTTGTATCTCATGCAGAGATTTGATATCTTATGCTTGATGCTTGATATCTAATGTTTGAACGATGTGTTTTCATTGTGGCATAGTGATGCTTTTGTTTTAAGTTTCGGGCCGAAACTTATTTTTAGTGGGGTAGAATGTAATACCCATATTTTTTATTTCTATATTTTTCGATTCTAGCAATTTGCTTGTGTTCATTGACACATTCTGGACATGTTTTGTTCATCACTTTTCGTCATTCAAGCGAGTTTTGATATTCCTTCGGATTAATCGGCATTCTAATTCGACTTTTCCATATTAAGGTTCGACTTTGTATAATCACCATCAATTCTTGGAAACTCCAAAAATTCTGAAACTTACAATAAGATAGAGCATCAAGTTAGCTTTTCAATGGTTTAAACATAGAGTCAATCCTAGTTCCTCTTGGAAAGTTATGGTCATATTAGTGAAAGCTATCTAATCCGTTCCTAGACATGCCCGTTCTGCCCATGGAACTCGACCGTGTCAAATCTGACATGGCCGGGTCGGTCTGGCAGCAGTATAAAACATGAAGAATGGGTTTCTTAGCCCATTTCTTCATTTTTCCTCTGCATTTGGCGATTTAGGTGATTTCCAGACGAAGTTTTGTCGAAAGTTCATCAATCTTTCATCCTTCTAATCAACAAGGTTTTGGTGTGGATTAACAACACCTAATCCTTATTCTTCTTCGGATCGAGGTATTTCTTGATTTTCCTAAAATTTACTTTTCGAGGGAATTGTTCTTGATTCCGAATCCAAACCAGTTTTGATGACTCGATTAGTGTTAGATGTTGTTGTTAAACATGTCTTATGGATTGTATATACATATATTCAGTTCATTCAACCCGATGGGTAATTTTGGAGTTCTTGAAGAATCATGAACATTTAATGTTCGATTAAATGTTCGAATGAGTTTTCCTTCGATAGTTTGATTTGATTTCCATTGTTACTGGTCTTGATCCTCGTTGTGATCGTGTTTTCGTTGTGTCTTGCGGAAGTTGTAGGTATTCGGAGTTTCCCGGTCGATCCGTGTTCGTCGGAGTGTTCGGTATCGGTTATTAAGACAAGTATCTTGTTATACGATTTGAGTCTTGTGAACAGAGATTACGTGTTGGAGTTATGATGATTAATTTACCTCTGTGATATATATATATATATCATATGATGTGAGTATAAACTAAATGTAGTAAATACTTCGTGTTGGTTGTGTTGTTCTTGATTGTTCATGATCAAGGAATCATGACGGTTGTGATGATTGTGTCGGATTGATTTTACGCTTGGGCGTGTATTGTGTATTGTGTAATGTGTGCAGGATTGTGATAATCTTGTTGGTTGGTTGTACATGTGGTTGTGAAATGTGTTGTTTTTCGATCATGAGTTGTGCTGGATTATGTGTCAATGATGTTGATGGTTGGATTGTTGAGATTGTGCTAAGTGTGTTGGGTGTGTATAGTTATGGTAATCATTGTGATGGATTGACCGTATGGCCTTGCTGAAATGTGAATGTTAATGTTATGTGTTATGTTGCTTATTTCATTCCTTCGAGTTCGACGGGACCTACGAGGATTCATGGCGGGGAACCGTGGGATTGGAACTTAGTATGTGGTGTTGTGGTCCAATCGTGCGGGTCTGATGAGGCCTACAATGACACATGGCAAGGGATCGTGGAGTCAGGACACAGTACGTACAACCGTGTGGGCTCAACGGGGCCTACGGTGACTCGTGGCAAGAGATCATGGAGTCGGGCCTAGTCGTTGTGATTGTTGTTTTAGCTCAATCCGTGTGGTTGTTGAACCTATGCAAACTCTTTGCAAGCGATCACGGAGTCATGAGCATGACTGGTTCTTGTGATTGTTGTGATTTTTGTGATCGGTTAAGTCCGTGCGGGTTGTTGAACCTACGGAGACACGTGACCGGGGATCACGATGTTATGAATCATGTTTTGTCAATCAAAGTTTTGAAGGAAAGTTTTAAGAAATGAATGTTGGTCTGAGCCCCAAGAAATTTGTGGAAATATTTTCGTACTGTAAATTGTTGAAATACGAATTGAGATTTGGTTAGGACCCTACGATTTTCGAAAAGGTTTCAAATTCAGGACTCTATGTCCTAAGGATTTCTTAGTCCTAATAATCCCCGAGATGAGAATTTTATTTTCATTTACTTCTTTGCTTGAATTCGAAATTCTAAAACCTCTTGGGAATATTTTGGTAATTGATTGTCGTATCTGATTCGTAGTTGCTATTTGCTTGTTACATTTCGTATAGTATGATACTTGTACTAGCCATTCAAATGCTAACCCCTTAAATGGGGGAAATGTGTTTCTTGCATTTCAGGTATGCTTAGGTCGTGGGAGCAGTCACAGGGTCGGCATGGAAGATGATGGGCCGCGATACTAATCAAAAGTTATGGAGTTCAGTTGTTGTTGCGTCATCGTATTATTCTTAGTCTTTCGCTGTGTTGTATCTTTTTGTATTTTGGACCCCTCTGTGAGTATAAATTGAAAGAAATTATTTTGATTGATTTAGTTGTGTGACCTCATCGGTCTGTCTCGTTATCTTGTTTGACCCCGGACGGTCAAACAATTGGTCGTTTGTAGTGTTTAACCTGGTAGATCCTTGTGATAAGGGTCTACGGCATGTGATATGTTGGGATTCGGTGAGAAAAATGAGTTATGCATCGAAAATAAAATCGGTCTAATGGGATAAAACCAAACCCCAAAACGGATCGTACAAGCATCGTATAAACGAATATAAAAATAATGAAGATGAGAATCAAAATATACTTACCCTTGTAGTCCTTTGATAATCGATATACGAAGGAAAAACCCGAGCATGCCTTTTACGATTAGCTACATGAACACGAATGCAATTCGTTCTTCCTTGATGAATGTTCAAAACACCGAAGATGCCAAGTGTCTCTGCTTCACACGCGTCGAATGTTGACCGGAAAATGCAACGAAACTCCGTTCCTGAAGAACACGGCTAGGAAGTTATCGTATGAATTTTCTCTCTAATTTTTCTTCCTTATTTCTCACCTATAAGATGATAATCAACACTTAGAAAAATTTCCCTCCTTTGGTCTCTCACCCTCTCGACTGAATTGCTTAGGTGAAGATGGTGGTGAGATTTTGTTTACTCTTATAAAGTCTCACATGCCAAAAAGAAAGATAAGACTTTATTTGATAAGATAACAAATCAACACACATTGGAAGCATGTGGAAGACTAATCACCACCCACCATTACAAAAGGACAACAACATGTGGAGAGGGGGGGGCAGCTATAAGGAAATTTCTAATAAACGGGCCAATTCGGCTCGTGTATTGGACGTTCATCAAACGACTCCGTTAAATGCACTCCGTTTTATCTCCAATGTTTTTATACTAATTAATTAATCTAATTAATTAGTTATATCAAATACGAATATATTTCTCTAAGAAATTTTATTTATGAATTAAGTTAATAACCCTCTAACTTAATTTCAATTCATAAGACCGCTATTTGATTTATCCAATAAATCATAATTAGATATCCAATGTCTAATATTAATAGAGAGATAATGAATTCACATTTATCCATCAACGATCCCGATGTGCGACCCTGTAGGTCCGTCTCAGCCGGCATTGGGAGGAACCAATGAGTGCGGGCAGCACTTAGCCAGCCTAGCGGGCCGCACTGTAAACCCCGACTGAGAACGAATGAATGGATCATTTCAGAACCATTATGTCGTGAATAATTTATATAGACCCTTCAATCATATGTCCCTGTCAAATATTAGGGTCATGGTAAAGTCAAACCCTATTGTAACTTGGCTCTATGCATTTATTAATGCAAATCGAGATCACCGAGCACTCGTGTATCAAATACAACTAACTCTAAATGCTTTGGCCAAAGTCTTGTGATCTCATTTGCCATTAACCGCATAGGATATTTACCTGCTTACTAACATGAGAAGGAATCCTCTCTCGGTATTCAGTAGAGACTGCTACTTGCCCACTAAGTTGCATTTCGAGGTTGACCCCACCAACCAGCGATTGGATCGAACTACTCTAATGACTAACTTAAAGTCATAAGCACATCTCCTACTGAAACCTCAAGTCAAAGGTCAACGTATACTTATCACAACCTTTTCATTCAATCATTGACAAACCTTGAGTGATATCCATGTGACCGAATCGAGGTGAGTCATGTTCGAGTATACAAATCTCATTAGCATACATATAACGTGTGCTCCCACTAACTCTTAGTGAAGACAGGCACCCTTCATGTCAAAGTACACGTTATACAAATCTTGGATAAACATAATGCCCAATTAAGTTTTATCTACTTGCGAACTAGTTAAGCATTCAAGCTCTAAACACTTCCAGTTTATCTCTGTAAGGTGTATAATGTTTGCTCTTAAATGCAAGGAGTAATTCTATATACCAAATCACAATTTTAGTGATATACAATAATATATAAATAATAATTGCCTTGTTAAATATAATATTCATATTACAATACAAATGATCTCACTCTCTCATCCTCTGAGTGGCATTCGAGGGCATATTCCTAACAATCTCCCAATTGCACTCAATGTCACAAACTATGGTATCTAATACACATACTGTCTAGATGTCTCTCTAAGACCTTCTGAGATAGTGGCTTGGTAAGTGGATCAACAACGTTATTTGCTGTGTCTACTCTCTGCAGTATGACATTTCTTTCCTGAACCATTTCTCTAACAAAATGATATTTTCTCGCATATGTTTGGTGTTGTGGTGAGCCTTAGGCTGCTTAGCCTGTGCAACAGCTCCGTCGTGTCACAAAACAGCGTCACGGGCTTCTCTGTGTTAGGAACCACTTGAAGTTCCTCAGTTAACTTCTTAATCCAAAAAGCTTCTTTAGCAGCCTCCATGGTTGCCTGATATTCGGCTTGACATGTAGATATAGCAGTCGAACTTTGCTTGTCACTTCTCCAAGAAACTGCCCCACCATTCAGAGTAATGATATACCCTGATGTGGACATCTGATCATATATGTCCCCCGAAAAATCTAAGTCTGTATAACCTAGCACTCTAAGTTCTCCACCGTCGTATGTAAGAACCAAGTCTTTAGCCCTCCTTAGGTACTTAAGAATGTTCTTTACAGTAGTCCAATGTTCCTGCCCTGGATTTGACTGAAACCGACTTACTACGCTCACCGCATAGGCAATGTATGGTCTAGTGCAAATCATAGCATACATGAGGCTACCTACTGCTAAAGCATAGGGTATCTTGCTCATTTCCTTTCTGTCTTCCTCAGTTTGAGGACACATCTCTAAGGAAAGTTTTGCACCATGTAGCATAGGTAGAAACCCTCTTTTTAGAATCTTCCATCCTAAATCGCTTCAGGATATTTTCTATGTAGAGGGCTTGGGAAAGACCTAACATTCTTTTCGCTCTATCCCGGTAGCGGCGAATACCCAGAATATAGGTAGCTTCTCCCAAGTCTTTCATTGAAAACTCTTTAGAAAGTCAAGCTTTCACAGAACTGAGCATTCCTACGTCGTTTTCTATAAGTAGAATGTCATCTACATATAGTATTAAGAATGCAATCTTGCTCCCACCAACCTTCTTGTAAATACAGGCTCCTCTTTGTTTTGGACAAAATCAAACTCTATGACTGTCTCGTTAAAACGAAGATTCCAACTTCGCGATGCTTGCTTCAGTCCATAAATGGCAAGCTGAAGTTTGCATACTTTATGAATATTGGTTTGAGATATAAATCCCTTAAGTTGTTCCATGTAAATATCCTCCTCGATTGATCCATTTAGGAATGCTGTTTTCACATCCATTTGCCATATTTCATAATCTAAGTGGGCTGCTATAGCAAGCATCAAGCGAATAAACTTTATCATAACTATAGGCGAGAAGGTCTCGAAGTAATCGATTCTTTCTCTTTGGGAATACCCCTTTTCCACAAGCCTGGCCTTATAGGTATCAACCTTGCCATCTCTATCAGTCTTTCTTTTATGGATCCATTTGTTTCCAATAGGAACTATGCCTTTAGGACGATCTACTAAAGTCCAGACCTTATTAGCATGCATTGGGTCTATCCCAGCTTCCATAGCTTCTTGCCACTTGGTGGAATCAACATCTACCATTGCTTGATCGTATGTAGAAAGAACATTCTCTTGACTACTTTCTGTCATCGCATGGATACCGAGTTCCTCTTAATGCAGATAGACATACCTCTCAGGTAATTGAGAAATTCTACTAGACTTGGGAGGTTGTTTTTGTATTCCACAAGGTTCAGTTCTAATATCTTGCATAGGTGTCTCATTTGGTGTTTCTTTATTTCTTCCAAAGAAATATTTCTACCTGTGCCGCCTTCCTGAATAAACTGATCTTTCAGGAAGTATGCTTGTATAGCAACAATGATCCTATGATCTTCGTGCATGTAGAATAGATATCACATAGAATCACCTGGATATCCTATGAAACGACCTTTCACAGACCTAGCTTCTAATTTCTCTACTTTAGTCTTCTTGATATAAGCATGGCATCCCCAAATCCTAATGTGATTAAGACTTGGTTTCCTACCTCTCCACATCTCATGTGGAGTCCTAGGAATGGATTTGGAAGGACATATGTTCAAGATATGCATAGCAGTAAGGAGCGTGTGTCCCCACAAATAAATCGGTAGATCAGTATAATAAAGCATGGAGCGTCCTTCTTTCTGATACACCATTTAATTGTGGAGTAGCTGGTGGAGCGAATTGTGACACTATTCCTAGTTCTTTTAAGAACTCATCAAACTCGGTACTCATGTACTCACCACCTCGGTCTGACCGAAGAGCCTTAGCACGGTTACCTATTTGATTTTCAACTAGGGATATAAATTTCTTGAATTGATCAAAAGCTTTAGACTTATGTTTCATTAATTACATGAACCCATACCTAGTATGGTCATCAGTTAATGTACTGAAATACTGAAAGCCATCTCGTGCCACTTCAAAAGGGCCACAGATGTCGGTATGGATCAATCTAAGTTTTTCAGCAGCTCTTGCAAAAGTCCTTGCGAAGGGTAACTTAGTCATTTGGCTTGAAGGCAATATTCACAAGTTGGAGAGGGATCTGATCTCAATGGACCCATAAGCTCATCTTTCTCCATTTTATGAACCTTGCTCTGACCAATATGACCAAGTCTAAGATGCCACTTAAGTGCTTGGTCTGTTCCAATATGACCAACATGACCATGTCCAATATGATCTCAATCGATTAGTGTTAGATGTTGTTGTTAAACATGTTTTATGGATTGTATATCCATATCTTCGGTTTGTTCAACCCGATAGGTTATTTTGGTGTTCTTAAAGAATCGTGAACATTTAATCTTCGATTAAATGTTCGAATGAGTTTTCTTTCGATAGTTTGTTGTGATTTCCATTGTTATTGGTCTTGATCCTCGTTGTGATCGTGTTTTTATTGTGTCTTGCGGAAGTTGTAGGTATTCAGAGTTTCCCGGTCGAGCCGTGTTCGTTAGAGTGTTCGGTATCGGTTATTGAGGCAAGTATCTTGTTATACGATTTGTGTCTTGTGAATAGAGATTACGTGTTAGAGTTACAATGACTAATTTACCTCTATGAATTTATATATATATATATATATTTCATATGATGTGAGTGTAAACTAAATGTAGTAAATACTCTGTGTTGGTTGTGTCATGCTTGATTGTTCATGATCGAGGAATCGTGATGGTTGTGATAATTGTGTCACATTGATTTTACCATTGGATGTGTATTGTGTGTTGTGTAATGTGTGCAGGATTGTAATAATCTTGTTGGTTGGTTGTACACGTGGTTGTGCAATGTGTTGTGTTTCGATCATGAGTCGTACTGGATTGTGTGTCATTGATGTTGATGGTTGAATTGTTGAGATTTTGCTATGTGTATTGAGTGTGTACAGTTATGGTAATCAATCTAATGGATTGACCTTATGGCGTTGGTGAAACGTGAATGTTAATGTTGTGTGTTGTGTTTCTAAGTTCACTTGTGCGTGTTCGACGGGACCTACGAGGATTCATGGTGGGGGACCTTGGGATTGCAACATAGTATGTGGTGCTGAGGTTCAATCGTGCAGGTCTGACGAGACCTACGATGACACATGTCAATGGATCGTGGGGTCAAGACACAGTATGTACAACCATGTGGGCTCGATGGAGCCTACGGTGACTCATGGACAGAGATCATGGAGTCAGGACTGGTCGTTGTGATTGTTTTTTTTGTTCGATAAATCCTAAGAAGGTCAAGCTATCTACCTAAATCGAATCAGGGACGCTCATCAGAATTGGTTCCCCTTGGAGGCATTATGATTATAGGAGCTATATTGCTTCCTGTATTCTTATTTGTTTTGAGATAGCAAAAACATTGTAATCCTTGTTTAATATCAATAAAATATTTTTTTATCTTGAAATATTACAACTCGTAATCTACTTTGTTTCTTTATGATTACATAATTCAATCCATTTGCTGAATTAATACAAGTATGAAAACTTGTTAAGCTGTAAGAACTTGTGTGCGAACAATTCATAGATTAAGTTGTATGTACCTAAACTTCACTGTAAGATTGTGCATGCACGCCAATCATAAGTTTAAAGATGTAATACTCTTTTCTTTTAAAGTTGAACTCGCCTACGAGCAGTTCTTAGTGTTAGACTAATTGCTGAAGGCCAGAACATTCGACCGAAGACCAAGAAGTCCGCCCTCCTGTAAGATATTTCATTAGGTGTCAAGGTTTTGGCATCACCAAGGATTTTTGGAAAACATCAAAAGGATTTAAGGGGACTTGGCAAATTATCAAAAAGGGCGAAATTGTTGGGATAAAACAATCCATGTATCGAAAGTTTTGATAAAGTGAAGTTTTGAAAGTGCCAACCTAGGATACAACAAGCAGCTGTATCGAAATACAATCGAAGTTGTCAATCCTGTATCGAAAACTTCTCGTAACGCCATCATACAGCAACAGAGTCTAAAAGTGCCAAGTATGAAAGGCTTACTTAACAACTCGGCATAGCTTAGTTGATTAAGTGCCGCATGGGTTTGCTGCGCAAAACTCCCATCCCGTGACAAGTGGTATCAGATCCACAGTTTGCACACAACCGACTCATTTCACGCGAGAGCAATGGCCAACACTCAGGATGTCCCTATCGATGCTACCCAAGAGCAGCAATGCGTTCGTGAGGAGCAACGGGGTAACAAGGTTCGAGGAAAGTCCAAAGGACCCTCTGCTGACACACTGGAACCTCGAATTGCCACACTTGAAGCCTCGATGGCTAGCTTGGAGGGAAACCTTGATCAAGTCCATGAAAGGTTCGACACTCTTGAGACGGAATATGCCGACATCGGTGGCGTGCTGAAGAAACTTATGGTGGACCAGTCGGATATGTTGCATGTGCAACTTGTTGAATTCCAGAAGGAGATTGATGGCCTCCGTAGCTTTGTCCAAGAAGATCTATGCTTTATTGCTCGGAAGTAGAAGAAGCCTGAACGGAATGGGCTACACACAAGTGAGCCGCATCATTTAATTCATCTGTCCCATTCACTTTTGATGCGCGCCGCCAGGACGTACCAAAGCCCGAAACCTATTATGGCACTCGGAATTCCACGGTGGTCGATAACTTCTTATTTGGCATGGAACGATACTTTGATGCTATGGGCGTGAAAGATGAAGAACTAAAGGTCAGCGCCGCACCAAATTACGTGCATGGTGCCACCCAACTCTGGCGGCGCCGAACGTATGGCGATATCGGCAAATGTATCTGCACCATTGACACTTGGGCAGACTTCCAAAAAGAACTCCAAAAACAATTTGCCCCAAGCAATGCCAAACGAGATGTGAGAGATCGCCTCCAAAGACTGAAGCAGACAGGTACGATTCGTGACTATATCAATGAATTTACTACCCATATGCTTGAAGTTGAAATGTCCGATAAAGATGCACTCTTCTATTTCACCGATAGCCTCAACAATTGGTCCAAAGCCGAGCTGGATAGACACAATGTTCAGACCCTTGACGAAGCTATCGCCAAGGCTGAATCACTCACTGACTACTCTGTGCAAGGTAAAGATAAACATCCCAATCACGGTAAAAGTGGGGGAGAAAATCGCAAAGAAGGATCTGGCGGTAATCGAAATAATTTGGGAACTAACCGACCCCCAAGTGGCAATATCGGGCAACAAAAATTTCCAGGAAATAAGGAACAATCGAAGCCCAAGAACCCTTGCTTCATATGTAACGACAATCATTGGATACGTAACTGCCCGGAAAAAAAGACTCTAAACGCCCTTATTGTCCATTTAAAGATCAATGCCGACGATACCTCAGCCTCTCCATTAGAAGAACCCTGACACAACATGGGTTACCTTTAATATATGTCGGCTCTTAAAGGACAGGCCCCGATGCCCGTTACTGCGAATAAAGGGCTCATGTTCGCTCGCTCCACTATTAATGGTCATACCGTTAGTGCATTACTAGACACTGGGGTATCTCATAACTTCATGTCCGAAGAAGAAGCCAAACGCCTAGGGCTTGGGATGGTCTATCGAGGAGGTGCGATGGAGGCAGTAAACTCACCTGCCAAGCCTATAGCCGGTATTACTCATGACGTCCCACTCTATCTTGGGGCATGTTCTGTGTTGTTACCCAAAATATTATCCGGAGATAGTATTGCTGGAATGATTGAGTTACAAACAAATGCGAGAACACTTCCGTGAGAAAATAAATAACACAAGATTTGTCGGAGTTGTTAATCCCGGGCTTGAATGCTCTCGCGAGATGTTTCTTGATTTTGTGGACCAGAGGGACAAGATTGATATGAATGAAATGATTCCGCACATGAAATGCAAAATTTATTTTTTTTGAGTTTGACGAGGTGATGGATTTCTTCAAGACTAACGCATCCACTTTTCGTACTAAATCATCTATAGTAGATTTTATTTCAACATATTGTTTAACCTCGTAAATTCCACCTTTTTTGGGGGTCGTATGCATCGATTTGGCTCTAGAGTTGGGTGAATTTCATCGTTGTGAATTAATTGACATATTTTCTAGTGCATTCCAAGCTTCGTCTCAAATAAGGTGAAGAAATATTCCACCATGCATTGATTGGATTAATTGGCGATTGTTTGGAGTTAAACCAGCATAAAAATATTTTACCAAACGCCATATTTCAAAACCATGATGGGGACACTTAAAGATTAAATCATTAAATCTTTCCTAACTATAACGCCCCGATTTCGCATATACATTTATTATGAATTATAGAAAACATGTCCAATTTTATTAAATTAATACCCGAATAATTTTATCATTTAATCCATTTTTATTTCATGATCATGTAAATCCATTTACGTCATTTTAATTCATGACAAGTCATGGGATCATATCGTTTCATTTCTCATTTTTAATTCATCGTTTCATCTCGTCATTTCTAGGCCCGAGTCAAATTTTAAATAATATTAATTGTTGCCCAAGATATTTTACAAGCTAAATAATAATTATTATTTATTATTATTACTATTACTATTATTAATAATATTATTATTTAATTCAGCCCGATTTTTTTTTTATTATTTTAAACTCAATTATTAATATTATTGTTGGCCAAGTCTTTTTCTTAGCCCAATTCAGATTTTCTTTCAAAAACCTAGCCCGTAATTTCTTATACCCTAAAACCTAATCTATACAGTATAAATACTATATTCCTACTGCAGTCAACCCTAGAATACACATATACATTTTTTTCTCTTTTCTCCTTCCAGCAATCGTGCGCCCCCTTCTCTTCTCCACAGGAATCATCTTCCCCTCTTCTGGTATTTTTCTTCACTTCTCACGATTTACCCTAAACATCTAGAGTTCCACAAATCCAAAACAAATCCAAATACCATATACATAAAGCAACCCGTAAGCCAACCTTTTAAATCAGCCCTTGAATCTCCTGACACCCATTAGACCAGTCTTCATCTCCGACCAGCATCAGTAATTCTAGAAGCAATCTAAGGGTCGTCTTTGGAGCATTTACACTGCAAAATTCTCAAACCCGGAGGTAATCACTCTCGTTCAATTGTTTATACGTTGATGTCATTATTTTCTTTCTTCATCAGTTGTAAATTATGTGGAGTGAATATCCAACGACCTGGGAAATAACCCAAACCAGAAGAATTTCAACACAAGTTGGAGGTTTAGTTCATAGCCCTTAAAACTCAAATCCATCCTTTTCAGAAACTGGAACTCTTTTTTTTACCTGAATTCTAAAACATCTCCAGACATGAGGGTCGGAGCGCTGTCGGCTAATCACCTTCACCGCCGTCACCAGTTCGGGTCATAAACCAAAACCGCGACCGAACCCGTTTCAGCCCACCCACCTTTGCCGCGCCGGCAACAGCCATGCGCTTCAATCGCCGAGCCAGCCCTAAATCTATACCCATTCATCACTCCTTTGCCTTCGCCGGTTACTGGAGGACAGAAGCCCTACTCCGGCTGCAACCCACCATACTCAACCCGACTTCAAGAAAATTATCACAAAAAAAGCAGGCCCGTACGAACCAAGTCCTGTTCCGTCGTGCGTCGTGCGGTACTTCAGTCGCCGACCATCACAGTCCGCCGCACCACCACCGTTTTGCTCCGATTTCTGCACGATTTTGGCCGATTGGAGTACCTCTGTGGGTGACTGAGTGAGTGTGTGTGTGTGTGTTTCGGAGTTGAGAGTGTGAATGTGTGTGTGTGTGTGTGTATGTGAGGAGTTGAGAGAGGGAGAAGGAGAGAGAGAGAGAGAGAGAGAGAGAGAGAGAGCGGAGGGGTGAGAACAGGAGAAATGAGAGTGTCGGCCGATGGGCTGGGCAAATGGGGTTTTTATACCCACTTTCTTTTAGGTTTCTTCAATTTAATCCCCAAGTTCCAGACCCTCTCAAATTGACCCCAAATCATTTTCAGGATATACTAATTTCAGCCCCTAATTTTCAGTTTCTTCATTCTTGTCCCAATCTGGTTTATAATTATTCCAGTTAGCCCCAAGCAGAATTATAATTTCTACAATTTCAGTCTCTTTCGGCCAAGCTTTTAACATGTTGACCTTTTCAATTGATATTATTATCCACTCATAATTTAATTCTCAGTCATATAATAATAATAATAATTTTCTATTATTAATAATTGTATATAATAACAAGAATTTACGGGCCTAGAATTGTCGAGTCACGCATCTTCATCACATTCAAGTTCAGAACTGCATTTTATCCAGGTGTGGGGATTTATTACGCGTTTGTTTATTTTAATTACTTTATATATTGGCTCGTATGTGCACGTGAAACCAGTCAGAAGCACTTAAATGTGCAATCAGTCAGAAGCACTTAAATGTGCAACCAGTCAGAAGCACTTAAATGTGCAATCAGTCAGAAGCACTTAAATGTGCAAATCAGTCAGAAGCACTTAATTGTGCAAAAAGCCTTCGGGCTAGCCGATGGGCTTCAGAATTTATCAGTCATGTTGTTTATACTTGCTAATATATTTATTAATTAACGTAGACATATTGCGTACTCTTCACACTGAGCGAGTTGGAAGCTCACCCCACTATTTACCCCTTTCAGGTTGAGGAGCTCGATGTGGCACGCGCTTGAGTGTGGGATGATCAAACTTCATGAGTTGATATTTACTTATTTATTTACTATAATTTTCCTCAAGCTATGCTTTATGAACAATTGCTCGATTTGCTTTAATTTCACGTCGAAGTATGTATTTATTTAATGGTGACTTGGGATTAATACTTGCGATTATTAAGTTTGTCTCTTTTTAAAATATATTCCCGCTGCAAAATTTTTATTTATTCTTCTTAAAATTAGAAGAATTATATTTTATAAAAGTGGTCGCTACATAAGTGGTATCAGAGCGGGTCTACGGTTCTGTAGACTAGTTAAAATGTTTCTTTTTCCAAATTGAAATTTCATTTTCGCAAGTAGTCAAATATTTTTAGCAATTATGATCATCCACCTCTGCCGCTCCATGTCGACTCCAAGGTACATTAAGTTATGATTATTCATTATGTGATAAATGCAGTTTGCGAGATCAACCATGATTCATGTATTACAGATGCATTCTTAGTCTATTTTGTACATAAGAATTTTATGATAAAGTATTTGGGCATGAAATTGTTTTCTTATAAATTCATAAGTATATGCGTGACATGCGTAAATCATCATTGCTAGAAATCTTTGGTTCTCAACCCATAGATGCAATGTAATTCTTCATCTTATTCATCTCTCTCGTTAGGCAAGTACTGAGGGATCATTGAGTATGATATGCCTTAGGATAATGGCAACTCATAGACATGGACGCCCAACTAACTGAGGTGGAGATAATCTCGGTGGTGAGAATGTCAACCTTGGTGTTGGTGGTGGTGATAACGGAGGATAGCATAACCATAACAATAACGTGCCAGCTCCTACTCAGGCACAAGTTGTGCAACATTTCCGGCATTTCACCCCACCATCATTCAACGATCGACAAGGACCAGCCTTTGTTGACGAATGGTTCATGTCGCTCGAGCGCACCTTTGAGATAATTGGGTGCACTTATGCACAAGGAATTCTTTGCGGCCAATATCAAATGGTGGAGGATGCTGGACGCTGGTGGATAAGATACTGGCGCTTGAGGCCGGCTGCCGAGCGTGCAACATTGACTTGGTATCGGTTCAAGAAAATAGTGATGGAGCAGTACTACCCATAGCATTACCGAGAGAAAATGGAGAGAGAGTTTTGAAATCTCGAACGAGGAAGAGAATTGGACGCTAGCCTGTATTTGATTAACTCGATGGATTTTGACGTGATCCTTGGTATGGACTGTCTCGATAGACATGATGCCGATATAAGGTGCCGTGAGAAAAAGGTGACATTGAGGTGTTCCGAAGGCAAGTCGATCACCTTTTATGGTACTAAGGGTAGGACAGTACCCAGAGTAATCACAGCCATGAAGGCACTGAGAAGTCTAAGGAAGGAGAAATGTCAGGGTTAGTTGGTGAGTTTGGTCGACACTCGTACTAATGAGATGTCCCCTATAGACGTACCTTTAGTATGGCAGTTTTTGGATGTGTTTCCAGAAGATTTGCTGGGAGTCCCACCCAATCGGCAAGTAGAGTTTAGTATTGATTTGGTCCCTGGGGCGGCCCGAACATCCAAAGCGCCATGTAGAGTGGCTCCGAAGGAACTTCAAGAATTGAAGGTCCCAATTCAAGAGTTGCTGGACCTCAGATTTGTTCGTCCTAGTGTGTCATCATGGGGTCACAAGTGCTGTTTGTAAGAAAGAATGATGGGTCACTTTGGATGTGTATAGATTACAGAGAGTTGAATTGACTCACAGTGAAGAACAAGTACCCACTATCGAGAATCGAGGATCTAATCGATCAGTTGAGGGGATCCGGAACCTTTTCGAAGATTGATTTGCATTCAGGGTACCACAAACTGAAGATTAGGGAGTGTGACATTCCCAAGACCGCTTTCAGGACCCGTTATGGACATTTTGAATTTGTAGTGATGCCATTTGGTCTGAGTAATGCACCGGCAGTCTTTATGGATTTGATGAATAGGGTGTTCCAACCTTACTTGGATAAGTTCGTGATCGTTTTCGTATATGACATCTTGGTGTATTCTAAGGACAAGGAACAACACCAAGAGCATTTGAGGATTACATTGGAGACACTTCGCAAGGAAAAGTTGTATGCAAAGTTCAAGAAATGTGAGTTTTGGTTAAACAGAGTTGGATTCCTTGGACATGTGGTGACTTCAAAAGGAATTGAGGTAGATCCCAATAAAGTTGTAGCAGTGAGTAGTTGGGGAGTACTCAAGAATGCGAGCGAAGTTCGCAGTTTTTTGGGCATAGCTGGCTATTATAGAAGATTTATCGAAGGATCTTCTAAAATCGCCACTCCTATGACTCAATTAACAATGAAGGGAATGAGGTTTGAATGGAGTGAGAGGTGCGAGGAAAGTTTTCGAGAGTTGAAAAGGAGACTAACCTCAGCGCTAGTATTAACGATTCCTGATCTGGCGGAAGTCTTTGTTATTTATAGTGATGCCTCAAAGCAGGGATTGGGTTGTGTTCTGATGCAACATGGTGAGGTAGTAGCCTATGTATCGAGACAGCTTAAATCACATGAGTTGAACTATCCAATGCATGATCTGGAGTTGGCTGTTGTAGCTCATGCGCTGAAGATTTGGCGCCACTATCTCTACGGAGGTAAGTGTGAGATATACATGGACCATAAAAGTTTGAAATATCTTTTCACATAGAAGGATCTTAACATGAGGCAAAGGCGATGGTTAGAACTGGTGAAGGACTATGATTGTACCATCCATTACCATCCCGGTAAGGCTAATGTGGTAGCTGATGCCTTGAGTCGGAAGACTAGAGGCGAGTTAGCTTGCTTGACTGACCAGGAAAGTTTGATAAAGGAGTTCTCCGAGTTAAGGATTGAGATAGTTGAGTCTTCAAAGAGTTCGAAATAAATCCTATCATCTTTGGTCTTGCAACCAAACTTGAGGGATAAGATTAAGGAGGCTCAACCACGTGACAAGTTCTTGTGCAAGATGACAGATCGGGCACAAGCTGGGAGTATTGAGAAATTTATCGTTGTTGCATATGATGTTTTGACTTATGATGGGAGGTTATGTGTTCCTTAGGAAGCAAATTCTTGAAGAAGCTCACAATGCACCATACTCCGCTCACCCGGGAGGTACAAAGATGTACCACAACCTGAAGAAGTTCTTTTGGTGGAGAGGAATGAAACGGGACATTGGTGTATTTGTGGATAGGTGTATGATATGTCAGCAGGTGAAGGCAGAACACCAACGGCCAGGAGGTTTACCCCAACCGTTGGAAATCCCAGAATAGAAATGGGAGCATATCACAATGGATTTCGTGGTTGGTCTGCCATGAACAGTGAGGAAGTACGATGCTATATGGGTGATAGTAGATCGCTTGGCGAAGTCATCTCACTTTCTACTTGTGAGGATGACTTATAGTATGGAACAATATGCACGGATTTATATTCGGGAGATTTTGAGGCTACATGGTGTTCCAGTGTCGATCATATCGGATAGAGATCCGCGATTTACATCGAAATCTTGGAAGAGTCTTCAGATTGCATTGGGCACTAAGTTGAATTTCAGTACTGCATATCATCCACAAACCGATGGTTAATCTGAACGGACTATAAAGACACTTGAAGATTTGTTGAGGGCGTGTGTTCTTGATACTGGTGAGAATTGGGAGAATATTTTGCCGTTAGTAGAGTTTGCTTATAACAATAGTTACCAAGCGACTATACAAATGGCCCTGTATGAGGCTCTGTACGGAAGGAAATGTCGATCGCCCCTTTATTGGAGTGAGGTTGGAGAAGGAAAGATTTTGGGTCTAGAATTGATCGAGCAGATTGTAGAGAAGATAGCCAAAATCAGAAGTAGAATTAAGACTGCCCAGGATCGGCAGAAGTCTTATGCTGATAAATGAAGGAAAGATATCCAATTTGAGATTAGAGAAAAAAAATAGTGTTCTTGAAGGTATCGCCGATGAAAGGAGTGATACGATTTGGTAAAAAAAGGGAAAGCTACAGCCTCGTTATATCGGACTTTTTGAGATTTTAGGTCGTGTTGGTGACCTTGCTTATCGTTTGGCACTGCCGTTGGAGTTATCAGGAGTGCACAATGTCTTTCACGTCTCTATGCTGAGAAAGTACATACATGATCCTAACCACATATGCAATTTCAATGAGTTGCATATAGCCAAGAACTTGATTTATGAAGAGGTACCTACAGCTGTTTTGGAGCGTAGGGTACATCAATTACGAAATAAAGAGGTTAAATTGGTAAAAGTTCAATGGAGTCGTCATGGACCAAATGAGGCAACTTGGGAACGTGAAGAGGAGATCCGTTCTAAGTATCCAACATTCATTTTTCAAGGTACGTAACTTAATTTTCGAGGAGGAAAATTTGTTAAAGGGGGGTAGGTTGTAACGCCCCGATTTCGCATATACATTTATTATGAATTATAGAAAACATGTCCAATTTTATTAAATTAATGCCCGAATAATTTTATCATTTAATCCAGTTTTATTTCATGATCATGCAAATCTATTTACGTCATTTTAATTCATGACAAGTCATGTGATCATATCGTTTCATTTCTCATTTTTAATTCATCGTTTCATCTCGTCATTTCTAGGACCGAGTCAAATTTTAAATAATATTAATTGTTGACCAAGATATTTTACAAGCTAAATAATAATTATTATTTATTATTATTACTATTACTATTATTAATATTATTATTATTATTTAATCCAGCCCGATTATATTTAATTTTTTTATTATTTTAAACTCAATTATTAATATTATTATTGGCCAAGTCTTTTTCTTAGCCCAATTCAGATTTTATTTCAAAAACCTAGCCCATAACTTCTTATACCCTAAAACATAATCTATACAGTATAAATATTATATTCCTACTGCAGTCAACCCTAGAATGCACAGATACATTTTTTTTCTCTTTTCTCCTTCCAGCAATTGTGCACCCCCTTCTCTTCTCTACAGGAATCATCTTCTCCTCTCCTCTACAGGTATTTTTCTTCACTTCTCACAATTTCCCCTAAACATATAGAGTTCCACAGATCCAAAACAAATCCAAATCCCATATACATAAAGCAACCTGTAAGCCACCCTTTGAAATCAGCCCTTGAATCTCCTGGCACCCATCAGACCAGTCTTCATCTCCGACCAGCATCAGTAATTCTAGCAGTAATCTAAGGGTCATCTTTGGAGCATTTACACTGCAAAATTCTCAAACCCGGAGGTAATCACTCTCGTTCAATTGTTTATACGTTGATGTCGTTATTTTCTTTCTTCATCAGTTGTAAATTATGTGGAGTGAATATCCAACGACCTGGGAAATAACCCAAACCAGAAGAATTTCAACACAAGTTGGAGGTTTAGTTCATAGCCCTTAAAACTCAAATACATCCTTATCAGACACTAGAACTCTTTTTTTACCTGAATTCTAAAACATCTCCGGACATGAGGGTCGGAGCGCCGTCGGATAATCACCTTCACCGCCGTCACCAGTTCGGGTCATAAACCAAAACCGCGACCGAACCCGTTTCAGCCCACCCACCTTCGTCGCGGCCGCAACAGCCATGCGCTGCAATTGCCGAGCCAGCCCCAAATCTATACCCCTTCATCACTCCTTCGCCTTCGCCGGTTATTGGAGGACAGAAGCCCTACTCCGGCTGCAACCCACCATACTCAACCCGACTTCAAGAAAATTTTCACAAAAAAAAAAGCAGGCCCGTACGAACCAAGTCCTGTTCCGCTGTGCGCCGCGCGGTACTTCAGTCGCCGACCATCACAGTCCGCCGCACCACCACCATTTTGCTCCGATTTCTTCACAATTTTGGCCGATTCGAGTATCTCTGTGGGTGACTGAGTGTGTGTGTGTATGTGTGTGTTTCGGAGTTGAGAGTGTGAATTTGTGTGTGTGTGTGTGTGTGTGAGGAGTTGAGAGAGGGAGAGGGAGAGAGAGAAAGGCCAGGGGTGAGAACAGGAGAAATGAGAGTGTCGGCCGATGGGCTGGGCAAATAGGGTTTTTATACCCACTTTCTTTTAGGGTTCTTCAATTTAATACCCAAGTTCCATACCCTCTCAAATTGACCCCAAATCATTTTCAGGATATACTATTTTTAGCCCCTAATTTTCAGTTTCATCATTTTTGCCCCAATCTAGTTTATAATTATTCTAGTTAGCACCAAGCAGAAGTATAATTTCTACAATTCCAGTCTCTTTCGGCCAAGCTTTTAACATGTTGACCTTTTCAATTGATATTATTATCCACTCATAATTTAATTCTCAGTCATATAATAATAATAATTTTCTATTATTATTAATTGTAGATAATAACAAGAATTTACGGGCCTAGAATTATCGAGTCAAGCATCTTCATCACATTCAAGTTCAGAACTGCATTTTATCTAGGTGTGGGGATTTATTACGCTTTTGTTTATTTTAATTGCTTTATATATTGGCTCGTATGTGCACGTGAAACCAGTCAGAAGCACTTAAATGTGCAATCAGTCAAAAGCACTTAAATGTGCAACCAGTCAGAAGCACTTAAATGTGCAATCAGTCAGAAGCACTTAAATGTGCAAATCAGTCAGAAGCACCTAATTATGCATAAAGCCTTCGGGCTAGCCGATGGGCTTCAGAATTTATCAGTCATGTTGTTTATACTTCCTAATATATTTAGTAATTAACGTAGACATATTGCGTACTCTTCACACTGAGCGAGTTGGAAGCTCACCCCACTATTTACCCCTTTCAGGTTGAGGAGCTCGATGTGGCACGCGCTTGAGTGTGGGATGATCAAACTTCATGAGTTGATATTTATTTATTTATTTACTATAATTTTCCTCAAGCTACGCTTTATGAACAATTGTTCGATTTGCTTTAATTTCACGTCGAAGTATGTATTTATTTAATAGTGACTTGGGATTAATACTTGCGATTATTAAGTTTGTCTCTTTTTAAAATGTATTTCCGCTGCAAAATTTTTATTTATTCTTCTTAAAATTAGAAGAATTATATTTTAGAAAAGTGGTCGCTACACTAACACTCATAAAACTCTTCATTTTCTTTTTGAAAAAAATCTGATATTTCTCTTCTAAGACTACCAGGTTTGGATATTGGAAAAAATTCTGCGAGAAATTTATTCACTAGTTGGTCCCAACTAGTAATTGTTCTTGCTTGAAGAGAATTTAGCCAGAATTTTGCTTTATCTTTGAGAGAAAATGGAAATAGTCTAAGTTTGACAGATTCATCAGAGAAATTTTGGAATTGGAAAGTAGAACAAATGTCGAGAAATTCCTTGACCATGCATATAGGGATCTTCTCTTTCCAAACCGTGAAAAGATGGAAGAAGTTGAATTATTGATGGTTTAAGTTCGAAATGAGTTGCATTAGTCATTGGCAACACTATGGAAGAAGGAGAATTTGCAGTTACTGGAGAAAAATATTCTATTAAAGTTTTCTCTTTTGCAACTTGATTATTCTGATTTTCGATTTCGTCCATTTTTAGTATCGGTTTTGTTTGTTGAACTTCAATTTTAGTTAAGGACAATCTTCTTGTCGTTAATCGACTTTTATTATTTCGTTGCCAAACTTGCATTCACCAATATTTCAATTTTTTTAACTTTGCATACAAACAAAATTATGATAGTCGATCGAACTTCCAGATCGTTGGAGGCGTCACAACGGACGCACTTAAAATCCAACTTTCTTCAGTATGTACAACAGAGGCCTTTTTGCCAAAATTCAGTCGGTTTTGAAAATCAGTTTGTACAAGATTGATATTTAGCTTTTCTTTATTCAAATCGAACAAAGTAGTGAGTGAAAAATATCAATCCCTTATTGAATCTTTTAAAGGATTTTATTGTTTTAAGTATTATTTTTTGAGTTTTTTATATTTATTATTATTATTAATAATAATGATAATTATTATAATTATTAAGAATATTGTAGGATGTAACATAATCCAAATGAATAAACTTACTAATTGATCTACAGAAGCAATATCTATTGATAAACTAAATTGCACGACGACAAATATTGCAATTAAACTAAATGTCTAAGAATACTGTAAATAGAAAATAACAACTAAAAACACAATATAAATTTACCACTACAAGATTCTATTTAAACTAAAGACAAGATATAAATTATTTGAATTTTTTTTTTAAAAAAAATTCTGATTTTTTTCGTTTTTTATATTTTATATTTTTTTAAGTTTTTATATTTTATTTATATTTATTATAATTTTATTATATTTTTAGAGTAATAATGTTGAGCTAAATATATATATATATATATCCAAATATATTTATTTTTTTACGGGAAAAAAATTTCAGATTTTTTTTTAAAAAATATAAATTACAAACTTTTATTTTATTTGTGCAAACAATAAAAATAGTTTTTTTATTACAAATTTTCGTTTCTTTTTTTTTATAAATTTTCAGGTTTTTAACTTTTTTTTAGTGTTTTCCCTTTTTATTAAAATATTGTAATTTTATTTTAAAAAAATAAGTTTTTTATTTTTATTAAAAAAATTCAAATTTCGGAAATAGAGATAACAATTTTTTTATTATATATAATAAAGGTCGATTAACGAGAAGAAGATTGTCCTTAACTAAAACTGAAGTTCAACAAACAAAACTGATACCAAAAATGGACGAAATCGAAAATCGGAATAATCAAGTCGCAAAAGAGAAAACTTTAATAGAATATTTTTCTCCAGTGAGTGCTAATTCTCCTTCTTGCATAGTGTTGCCTACGACTAATGGAACTCATTTCGAACTTAAACCATCAATAATTCAACTTCTTCCATCTTTTCACGGTTTGGAAAGAGAAGATCCATATATGCATGTCAAGGAATTTCTCGATATTTGTTCTAATTTCCAATTCCAAAATTTCTCTGATGAATCTGTCAAACTTAGACTATTACCATTTTCTCTCAAAGATAAAGCAAGATTCTGGCTAAATTCTCTTCAAGCAAGAACAATTAGTAGTTGGGTTGGGACCAACTAGTGAATAAATTTCTCGCAAAATTTTTTCCAATGTCAAAAACTGATAGTCTTAGAAGAGAAATATCAGAATTTTTCTAAAAAGAAAATGAAGAATTTTATGAGTGTTGGGAAAGATTTAATGATTTAATCCTTAAGTGTCCCCATCATGGTTTTGAAATATGGCGTTTGGTAAAATATTTTTATGACGGTTTAACTCCAAACAATCGCCAATTAATCCAATCAATGCATGGTGGAAAATTTCTTCACCTTATTGGAGACGAAGCTTGGAATGCACTAGAAAATATGTCAATTAATTCACAATAATGGAATTCACTTGACTCTAGAGCCAAATTGATGCATACGAGCCCAAAAAAAGGTGGAATTTACGAGGTTAAACAAGATGCTGAAATAAAATCTACTATAGATGATTTAGTACGAAAAGTAGATGCGTTAGTCTTGAAGCAATCCATCCCCTCGTCAAACTCAAAACATGAATTTTGCATTTCATGTGCGGAATCATTTCATTCATCTCAATCTTGTCCCTCTTGTCCACAAAATCAAAAAAATTTTATGAAGAAGTCAATGTGTTACATTCATATGGAAAATCTTCGGACAGTGCATTTGCTCCAACTTATAATCCAAATTGGTCCTAGTGTATCCATCTAGGGTGTGACATGTTTTAACTGTGTCCAGCAGGGCCATATCAGTCGTGATTGTGACCTGTCTCACCTGAAGTGCTATAGATGCGGCCAGACGGGCCACAGAGTTGCGTATTATACCGAGGGAGAGAAGACTCTTGGAGTTCCGTCATCTGTTCTTAATCCTGGAGAACCATGTGTTAATCAGAAGTCGTCAGACGGTCAGCCATCTCAGGGATTCGGACGGGGTCAGTCCGTTAGAGGGGGAGCCTTCAGTGCTGGTTCAGTTCAGCCACATGTTTACGAGATGAGGAAAGCGGACGATCCAGAGACTACTGTGGCTATAGGTACCGTTCATGTTCTCTCTCATCCAGTTAGAGTGCTTTTTGATTCTGGTGCTTCTCATTCATTCTTCTCTTTAGATTGTGTGCGTCAATTGAATATTGTATGTCTGTCTACTCCGTTTGTGGTTAAATTGACTAGTGGGGATAAAATTGTGGGGGGTAGAGAGGTTAGAGATTGTCCAGTGATGATCGCAGATAGAGTGTGGCCTTCGAACTTAATAGTTGTTGGTATTGTCGATGAGGATTTGATCCTCGGGGATGACTGGATTGATAGACATGGCACGGTAATGAATTATCGCACGAGGGGTATATCGATGTTGGCCGAGGATGGTACCGACCACTCATTTATGGGACACCGGAGGAAGGGTTAGAAACTATTGATCAGTACTATGAAGGCGGCGAAACTCATTAGGGATGGTTGTATGGGATATTGGTGTTATGCTACGAGAGTAGAGAATGAGAAGGTTGAATTTTCTTCCATTCCAGTGGTAAGCGAGTTTCCAAATGTTTTTCTGGATGACTTGCCAGGACTACCACTGGAGCAGGAGATCGAGTTCACGGTTGATTTAGAATCGAGTGCAGCCTCAATCTCTAAGGCACCGTACCATATGGCACCTTCAGAAATGCAGGAACTGAAGAGTCAGTTATGGGAATTGTTAGAGAAGGGATATATCAGACCTAGCGCCTTGCCTTGTGGTGAGCTGGTCTTGTTTGTGAGAAAGAAAGATAGTTCACTACGTTTATGTATCGATTACCGGGTACTTAACAAAGTGATCATTAAAAATAAATATCCTTTGCCTCGTATCGACAATTTGTTTGATCAGTAACAGGGAGATACGGTGTTTTCGAAGACCGATTTGAGATCTGGGTATTACCAGCTTCAAGTGAGGGAGTCCGATATCCCTGAGACCACTTTTCGTACGAGGTACGGGCATTACGAGTTTGTGGTTATGCCATTCGGGCTAACTAATGCGCCAGTAGTATTTATGCAACTGATGAATAAGATATTCATCGAGCATCTCGATAAGTGTGTAGTCATTTTTATAGATGATATCCTAGTCTATTCTCATGATGACGAGGAACACGCTCAACATTTGCGACTAGTGTTGGAGATTTTGAGAGCTCAGCGTCTCTATGCGAAGTTCTCGAAGTGTGAGTTTTGGCTCAAGGAAGTTATGTTTCTTGGGCATGTGGTTTCAGCCGAAGGGGTCTGTGTAGATCCCCAGAAAATTGAGACAGTGTTAGATTGGGCACCACCTAAGAACGTGAAGGAGGTTCGTAGCTTTTTGGGACTTGCTGGGTATTATAGACGATTCGTCGAGGGGTTATCTAAACTTTCTTGACCGCTTACTCAGTTACTCCAGAGGTCCGAGAAGTTCGAATAGAATGACGAGAGGCAACAGAGTTTCGAGGAACTGAAAAGGTGTATGACTACGGCACCAGTGTTAGCCTTGCCTCAAGGGATGGTGGGTTTTCGGTTTATAGTGATGCTTCAGGCCAGGGACTCGGGTGTGTTCTCATGCATCACGGTAGGACTATAACTTTTGCGTCGCGGCAGTTGAAACAGTATGGAATGAATTACCCTACTCACAACTTGAAGTTGGCTGTAGTGGTGTTTGCAATGAAGATATGGCGCTACTATCTATACGGTTCTCCGTGCCAGATTTATATTGATCATAAGATCTTGAAATACATTATTAGCCAGAAGGAACTGAACATGAGACAGTGTCGTTAGTTAGAACTAATAAAGGACTACGACTTGGATATCCTTTATCATCTGGGAAAAGCCAATGTTGTGGCATACGCGTTGAGTCGGAAATAGGTATCACTCCAGATGCTTGAGGTTCTCACACTACAAGCGAGAATTCGACAGGAGCTTATTGAACAGGTAGTCGAAGTATAGATTCAGCAGGTGCAGGGTCAGTTGTGTTCCCTCGAGATTACTTCGTATTTGGTTGATGATATCAAATGGGAGCAAATAAATGACCCGATGACCAGTCAGCTGAAGGTGAATGCAGAAAAAGGGAAAGCCGCCGGCTTTATGGTTCATAAGAACGACAGTTTGAGGTTTCAAGGGAGGCTCTGCGTTCTGAATGATTTAGACTTGAGACAGAAAATACTTCGAGAAGCTCATGCTACTCCTTACTCTATCCACCCCGGAACGAGTAAGATGTATAAAGACCTTAAAAAGAATTTCTGGTGGAATAATATAAGAAAGGATGTCACGGAGTTTGTAGCAATGTGTTTGACGTGCCAATAAGTCAAGACTAAGCATCATAGGCCAGTCGGGCTGTTGAAGCCACTATACATGAGGCTTCCCACAGATGACGCATAAGGGATCAATTTCATGTCATCTATCTCCTTTTGTGTCTTAGAATACATATCCTTAAATAGTTGAATTCCATGTCTGTAAGGTAGAAAACCTTTCTTGGGACTCTCCATGCTAAACCGCTTCAGCACTATATCGATATAGGATGCCTGAGATAAGCACGACATCCTTTTCTTCCGATCACGAAGGATCCTGATCCCCAGGATTTGCCCTAGTTCTCAAGCATATCGAACTGCTAAGACAGCCATACCCGTACGTCTGGTAACTCATTCACGTTTTTTCCAATCAGAAGGATATCATATACGTACAGTACAAGAAACACCAGCACATTTCTATCATTTTTATTCACACGCAACTCTCACACGGGCATTAGACAAATCACATATAACTAGAAAACCTCATCATCTCTAGTGTTCTAAGATCTAGATGCTTGCTTAAGTCCACAAATGAATCTCTTATGCTTCCACACTAAGTGCTCTTCTCCTTCAACAATGAATCCCTCTGGTTGGCGCATGTAGATTTCCTTGCCTAGACTTCCATTCAAGAATGCAGTCTTGACATCCATTTCCCAAATCTCGAGATCCAAATGCACAGCTATACCTAAAAGAATCTGGATTGACTTAAGCATGGCTACCAGCGAAAAGGTTTCATCGTAATCCATACCCTCTTTCTGAGTGTAACCTTTAGGTACAAGCCTCGCTTTGAAGGATTCAACCTTCCCGTCACCTCCTTTCTTTCGCTTGTAGACCCACTTACACCTAATGGATTGTACCCCATTACATAGTTCTACTAGCTCCCACACTTGATTGGAATCCATAGATCCCGTTTCTGATTCCATTGCTACTTACCAGGAGTCAGCATATTTAACTTGGATTGCCTCCTTCTAAGTCCAGGGATCTGATTCATCTTTGCTTAGGATTGAGTTTGAAGACTGTCCCACGGCTATGAATCATTCCGATTGACGAAAAACCCTCCCACTACGATGAGGCAAATCCTGAATTGGTGTAAAAGTCTCAAAAAATTGATATGTGGTGCAATGTTAGTTGGCGCTTGTACGATCGGTATAGATGGAGTCTCTCCCCTCAAGTCTTCCAGAATTATTTCCCTCGTGGGCTTGTGACTAATCATATAATCCTCTTCCAAGAATCGGGCATTGGTGCTAACAATGACCTTCTGATCCTGGGGACTATAGAACAAGCCACCCTTCATTCCCTTAGGGTATCCTACAAATACTCGTACCTCTATATGAGATGCAAACTTATCAGCTTCCTTATTCAGCACATATGCTGGAGCACACCAAATCCAAACATGTCCTAGACTGGGCTTTCACCCACTCTATAGTTCTGTGGGCGTTTTTAGAACTGGTTTCGAAGGCACCAAGTTTAGAATGTACGCCGCTGTTTCCAAGGCATATCCCAGAACAAAATAGGTAATCTGAATAACTCATCGTTGATCTAACCATTTATAAAAGAGTTTTGTTCCTTCTCCCAGCAACACCATTTTGTTGTGGAGTTTCCGACGCAGTGAGCTGGGACGAAATCCCCTCATTTGCCAAGAAATCCGAAAATTGTCCACTAAGGTATTCGTCACCATGATCAAATCATAGTGACTTGATACTCTTACCATGACGCTTCTCCGTTTCAGCCTTGAAATCTCTGAACTTGTCAAAGTCTTCAGACTTACATCGCATCAAATAGATGTATCCATATATCGAATAATCATCTATAAACGTGATGAAGTATTGAAACCACCCCTAGCCTGGATGTTCATTGGACCACATACATCCGTATGAACAAATTCTAACACATTAGAGCACGATTTCCCTTGGTTTTAAAAACCCCTTTGGTCATTTTACCTTCCAAACAGGATTCACAAATTGGAAATGACTCAACTTAGAGGTCATCTAATGGGCCATCATCCACCAATCTTTTAATTCTTCTAAGGTTTACATGACCTAACCGTAGATGACACAGATATGTTTGGTTTATTCTTGAAGTTTCTTTTGCCTTTTTAGGTTTAGATAAAGAGTTAAGCGATTTATGTTTATACATGGGAGTTTGGGCAGTATTAATGATATCCCCATTCATCTTCACCTCTTATCCGCAGTCAAGTCCATAAGTATAGATACCTTTGCCAATATATTCACCATTAATAATAACATCACCATCAAACGAAACTGAATAACCATCACAACTCAATTTAGAAACCGAAATTAAATTCATCCTAAAATCCGGTACCAATAATACATTATTAAGGACTAATATTTTATCATTAATCTTCAGCTGCACGACTCCCACTTCAACAAATATAAGCCTGGAATATCGCCCCAGTTGATGGTGATCTCACCCGCACTAAGCTGCTTGGTTACCTAAAACCATGCGAGTCAAAGCAAACATGATCAGTAGAGCCTGAATATACTATCCACGAAGTGGTAGAACAAGCTGCCAAATATATTTTGACTACTAGTTCACGAGACATACCTTTCTTAAGAGCAAGACAGTCCGCTTTGAAATGTCCTTTCTGACCGCACATGTAACACTTTCCATTTTGCTTTTTGTTCGCCTCAGGATGAGTAGCCTTTCTTTTCACCTTATGAGTTGCCACTTGCTTCTGACCCACTTGTTTCTTCTTCTTCCTCCACTTGAGTTTAGAATTCAAAACACTAGTTGCCGCAAGAACTTGATACCCTTGTCTGAAGAGTCCTTCCGCATCTTGAAGCTCTTTCAGCAATTCCGCCAAGGTACTCCATATGATTCATATTGTAGTTTAAGCGGAACTGCTCAAAGCTTAAGCTGCCTAGGATGATATTGACTTGCGTTTCCGCATCGATAGTAGTGTTAGGGTTGTATACTGAAAAGCATACTTTATGCTTGTATTACCTTATTTCCCTGTAACTACCTATGAGAATATTAATTACATTTAGTCACATATTTTGCATATTTATTCACGTTGTGGTTATGCAAATGAAATGTCTAATTATTTTATATTGTAGATAATGTGGTGTGTTAGTGTCTTACAGAAGATCACATTATCGGTGCCTTATAAAATAATACAATAGTTCACAACCAATATAATTGTTGGACAAAGTATATGAAAGATTGTAGTGTATGCTTGAGATTAGTTTGTCTTGACTATTAACATACATCAGCATATTTGCATACGTTGAACTGGATCGAAGTGAGAAAGGTTTTTTTGTACTGAATGTAAGAAGAATGTAATCTCAGATAATTATTATTTCTTAATTCTAAGTATATAATATTTAATTATGTATTTATAGCATTTATCGCTTTGATTTACCATGGGTGAGAGTCATAATGATTGACTCAATAAGCTTCGTATCTTGGGTAATAATATTATTTATATGACAATTAATATTATAACTAGAAATCATGTCCCGACCCGTCGGGCTGATCATGTCCGTTGAGGCACTCGAAAGGGTTATTATATTAAACCCTGCAGGTGGAATTAATTCTCCGATACAATAATAAAAGTTGAGTGGTTATACACTTGTAAAATAGTTTAATTAATTAAAGTTGTCATTAGCTTAAATTAATTAATAGACATGTGATATCTTAAATATGTGAAATAATTAATTTAAAGAGGAGCCAAATTTTGTAATTTGGGATTTGGGTAGGAAGTGCAATATTAACTCTTTAGTGTACTGAGTTGATATTTAATAGACTCTATATATTAGGAAAGGCCTAATATGAAAATTTGAGGTCTATTAGGGGTCCTTTCCCTAGAGTAGTCCAAGAGCCTATAAATAGGACTACAAGGGAGAGGGTTTCGGCCGAACTACACCTTACATACACAAGGAATTTCAACTTTTCTTCTTAGTGTTTAATTGTGGATCTTGACTTGTGTATTTAATTCCACAATTGTAACACTTTAATTCTTACTACATATCGGATTTACTTGAAGAAAAGAAAATCCAGAGTTGTGAGAGACAAGGTTTCAGCCGATCCACTTTGTAGTCCAAACAAAGATTCGGTAGCTCGTTGCCCACACCACTTTCGGGTTAAGGCGGGATCATACTCTAGAAGATCTAGAGGTAGAAATACAAGAAGATCAAGGAGCAATTCAAATACTTCGCTTCAAGGGTAAAGTATTCTAAGATCTTTTAGATCTAGGTAGAATACTACAAATTATAATGTTTAGACGCATAACTATATATTATTTGTTTAAATTTCTTATTAATCTGTGTAATTAATTATTTGACGAGCCTAAATCGATCTGATTCTTGATCGATTTTAGTAAACCCAAACCCACCGCTTCCGCTGCGTTTTATTTCTATCAGTCGGTATCAAAGACGGTCTTTAGGTTCCGTTCAATTTAATTAATTTTGTGATTAATTTCTACTAATTTTAAAATATTCATATATTATGATATTTGGAATATTTTTGCTATAAATTGTGTTGTAGGTGAATATGGTCCAATTATCATGGCTATATGATTTTTTATTTTATTTTTACAAATTTTGGTAATGTGGCTAAGTTTTGAAGCATGTATACGTTTTTCGAGGAGAAAATCCATGGGTAGAATAGGATTGTATTTTTTCTTGTAAGTTTGTTGTAAATTCGATATATTTTATTTTATGTAAAATTGTAACTAAATTGGAGTACACAAAGTACGAAGGAGAAATGAGTCTCACTGAAAAGGAGTCCCAATCGGACGAACCGACCGGGACCGAGAAGCCGCCGATCGGGTCCGGCTGAGGGCATGCGGTCCAGGCTGCTGATCAGGCCACTAGTCGTGTTGGGTTATGCAACGGGCCGGGATTCTCCGGGTCGGGTCGTCCGGTGTATGGTCATGTTCGTCTTTCCGCATTTCGTTGCGTCCGTTGGTGCACAATATTTGAATTTGGAATTTTCTTGTGCAATTTTTGCTTGGAAAAGAAAGTTTTCCAATTTGGAAATTTTGTGGGTCAACCGGGAAGAGATGATGAAATGCTTGAAATAGTGGGAGATATCGAGCTGAATATTTTCTCGTTATTCAAAACGAGAAATAAAAGCCATGATAATTGGATTAAATTATCCATTTTTTTAGTTTTTATTGTTTGGATATATGACATGTATGAATGCATGCATGATATGTTTCTTGCATGTTAGGACGAGATAATTAAAAATCTTAAGCCTAAAATAACTTAGTGATTAAATTGATTTATTTTTCTTAAAAATAAAATCAAATTGGCCTCCTTAATTAATTTAAATTGTAAAGTAATTAGCATGCGTGTTGACATTAGGGTCTTTCTCCATATCGGATATCCTAGTTATAGGTTCAATAGTTTTACAATTCAAACGATAACAAAAGGTAAATATTATTTTTTATGATAGGACCTCTCCATCTGTAGGACTATTATTTAAAAGATAATATTTTAAGGTTGTTAAATTATGGTGTTCATTTAGGTGTATTAATTAATAAGCTCCCCATCAGAATATATGTTAATTAATACATGGCCAAGAGGAACCAACTATTAATTTTACTTGTCATAACGTAAATTGACTAGGTAGTAAAATTAAAGTCGTAACGCTCTACTTGAAAAATATGTGTAAACGTCCACACAATCGTGGCTTGCATATGCGGGTTTTTGAAAGTGTTGGTTGCTAGCATATATATTGTGTTTTGAGGTTTTTCAATATATTTTGCTATGCATTATGTGATGAATGTTTTTAATTTTATCTCAGATGTCTTTCAATCCACTTGCTGTAATTCTCAAAGAAAACAAACTAGATGGCACTAACTTTGCTGATTGGAAACGTAATCTTAATATTGTCTTGACTGCTGAGGAACACAAGTTTGTTCTAACTGAGAAATGCCCATTGGAACCGGATGCAGATTTGACACCTGATGAGGTGAAAGAATACCGTAAATGGAAGAAATCTGATGAGATGGCTCGCTGTTACATCTTGGCTTCTTTAGCAAACGTATTGCAACATCAACATCAGAGTATGGGCACGGCCGCGTAAATGATGAAAAATCTCGGCGAGATGTTTGGTCATCAGAACCGGGTGGCTAGGCAAAATGCTATGGGGGTCTTGATGACGACCCAAATGCCTGAAGGAACCCCGGCAAGGGTGTTGGAAATAAAACACAGCGGAAGTGAAGTTGGGTAAAATTGGATAAAAGTGTGTTTACGCATCCACGAGCACAAAACCTATTTAGGCATGCTAATTAATTAACTAGTAAGATTAATAGGGTATTTATATTTTGAAGCATAGTGGTTGCTTGCTCCTTGATCTTCTTGTATTTATATTTTTAGATCTTCTAGAGTATGATCTCCTTAATCCGGACGTTATGTGGGCAACGATATACCGAATCTTGCTTGGACAACAAAAGTAGATCGGCCGAACCAAGTTCTTCACAACTCTTAATTTTATTTTCTTCAAGTAATTCCGACTTGCAACAAGAATTAAAGTATTATCTCAATTGTAGAATCAAAGACACAAGTCAAGATCCATAATTAAATACTAAGAAGAAAAATCGAAACCCTTCTGTAGGATATGTTGATGATGCGGCCAAACCCTCCCCATCCTATATATAGGCTTTGGACTACTCTAGGTATCTTAAGGAGGATTAGGGTTAAGACTCCTAGTGCAACCCAACTTTCCATATTAAGCCCTTTCCTAATATGGTTGAATTCAGTAATATCAATTCAGTCCACTAAAGAATTAATATCGCACTTCCAACCTAAATCCGAAATTTACGAAATTGGGCTCCTTATTTAAATATACTATTTCCTGTATTTAAGAAATCTAATGTCCATGAATCAATTAAAGCTACTGGCAGCTTTAATCAACTAATATCTTATCCAAGAGTAGTACCACTTGAACCTTATTATTATAGCGGAATTAAATCCACCTACAGGATTTGATATAATAATCATTATCGAGCTCCTCAAGGGGACATCATCAACCCACACGAGTTGGGACACGATTTCTGCTTATAATAATAATTGTCATATAAATAATATTATTTCTCAAGATACGAACCTTATTGAGTTAATCATTTTGATTCTCACCCATGGTAAATCAAAGCAATAAATATTACAAATACACAATTAAATATGTGGGAATCAATTTTTTAATACTAAATCATAAAATTGGCAATTTATATATCCCCATTCATAAGAGTATAAGTATTTAGTACCATTTTGATTAAAATAACTAAAATGTCCTCCCAAAAGTTGTAATGTTGACTTTCTCTCTTCTTTTTCTATTTTTTTTAATTTAAACTATTTTTCTTTTCTTTTTTATTTTTTATTTTCCTCATCTGCTCAAAACCGATTGGTATTAATGTCCAACAACCAAAGCTTAACTACAACCTATACATCAAAACAATATAACCATTTTTGACAAATGGTCTCTCAAAAATCTTATAAAAATCACAATATTATTCGAAAAGAAAAGTTGATGTTCAAATAGGACTTCATTTGTCGTGCTTCTGGGTTCATAAACAAGGTATGCATCAATATTTTACTGCTGGAATTTCTTTTTTCCGACAAGTTCTTCCGGACACGATGTCTGCACACGATGGCTAGCCACCGTGTGCAACGATCGTGTCCAATGGCCTTGACATCGTGTGCACAACTAAGGTGTCCACGATCGATTAACACGATCGTCTACAATCGTGTGTAGCAAACGTGTTCATGGCCAGAAACATTCACACGATCGCTGCACACGGTAGCATACGACCGTGTGCATCGGTCGTGTCTAAGGCAGACCATTTTTAAATATTGTTCGCTCATTTTTCTGAATAGTTATTCATCCTTTTGTAATCAGATGTCGTGGATGTCGTGGCAGCGTATTTTGATACATCACAGTGGTCATTTGGAGCGATCAATATATGTAGACGGGGACTCATTTGTTGACTCAAAGTATTTTGATGATGATTGGATTCAAAACATTTAACAAAACTCACCTCAATGGGCTATTTCATTGAAGTCAAAACCTACTACTAGCGCACGCTACACATTCAGAATAGCGCACGCTATCGAGTCTCACATGCAGACAGGCAAGTCACCTGCATACAGGTTGGAAACCTATCTGATGGATAGCTTACGCAAGGGTCACTTATCAGCGCATGCTAGTTCACAAAGTTAGCGCACGCCACCATATGTCTAGCGCACGCTATCGCGTTTCAGTTAAACAGGGCTGAAAGGACAGTAAGGTCTGGGCAGAAAAAGGAATAACTTTAGTGCACGCAACATGCATATATTAGCGCACGCAACATGCATATATTAGCGCACGCCACCATATGCCTAGCACACGCTACCTGGAAGCTTATTGGAGGTCCAGTAGCCTGTGGACTCAAACAAGAAAAATATTAGCGGACGCTAATAAGGAAGCAACGCACGCTAATAAGATGACATTAGTGCACGCAATATTATGACATTAGCGCATGCTACCGGTTCAAAATCAGACCGTTTGATATTCAACCGTTGGACAAGATCATCAATGCAGGAATCCCAGAAACTTGAAAAGCAAAAATTGTCTAATACTAGCGCACGCTAAGTTCATTTTTATCCGTTGGAAAAGAGACGTTGGGGAGACAAACCGACACAATCCAAAGTCAAAAGTAAAGATCTGTTGACCAGCCGATAACGCACGCTACGAGAGACTGTCTCGCGCACGCCAGACATGTATTTTACCGTTGGTACATTTTACTGACCGTTCAGATCATCCAAGTCAAAGCACCGATAATGCACGCTATGAAGGATTATTAGCACACGCTAATAATACAAATTTCAGTATTTGAAGAAGGATTGGACCCTATAAGTACTCATATAATTTGGGTATCTAAACACACAACTTCAAGCATTCAAAGCATTCAAAGCACTATTGAGCTCAGATTACTATTGTTTATTACATTCTAAGTTGTGACAAGAAAAGATACAAGAGTGATACACATTGTAATATTCCATATACTTTGTATCTTCCTTATTGGTTGTGAGTGTTGCATCACTCCTACTCGATCTAGAGAGAAACGAATTAAGAGTTACTAATCCGGTGTTATTAGGATCATTAATCCGGCAGTGTTAGGATTACACTCTAACATTCATAAGTGAGGATTGTCTAATTCCGATAGAACATTAGATACAAAAGTTTATTTTGAGAGTGGTTGTTCTTGGACCAATAGAAGACAAGCGGTTGTAACGGGTGTGCTTGGACCGATAGAATACGAGACAAGTCTGTGTGGTTTTTCTTTAGCCAATAGAAAAAGAAGTCGGAGATAGGACGTAGGTAAGTTGCCGAACGTCTATATATGGTTGAGTCTTTTACTTTCCGCATTCGCGAGAAAGTTTAATATTCCACATTACCACTATTCAACCTCCCTTCTAGTGGTGATTTTATCTCTTCAGTTGGTATCGGAATGGGTCTCTTTTTAAGGGTTTAAACACTTAAGGGAAAAAGATCCGTAAAATAGATTTATTGGGACAAATCGAAGGAAATGCTCTGAACCGACCTCCGTTCTTCGACGGCTCCAACTTCATGACCTAGAAAATGAAAATGTCTATATTCGTTCAAGCCTATGATATTGAAATCTGGAAAGTCATTGCTCTTGATCCAAAACTCGCCAAGAAAGAAGACGGGTCGCTCAAAAAATTTGATGAGTTTAACGATGAAGATTGGAGGAACACACATATAAATTATCATGCTACTCAACTCTTATATTGTGCTCTCAATCCCGAAGAACTCAATAGGATATCTTCCTACGAAAGTGTGAAAGAAATTTGGGAAATCCTTGAAGTTACTCACGAAGGAACCACCCAAGTCAAGGAGACTAAAACCAGCATGCTACTTCATGACTACGAATTCTTCTCCATGAAAGACGAGGAAACGATCATAAATATGTTGGATCGATTTTCGGCTATAACCAACGGGCTTGCATCATTTGGAAAGACTATATCTAGTAGAGACAAAGCTAAGAAAATTCTTCGCTCATTGCCACGAGAATGTGATGATACGGTGACGGCAATCATGGAGTCCAAAGATCTCAACAAACTTGAATTTGACGCCCTCATCGGGTCACTCATCAACTATGAGATCGTGCTCAAGTCAAGAGGCACTAAACCATAGCCTTGTGAAAAAGTAGTCACATTTAATGTTGATAGCGATGTTGAGGAAGATGTTCCCGATGATGAAGATGATGAGGAACTTGCTCTCTATGCCAAGAATTTTAGAAGGTATAAAAATATAATTCAAAGAAGGCGAAGCTTCCTCGGTCGGGATGGCAAGGCGGAGCAAAAGAAGAATGGCTATGTTCCTATAAAAATGTTCGACAATAATTGTCTGAAATGTGGTCAAGCCGGTCACTGTTGTGGGAAATTCCTCACAATATGCCGCAAGTGCACGGTGTCAACAAGTAATAAAGTGATAAGTAAAGTATCGTTCCCTCGAGGACTGATTTCACTAAGTACCAAAATTTAGTCAACTCACAATTTTATTTGAAGAACAAATAAATAGAGTTTATATGTAAACTAATTGCAGAAAGTAAATAATAGTACTAATAATAATAATAATACTAATAAGGCGTAGGATTATGATTTTCACCTCAAACAATCGGGAATGATATTTATTCGATTCAATTCACTGTTATTCAATTGATTGTAAGCCAGGAATTCCTAAATTATTCTAAAGACTTTCCCAAGGTCGATAGAAAATACTACGAATTACTAACTCGATATATCCTTATTCGAATCAGATAATTAATAGCTAAAACAGTTCAAGAATTCCCACAATAACAGGCTTCACAATTCGCATGAGTATATCCCTATCTCACGAAAATTATGATTCGTCTAACAAGAACTATGCCTAAATTTTATCTCCCGAATCCATAAAGACATTCAAAACAAATTAATCACGACAATTAAAAAGCATTAAGAACAAGAAGAAGAATCCAATTCAATAGAATAACGAGTAAATCGAAATAATAATAAATAATCAAACCGTCATGAAATTGGCTACAATCAAAATCCTACTCGAATAAATCTAAAAACTAAGATGCAGAAAAACCGTAGGGATCCGTGGTGTTGTCGTTGCCAAGAAATCTACACCTTCTGTTCTCCTTTAATTCTTTTCCGCCGCCGAACTCTACTGATTTCTCCCCCGCGCGTCTGTTCTCCTGGTGTACCTTTTATATTATTTCTTTTCTTTTCTCCCAGTAGGTTTTTTATTTTCTCTTCAGGAAATAGATTCCTCTCCAGTAGAGCTCCTTTCGGCCCACCAAAGAACAAATCTCCTGCGGCCCAAAGCAATTCAGCATACTTACAGCCGCTCCCTTTTTGCGCTTTCTGTGCCGCGGCTCACTTTATGTGTGCTGCGGCACACAGTACAGTGTGCACATCATTCGCTGGTTGTCTTCGTGTGCCGCGGTTCACTTGGTGTGTGCCGCGGCTCATGACCAAAAACTGCTATTTTCGCCCGTTTTTCATCGTTTTGGCTTCCGGACTCCGATTTCCTGCAAAACATACAAAAATAATGCATTAAGAGCTCATTTATGCTGATTTAGGCTCAAGATG
The DNA here is from genome assembly GCA_033398695.1 of Orobanche coerulescens. Taxonomy (NCBI): domain Eukaryota; kingdom Viridiplantae; phylum Streptophyta; class Magnoliopsida; order Lamiales; family Orobanchaceae; genus Orobanche; species Orobanche coerulescens. The sequence continues at coordinate 111,287,941 of CM065811.1, read as the reverse complement.
GATATAAAATAATGATATAAAAGCGCATAAAAATACGCCTAACAAATACCCCCAAACTTGAGCCTTTGCTTGTCCTCAAGCAAACAATTTTCAATTTTAAACAAAATGTATCGTGAATAATCATGCAAATCCATAGTGCTCAACTTAATCAATACTACCCTGAAAATCTCAAAGAATAATACAAGTATCGTAATAGTGAGTCACGTCCCGGACACTGATTCCACTAAGTAACCAATTTCAGTCCTAATCAATCGTTCATGGAGAAAATCAAGCTCAAAGATTAACAAGCGTGAATTTAACCGACCGTCAATATGAAGGGTTGAAATAAACAAGCTAATTCGCCCAGTCCCACAGTCTAGTGGCAAAAATTTCAAGAGTTTCATTATCAAAATTAATCCTTGGATAGTATTCCCTTATGTATGCTCCATAATATGATTCGAGTTAACCACTAGGTTTCGGCTCTCGGGATATTTCATCGGGATGATCCTAGGGTGGATTTCCATTCTCATGTATCGGGGAACCGTTTGACGTAAAAGGCACTCATGGGGCACATGGATGCTTCTAGTTACTAAGTCCCCATCCACAGCGGAGAAAAAACTCGAATAGCAATTCCCGCATGTCAAGGTTGCTGTTTTACGCGAGAGTAAACAACGGGTCACGTGAATACCCCCGGTTACTAAGCTTCCCATCATCGGTAATGCGATATTTCTAAAATATTTATCTATTCAGGGTCGTCGTTTTATGCGAGAGTAAACAACGGGTCACGTGAATACCCCCGGTTACTAGACTTCCCATCATAGAACAATCAATATCTCGACTTTTTCTTGGGAAAAACTGTCCGTCTCTAAACTCAATCCGAGGGCCAACAAGACTCATATTACTGGACGACTAGCTACACGAAAAATTTAACCAAACGTATAGACGGTGATTTGAGAACACGTATGTCTCTTTTCTTATCTGCTAAAATTTCTACAAAAACGATAAAATTTCGGACCTAATTGAATATTCAATAGAAACAGAAATCTCTGACTGCAACTCGACCAAAAGTCAACTGTTTCTTCCAAGAGAGATCAGTATCGTAACATCAGTTTTACACATGGAAGCACGATAAATTCAAGCTTGCAAAAACCATCAACAACATGCAAAATAAAGTCCACTACATATAACATTATCAATAATAAAACTCATGTGAAAATAAAAGAGATAAGGAAAAGTGAAACTTATTCCAAATGTCTTCTTGAACACCCGCACATGTCTGAGTGGAAACGTCGATCAATCCATACTTCAAATAACGCTCAGCATCACGAGGGACCCCCAAACTTAGTCTTTAGTCATGAGATAACAATAGACATTAAATCAAGAAAGACTAGAATATGAAGAATAATAACTCATAGGGATTTACTTTCAGTTGCTACATTCATTGCTGTACTTTATTTCATTGCTGTACTTTATTTCGTTGCACTTTTCATTACTTTGCGTAAAAAAATTTTTAGATAGCCTTGCTTGTCTTTATGTTTCTCTATTCGTGAATTTTTCGTGCTTCTATTTGTGTGATGCTGATGTTACGACACTGTTTTTCTCTCTGAAGAAACGGTCGAGTTCTAGTCAAGTTGTAGTCAGTAATTTCTGTTCTGCTTAGTATTCATTTAGGTCCAAAATTTTTCGTGATTGTAGAGGTCTTGGCAGACAAGAGACGATACATGCTTGTTTTAAAATCACCGTCGATATGTTTGGTTACATTTTTCAGTTAGTTAGTCGTCCAGTTACATTAGTCGTGTTGGCACCTAAATTGAGTTTAGAGTTGGTCAGTTTTTTTTTCCCAAAAGTCGAGATAATGTTGTTCTATGAGGGGAAGTCTAGTAACCGGGGGCATTCGCGTGACCCGCTGTTTACTCTCGCGTAAAACGACGACCCTGATTAGTGATTTAGATATTTCACATGTGCCAATGATAGGGAGCCTAGTAACCGGGGGTATTCGCGTGACCCGCTGTTTACTCTCGCGTAAAACGGCAACCTTGATTCGGACATGCGGAAATTATATATTCGAGTTGTTTCTCCGCTGTAGACGGGAACTTAGTAACTAGAAGCATCCATGTGCCCCATGAGTGTCTTTTACGTCAAACGGTTTTCCAATACATGAGAATGGAAGTTCCACCCTAGGATTATCCCGATGAAACATCCTGAGATCCTAACCTAGTGGTCAACTCGAATCAAATTCTTGAACATATAGATAAGGGGATACTTTCCGAGGTTTAATTGTTATGAAACTCGTGAAAATTGTGCTACTAGACTGTGGAACGGGACGAACTAGCTTGTTTATTTTAGCCTTTCATATTGACGGTCGATTTGACTCACGTTTTGTTAATCTTTGAGCTGGATTTTCTTCATGAACGAGTGATTAGGACTGAACTTGATTAGTTTGCGGAATCATTAGTCTGAGTGCAGCTTGCTATTATGACACTTGTATTATTTAGAGAGAATTACAGGATAGTATTGATTAGGTTGAACACTATGAGTTGCACGATGATTCACGACACTCTTTTATTGAATTTAATTCTTTTTGCTTGAGGACAAGCAAAGGCTTAAGTTTGGGGGTATTTGTTAGGCGTATTTTTATACGCCTATTTATCATTATTTTGTATTATTTTGGAGAGTGAAATCGTCTAAATGAGCATTTAATGCCTTAATTTTGTATGATTGACAGAAAATTGAAGTCCGTAAGATAAAACGAGGCAAAACGGGCGAAACGGCAAATCTGGACTCGAGCCGCAGACAAGGAAGCAGGCCGCGGACAGAAGACACCCACCAAAGGCGAGTAAATCGTACTGTGCCGCGGCACACCTGTGAGCCGCGGCACAGAAGAAATTAAAGACGCCCAGGCATCCAGCTGAAGGCCCTGTGCCGCGGCACAGGTTTAGTGCGCCGCGGCACACTTGGCGGTTTTTGGCTGTCCGCGCGAATTAGGGCCGTTTCGAAGCCATTTTTCGACCTACGGATACGGACGCGATTTGGAGGATACGCTGAGCTATTAATAGGGTTTAAGACCCTAATTAATAATCTTTGGATCTTTAATCTTTTGGAGCTTAAGCTTGGAGACGGCAGAAGAGGAGGGAAGCAGAAGACTTCAAAGGCAGAGGGCGGAAGCTGAAGAACGGAGGAATCCGAGCTTCATCTGCGTTTGATTTTTATGCTTTCATTTATCTATTCTGTATTTTCAATTATTAGTATGTCAGGCTAAAGCCCTAATCTAGCGTTTTGATGAAACCTATGTTTTGACGAATTTCTTGAGATTATCCAATGAATTACCTTTTTGTTGAGTTTTCCCAATTGTGTTTAATGCTTGCAATTATCTCGCCAATAGTTGTATTGATTTAATCACTCACTTCGAATCGGGAGAGGAGATTTGGTGAGGAACTATTGGTGAGGACCGTTTTATTCTGTGAGATAGGAATATACTCATAGGAAATACGTGGCTTTTGGGAGATTTTATGCCTTTCGCCTATTGACGAATTAATTCACCTAGGGATAGAGTGCGTTATTCGCCTTTAGATAAATCTATTGACCTCGGGAGAAGCGGTAGAATATATTAGCAATCTCCGCCTTCAATAAATTGGGAAAATTATTTATTACGGATAATCGAGAGTAAATTCGGATAAACTGAGGTGGATTCAGAATCCTAGACTTATTCATCATTTGATTTATTTTATTCAAGCTATCGTTTTCTACTAGTCTTTTAGTAATCCTTTTAGTTATTAATTGCAAAAAACCCAAATTCGATTGTTCAAATAAAATTGGAATACACAAAAATCGGTAGTTAGAGATTCAGTCCTCGTGGGAACGATACTCTACTTATCACTTTATTACTTGTAAACGATGACGTGCACTTGCGTGTAAGAAATATCGCAACAAGTTTTTGGCGCCGTTGCCGGGGACAGAAATTTTCTAATATCGATTTAAGTATTTCTAGTCTTAATTTGAACGTTTTATTTTTATTCTTTTGTATTTAGTTTCGTTTATTTGTTTTTCCTTTCAGGACCTTTCGTGTAGTGCATGAGAAAACTCGGTAACGAAGGCCTACTACCTTTGGATACCGAGCTCGAGCGCACTCTAAGAAGGAACAAGAAGGAGAAAAGAGAGTTGCAGACGACGGTCAACATGGCCGAGAATATCGAAGTCCAAGGAGGAGATAACCATGTGCGACAAGTTCAACCGGAACTAGCTCTTCGAGATTATGCCATGCCGCAGATCAATGCTAATTTTTTGGGAATTAGGCATCCCATTATCCAAGCCAATAATTTTGAGATCAAGCCTGCTATTATTCAGATGGTGCAGGTGAGCCAATTCTGCGGACTCCCGAATGACGACCCGAATGCCCATATTGCTTCTTTCCTTGAGATATGCGACACGTTCAAGACTAATGGTGTCACCGACGATACCATCCGATTGAGGCTTTTCCCTTTCTCTTTGAGGGATAAAGCGAAATTTTGGTTAAATTCCTTACCGCCGGGGTCGATTACAACATGGGGGGGGGGGTTAGCGCAAGCCTTCCTTGCCAAATTCTTCCCACCTGCTAAGACGGCGAGGTTGAGAAACGAAATAACCACCTTTGGTCAGTACGATATGGAATCGCTCCACGAGGCATGGGAGCGATATAAAGATTTGTTACGAAGATGCCCTCATCACGGCATCCCTGATTGGCTTCAGATTCAGATGTTCTATACTGGTTTGAGTGCTTCTACACGCACTCTCGTGGATGCGGCCTCTGGTGGGGCCTTGATGGGAAAGAGTATGGCCGAGGCACACTCGCTTTTGGAAGCTATGGCCGCAAACGCATACCAATGGCCATCGGAAAGATTAACACCGAAGAGAGTTATGGAAGTTTCAAGTAATGATCCGATTTCCACCTTGTCAGCTCAAGTCGCCGCTTTGACCCAACAGCTCCAGGCATTTTCGCACGCACCTTCCCCCGTTACCATTGAGACATGCAATTGGTGTAACGGATCATACCCGAGCGCGGAGTGTCAAGTTGGAAACCCGTTCGAGCAACATCAGATGGAGCAAGCTCAATTTGTGGCCAATGGAAATCGACAAAACAATTCTTACCCCAGCACTTATAATCAAGGGTGGCGAAATCAACAAAATTTTCCATGAAGAAATGGGCAAGCTTTGAAACCTCCACAAGCTCACTTCGCAAATTTCCACAAAGAAATTTCAATCACCAAAGGTATCTTTGGAAGATGCTCTTGCTCAATTGGCGGCTAACACAAGCCAATTCATGACCCGCACCGAGACGACCCTCCAAAATCATTCTACCTCCATCCGAAATCTAGAAACACAAATGGGGCAGATTACTAATTTATTGTCTTCTCGGTCTCAAGGTGCATCGCCCAGCCGAAGTGAAATCCAAGGAAAATGTGCAAGCGATCGAATTACGAAGCGGAAAGGAGTTGAAAGGGCAGCCTATTATTGACAAAGAGCAGCCGATCGAGCAGAACGAGAAGGAAAAGGAAGAGGCGCCCAAGCCAAAGGAAGTATCGACTACTCAGCCCACTCCTCAAATTCCATTCCCACAAATATTTCAAAAGTAAAACTGACAAGCAAGCTTAAAATTCCTCGACGTCTTCAAGAAATTGCACATAAACATTCCATTTACCGATGCATTGGAACAAATGCCGAGTTATGTGAAATTCATGAAAGAAGTCTTGTCCAACAAAAGAAAGCTCGATGAATATGAGACGGTCGCTTTAACGGAGGAGTGCAGCGCTATTTTACAAAAGAAGCTCCCACCTAAATTGAGAGATCCGGGAAGTTTCACCATCCCTTGCATCATCGGAAATTCGTCTTTTGAAAGAGCCCTATGCGATCTCGGGCCAGTATAAATCTTATGCCCCTTTCTATTTTTAAAAGTCGGATATTGGGAAGCCAAGCCGACGGCTCTCTTTACAATCGTCGATAGATCCATCAAATATCCGAGGGGTGTGATAGAGGACGTTTTAGTCAAAGTTGATAAGTTCATCTTTCCGGCCGATTTCATCGTACTTGACATGGAAGAAGACTAAGATATCCCAATTATCTTGGGAAGACCATTTTTGGCAACCGGCCGAATGTTGATTGATGTGGAAAAGGGAAAGCTGACTTTGCGTGTTCAAGAGGAGCAAGTAACATTCAATATCTTTCGATCCGTAAAATATCCAAGTGACGCTGAAAATTGTTTCCAAGTTGACGTCATTGACTCGTGCGTGAGTAGAACTTTTCGAGAAAATTATCCACCCGATCCATTGGAATCCGTTTTGATTGGGGCTATTTCCGAACCAAATGGAGAGCATGCAGCCTACGTACGACACATGGATGCTTCCCCGCCAATTTTTATTCGTAAACCATTCGAGGAGCTCGGAAGTTCACTAACTCGACCAACCCCATCGATTGAAAAACCTCCAAAGTTGGAACTCAAAAAGCTGCCACCTCATTTGAAATATGCATTCCTGGGGCCCGACAACTCCCTTCCAGTTATTCTTTCAGCCACTTTAGCAGGAGATCAAGAGGCGAAATTATTAAGAGTTTTGAGGGAGTACAAATCTGCTCTTGGGTGGTCTATTGCGGATATTAAGGGGATCAGCCCGTCAATTTGCATGCACAAGATTTTGATGGAGGAAGACTACAAACCATTCGTGGAGCATCAACGCCGGCTGAATCCTAACATGAAGGAGGTGGTAAAAGTCGAGGTTTTAAAACTCCTCGACGCAGGTATGATCTTTCCAATTTTTGATAGTAAGTGGGTAAGTCCGGTTCAAGTTGTGTCGAAAAAGGGTGGGATAACAGTTGTTGAAAGCGATAATAATGAATTATTTCCCACTAGGATTGTCACGGGGTGGCGTATGTGCATAGATTATAGAAAATTAAATAAGGCCACTAGAAAAGATCATTTCCCCGTGCCTTTTATTGTTCAGATGTTAGATAGATTAGCCGGACACGATTTCTATTGCTTTCTCGATGGTTACTCGGGGTATAATCAGATTTACATAGCCCCTGAGGACCAAGAGAAAACGACGTTTACATGTCCTTACGGCATTTTCGCTTATAGGCGCATGCCTTTTGGATTGTGTAATGCGCCGGCTACTTTTCAACGGTGTATGATGGCTATTTTTTCTGACATGGTAGAGCAGTGTATTGAGATTTTTATGGATGATTTTTCTGTTTTTGGAGATTCGTTTGACATTTGTTTGGAAAACTTGCAGAAAGTCTTGAGAAGATGCGAAGAGACCAATTTAGTCTTGAATTGGGAGAAGTGTCATTTTATGGTGCAGGAGGGCATTGTGCTTGGCCATCGAATATCCTCACATGGAATTGAAGTCGACCGAGCGAAAATTGAAACAATTGAGAAGATGCCTCCACCCACTTCGGTCAAGGGGATTAGAAGTTTTTTGGGACATGCCGGTTTCTATCGCCGATTTATTAAGGATTTTTCAAAGATCACGAAGCCGCTGTGCAATCTACTCATGAAAGATGTCCCATTTACTTTTGACGAGTCTTGTAAAGAAAGTTTCGAATTGCTGAAGAAAGCTCTAAGCACGGCACCGGTGATAGTCGCTCCAGATTGGGACCTTCCGTTCGAATTAATGTGTGATGCTAGCGACTTTGCCATTGGGGCTGTTTTGGGGCAGAGACGAGGGAAGGTGTTCCATGTCATATACTATGCGAGCCGAACACTCGATGACGCCCAAAGAAATTATGCCACAACGGAGAAGGAATTGTTGGCGGTGATCTTTGCATTTGATAAATTTCGGGCTTATCTACTAGGAACGAAAGTGATAGTGTGGACCGACCATTCGGCAATAAAATACCTTTTGGAGAAGAAGGATGCCAAACCAAGGTTGATTTGGTGGGTGCTACTCCTTCAAGAATTCAACTTGGAGATTCGGGACAAGAAAGGGACAGAAAACGTTATAGCCGATCACCTTTTACGATTAGAGAGTCCCCTCGAGAAGGAAGAAAGTCAGCCACAAATTATAGAAACCTTCCCCGACGAGCAGCTCTACAAGTTGGATTCAACACACGCGCCTTGGTATGCTGATGTAGTGAACTACTTGGCAAGTAAAACAATTCCGAACGACCTCTCACGTCATCAAAAGAAGAAGCTAATCTCGGATGCTAAGTACTATTTGTGGGACGATCCTTTTCTCTTCAAGCGATGCCCCGATCAAATTATCCGTAGATGCATTCCGGATGAGGAAATCTACAGTGTGTTGAACCATTGCCATGCATCACCCTACGGTGGACATTTTAGTGGAAATAGAACAGCGGCGAAGGTCTTACAATCGGGATTCTATTGGCCATCCTTATTCAAAGATGCTCACTCCTTTGTGTCTGCGTGTGATCGGTGTCAACGGACGGGAAACATCTCAAGACGACACGAAATGCCGCTGAACACCATACTTGAAGTCGAATTGTTCGATGTATGGGGGACCGATTTCATGGGTCCATTTCCCCCATCAAACAAGAATCTCTATATTTTGGTGGCCGTAGATTATGTCTCAAAATGGGTTGAAGCGGTGGCACTACCTACGAATGGGTCCAATGTCGTAATCAAGTTTATTAAACAACACATCTTCACACGCTTTGGGACTCCACGTGCTATTATCAGTGATGGTGGGTCACACTTCGACAAGAAATTTCTTGATGCGGTTTTGAGAAAATACGGAGTCACTCATCGGGTCGCTACAGCATACCATCCTCAGACGAGCGGTCAAGTCGAGATATCAAATCGAGAGCTGAAGTGGATTCTAGAAAAGACAACACTGCCTCGAAAAGATTGGTCATTTAAACTCGATGATGCACTTTAGGCATACCGGACTGCGTATAAAACACCTATCGGAATGTCGCCCTACAGATTGGTCTATGGGAAAGGTTGCCATTTACCCGTAGAGATGGAACACCGTGCTTACTGGGCGATAAAGAAACTAAACTTTGATCTAAAATCCGCTGGTGAAAAGCATTGTTTGCAGTTGAACGAGTTGGAAGAAATTCGCCACAACTCATACGAAAATGCGAAACTTTATAAGGAGCGGACAAAGATTTGGCATGATAAGCACATCACGCAGAGAGAATTTGTCCCGGGACAAGAGGTGTTGCTATTTAACTCTCGCTTAAAGTTATTTCCCGGGAAATTGCATTCACGATGGCCAGGACCGTTCACCATAGTTCAAGTGTTTCCACATGGTGCAGTAGAAGTACAAAAAGATGGCCGAAAATTCAAAGTTAATGGACAACGGTTGAAGGCATACTTGGGAAATCCAATAGACACGCAGAAAGCGAGCGTCGCCTTATCCACCGCCGGATGAATGCGAGAAAAGTCCGGCTGAAGACTATAAACTTAGCGCTCCTCGGGAGGCAACCCGAGTATTAGTTGTAGATTCTTTATTGTTTTCTTGCATTTTTAGAGTCTTTCTTTGTCGTCATTCTTCTTTGATCCGTCCTTCCCTCTCATCTCCATGTTTTCGTGTAAAAATTCTGTGCAGGAATCAGAAAAGGGGAGGAATTCAATGATGGGCCGCGGCACAAAAAAAGTGAGCCGCGGCACACACCAGCTGATGAAAAATGGCCGATCAAATCGCACTCGTGCCGCAAAGACGATCTTACTGAGCCGCGGCACACCAGGTCACTGAGCCGCGGCACACTAAACCTGAGCCGCGGCACACCAAATGGCCAAGAAACGCCCAGGAGACTGTACTTTGTGCCGCGACACGCGGATAATGAGCCGCGGAACACTAACACACCGAGCCGCAGCACATGAAAACTGAGCCGCGGCACCCGACGATATTACAAAATGTCCCAGGCCTACTGTACTTTGGGCCGCAGCTCACTTTTATTGTGTCGCGGCCCCCGTCGCAAAATAAGAGCAACCAGGTAGGGCTCATTCAATCGATCGGCCTGCACAAGGTACCTTCTTCCCTCCCTTCCTTCCTTCCTTCACACAATGAGGTCAGTTGATACCATTCTATTAGTCTCCTTCTCAAATTCTCCAGGTAATTTTTGATTTCTAAATCATAAGTGATTCTTGATGTGAAAAGATTTGAAGTTATATATTGCTAGTTGTTCTTCACTGTTGTTTCTAAAATGGAGTCGGAATATGGGGAATTTGATATTGTGATGGAATTGATATTTATGAACGAATTGTTGATGATAGTTGTCGTGATTCAGGGTTATTAGCTGTGTTATTATTTTTGGGATTTGGAATTAACCATCAAAATTCTTGTTCTTCATTTTTAACTTGTGCACACAAGGTGTTTGATAAATTGCAGCAATGGAAAATTGGTAAGCTAGGCATTTTCAAAATTATATGCAATGAATCATGTTATCAAATTACATTATCCCCAACCCTTACATCATGTTAAACTTGAGAGCTCGTACTTAACTTCCTTTTTGATGATGCAAGCTCATTTATTCACACTCCGGATGATGTAGTCAAGAAGCGTGTAAGCTCACCGGATGATGCCGGCACCAGCTCCTGAGCGGACTGGAGGGGAGTACTTGACCTTTTACTTTTATTGCATATCATTTTTTGTCAATTGAGGTCAATGTACGTCCTAAGTTTGGGGGGGGGGGGGGATTTACTTTCAGTTGCTACATTCATTGATGTACTTTATTTCATTGTTGTACTTTATTTCGTTGCACTTTTCATTACTTTGCGTAAAAATTTTTTTAGATAGCCTTGCTTGTCTTTATGTTTCTCTATTCGTGAATTTTTCGTGCTTCTATTTGTGTGATACTGATGTTACGACACTGTTTTTCTCTCTGAAGAAACGGTCGAGTTCTAGTCAAGTTGTAGTCAGTAATTTCTGTTCTGCTTAGTATTCATTTAGGTCCAAAATTTTTCGTGATTGTAGAGGTCTTGGCAGACAAGAGACGATACATGCTTGTTTTAAAATCACCGTCGATACGTTTGGTTACATTTTTCAGTTAGTTAGTCGTCCAGTTACATTAGTCGTGTTGGCACCTAAATTGAGTTTAGAGTTGGTCAGTTTTTTTTTCCCAAAAGTCGAGATAATGCTGTTCTATGAGGGGAAGTCTAGTAACCGGGGGCATTCGCGTGACCCACTGTTTACTCTCGCGTAAAACGACGACCCTGATTAGTGATTTAGATATTTCACATGTGCCAATGATAGGGAGCCTAGTAACCGGGGGTATTCGCGTGACCCGCTGTTTACACTCGTGTAAAACGGCAACCTTGATTCGGACATGCGGAAATTATATATTCGAGTTGTTTCTCCGCTGTAGACGGGAACTTAGTAACTAGAAGCATCCATGTGCCCCATGAGTGTCTTTTACGTCAAACGGTTTTCCAATACATGAGAATGGAAGTTCCACCCTAGGATTATCCCGATGAAACATCCCGAGATCCTAACCTAGTGTTCAACTCGAATCAAATTCTTGAACATATATATAAGGGGATACTGTCCGAGGTTTATTTGTTATGAAACTCGTGAAAATTGTGCTACTAGACTGTGGAACGGGACGAACTAGCTTGTTTATTTTAGCCTTTCATATTGACGGTCGATTTGACTCACGTTTTGTTAATCTTTGAGCTGGATTTTCTTCATGAACGAGTGATTAGGACTGAACTTGATTTCTTTGCGGAATCATTATTCTGAGTGCAGCTTGCTATTATGACACTTGTATTATTTAGAGAGAATTACAGGATAGTATTGATTAGGTTGAACACTATGAGTTGCACGATGATTCACGACACTCTTTTATTGAATTTAATTCTTTTTGCTTGAGGACAAGCAAAGGCTTAAGTTTGGGGGTATTTGTTAGGCGTATTTTTATACGCCTATTTATCATTATTTTGTATTATTTTGGAGAGTGAAATCGTCTAAATGAGCATTTAATGCCTTAATTTTGTATGATTGACAGAAAATTGAAGTCCGGAAGCTAAAACGAGGCAAAACGGGCGAAAATGGCAAATCTGGACTCTGAGCCGCGGCACAAGGAAGCAGGGCCGCGGCACAGGAAGACACCCAGCCAAAGGCAGAGTAAACTGTACTATGTGCCGCGGCACAGTCCAGGTGAGCCGCGGCACAGAAGAAATTAAAGACGCCCGAGCATCCAATAAGGCCCTGTGCGCGCGCAGTTTAGTGCGCGGCACACTTGGCGGTTTTTGGTTGTCCGTGCGAATTAGGGCCGTTTCGAATCCAGTTTTCGACCTACGGATACGGACGCGATTTGGAGGATATGCTGAGCTATAAATAGGGTTTAAGACCCTAATTAATAATCTTTGGATCTTTAATCTTTTGGAGCTTAAGCTTGGAGACGACAGAAGAGGAGGGAAGCAGAAGACTTCAAAGGCAGAGGGCGGAAGCTGAAGAACGGAGGAATCCGAGCTTCATCTGCGTTTGATTTTTATGCTTTCATTTATCTATTCTGTATTTTCAATTATTAGTATGTCAGGCTAAAGCCCTAATCTAGGGTTTTGATGAAACCTATGTTTTGACGAATTTCTTGAGATTATCCAATTAATTACCTTTTTGTTGAGTTTTCCCAATTGTGTTTAATGCTTGCAATTATCTGGCCAATAGTTGTATTGATTTAATCATTCACTTCGAATCGGGAGAGGAGATTTGGTGAGGAACTATTGGTGAGGACCGTTTTATTCTGTGAGATATGAATATACTCATAGGAAATACGTGGCTTTTGGGAGATTTTATGCCTTTCGCCTATTGACGAATTAATTCACCTAGGGATAGAGTGCGTTATTCGCCTTTAGATAAATCTATTGACCTCGGGAGAAGCGGTAGAATATATTAGCAATCTCCACCTTCAATAAATTGGGAAAATTATTTATTTCGGATAATCGAGAGTAAATTCGGATAAAATGAGGTGGATTCAGAATCCTAGACTTATTCATCATTTGATTTATTTTATTCAAGCTATCGTTTTCTACTAGTCTTTTAGTAATCCTTTTAGTTATTAATTGCAAAAAACCCAAATTCGATTGTTCAAATAAAATTGGAATACACAAAAATCGGTAGTTAGAGATTCAGTCCTCGTGGGAACGATACTCTACTTATCACTTTATTACTTGTAAACGATGACGTGCACTTGCGTGTAAGAAATATCGCAACAAGTTTTTAATGTCTATGAGTTATTATTCTTCATATTCTAGTTTTTAATGCCAAAAACTTGTTGCGATAATTCTTACACGCAAGTGCACGTCATCGTTTACAAGTAATAAAGTGATAAGTAGAGTATCGTTCCCACGAGGACTGAATCTCTAACTACCGATTTTTGTGTATTCCAATTTTATTTGAACAATCGAATTTGGGTTTTTTGCAATTAATAACTAAAAGGATTACTAAAAGACTAGTAGAAAACGATAGCTTGAATAAAATAAATCAAATGATGAATAAGTCTAGGATTCTGAATCCACCTCAGTTTATCCGAATTTACTCTCGATTATCCGTAATAAATAATTTTCTCAATTTATTGAAGGCGGAGATTGCTAATATATTCTACCGCCTCTGCTGAGGTCAATATATTTATCTAAAGGCGAATAACGCACTCTATCCCTAGGTGAATTAATTCGTCAATAGGCGAAAGGCATAAAATCTCCCAAAAGCCACGTATTTCCTATGAGTATATTCCTATCTCACAGAATAAAACGGTCCTCACCAATAGTTCCTCACCAAATCTCCTCTCCCGATTCGAAGTGAATGATTAAATCAATACAACTATTGGCCAGATAATTACAAGCATTAAACACAATTGGGAAAACTCAACAAAAAGGTAATTAATTGGATAATCTCAAGAAATTCGTCAAAACATAGGTTTCATCAAAACCCTAGATTAGGGCTTTAGCCTGACATACTAATAATTGAAAATACAGAATAGATAAATGAAAGCATAAAAATCAAACGCAGATGAAGCTCGGATTCCTCCGTTCTTCACCTTCCGCCCTCTGCCTTTGAAGTCTTCTGCTTCCCTCCTCTTCTGCCGTCTCCAAGCTTAAGCTCCAAAAGATTAAAGATCCAAAGATTATTAATTAGGGTCTTAAACCCTATTTATAGCTGAGCATATCCTCCAAATCGCGTCCGTATCCGTAGGTCAAAAACTGGCTTCGAAACGACCCTAATTCGCGCGGACAACCAAAAACCGCCAAGTAAAGCCGCGCGCACTAAACTCGTGGCCGCGACAGTGGCCTTCACTGATGCCTCGGGCGTCTTTAATTTCTTCTGTGCCGCGGCTCACCTGGACTGTGCCGCGGCACAGAGTACAGTTTACTCTGCCTTTGGCTGGGTGTCTTCCTGTGCCGCGGCCCTGCTTTCTTGTGCCGCGGCTCAGAGTCCAGATTTGCCATTTTCGCCCGTTTTGCCTCGTTTTAGCTTCCGGACTTCAATTTCCTATCAATCATACAAAATTAAGGCATTAAATGCTCATTTAGACGATTTCACTCTCCAAAATAATACAAAATAATGATAAATAGGCGTATAAAAATACGCCTAACAGTCACTATGCCAAAGAATGCCGAGGATCCTCTTCAAAGCCTCAAATTGAAAGATTCCAAACGAAGGAGGTCCTAATCGCTTCTTGGAGTGATGACGAGGAGGAGATTGAAATATCGCTCGACGCAAATCTCGCATTTATGGCACTCGACTCAGAAAGCAATATCGAGGTAAGTTCTAAACTAAATGATGGTGAATGTGATGCATTCGATTTTTGCGATTCACAAGAAGTTCATCATGACGATGAGTTATTAAGTGCGTTTGAATCTTTGAACATGGAATATGACGAAATGGTTAAATTAAATATGTCTTTAAAGAGGAAAATAAAATCTTTAGAACTCGAAAATTCCTCTCTTCAAAACAAAGGCAAAAATATTGAAATCGATCACACATTATGCCTTGAGAAGGAAAATGTTTTGAAAATTGAGTTGACGAAAACTCAAAAGGAGTAAAAATATATCTTGAATAAATTTACTCTCGGAAACAAGAAATTCGAAAAGCTCTTATCCATTCAAAAATCCCCATTGCTAAAACATGGTCTTGGTTTCGACCCTTTTAAAAGAGAACAATCTCTTATTAATCTTGACAAAATAAAGAAAACCGAAACTGAGAAGTCCAAAACTCCTCCCGAACAACGAGTTCATAATGTTAATGTCCGTTCAAGATTGAGAACCATCAAAGTTAAACAAATATGGGTTTCAAAAGGGATAATTGTTCCAAATGTTATAAGTATAGTTAACTTTGGAGGACCCAAAAGGGCTTGGGTACCGAAACAACCAAGACACACTACTTTTGTAGGTACCGACACCAAAGAAAAGCAAGTGGTACATTGATAGCAGGTGTTCAAGGCACATATGCGGCTCCGAGGATTTGTTTGAGGACCTCGAATATCAAGAACAAGGACATGTGAACTTTGGCGACAATCAAAAGGGAAAGATTAAGGGCATCGGTAAAGTCGGTAAGGAACCTTCTCTCTCTATTAACAAAGTATTGTTTGTTGAAGGTTTGCATCATAATCTACTCAGCGTTTCTCAACTATGCGATGAAGGTTTTAAAATTCTCTTTGAACAAACACATTGCACGGCATTTAGAAATAATAAAATTGCATTTATCGGTTTGAGATGTGGAAACATTTATATTGTTGATCTTAATGATAAAAATTCATTTAATGAAAAGTGCCTTATTACCTTAGATGATAATGCATATTTATGGCATCGAAAATTGGGGCATACACCTCTACCTATCATTTCTTTTTTATCGAGACATGATCTTGTTCGTGGATTACCCAAATTCAAATTTAATAAGAAACATTTGTGTGAATCTTGCATAAACTGGAAACATACTTGAGAATCTTTCAAACCAAAATTCGAGGTTTCCACTAGTCGCATTCTTGAACTTGTGTATGTGGATTTGATTGGACCATCTAGATATGTTAGTCTAAATGGTAAACTTTATACTTTGGCTATTGTTGATGATTTTTCTCGATTTACTTGGGTTAGATTTCTAGCTCATAAAGATGATGCATTTTCCGAGTTCTCTAAATGGTGTCGTTTGGTACAAAATGAGAAAAATCTTTCCATAATTTTTGTACGTACCGATCACGGAGGTGAATTTGATTGCACTCCGTTTGAACTCTTATGTGGCAGATATGGTATTTATCACAATTTTTTGGCTCCTAGAACGCCTCAACAAAATGGGGTTGTTGAAAGGAAAAATCGCTCTTTGGAGGAAATGTCAAGGACTATGCTTAACGAATACTCTCTTCCACAATATTTTTGGGCCGAAGCAATTTTTACGGCATGTTATGTGATCAACCGAGTTCATCTTCATAGAACTCATCTTAAAACCCCGTATGAATTATGGAAGGACAAAAATCCAAATACATCTTACTTCCATCCTTTTGGTTGCAATGTGTTCATTTTAAACAATGGTAAGGATAACTTGGGGAAATTTGATGCTAAATCCGACTCCGGAATATTTCTTGGTTATGCTATAAATAGCAAAGCATATCGTGTTTATAACATTAGAACCGATAAAGTGGAAGAATCTATTCATGTTAAATTCAATGGTATGATCTCACCCCCGAGAAAGGTAGAATGTTTTGATGATGCAGGTATTTTCCTGGATTCTCATCCCTCAAATGAAATGGAGAAAATTTTAGAAATCCAAAAGAAGACAATCGAGGACTTATCGAAAGATTGGAGGCACATCAAAGACCATCCAAAAGATCTCGTGATTGGAAATATTGAAGACGGTGTTCAAACTCAAAGGAGAACCACCAAATATATTGCTCATTGTGCCTTCGTATCCAAAATTGTTCCCAAAAATGTATCCGAAGCTCTTGATGATGAAATTTGGGTAATGTCTATGCAAGAGGAGCTCATTCAATTCGAACCTAATAAAGTATGGAATTTAGTTCCCCCGTCTAACGATAAAACTATTATCGGAACTAAATGGGTGCACAAAATCAAGTGTGACGAAGACGGCTATCCCAGAAGAAATAAATCTCGTTTGGTCGCACAAGGATATAGTCAAGAAGAGGGTCTTGACTTTGAAGAAAGTTTTGCACCCGTAGCTCGACTCGAAGCCATCCATTTGTTATGTGCCTTTGCATCTCACAAAAAGATCAAGCTATTTCAAATGGATGTGAAAAGTGCATTCTTAAATAGCTTTATTCAAGAAGAAGTGTACGTCAAGCAACCTCCCGGATTCGAAGATTATCAGTTCCTGGATTACATCTACAAACTCAACAAGGCGCTCTACGATTTGAAACAAGCACCCCGAGCACGGTATGATCGTTTAAGTCAATTTTTAATTGCTAATGATTACAAAATAGGTAAAGTCGATAATACCTTGTTTGTGAAAATATTAGATAATGATATCCTTGTTTGCCAAATTTACGTTGATGACATTGTTTTTGGAGCTACTAATGAATCCTTGTGCCAAGACTTTTCTAATCTTATGAAGGGAGAGTTCAACATGAGTATGATGAGAGAATTAACATTCTTCCTCGGGCTCCAAATAAAGCAATGCGAAGATGGAATCTTTATCCATCAAACGAAGTACTCACACGATCTTCTCAAGAAATTCAAAATGGAGAGTATCAAAGTGATTTCAACGCCAATGTCTTCCTCGTTAAAACTAGATAAAGACGAAAATGGCAAATATGTGGATAAAAAATTATATCGAGGTATGATCGGATCTTTGCTATATTTAACTACTTCTAGGCCAGACATAATATTTGCTACGTGCTTATGTGATCGATTTCATGCTAATCCTAAGGAATCTCATTTAATTGCTTGTAAATGTATCTTTCGTTATTTAAATGGGACCATTGGTCTAGGTCTATGGTATCATTCTTGCTTGGATTTTAATTTGCTTGCATACAGTGACGCCGACTTCGGCAGATGTAAAATTGATAAAAAGATTACTAGTGGTACGTGTCACTTCATCGGTTCATGTTTAATATCTTGGGGAAGTAAAAAGCAAACCAGTTAGCAATGTCTATAGCTGAGTCCGAATATGTTGCTGCAGGGAGTGCCTGTGCGCAGGTATTATGGATTAAAAATCAACTCCGCGACTACGGCATTTATTTTGAAAATACCCCTATTTTATGTGATAACACTAGTGCAATTAATTTGAGCAAAAATCCTGTGTTGCATAGTAGAACCAAACATATTGATATTAGACATCATTTTTTGCGGGATCATGTTCAGAAAAAAGATATCTGTTTAATTTTTGTCGGTAAAAAAGATCAATTAGACGATATTTTTACGAAACCTCTACCGGAGGAATCCTTTAATACTATTCGATTGCAACTTGGTATGGGGCATTTTGACAAATTTTGAAATCTATTTATCTACTCGAGAAATCATTTTCTGAGTAAAGTTTCAATCGCTAGCGCGCGCTAGCTCTATTCCCTTAACACGCGCTAAATCCTATATTCGTGAACAAATTGTTCCCGATAGCGTACGCTAAACCCATTCTCCTTCCGTATGCTAAATAAAACCCTTTCATTTCCTGATATACTACTGGACATTCCAGTAAGTATTCCTATAAATTCATAACGCACGCAAAACACCAGATCCCCTTTTTGCGAAAGAACCCTAGCAGCTCCGAATCTCTCAAAATCCCGATTCTCTCCATAAATCTCTTCAAATTTCTTCTCCATCATGTCAAGCAAAGGTCAAGTGGCGCTGGGAAAGCAGTTCAACAGTGCCAAACGAGCTCGTGAACCCGAATTTGACACCTCCCGATTTGTTTCATCCGCAGCCTTCAAAGGTGTATTCTGAGATTCTACCGAAAGAATCCCTGACTGATTGTTATTACTTTAACTTCGGGAACCTGGAAAGAGCTAAGGTAAATGTTCGTGAGTTTTTTGATGCTTTGGGTATCGGTAGATTTGTGGAATGTAAGGAAATCATCTATCCCACCTTTGTCCGAGAATTCTATGCTAATTTGCACTTAGGAGATAGTGAAGATTCATCTTCTTTAGTCCTTCAGAGTCGTGTGAATGGGACTACTGTGTTCGTCTCTTCAGAAATTTTGTTTGAGCATTTTGGTTTATCGAAAACTGGTTTCTCTTGTTTGGGAAAGGCAAGTGTTGAGGAATCCGAGATGTCTGAGGTAGAATTATCTGAGTTTTTGAGTTCAAAGACTGTCATCAATGTCATCTATAAAGTCTTTAAAAACGACGACTTCGGAATCAATATCTGCCTGCTCCTAGTTGCACTAACGAAGTGCATTATGCCGAAAGTTCATTCGCAGCATAAACTTGTTGGGGTCGACAAAAATGTGGTCTATCATGTCTTGAATGACGATACGGTCGACTTTGCCGCTCTCGTCACGAGTTGGATGAAATTGAAAGAAGACACTTTTGGCTCCAAGAACTACTTGTCGAGATCACGGAAAGCTGGGCTGCCGTACGAATCTGTTCTTACAGTGATTTTTCATCGCTTCAATGTCGATTTGTCGGGTGAGGCATCGGTTCTGGTGTCTCGGGGACATGAGATTAGTGACCTATCCCTCAAAGCTATGCATTACGTCGAGACGTATAACCGAGGATGGGTGCTGTTTTCATATCTCCAGGAAGATGACCGTGTTCCAAAAGGAATGAGAGTCCCGATTCCAATAGAGCGTGCTTCTCGAAGAGGGCCGGAAACCCTTCAAGAAATTCAAACCGTCTCTTTTGCTCGTCATCCGAAAATAAATGTAAAAAGGAAAGTGGTCGTCGACGAGGACGAGGAAAGTGGTCTTATTGCCCGGATGTGTAGCCTCGAGACTACTCAACTGGAAATTCGTTAAGACGTACGATCACTCCGCTAGGAAGTTCAAGGGGATGTTCAAGAAGTCCATTCCGTTCGTGGATTGTTGGAGGACTTTATCTGATTCACTCATCCTTCCTTCCTGTTTCCATCCTCCTCGTACGACCAAGCGTCGTAGTTTCTAGGATTTTGATTCTCGGTGTAGAAAATCGTATTTCATGTGTCTTGATGTCGTATGCCTTTGTTATGCGTTTGTAATGCTTTCAACACTTTCGTTATTGAAGTTCGCATTCCCTTCGATGCTTTTCGTACTTATTACTTTATATGTACTTTGGTTCGTTATTGCCTTAGTTATGTGTTCTACACTTACTTATATAATTTGGTTTGCATTTTGTTGTATTTCGTTATGTACGCAATATTTCAGGGGGAGTCCTTTTTTTTAATGTCAAAAAGGGGGAGAAACACTTCCAAAACCAAACATACTAACATGAATCGAACAAATTATTTTGATTCAAATTTTTTTCTAAAATGGTTTTGCAGGCTTATATTAAATGTTTTGACATCATCAAAAAGGGGGAGATTGTTGACTCAAAGTATTTTGATGATGATTGGATTCAAAACATTTAATAAAACTCACCTCAACGGGCTATTTCATTGAAGTCAAAACCTGCTACTAGCGCACGCTACACAAAATGAATAGCACATGCTATCGAGGCTCACATGCAGACAGGCAAGTCACCTGCAGACATGTTGGAAACCTATCTCATGGATAGCGCATGCAAGGGTCACTTATCAGCGCATGCTAGTTCACAAAGTTAGCGCACGCCACCATATGTAATGCGCACGTTATCGCATTTCAGTTAAACAAGGCAGAAAGGACAGTAAGGTTTGGGCAGAAAAAGGAATAACTTTAGCGCACGCAACATGCATATATTAGCGCACGCAAGATGATGATTTTAGCGCACGCAAGAGATAGCCTAGCGCACGTTACCTGGAAGCATATTGGAGGTCCAGTAGCCTCTGGACTCAAACAAGAAAAATATTAGCGCACGCTAATAAGGAAGCAATGCACGCTAATAAGATGACATTAGCGCACGCAATATTATGACATTAGCGCACGCTACCGATTTAAAATCATACCGTTTGATATTCAACCATTGGACAAGATTGTCAATGCAGGAATCCCGAAAAGTTGAAAAGAAAACATTGACTAATACTAGCGCATGCTAAGTATACTTACTAGCGCATGCTAAGTTCATTTTTATCCATTGGAAAAGAGACGTTGGGGAGACAAACTGACACAATCAAAAGTCAAAAGTAAAGATCTGTTGACCAGCCGATAACGTATGCTACGAGAGACTGTCTAGCGCATGCTAGACATGTATTTTATCATTGGTACAGTTTACTGACCGTTCAGATCCGCCAAGTCAAAGCACCGATAACGTAAGCTATGAAGGATTATTAGCGCACGCTAATAATACAAATTTCAGTATTTTAAGAAGGATTGGACCCTATAAATACTCATATGATTTGGGTATCTCAACACACAACTTCAATCATTCAAAGCATTCAAAGCATTATTGAGCTCAGATTACTATTGTTTATTACATTCTAAGTTGTGACAAGAAAAGATACAAGAGTGATACACATTGTAATATTTCATATACTTTGTATCTCCCTTATTGGTTGTGAGTGTTGCATCACTCCTACTCGAACTTGAGAGAAATGAATTAAGAGTCCCTAATCCGGTGTTATTAGGATCTTTGATCCGGCATTGTTAGGAGTGAGGATTGTCTAGTTCCGATAGAACAGTAGATACAAAAGTTTATTTTCAGAGTGGTTGTGCTTGGACCAATAGAAGACAAGCGGTTGTAACGGTTGTGCTCGGACCAATAGAAGATGAGACAAGTGTGTGTGGTTTTTCTTTAGCCAATAGAAAAATAAGTCAGAGAGAGGACGTAGGCAAGTTGCTGAACCTCTATATATCGTTGAGTCTTTTACTTTCCGCACATTTTATTTCCTATTCGCGAGAAAGTTTAATATTCAGCATTACCACTATTCAAACCCCCTTCTAGTGGTGATTTTATCTCTTCATCCTTTTTTGTCTACATTGACACGAGCAAAGTTACTCGTGCAAACCTCATGGGGGTTATCAGAGAGGGTTTGGGTGGTCCAAATGAGTCCGATTACAAATTATAATACTTGACACACATGGCCAAGGGAAACAAAGTAAAAGTCCTAGTACGGGGCGATACTGAGATACTTCGATTGCTAGTAGAATACAAGGAGGATCCTGAGGTCTATGTTGAGAACGACAGCTCCTCCACTCCCGAGGTTAATATGGGATGTCGCAGCTCGAGTGTAGGGCCCTGCAACATAAATTATGACATGCCGTGCAAAAATTATTAATACGAGGAAGATGAGGAAGATGAGGAAGATGAGAAAGGTGAGGAGGTGCATACATCCGAAGATGAAGATTGTTGTAAAGACTTGCTGGAGTCACTATCTGCGGAGTTTCTTGCTTGGGTTCGCCAACCTGCCCAAATGTATAGGATTACGAGTCGTCGGAACATCTCATCCGACCACCAATCTGCGAGCGTGCATGAGCATCAACGTTCAATGCGTAATTGGATAATTCAATTTTTGGACCCCGGTAGTGCTGGGACTTTGGTTTGGGTCGAGCAGCCTCCACCTGTCACCGGTCAGCTAGAGGTGGGGTCCACCTTTCAGTCCAAGACAGAGTTGAGGATAACTGTAGGAATGTATCATTTGGAAAACATGTTACAGTGTATCACTAATCGTTCCGTCGATAAACATATAGTGTTTGTCTGTAAGAGTGGGATAAACAATTGTCAGTATAGGTTGTGTGCTATTGAGGGTGCAGCCATTTGGAGAATTACTGAGTTGACTTTGGAGCATAGCTATCACCCTGACTTAAACCGTGCTGCTGCATGGTCGGATACTTTTGAGGTTCCCGCCCATTATTGCTAAAAGATTGACCGGTGATGGGGTCACTTTGAGGCCAAAGGAGATTATTGCAGAGATGTGTAGGGAGTGCGACATTGACATGTTATAAAGTTTTGCTCTCCGGACGAATATAGCGATAGAGAATACATATGGCGGCTTTGATGAGTCGTATCAGAGTCTCCCATCTTATCTATATTTGTTGAAACAACATAATCTAGGGACAATTTATGATTTGCAGACGACTCATGAGAGAGTGCTTTACCACATGTTCGTTACACTCAGACAGAGTATTAGGGCATTTGATATGTGCCTTCGACCGGTGATTATAGTTGATGGGACCCACTTGTAGGGAAGGAATAAAAGAACTATATTTGCGGCCGTCACAGTTGACGGGAACGAGCAAGTATTTCCACTTGTAGTTGGTCTCGGTCCGATAGAGAACGACGAGTCATGGACTTATTTTCTGTATAACCTGCACAGATGCTACAATCCGATGGAAGAATTACTGATTGTGAGTGACCAATATAAGAGCATTCAGAATGCTATTCGAGCCATCTATCCGAATGCATTTCACGGGTTGTGCTATCACCATCTTGCAAAAATTCTGACATCCTACGGTGCTCATGCTATAGGACTCTTTAGAACTGCTGCCTACATGCATCGTGAAGAATTTTTTGAAAACTACTTTTCGAAACTACATATTGAAAGCCCTAATGGGGCTCACATGCGCCTTTCTGAAAATGGTCCAGAGAGGTGGGCTAGGTCGAAGTGTCTGGTACAATGCTATAACTTCTTAACATCCAATGTTGTTGAATGCTTTAATAATCGTATGTTGTGGGCAAGGTGTTTACCTGTTTGCTCGTTACTTGAGATATTTCGCCTAATTTTAGAGAATTGGTTTGATGAGAAGTAGGGAGAATCTACATCAAGAGACCATGAGTTGACAATGTACACTTTTGAAAAGCTCTCTAACTCTGTATAAGCCTGTCTGACTCTTATTGTTCGAGCTACCACCCCACTTATTTATAAAGTCGAAGAAAACAAAGTTTCTTATGAGGTTGACCTTCGAACCTGGACATGTTGTCGTTGGGAGTTTGATTTGGATCAGATTCCATGTCGTCATGTTGTTGCCGCTCTAAGATAATTGATTTGCTCTAATGTGCACATCATTCAATGTTTTTGTCTATGCCGCCTAGCGCTGTGCCTAAAGCATGCGGGCACTGTTGGGCGCTGTAGCCTACAACTTGTGGGTGCTGCCGGGCCCTGTATCCTACAGCTGCTGAGTGCTGTTGGGGCACACGATCATGCCCACGATGGGACTAGCCATCGTGTGCACATGGTCATGGCAGGATGCACACGACAACAACAACCCATGACCGTGGGCAGGATGCACACGATCATAACCCATGATGGGCAAGAACGTGTGCATCCATCGTGTGCAACATAGGGCTGGTATAGATTTACCAACTGCAACATAAACCAATTTTTTCTAGATTTAACAATACAACACATCAATCTTACCAAAATATGTTTGAATAAAAACTAAAATACATACTCACCAGTATCAAAAATACATTATCCTACACCACATCCTTAACAAAATTGCTTGTTGTAACAGGCGCGTTGGTAATGGTTTGCCTGTGTATGATTTTGTTAGTCGTTATTTCAAGAAACAAGGCCTTAGAGAGACTTATAAGGAGCATATTAATCTTATCCCACATCCTAATGAGTGGAATGCCCCACCGGAGATCTAATCCATCATTTGCTTACCTCAAGAGGAGGTACGACAAGCTGTCCGACCAAGGATGAGTCGTGCACAGTCCGCTGTTGAAAATTTGCCCGCAGGTAGGCTGCCTCAGGTGTGCGGTAGGTGTAGGGGAATTGGCCACAATAGAAAATCTTGTAAAGCATTCATGTTCACACGATGGGGAACACGATCATGCGCATGATGGGACTATCCATCGTGTGCACAAGAACATCAACATTTTTCACTAATTTCTCAAATTACTCGTCAATTTACGTGTTGTTACTTATATATTAACAAGTATTTGTTAACAATATACTTATTTAAAAAGTTATAGATTGAATTAACATAATATATTGCATATCGTGTGTAGTCTATATGATCTCAATGTATTAGTTCGTACGTATAAGTTCATCATCTGTATGAAATATCTCATATACCAATGAATTACACGAAATAACGAGTACGAGTTTGTATAAGAAGTCATGCTGTAATTGATGTTTGAACAAGTAATTTTAGAATCACAAAACATATTTCTAGATAACACATTAAATCAAATTGGGAAATATTCTAAAAGTTCATGTTCACACGATGGGGCACACGATCGTGCCCACGATGGGACTAGCCATAGTGTGTACAAGAACATCAATATTTTTCACTAATTTCTCAAATTACTCGTCAATTTACGTGTTGTTACTTATATATTAACAAGTATTTGTTAACAGTATACTTATATAAGAAGTTATAGATTGAATTAACATAATATATTGCATATAGTGTGTAGTCTATATATTTTCAGTGTATTAGTTTGTACATATAAGTTCATCATCTGTATGAAATATCTCATATACCAATGAATTACACGAAATAACAAGTATGGGTTTGTATAAGAAGTCATGTAGTAATTAATGTTTAAACAAGAAATTTTAGAATCACAAAACATCTTTCTAGATAACACATTAAATCAAATTTGGAAAAATATCAAAAGTTCATGTTCACACGATGGGGCACACAATCGTGCCCACGATGGGACTCGCCATCATGTGTACAAGAACAACAATATTTTTCACTAATTTTTCAAATTACTCGTCAATTTACGTGTTGTTACTTATATATTAACAAGTATTTGTTAACAATATACTTATATAAGAAGTTATAGATTGACGAGGATCCTACAGCTTGCGGGCACTGTATCCTACAGCATGTCGGCGCTGTCGGGTGCTGCATCCTACTAGACATTGTGTGCACACGTTCAAGGTATCCTACAACTTGCGGGTGCTATATCCTACAGCATGCGGGCACTGTCGGGCGGTGTATCCTACTAGCCATCATGTGCACACGGTCATGGCTGAATGCACACGACAGCAGCAGCCCATGACCATGGACAAGATGCACACAATCATAACCCACGATGGGCATGATCATGTGCTGCCATCGTGTGCAACACAAGGATGGTCTAGATTTACCAAAGGCACCATAAACCAATTTTTTCCAGATTTAACAACACAACACATCAATCTCTCCAAAATATATCTGAATTAAAAATAAAATACATACTCATCAGTATCAAAAATACATTATCCTACACTACGTCCAATGACAACATAAAGATTTAGCAGCTAAACCACATCGATATTTCTTAATATATTTCTCATTCATTTCCTTGATTTGGTGCCTTGGTGCTGGGTTTTCAGAGATGAGTCTATCCAAGTACATGCATGCGAAGGGGCCACAACTGTGATTGTCGCTTTGTATGTACTACAGTTCTTGTGGCATAATTTTGAAACTCATCTCTGTGTCATACTTTTTCTTTGATTAGTTGTTCAGCTAGTATCCAGATTGAGCTAGCACACAAGGCATCAGATGAGTAATTGGTCGCAGTTGGTTGAATCGGTATCGACCATCTTGGTGTTGGTGTGACAAGGAATCGTACAACTCCACGGTCCATGTTATGATGTTAATCTTGATAGTCACCTAGTGCCTCTGGTTGAGGCAACAAATGGCAATGATCTGTTGAAACAAAATATGTAAATATATAAGATCATCACATCGAACATAGCGAAGCATTTATAAATATGGTACTTTTAAACTTACTTCATCGCGATTTGACCATGGAACTGCATTTGGTGTATCAAGACCTGTCATGAAGTCCTTGATAGATTTAGGAGTTTTCCAACTATTATAAACCGGCTTCCCTGTCACCTTGATACCAAGTGGATCATCCGGATGGAGTTTTGCAAACTCATTGGCCATAACTAACTAAAAAGAGCCAGACCACAAAATAAAAAAATTCCACACCACACCAATGATATATAGACGAGTAATTTATAGAACTTACATAAAATTAGGAGCAGTCAAGTACAATGCCAACTCTACCGACACCAACATTGAGGACTTCCCTCTGAAGCCTCGCTCGAGTGGCAAGCACATAACAATCTATCACCTCGGCATCAAAGTCTTCACGGCTAGACTCTATCCAGTCAAATAATGCCTGGGTGAGAACATGCCCAGTCTCCATCACGTGGCTGCTCCCTAAACTGTAGGTACAACTTTTTCAGAGCCTCACTATTTCTTGGAGGCACCACCACAAAAGGCTCCCGAATAGCAGCAGAGGGTCGACTCACTCGCGGTGGAAGACTACACTCACCAAACTGCTGTGGCCCGGCACTATCACCAAATTCATCACCCTCAACATCCCTCTCACAACTATAACGATCAGAGACCTGTACAATCGGCTACTCAATGTCAAAAACTGGCTGCTTGATCTGAAATGGAGGGTGCTGCTTAGAACTACTACTCTGGCCGGGAAACATCATACTATAATGATGCTCATCCTGAAACCGATCGAACATCGTACCATACTGCTAAAATGGAGCGTCAAATGGCTGGTACTGATGCTCATAATTCAGAAACCACAGAGTCGGCTCAAGGGGTTGCTTAGTCCGCTCAAAAGAATGCTGAATCTGAGAATGATGACTATGCTGGATCTCAGAATGGTGACTAGGCTGATGCTGAGAATGGTGACTAGGCTGACGCTGAGAATGGTGACTGTTGGCTGCACCAGAGACTGAGTAAAGTGGAGGGTCAGGAATCCTCCGCTGGGCGCTGCTAATAGATGCAGAATGACAAGGTCCGATTGGGAAACCCATCATGGCTCTCAGAATGCCTATGCGTAGGTCCAAAGAAATCTACGATCCCAAAAAGCACCCGGTGAGAAACTCGAGCAATAAATCCTGTCTCACACTCGTTATACAAGATCGCCTTCAAACGGCGATCGAAGTACTCATCCCCGCTCGTGTCCTGGGTGCACGATTTTTGGGGAAGAGGTGCATATTACTCCCCAGACTGTTGCGGATGCATTCAAAATGAAAGCTCGAGGCATTGCGGTGGAAGCCCTTAATCAGAGCTCAGTGGAAACATGGTATGGTATTAAGCTACCTGAGCAGCCGACAAAAGTTAAACTTACGGCGAAGAGAGGAGATTTGAAAAAGGAGTAAACATACGTCCTGGACATTACGAATAAAATCATAATGGAGATGACAGGCAGCTATGACCAGCTGTCATCCACTAAATATATGGTGCTGGGAGCACTTATCCAGGATCAGAGGATTAACTGGCCTGATTATATTTACAGGCAGATAATCCGAGAAGTCAACAAGGCCAATTGGATTCAAGAGTAAAAGAAATTTAAGTCAACGCTGGCATACAGAACCCAGATCAGTTGGATCTTGGAGTTCCTCGGTAAAGCGAAGGGATCTGCAGACCCCTTCCATGCGAACAAAAGGCCTGGTCACCTGGACCAAGAAACGCTGAAGAAGTTGGGCGTAGAAAGAAAAGTCGCCCAGTTGTTGAAAGACATGTCCAGCGGACCCACTCCTTACAGAGCGCCCTTAGACTCAGAGGAAGTCCGCTCTGATGCTCCAGAATAGCTAGCCGAAGACCTACCAGCAGAAGAGACCACATCTACCTGACCTGTAGAGCATGAATCATCTGCAGATCATTCGAACTCCGACAACGCACAATAGCTATGAGATTCAAAAGGAAAGCAACTGCAGAGGAGGTAGTGCACGTCTCATCATCATCTGAACCTTCTCCCAGGAGGACTAGACGCCTGGACTTTGAAGAGGCAGAGCAGACACCTTACTCACTTACACCTGCCCCTATCTCAGATGAAGAGGAACAGCCTGTTCACATGGAAGCTAAAATCGTTCCTCTTCTGACTCTTCCCAACATGACAGAGGAAGAAGCAGACTTAACCATCAACATTCCTGAAGCTGATTACACATTCAACATGCTGGAAGACAATCCCCTGGAGCTATCCATTGATCAATTACATATGGTAAAACACAACTCACTCAAGGTTTCTTTTGTAAAAGTTTTTGAAGAATGGAAGACCTTAAAATCTTTTCCATTCACTCAATTACAATCTTTTGTTGAGATGAGTAGCGGGGACTTTCCCTAGGCTACGGAGCAAGCACTGATGCATTTTTGCCATGAGAATGATGTGATTTAATGCTCTAGGAGAACTGGTTCATGTCTAATTTCAAAACCAATATGGACCAGTTCATCCTTAGTGTTATGGAAGGTGTTTTGGCTGGGATTGTAGATGAGGACGAAGAAGAAGGTGAAAAGGTTATGGAAATAAGAATTGAAGAAATTGTGGAGGAAGAGAAGGTAGAAGGAGAAGAATAAAAAATATTAGTCGAAAAAGAATCTGAGGAAGATGAAGTCGGAAAAACAGAGGAGTTGGAAGAAGATGAAGAAGGAGAAGACGTTGAAGAGGAAGAAAAAGAAAATGAATATAAGGAGGAAGAAGAAAAAGAAAAAGAAGATGAGAAGGAAGATAAGAAGGAACCTGAGAAAGAAAAAGATGATCATGATGATGAATGAAAAGGAGAAGAAAAGGAGGAAGATGTCGTAGATGATGCCGAAGATGCAGATGAGCCCAGGGCACCTGATTAAGCCCCTAGCTCAGATCATTCAGAAAATAAGGATGACAGATCGGGGACCCCTGATTAAACCACATCTGATCAGCCTCATGCAGACAGGAGTCTGCAGACAGGTAGGTCGATCGCCAAGCAACCTACAGGCGCCGAAATCTCTAGAGAACATTCCCCACAAGCAACACCTATCTCATATGAGATAGCTGACCTGATCAAACAAGTAGTCACATAGACTGTTGGCCAGCTCATATCAACAGAGATCAAACCTGACCTCAAAATCATCAATGATAAAATAGACACTCTACTACAGAGGAATGTTCCTCCTCCTAAAAATTCCAAAATGCCACTTGGCATGTCTGATTGGATGTCCCGAGTTGATCAGCAGTTAGCCATATTGGTTGATGCTGGCAAAAAGGGGGAAGAGAAAGGAAAGGAAGCAAGAGATCAGGGGGAATAAGATGCTGCTGAAGTAGTCAGAAGGGAGCTGAGGACCAAGCAGAGAAGTGACCTCACTCTCATTGAAGCTGGGTTGTCTAACCTGAAGAGGAAAGCATTGGCTGCTACTACTCCTGTTGATGACCAACCTGCAGCCAAGAAGAAGAGAACCAGGCTAGGGGATGAGACAAGATTTGAATGGGAAGGTAAAGAGCTTTGGCATGTTGAAGAATTCTTACCTGCTGAAGCTGGGCCAATGTGGGGAGACGCAAAGAAGCAGTTTGTTGAAAAGTATTATCTCTGGGAGTTACTCCAGGATAAAGACTGCTCCCCACAGCAGACATTTATCAACTTTATGAAAGAAACATGGCCAAGTCTCTGGTCCATTCTAATAAAACATGCAAAAGAATGGGATGCCTACCCCATGATTCCCCCGTTCAGAGCAGAAGAACCTCCTACTCGTATGGATGATGAGCTGGATGAGCTAGCTCTGCAGAGTGAGATCAGGAAATTCTATGTGAAAAACAAACTCTCATATGCAGAGGAGCAAGAGTTTGCATCTATGGTAATCAAAAGGAAGTATGGACTAGCTTCTGTCTGTACGAGACCCATTGGAGCAAAGTTGCTCAGACCTCCTAAGCAAATTGTCCGGAGAGGAAGAGGCAGAGGGAAATAGGACATTTTATTGTATTTGTATTTTTTTATAACTTTTGTTTTGTACTTGTAATTTTATGTGCTTATTTGATCATTCAAGCACTGTACTTGTAAAACATCTTAGAAAATTATATAACAGTCATCTGAATGACAACCACAAGTTGTCTCAAAAAAGACTGAATTTTAATTCGTGTCTTGCACTTGATCATGTGCAGACCTGTTCTACATTTGAATATCTTGCTTAAATTTTTGCCATCATCAAAATATGGGGAATTTGTTAGGAATACTTATTAGATTTTGATGATGTTATCTCTGTATTTGTTTGTTTATTTAAATGTATGTCTTTAAAATACTTGGCAAAATGTAAAGAATAACCAAATAAGTATCTTCTATAGGCCAAATTGAGTATAGTTGAATACTTGGTAAAATGTAAAGAATAACCAAATGAGTATCTTCTATAGGCCATATAAGTTAGGCTTAAAAATCAGCTAAGTATAAATTCAGATAAGTTCATATCAGATAAGTCCTGGTCAACTCAACTGATCAGAAAAGGTTGACCACAGACGACTTGTCATCAGACAACGTTCTGAAGAAAGAGATTTATTAGAGAAGTCCTGGTCAAAATATTTATCAGAGGAGTTTGACCAGACTGCAGTCAAGTGATCAGACGGAGTCAAGTCATCTAAAGTTTGACCATCAGATCAGCTCTATTGGAGGGGGCTTATTCATATACCTCTGAATTCCATTGGACCCAAAAATGATAGATTGGAAGAATCGGCTAGGTCTTCCAATATCAATAGGTTGATTGTTTCGCTGCTCTATATTCCAAAAGGAACAGAGATAGAATCAAACTGATTCCCGAAATGCCATTTTGGATATTCCTCAATATCCCGACTATTCACAGAACGTGAGAAGCCAATGATTAATCATCGACTTCCGGAAGAAATCGAAGAATTTATTGGGAATCCTACAAGATCGGTTCGTTCTTTTTTCTCTGATAGATGGTCAGATCATCTGGGTTCGAACCCGACTGAGAGGTCAACTAGAGAATGTCCGCCTCCAAGACATATACCAGAGACTCCATATTGAGTACAATCATCAGAATCCGCAACCACTCAACAAAGTTGGGGCCAGTAAGGAGATTCTTTTCAAGTAATATTGCAAGTGGGTTCTTTGCCATTTTTAGAGAGATCTAGTTTCATTTCTATGCATAGATTTAGACAAGATTGAATTAGTGACTTGTTTTATTATGACCGAGTATAGAATTTAAGGACTTTTATAATTCTTGTCTCGGCTCCCACTAATTTTATCAGAATTATACACTCACATGGTATAATCCGGAAGTCATGGTAATATCGACTTCTTAGTGGGGATCAAGTTCTTTACCAATTATAACCGACGCAACCTGTCAGGTTTCTTGCCAATTAATTTCTGTAAAGTGGTGTCTAACACCTACCCGTCCAACGGATGATTTGATCTTCTTATACCCCTAGTCTTCATGCCCTCAACCTATCAGGTATCTTGGCAATCCAGACTATCTAAGTTTTTGACCATCAACGTCTATCACTTTGACTATTGAATCTCACCCGGAAACTTATCAGGTTTCTAGGGGCGAAATTTATCACCAACTGAAGGCATCTAATGCACTCAAGAATTTTTCACCCTCTACCAAATGTACTACCCCGATAACTCGGAAGCATAGCACACGAGTTTGATGGAGGGTAGGAAATCTCGTAACCTTTTTCAAACTTAGTATGTTTGTTGTCGGGAGAATTTCGCGATTAATGTTATACTTTGCACATTAATACATTTATACGCGCGTTTGTGTGTCAATCATTCAAAAGGAAAAGCAGTAAATAACAACCTAGTTACTATCAACATATAGCTCATGGACCTTTTCCTAAGTACTGGGCCAAGCGAATGACCCAATAAAGAAAAGAAATAGTCTTCGATTCTTCGTCTTCTCGGCGGTTGTCTTCGGTCTTCGTCATAGCCAAAAATAATTACATCATAGAAAATGCATCCGATACAAATTTCTAGTAAAAATAAATAGGCTCAAAATGGCCTTTACAACCCAATCGAATCGAACAAATCAAAACTAAGTCCACGAGTTATATCACCATCACATGGGGATTCCATACATTATTTAACGGCAATGAAATTAAACAATTAATTTTAATAAAAATTAATCCAATTAATCTATAAAATTAATCTATTCAATTTCTACTATATTAATCCAATTAATATATTTGACATTAAAATTAAATAATCAATTAATGTATTAATCCAATCAATATAAAAATTAATCTATTCAATTGTAATGGTATTAATCCAATTAATACTAATAATCGTCATTTCAATTCGTTCGAAGTAATCCGGCCAAAAATAGAATTTTCGTTTAATATCTTTCCCATTTAAAATAATACTCCAAATATTTATTTTAATAAAATTTAAATCCAATTTAAAATGTGGAAAAATATTACAACGTAATACAGAGACTAAACAAAGTCCCGGAAAAGTCGGAACAGGCCCAGCCCGCAAACGGAGCCCGAAAAAGGGGGCTGGCCGAGGGTGACTCGCTGGAGCGAGTCACATGCCTGTTCGTCCGGCAAGAGGCACTGTCCGGCCACCCCCGCCTGTGCACTGCCCGGCTGACTCGGCACTTGGCCGCGAGTCCGATCTTCGTTCGGCTCATTTTTCGGCTCGTTTCCTAAACGTGATGTTACAATGAACAATTTCAAACTTAAGATTATACCAATAATGATTCTAAATCATTAACATCAACCAATAGCATTCAAATGCACAAAAAATCGTAAATACGGAAGCATTTACCTAGCTCCGATACCACTGTTGGGATTCCGGAAACAAAACAAAATACGTAGCTGAAAAATAATAAAAGAATCCCAAACAGGATCGATCAAATAACGTATATACGAAAAGAAATAACTAAGAAGAAAGGTTCAAAGTCCCATACCCTTGAAGCCTTTGATAATATCTTCGTAAGTTGATGTTGTTCACGAACCCGAGCACGAGCATGAAATCCCTTCATCCCAAACACCGAAAATACGATGCTTCTACTTCACCACGGGTCGGAACATGACCGAAAAAATATATATCAATCCGTTCTTGGTAGAACACGGCTAAGAATTACTATATGAATTTTTTCTCTCTTATTTTTCCCTCCAGTATTTATA
Source organism: Orobanche coerulescens (assembly GCA_033398695.1). Taxonomy (NCBI): domain Eukaryota; kingdom Viridiplantae; phylum Streptophyta; class Magnoliopsida; order Lamiales; family Orobanchaceae; genus Orobanche; species Orobanche coerulescens. Next base: position 111,254,242 of record CM065811.1, on the reverse strand, counting down.
ACCAGAGGGATTAGCGTGCGCTAGCGATTGACGGTTAGCACGCACTACCCAGTCAAAACTAGTCTAAAACCTACGATTCTAGCCCGTTAGCATGCGCTACCAAAAAATAGCATGCGCTAACAGCCCTTCGATAGCGCGCGCTATCGGGCCATAGCGTGCGCTACCTGAACACCAGACTGAGTCCAGAAACATTCTGCCCAGTCTGGACTACCGAATTAGCGCGCGCTACCAGACACCCAGTGTGCACTAAGTCTAAATCATAGCGTGCGCTAATATGTGATTTAGCGTGCGCTAAGCTGCTCGTCCAGAGAGCAGAGAGCAGAAACAACCTACTGCCACTGCTGTGCTCGAGTCGTTAGCGTGCGCTACAAAACGAACGTAGTATGCGTTACTCAACGACACTATAGTTTGCTATACAACAGAAATAGTGCGCGTTAGTGAATGCAGACAGTAGCACAGACAACACCCAAAGATGGAAAACAGCGAATTCCACCTCGGATGAAAACAACGAGCATCTGACACCAAACAACGGACCGAAGAAGACACACGAATGACAAGATCGAGTCAGATCTAAAGCACTAAAAGAAAACACGACTCCGACTACCCAAAGGTTCGGAAAACGACAACATTAGTAATCGCCCCAAAACTTTAGGAAATTACAAAACCGCCCAAAATATCTAAAATACACGATACATGATCGAAACAACAAACAAAAGCTCACAACATGCACAATAACATGAGGTGGATCTGCGGAAATCCCGAGACAGTGGTTCCGAACAACGATTACGAGAATCGAACGAAATAGCGACGTAAATGACATTAAACAAGGAATTGAGTAGAACAAGTCCGAAACGATCTCGGATGACAAAAAGTCCAGTATTAAATATTCTCAAAACATCAATACAGTTACAAGCGAGTTGCTAAAAACAAAAGATACATAAAAAATGAAAATACCGGAGAAAGGAAAAATGAGGATATTGCACGTGTTCCCTCCGGGTCATTCCTAGTTGTTGTTCGTTCCCGTTTCATCGAAGATGTCTCAAAGACAAGTACTTTATATTTGTTTGCATACTAGTATTTAGATTATGGCTTTCCGTGTATGTTGTGGATGTGTATGTGTATGTTCACCTAGGGACGGTCCGACATGGCCTTTGGGCATACGTAGTGCCGTGTGTTGCGTATCACGAACTGGGGTTAACCACCCAGGGATGGTCCGACGGTGCCTCTGTGGGGTGTGGTGGCCATGAGTATCGTACCAACAGTTAACCTTTGAAATGTTTTGTTGGAGAAATGTGTTTTGTGCTCGTGCACCGTAATATTCCGGAATATAAATATTTTCTAAAATTATTTTTGGCGCATATTTCATATGATTGAAATGGTAGTTCAAATGGATTGTACTTGCACTAGCAGTTGTCGCTAACCACTTAAATAAGGGAAATACTTTTGTATTTCAGGTACAGGTCTCGGAGGCGAACGAGCATGCGGGCAGTACGAGGATGATGGGCAAGAGTGAATCTATTTAATGGCCGTTCGTTGATGTCATGTATTTTACATTTTATTAATCATGTTGTTGCTTCAGTACTCGAGTACTTCTTTCCTTCGAACATTGTAATTGTTGTGTACCCAATTTGGGGTTGATTTAATGTTGCAGTGCACTGTTGAGTTCGGTTTACTTGTTTTGTACATATTGGATTGAGAAGTCGCTTGAATGTTGACGATGTCAATCATTGTTGTCATATTGAGTTTGTGTGTTCGCCTGGTGGATTCCAAAGGTTGGGGTCCACGGCACTGTAATATGCCCTGAACGTCATGGGGGTGTTACAGCGGTAGGGAGCAGCAGATGGAGGTTTGGCACCATGTTCCAACTCGATGCAATGATCCACATCTCGCCTGGGTGGAAGTTTCTTAGGCAACTCTTTGGGCATCACATCCTTGTTCTCTTCGAGAATGCTTTTCAAGATTTGTGGGTGGTCAGTCCGCGATGAGTCGAGTTCTTCTTCATCATTGAGTTGTCGAACTATTACTAAGTAGTTAGGGTACTTTCGCATCCATTTATTGAATTGCATGGATGATATCAGTTTCTTCTCGACATGGGCTCGTTCAATAGGTACCATGCATGCCTTGTTCCCATCGTAGATGGCGAGTGTGTTTGTGGCCGGCATAGGAAAGGCTTGGAATCTATCAAAGAATTCCATGCCTCGAACCATCTTGAAGTCGTCTATGGGGATGACAGAAAAGTCGAGCTTTGCAGACTGTTGTGCGGCAATTAATACGCCTCGATGGCGATCGGCATAATGATCAGAGAGTATACCATATAAGAGATACTCTGGGCAAACACCCAGCAGTCGTCACCTACGGCGATCGTCTTTTGGTATCCGTCGATCGTCTTTTGTTATTTGGCGATCATCTATGATGTCCAACCAGAGACGATCGTCTCGTGCCACGTATGAATCCAACATCCATCAAAGTCGTCGAAGACCGAATCCTGGACGGTGACCCACGTGCAGATCCACAAAGGGCACCGACAGATAAGACCTTTGACCCCAGCCTGTCACCTACCTCACCTACCGACAGGGCCGCCGAAAGGTACAAAGTGGGTCCTCCCCGGACAGTGACTCAGGACGCGTGCAGGCTTTCCATTGGCTCGCACAGCTGGCCACCAGCAGCAGCCCCAGACTTTAAGGGAACAGTCCCACGTGACGGGACGATCGGCCATCTTATTATAATATAGCAAACGGCCATCGCCCGCGATTGCCGGAGAGGTCCCAGCAACCTTGTATCCTATAAATAGGAGGCTCACAAAAACGGCTGAAGGGGGAGAAGAAATCATTGTGAATACAAGTGCAAAACATACAGAGAGAGAATCAAAGACTCATCTGACAATTACTTACACATTCATAGTGATATTCATACATACTTACAATACATCCAAAGCAAGAACTCACAGATCTTCATATCTGGTTCTTCCGGCAATCTACATGCTCTACAACTTAGATAACTAGAAGTCTTTACACTCATTGTAATAGATTCTAACATTAATATTTGTACTCAACAGTATACTTATTAATAACATCTCGCGAGAGCATTCAAGCCCGGGATTAACAACCCCGGCAAATCTTGTGTTATTTATTTTCTCACGGAAGTGTTCTCGCATTTGTTTGTTACTCGATCATTCCAGCAATACTATCTCCGGATAATATTTTGGGCAACAACAATTGGCGCTAGAGGGAGGGGATCTAAACCTTCATTTTTATTCCTACCATCTCGAAGAACACTCATTGTTCTCCGGACATATACTTGAAGAAACACTCACTGTTCTTCAAAAGAAAAGCCTTCAGAAAAATGACATCTGCAACGACCTCCAAGAGAGCCACCCTGCGATCTGCCGGAAACCTCATTCCGGCCCGGACCGAATCCCAGCCCATGGCGGAAGGTGACCACGGCGACGCAAGGCTCTCACTCCCGCCCCCGAGGGACGGTCCTAGCCTCTCACTCGATCGCCTGCATCATGAATGCAGTTGAGGAGGCTATAGCCATCCTCAGGGAGCGACGAAGGGCATGCGACTCGCCCACCATCACTCCGTCAGCCATCCGCCGAGTAGGCAAGCGGAAGCTCAAGGGGATCTATGTTGAGAAATCGACAGAAAGCCCCGAGCCGCAGGAAAAGGCTCTCGTCAAGCAGTATGACTCCGTCTTCAGCCGCCTGGGAAGCGATCCATCATGGCGACCCGGGCACTCAGGCCCCAGCCGGGAGACATCGGTATCCGGATCCTTTACCAGGAGTTCGGCATATCCGACTCCCAGAAGACAAGCCAGTCAGCGAGCCCCCGCTCGCCCAAGAAATGACCCCGCTGGCAGAGAACTCATCGTCCACCATGGGGCCAGGGGATTTGTGCACGATCGCCTTGGCTCGCGCTCCGGGAGCCAATCAGCGAGCAGTCAGGCGACGGCGATGGCCGCCGTGCAGCGCCAGCTCGACGAGATGAAGGCCCTCCTGGAAACTGGGGCAGGCGCCAGGAGATCGATCGCTGGACCAAGTGAAGTACAGATCGGTGCAAGCATAGATCGCGAATTAAAAGAGGATATGATCAATTTACTACGTAAGAACATCAGAGTCTTTGCCTGGTCGCATCAAGATATGGATGGCATAAGTCCTGAACACGCTTGCCACTATCTAAAGATTGACCCGGCAAGGAAGCCTGTTCACCAGAAATGTAGGAAATTCGGTCCTGAGAAGTACGCATTGCTCGACATAGAGGTCAAAAAGCTACTCAACAACAAACTAATCGGAGTAGCTACAGAACCACAGTGGGTCGCCAACGCGGTGCTCGTCAAAAATCCAAACGGCTCCTGGAGATTATGCATCGACTTCACTGACCTCAACGCGGCATGTCCAAAAGATCACTTTCCGATGCCTCATATTGATCACTTGGTCGATAGTACTGCAGGCTGTGAAATGATGTCGTTCATAGATGCCTTCGCCGGATACCATCAAATCCCAATGGCGGAGAAAGACATAAAGCACACATCTTTCCACACGGAAAAGGACATATACTTTTGAGTCCGAATGCCGTTCGGCTTGAAGAATGCGGGGGCAACCTACCAGCATCTAGTCAACAGAATGTTCGCCAATCAGATCGGCAAGACCATGGAGTTCTACATTGACGACATCGTGGTCAAAAGCCTCAAGAAGGAAGACCACCTCAATGACCTCGCCGAGTTCAACATGGAATTGAACCCCAAGAAATGCAACTTCGGGGTGGGGTCCGGAAAATTCCTGGGGCACATCGTGAGCCAAAGGGGGATCGAGGCGATCCCCACCAAGATTCAGGAAAATCCTCGACATGCAGGAGCCACGGAATGTCAAGCAGGTGCAACGACTCATAGGTTGTCTAGCCGCCCTCGACCATTTCATATCTCGGCTCGGCGATAAAAGTAAGCCTTTCTTCGCGACCATAAAGAACAAGAAGTTCGCATGGACGAAAGAGAGTCAAGTAGCGTTCGCCAAAATCAAGGAATATCTATCTAACCCCCAGATCCTGGCAAAGCCGATCCCCTGTGAGAAATTATTCCTTTACCTAGCGGCCTCAGAGGTCGCACTAAGTGCCGTTTTGGTACGAGCGGAGGGACAAGTCCAGTTGCCGATCTACTACGTTAGTCAAGCGCTCCATGACGCAGAAACACGTTATACACGACTGGAGAAGATCGCCTACGCTCTAGTCATGAGTGTTCGTAAGCTAAGGGCTTACTTCTTCGAACATCAAGTGGAGGTTCTGACGACTCTCCCTCTAAGGCAATTCTACACCGACCAGACACCAACGGGCGACTCTTCAAGTGGTCACTGGAGATCGCCCAATACAGTATCACATACGCTCCTCGCACGGCGATCAAAGGCCAGGCTCTGGCAGATTTCGTGGTGGAATTAACATTCCCTCACAGTCCGATCCAGGCCGGTCGCCCTGCCTAGAAGCTGTACGTAGATGGCTCGGCGACCAACTCGCGAGCAGGGGCAGGGATTGTCCTCATTAGCCCCGATGGGCAAAGTTTCACAAATGCTGTGCGTTTCGGGTTTTGTGCGACCAACAATGAAGCCGAATACGAAGCCTTGGTAGGCGGGCTCGATCTAGCCCTCGCCCTACATGTTCGTCGCCTCCATATCTTCATGGACTCCCTCTTGGTCGTGAACCAAGTCAAGCGAGAATATGAGGTGCGCGGCGAACAGATGGTCAAATACCAAGAATTGGTCGCCGAAATGTGCACGAAATTTGAGGAAGTGCTAATCGAACAAGTCGCGAGAGAGCACAACTCCCAGGCCGATGCCCTATTCAAGCTAGCGTCGTCAGATGGGGCAGCCAATTTCTCTAATATACAAATTACAAAATCAGCAAGGCCGGCGATCGACGGAAACCTGGTTACCACAGTTTCCGTTGCCGAGGAGAACTGGATGACTCCGTTCATCAAATACTTAAAGGACGAAACGGTCCCCGACAACCGTATCAAAGCTCGCCAACTCCAGCTCCGCACGACCAGATACACCCTATTGGATGACCGGCTTTACAAGCGAGCTTTCAGCCTTCCCCTCCTCATGTGTATTACACCGGAGGAAGGTCGGATCGTTTTAGCCGAAATCCATGACGGGATATGTGGAAACCATGCTGGCGGACGAGCTCTCATCCATAAAACAACCAGGCAAGGTTTTTTCTGGCCGTCACTTCAGAAGGATGCGATCGCCTATGCCAGATCGTGTCATAGATGTCAAGTAATGGGACCAAACATCAAACTCTCCCCCGAGCATCTCACTTCAATGTACATCCCATGGCCTTTCGCCCAATGGGGCATCGACCTTATAGGTCCCTTGCCGACGGCGCCAGGGGCTGTAAGTTTGCCATCATAGGGGTCGACTACTTCACCAAATGGGCTGAGGCTGAACCGCTCAATAAGATCGGCCAAGAGCACGTAATGAAGTTCATCTGGAAAAACATCATATGCCGATTCGGTCTTCCCCAGGCCATCATCTCCGACAACGGAAAGCAGTTCGACGGTCTAGAAGTCATGCAATTCTGTGAGAAGTGGGGAGTCAAGAAGTTGTTCTCGGCTCCCTACCACCCTCAGACGAACGGGCAGTTAGAAGCCGTAAACAAAATCCTCAAACACACGATTAAAGCACGACTCGAGTCCAAGCAAGGACGATGGGCGAGCGAGCTCCCAGACATTTTGTGGTCTTATCGAACGACGACCCATAATTCAACAGGCGAAACCCCATTTGCCCTCGCCTTCGGGACATAAGTGGTGATTCCCTCAGAGATCGCCGTCCTCAGCCACCGAACCGAACAAGAGATGACAACAGACAATGATGTGTCCCGACGGATCGACCTTGACATGCTCGAAGAACGACGACTGACCTCAGAAATAAAGAACACAATCCACAAAAGGAGATCCGAGAAGTTCTTCAATTCGAAAGTCAAGGAAAGACGGTTTCAAGTGGGCGATCTCGTCCTCAAAAAGATCCAGACCCACACAGGAGTTTTTAGCCCGAATTGGGAAGGCCCCTTCAGGATATCTAAATGGCTAACTAAGAGAGCCTACGAACTTGAACACCCTGACGGTACTCCGGATCAATATCCCTGGAACGCCGTACATTTGAAGAAGTACTACCAGTGAAAACTTTGTATTCAGTTTCAACTACCCAATGTACAAAGAATATAATGAGATTTCTTCCTATCACATCTATTCTAGCGATCGCCCCACCAGGCATATCGTATACCGTCGAGGATCGTCGTTCGAACATGGCGATCCGAGGTAGAAACAGTGCAGCCATGGTCCTGGAAGTTGATGGAACCGACAATTTCGCCCATGCAAGGTTTCTTTGGGTTGAGATCGCCCGCCCTTCGTTTAAATACGAGGCCGGCGTAGCCGAAGGACCCTCCAAACTAATCTGCGGACACGTTCGCATGCCCTCAAGGTACATCATCTAACATGATGTACCCGGACAAGGCGGCGCATCCCTACCCCTTCACAACGTATACCGTCGAGGGTTGCCATCTAACATGCCGACCCGAGGTAGAAAAGTGCTAACAAAGCCGCGGACGTGGAGTCGAATAAGCCGACGACGCCCCGTGCAAGGACTCCTCCGGACCAAGACCGCCCACCTTTTGTTTAAATACAAGGCGGGCGCAGCCTAACGGAGGACCCTCACAATAAAGTGAGTCACGGGAATATCCCTCGCACACAAAGACACGGTTGTCCATCGAACTCCGCGGCCGTGCACGGTTCCTCAAATCGGCAAAACTGAAGATAGCTCACCAGACATACTATTTTTGTTCCCTTACTTACAATAAGTAAACAAAAACAAGGGGACAAAGGATGGGAACTAATCCTAAATGCGATCGGAAAGAAGGAACCGTACCCGATCCGCTTCGTTCAAACACACGCAGGACGATCGAAATTGTTCAACAATATTTACAAGTAAGAATTTCCAAACATGTCAATACATTCAACATTCAGACAATCGGTCGGGCGAACAAGACATCGGAAGCAATCATACACACACTTGTAAAAATTCACATGCAAACAATCAAAGGCGATCGTACATAAAAAGAAACAGGTGCAAAGGGTGCTCGAGTGCATAGGCCTTGAGTTTATTCGGAAAAGGATACCAACTCAAGTCAATCCCCAAGTCGACGAGGTCAAGGATCGGTAGGGAAAACTCCGGATGCAAAGGGTGCTCGAGTGCATAGGCCTTGAAGCTCTCCATCATAGAACCGATCTCGATCCCTACCTTTTTGGCGGCTCGGACAGCGTCGGCGTAGGCCACATAATAGGCAAACTCACCGACGAGTGCCACATTAAGGTAGGGATCGGTCTCGATCGCCTTTAGCTGCCCTCTCAACTTCGTGGTCGTCTTCTCAGCTTCCGCCAGCTCGATCACCTTGGCGTCCGTTTCTCCCTTAGCTTTCTCAAGCTCTCCTTTTGCCTTCTCCAGCTCGCTGTTGAGCCGATCCACCGTCGCCTTCAGCTCAGTCGCCTCCTCCTGCGAGGCCACCTGCATCCGGAGAGCTTCCTTCTCCTGGTGGCAGAACCGATCGGCCACTTCCTTGGAGCGGCTCAGCTCCTGCTTCATCCGGTCGATATCCTGTTTAGCTCGTTTGGCCGTCTCTAAGTACTCCTTCTTCATAGCCTGGATCTGGTTAGCAAAATCGACGTTCTTATTCCGAGCGGCCTCAAGGTCTTGATGGAGGCGAGCATTAGAGGGTCGCCCCTCGTAATCCTTGGCAGCTTGGACGGCCATCGTCGCCGTCTGGAGAGCCAGGGCAATGGTCGCCTGCATGGCATCTCCAGACCGCCGACGAGCGATCGCATCAAGATCGGTTGTCCAAGCCTTGGGCAGAGAGGCGACGGACTTGGAGACGTAAGAAGGGATATCAAGGGACTTCTGCGGAGACTTGCTCGCCAGGAAGTCCAGCACCATCGGCGAGACGTCCGGATCAGCAAGACGGACCCTGCAGCACAAACAAAAAGAAAACAAAGTAGTTAGTATATACCCTACTAAAATTGCCTAACTCGGAAAGATCAATCCGGTCTTACCTGTTGACCAACTCGGGGTCGCGGCCAAAATAGGGCTTGCCCCGAGAAGTTTAAGCTTCGGCGATCGCCGCCTTTTTCAAGAAGCCGGCCGAAGACCTGGGGCCATACGCCGAGGGCCTAGGGCCAGACCCCGCCACCATCGGAACAGCAGAGATGGGGGGAGCGGCGACCGGCGGCTCCAAGATAGTCAAGTCCGCCTCAGCAGTCGGCAGGGATCCCTCCGGCCTCCGCCTCTTGCGGTTGCGCTGGAGTTGTTCCTCCTCCTGAATTTCCGGCTCGGCGACCGGCACCGCAGCGGGCCTCACCACAGGAACAGGGCGAGATGTCATCGCAGCAATGCGACCCATCTTCTTACCCTGGTGAAGACGACCGATGAGACCAGGGTTAGACATGGCGATCTCCTGCGGTGGCTCGGCGAAGCGGGGAAAATGAATCTCTGCCAAAGGACAAATTCAAACAAGTTAAACACCTCTTTCAATCAGACGATCGTCAAGCAAGGAAGAAGTAAAATTTATACCTGGAACTTTCAGATGACGAGGGAAGCGAAACAATCGAGCCCCCAACCGATGAAGTTCGTGACCGAGTGAGCGAACGTCTATGTAGGAATCCGGCAAGGCACGAATTCACTCCCAAACGATCAAGAAATCGAAGGGGAGATCGCCGATCGCTGGAACAAGGGATCCTGCAAAAAGGAAACAAAAATAGATCAGTCCAAGACGTATCCGATCAAAGGGACAGTTAAAACCCTTACTCAGATTCCTCTCCTGAAAATTGGTGGGAACCTCCAACTCTTCCTCCGGCCTATCACTCGACGCCGACCTCCACGCTCCGCCAACCCAGCACCATTTTGCCAGATCGCCCCGAGTCTTGTTCGGCACCCCGAGGACCACTCTTCCCATTCGACCTTGAATGTGATTACCGCCGACCGACCCTTTCTGCGCAGCCAGTTTGAAGATATAGTTCATTTCCATCGCAGAAAGGAGACGGAACAACCAGTGACCGCCGAAAAGTGTCAGAGTACAGATGATCTGTAGTCAGGCATTCCGCGTCAGTTGGAGTGGTGCCAAATTCCAAGCGATCAACAAATAGGATACGGCGAACGCAAGGGGAACCGCAGGCCGGCCTCCATAATCATCTCATTAATGGCGACCCGACCCTCGGGAGGTTGATCGGCATGCTCGTTTTCTGAGGGCACATGCAATAAAGCATCAGAAGGAATGTGATATTTCGCCCTCCAGCGTCTCAAGTCTTTCCAGGTTTCCGAACTCCGGATCTGACCAAGAGTCCACTGAGACGGGTCGGCGGCCCGAAACACCATCCGCTTCACATGTTCGTAGGGATGAGCAGCGGAATACACTTCGAAATCAAATTCTGGATAGGGTCCGGCGATCCCCTCTATAAGATTAGCGAAAGCCATATAGGCGGGGCCGAATACACTGTCCCGCACCCAAGACAGCCGCACCAGTTCGTCTTCATCCACCGGCGAGCCCCCCTGCTCCGCCGCCGCCTCCGTTCTTGCCACTTCGGCCTCGTTGAAGAGCTCCTCGAGTTCCGCCGGCGTAATCCCCGCACGAATGGCCTCAACGTCCGTTTCCATGTGAAGTCCTGTGGGAATTTCCTCCCGGTCAGGCGAAGCTGCGGCGGCGGAGGTGCTTCCGGTCTCGAAGGTCTTAGATCCTCCAGACATGTTATAAAAAGTAAAGGGGGAGAGAAGATGGGTTTTTCTTACCTATAAAAGGAGGACGATCGGCACAAGGAGCTTCGGAAATTTCTGCAGAGTCTCAGCAAGAAGGCAAGGATGCGTGAAGAGTAGAAATTAAGTAGCCCTAGCCCCTTTTATAGGCGGGAGCAGGGGTCTCCGTGCAAATAGGCGAAATCCCGAGTGCTGGAATGCAACCGTCGGAGGGGGGACACATTAAATGCAGCCCTCGAATCTCGTGTACGCGTCTTTTTGAGGGCACACCAGGCGAAAAGTCTGACAAACCGTCGGACTCCCCCAATGGTAGCGCGATGCGTGTCCTTGCAACGTTTCAAGAGCCCGCCTTCCTTTCCCGCTGCTCCCAGCGCAAAGGAGATCGTCCAAATTTGAAATTAGATCATCTGATCGTCTAAACATTGGCGATCGCCAACAGTGCCACCTCACCCCATGTTTTCAACATCGAAGCGAGGTGGGGGGCAATTGTTGTGCAGCGATTAATACGCCTCGATGGCGATCGGCATAATGATCAGAGAGTCTACCATATAAGACATACTCTGGGAAAACACCCAGCAGTCGGCACCCACGGCGATCGTCTTTTGGTATCCGGCGATCGTCTTTTGTTATTTGGCGATCGTCTATGATCTCCAACCAGAGACGATCATCTCGTGCCACATATGAATCCAACATCCGTCAAAGTCATCGAAGACCGAATCCTGAACGGTGACCCACGTGCAGATCCACAAAGGGCGCCGACAGATAAGACCTTTGACCCCAGCCTGTCACTTACCTCACCTACCGACAGGGCCGCCGAAAGGTACAAAGTGGGTCCTCCCCGAACAGCGACTCAGGACGCGTGCAGGCTTCCCATTGGCTCGCACAGCTGGCCACCAGCAGCAGCCCCAGACTTTAAGGGAACAGTCCCACATGACGAAACGATCAACAATCTTATTATAATATAGAAAACGGCGGTCGCCCGCGATCACCGGAGAGGTCCCAACAACCTTGTCTCCTATAAATAGAAGGCTCACAACAGCGGCTGAAGGGAGAGAAGAAATCATTGTGAATACAAGTGCAAAACATACAGAGAGAGAATCAAAGACTCATCTGACAATTACTTACACATTCATAGTGATATTCATACATACTTACAATACATCCAAAGCAAGAACTCACAGATCTTCATATCTGGTTCTTCCGGCAATCTACACGCTCTACAGCTTAGATAACTAGAAGTCTTTACACTCATTGTAATAGATTCTAACATTAATATTTGTACTCAACAGTATACTTATTAATAATTTTTAATGAAGAAGTCAATGCGTTACACTTATATGGAAAATCTTCGGATAGTTCATTTGCTCCAACTTTTAATCCAAATTGGAGGAATCATCCAAATTTTTCCTGGAATCAGAACATGCCTCCAATAAATCAAGGAGGACATCAAATGAACATGTTAAATCAACAAAATGTCCGTCCTAATCAATATCTTCCAAATAGTTATCAGTATCCTTCTACAGTGCCAAAGAAACCATCTTTGGAAGATACGTTGCAACAATTCATGCAATCTACTCAACAAATGTTCCAATCAACTCAGCAAGCTATACAATCAAACTCACAGGCTATTTCTAAGCTTGAAACACAAATTGGTCAACTTGCAACAACTTTAGCTGAAAGAGAAAAGGGAAAATTTCCGAGTCACTCCATCCCTAAGCCTAAAGGACAATATGAAGTAAACTCTTCTAACGCAGAAGTTCAGTCCATAACTACCCTTAGAAGCAGAAAAGAAACACAAAAGCCTGACTATGATCCGGAAGAAAAACCAAATGAACCACAAGTTTCAAAACCAAAAGATTCTAAGGAAAAACTAAATCCTTATGTTCCAAAAGCTCCATTTCCTGAAAGACTAATTCCAAAAGATAAAAGTGCGCAATACAAAGATATATTGGAAATATTTAAACAAGTTCGAATAAATATTCCATTCCTTGATGCTATTAAACAAGTGCCTGCTTATTCTAAGTTCTTGAAAGATCTTTGCACTGTAAAAAGAAGAACAAATGTTCCAAGAAAGGCATTTTTAGCTGAACATGTTAGCTCAATAATCCAAAATAAAACTCCTGTTAAGTATAAAGATCCTGGTAGTCCTACAATATCTTGTGTCATTGGAGATCACTGTAATGCCCGAGAATTTTGATATGTATTTGAACCTTGTGATATTGTATTTGTTGCATTTTGATCTGAGTATTATTCTCCGTATTTCATGATCCGGTGTTGTTGAGCATATGATTTAATGAATGTGTTCAAAATTGTGATTTTTGCACTTGTAGCGCATGTTATCGACTAGTCGTAGCGTACACTAATTTGGGTTTCGTAGCGCACGCTATGTATGAACCTTAGCGCGCGCTATACATAGTCAACTTGATTAAGACAGGGTGGTAGGTCAGATCAGTCGCGGATCTTCGTCGGGACATGTCGGGATGAACCTGGACGGCTTTTGGAAAAAAGCCGAGTCAACGCTGTTAGCGCACGCTACAGGTATGAGGATAGCGCACGCTAAATGTTGAGTACAATGAGGTTAGTAAGCTTCGCATGGCCATTAGCGCACGCTATATAAGTGGTAACGTACGCTAATTCCTGAACTTAGCACACGTAAGGGAGATGTTAGCGCATGCTAAGTCGAGACCAGGCAGAAACAGTAGACTGCAGGCCCGTTAGCGCATGCTATGGATATGGACTAGCGCGCGCTAATAACCATTTTCTATATATAGGACAACACCCTCCTTCATTTTCTGACTTCCACTTCAACACACAACATATTTCCGCGAATTAGAGAGTTACTTCCTCCATCCTAAACCTCTCATATCATCATCCTAGCTCGAGTTTGAAGATTGTAGATCATTGGAGATTGGTGTTCAAGGTCTCGGTGTTGGATTTCTTCAAGTTCCTCCTTGCTCTTTACTATTTTGAGGTAGGGGATTCTTCACCAACTGGAGTAGTATTCTTAAGGATGTTTTGGAACATGTTTTGAGATTATCTAGCCAGTTAAATTCATACGTAGTCGAACATCATGTTGTGAGAAGGATATTTTCGATGTTTCAGTACTTCTTCATCATATAAGTCATTGAACCTTTTAGTGTTTGAACTCCTATGCAAAAACATGTAGCTACCAACCGATTATGGCCAGTTTATGGAGATTATCAAGTTCTTATGTATTTACATAATGGAATTATACGTTTTGGGACATTGATGGATTGAACTTAGGATATTTTCTTGAAGATAAAGATGAATTATTAGTATGGTCATGTAATATCCTTGGATAGTATGAGATGACCTCAATGTAAATCATAACTCATAGTGATTTCTGGATTTAGTTATCTTCATGTTAATGATTCAAACAAAAGGAAGTTGATGGGTAACCATTGCTATGAATGTAAATTTTGGCAAGGAAGATAAATTGTGGAAGAATGAATTACATGGTTGTTAAACCTTAAACTCGGATTGAAGCATGTTTTGTAACCGAACTTGGTAAGGGAATTGATACTCCGGAATCGTAATACGTAATTATGGTGATTTGAGTGGCTCAAGCTAGACCAGGCGGCCGTCGAGTGAGTTGAGCCGTGAGTCGGCGAGCTTATAGTGTTAACCCGACCGTAGTAGACGTTAGATGTTCGTACGTTTAAACTTGTCCTGAGTGCCCCTATTTTCCTGTTTGTTCAAGGGCCGAGCATTTGGAACGTTTGATCGAAGGAGGCGACCTTTGAGTGCGTTGAGATCATTGGAGTGGTTAGTTATTGCCATCTTTGAGGCAAGTATCGTAATTTGATAATGTTGGTATTTTGAGCATGCATGTGGTTTATTCATGTTGTTGAACATGGGATTTATTTCGTTGAATTGTTATGATATTCATTATCTAGTGTTTGTATGTTCATGTTGATGGACATATCGATTTTGCTTATATGTATGCATGGGTTGTGTTTGTGTATGTTGTACGATCTATGCTGAGGGCGCTGGATCGGATGTCCACCTCGTGTTAGTCCGACAGGATCATCTTGGGATCTATGCTGAGGGCGCTGGATCATCGGACGGGTTTTTCCACCTCATGTTGGTCCGATGGGATCATCTTGGGATCTATGCTGAGGGCGCTGGATCATTGGAATACCCATACTGTGTTAATGGAATCTTGTGGATTCGCATTGTTGGATTCCGGTAGCGGAAGTCCGTGTTGTGTATTTTGTTATGCATTATTGTTGCATATTCGATTTGTTTATTATGATACTTGTACTAGCATCGTTTTGCTAACCCCTTCGGGGGTGGACATTTATTTTGATGTTCAAGTAGCCGAGGAGCGGGAAAACAGCCACAGTACCGACGTGATGACGAAGGGGCTCAGTGATGTTTATTGTTATTGTGATTTGTCTTCTTGGTTCATTTTCAGTACTCGAGTACGCGCGTCTTATTAATATTTCGATATGGTTGTAATAATAACTCATTTGATCTGTTTGAAACTGGTTTTATATTTGGAACTTTCATAGTACTGTTGTATTATATTTACATTTCTTTTAATTAGCCTTGTAAATCCTTACTTAAAGGGTTTACGGCGCTGTAATTATTTCGAATATCTCGGGGTGTTACATAATATGGTGTCAGAGCTAAGATTCATAGATATCTTGGCAGTCGGGTTTTAGTTGGGTCTGTTTACATTATTTGATTTACGAGTCGTTCGTAACATCACTGTTCAGTCAGCGTCGTCATGTGGATCGTGGTTGTAAGTCTCCTATACTACCGTTTTACTTAATTTCTGTTTTGTGAATATTGACGGGCTTAATTTTTGAAAATTTTGCCCTGGATATTGAGTAATTGTGTTTACAGTATGTTGAGGGGAGGACGTGGACGCGGACGTGGTAATGTGAGACGAGAGGATTCAGCAACTACCCCAGAATTATCGACTAGTTGAACCGATTCCCATTCTAGAGGGCAGCAGGGATCAGCAAATGACAACATGAATCCTAACATGCCGGGAGTGCTTCAACAGGTCGTTGCTCAGATAAACCAGTTCGCTCAGGTAGTTGACCGCATCCAGACGGCAATGGGACAGCAGCATAACGAGGATAATCGAGGAGACAGATGGATTACTGAGGTGGTCAAATTTCACCCGCCAAAATTTGACGGTTCTGCTGAGGCACTTACTTGGGATCATTGGCTAAAGGAGTTAGAAAAGATATTTGCGGGGATTAACTGTCCCGAGGACCGGAAAGTTCCTATTGCCCAGTATTTTCTGATTGGAGAGGCTTTTGATTGGTGGGAAGCTATTTGACCTGAGAATCATAATGCTGACTGGACGGAATTCAAACTAATGATGGAATCACAATATTGTCCTCGTCCAGTTAGAGAGGCTAAAATCCGAGAGTTTTTCTCACCGCAGAGTTCGGAAGCATTTGTGACAGACATAATCAAGACTTTTAATCATCAGCTGACTTATGTGCGACACTTGGTCAGGACGGAGGTGGAGAAGATTTTTCATTTCGATATGCGGATGAAGCCGGAGATTCAGCAGTACATGTCCGGATTCGAGTGTACTACATTGCGACAGTATCAAGACAAAGCGCTGGCCTACGACATGAAAGAGGCAGCGGTGGAGAAATCGATGGAGGCAAAGAAGCAGAAAGTGTCTGGCAACTTCTCGGAAAATAAGAGTGGTGGGGCCCGCAAGGGCCAGTCTTCATTTTATTCATCTAGGAAACCTCCACATCCTTCTCGAGGTGGAAAGAAGTTCCGGACAACATCAGCAGTTTCGGACGAATCAAATAAGTGCTATAATTGTGGTCGAGCAGGGCATATTCGACGTGATTGTCCCATTCCTTCTGTGACTTGTTTTGAATGTGGGAAAGAAGGACACCGTGCGAATTTCTGCGTAAATGTGACTAGATCATTTGGTACTCGCACTCCAGCACCAGTTCCGAAAGAGATAAGTGTGAATCAGACACAACAGAGTGGATTTCAGCAGCAGAATGTTGGGAAGAGAGAGACATCCAGTGCTGGGTCCGTTCCTCTGCGCCTATACGAGATGAGGAAATCTGACGATCAGAACACTTCTGTTGCATCAAGTACGATTCAGATCCTTTTGCAACCACACTACACCAAAAACAGCCATTGACAACGTTTTTATTAACAACGTTTTTAAAAAAACGTTGTCATTTAGGTTTTCCACAACATTTATTTCAAAAACGTTGTAGTATTTCTATATTGACAACGTTTATAAAAAAACGTTGTGGTGACGGAAATAAACAACGTTTAATGAAGAAACATTGCAGTATAATACAACGTTTAATAGTTAAACGTTGTGAAAAATTATTTAACAACGTTTTTTTATAAACGCCGTATTATGGTTAAGTTCCTCCCCGCTCGTTCCCAAATCAGAAAAAGAAAAAGAAAAACACATACCGCTCATAACCAAACACAGAACGCAGAAGGGAAAAAAGGAAAAAAAAAGAAAAACAAAAAACGTGAACGGCTTCCTTCCCCGTTCCTTCCCCCGCTCGTTCCCGAATCCCAAAAGCACAGACGGCGGCGATACTGGTCGGAGGCGGCGCTGCTCTTAACACTCTCCACAACAACAACAACACCGTATCATCTCTCTTCCTTCCCCGTTCGTTCTCTCTCTCTCTCGGTATGTGTCTCTCTCTCTTTTATATTATCTTGTGACATATATAATTCAGAAACTGAATTAATAAGTCAGATAAGTTGATTATGGTGTTTGGTTATGAAAGGATTAATAGAGCTCTTTACGGTTTGTGGTGAAACCGATAGGTATTTTCGAAACCTAATGATGTTAATTTTTCGTCGGTATCTGTTTTCCAGTTTCGTGTTCCTGTAAGTTTATGCTCGTTTGTAGTTATTTATTACATGTCATATATTGATATAGAGAAGAGTGAAGAAACAGTGCGAAACGACTTGTAGTTAACTTTAGACAAAAATCCCCTACTATTGTTTACAAACGCAAAAAAAATTAGCTGTTTGTCCTTGCTGATGAGTTATATTTGGTAGTTTAGCTTAATCTGGTGTTTCACTCGGTTAAGTTCTGAAATGGCTTTGTAAAAAATTTAGCTGAAGTCCTTATTTAAGGGGTTTTCAACTAGTTTGTCGTTTTGAGCATATCCCTTGTACAACCTTGATGCTGATATACTTACTTTTTCATCCTATGGCACTTCGTGAATGAAAGTTACGTATTTTTAAACTGGAATGTGAACTCAAGAGTCTATTGTAGAAAAAGCTGCTTTTTGGCTATTAGAGGTTTGAAGAATAGCTAGAGGATAGCTTTTTTTCCTCTCTCTATTCGTCTACAGATGTTCATGCGTTTTTTTCTTTGATTTCTTTTATTTTTCACGCACTCTATTGTTGTGACTCAAAATTTATTTTCTTTCTTGCCAAACTTCACAATTTTTCTTGGTTATTTTTACAATTAAAAACACATTTTAAAAATGATATTTTGCTTTCTTTTGTGATCTGATTTTCTTTTTTATGCGCATGTATGTTTGATGTTTATGTTTTTCATCTTATAAGGTCGGATGACCACTGGTTTTCTATTTACTTTAGGTCGATTTAACAAAAAATCGAATTTGAAGGTCATAGAAATAATAATCACAATGAGACACCGTATGAACCATCAAACATACGGAGTTTAAATATTATTATCTCTGGTTTTCACATTTTTTTGTTAGCTTTGGGCTAGCAGTTAAGGTACAATGAGATGTACTAAATTATTAATTCTTCAAACTGTGCTAATATTATTATCTCTTGTAGTGTTCTCGGTGTACTCATAATTCATATCGATGGATAAATCGTGGGTGAATCTGCCCAGGTTTTCACTCTAAGCTTAAATAGTAGTTTCATAGCTTCTTGTTGTCTTATGCCAGCTATGTAATATGTATAATTTTGTTTGTAGGCCAACTGCTGCTTACAGGGAAGGAGTAAGAAATTTTGTAGCAGTAAGTTTGGAAAGTCTAGGAAATCCCTCTAAAATTAGATGTCCTTGTACTCGATGCAGAAATTTGGATTACCAGTCTAGTGATGATGTAGTCTCGCACTTGGTTATATATGGTATGGATAAGACATACGATGTTTGGATTTTTCACGGGGAAGAACGTCCTAGCACTTCCTCCAAAAGGACATTTGATCTTGATGATATATCAGATACATATAGGATGTTCATAGATGCACGTGTTAACGAGGAAACGATTCCAAATTATACTGAAGCAATGGGAGATGAGGGGTTTTCAAAATTATTAGAAGATGCAGAAACTCCCTTATATTTGGGTTGTAGTGACTATACATAGTTGACAGCGACAGTTGTGCTTTTCAAACATAAAGCCGTTAACGGCATTTCTGACAAAGCATTTACTGATCTTCTCAAAGGTTTAGGTCACATGTTGCCACAGAAGAATGTACTTCCTAGTTCCACATATACTGCAAAAAAATTACTTAAGAGCTTTGACTTGGGTTATGAAAAAATACATGCATGTGCTAATGATTGTTGTTTATTTAGAAAAGACTTGGCAGATCTAGACAATTGTCCAAGGTGTGGGAAATCCAGGTGGAAAGTGGTAGGAAAAGGAGATGAGCGTAAAATTAAAAAGGGGGTACCAGCCAAGATGTTGAGATACTTTCCTATTGTTCCCAGATTTAGAAGGATGTTCAGATCATTAGATAATTCTGAACAATTATTGTGGCATAGCAGTCATCAGAGTAACGATAACAAAATGCGACATCTTGTTGACTCGCCACAGTGGAAGTCTGTTGATAGTAGGTGGCCTTGTTTTTCATCTGATCCTAGGAATTTAAGACTTGGACTTGCCACAGATGGATTTAATCCTTATAGTAATCTTAGTTCTACACATAGTTGTTGGCCCGTGATGCTTTTTAATTACAACCTCCCCCCTTGGCTGTGCATGAAAAGGGAAAATGTGATGTTAACTTTGCTAATCCCTGGTCCAAGGCAACCAGGAAATGATATTGATGTATATTTAAGGCCATTGATTGAAGATTTGAAAGAGTTATGGATATGTGGGGTTGAGGTGTACGATGCATTTACGAAGAGCATTTTCAATCTGAAGATTATTCTCATGTGGACGATTAATGATTTTCCGGCTTATGGAAATTTAGCTGGGTGTACGACTAAGGGTAAGATGGCATGTCCTATTTGTGGTGCTAATACTTGTTCAATTTATCTACCTCACAGTCACAAGTGTGCGTATATGGGTCATCGACGGTTTCTTATACCCAATCATCCTTACCGAAAGAAGAAGAGTTGGTTTGATGGAACCCATGAGAAGAGGGGGAAACCTCATATATTGTCTGGTTCTGAAAATTTAGCAGTTGTTAATGGGATTGAAAATGATTTTGGAAAATGGGATGAAATGAGCAGTGATGAAGAACCGAGACAAGGAAGGGCAAAAGGTAAGAGAAAGAAGAAAAGGAGGAGGAAGATTATAAAGAAAGTTAAGGTCCTGAATTGGAAGAAAAATCAATTTTTTTAGTTGCCATATTACGAGGTATAACAAATTTTGTGCTTTAATGTTAATTCAATATAATGACATAGTTAATAGCTAGTGATAACTAATAAAATATCTTATTTTTAGCATTTGTTGAGTACGTCACTGTTTGGATTTAATGCACATCGAAAAAATTATGGTGAGAGTTTCTTGTGCACTTTGCTTGATATAAAAGGAAGATCAAAGATGGCCATAGTGCTCGTAAAGACTTGGAAAGTATGGGAATTCGGAGAGTTGCACCCAAGGCTTGATGAGAATAGTAAGTTAGCCCTTCCACCGTGCCAACATACGTTAACAAGTTACGAGATAGAGACATTTTATTGGCGACTAAGAAATTTGAAAGTTCTGACGGGTATAGCTCTAATATTGCAAAGCAGTTTTGCATGAATGACAAGATACTTGGACTCAAGTCCCATGATTACCATGTATTGATGCAACAGTTATTGCGGTCGCATTGAGAGGACTTCTACCAAAAGGGCCAAGAAATGCATTACTTCGTTCGCTTCATTTTTCTATGATATAAGCCAAAGAGTGGTTGATGTCGAAAAAATTGAAGGCTGCGAGCAGGAGATAATTGATACATTGTGCATTCTTGAAAGATATTTTCCTCCTTCATTCTTTGATATTATGATTCACTTGACAATACATTTAGGTAGAAACTCGTCTTTGTGGATCAAATCAATTTCATTGGATGTACCGTTTGAAAGGTATTTGATATCCATTTATTATCCAGTAATAGGCTTGAATGATATTTTCCTTCCTAATTTATATCCAATATTTTTAGATTTATGAAGCCGTGCAAGGAATATGTTAGAAATCTGCCACGACCCGAAGGATGCATATGTGAAGGCTATCCTGCCGAAGAATCCATACGATTTTGTTGTGAGTACATTAAGGAAAGTTGTGCACTATTTGAAACACATAAACGCAATGAGGAATACCAAAATGAAAACACATTTGAAGGACGACCAATTTCTAAAGGAGAGCATACTACATTGTCTAATGAAGACATGCAAAATGGTCATCGATATGTGTTGTTTAATACGGCAGAAGTGGAACCATATGAAGTGTAAGTTTAAGTTATATGCAATTTTGTCTAGTTTGTTTCTTAGGAATATTTTCACATTATTTGTTTTTAGGATGCATGTGGAAGAGTTGAAGATGTTACATACTGATCTATCCGATGATCAACTTTCAAAGATGCATTCAGACACTTTCTCTAGTTGGTTTACAAAAAAGGTTTTTTACATATTATTTGGACTTTAGTTTATACATTATGATAAGTATGTTATTTATTTAAAATAAATATACAGGTTAAAGACCAAATAGCCTAATAATAAAGTGGTTATCATATGGGCCTAGAAGGCAAGCGCTCTCATATTCTGGCTATATAATAAATGGTCCTCGATTTCGTACCAAGGACATCGAAAAGTCCACACAGAATAGTGGTGTTTCACTTGAAGCAACTACAATACGTCAATCTGGTCCAAATGACAATTGCCAATCTAGTAGCAACACAATAGGTCATTACGGGATCTTGCGTAACATTATAGTGTTGGACTATCTTATGTTTCAGATTCCCTTATTTAAGTGTGATTGGGCAAATATCTATCGTGGAGTGAAGGTTGAAGATGGATTTACATTAGTCAATTTTGCTCAATTTCAAGATCAATTTAAAGGAGATCCTTTTATACTAGCAACGCAAGCCTCACAAGTATTCTATTGGAGAGAAAGCAAAACATCTAATTGGCAAGTTGTTGTCAGACCACCACCAAGGGGCTATCATGATATGGAGTTCTATGATAAGAGTGATGATGAGAATAATGAATTGTCGTGTAATCCACTTGATGTATCTTTGCTTGATAAAACCGATGATTTCCAAGATAGTACTTGCGCAAGAGTGGGATGTGATGACAAATTGGTATATTTGATAAGTATTTATGTTATTATGACTATTTTTTCTTAATTATAGTGTCATTATGTTTGTTTATTACATTACTTGTACTACCATATTTACAAAATTATTTGATTGCTTTTCTTCCATATAACAGGTAGAGGCTGTAATACCCGGATTTTCAGTATAAATTTTTCGCGTTATTTTATCTGAGATATGTTGTATAGTTTGGTATCTATACAGTATGGATAAAATAAATTGAGAACCGAGACAGTTATACTAGTGTGATTATCGTTTTTGGATTGACAGATATATTCAGGATATGTTGTATGAGGTTGAACAGATTTGGATATCAGGTATACCGTATGAGAATATTTTTGGAATTAGTATGTGTATTCAGTATGCCGTATGTTCGTATTTGTTATGTCGAGACGTTGGACAGGAATTGCTGTAAATGGCTAAGTATGGAAGCCATTACATACGTTATGTGTTGAAGCTTACGTACGTTAAATTGGTAGAGTTACGTACGTTATGGCCGAGACATTACGTACGTAACATGGGAATCAGACGATCGAGTCGTGGTCGGCAGGTGGGGCCCTTTGTCGGCAACTTCCGGCGGAGGATGTTGACAGGTGAGTCAACGTACATGTTACGTACGTTATACAGGACGTGTTACGTACGTAACACGACCATTGTACTGTAGCAAGTCAACTAGTATATTACGTACGTTATATGGCATGGGTTACGTACGTAAGGAAGTTCACGTTTTGAGGCAGTAGGGTCTGGGGTGGCATTACGTACGCTAACCAGGACAAGATAGCGTACGTAAGAGGTGTTATGTACGTTAACTTGGGAATGTTACGTACGTAACGAGCGGGGAGTTTATATAAGGAATGGCCGTCATTTCATTTCACTTCATCATTTCTCTTCGTTTTTCATCTCCAAACCTTGAGAGAGGGATATTTTGGCTCTCCTAATTCGATTTTGAGCTTGAGGGCTTGGATTTGGAGCTTGGATATGGACTTATTGATGATTCTTGAAGTGATTTCTTGTGTATTCCATCTTCTAAGAGGTATGTTGGATAATCCTCCTTTTCATTTCGGATTTTTTGATGTTGTTATTGATAAATGATTTGTATGAAGATGATTAAGATGTTGTTGTTTCGATTCTTGAGGTTATATGAGGTGTATGTTGAAGGAAGATGATGATATGTTGGATTATGTCTTGATTATGTTGCTATGATTATGGAATCATAATATTCTTGATGTTCTTGGTAGTATTGCTTCGATTCTTGATGTTAAGAAGATCATATGTTGAAGAACATGATGATATATGCCTTGAATTATTATTAAAGATTGGTTAGATGTTAGAAAACATCGGGTTATGTTGTTTTATGGATTATGAACGTGAATTTGGATAATTCGTGTTCTTAAAGAACTCTTGAGTTACATGTTATGATTTTGGAAGGATTTCGGATAATTTGGAATGTGATTATTCACGATAATAATCGGTAAATTGTTTTCTACGAATTTACAAGTATGAACAAGAAGGAGTTTTGTCTTCGTATTTGGAGTTGAAGTTGGAATCGAATATGTTATAAAATCCTTAATGTCGAGATGAATTGATCATTAATTTGATGAATACGTTTTAAAGTGTTGGTGTTTTGGATATGAATATGGAATATTCACATTTAAAACTAAGTTATGTGTTTTGGTACAATATTCGTATAGGAATACGAATATGATTTCGGACTTGATAAGATTATGATTCACTTTTGAGTTTAAGAATTCATACTTATTGAATAAGTGTTCAATTCGGATAATGGAATTATTTGAAACTCTTGGAGTATGATTGTCTATAATGTTGAATTAATCGGATCGTCCGGATTGATGATGATAATCGGTAATTGGTTTATATTATGAATTTACAAGGAGGAAACTTGTATCCGTATTTAAGATTGAGTTTGGAATTGGTAATGTTAGACTCTTGTTGGTTTAAATTGATTATTGATATGATCTTCGGATTTTGGAATCGTATTGTGGTTTTGAATTCGTGTTTGATTGGTTCGGGTTGTTTGGATATGTGTTTAATCGGGATATTGTAGAATCATTGTTGATCGGTTATTGCTTGTTATTTGTGATCATCGAGTTACGGCTTGTATCGTGGATATGGGTTCGTATTTGTTGAGTTGGGTTATTTGGTATTATGTATATGATCGGGGTATCGTTGAACCGTTGAGTTTGTTGGTTGAGTATGTCGGTTATTGATTTTTATCGAATGTGTGTTAATCGGTTATTGCAATAGGTTGATATGTTTTGATCGTGGATTATGACCGTTGAGTTGCGGTTGAGGCTAAAGAGTTCGTAGATTGCTTTTGGTCGGGGCTAAGGAGCTCGTAGACAAAGGCAATGGATTTTGGTAACGGCTTCGTGGTATCGGTATCGAGGCAAGTTTATACTTGTTCAGTTTATAATATTTGATGAATGGTTTCGTTTTCATTTCATTTATAATTCGTATAGCAATGTTGTTAGAAATGTAAGTTGTCGGGATAATGGTTTGTATATCGTGCTCTGGTTGTAATAAATCATAAGGTATATGATTTAATTGTGTTCAAGGAAGACGTGATTTATTTTTGGTCAAGGATATAGAATATCGGATATCGCGGAAAGTTATCGTAATGACATAAGTATCGGGATAAAGGGTTATTGATATTGAATGTATGGTACCTTATTTGAGATTATTTGTATAATGTGTATTCGTTCAGGGATGTTGTTCGTGGAAAGGATATTGTCGTCGGCTTTGAGGTAACTTATGTATTGTTCAGTTATGAGATAATTAGTATGTTGAGTTGTTGTATATGTTGAGGTTTCGTATAATGAGTTTCGCATCGGTTATTCGTTGAGGGATGTTGATCCCAGGACTATTGTATTGAGATCGTAGATCGTGTTGGTCATTCATTTGGGATGATGATCCCAGGATTGATGTTTTGGATATTGATTAGTCGTGTCGACTTTTCATTGTCAGTCTGTTGTTGTTCACTTCGGTGAGTCTTTTGATCCTTATTGGATATGTGTTTCTTTGAGTTTCGTTGTCATGTTGCATCGTGACATATCTGGAGTCATATCTGCGTGCCGATTGGTTATTGTGTAGGATTTTTAGCCGGGCACATGATGGTTATGTGTTGATATTTCCACATTGAACCGTGCACACGAGACGTAGTTCGTGAGGCTAATTAGGTACAAGACCACACGTGTATGTGATCAATACCCGGGGTGGCTTGTGCACGGACA
Source organism: Orobanche coerulescens (assembly GCA_033398695.1). NCBI lineage: Eukaryota > Viridiplantae > Streptophyta > Magnoliopsida > Lamiales > Orobanchaceae > Orobanche > Orobanche coerulescens. The sequence continues at coordinate 111,228,730 of CM065811.1, read as the reverse complement.
AATTTCCGGATCGGGCGTACTATGACTTCCATCTTTGAGCCATATTGTTTGGTCGTTCATCCTCCATTTATGGGTGGGTATGTTCGACAGTTTGTGACTGGTTGTTCATATGCCCGAGGGGTATGTTCGACAGTCGGAGTTATTTCTTGAGATCCATTATTGTTGATCATTTGGAGTTTACCTTGTTGATGGTATTCTCGGTTATGGTTAGTCCTTTGTTGATCATTTGGAGTTTACCTTGTTGATGGTATTCTCGGTTATTGTTGATCCTTCATTGATTGCGTTCGAGATTTACCTTGTTGATGGTATTCTCAATTATCGTGATCCTTTATTGGTCGTATTGGAGTTATCATGTCGATGATATTCTCAGTGATGTTTTGGTTGATCTGGTTATTGATCGTATAAGCATTCGGTATGCGTCGATGTTCAGGATTTGTTATCATTATCATATGGTAGTTGATCTACAGATATGTTGTGTACTGTTGGTTTATCCAGGTTGAGTTTGATTGTGTAATCCGATGGACAGGATTTGGCACGGATGAATTATTTCATGATTATGAGTTATGATGATATTTTGAGGATTGTCGGTATTTTTGGAATACAGTAGAGATGATTGTTGTTGAATTCATTTCGTCATTTGAGAATACGAAATGTGGAATCTGTCAAGGATTGATTTAGTATGGATTGTTATGTATTGGTAAGGTATGACGGTAAGATTACTTTGGTAGTATTCTTACAATATTATTACATTGGTATGTAATTATTTATGATGATGTGATCGGTATCATTATTGAGTATTGTGGCTGACCCCGTCGTGGGCTTTATTTTTAGGAACTCGGAGATCGAGCTAGTAGCGGTCGTGAAGGGATGAGCTTCCCGATGTGATACTGGCGGTGGCATGTTTTGGAGAATCGAGTATATCTTTTCTGGTTATTCTTTTCCGCTGCAAATGTGTATTTTGAACTGTATTTTTATCCGCTGCGTGTGTATATTTCAAAATGGCTTTTCGGTATCTTTATCCGCTGCATGTGTGTATTTTAAATGGCCCTTTTGGCACTTTGCGAACTTGGGTTATTTTCGTCAAATGCTTTTTCCCAACTATTTTATCGGTACGTTTAAGCGGCGTCTTAACGTACATTTTGAACTATCGAGATTTGGCACTTCGCCTTGTATTTTCAAATGGTATTTTATGACGGTATTTCAAAATTATGTTTTTGAAAATATTTGAGTATTTGCAAAATATTACCGTCATCATCCTTTTGGCATTTTTGAATTGGTTTTGTAAACAATTTTTAGCCTGGTGGGTTCCGGCGCGGGACCCACGGCGCTGTAATATCCCGGATGATTTTGGGGGTGTTACAGAGGCTGAGTAGGAGGATCTTTAGATAACTCTATCAAAGTTTGTCGACGTGATCACAATGGGTAATGATGGGATAGAGGTAAGAGTTAGTGTTACCATAATGATTTTACATGTGTATGTCATTGTTTTTAGTTATAAAATATATACTCCCTCCGTCCCAAATGCTAACAATAGTGTCATTATGTTTGTTTATTGCATTTTTTCAAAGCAGATTTTAAAATTAGTTCCATGTCCAAGATAGAAAGGGGATTTTTCAATGCAGATTTTTCACATTAGACACTGAAAATCAGTTCCATGTCCCAGATTTTTCAATGCAGATTCAAACAGTATACTGTGAAATCAGTTCCATGTCCCAGATTTTTTCAAAGCAGATTTTAAAATCAGTACACTGTGAAATCAGTTCCATGTCCCAGATTTTTTCAAAGCAGATTTTAAAATCAGTTCCATGTCCAAGATAGAAAGGGGATTTTTCAATGCAGATTTTTCAATGCAGATTTTTCACATTAGACACTGAAAATCAGTTCCATGTCCCAGATTTTTCAATGCAGATTTTTCAATGCAGATTTAAACAGTACACTTTCAATGCAGATTTAAACTGAAGTAGTTATTAAATATATATACGTACAAATATTGTGTTTACTAACTTTACAATGATCTATGCAGAGTTCAAGAAAGGGGAGTAGGCGCTTGAAGAAAATACATTTAGCATCGGTTGCAATTTCGCAACAACAAGGGAATGAATGCATTCGAATTTGTGAAAGAGGGTCGAATCCCTCTCCTGAACGTGTTTATACTGAAGTTCCTAATGAATATACCTGTGAAGAGCAGTTGGTTGAAGAACAAGAGGCATTGGGAAAGAAAAGAAGAGGCCCAACAAGGTTGAGAGAATTATGCTCAAATCCTACGGAACTAATAGAGGTGGATTTCAATGAAAGAGGACAGCCTATCGGTGAGCATTCCGAGTGGTTATCTTCATTCTTGGGTGCTTTAGCACGACAATTTGTACCGGTCAATATTGATGATTGGAGGAAAGTTCCTAATGAAACAAAGAAAGATTTGTGGACATGTGTTAAGGTAATGATAATATATTTAATTGGGTTTGAACATAAAAATTAAAGTGTACATGTTCCCGTGTTTGTGATATGATGTTTATGTACAGGGGAGATTCAAGATTGATGACATGCACGAGAAGCTTATTATTCAACAAATGGGCACTCGTTGGAGCGGTCTAAATCGAAGGCGATAGAATCTCTTAGAGATGCATCAAAAATGCGAGATAAAGAGTCAAAATTTGCAGCCCTTAAACCGGATAACATATCTCTTGAAGAGTGGAGCACTTTTATCGCAGAAAAGTTATCAAATGAATTTGAGGTAAATTCGATTTTTATAATTAGTTTATGTTGTATATTTTTTGTTTGTAACATTAGAAATGGCGTAGGTGAAGAGCAAAATGTATAAGGAGATTAGGGCGAACAATCATGCCCCACATACAATGAGTCGGAAGGGGTATGCTCGACTAGAGGATGAAATGGTAACTTTCTATAAATTGATCAATACTCCTTCCATCCCACCTCACGTGATTATTACATATTTTCAGTTTTGTATTTTTACTTAAATAGTACTTATTCTTTTTAGAGAAAGGAGAATCCAGAAAAGCCTCTAAGGAGAGAAGATATTTGGTGTAAAGCACACACTAAAAAGAATGGTGAAGTACCAACTCCATTTATTGCCGATTGTATGGTAAGTGACATTTAATCTTAATCATACTTTATTTTTTACTCCCTCCGCCCAAAATGCCAATCTTTTATGTCATTATTACGAATGAACTTTGAGTAATTATTTTAGGTTGATTTAACTATCCTATTAAAAATACAAAAACTTGTTATTGATATTATAATCAAATCAATCCATGTTTATTTCTCAAAGTTCAATTGTAGTAACAATAAAGAAAAAATAGAAGATTATTTTGGGATGGAGGGAGTATTTTGCCTAATCTATCATTTAATACTTGTTTGTTTACTAATTTTCAAGAGTAAAATACAAGAGATCACATCCTCTCAAACCTCCCATTTGACATCAATTAATGAGGACGCACTCTCTCAAATACTGGGCCCGAGAGAAATGGAAGAGTTAGAGGGATGGGATTTGGTATTACCCCATCAAAAATGGGTATCCACATGAATAGTTCAAAGAAAGTCCAAGCACTTGAGAATCAAGTTTGAATCGAATAAAAAATGGAGAAGTTTGAATATTTAGAAAATGAAATGGCGGAGATGAGACACTTTATGCGTATGCGAGCAAGTATTTTGTAGTCAAGCACATTGTTTTTAGAGTTATTTATAGTTTTCACTTACATGTTAACTCGTGATTGTTCCTAGGGTTTCGCGTCAAAGGAGAAAGCAAATTCAAAGATGGCCTCTCCGCATTTGCATAATATTGGTTCAAGGGAAAATTTGAATGGGAAGTCACCCACTCCGTCGTCACATAATGGTAGCTCTAATGCTCGTGATTGTTATGGTTCAACTTCAAGAGATGCCCGTACAAGTGTCACCGTTGATCGCAAATGCAAATTATTGGATTGGCGAAAGAAGGTTCTTCTTTGAAGCTACAATTGCATCCACGGATCCTAATGCTATGGTGCACGGTGTTCCGTTGGAAATGATGCTTGGAAGGTTTGGGTTCAAGTAGCTTTGGTTCCTAATGCTGATTTGTGGAGGCCTAACTCGGATATGTCATCATCGCGGATGCGATTGGGAGTACGACCGCATGGCCTAAGGAATTCGTTTCTTTTAATTAGTTAAGAATCTTATGTCCGGACTTCTATTTTGGATTTCTATTTTGATGCACAATATGTGTCCTATGTTGGTTTATTGCTAAACATTTAGAACTTGGTATTACTTGTTTTTTAAGATGTTTGCCCGACTTATTAACTAACCCCTTTTAACTCCGCCAATGCAATTGTTGTATATTGCATTGCATTGCGATCCCAAGCCCGGATAAAGGAGGAGGGGAAAGGTATGTGAGCATATAAATCAAGGGTCGATTGCATGGTTATAGGTAATTGATATTACACCTTCTTACTTATTATTGTGTTTTAATTGACCATGTGTAAGTATATATCTCAAATTTTTGGCGGTGTTGAATCATTTACACTTGATTTTAAAGGGAAAGAATGGAAGGGCGTTCTTAAAGAGTATAGTCTGCTTTGTGACTTTACGTGTTTAGGTTTGAAAGAGCGATATGTGTTAGCCGTCGTTTGTGAATTTTCGCACTAGAGTAATGTGATTCCTAATAGCGGTAGTAGAGGATAAGAGTTTCACCTTATTGTTTTCTTGATTTTCTCTTGTTAATTTACTAGGATTTCGGTGGAATTCCTTTCAAATAGAGTTCCCGTGAGCTCTTTGTTATGTTGGTTCAAGTCTGTGAAATTTTGTTCATTTTCATAAATCTTGTTCCTTTTCATATTCAAAGAGCTACTGTTATGTTGGTTCAAGTCTGAAATTTTCCTAGGTTGAGTGAATCATGTTTCTCTGCTCCTCTTAGTCAAAAGTTCTTTTTCATCTGTTGATGCAGTTTATTTCATTGAATTTGTTGGTTTAAGTTTAGGATTTATCAATAATTTTCACATTTTTTTGTACCAATTATGTTGTAATTTCAGGTGTGGGTAAGAGTTGATTTTGTATCAACGGTCAAAGTTGAAAAACTCGTTAACGTCTAGTGCTAAGTGAAGGTGACAAAAAAAGATGGTACCAAAACGTGGGTCTGGGATCCAAAAGAAGAACAACAACAAGGTTGAAAGTACTAGTGGCAAGGGCAATGGCGAGGACAAGGATCAAGAAATTGAAATTACTGAGGTATCTGTTTAGCACGCAATATCAGATTCAAAAAAATAATAATAATAAAATAAAATACCATCTTTGCATTTATATTTATTTTAGTGTGTGTTCACCATATTTTTCTCAGTTTTGTTGGGCAATCAAGTTCCTCGACTCCTTTAATTTTCAGAGATCAAGAATAGCGTATCTATCCTTTCTTGAGAAGGAAATACTATATGTTTTAAATGGGTGGGTGGTTTCTAATATCGTATTATTTTGGACTAATTTTAGGCTGGAAGAAAGAGGGTCGAATATTCAACCTCACTTATTTCAATACCATCCTGAAAGCTAAAAATTATGAGGAAATCTCTACCAAAATTGCTGGTGAAGAGTACCTTGAGAGGTATTTATTTATTTATTTTTCTCTCTTGAAAGGCATCAACATAATTATATGTTATCTTCTGTAATTACGGGCAGGGCTTTAGAAAAGCATAAAAATGGAGAGTTGAATGAAGACAAATTTCTTGACATGGTTGCAAAGCATATGAGAACAAAGAAGGGGGTGATGCATTGAAATAAATGTGGTAGGAAGGGGTTTATCAATTGATGACAGGTAATGGCCCAAATCATTGTGAAATGAAATAATTTTTAAGTAGATTAATTTTCACATTTGTATAACTTGAATTTTTGCAACAGTGGGGCTTCAATATTGCAATACCCTGGCATCAAGGGGGTGGAATGTTTTGGTAGTGCAACTAGGAAAGGATCTTCTGGCACAGAATTCTTCTCCAGACTTCTTTCCAATTCACTTCCAGTGTTGATCAAAGCCATTTCTCCGAGAAAACGGGGAAAAATTGCAAAAGAAAAGTTTCTTGCGGATATGAGGTGCGTGGTCCATCCAAATATTGTACAGCAATATGGACATGAAGAAACTAGTGAGGGCGCAATGCACTTGGAGATTAAATGAGTTACTCCTAAAGAAGGAAGAGCCCAGTTTTAAATTATGGGATGGGATGCTTATAAGTGGTACATATAGATCTATTTTTAGGTATGTTTCTATTGCTTTTATTCTGAAAATTGTATTCCTTTTCGAAAAAAAAAAATTACAGTCATTTAAAAGGGAAAGTTTGTAGCATCGATTTTATTAAACGACAATTTTTTGACTTGGCTTACTTGTATTGTTTATTTACAGAGATGTTGCAAGCACATTAAATTGGGTGCTTTTGCGAATGCATGTGTGATATAAATGAAGCTGAGCAATCGGCTAATAGTGACGTGGCTGCTTGTTTGAAGTAATATGATTCTTCTTATGAGCCACAAACTAAAGTAGTATGATTCTTCTTATGAGCCACAAACTGAAGTAATATGATTCTTCTTATGAGACATTGCTACACCAATTGTTTTTTTTTTTTAATAGAGAATGTGGATACTTCTTATTTTGGAGAAGCTAAATTCCAACAATGAAACTTTGTTTTACTGTTTATTGTCAACAAGCAACTTTGCTTTGGAACTCATTAATTCCTCTAGACTTGCGCGTGATATTTTATGGTGCTGATTTGGATGATTGGTTGAGTGCTAATCTTTTCAACAATTTGGTGGTGGATGGGACTCTGGAAAAAACAAGTCCATGATGAGGATTTTTTCAGGCCCTTGCACCCTGGCCGTTACCCTGTAGCACACTCGTGACTATGCGCAAACGACTTGTTCAGCAGGTGGAAGTTTCTTGGAGGGCTCCTCCGTCCGGTCGGATGGCTGTTAATACGGATGGCGAAAATTGATCTCGGTTTAGCTGGGTGTGGTGGAGTTTTGCGTGACTCGCAGGGTCGTTGGCTGGGTGGGTTTGCCAAGCACTTGGCTGTTTCATCGGCGTACTTGGCCGAGCTGTGGGGAGCCAGGGAAGGTCTGACACTCGCCATCAGCAAAGGAGTAACATCTCTTGAGCTGCAAATAGATTCAGTCGTTATTGTTAATTTCTTGAACAGGAACTATCCTGGAAGCACGGCGGGGAGGCAGCAGCTTGTGCGAAGAATAAGACAGCTTATTGCGTCCCTCTCCAATGTTCGTATCATCCACATCTACCGAGAGGCCAACAAAGTTGCTGACAAGCTTGCAAATATGGGGTGCCCTCGTAGTCGTTATTTCTTTGTTTATTTTGCGTGTGCCCTGTATTGATTTATGTTCATGAGGACTTGAAGTGAGTAAGAAGTCCATTGACACACTTTATTGTAGTAGGTGCAATAGGTGAATTTTGGGGTGGATATTTTTTTTAGAAAAATAACTTTATACAACGTTTATGTAAAACGTTGTGAATAATCAAAGACAACGTTTTTACAAACGTTGTGGAAGTGGATATTTTTTTAGAAAAATAACTTTCTACAACGTTTTACATAAACGTTGTTAATACTAAAAGACAACGTTTTTTCAAACGTTGCGGAACTTATTAACAACCTTTTCAGAACGTTGTCAATAAGAAAGGACAACGTTTACGTAAACGTTGTTGAAGTTAGTAACAACGTTTTGTAAACGTTGTTAAAGGTTTTTAACAAAAAACGGGATCGCTATTACAACAACGTATCCGCAACGTTTAAAAAACGTTGTCATAAAGATGGACCTAAGACAACGTCGGATAATACAACGTTTTACGAAACGTTGTCAAACACTAATTACAACGTTTAAAAAACGTTGTTAAAGACCTTTTTTGTTGTAGTGCCAGTTAGTGTCTTATTCAATTTAGGAGCTACACATTCTTTCATATCATTGAACTGTGTTAATCGTTTGAAAATCTCGTGTTTATTTGATTGTGAACCTTATGTTGTGGGTTTGCCGAGCGGAGAGAGAATTGTGGGAACCCTAGAAACTAGAGATTTTCCAGTATCTATAGGAGGGAGAGATTGGCCATCGAATCTTATTGTAGTCGACATCCATGGTGACGATTTAATTCTCGGAGACGATTGGCTCAACCGTTATGGAGCTATTTTGAATTACCGAAAGAGAGTCATTTCTATCATTGCCGATGATGGATCTGAACATTTATTCAGAGGATGGAGATCGGGAAGCTCGGGAAAATTGATCAAAGCGATGAAAGCAGTGAAATTACTGAAGCGGGGTTGTCACGGATTTTGGTGTTACGCCATGAAGAAAGAAGAAGGAGTAGAGCTCTCATCTATTCCAGTTGTGAATGAATTCTCAGATGTATTCCCTGACGAACTACCTGGGTTACCTCCGCAGAGAGAAGTGGAGTTCACTATCGAATTAGAGCCTGGAGCCGCTCCTATTTCCAGAGCACCATACCATATGGCGCCAACCGAGATGTATGAACTAAAGAAGCAACTGGAGGAATTATTACAGAAGGGTTACATTCAACCTAGCGTTTCTCCTTGGGGAGCGCCCGTTCTCTTCGTCCGGAAGAAAGATGGATCCCTCCGATTATGTATTGATTACAGGGAGCTAAACAAGGTAACGATCAAGAACAAGTATCTAATACCTCGGATCGACGACTTGTTTGATCAACTGCAAGGGACAAGGGTATTCTCAAAGATTGACTTGCGATCAGGATACCGTCAGTTGAGAATTAAGGAATTGGATATACCGAAATCTTCTTTCAGATCCCGGTTCGGACACTATGAATTTGTGGTAATGCCATTCGGACTTACCAATGCTCCTACGGTATTTATGCAATTGATGAATTGGGTATTCTTAGAATACCTAGATAAGTTTGTGGTCGTTTTCATTGATGACATCTTGATCCATTCGAAAGACACAGAGGAGCATGCTGAGCATTTGCGTGTTATTTTGAGCACCTTGAGGAATGAACAGCTTTATGCGAAACTTTCCAAATGCGAGTTCTGGCTTAGAGAAGTAACCTTCCTTGGGCATGTGATATCAGCTGACGGAGTTCAGGTGGACCCGAAGAAAGTCGAAGCAATCTTGGAATGGGAAGCTCCTAATAACGTGAAAGAAATCCAAAGCTTCTTAGGACTTGCTGGATATTATCGTCATTTTGTAGAGGGATTTTCCAAAATTTCTCGTCTGCTCACTCAGCTATTACAGAAAACTCAAAAGTTCATGTGGAATGAGAAATGCCAGACTAGTTTTGATGAACTTAAGAGGAGACTGACGACAGCACCTATATTACCAGATGGAACTGATGGATTCATGGTATACAGCGATGCTTCAAATCAGGGTCTGGGATGTGTGTTGATGCAAAAGGATAAGGTGATTACCTATGCCTCTCGACAGTTGAAACCGTACGAAGTTAATTACCCGACTCATGATCTGGAGTTAGCAGCTGTGGTCTTTGCCTTGAAAATTTGGCGATATTATTTATACGGCACTCATTGTCAGATCTTTACAGATCATAAGAGCCTCAAGTATATTTTCAGTCAGAAGGAATTAAACATGAGGCAGAGAAGGTGGCTGGAATTGATCAAGGATTAGGAATTGGAAATCCTCTATCATCTGGGTAAAGCAAACGTAGTAGCTGATGCACTGAGCCGTAAACCTGTTTCTCTTCGAGTGTTGGAAGCACTTACGTTCCAAACCAGCATTCAAAGAGAACTGATCCACGAAGGGATTGAAGTATGGTCACCAGGAATCCAAGGGCAACTATACGTGATGGAACTAACTTCGTCTCTAGTCGAGGAAATCAAATCTATGCAGTTGAACGATTCACTGATTCTTCGGTTATGTGATGAAGTAAAGAAAGGAAAGGACCCAGGATTCGTGATACAAGATGATGGAGTTCTGAGATTTCAGAGTTGACTTTGCGTTCCCAATGATGATGTTTTGAGATAGACAATTCTGAAGGAAGCTCACAGCGCGCCCTATTCTATTCATCCGGGCAGTAGTAAGATGTATAAGGATCTAAAACAAAACTTTTGGTGGAGAAATATGAAGAAGGACGTAGCAGAATACGTTTCAAAGTTTTTGACTTGTCAGCAGGTTAAGATTGAACATCAGCGACCTGCCGGAATGTTGAAGCCACTTCCGATCCCTGAATGGAAGTGGGAGGATATCTCGATGGATTTCATCACCAATATGCCAAGGACCAAGACGGGAATGAACATGATTTGGGTTGTAGTTGATCGACTAACCAAGTCGGCTAATTTCCTAGGAAGTAAAGACACGTGGGGACCCGAGAAATTGGCACGAGTATTTATTACAGAGATAGTCAGATTGCATGGGACGCCAAAGACCATTATTTCAGATCGAGATGGTCGCTTCATGTCGCAGTTCTGGAAGGCAGGTCACAGGGCTTTGGGGACCGAGCTGAACATTAGCACGGCTTATCATCCTCAAACGGACGGTCAGTACCAAAGGACTATACAAACAGTAGAAGACATGCTTAGAGCTTGTGCCTTGGATTGGTCAACTGATTGGGAAGTTCATTTGCCCTTGATTGAATTCACCTACAACAATAGTTGGCATGCTTCTATTAAGATGGCACCATTTGAAGCTTTGTACGGGAGAAGATGCCGATCACCCCTGTGCTGGGATGATTCTTCGGAATTGATCGGGACGGAACCGGAATTAATAGATCACACTCAAGAGAAGATAGCTTTGATTCGGGAAAGACTGTTGACTGCCCAGAGTCGACAGAAGTCTTATGCAGATGTGCGTCGTCGCCCGCTAGAGTTTGACATTAGGGACCACGTACTATTGAAGGTGTCTCCTACACGAGGAATTTTCCGTTTTGGAAGAAAAGGTAAGCTAAGTCCGAGATATATCGGACCATTTGAGATCCTCGAAAGAGTTAGGGATTTAGCATACATGGTGGCCTTACCGCCATCGCTGAGTCACGTTCACAATGTGTTTCACGTATACCAATTTCAGAAGTATGTACCTGATCCCAGTCATATTATTGATTTCGACGAGATCGAGATAGCTAATGACGGCACCTTCGAAGAGAGACTAATCAAGATACTTGAGAGTCGGATCAAACAACTGAGGAATAAACCAATACCCTTGGTTAAAGTACAATGGTCACGACACGGGGCTGAAGAGGCCACTTGGGAAATGGAGGACAATATGAAGACTAGGTATCCAGAGTTGTTTTCCTCTTAAGTTTCGGGACGAAACTTCTTTTTAGGGAGGGAGGATGTAATGCCCGAGAATTTTGATATGTATTTGAACCTTGTGATATTGTATTTGTTGCATTTTGATCTGAGTATTATTCTCCGTATTTCATGATCCGGTGTTGTTGAGCATATAATTTAATGAATGTGTTCACAATTGTGATGTTTGCACTTGTAGCGCACGCTATCGACTAGTCGTAGCGTGCGCTAATTTGGGTTTCATAGCGCACGCTATGTATGAACCTTAGCGCGCGCTATACGTAGTCAACTTTATTAAGACAGGCTGGTAGGTGAGATCAGCCGCGGATATTGGTCGGAACATGTCGGGATGAACCTGGACGGCTTTTGGAAAAAAGCCGAGTCAACGCTGTTAGCGCACGCTACTGGTATGAGTATAGCGCACACTAAATGTTGAGTACAGTGAGGTCAGTAAGCTTCGCATGGCCGTTAGCGCACGCTATATAAGTGGTAACGTACGCTAATTCCTGAACTTAGCGCACGTAAGGGAGATGTTAGCGCACGCTAAGTCGAGACCAGGCAGAAACAGTAGACTGTAGGCCCGTTAGCGCATGCTATGGATATGGACTAGCGCGCGCTAATAACCATTTTCTATATATAGGACAGCACCCTCCTTCATTTTCTTACTTCCACTTCAACACACAACATATTTCCGCGAATTAGAGAGTTACTTCCTCCATCCTAAACCTCTCATATCATCATCCTAGCTCGAGTTTGAAGATTGTAGATCATTGGAGATTGGTGTTCAAGCTCTCGGTGTTGGATTTCATCAAGTTCCTCCTTGTTCTTCACTATTTTGAGGTAGGTGATTCTTCACCAACTGGATATTCTTAAGGATGTTTTGGAACATGTTTTGAGATTATCTAGCCAATTAAATTCATACGTAGTCTAACATCATGTTGTTAGAAGGATATTTTCGATGTTTCGGTACTTCATCATATAAACCATTGAATCTTTTAGTGTTTGAACTCCTAAGCACAAACATGTAGCTACCAACCGATTATGGCCAGTTTATGGAGATTATCAAGTTCTTATGTATTTACATAATGGAATTATATGTTTTGGGACATTGATGGATTAAACTTAGGATATTTTCTTGAAGATGAAGATGAATTATTAGTATGGTCATGTAATATCCTTGGATAGTATGAGATGACCTTCAATGTAAATCATAACTCATAGTGATTTCTGGATTTAGTTATCTTTATATTAATGATTCAAACAAAAGGAAGTTGATGGGTAACCATTGCTATGAACGTAAATTTTGGCAAGGAAGATAAATTGTGGAAGAATGAATTATATGGTTGTTAAACCTTAAACTTGGATTGAAGCATGTTTTGTAACCGAACTTGGTAAGGGAATTGATACTCCAGAATCGTAGTACGTAATTACGGTGATTTGAGTGGCTCTAGCTAGTGTTAGGCGTATTTTTATGTACTTATTTATCATTATTTTATATCCATCTTGAGCCTAAATCTGCATAAATGAGCTTTTAATGCATTATTCTTATATGTTTTACAGGAAATTGGAGTCCGGAAGCTCGAACGACGAAAAACGGGCGAAAACGGCAGTTTTTGGCCTGGGGCCGCGACACAAGGGAAGCGGGCCGCGGCACACGCAGGTGACTAGCAAGCGCCGAACCCACTGTACCGTGAGCTTCGGCACAGATTAAGTGAGCCGCGGCCCAGGAGGAAAATATGTGCCCATGCATCCGACGCTGAGCAGTAGGGGCCGCGGCACAGATTAAGTGAGTCGCGGCCCACAGGGCGGTTTTGGCTGAGCCTTCCCCGTTTCTTTGTCATTTTGGAGCCTGTTCTCGACCTAATCACACGGACGCATTTTGAAGGCTGAGAAAAGTTATAAATAAGCATTGAAGGGCTGAAAACAGAGAAGGGATTGATCAGGAAGAGATCGGAGGACATCATCGAAGAACACAAGGAGGAGATTGGTGGGCGACGACAAGACCACGGATCCCTACGGTTTTTCTTAATTTTTCCGCATCTTAGTTTCTAGATCTATTCGAGTAGGGTTGTGATTGTAGCCGATTACATGACAGTTTGATTTATTTATTATTATTTCAATTTACTCGTTATTCGTATTGAGTTGGATTTTTCTCATTGTTCTTAATGCTTTTTAATTGTCTGGCCAACAGTTGAATTATTTTGAATGTCTTTATGGATTCGGGAGATGAAATTTAGGCATAGTTCTTGTGAGACGAATCATAATTTTCGTGAGATAGGAATATACTCATGAGAATTGTGAAGCCTATTTATTGTGGGAATTCTTGAACTGTTTTAGCTATCAATTATCTAATTCGAATAGGGATATATCGAGTTAATAATTCGTAGTATTTTCTATCGACCTTGGGAAAGGCTTTAGAATAATTTAGTAATTCCTGGATTACAATCAATTGAATAAAAGTGAATTGAATTGAATAAATATCATTCCTGATTGTTTGAGGTAAAAATCATAATCCTACACCCTTATTACTATTATTATTTCTTTTTTTGCAATTAGTCTAGATATAAATTCTATATAATTGTTCTTCAAATAAAATTACGAGTTGACCATATTTTGGTACTTAGTGAATTCAGTCTTCGAGGGAACGATATCTTACTCATCATTTTATTACTTGTTGACACCGTGCACTTGCGGCATAGTGTGAGGGATTTCCTCACAACAAGGTTTTGGCGTCGTTGCCGGGGATTGATTTTTTCACTAATATCAATACCAAGCGACTCTAATTTTAATTTGAAGTTTTTTTTTCTTTAGTCTTTATATTTTTAATTTTTTAATTATGTTTTCCTTTGATTATCGTGACCCTTGGCATTTCATAAATTTCGATGTTCTTTATAATTTGCCTAATAGGGTCAGTCAGCCCCCTCCTCCGGAACAAAAGACCATGCTTGAACAATGTGTAGACGCTCTTCAAAATCCTGATAGTATCCCTCTTGAGCGAGAATGTGCGAGTCGTGGTCTTAAGATTCACTATGGTTATTTTCCAGCTCATAGCTTTAGTAGTGAAGTAGAGGGGGAGGTTGAGAAGAATGACATGCCGAGTTTTAGGGTCGATCCCCCAGCACCTGATAATTACATACAGTGTGATGAGCCTATAGAAGAAGTTACCATTGATGATGTTTCCAAAGAAATTCCATTAAATTGTCATCAAACTTCGATTAATAAGGTGAACACTTATGTGCCTAAAATTTTATTAACGGTGTCACGCATAATTTTTCCTAAATCCTTAATGGGAGTGATTGACCCCATTACTTGTGATTTTGTTGAGGCTGATTCTTTGAGTTCTAATGAGGTTGTGCATGATAAGTCTTTATTATTTACCCATTCGAACTCTGCTTATTTTTTCGTGCCTTACAATTATTATATTCTTCCATTATTTTTTGGTTGTCCGCATAATTATTCTTACTCATTATTTTTGGCAACCGGGCATGAACCAAAGCCTCCCTTATGGAATAAGAGGCTTATAGATTGGAAGAAGGGGGCATTTGGCAATCTCCCTAGAAAGAAGCCACGTTAAATTCTTTTTGCCACGTCGTGCTCAAGACGTAAAATAGAGCGCTTGATGGAGGCAACCCATCATTTTTACTTGCTTTCTAGTTAGTTGTTTTTATTTGATTTTTCGTTTATAATTTTTTTCCTTTGTTTGTTGTTTCATTTGGATTCGTGTATTCTTGTTGGCCCTTATTTCTCTAATATTTCTTTATAACCCCAATGAATTATTATTCTTCATATTCTAGTCTTTCTTGATTTAATGTCTACTGTTATTTCATGACTAGAGACTAAGTTTGGGGGTCCCTCGTGATGTTGAGCATTATTTGAAGTATGGATTGGCAGTCGATTCCACTCAGACATGTGCTGGCGTTCTAGAAGACATTTGGAATAAGTTTCACTTTTCCGTATCTCTTTTATTTTCACATGAGTTTTATTATTGATGATTTTATGTGTAGTGGAATAAATTGAAGCATGCGATATTCTCTTAATTTTCTTGGTTATAAATTGCGATTTCATCATTGCTTTATTTTTCTTGCATGATGTTGATGGTTTTTGCAAACATGATTTTTTCGTGAATTTTTCGTGCTTCCGTGTGTAAAACTGATGTTACAATACTGATTTCTCTCTGAAGAAACAGTTGAGTTTTAGTCGAGTTGTAGTCAGCGATATCTGTTTCTGTTGAGTATTCATTTAGGTCCGAAATTTTATCGTTTTTGTAGAAATCTTAGCAGATAAGAAAGGAGACATACGTGTTTTCAAATCGCCGCCTATACGTTTGGTTAAACTTTTCGCGTAACTAGTCGTCCAGTAATATGAGTCTTGTTGGCACTTGGATTGAGTTTAGAGTCGGACAGTTTTTTCCAAAAAGTCGAGATATTAGTTGTTCTATGATGGGAAGTCTAGTAACCGGGGGTATTCACATGACCCGTTGTTTACTCTCGCATAAAACGACGACCCTGAATAGATTAATAGCTTAGAAATATCGCATTACCGATGATGGGAAGCCTAGTAACCGGGGGTATTCACGCGACCCGTTGTTTACTCTCGCGTAAAACGGCAACCTTGACATGTGGGAATTGCTATTCGAGTTTTTTCTCTCCTGTAGAGGGGGACTTAGTAACTAGAAGCATCCATGTGCCCCATGAGTGTCTTTTACGTCAAACGGTTCCCCAATACATGAGAATGGAAATCCACCCTAGGATTATCCCGATGAAACATCCCGAGATCCGAACCTAGTGGTCAACTCGAATCATCTTATTGAGCATATATAAGGGAATATTGTCCGAGGTTTATTTTTGACGATGAAACTCTTGAATTTATGCCATTAGACTGTGGGGCTGGGCGAATTGGCTTGTTTAATCTAACCCTTCATATTGACGGTCGGTTAAATTCACGCTTGTTAATCTTTGAGCTTGATTTTCTTCATGAACGGTTGGTTAGGACTGAAAATGGTTACTTAGTGGAATCAGTGTCCTGGATGTGACTCGCTATTACGATACTTGTACTATTCTTTGAGATTTTCAAGGTAGTATTGATTAAGTTGAGCACTATGGACTTTCATGATTATTCACGATACATTTTGTTTAAAATTGATAATTTTTGCTTGAGGACAAGCAAAGGCTCAAGTTTGGGGGTATTTGTTAGGCGTATTTTTATGCGCTTATTTATCATTATTTTATATCCATCTTGAGCCTAAATCTGCATAAATGAGCTTTTAATGCACTATTCTTATATGTTTTACAGGAAATTGGAGTTCGGAAGCTCGAACGACGATAAACGGGCGAAAACGGCAGTTTTTGGCCTGGGGCCGCAGCACAAGGGAAGCGGGCCGCGGCACACGCAGGTGACCAGCAAGCGCCGAACCCACTGTACCGTGAGCCGCGGCACAGATTAAGTGAGCCGCGGCCCAGGAGGAAAATATAGGCCCAGGAATCCGGCGTTGAGCAGTAGGGGCCGCATCACATATTAAGTGAGCCGCGCCCCACAGGGCGGTTTTGGCTGAGCCTTCCGCGTTTCTTCGCCGTTTTGGAGCCTGTTCTCGACCTAATCACACGGACGCATTTTGAAGGCTGAGAAAAGTTATAAATAAGCATTGAAGGGCTGAAAACAGAGAAGGGATTGATCAGGAAGAGATCGGAGGACATCATCGAAGAACACAAGGAGGAGATTGGTGGGCGACGACAAGACCACGGATCCCTACGGTTTTTCTTAATTTTTCCGCATCTTAGTTTCTAGATCTATTCGAGTAGGGTTGTGATTGTAGCCGATTACATGACAGTTTGATTTATTTATTATTATTTCAATTTACTCGTTATTCGTATTGAGTTGGATTTTTCTCATTGTTCTTAATGCTTTTTAATTGTCTGGCCAACAGTTGAATTGTTTTGAATGTCTTTATGGATTCGGGAGATGAAATTTAGGCATAGTTCTTGTGAGACGAATCATAATTTTCGTGAGATAGGAATATACTCATGAGAATTGTGAAGCCTATTTATTGTGGGAATTCTTGAACTGTTTTAGCTATCAATTATCTAATTCGAATAGGGATATATCGAGTTAATAATTCGTAGTATTTTCTATCGACCTTGGGAAAGGCTTTAGAATAATTTAGTAATTCCTGGATTACAATCAATTGAATAAAAGTGAATTGAATTGAATAAATATCATTCGTGATTGTTTGAGGTAAAAATCATAATCCTACACCCTTATTACTATTATTATTTCTTTTTTTGCAATTAGTCTAGATATAAATTCTATATAATTGTTCTTCAAATAAAATTACGAGTTGACCATATTTTGGTACTTAGTGAATTCAGTCTTCGAGGGAACGATATCTTACTCATCATTTTATTACTTGTTGACACCGTGCACTTGCGGCATAGTGTGAGGGATTTCCTCACAACAAGGTTTTAGCGTCGTTAGGGATTGATTTTTTCACTAATATCAATACCAAGCGACTCTAATTTTAATTTGAAGTTTTTTTTTCTTTAGTCTTTATATTTTTAATTTTTTAATTATGTTTTCCTTTGATTATCGTGACCCTTGGCATTTCATAAATTTCGATGTTCTTTATAATTTGCCTAATAGGGTCAGTCAGCCCCCTCCCCCGGAACAAAAGACCATGCTTGAACAATGTGTAGACGCTCTTCAAAATCCTGATAGTATCCCTCTTGAGCGAGAATGTGCGAGTCGTGGTCTTAAGATTCACTATGGTTATTTTCCAGCTCATAGCTTTAGTAGTGAAGTAGAGGGGGAGGTTGAGAAGAATGACATGCCGAGTTTTAGGGTCGATCCCCCAGCACCTGATAATTACATACAGTGTGATGAGCATCGTCGAAGACCGCTTGAGTTCGAGGTTGGTGATCATGTGTTAATGAAGGTGTCTCCTACTCGAGGTGTTTTTCGTTTCGGGAAAAGGGGCAAGCTGAGCCCAAGGTATATTGGGCCGTTTGAGGTTCTGGAGCGTGTAGGTGATCTGGCCTATCGACTAGCCTTGCCACCGACCTTGAGTAAGATTCACAACGTGTTTCATGTCTCTCAGCTGAGGAAATATGTTGCTGATCCGAGCCACGTACTTCAATTCGAAGACATAGATTTAGCAGAGGATCATTCGTACGAGGAGCGTCCTGTACAGATACTCGAGAGGAGAATCAAGCAATTGCGGAACAAGACGATTCCCCTACTGAAAGTTCAGTGGTCAAGACACGGAGTCGAGGAGGCTACGTGGGAGACCGAGGATAGTATGCGAGCAAGATACCCCGAGTTATTTACCCCTTATGTTTCGAGGACGAAACTCTTTTTAAGGGGGGGAGTATGTAATATCCGACTGTAACTTTTCATTTTTACCTGTCGTTGTATTATTCGGATAATCTGATTATCAGAAATCGTTGCATTTAGTATTATGTTGAGGTATTATAGATTTGAATATCATATCATTGTTAGTTCATTTCAAATATGATGATTCGATGTTAATTAGAGAGTTGTATTTTCGGAATTTTTTCTATTGATGTAGCGCACGTTACACAGTAAGATTAGCGTACGCTAATCCTGTGTATTAGCGTGCGTAAGGTTTTCCTCGGTTGCGTACGCTAAGAAGGAATCTGACAGCAGTTGACTTCAACACGTGAGCCTTTTAACCGGTAGCATGCATGCGATCTATGTCTGAGCTATCATGTCGGCGAGAATCTACTTTTACTAGCGTCCGCTAACCCATTCTTCATTAGCGTGCGCTAACGGCCTGCAATAATTCAGGACAGTAGCCACTGAAAGCCGTTTACGTACGTAATATCGTTCGGATAGCGTACGTAAGGGCCTTAGCGTACGCTAAACTGTCCTGATAGCGTGCGCTAAGTCTGCACAGTCTATTTATAGGACCAGCCTGTTTTTCATTTCTCCACGAACCAAACCGAATTTCTCTCTTCGCATATCATCCCTCTGCACTCTAAAAACGTTATAAACCTTCACCAACTTATTTCTAAGCCTTGAATCTCGGAGTGGAGCTCATTTTCTTGGAGCCTTGGAGTTGTTTTTAAGCTTGGGATATATCCTCTCATATCATTGAAGTTATTCTTCATTTCTGGAGGTTGGTGTGTTTTCTTCTCTGCATTATTTTCTTATATTAATTATTGATGACGAAATATACTTCACCTAGAGTACATTAAGCAAGTAAAACATGGTTATAATTAAACTCTTTAAGCATTTTGATGAATATGTTAAATAAGGGTTTGAGATGGAGGTGTTCTTGATGATATAGTGATTTTAATCATGTTGTAGTTGTCATCACTCACCTTCTGGACGAATTTAGCTCGATAGAACGTTGATGGATCGGTTAGCTTCTTCATAATCGGATTTAATCAAGAACTTAATATCATAAAGTGATTAAACACCATTTTAGGTATTTTTTTACTTTGAAAAGAACTTGATGATGTTAAATATGAGACTAGGTGATCTAGTTCGAAACCTTAGAAGCTTTAGCAAATCATGATTGTTCGGGCCACTAGTCTTTGAAGATTGATAAAGGTTTTGATAATTACAACAATAACTTTTCACCAATCTATTGTGTTGATAACTTAGAGTGTAGTTCATCATAATGCTAAGTAGATTGTGTTCTTAAGTAGATGATGTTTGGTTATGAATGATACTATCATGGTAGATTGAGTATCAAATCCTTTATGACTATCCTTTTTGGTAATAAGAGATGTTGAAGAACATGAGAATTTGATTTAAACCAATTTTATTGGCAAATTGAAGATGTTATTGTTCATGGAATAACAAGAGAATTTCAAGACACTTTTGGTATGATAATCAGATTTTGGAAGATGAATTAGTTGTTTTGAAACCTTTCATTAATCGTTAAGGTATTCATCACGGGGGGGGAAAATTATTCGAGTAGGTTGCGGGCGTCGTTTCCTACGAATTGATATTAATATTATGTGAATATATTATTGAATGAATTACGTTTCATTCAAGGTTGCTCGTTCGATTGAGTGTTTAACTGAGGATACCGTCCGTTTGGTCATTTGGAGAAGGACTATCTTTCACTTACGGATTTGAGGCAAGTTATCTTGCTTGGTTATAATGATGATTAGATTCTTCTGATGGTTATGTTTTTCATATGTATGAATTGTTCATGAAATGTTGGTCGTGATTTGACACTGTCCTTGACGTTATTCCGTTTTCTTCATGGGGCTGCATTCCCAAGTATGTCGTTTTGAATCATTGATCTCGTTGGCCTTATTTTCACTTCGGTGAGTTTTTCTTGATCCTTAATCGGATATGTGATTTGTTGAATTCGTTGTCATGTTGTATCGTGACATATCCGGAATCATATCTGCCCGATTGGTTATTGTGTAGGATTTTTAGCCGTGCACATATAGTCATCGGCGGATATTATTCCGCGTTGATCATGCACACGGGACGTAGTTTCGTGAGGCTAATTAGGTACATTGTCCTACGTATATTACGGATTCCATATACGGGCGGA
This sequence comes from Orobanche coerulescens, assembly GCA_033398695.1. Lineage (NCBI taxonomy): Eukaryota > Viridiplantae > Streptophyta > Magnoliopsida > Lamiales > Orobanchaceae > Orobanche > Orobanche coerulescens. Next base: position 111,207,970 of record CM065811.1, on the reverse strand, counting down.
CATGTGCACGGACACATTTCCGGATCGGGCGTCTTGTGATGTCCATCTTTGAGCCATACCGTAAATCGTCCATAGTATTGGATGCTTGTGATTATTCGTTTCATACGCCCGAGGGGTATGATCGATAGTCGGAATGATTTCTTTGAAATCTATATATGTGAATTGTATATGTCGAAGAATTGATTATCATGTATATCGACCTGTGTTGGGCGAAATACTTGTATTGTATTTTAGGTCGAGGCAAGGGCAAGGCACGGGAAGAGCATGTCGACGGCGAAGGATTCGGAGGATACTAGTTCGGGGCCCTCATCTTTGTTGTCCGGTTATGTTAAACCGTGTTGTATTATTTCTGTTCCGTTTAAATTACTTTTGGTTGTATTTGACATTTAAAGTATTTTCCATCTCCATATGGTTTATACTTTTTCTTTTCGGATCCTGTGTGTTGTAAGGCCGTTGGCCACATTTTAATAAACTCCTAATCGGAGAAATGACTTTTCATTGTGATTCGGTATCACAAATAATATTTATTTAACTTTGTTTTGGATATCGCCCAGTGGGTCCAGTGTGGGATTCACGGCACTGTAATAACCGCCATTTGGGGTGTTACAGAAGATGGTATCAGAGAGTCGTTTTCTTTCATGAGTCATTGAGAAATGAACTAGTATCAAGAAACCTTCGTGTCGCGTGTGACCTGTGCAAGCGCCTGACCCTGCGAGCCAAATGCGGTATGTACTTTATAAGCCATGGTTTAATTACTGGCATGACATTGATATCAGTATAGGATCTCTTTGTTGATCATGTTATTTCAAGGAATTGTGACAGGATTTATCTGATTGATAATCCGAGGTAAATGCTGAATTTATTGTATAATTGAAATTATTCGACTTGACACCGATATGATACTCGGTGCGACATTTGTGGTGTCGATAACCATTTTCCTTTAATATGTGATTCCTTATTACTATTAATTCAGCGTGAATTTTGGTATCTTGAACTGTACTTATAGTTACCATTATGATTGACTCTTTCAGTATGGAAAGAAACCTGCGAGGTCGTGGCAGAGGGGGACGAGGCCGCGGAAGGGGCCGAATCCCAATACCTCGAGCCAACAGACGCGCGAATGCGGATCAGAGTTCCGCAGACAGTGGTTCACCTTCTAGGGAACAATCGCACCACAGTGGGCGCGGGGATGCACGTGTCGATCCTTACGTCGTAATGCAGGGCATGATGACACAGATGACCCAGATGGGTCAACTAATGGAAGCTATGCAGAGGGCCGCTACTGGCCAGCAGCAAGGGGCTCATCCTCCTCCTGTGATTGGCGGACCCGTGAGTCGGATTATCAGCGACATCTCGCCGGCGACCACCGACTTTTGAAGGCTCCTCGAGCCTGCCGACATTGCGCATTGGATCGAGCATTTTGAGAAACTTTTCCGGATGGTGGATGCCGGAAGAGAATCGCGTCTCGGTAGCCGCGTATTATCTTAGCAAAGGCGCTCATACTGGTGGCTTTCAAGAAGGCCGGTGATGGTGTTTACACTTGGGAGGAATTTAAAACCTCATGCTAGACCGTTACTATCCGGGCCACTCCGTGAGGCCAAACTGCCGAACTTTTGAACCCCGACCCGTCAAGACGATGATGTATTATCATTCTTTGAGAAATTCCGAGCACTCCTTCCTTTTGCCACGACAATTATTCGAACAGAGGCCGACAAGATCAAATACTTTCTCAAGAGGCTTAAACCCCGAATGAGAATGCACGGTTGAATCACCACTGTACTACCTTACCGAGTTCATCGAAAAGGCTCGAATACGAACTCACCGCGAAAGAGATTTCCAAGAAACAACCACGGTCCAACAACAAAAGGTCCAAGAACCAGAATCAGACCGAGAGTTACTGGGGACATTCAGGAAGCCCCAGTCATTGCCAAACCCCTCTGATCGTCCACCCATGGCGTCAAAGCCAGCTGGATCGCACTCTCGAGCGGTCCCCTCATCTGTTGTGTGCTATAACTGTGGGGGCCAGGGGCATATCAATTTCAATTGCCCAAAGCCTGCCATCACATGCCATACTTGTGGGAAGAATGGTCACCGTGCTCGTTTTTGCAGGAATGGGCCCGGACATGATTCCGTGGCATCTCATACTCCTATTCAATCCTCTGTCCAGAACCGGACGCCTCCGTCCGCTTCCTATCAGACCACCGGGGCGAATAAGGGAATGGGCCGTGGGAATCAAAGTGGTACACCTGGTGCCGGTACTGCGAAACCCAGGATTTACGAGATGAAGAAAGCTGATGATCCCGAGGCCAGCATGATTTCAGGTATACTCGAGATCCACTCCCAGCCTGTGTGTGTTCTTTTTGATACCGGTGCTTCACACTCCTTTATATCTTCTTCTTGTTTAAGTCGTTTACCTCTAGACCATGTTATCAATTGTGAGCCCTACATGATTGGTCTACCTGATGGTAGAAGAATTATTGGAAATCGTGAAGTCCAGGATTGTCCGATTCGTTTGAACGACCGTGAGTGGTTGTCAAATCTGATTGTAGTCGATCTACCTAAGGATGATATAATCTTGGGTATCGATTGGATGGATCGTCACGATGCAATACTCAGTGTCCGCAAGCGGATGGTTACCGTCACTTCTGATGATGGATTCGAGTGTATTTTTCGAGGTGATAATCCCAGTCGTTCTGGGAGAGTCATCAGCGCTATGAAAGCAGCGAAACTGCTTAATCAAGGGTGTATTGGTTATTGGTGCTACATGACCAAATCAGACGATCGATCAGTTGAATTGGCCGACATTCCGGTAGTCCGAGATTACCCCGATGTATTTCCAGACGAGTTGCCAGGCTTACCTCCTCATCGTGACGTGGAATTTATTATTGAGTTAGAACCAGGTACGTCCCCGCTCTCAAAAGCACCGTACCGTATGGCTCCGACTGAGATGCAAGAATTGAAGAACCGGCTTGAGGAGTTGGTGACAAAGGCTATATTCGACCTAGTGCGTCCCCTTGGGGAGCACCGGTGTTATTTGTGCGGAAGAAAGATGGATCCCTACGCTTATGTATTGATTACCGTGAGTGAGCAGGTAACCATCAAGAACAAGTATCCCTTGCCTCGTATTGACGATTTATTGGACCAACTTCGAGGAGCCGCCGTGTTTTCTAAGATCGACTTAAGATCTGGTTATCATCAGTTGAGGATTCGAGAGTCTGACATTTCAAAGACAGCATTCCGTACTCGCTATGGGCATTACGAGTTCGTGGTGATGCCATTTGGACTGACTAATGCACCGGCAGTATTCATGGAATTGATGAATCGAGTTTTTATTAACTATCTAGATCGCTTTGTAGTCGTTTTCATTGACGATATTCTGATTTACTCTCGCGACCACGAGGAACACGAGAATCACCTCCACCAAGTTCTCGATACTTTGAGGCGAGAACAACTTTATGGGAAATTTTCTAAGTGTGAGTTCTGGATGCCTGAGGTTGTCTTTCTCGGGCATGTGATATCAGCCGAAGGGGTGAGAGTGGACCCACAAAAGACGGAAGCCATTCGAGATTGGCTACCACCGAAGAACGTGAAGGAAGTTCGTAGTTTCCTCGGCCTAGCAGGTTACTACCGACGATTCGTGGAGGGATTCTCTAAAATTTCGCAACCGATGACTAACTTATGCGGAAGGACAAGAAGTATTTGTGGTCGAAGCATGTCGAAGAGTTTTGAAGAGCTCAAGAGTCGATTGATTTCGCACTGCTTTGGTCTTACCAAAGGGAACGGAAGGATTTGTGGTGTATAGTGACGCGTCGAGGCCGAGACAGTGCAGGATGTGTACTAATGCGGGAAGGGAAAGTAATCGCCTATGCATCGAGACAATTGCGACCCTATGAAGTTAACTATCCGACCCACGACTTGGAGTTAGCAAATGTGGTGTTTGCTTTGAAAATCAAGGCGTCACTATCTTTATGGAGTTACCCGCGATCTTTACGGACCACAAGAGCCTAAAGTACATTTTTACTCGAAGGAGTTGAACATGAGGCGAGAAGGTGGCTAGAATTAATCAAGGACTATGATATCGAAATCCTTTATCATCCGGTAAAGCAAATGTGGTTGCCGACGCATTGAGCCGTAAGACAAGACAGAGCAGAATCTTGAGTCGTTTAACGGCACGAGAGGAATTGCGGTTGGACCTTATGAGGCCGAAATTGAAGTTTGGTTACAGCGTGTTCGGGGACAACTTTGCACCCTTGATATTTCTTCGTCTCTTGATGATATGATCAAATCGAAGCAAATTACGGACCCATTCTTATCTAGGATTCGGGATGAGGTAACCCAGGGGGAAGCCCCTGGATTCGTGATCCACGAGGATGGATTGATACGTTTTAGAAATCGAGTTTGTGTACCCGCTGACGAAGAATTGAAGAACTCTATCATGAGAGAAGCCCATGCTACCCCGTACTCTTTTCACCCGGGCTCTAGCAAGATGTATAAGGATTTGAAGAATTATTGGTGGGGAATATGAAGCGTGAGATTGCGAATTCGTTTGAGGTGTTTGACACATCGTGAGGTTAAGATTGAGCACCGGCGACCCGGCAGAATCTTTGAAACCGCTCCCGATTCCTGAATGGAAATGGGAAGACATATCTATGGACTTTATCACTAGCTTGCCGACGAGTCGTCGAGGAATGAATACGATTTGGGTGATTGTGGACCGTCTGACCAAATCAGCTCACTTCTTGGAAATTAAGGACACATGGGGCCCCGAGAGATTGGCCCAGCTGTTTATTAAGGAAATTGTGAGACTACACGGTACCCCCAAGAGCATTGTATCAGACCGTGACGGGCGATTTGTGTCACATTTCTGGAAGGCAGTTCATCGTGCGATGGGTACGCAGTTGAATTTGATGCGGCTTTCCATCCACAGACTGATGGTCAGTCGGAGAGAACCATACAGACTCTAGAAGATATGTTGAGAGCATGTGTTCTTGATTGGAAGGACGATTGGGAAGCCCAGCTGCCTTTGGTGGATTTCACTTATAATAATAGTTGGCACGCTTCGATTCATATGGCACCGTATGAGGCATTATATGGCCGTCGCTGTAGGTCCCCTTTGTGTTGGGACGAACTGTCGGAATCTCTGGGTACGGAACCCGATATGTTGTTAGCCGCCCGTGAGAAGATCACTTTGATTAGGAGTCGGTTGTTAACGGCTCAAAGTAGACGAAGTCTTATGCCGACCATCGTCGAAGACCGCTTGAGTTCGAGGTTGGTGATCATGTGTTAATGAAGGTGTCTCCTACTCGAGGTGTTTTTCGTTTCGGGAAAAGGGGCAAGCTGAGCCCAAGGTATATTGGGCCGTTTGAGGTTCTGGAGCGTGTAGGTGATCTGGCCTATCGACTAGCCTTGCCACCGACCTTGAGTAAGATTCACAACGTGTTTCATGTCTCTCGGTGAGGAAATATGTTGCCGATCCGAGCCACGTACTTCAATTCGAAGACATAGATTTAGCAGAGGATCATTCGTACGAGGAGCGTCCTGTCGGATACTCGAGAGGAGAATCAAGCAATTGCGGAACAAGACGATTCCCCTACCGAAAGTTCGGTGGTCAAGACACGGAGTCGAGGAGGCTACGTGGGAGACCGAGGATAGTATGCGAGCAAGATACCCCGAGTTATTTACCCCTTAAGTTTCGAGGACGAAACTCTTTTTAAGGGGAGTATGTAATATCCGATTGTAACTTTTCATTTTTACCTGTCGTTGTATTATTCGGATAATCGATTATCGAAATCGTTGCATTTAGTATTATGTTGAGGTATTATAGATTTGAATATCATATCATTGTTAGTTCATTTCAAATATGATGATTCGATGTTAATTAGAGAGTTGTATTTTCGAATTTTTCTATTGATGTAGCGCACGTTACACAGTAAGATTAGCGTACGCTAATCCGTGTATTAGCGTGCGTAAGGTTTTCCTCGGTTGCGTACGCTAAGAAGGAATCGGCGGCGATTGACTTCAACACGTGAGCCTTTTAACCGGTAGCATGCATGCGATCTATGTCCGAGCTGTCATGTCGGCGAGAATCTACTTTTACTAGCGTGCGCTAACCCATTCTTCATTAGCGTGCGCTAACGGCTGCAATAATTCGGGGCGGAGCCATCAAAGCCGTTTACGTACGTAATATCGTTCGGATAGCGTACGTAAGGGCCTTAGCGTACGCTAAAGCGTCACGATAGCGTGCGCTAAGTCTGCACAGTCTATTTATAGGACCTGCTGTTTTCATTTCTCCACGAACCAAACCGAATTTCTCTCTTCGCATATCATCCTCTGCACTCTAAAAACGTTATAAACCTTCACCAACTTATTTCTAAGCCTTGAATCTCGGAGTGGAGCTCATTTTCTTGGAGCCTTGGAGTTGTTTTTAAGCTTGGGATATATCCTCTCATATCATTGAAGTTATTCTTCATTTACGGAGGTTGGTGTGTTTTCTTCTGCATTATTTTCTTATATTAATTATTGATGACGAAATATACTTCACCTAGAGTACATTAAGCAAGTAAAACATGGTTATAATTAAACTCTTTAAGCATTTTGATGAATATGTTAAATAAGGGTTTGAGATGGAGGTGTTCTTGATGATATAGTGATTTTAATCATGTTGTAGTTGTCATCACTCACCTTCTCGGACGAATTTAGCTCAAGAGAACGTTGATGGATCGGTTAGCTTCTTCATAATCGGATTTAATCAAGAACTTAATATCATAAAGTGATTAAACACCATTTTAGGTATTTTTTTACTTTGAAAAGAACTTGATGATGTTAAATATGAGACTAGGTGATCTAGTTCGAAACCTTAGAAGCTTTAGCAAATCATGATTGTTCAGTTTCACTAGTCTTTGAAGATTGATAAAGGTTTTAATAATTACAACAATAACTTTTCACCAATCTATTGTGTTGATAACTTAGAGTGTAGTTCATCATAATGCTAAGTAGATTGTGTTCTTAAGTAGATGATCTTTGGTTATGAATGATACTATCATGGTAGATTGAGTATCAAATCCTTTATGACTATCCTTTTTGGTAATAAGAGATGTTGAAGAACATGAGAATTTGATTTAAACCAATTTTATTGGCAAATTGAAGATGTTATTGTTCATGGAATAACAAGAGAATTTCAAGACACTTTTGGTATGATAATCAGATTTTGGAAGATGAATTAGTTGTTTTGAAACCTTTCATTAATCGTTAAGGTATTCATCACGGGAAATTACTCGAGTAGGTTGCGGGCGTCGTTTCCTACGAATTGATATTAATATTATGTGAATATATTATTGAATGAATTACGTTTCATTCAAGGTTGCTCGTTCGATTGAGTGTTTAACGAGGATACCGTCCGTTTGGTCATTTGGAGAAGGACTATCTTTCACTTACGGATTTGAGGCAAGTTATCTTGCTTGGTTATAATGATGATTAGATTCTTGATGGTTATATTTTTCATATGTATGAATTGTTCATGAAATGTTGGTCGTGATTTGACACATCCTTGACGTTATTCCGTTTTCTTCATGGGGTTGCATTCCCAAGTATGTCGTTTTGAATCATTGATCTCGTTGGCCTTATTTTCACTTCGGTGAGTTTTTCTTGATCCTTAATCGGATATGTGATTTGTTGAATTCGTTGTCATGTTGTATCGTGACATATCCGGAATCATATCTGCGTTAGATTGGTTATTGTGTAGGATTTTTAGCCGTGCACATATAGTCATCGGCGGATATTATTCCGCGTTGGGTACTGCACACGGGACGTAGTTTCGTGAGGCTAATTAGGTACATTGTCCTACGTATATTCGGATTCCATATACGGGCGGACATGTGCACGGACACATTTCCGGATCGGGCGTCTTGTGATGTCCATCTTTGAGCCATACCGTAAATCGTCCATAGTATTGGATGCTTGTATTTATTCGTTTCATACGCCCGAGGGGTATGATCGATAGTCGGAATGATTTCTTTGAAATCTATATATGTGAATTGTATATGTCGAAGAATTGATTATCATGTATATCTCGACTGTGTTGGGCGAAATACTTGTATTGTATTTTAGGTCGAGGCAAGGGCAAGGCACGGGAAGAGCATGTCGACGACGAAGGATTCGGAGGATACTAGTTCGGGGGCCCCTCATCTTTGTTGTCCGGTTATGTTAAACCGTGTTGTATTATTTCCTGTTCCGTTTAAATTACTTTTGGTTGTATTTGACATTTAAAGTATTTTCCATCTCCATATGGTTTATACTTTTTCTTTTCGGATCCTGTGTGTTGTAAGGCCGTTGGCCACATTTTAATAAACTCCTAATCGGAGAAATGACTTTTCATTGTGATTCGGTATCACAAATAATATTTATTTAACCTGTTTTGGATATCGCCTGGTGGGTCCCCGTGTGGGATTCACGGCACTGTAATAACCGCCATTTGGGGTGTTACAGCATGGGTCAAAATACAACCACACCCGTACAACGGGAAAATATAGCAGCGGAAAAATAGAGTACAACTGAACCAATAAACAAAGTACGGTTCCTCATGTGATTAGTATCGATCATCTTTCATCATCCTTCGTGCCGACCCTGTGTTATGCTCCAAAACCTGAATGCAAAAACAGACATCCACCCCCCGAATACTCGGGGGTTAGCAAAACTCCACTGTTTTGCTAGTGCAAGAACAAAGTGCAAATACGAGCCATACAATTCACATTCCACGAATAACAATAACCGAGGATCCTCAAAGATCCAAACGAAACGAAAAGTACTTCCCGAGGCAAGGGTTTGAGAAAACATTTCAAAATCGAAATATCATAAATCAATGGAAGTAATTTATAAAACGGTTTAGAGTGCCATCGAGAGTTTTAATAGAAGACAATTTAGGATTATCAAATCCTACTTTTCAAAATCCAAAAGACAAAAGGGGTCACCGCCCCAGAGGTTTACTTTCCGAAAAATGACATTTACCAAACCGTTGGGATTTTAGCCCCAAATCCGTAAAATGACCTTTACAAAACCATTGGGATTTTAGCCCCAAATCTCATCAACTCACAGTCCACAAGAACGACCACAAGGTTCGTTTTCCAACATCAAAATCCACAATTAAAGGATTTAACACAAATAACAAAATACTCTAGTGCCATCCTAGCCAAGTAAGCCAAACGAACAACTTACCTCTTACACACTTAGTCAATGCATGCAATCATGAAAACCGTTCAAAAACACTCATTTCCGGAAATGCCATAATCAAATCACGTTTGCAAAATGCGCCACAATTAACCGTCGATCCACGTCTCTGTGGACCCCTACCGAGACCCCGTCGGATCTAACCTGTAGTGGTTAAAAGCAAGCTCGTCGATCCACGTCTCTTGTGGACCCCTACCGAGACCCCGTCGGATCTAACCCGTAGTGAGCATACACACACACGTTACTCATGCAATTCTAATATGCTAAGAATGTAAGTTCATTAAGAATACTCACTAGAGATGGCCATTAACTCGACACCATTATCAAACTCTTCAAAACACCACAACAAGATTAAATACGGAATACACGATTCCATAACTTTAAACAATAGGAGTATCATCATCAAATTCTTCAACGTTCAAAATAACCAAATCATAATCAATCCCCAAAACACACCAAGACGATCACCGATCATCATATCCATAAAATAAGAAAAGTATGGGCAAGGTACTTGCCTCGGTTAATAGACGGTGATACGAACGGAAAGGAAGAATCGAACACGACCGCGAGGAACCGGCGGAAATGAACCTAACGATTCGAATAACACAATCACAACCAACTCTAGACGATTACGGAAATGGAATACACCCGGAAACCCGCCTACGATTCATGTATATTCGTACCAAAGTAACGAGGGCGGACCACAACCAAACCCTCTCGATTCCGTAAAAATCTACAAAATATCCATGAATCCGTAGGAAAACTAAAGATACTAACAATATTAATCGTACACATCATGAATCCACCAACAAAATCGGAACGAATCGGAAGAAAATCCCAAAACCCCCAAATTAATCGAAAATAGGGTTCTAGAGATAATACCTTGAGGATTCCGGTATTTAGATTCGTAGAACACGCGTTGGATTGATTGTCCGGGCTTCACAACCGAAGAAGAATGATGAAAATCAACCCCCCAATTGATAATGATGAAGAACTCTCCCCCTCTCTCTCACTCTCTCTCGCGTCGCAGGAAGAAGAAGAAGGGAATGAGCAGTTTATGCTCAAAACAACACAATTATAGAGGGTTGACCGCATTGTGTGCCGCGGCACAGCTGAGGTGTGCCGCGGCACAGGCCAAAAATTCGCTCCCAGGGTTCGGCAGTGTGCCGCGGCACGGCCTGCGTGTGCCGCGGCACCCGGTACAGTCGGGTTGGCCGAAAAATGCCACAGAGTGTGCCGCGGCCCTGCCAGCGTGTGCCGCGGCAAAAGATACGGCCTGCTCGGCCAGAAGCTGCCGAGCACTACCGGCCGTGATTCGGCCAGTCCCGGCCTGGGCCCAGATTGCCCGGCCATGACTCGGCCGGGTCCAACTCCGACGGCCCGAACGACCCCGAAACCCGAACCTGAATACGAATCGATGATACGGTTACGACGTACTCGCAAGGACGAATATAAGAGCTAAGAGAACACACAATTCCGACCACCCGAAGTCTCGGAATTCGACAACGGAAGTAATTACCCAAAACTTTGGGAAATTACGAAAATGGCCCAAAACGTCCGAAAATCACGATACGCGATCGAAACACCAAACCAAAGCTCGCAGCATGAATAATAACATTAAATGAACTTACGAGAAACTCGAAACAACAGTTTCGGACAAGATTCGCAAGAATCGAACTCAAGCGCGGAAAAGTCGCTAAAAAGCTCGGAACTCAACAAAACGATACCGAAACGAACTCGGATGACAAAAAGTGCAGAATTAATCATTCTCGAAATGACGAAACGGTCCTGAACGAGTCGTCAAAACGGACTCCGACCGAAAAAAATTTTTTACCGAAAATCGAAAATTGCGGATATTACAAAGACCACATAACTCACATGACAAATAATGATGATGCCTTTATCACCCTTCGTGGTGGTTTTGGCACTCTTGAGGAACTTTTTCATGTGGTTACCAGAGCCCAGCTAAATGTTCATAAGAAACCAATAGGTCTGCTAAATATCAATGGGTTCTTCGATGGTTTACTATATTTCATCAACTACTCTTCTGAAAAAGGTTTTATTTATGAGCGTGCTAAACGAATCATAGTTGTTGTAATAACACTAGAAGAGCTGATCAAAAAACTTATTGCATTTGTTCCTGAACCAGACCCAGCTCTAGCTAATATTTTTTGGACGGAAGATTTCACTGTGCAAAAATGCAAAATTGATGCATTCCTTTCCCTCTCATTTCCTACTTCATTCCTATTGTTGTTTTTACTTTTTAGTCGGTGTAAAAATCGTGAAATTGATGGCAGTTTAAGGAGTTTCTTTTCGACCTCTTGACGCGCATCTATCTACGATTTATGTATTGTTATTTCTATTACTGTACTTTTTCTCGTGTGTTTTTAATAAAAGCATTGATGGCAGCGTAAGGCGAATCTTCGGACTCACTTGAAGCGCATCTAGGTTGTTTGTGTTATACTTCCGGGTATATATTTTTTTTTTGTTGTTTTGCAACACTTATTTCTTGTAGGTCCAATAAAGGCTTGAGCGAGCATCATCTTTCATAAACAGGGAAGCCTTCTTTAAACCCTTACTCCATTGTTCTTTTTACACAATAATGATATTGTTTATCATTAAGTGTGGGGGAAGGTGTATATATATATATATAAAATAATAAAATATATATAAAAAAAAGGTTGAAAATCACGACACCATTTTCTTGAGAAAACATTAGTGAAAAACTTATTTTTGGAATGTTTCGCTGGTTTTGATGATGGATTTGGATGAAGGTGTATGAGATTCAGTACACAACACCCTTTTTGTGAGTTTTGAGCCTTAGAGCAATCCTTATATTTACGCTCTATATTTTTTGTTGTGTGGTCAAACATATTGTGTTCATTCTAGAACTTGCTCATTTATACATTTCGAGACTACATTCATAAACTCTTGCATTAAGATGATAAAGACAATTAGGATTAACCCCTTGTTGGCTTATATTTTTCCACACATTATATTTTAACCTTAGAAGCCCTATTGAGCCTTAGCCTATTTCTTTGATCAAGCACATTACTTTAGCCATTATCCATTCTTGTTGATGACTCATCCATTTGCACCCTCTAGTCAAAGATTTAATTGTGAACTAGATGTGTGACAAATAGGGATCGATGTTCATAAGAGTATTGTGGAGATCAAGAGCTTTCCCTGAAACTGAAAAGGTGTGAAGTATATTGGAGTATTCAATCGAATAAAATAGAAATATAAATAAAGGCCAAACAAAAAAGAACGGCCAAAAAAATGCGGGAGGTCAAGTGCGAAAATCATCACTATGTATACATAAAATAGCACTTGAACTATCCCTTGAGTGATACATAATTCCTTCCAGAAGATCCATTGCATACTTTTTCTTACACAAGAGTATGACCTTGCCAGATGAATCTTCAATTACCATGTAAAGTACAGAATAACTTGGGAATGATGGTCTGGGAGTTTTTATTACAAAAGAGGAGATGTTGATTGTTATTTATAGGATTTGTTATGCATCTAAATTCACAATTGGTCTTGGCTAGCAAACCTCATAATTTTCCCTTTATCCTACCCATACTCAAAGCCACGTTACAACCAAAAGAAAGACCTTTTGATTTATGCATGAGTTTATTTTTTTTAGTGGAGATTTGATTTTTGACCAAGCATATGGTAATGACACATTATGCTTTGATATGAGTGAACTCTTATCGAATATTCCTTATATACATTTGAGTGAAGAGTGACATCCACCGTGAAGGTATTGAATCTTTTTACATTCGAATCTCAATGAAGTTGTTAGAATTTGGTGCGGCATTCTATTTTTCTCTGATCTCACTGTTGGGATTCGGTGCCTAAATCGAAGGCCCAGCGGAAGCGGTAAAATGAAAATTAATTCGATCTGAATCCCTACGAGGATCGATAGAGCTACGCATATATGAATATAAAATAAACAAAGGAAGATTCGATATCATACCCTTGTCGTCCGTTGATTATATGGATTTCCTTCTCTTCAGCTATTCCCCAAACGATCCAAAATGCTCCAAGCCCTTGGATGATCTAACGCCGAAAAAACTGCGTCTCTACTTGTCACGCGTCGGAGAAACAAACGGAATGACAACACTCGATTAACCTCTAAGGTTACGGCTAGAATCAAGTGATGAAACTTTAATTATAACACTCTAAGTGTTTAAATATATATCTCTCAATTTTTCTTGATGTTTCTCTAAGAACAATCAAGAGTTAATGAAGAAGAAGATGATGACTTAGAGAAAAATGGTTTCTCTCTTTATCTCTCTGTATCTCATGGCTGATTGATTGCCCATGTGAGATGAAGTCTTCTTTCCTTTTATTCTTCAACTCATAAAATTTTATTCCCAACCAAATAATGTGCATGATACTTGTCCCCTCAACACATGAGATTCCAAACATCATGATGGGGACAAGTCAAAACACACACATGGATATAAGTGGGGGGAGGGGCGGCCTTGATGAATGATAGGAAGAGTTCGGTCCGTTTCGGACTCCCGTGAGTCCAAACAGATAAACTCCGATTCCATTCCGATGTATTTATATCGATTAATTAATCCAATAATTAATCATATCAAATACATAATAATATAATTAATTTCTCTAAGAAATAATTATATTTATGAATTAAATTAATCACCAAGTAATTTATTTAATTCATTAGGCCGTAAATCAATTTATCCAATAAATCGATTTAGACATTCAATGTCCCAAATTTAATTAGACATCCAATGTCCAATATATTAGATATCCAATATATAATATTAATAATGAGAGAACAAGCTAGATTCATTCCGTCGTCAATCCTATTGCGCGACTCGGTAGGTTCGTCTCAGTCAGCAATGGGAGGAACCAAAGAGTAGTAGCACCACCTAGCCAGCCTAGCGGCCTACACCGTACCCCAACTGAGAACGAATGATTGGGATCATTCAAGAACCATTCTGTCATCAATACCAGTATACGTATAAACCCTTCTTTCAAATGTCCCGATCAAGTTATAGGGTCACGGTCAGTCAAACCCTATCTATACTTGACGCTATGCATGCGTTAATGCAAATCGAGATCATTGAGCTCTTGTGTATCCAATACAACTAGTTCCAATGATTTGGCCAAAGACTTATGATCTCATCTGCCAATAACCGCATAGGACATATAACCCGCTCACTAACGGGAGAAAGAATTCTATCTTGGTATTCAGTAGGACCTGCTACTTGCCCGTCAAGATGCACGTCGAGGTTGACCCCCGCCTCTCGGTTTAAAGGGTCGAACTACTCTAATGAAAATCTTGACGTCACAAGCACATCCCTACTAAATCCTCAAGTCGAAGGTTCACGAATACCTATCACAACCTTTCGATTCCGTCATTGACTGTCCCGGAGTGAAATCCGTGTGACGAATCGAGGGTGGGTCGGTTCGAGTATACTAATCCAATTAGCATACCTATAACGTGTGCCCCCACTAACCATTAGCGTTCGACAGGCACTCTCCATTTCAAAGAACACGTCATACAAGTCTTCACATAAACTTAATGCCCAGTCAAGTTTCATCGACTTGCGAACGATTAAGTATTTGAGCTATAAACCTTTCCAGTGCCGACCTCCTTATCCAATAAGGAGTGGAACGTTTTGCTCTCAAATACATGGACTAGTTTCTATACGTATATTTACGAGTTAGGAACGCCAGTAACTACCAGTAAATATAGAAACATCCATTCCCTTATATAAATGATTTACATAATTACAAGTACAATGCCCTCACTCAACATCCTCTGAGTGGCATTCGAGGGCATATTCCTAACAATCTCCCACTTGCACTCAATGCCACACACTATGGTATCTAATACCCATGTTCTCCAGATTACGCTCCAATCTAATCTGAGATTGTGGCTTGGTCAGTTGATCAGCGACGTAGTCGGCTGACTCTACTCTATGCAGCATAATGTATCTCTATGCGAACAAATTCTCTTAAGAGATGATACTCTCTCTCTCAATATGTTTGGTACTGTTATGAAACCTCGGCTTCTAGGCCTGTGCTACCGCTCTGGCAGCGTAACACACAGTGTCACGAGAAGTTTACCTAGTAACTTCTTAACCCTTCCTTTGGAGGCCTCCGAGGCCGCTTTATACTCAGCCTAACTGGTGGAATCAGCAGTCACGCTATACTTGGCACTATGCCATGATACTGCTCCTCCATTAAGAGTAAAATGTAGCCATAAGTAGACATAGAGTCATCTTTCTGTCCTAGGAAGTCTGAATCAGTGAATCCCATCATTCAGTTCTCCACCACCATATATAAGAACCAGATCTCTAGTCCTTCTAAAGTACTTGAGAACGTTCTTTATGGCGGTCTAATGTTCCCGAACTAGGTTAGCCCGAAACCTACTTACCACGCTCCCAGCATGCGCAATGTCAGGTCTCGTACACAATAAAGCATATGTAAGGCTACCAACTTCCGAAGTATATGGTATATAAATCATTTCCTTTCATTGTTCCTCACTATGAGGACACATCTTCAAGGAGAGTTTTATTCTATGTCGCATCGGTAGGAGCCCTCTTTTAGAATCATCCATCTTAAATCGCTTTAAGATTTTATCTATATAGAGGGCTTGGGAAAGACCTATTGTTCTCTTCGCTCTATCCCGGTAGAGTTGAATATCAAGAATATAGGTAGCTTCTCCCAAGTCTTTCATGGAGAAAATTACTCGAAAGCCAAGCTTTCACAGAACTGAGCATTCCCACATTATTTCCTATTAGTAGAATGTCATCTACACATAGTACTAAGAATGCGATCTAGCTCCCACTAACCCTCTTGTATACACAAGGTTCCTCTTTATTTTGCATGAAGTCAAACTCTTTGACTGCCTCGTCAAAACGAAGGTCCCAACTACATGAAGACTGCTACAGTCTATTTCATGAAGTCTACAACCACCATTGCTAGGTCATTTGGTCGCGGGTCGGTCTCTTGTTTATCACCTGGAACCTCGTAGAAACCCAGTTCCTCCAAGTGCATAAAACTATACCTCTCAGGTAATTGAGACACCCTACTAGACCTATGAGGTGGTTGTACTTGTGTTACAGAAGGTTCGGTTCTAATTTCTTGCACAGATGTTTCCCGAGGCGTTTCATTGTATTCTTCTAAAGAAATACTTCTACCTGCTCCGCCTTCCCGAATGAACTCATCTTCCAGGAAGTGTGCTTGTAAAGCAACAACGATCTTTCGATCTTCAGGCATGTAGAATAGATATCCCATCGTCCCAGACGGGAATCTAATGAAACGTCCCTTCGCGGACCTAGCTTCCAACTTCTCCACCTTAGTCTTCTTGACATAGGCGGGACATCCCCAAATCCTAATGTGATTAAGACTTGGTTTCCTGCCCTTCCACATCTCATGTGGAGTTTTAGGAACGGATTTGGAAGGACATCTGTTCAAGATGTAAGCGGAAGTCAGGAGTGCATACCCCATAGGTAAATCGGTAAGTCAGTATAGCCCAGCATGGAACAGACCATGTTCAACAAGGTCCGGTTCCTTATTTCTGACACACCATTTAACTGAGGAGTACCTGGAGGTTTTAGTTGTGAAACTATTCCATGTTCCTTAAGGAACTCGTCAAACTCCGTACTCATATACTCGCCACCTCGATCTGACCGAAGTGCTTTGATATGATTACCAGTTTGTTTCTCGACTAGGGCCTTGAATTCCTGGAATTTCTCAAAGGCCTCGGATTTATGTTTCATTAAGTATACATAACCATACCTAGTATGATCATCTGCAAACATAATGAAATATTGATATCCATCACGTGCTGCTTCCAAAGCACCACATACGTCGGTATGGATTAATCCCAATTTATCAGCGGCTCTTTCAAAAGTCCATGTGAAGGGGGACTTAGTCATTTTGCCTTTAAGGCAAGTAGGAAAGGGATCCGATCTCAATGGACCCATAAGTCCATCTTTTTCCATCTTGTAAACCTTGGTCTGACCAACATGACCAAGTCTAAGATGCCATTTCAAAACTTGATTGATTTCATCCCTACCACATTTTCTAGTCATAGTATTCACAACTACTTTGTTGTTGAGATTTAGATGATACAATCCATTCAACAATGTAGCAGTACCCACTAGTTTATTTCTAAAATAAATTTCCATCACCAATGAAAAATGAAAAGCCTTTTCGGTCCATGACCGGAATGGATACAATGTTTTTGTGCCCCTTGGGCAAAACAAGTACATCTTCTAAAGTCAAAACAAAATCGGATTCTAAACCCAAAAGAAGTGATCCTATGTCGGTCGCCTCGACACTATGCCTGCTTCCGACTGTGATCATAACTTCTCCAGCTCTAAGCTTCCTACTTTGTTCCAGATCCTGATTCACGGTACAAATATGAGAACTAGCACCAGAATCCAGTATCCAGGAAGTAGAAAATACAGTAGCAGAACAATTTGTTTCCAAAACTAAAAGTTCTGTACCTGAAGTCCCATGAAGAACCAGACAGTCTCTAGCCCAGTGGCCCAGCTCACCGCACTTGAGACAAGCATCCTTCTTCTTCTTGTTCTTCGGAACCATTGGGGCCTTGCCCTTTCCCTTAAAGTCCTTGGCTTGTGCTCCCATCTGCTTCTTGGTCTTTTTCTTCTTGTTCTTAGACCTCCGAGGTCCAGAATAAATCACAAGAGCAGACTCCTTCATCCGCGGAGTCTTCATCTGAGACTGAGTGGTCACAAGTATGTTCATTAGCCCAGCTAAATTACATGCAATCTCATTGCAGTAAAGTTTATAACAAACTGTGAGAAGGAATCAGGAAGAGACTATAGGATAAAGTCGGTTTGGAGAGAAGTATCCATTTTAAAATCAAGAGCCTCCAATCTCTCGATCATGGATATCATTTTGAGGACGTGTTCCCCAACCTTCTCACCTTCCTTCATCCTTGCACCGAACAGTTGCTTGGATATCTCATATCTAGCAGCTCTACTGTGCTCACCATAAAGCTCGGTTAAGTGAGATAGAATCTGCCTAGCAGAAGTCATTTTCTCATGAGCTCTCTGAGGCTCATTAGACATAGAAGCCATCATATATGCACGGACTTTTACATCATCCTTAACACACTTTTCGTGGTTTTTGATCTCTTCCTGATTGGCTCTGGTCCGCACAGGAGGCGCCGGAATGTCCGTCTCCAAGACGTATCCCAGTGCCTCTATATTGAGGATAATCATCAGATTGCGGATCCAGTCCACAAAGTTAGGTCCAATCAGGTTGTTCTTTTCTAGTAGAATTGCGAGTGGATTCATTGTCATATTGAGAGTTATGTCTGCATTAAGTATAACAGATTAATTAGTGACTAGTTATATTATGATCAGAGTATAGAATTAAGGTCTTTTCTATTCTTGTTACCCAGCTCCCACTATTTTATCGGAACAACACACTCCCATGTGAAATTCGGAAGTATCGTCGCTCTACTTCATAGTGGTGATCAAGTTCTTTATAAATCTTAATAGAGGGCAACCGAACAGGTTTCTAGTCTATTAATTTTCATAAAGTGGTGTCCAACACCAACCCATCTAATAGATGATTCGATCTTCTTTTCCCCCTTGTTCACTCCCCTCAACCTATACGGTTTCTATGGTTCGTGAACAAGTTAAGTTTATACCATCGACGCAAATCAGTTTCACAATTGAATCTTATCCGGCAACCTATCAGGTTTCTAGGGATAAAATTTGCTCCAACCGAAGACATCTAATGCGCTCCCGGTAATTTATCCGTCCTCCCCGAAAGACTACCCCGATAACTCGGAAGCATAGCACATCCGGTTTGGATTTCAATTTCCCGAAAGCTCGATGGAGGGAAGGAAAACCTTGAAACCTTATAAACTTAATAATTTGTTGTGGGAGAATATTCGCGATTAACGTTACACTTTGCACATTAATCATTTTAGCGCATTTGTGGCATTCATACAATATGAAACAACCATTCACAACCTAGTTGCTACCAACATGTGGTTCATGGACCGTTCCTAGAAAACAAAAACTCCGTAATCTAATTACAAGTCTTCGTCTTGAATCTTCAACTTCTCGAAACGGATCTTCCTCCGGTCTTCGTCATTGCATATGAATTTTACATTGAAAATTACATCCTAGATATAAATATTTCTAGTAAAATAAATAGGCTCAAAACGGCCTTTACAACCCAATCGAATAAAACGAACGATTCAAACTAAGTCTATGAACCACATCCCCATTCAAAAGCATTCATACAATAAATACTCAATAAATAGATAGCGAGAAGATTACATATGATCCAATCAATAATCAACAATAAATAGAATTGATCCAATCAATTCAACAATAATCGACAATTTAATTTTCGTCCGTAGTGTACCCTTAAAATATTTTCTTTGAATTTTCCTTCATCAAAAATTCTAAATTAATGATTTTAATACAGGAAAATTCAATAATCGAAAATATACTGAAAAACGAGACCAGTGCCCGACACTGAAAGCGCCCAGAAGACTGTGCACTCGCCGGCACTACGAGGCCACGCCCGGCAGCCTACAGGCCACGCCCGGCTCCAGACAGGAAAAGGGGCCTCGGCCATGCCCGAACACGCCCGGTAGGATACAACACGTACCCGGCCGGAAACAGCAAGTGCTTGGCCGGCTCCAGCGAGCACTCGGCTCGATACAGCAACGCGCTTGGCCGGACTCGGCAGAAAACAGCAAGCGTTCGGCCGGATCCAGCGAGCACTCGGCTCGATACAGCAACATGCTCGGCCGGACTCGGCAGAATACAGCAAGCGTCCGGCCGGATCCAGCGAGCACTCGGCTCGATACAGCAACGCGCTCGGCCGGACTCGGCAGAATACAACAAGCATCCGGCCACTGGCCGGACGTGCTCGGCCATACTCGGCATTGTATGGAAAATCGTCCAACGATTCGATCTGACTCGTTTTTGCAGATTTCTAAAATCCTGTTATTCCTGATCTGAATATTATTAATATAAATCATATTTCCAAGAAAAAACTGATTTATACCACAACATAAAATCACGGAAAAACGACTATACGACGAACAATAAAATATCTACGATTATCAAAGTGATTCTAAATCACAAAATAAGCATTCCAAATGCTAAATATCATATATACAATCGCAAGACCTCGCTCCGATACCACTGTTGGGATTCGATGCCTAAATCGAAGGCTCAGCGGAAGCGGTAAAATGAAAATTAATTCGATCCGAATACCAATGAGGATCGATCGAGCTACGCATATACGAATATAAAATAAACAAAGGAAGATTCGATATCATACCCTTGTCGTCCATTGATTATATGGATTTCCTTCTCTTGAGCTATTCCCCAAATGATCCAAAATGCTCCAAGCCCTTGGATGATCCAACGCCGAAAAAACCGCGTCTCTACTTGTCACGCGTTGGAGAAACGAATGGAATGACAACACTCGATTAACCTCTAAGGTTACGGCTA
The DNA here is from genome assembly GCA_033398695.1 of Orobanche coerulescens. NCBI lineage: Eukaryota > Viridiplantae > Streptophyta > Magnoliopsida > Lamiales > Orobanchaceae > Orobanche > Orobanche coerulescens. The sequence continues at coordinate 111,187,241 of CM065811.1, read as the reverse complement.
GAATCAAGTGATGAAACTTTAATTATAACACTCTAAGTGTTTAAATATATATCTCTCAATTTTTCTTGATGTTTCTCTAAGAACAATCAAGAGTTAATGAAGAAGAAGAAGATGACTTAGAGAAAAATGGTTTCTCTCTTTATCTCTCTGTATCTCACGGCTGATTGATTGCCCATGTGAGATGAAGTCTTCTTTCCTTTTATTCTTCAACTCATAATATTTTATTCCCAACCAAATAATGTGCATGATACTTGTCCCCTCAACACATGAGATTCCAAACATCATGATGGGGACAAGTCAAAACACACACATGGATATAAGTGGGGGAGGGGCGGCCTTGATGAATGATAGGAAGATTTCGGTCTGTTTCGGACTCCCGTGAGTCCAAACAGATAAACTCTGATTCCATTCCGATGTATTTATATCGATTAATTAATCCAATTAATTAATCATATCAAATACATAATAATATAATTAATTCCTCTAAGAAATAATTATATTTATGAATTAAATGTAATATCCGCAATTTCGGATTTCCAGTAATTTTCATTTTTCGGCGGAAGTCCGTTTCGACATCTCACTTTTGACCTTTTCGTCATTCTGAGAATATTTAATTCTACACTTTTTGTCATCCGAGTTCGTTTCGGTATCATTTTGTTGAGTTTCGTGTTCTTAAATGACTTTTCCGCACTTGAGTTCGATTCTCGCGAATCTCATTCGAAAATGTTGTTTCGAGTTTCTCGGAAGTCCATTTAATGTTATTATTCATGTTGTAAGCTTCGGTTTGGTGTTTCGATCGTGTATCGTGTATTTCGGACGTTTTGGGCCATTTTCGTAATTTCCCAAAGTTTGGGGTAATTACTTTCATTGTCGAATTTCGAGCCCTCGGGTGGTCGGAATCGGGTGTTTTCTTAGTATTCGGATTCGTCTTTGCGAGTACTTCATAATCGTGTTTTCGGTTTACGTTCGTGTCGGAGTTTGGGATTTTTCGGACCGGATCGACCGAGGCCTGACGGCTGTGCGGCCGAGTAACGGCCGAATGGCCCGGCGAACGGCCGTAATGCCGGTTACGCACGTAACAGCCTTCCGATACGTCGTAACATGTCCGGCAGAATCGTCCAGAGTTCGGCTTTGGCCGACATGCACGTAGGCCTTGGCCGATTACGTACGTAAGCGGCCGGCCAGGGTCGGCTATTTAAGGGCCTGGACCGAGTCATCCGGCCATTTTCACCCTTTTTCTTCGTTTATTCGTGTTTCTTCGTCAATAATGGATGGATTTGGATGGATATGACATGGAGCAACATGTTTTGGAAGTTGGAATCATAGATTAACATCATCTTCCACCCGGATCGAAGGTAAGAACACCTAAACTTTTGGTTTTTGGGTGTTCTTGAGGTTTCTTGGTGTTTTGGCCGATTTGCTTCGTTTTGATTCATATTATTGTTAGAACTTGATTGTAAACTCGTAATCATTCAATACCCTTGAAGTTTTGTGGAACGAATTTGAGTATTTCTTTGAATAATCGATCAAATTGGCCTATGCCCTCAAAGTGTCCGATAAAATGCTTCAATGGGTAGAACTTGGGAAGTTCCATACGTTTTCGTAGAATTGTGATTGAATTGATATCGTTGTGACTTAGGAACGAATTCTTGTGAAGAACTCGAGTCGGAACCCTTCCGTTCGTTGCCTTCTTTGGGGTTCGAGCTTCCCGGTCGAACCGTGTTCTTCGGAGCGTTCGGTAGCGGTTATTAAGGCAAGTATCTTACTATACGACTTGTATCTTGCGACTAGTAATTACGTATGAGATGTATGATGACTTTGCTTGCCTTCGTAATTATGTTCCGTTTGAGTTGGTTGTGTTTTCCGTAATTTGAAGGCTTTGTGATAATAGTGTTATATCAGTATACGTGTTAGGCGTTGTGCCATTTGTGCAGGAATGCGACGTACATATGGGATGGTTGTACACTTGGTTGTGCAATGTATTGTATACTGAATGTGTGTTATGTTGGTTAAATGTCGTTGATTGATGATAGTTGTTGCGAGTGTCGAGGTTGTGTTATGTGCGTGCAATGTACGATTTTGTGGTGATCAAGGTGATTGATTAATTGTACTCATTGTTGTATGTAATGTGGATGTGAATATGTGTATGACCGCTAAGTTCACTCGTGTTGGTTCGACGGGACCTACGAGGATTCGTGGCAGTGGACTACGGGATCAGAACCTAGTGAGGTACTGAGGTCCAATCGTGCTGGTATGACGAGGCCTACGATAACGCATGGCAGTGGACCATGAGTTTCGGACACGGTCGTCAACCGGGTGAGCTCGACGGGGCTTACGGTGACACGTGGCGGTGGACTACGGTGTCGGGACTATGTGTGTGATTGTTGTGATTGATATAGTCCGTGCGGGTTGTTATGCCTACGGAGACACGTGATGTGGATCACGGTGTCGGAAATTGGTTATGTTTGGTTAATAGTCCGTGTGGGTTGTTGAACCTACGGAGACACGTGACAGTGGATCACGGTGTCGGAATTGATTATGTTTGTTTAATTGTGCGTGATGTAGTCCGTGCGGGTTGTTGAACCTACGGAGACACGTGACGGTGGATCACGGTGTCATGAGCATGATACTTTTCAAATCAAAGTTTTTAAAGGAAAAGTTTTAAGAAAGAATGTTGGGCGAGTCCCACGAGATTTATGGAAATGTTTCCGTATTGTAAACTGTTGAATTATGAAACAAGTTTTGGGTTAAGGCCCTTAAGTTTTTCGAAAGGTTTGTGAATCGGGACTTGAGGTCTTAAGGTTTTGAAATTTTAAAAATTCGAGATGATAATCTTATTTTCGAATGCTTCATAGCTTATCTTCCCTTGTGAAAACCTCCCGGAATATTTGATACTTGATTATTATATTTGATCACGATTATTAATTGCTTGTTACATTTCGTATGATTTGATACTTGCACTAGTAAAACGTGGAGTTTTACTAACCCCAGTAATCGGGGTGGATGTCTGCTGCGTCCGTGTACATGCCGATTCGGGGAGCAACACAGGATTGGCACAAGAGGATGACGAGCTACGATACTAATCATGAGTCGAGAGTTATTTTGATTTTTGTTACATTGTCGAGTTGATTTCGATCTTCATTGTATTGTATTTCGACCCCTGTGTGGGTAATGTTAATTAAGTTAGTTTTATCGATTGGGTTGCGTGACCTCATCGGTCTGTGTATTCACGTGTAAGTGACCATATCGGTCTGTATCATTTTATTGTTTGACCACAGTGGGCAAGCATTTGGTTGTTTATGGATGTTTAGCCTGGTAGATCCTTGTGGAAAGGGTCTACGGCGTGTAATATTCCCATATGGTTTTGGGGATGTTACAATTATGGTATCGGAGCTTAGGTTGCGGAAACCTAGGCTGTCGGGTCGAGTCAAGTCGTGATTTGTCGAGTAATGTGTTGTCTTGTGGTTCGAGTCGTCAGTGACAAATTGAGTTGTGCGTAGTCACGACGTGTCAGTTATGTTGTCGAGTGAGATTAGTATCGTGGGCGACTGTCACCTCCGTGCGACCTGTGGATGTAAGTCTCCTCCTTTATGCGTAATACCTGTGTATCTCGATTTTATCATAGTGAGTTAATTGCGGTGCATGATTTTGTTTACACAGTATTGTGTGATGTAGTTGTGTTTAATACTTGTGGTACATGGTATGAGTATAGTAGGCGTATTGTTGTTTTACTTTTGAACCACCGTGTGGGGTGGTATGGTGTGAAAGATGTAAACCTTGATGGGTTCTGTGAAGATATCAACGGTAGAGTTTGTGAGAAACTCCATGAATGATTTTCTTTGTGTGTTTAGACTTGATACCACGAGATGCATTTGATTGAATTGGCGACCACAGTTGCCATTTGAGTATGTGGTTTTAAATTGACGTTTTGGAATGTTGTAATTTTTGTCCGCTATGGGTAACTTTAAGAATATTTTAGAAGGACTTCTGATTTGAGAATTTTTGTAGAAATCGATTTTGAGAAAATATTTTGGTGGTTCGGTCAAACCACGGTTTATATAGATTTTTAAAATTTGTAAATTTTGACAAATGGGCCGTGTATTTTCAAATGACACCATCAGACGGTATTTGAAAAATGTGTTTTGAAGTACTTCGGACATTGTAAAATATTACCGTCGTTTTGTTTATGAACTAAAGGATTTCGGGAAATCTTTATTTTGCAGAACGATTTTTGGTTTTTGGGATTTTGAACTTCTTATGTCCACGTGTTGGGGCTAGGTGGTTGTGATAAGTTTGTAGTGTTGTTGTGCTCACCGGAGAATGTTTTAGTGTTTTCTAAATGTTGAGATACATGGTTTTGATTAAATGACCAAGGTATTAAACAAAGTGCTTTCAAAATTTCACCCAAAGAAATCTTTCGAACTCGCGAATTTTGTTATATTATCTTTAGAACAAATACATCGATATACTTGATTTATTTTTAAAATATTACCGGTGTTGGACCACAATGGTATGCTTAATGTTTTAACCATGTATGTTGAGGTATAGGTCGTTCATCTTTGTCAATGTGAACGTGTGAATATTGCATTGTCTTCGATTGTGGGCTTATGTCGATTATGTGAGGTTTGTTTTATCTTGTTATTCGATTGGTTGTCCGTTCGGTATGCTAAGGGGTCGAGGTCGAGGCCGTGGCCGTGGTCGTGGTCGTAATCGGGAGCAGGAGAGGGCGACTCCTCCTTGCCGAGTACCAATCGGCTCGGTCGGATCGGGGACATTCGACTAGCGTTAATGTTGACGTTGGCGCCGCCACCATCCTTCGTCCGTGGTTGACGATTAGTGCGGATAAATCAGCCGTACGTCGGGATGAGAACCCAAATAGGGATAACGGAACTAGTAAGTGGTTACGAGATGTGATGAAGATGCGGCCGCCCCGTTTTGTGGGTTCATCGACTTGTTAGGTTGGGAAAACTGGCTCTTCCAGGGATGAGAATATTTGATGCCGTAGCTTGTCCGGATGATAGGAGGGTACCCATTGCTCAAGACCTACTCGACAAAGAAGTCTGCAGATGGTGGCACGCCGTAGTGCTGCAGATCGTACACCTACATGGGCCGAGTTTAAGACCGCCATGGAAGCAGTATTGCCCGTTGCACTGTTCGTGAACGCAGAATCGTTGAGTTTTTCTCGCTCGCCCCGTGATGTGTCAATATCCAGGTGATAGTCGATTATAATCGATTGATTGGCTTATGTTCGTGATCAAGTGAGAAGTGAAGCGGACAAGGTCCGATACTTCAATATGCGCATGAAACCCCATATCCGTGAGAGTATGGCTCCGCTCATGTGTACCACCCTGAAGGAATATCGGGACCGAGCTTTAGCCATTGAGATGGCCGTTTCGTGACGGAATCTGGTTCAGAGTAAGAGACAAGACCTCGAGAAATTTTTCAAGAGGCCGGAGGAGTGAGATCCGTGAGCCTGTTGCTTCGCAGCTTCCTTCTAGGAGCACTCCTCGTTCGTTGGCGTCTAAGAACCTTACCCTGCAGGCGAGTAAGACGATCGGTGTGAAGACTCGCTTTAATGCCGATCTTGTAGGCCATGCGAGACAGAATTGTCGTTCGCCACCGGTTAATTGTTTTAAGTGCGGCCAACTGGGGCACCAAGCGGTGCATTGTGAGACCGTTGCCAGGATGTTCGGGAATCGGGTTTTCGTTCCTACTCGGGGAGGGCCCGGTGGTGTCCAGTGATGTAGTTGTGTATCGTACTTTGTGCTGTAATTCGTGTAGAGATTGATATTTGTTGCGTGAACCTTTTGGTTTTGTTTCTATTCTATCATGATGTTTTATTTTAAATTTCGGGACGAAACTTAATTTTAATAGGATAGAATGTAATATCCGGTATTCTCGTTTTCCGTTATCTTGAATTTTTTGTATTTTGACGTCGGACATTTTCTTGTTGATGAGAATCGGAATGATTTCTATCGTAATACTCTATTTGTTTCTATCGCATAGCCGTTTTAGTCGGGTGCGACTTGTTGTCGCGTACATTTATTTGATTAAATGTGTGCATATGATGTGGTATGTGATGCGTCGTGAATTGATGGTTATTGTTTTGAATCATTGCCGATGGCGTTGTTATGATCGTCGTGAGGCGTGTTTTCACGCTGTATATTCTTTCGCAATGCTTGTAACGTTTCGCCAATGGGCGAAAGTTATGCGTTTCTTGTGTATCTCGTTGAGGTTTCCTGTTGGGATATTGCTTCTCCCTACTTATTTTAAGTTTCGGGACGAAACTTCTTTTAAGGAGGGTAGAATGTAATATCCGCAATTTCGGATTTCCAGTAATTTTCATTTTTCGGCGGAGGTCCGTTTCGACGTCTCACTTTTGACCGTTTCGTCATTCTGAGAATATTTAATTCTACACTTTTTGTCATCCGAGTTCGTTTCGGTATCGTTTTGTTGAGTTTCGTGTTCTTAAATGACTTTTCCGCACTTGAGTTCGATTCTCGCGAATCTCGTTCGAAAATGTTGTTTCGAGTTTCTCGGAAGTCCATTTAATGTTATTATTCATGTTGTAAGCTTCGGTTTGGTGTTTCGATCGTGTATCGTGTATTTCGGACGTTTTGGGCCATTTTCGTAATTTCCCAAAGTTTGGGGTAATTACTTTCATTGTCGAATTCGAGCCCTCGGGTGGTGAATCGGGTGTTTTCTTAGTATTCGGATTCGTCTTTGCGAGTACTTCATAATCGTGTTTTCGGTTTACGTTCGTGTCAAAGTTTGGATTTTTCGGACCGTCGGATCGACCGAGGCTGGCCGCCGTGCTGGCGAGTAACGGCCGTAATGGCGGCAAAGAACGGCCGTAATGCCGTTACATACGTAATGACCTTCCGGTTACATACGTAACATGTCCGGTAGATCGTCCGAGAGTTCGGCCTTGGCCGACATGCACGTAGGCCTCGCCGATTACGTGCGTAAGCGCCGCCAGGTCGGCTATTTAAGGGCACGACCGAGTCATCCGGCCATTTTCACCCTTTTTCTTCGTTTCTTCGCGTTTCTTCGTCAATAATGGATGGATTTGGATGGATATGACATAGAGCAACATGTTTTGGAAGTTGGAATCATAGATTAACATCATCTTCCACCCGGATCGAAGGTAAGAACACCTAAACTTTTGGTTTTTGGGTGTTCTTGAGGTTTCTTGGTGTTTTGGCCGATTTGCTTCGTTTTGATTCATATTATTGTTAGAAGTTGATTGTAAACTCGTAATCATTCAATACCCTTGAAGTTTTGTGGAACGAATTTGAGTATTTCTTTGAATAATCGATCAAATTGGCCTATGCCCTCAAAGTGTCCGATAAAATGCTTCAATGGGTAGAACTTGGGAAGTTCCATACGTTTCGTAGAATTGTGATTGAATTGATATCGTTGTGACTTAGGAACGAATTCTTGTGAAGAACTCGAGTGGAACCCTTCCGTTCGTTGCCTTCTTTGGGGTTCGAGCTTCCCGGTCGAACCGTGTTCTTCGGAGCGTTCGGTAGCGATTATTAAGGCAAGTATCTTACTATACGACTTGTATCTTGCGACTAGTAATTACGTATGAGATGTATGATGACTTTGCTTGCCTTCGTAATTATGTTCCGTTTGAGTTGGTTGTGTTTTCCGTAATTTGAAGGCTTTGTGATAATAGTGTTATATCAGTATACGTGTTAGGCGTTGTGCCATTTGTGCGGGAATGCGACGTACATATGGGATGGTTGTACACTTGGTTGTGCAATGTATTGTGTACCGAATGTGTGTTATGTTGGTTAAATGTCGTTGATTGATGATAGTTGTTGCGAGTGTCAAGGTTGTGTTATGTGCGTGCAATGTACGATTTTGTGGTGATCAAGGTGATTGATTAATTGTACTCATTGTTGTATGTAATGTGGATGTGAATATGTGTATGACCGCTAAGTTCACTCGTGTTGGTTCGACGGGACCTACGAGGATTCGTGGCAGTGGACTACGGGATCAGAACTTAGTGAGGTACTGAGGTCCAATCGTGCTGGTCTGACGAGGCCTACGATAACGCATGGCAGTGGACCATGAGTTTCGGACACAGTGCGTCCAACCGGGTGAGCTCGACGGGGCTTACGGTGACACGTGGCAGTGGACTACGGTGTCAGGACTATGTGTGTGATTGTTGTGATTGATATAGTCCGTGCGGGTTGTTATGCCTACGGAGACACGTGACAGTGGATCACGGTGTCGGAAATTGGTTATGTTTGGTTAATAGTCCGTGTGGGTTGTTGAACCTACGGAGACACGTGACAGTGGATCACGGTGTCGGAATTGATTATGTTTGTTTAATTGTGCGTGATGTAGTCCATGCGGGTTGTTGAACCTACGGAGACACGTGACAGTGGATCACGGTGTCATGAGCATGATACTTTTCAAATCAAAGTTTTTAAAGGAAAAGTTTTAAGAAAGAATGTTGGGCCGAGTCCCACGAGATTTATGGAAATGTTTCCCGTATTGTAAACTGTTGAATTATGAAACAAGTTTTGGGTTAAGGCCCTTAAGTTTTGAAAGGTTTGTGAATCGGGACTTGAGGTCTTAAGGTTTTGAAATTTTAAAAATTCGAGATGATAATCTTATTTTCGAATGCTTCATAGCTTATCTTCCCTTGTGAAAACCTCCAGGAATATTTGATACTTGATTATTATATTTGATCACGATTATTAATTGCTTGTTACATTTCGTATGATTTGATACTTGCACTAGTAAAACGGTGGAGTTTTACTAACCCCAGTAATCGGGGGTGGATGTCTGCTTTGCATCCGGTACATCTTTGATTCGGGGAGCGATCACGGGATTGGCACAAGAGGATGACGAGCTACGATACTAATCATGAGTCGAGAGTTATTTTGATTTTTGTTACATTGTCGAGTTGATTTGATCTTCCATTTGTATTGTATTTCGACCCTGTGTGGGTAATGTTAATTAAGTTAGTTTTATCGATTGGGTTGCGTGACCTCATCGGCAGTGTATTCACGTGTAAGTGACCATATCGGTGCAGATCATTTTATTGTTTGACCACAGTGAATCAAGCATTTGGTTGTTTATGGATGTTTAGCCTGGTAGATCCTTGTGGAAAGGGTCTAAGGCGTGTAATATTCCCATATGGTTTTGGGGATGTTACATTAAATTAATCACCCAGTAATTTATTTAATTCATTAGGCCGTAAATCAATTTATCCAATAAATCGATTTAGACATCCAATGTCCCAAATTTAATTAGACATCCAATGTTCAATAAATTAGATATCCAATATCTAATATTAATAATGAGAGAACAAGCTAGATTCATTCCGTCGTCAATCCTATTACGCGACTCGGTAGGTTCGTCTCAGTCAGCAATGGGAGGAACCAAAGAGTAGTAGCACCACCTAGCCAGCCTGGCGGCCTACACCGTACCCCAACTGAGAACAAATGATTGGGATCATTCAAGAACCATTCTGTCGTGAATACCAGTATATGTATAAACCCTTATTTCAAATGTCCCGATCAAGTTATAGGGTCATGGTCAGTCAAACCATATCTGTACTTGACGCTATGCATGCATTAATGCAAATCAAGATCATTGAGCTCTCGTGTATCCAATACAACTAGCTCCAATGCTTTGGCCAAAGACTTATGATCTCATCTGCTAATAATCGCATAGGACATATAACCCGCTCACTAACGGGAGAAAGAATTCTATCTTGGTATTCAGTAGGACCTGCTACTTGCCCGTCAAGATGCACGTCGAGGTTGACCCCCGCCTCTCGGTTTAAAGGGTCGAACTACTCTAATGAAAATCATGACGTCACAAGCACATCCCTACTAAATCCTCAAGTCGAAGGTTCACGAATACCTATCACAACCTTTCGATTCCGTCATTGACTATCCCGGAGTGAAATCCGTGTGACGAATCGAGGGTGAGTCGGTTCGAGTATACTAATCCAATTAGCATACCTATAACGTGTGCCCCCACTAACCATTAGCGTTCGACAGGCACTCTCCATTTCAAAGAACACGTCATACAAGTCTTCACATAAACTTAATGCCCAGTCAAGTTTCATCGACTTGCGAACGATTAAGTATTTGAGCTATAAACCTTTCCAGTGCCGACCTCCTTATCCAATAAGGAGTGGAACGTTTTGCTCTCAAATACATGGACTAGTTTCTATACGTCTATTTACGAGTTAGGAACGCCAGTAACTACCAGTAAATAAAGAAACACTCATTGCCTTATATAAATGATTTACATAATTGCAAGTACAATGCCCTCACTCAACATCCTCTGAGTGGCATTCGAGGGCATATTCCTAACACTCACTTGGGTCATGATCACTTGTTCTCTCTTGATATTGGTTTTGTCATGATTTTTTCAGCATATGAGTATTATAACTCGGGTATAAGATTTTCCCGAGGACGTGCAAAAGATAAGTGTGGGGGAATTTGTTTGGTATATTTTGAGTAATATTTTTATTAGTATTTTATGTATATGATTGTGTGTTTTATGTGATAATTTATTCGTTTTACCATATATTTATATTATTTCATTTTGTTAGAATTTTCTATAATTTTGTGTCATTTTTGGATAATTAATTAGAATTAAATTATATATGCAGGTTAACCAACCGGTACAAGACATATCAATTGGTTCAAGGACGATATTTTTCCAAAATAAAATATAGTCACGACTGGTCTCATTTTATTCGTCTCGTCGAGATGATCGTTTTAAAAAAAAATCATCTGAATCCGAGTTCGTATGAAGAAGTTATGACCGTTCGAAGGACAATTAAATAGACGGACCATATTGTGCCACGTGTCAAAACCCGATTGGACCGGAAATTCAACTCTACGCTGATGTCATCCATGACATCAGCACCCCATTAGCAGCCGTGAATGATTTGTAGTGGGGTTTAAAAAATTTAAAAATTATTATTTTATTAATTTTGTAGCAGTATAAATAGGAGAGGGTGTTGAGAAGAAAAAAGGGGGAGAAAAAAATAAAGAGATATTATTGTAAGAGCGAAATAAAAATATTGTGTAATAAAATTATATTTTTGTAATAATATTATGAAATATTTATTTATTTTGTTGTTTCTATGAGTGAGTAATTTTCTTTTACTGGGGTTATGATGAAACCATGTCTATATTATTATTATTATTATTATTATTATTATTATTTATATAATAATTCCAACTAAATGTTTTTAATGATTATGATTTTCGCTTCAATAGGGAAATATTATTTCATCAATTATATCGCGTATTTTTTATAGTTATAAATTCTCCATTGCTTTGTGATTATTGACATTAGTTAATTTCTTCGATTATTTATTTTGCATTAAATTGGATACATATAATGCTTAGAAATTATATTTTTTCAAGCGAAGAAAAATCTATATTTGAATTATAATTTTGTACTTATTGTTAAATCTATAGGGGAATAGTGAGACCGATTTCCAAATCTATTCCCTGAATTTCTTGGAATTAAAATAGAAATTAAATAATAAATAGACATTGGTGGATTCTAAATCCTAGTAAATTATTTAAAATCAATTTATCTAAAATCTACTTAAAAATTATTGTTATTTAATGCAATTATTATAACCAATCAAAATCAAATTATTTGGGACTAAGTTAGAATTTAATATAATTTGGTTTAAAACGATAGGAATATTTTTACTTCACTATCATAGTCCTCCCTGTGGAATCGATCTTGCACCGCATATCTACATCGAACGAATCGTGCGCTTGCGAGTATTATACTAAAGAATCAACAACACGTACGTAAGCCAGCATGGGTTTAAATACCCAGGAGCGGACCGAATTCGCCCATTTCTTCTTCTCCTGCGCGACTTGGGCGATTTTTTGGCGTTTTCGGGTAATTTCGAGCCTTTTTTTACCTGGCCATCATCTTCCTTGGGGTTTGAGTATAGATTAACAACACCAGTCCGTCTCTTTCGCCTTTGAATCAGGTAATCTTCTAGAACCCTAGATTTTTCGGGATTTGGGGTTTTCTAAGTAAATTTTCCCATTTAGTCGTAACTAATGATCAATTGTGTTGAGTAGGAATCATATACTCTCGATACATGTTTTCCTACGAGATTATCGATATATAAATGGAATTGTTGAGAACCGAGAGGGTTTTGGTTGCGATTCGCCCTCGTTGAATATAATGTTGGATTATTTATGTCGTAGGCGGGGTTTTCGGGCGTATTTCCTTTTAGTCTTTAATCGTTCTATTGTTGATAGTCATTTTACGAATCGTTTAGGTTCTAACGGTGATTGTTTACCATCTCATTTATGTCCGCCATGTCTCAAAGGCAAGTAATTCTTACGAACTTACTATTTTAAATGTGCAAAGTGGTGTATTTGAGTGTTTGAGTGTTTATGTTTACTCCGGGAGGGTCCGACGGGGCCTCGGAGGGATCCACGCATGGTTGGGTCCATGAACTTTTGGGTTAACCACTCCGGGAGGGTCTATCGGGGCCTCATAGGGATTCGCGCATGGTCGGATCCATAGTTAATCGGGAGGAACTGTATTTTTGTGATGCTTTGTAGATTTTGCATTTCCGAAATCATTATCTGACTTGTTTTCGAAAACCATTGATGCATGTGCTTTGCCATTGTAAGATGTAAGAATTCGTCTGCGTTACTTGTAGTAGCTATTCCACGGCTAACCCCATTTGGGGGGGATACATTTCACGTATTTCAGGTGCGAAGAATGCGATCGGATGAGTGCCGGGGCAGTACGAGGATGAAGGCTATAACACCCCCAATATATTTAGGAATATTACAGTGCCGTAAATCCTTTACATAAGAATTTACAAAGCTGAAGAAATGAAATAAATGACAGATACCAACATATGAAAGTAACTAAGATAAAATACAACAGTTCTGGGCCAATGCAGAAAATATAAACATCCAAATGAAGAATATTAATACATCACCAAATCCAATAACACAAACGACAACGTACTCGAGTACTTATTAAAAACAACACAAACAACGGATAATTGAACCTGGCCGGAACATCACTCTGCACCCTCGTCGTCATGCTGCTCCAGTGGTTGTTTCCCTGCTTTCCTGGATCCTGAACATAAACAAATGTTCACTCTCGAAGGGGTTAACACAACGATGCTAGTACAAGTATCACAACATATTATTCAGCATCTCACGAAGAATAATAATAACATAAATGACAAAATGCCAATGAGTCTCCTTCTACGAGAAACTCATAAATAACATACACAAATGATAATCACAACATGATATCACAACATACACATGGTAATTCCGATGATCCAGCGTTCACTGTCTAGATCCCCCGATGATCCCATCAGACCAACCCGTGGTAGAAGAACCAGTCCGATGATCCAGCGCACACTAGCATAGATCCCCCGATGATCCCGTCGGACCAACACGAGGTGGACATACAACAACGACATATATGCACAATAATATGTATGACATCATTACATAAAACATTTAAAGTACTTTCCTCGATTTGATGACAATAATAACACTTCCACGAATATCAAAACACTCGAAGGTCGCCCCTTCGATTAATCACATTGCAAAACTCGAACCTTTAAACAAAAGAAATAATATAGAGTCCATCACACGTCGAATAACTAACGTACAAACATCTAACAATCCAAACTACGGCTGAAAGTTCACAAAACGCATCCTGCCTGACCTGCGTAACATACGTTACGTATCCAACGTAGCGTAGGTTAAGCCTGTTCGTTAGCGTACATAAACTATGAAGTCTGGCATATGCTAATCATGCATTGACAGTATCTTCTCTGATCAGTTAACTAACTCGTATGATGATATAATATACGTTGTGTACCAAACGTAACGTACGTTAATCCTGCCCGTTAGCGTACCTAAGTTACAGAGCCTAGCGTACGCTAAACACACATATGACAGTTTCTTACTGAGTAGACGACTGTCTCGATTTTTGATGAAGCATACGAAATTCTCAGTGATTAACTTATGTTATCCTCATACATATCATGCTCATACAATTATGAATGATCTTATGGATTAAAACATTTTTGAATTCAAGGATGCGTATATCATCACAACACTATATTCAATCTCGACTACAATTCTCATGCATAATTCGGAAGGCTTATGGTTGATATCAATATCTTATATCATTCAAACTATCATCTTGAAGCATGTTTAACAATCCAGCTTTACAAGATACAACAAATCCTTCCATGATCAACCTCCTAGGTTCGTCTAACAAATATGTTAATACCAAGTCCGTGATTCCTATGAAGACACCTTCCAAATTTGGATTATCAATCTAAGAAAACTTGCTTTATTTGTTCATCGTAACAAGATTCAAATTATGATGCTCTTAACCGAGGTACTTAAAGCATAATCATCTCAACTTCCTAGATATGATGTTGGTTGAATAAATCATCCATGGAAGTTAATATCTTGATAGCATGATCATAATATTCTTAAGGATATGAATCCAAGGTTGGATATAGCATTAACATACCTTAAGATGAAGAAAACACCAAGACAATAGGTAGAATCCAACTCCGGTTGCTTGTGTGCCAATCCAAGGTGTATCTCTACTTCAATGATCAAGTATAGTGATCTCCAATCTTCAATGACCAAGTATTAAGTGATCTAAAGGTGTTTAAGGTGGCTGGGAACTCTCTGGGGATGAAGTATGTTGAAGGCTAAGGGAAAGGAACGAAATGAAATGAAATGAAATGGGGTTATGTCCCATTTATAACTTTCTGACCTTAACGTACGTTAGCCTTCATGCATAACGTACGTTAGTCGCTTAGCGTACGCTACCCAGTATACTTAGCATACGCTATCGTTCAATGATAGTTAACTATTCTCATTCTGTACTCAATTACATACGCTACACCATCAGGTTACGTACGTAAGCAACACCTATTAGCGTACGTTAGACACATATATTACGTACGTTAACACCCGTTGACTTCAAAACTGTCCAGGTTCATCCGCGGAATCTTATTCGGACCCATCGTCCGGCTGGCGCATGTGCTAGCCGCCCATCTCAATTATTGGATGCCTTACGTACGCTATGCTTCTTTCGTAGCGTACACTAACTTTGGCAGATAACGTACGTTAAACTTCCTTCTTAGCATAGGTTATCACGTAAATGCATGTGAAAATTTACATATTGATATTATCATGCACATGGATTCGAATACTAGAAATATCATACTTCGATTATCGATATCACAAATCCGAATAATACAGGGTTCAATTACAGATGAAATACTCAATAATTAATCCGGATATTACAAAGGCCAGGCATGATACTGTGATGTGGTTGTCGTGTTTAATCATTTTGAGATCGGTTATTGGGATTTTGTTTTTATTTGTCACAAATTGTTAGATGATACTCGAGTACTATAGGATAGTTGTTTCTCTGTTGTCGGTTACATTAAATTATTGTTTTTCTTTTTTTGGTTTAAATGGTGTCGTGGGAATTTCATCGGTTAATTTGATAAATGATGGATGGTTTTGATATGTTCTGTTATGGATGAAGTACAAAATTAGCCTTGTGAGTTCCATATGGGATTCACGGTGATGTGACATGCCCTGAATATCTTGGGGGTGTTACAGAATATGGTATCAGAGCCTAAGTTTATGGATACCTAGGTTGTTTATCTTTTGGGTCTAGTCACGTTGTTGTAAACATAGTATCATCGCGCTGCCATCATCTTAGTATGACCGGTACTTGTAAGATCTCTCACCCTTTTTATCGTCTTTACCATTTTGTCTTTGGATTTCGTAATGTGGGGAACCGATCACCATGATGGTTATTTTCTGAACTGTAGTTACGTCTTCCTCTTTTTTCTATCCTTTAGAATGTCAGCCGGTAGAGGACGCGGACGCGGTCGAGAACGTGGCGCAGCCGGTGGGGTGGCCATGTCTCTCGGTTTGGATGCTGGATCGACTACTCCTACTTTGTCGAATTCAGTCCATCCTAGCACCGATGATCAGCAGGACTAGTCGGTAGTCTGGGAGATTCCGCAGGGAATAATGCGGGTGCGGGTGTGGCCACTGTACTACAGCAAGTGGCTAACCAAATGGCACTGTTATGTGATCAGAATAGTGCCGGGGCAGTACGAGGATGAAGGCCAGACATGATACTGTGATGTGGTCGTCGTGTTTAATCATTTTGAGATCGGTTATTGGGATTTTATTTTTATTTGTCACAAATTGTTAGATGGTACTCGAGTACTATAGGACAGTTGTTTCTCTGTTGTCGGTTACATTAAATTGTTGTTCTTCTTTTTGTGGTTTAAATCTTGCCGTGGGAATTTCATCGGTTAATCCGATAAATGATGGATGGTTTTGATGTGTTCTTTTATGGATGAAGTACAAAATTAGCCTTTTGAGTTCCAGATGGGATTCACGGTGCTGTGACATGCCCTGAATATCTTGGGGGTGTTACGTTCTAACAGACTAGATATACGGGACCCAGAACATGGAATAAATGGTTGGACTATTTTTTATTCAAAATGGTCACCCCTTTTTTCTAACATCTTCTCACATGTTTGTTGATTAAGTATTTTTTGTCTTACAAAACAGAGAAGAGAGAAACAAAGATGAAACCATTAACCCTGACTGGGCCCAGTAAGCGCGGGCATGTAACCCAAGCGGGGGACAATGAGACGATCAGGTCATGCTGGAAAACTTACCTCTAGATCGGGGGTGAGCTCGAGCCTCTTGGGGGGTACTCAGGACAGGGGACGATCCCCCTCGTGTGCGTGTGTGGAAAACAAAAAGAAACAGAGTTTAACTTGTTTTTGACTTCTGGGTTTGAGAATCTAAGGCATACTTTATATCTTTTTATAGCCGTGTTCTTAGAGAATTAGAAGAAACAGATTTATTCTAGGCATTTTTTGATGCGTGAATCGTAAAGACGTTCGGCATTGTCGGCGTTGGAATTTCCAAAAGCTTCACGGATTGGATTCGTGCTCGTCATCATCAAATTAAAGAAGTCGGGTCTACGAGGGTATGATTTCTATTCCCAAACTTATATTCTACTGCGAATCAAAATACCCCTAAGTAATTACTCTAATAATTATAATTGACCTTTATATATTTTATCAATTTAAATAGGTTTAGATAATGAATGAGTACTACTTACGTGTTTGGGATGAAAAAGAATAGTAAAATCACCATTTAATATGGCTTGAAATGAGTGCGAGTATATAAATTTTAAATAATTCCGAGCGGCTGAAATTTGGTCTCATTGTTTGGCGTATTGCTATAGGAGTTTGTGACGCGAATAGTAACATCACCGACAATTTATATCCTGCACCCAAGTCCATGATGCATCGTAGAGCAAATCAATATGAAAGTGATGAATGATGTATAAAAAGTAAATTTGCATCTCATATTCATAATGCATATGAATATCGTCATTGATTTGGAGTGGGTATCATCATTGATAAAGAATTCATTGATGATATGGTGGAAGTGTCAAGAAAGAGCGATAGAATAATGAGTATTAAGCTTGTGATAGGGGATGAGTTTCTAACTATCATAAGTGCTTATGCACCACAAGTAGGATTGGATGCATCAATCAAACAAGAATTTTGGGAAGATTTGGAAGAGGTTGTCGAACGAATTCCTATGGGTGAGAAATTGATCATTGGTGGTGTCCTCAATGGGCATGTCGGTGTTAGCAGAGATGGCTTTGAGAGCATTCATGGTGGCTTTGGTTTTGGGGACAGGAATGAAGCAGGAAATGGTATATTGGATTTCGCATTAGCTCATGACTTGGGTATTATGAACACTTGGTTCGAGAAAAGGGACTCTCATTTGTTGACATATAGAAATGGAGGTAATGCAAGTCAGATTGATTTCTTTTTAGTAAGGAATGTTTGGAGGAAAAGTTTTACTAATTGCAAGGTGATACCCGATGAGAGTGCTGCAACACAGCATAGGGTTGTGGTGCTTGACTTTCGAGGTAAGAGGCACTTAAGAAAGAGAAGACCACAAGTTGACCCTCGAATTAAGTGGTGGAAGCTCCAAGGGGAGAGTCGACATACTTTTGTGGCTAAGATTGCTGATAGTGGTATTTGGTCTGATTACACGGAGATGGATATAGATTCGATGTGGAACTTGTTGGAGCATAACATAAAGGAAGTTGCAAAAGAAGTCCTAGGAGAATCTAAAGGAAACAGACCATCAAGCAAGGACACATCTTGGTGGAATGATGAAGTTAAGCATGCGATAAAGACCAAACGTGAATGTTATAAGGTACTGGGTAAATGCTCGAGCGATGAGAATTATGAGAAGTACAAGAAAGCTCGAACAGAAGCTAAAAAGGCAGTGCGAAATGCCCGATCAAAGGTCAGTCAAGAATTATATGCAAGATTAGATACTAAAGAAGGGGAAAAAGATATCTATAAACTTGCTCGAATGAGAGAGAAGAAGACGCGAGATATTGGAAAAGTTAAATGTGTAAAAGATACTGACCAAAAAGTTTTGGTTCAAGATAAAGAGATAAAAGAGAGATGGAGGTCATACTTTGATACCCTATTCAATGGCCATCAAGAACAAGATATTTGGAATTTAAACATCCCCTCAAGTATGGTTAACCGAGAGTTTAAGAGAAGAATTCAAAAGGGTGAAGTGACAATTGCATTGAAGAAGATGGGGTCAAAGAAAGCAGAAGGACCAGATGGTATACCTATTGAAGTTTGGAGGTGTTTGGGAGAGAGAGGGATCGAATGGGTAACTATGCTTTTCAATAAGATTTAGAGAAGCAATAAGATGCCATCAGCATAGAGGAAAAGTATTCTCGTCCCTTTGTATACGAACAAAGGTGATGTTCAAGATTGTTCTAATTATCGCGGAATTAAACTAATGAGTCATACCATGAAGTTGTGGGAACGAGTGATTGAACAAAGGATCAAGAAATGTGTGAAGATAACAGAAAATCAGTTTGGATTTATGCCTGGAAGATCGACCATGGAAGCAATTTATCTTATCCGGCGGTTGACAGAACATTATCGAGATAAAAAGAAAGATCTGCATATGGTTTTTATTGATTTAGATAAGGCATATGATAAAGTACCAAGAGAAGTACTTTGGTGGGCCTTAGCAAAGAAGGGTGTATCGCGGAAATATATTGACATTATAAAGGACATGTATGAGGGAGCTAGTACAAGTGTACGTACTAATGTTGGGAGGACAGAAGAATTCCCTATTATGATTGGGGTGCATCAAGGATCTGCTCTTAGTCCTTTTCTCTTTGCCATAGTCATGGACGAATTGACAAGAGAAATTCAAAATGACGTTCTGTGTTGTATGATGTTCGCAGATGATATTGTGTTGATTGATGAAACGAAGGTTGGAGTGCAACAGAAATTGGAACTTGTAATATCCGGATTAATTACCGAGTATTTCACCTGTATTTGAACCCTGTATTAGTTGGAATTGTGATATCAATAAGTGGAATATGGTATTTACCGTATTTGTATTTTCGTGCATGAGTATGGCAGCATATTACTTGTCCCATACAAATACTCAATAATACAAATTATTGAGTATGGCTGCATATTATAAGTAAAGTAATCAATTATGGAGTTGGGTGGAGGCCAGCACATGGTCCTGGACAGTTTTTAATTATTAAGCCTGGACAGCTTTGGAATCTAGCGTAGGAAATTATTGAGCACAGGGGTCCAGAAACATTTTATAAAGCACAGCACCTCATTTCATTTGGTTTTCATCTTCCTTCACCTGTTCTTAATTCTCTGAAAGTCCAGAGGGTTTTTCCTACCTCTTAAACACAATTAGACCACCCCTTTTGTGATCTTTGAAGATTGGGTGTCACTGGTGATTGATCATTGAAAGTAGAGAAACATCTTGATCTGGCAAGCAAGCAACCGGAGTTGGATTCTACTTATTGCCTCGGTGTTTTCTTCATCTTAAGGTATGTTAATACTAATTCCTACTTGGATTCGTGTTATCAAGGATATGATAGAAGTATGCTGTCAAGATATTGAGTTCCACTGATAAAATCATCCAAGCATCATCATGTTTTAGAAATTGGGATGTTTATACTTATGAATAAATCATTAGAGGTTATATCCTTCCATATAAGTTGGATTTGTTAGATGTTTTCTGGATATAATGATGATATTGGAATCTAACACATCAATCTTGGATCACCCAACTTCACCTGAGAATTTCGTATGTTCAGTTTTCTACCCAGTACCCTAATGTCATCAACTAGGCGAGTCAAGTCGGCTGATCGGCGAGGTTGACTTCTGACTCGGCTGATCAGCGAGGTTGACTCGGCTGATCAGCTAGGTTGACTCGGCTGATCAGCGAGGTTGACTCGGCTGATCAGCGAGGTTGAATTTCCGGTTCAATCGAGTGTTGACACGTGGTACAATATGATCTGTCTATTTAATTGTCCTTCGAACGGTCATAACTTCTTCATACGAACTCGGATTCGGATGAATTTTTTTTAAAACGATCATCTCGAGGTTGACTTTTGACTCGGCTGATCAGCTAGGTTGACTCGGCTGATCAGCAAGGTTGACTTTTGACTCGGCTGATCAGCGAGGTGACTTTTGGGTCATAACCTCTTCATATGAACTCGGATTCGGATGATTTTTTTTTTAAAATGATCGTCTCGACGGGACTCGGCTGATCAGAGAGGTTGACTGTTAACTCGGCTGATCAGCGAGGTTGACTTTTGACTCGGCTGATCAGCGATGTTGACTTTTGACTCGGCTGATCAGCGAGGTGACTTTTGACTCGACTGATTAGGTTATATTTTATGAACTTCCGACCGTGATTTGGATTGTTAGATGTTCGTACGACTATAAATGAAATCTATATTACTTATTTTGTTAAGGTTCAAGCTTAGCAACGTGATTGATTGAAGGCGACCTTCGAGTGTTTCGTTTTCATGGAAGTTTTGTTCTTGTCTTCGAATCGAGGCAAGTACCTTATTTGTTTTATGTATTGATGTTATACATATTGTCGTGCATGTATGTCGTTGTTGTATGTCCACCTCGTGTTGGTCAAGCGGGATCATCGGGGATCTATGCTAGCGTCATACGGATCATCGGACAGTTTTTCCACCACGAGTGATCAGCGGGATCATCGTGGGTTCTAGGCAGTGAATGCTGGATCGTCGGAATTACCATGTGTATGTTATGATATCATGTTGTGATTATCAGCTGTGTATGTTACTTATTGAGTTTCTCGTAGGAAAAGACTCGTTGGTATTTTTGTCAATTACGTATTATTATTCTACGTGAGATGTTGAATAATATGTTGTGGTACTTGTACTAGCATCGTTGTGCTAACCCCTTCGGGGGTGAACATTTTGTTTATGTTCAGGATCCAGAGAGCGGGAAACAACCACTTTGGAGCCGCATGACGATGGGGGTGCGAGTGATGTTCTGGCCGGGTTTACTTGTCTGTTGTTTGTTAGTTATTTCAATAAGTACTCGAGTACGTAGTCGTTTTTGATGAATTTGAATTTGGTGATGTATTAATAATTTCTGTTGAACATTTGTATTTTCAGTATTTGGTCAAAACTATTGTATCTTAATTTCGTTATTTTCATTCGTTGGTACCTGTTAATGCCTTTTCAACTCTTTAGCCTTGTAAATCCTGATGTAAAGGATTTACGGCGCTGTAATATTCCTGAATATATCAGGGGTGTTACAGAATATGGTATCAGAGCTAAGATTATGGATATCTTGGCCGTTGGGTTAAAATAGGGGTCGTTTATGTCTTTCGAGGTAACCGGCCGCGAATAACATCACTGTACTGCCTACGTCATCGTGCGGGTGGTGGTTGTAAGTTCCTAAACTCTATCTCGTCCTTTGCATGTTACATTTCCTTATACTTGAGCATTTGAACGATATTGTTTCCTGTATATTGAGTAATTATGCTTACAGTATGTTGAGAGGCGGACGTGGACGTGGTCGCGTGACGCGGGGCCGAAGGAATCTTGAAAGAGAAGCGTCGCCTTCTAATCGGGCCGATCATAGCTCGTGAGCCACAGAGATCTATCAATAACGAACCAGAACCTGCTGTACCAGAAATCCTTCGTCAGGTGGTGAACCAGATGACTCAGTTCGTCCAGGTCGTGGACCGAATGCAAGTGGCGGTGGGACTACAGCAGGGAGAGAGACAGCAAGGAATCCCGGACATGTGAAATCGAGGTGACCGGTGGCTGCAAGAGGTGGCGAAGATGAAACCACCCAAATTCGACGGTATTTATGAGACTCCCACTTGGGACCATTGGTTGAAGGAACTGGAGAAAATCTTTGCCGGAATTAACTGCCCAGATGACCGGAGAGCCTCTATCGCTCAATACTTTCTGATAGGGGAAGCGTCCGAATGGTGGGAAGCCATACGGCCTATGGACCATGATGCTGATTGGACAGAGTTTAAATTGATGATGGAAGCTCGATCGCCTCGTCTGTGAAGGAAGCTAAGGTTGGGAGTTTTCTCCGCTCGGCCTTGAGATGTGCGATATCTCGAGCAATTAAGACGTTTAACCAAGGTGGCATTTGTTCGACATCCGGGTAGCAGATGCGAGAAATGATGATCCATTTTGATATGAGGATGAAACCGAAATCAGGTACATGTCCGGTTTTGAATGTACCACACTCCGTCAATACCAGGATAAGGCATTGGCGTATGAGATCAAGGAAGCGGCTATGGAGAAATTTTGAGAATCGAAGCGAAAGTCTCGGTACTTTTACGAGCACAAGAACAGTGGGCCCCAAGGCTCGGTCATCTTTTCATTCTTTCAAGAAACCTCCGCACCCAGATTAGGAGCGGAAAGAACTTCGAGCGACATCAACTATGGTGATGTTATCGAAATGCTTTAAGCTGCGCCAGACGGCACTATCGACTAATTGCCCCTACCGCCGTGACTTGTTTTGATTGTGGTCGAGAGGGACATCGTGCGGTGTTACGTGAAGAGGCCGCAAAGTCTTTAGAGCCCGTACACCACGGCCCGGTCGAAGGAAGCCGATATCAACAAACGCGGCAAAGTGTTCGAGATGCCTCGAATTTTGGCAGCGGGCGAGGCGAGAGGAGCAGTGGGGACGGAAAGGGTATATCGAATGCCGGATCTGTTCCCCACGTTTATGTACGAGATGAGGAGGAGACGATCGGAGATCTTCCGTCGCATCAGTCTTGTCCAGATCCTTTCCCAGCCAGTTAGCGTTTTATTCGATACAGGAGCTACACATTCTTTTATATCCTTGTCTTGTGTAAATCGTTTGAATGTTTCTGGTTTTCATAATTGTGAACCTTACATTGTTGGTTTACCGAGTGGAGAGAGGATTGTTGGAAACTTAGAAAATAGAGATTTCCCTGTATCATTTGGAGGCAGAGAGTGGCTCTCAAATCTGATTGCAATAGAAATGCAAGGGGACGATCTGATACTCGGAGACGATTGGCTTAATCGATATGGAGCTATTGTAAACTACCGAAGGAGGAATATCTCGCTGATCACTGACGATGGTTCCGAAATATTATTTGAGGGATGGAAACCGGGAAGCTCAGGAAAGTTGATCAAAGCGATGAAAGCTGTCAAATTGTTGAAACAGGGTTGTACCGGATACTGGTGTTATGAAATGAAGAAAGAAGACGAAATTGTGGAACTTTCATCCATTCCTGTTGTGAACGAATTTCCAGATGTATTTCCTGACGAGTTACCTGGACTACCTCCACGAAGGGATGTAGAATTTACCATTGAACTGGAACCCGGAGCTACACCAATTTCTAAGGCGCCGTATCGTATGGCACCTACTGAGATGTATGAACTGAAAAAGCAACTCGAGGAGTTACTGGACAAAGGCTATATTCAGCCAAGCGTTTCGCCTTGGGGAGCGCCGGTTCTTTTTATCCGAAAGAAGGATGGATCACTTCGACTGTGTATCGACTATCGAGAGCTGAACAAGATGACGATTAAGAACAAATATCCGTTGCCACGGATTGATGATTTATTTGACCAGTTGCAAGGAGCAACAGTATTCTCTAAAATTGATCTGAGATCAAGATATCATCAGCTAAGGATTAAAGAATCATATGTTCCGAAATCAGCATTTAGAACTCGCTACGGACACTATGAGTTTGTAGTGATGCCGTTTGGTCTCACTAATGCACCTGCTGTATTCATGCAGTTGATGAACCGAGTGTTCATCGAATATTTGGATAAATTTGTGGTCGTGTTCATTGATGACATTCTAGTGTATTCTAAGAACCCGGAAGAGCATGCACAGCATTTGCGGATTGTATTAGAACTTTTAAGAAGCGAGCAACTGTACGCCAAACTCTCTAAGTGTGAATTCTGGCTAAAGGAAGTAATGTTCCTCGGTCATGTGGTATCAGCTAAAGTCGTCCGAGTAGATCCTCAGAAGATTGAAGCAGTTTTGGATTCGAAGCCTCCTAAGAACGTGAAAGAAGTCCGAAGTTTCTTAGGACTTGCTGGGTAATATCGTCGGTTCGTGGAAGGATTTTCCAAAATTTCCCGCCCACTTACTCGACTCCTGCAGAAAACTCAAAAGTTTGAGTGGAATGAGTTGTGTTAGGTTATCTTTGATGAATTGAAGAAGAGATTGACGACGGCACCAATTCTATCACTTCCACAGGGAACAGGAGGATTTATAGTTTACAGTGATGCTTCGAACCAAGGACTCGGATGCGTATTAATGCAGAATGACAAGGTGATCGCTTACGCGTCGCGACAGCTGAAACCTTATGAAGTTAATTACCCAACACATGATCTGGAGCTAGCGGCAGTAGTTTTTGCTTTGAAGATCTGGAGGCATTATCTGACGGACTCACCGCGATCTTTACGGATCACAAGAGTCTCAAATACATCTTGATCGAGAAAGAGTTGAACATGCGGCAAAGGAGATGGTTAGAGCTAATTAAGAACTACGACTTGGAGATTTTGTATCATCCAGGCAAAGCGAATGTAGTGGCCGACGCACTCAGCCGCAAGCCTGTTTCTATTCAGATGCTGGAGACTCTGACCTCCCAACTTAGCCTTCAACGAGAGATTATTCGAGAAGGAATTGAAGTATGGTTACAAAGAGTCCAAGGACAACTGTGCATGATGGAAATAACTTCATCATTAACCGAAGAAATCAAATCTAGACAGGCAGATGATCCTCTGATGATTCGGTTATGTGATGAAGTAATCAAGGGGAAGGCCCCCGGATTCGTAATCCATGATGATGGAGTTTTGAGATTTCAGAACCGACTCTGCGTACCCGATGTCGATGTTCTGAAACAGACAATTATGAAGGAAGCTCATAGTTCGCCCTATTCTATCCACCCGGGCACCAGTAAAATGTATAAGAACTTGAAACAGAATTTCTGGTGGGGCAACATGAAGAAAGATGTAACGGACTATGTTTCAAAATGCTTGACTTGTCAGCAGGTTAAGATCGAGCATCAACGACCTGCTGGAATGTTGAAACCACTCCCGATTCCTGAATGGAAGTGGGAGGACATATCGATGGACTTTATCACTAGTATGCCGAGAACCAAGACAGGAATGAACATGATTTGGGTGATAGTTGATCGTTTAACCAAATCAGCTCATTTTCTAAGCATTAAGGACACGTGGGGACCAGAAAGGTTGGCACGAGTATTTATTTCGGAAATAGTTCGATTGCATGGAACGCCGAAGACCATTGTTTCTGATCGAGACGGCCATTTTGTGTCTCATTTTTGGAAAGCAGTTCATAAGGCCTTGGGGACAGAATTGAACTTCAGTACAGCTTATCACCCGCAGACTGACGGACAATCCGAGAGGACCATTCAAACGGTGGAAGACATGCTAAGGGCATGTGCCTTAGATTGGTCAAACGATTGGGAAATTCATCTATCGTTGATTGAATTTACCTACAACAATAGTTGGCATGCTTCCATTAAGATGGCACCATTTGAGGCATTATACGGGAGGAGATGTAGATCGCCCCTGTGTTGGGACGATTCATCAGACTTAATCGGGACAGAACCAGAGTTGATCGTACAGACTCGAGAGAAGATAGCCTTGATTCGTGAAAGGCTGTTGACCGCCCAAAGTCGCCAGAAATCTTACGCAGACATACATCGTCGCCCTTTGGAGTTCAGTACTTGAGACCACGTACTTTTAAAGGTTTCTCCTACTCGGGGAATTTTCCGTTTTGGAAGAAGGGGAAAACTGAGTCCGAGATATATCGGACCGTTCGAAATCCTTGAGAGAGTTGGAGAGTTGGCATACAGATTGGCATTACCGCCGTCATTGATCCATGTTCATAACGTGTTCCACGTATCCCAATTACGGAAGTATATACCAGATCCTAGTCATGTCATTGATTTCAGTGAGATCGAAGTCGCTCAAGATGGCACGTTTGAAGAGAAACCGATAAGGATACTCGAGAGTCGAGTTAAGCAGTTGAGAAACAAACCGATCGCATTGGTCAAGGTTCAGTGGTCGCGCCACGGAGTGGAAGAAGCCACTTGGGAAACAGAAGAAAGTATGAAGTCCATATATCCATGATTATTTTCGTCTTGAGTTTCGGGACGAAACTCCTTTTTAGTAGGAGAGTATGTAATATCCGGATTAATTATCGAGTATTTCACCTGTATTTGAACCATGTATTAGTTGGAATTGTGATATCAATAAGTGGAATATGGTATTTACCGTATTTGTATTTTCGTGCATGAGTATGGCAGCATATTACTTGTCCCATACAAATACTCAATAATACAAATTATTGAGTATGACTGCATATTATAAGTAATGTAATCAATTATGGAGTTGGGTGGAGGCCAGCACATGGTCCTGGACAGTTTTTAATTATTAAGCCTGGACAGCTT
The DNA here is from genome assembly GCA_033398695.1 of Orobanche coerulescens. Taxonomy (NCBI): domain Eukaryota; kingdom Viridiplantae; phylum Streptophyta; class Magnoliopsida; order Lamiales; family Orobanchaceae; genus Orobanche; species Orobanche coerulescens. Next base: position 111,160,323 of record CM065811.1, on the reverse strand, counting down.
TGGAATCTAGCGTAGGAAATTATTGAGCACAGGGGTCCAGAAACATTTTATAAAGGACAACACCTCATTTCATTTGGTTTTTATCTTCCTTCACCTGTTCTTAATTCCCTGAAAGTCCAGAGGGTTTTTCCTACCTCTTAAACACAATTAGACCACCCCTTTTGTGATCTTTGAAGATTGGGTGTCATTGGTGATTGATCATTGAAAGTAGAGAAACATCTTGATCTGGCAAGCAAGCAACCGGAGTTGGATTCTACTTATTGCCTCGGTGTTTTCTTCATCTTAAGGTATGTTAATACTAATTCCTACTTGGATTCGTGTTATCAAGGATATGATAGAAGTATGCTGTCAAGATATTGAGTTCCACTGATAAAATCATCCAAGCATCATCATGTTTTAGAAATTGGGATGTTTATACTTATGAATAAATCATCAGAGGTTATATCCTTCCATATAAGTTGGATTTGTTAGATGTTTTCTGGATATAATGATGATATTGGAATCTAACACATCAATCTTGGATCACCCAACTTCACCTGAGAATTTCGTATGTTCAGTTTTCTACCCAGTTGTAATACCCGGATTTTCAGTATAAATTTTTCGCGTTATTTTATCTGAGATATACTGTATGGTTTGGTATCTATACAGTATGGATAAAATAAATTGAGAACCGAGATAGCTATACTGGTGTGATTATCGTTTTTGACTGACAGATATATTCAGGATATGTTGTATCAGGTTAAACAGATTTGGATATCAGGTATACCGTATGAGAATATTTTTGGATTCAGTATGTGTATTCAGTACGCCGTATGTTTGTATTTTGTACGTCGAGACGTCGGACAGGAACAGTTGGATTTTTGGCTAAGTATAAAAGCCATTACGTACGTTAAGCCTTGGAGCTTACGTACGTAAAATGTGTTAGCTTACGTCGTTATATAGTGTACATAACGTGCGTAACAAGAGGAATCGGGCAGTGGGGCCCGTGGTCGCGGCTTTGGCGCGAGATGTGGGCCAGTGAGTCAACGGACGGAGTTACGTGCGTTATACGGGGTGTATTACGTCGTGTCACAGTATTATCTTGTAGCAAGTCAACGTCGTATTACGTGCATAGCGGATTAAGTGTTACGTGCGTTACGGAGTAGCCGGTCGAGTCGTGGCGAGATGACACTGGATGGCGAGCATGGCGGTCGTGACTCGTTGGAATGGCCGAGCATGGTCGGCGGTGATTCGTGGGGGTGGCGATCACGGTCGGCGGTGACTCGGCTGGGGCTAGGGGCGGCGATTACGTACGTAAAGGCGTGGCGATTCACGGCCGTAAGAGCCGATTACGTCGTAAGCATTTGCCGATTACGTCGTAGGGTTCCGTGGCCAAGCGATGGCGAGCCATGGCGGTTATGTACGTAAAGCGGTGGCGATTCGTACGTAACGTCTGCGGCGAGTTCCGCCTATTTAAAGGCCTAGACCGAGTCATCCGCCATTTTCATGTTTTCTCTTCGTTTTTTGGCGATTTCTTCATCAAAGTGGATGGATTTGAGTAATATCATCATCTAGCAACATGTTTTGGAAGTTGGAATCATGGATTAACATCATCTTCCACCGGATCGAAGGTAAGAACACCTAAACACTTGGTTTTGGATATTTTTGAAGTTTCTTGATGTCTTGGCGATTTGATTCGTTTTAACTCAGATTATTGATGGAATCTTGTTGTATTCTTGAGATTATTCGTTGTTCTTGAATTTTTGTGGATCGGATTATAGTATTTCTTTGAATAATCGATTGAATTGGACTATGCCTTCAAAGTGTTCGATGAAATGTCTCAATGAGTAGAACTTGGAAAATTCTACACGTTTTCGTATGAATGATGGTTGAAATGATATTGTTGTGATGATTCTTGGTAATTATGGGAATTTTGTTAAAGGAAGATAATGAATTGGTGGTCAAATGATTCGATTATTTTGTTATGATTATGGAATCGTAGTATTCTCGATGTTCTTGGTGGTTTGTTGCGATTCATGATGTTATGAGAAGTATATGTTGAAGGACATGATTATATACACCTTGAATTGTGAATAAGGGTTGTTTAGATGTTAGAAAACATCGGGTTATGTTGTTTTATGGATTATGAACGTGAATTTGGATAATTCGTGTTCTTAAAGAACTCTTGAGTTACATGTTATGATTTTGGAAGGATTTGGATAATTTGGAATGTGATTATTCACGATAATAATCGGTAAATTGTTTTCTACGAATTTACAAGTATGAACAAGAAGGAGTTTTGTCTTCGTATTTGGAGTTGAAGTTGGAATCGAATATGTTATAAAATCCTTAATGTCGAGATGAATTGATCATTGATTTGATGAATACGTTTTAAGGTGTTGGTGTTTTATATATGAATATGGAATATTCATATCTAGAACTAAGTTATGTGTTTTGGTACAATATTCGTATAGGAATACGAATATGATTTCGGATTTGATAAGTTTATGATTCACTTTTGAGTTTGAGAATTCATAAGTATTTAACAAGTGTTCAACTCGGATAATGGAATTATTTGAAACCTTTGGAATATGGTTATCTATGATGTTGAATTAATCGGATCGTCCGGATTGATGATGATAACCGGTAATTGGATTTTATTATGATTATACAAGGAGGAAACTTGTAATTGTTTTTAAGACTGAATTTGGAATCGGTAATGTTAGACCCTTGTTGGTTTAAATTGATTATTGATATGATCTTCGGATTTTGGAATCGTATTGGGGTTTTGAATTCGTGTTTGATTGGTTCGGGTTGTTTGGATATGTGTTTAATCGGGATATTGTAGAACCGTTGCGTTTGTTGATCGGTTATTGATTGTTATTTGTGATCATCGAGTTACGGCTTGTATCGTGGATATGGGTTCGTATTTGTTGAGTTGGATTATTTGGTATTATGTATATGATCGAGGTTTCGTTGAACCGTTGAGTTTGTTGGTTGAGTATGTCGGTTATTGATTGTTATCGGATTGTTGTTGATTGATTACTTCAATAGGTTGTGATGTTTTGATCGTGGATTATGACCGTTGTGTTGCGGTTGAAGTCGAAGAGTTTGTAGATTGCTTTTGGTCGGGCTGAGGAGCTCGTAGACAAAGCAATGGATATTAATGTAACCGTGGTATCGGTATCGAGGCAAGTTTATACTTGTTCGATTTATAATATTTGATGAATGGTTTCGTTTTCATTTCATTTATAATTCATATAGCAATGTTGTTAGAAAGGACTATTGTTGGTATTAATGGTTGTGTTGATCGTCTCATTGGGGGATGTTGATGGATATGGTCCTCGGCTTTGAGGTAATCTAAGTATTTGTTCAATCATGTGGATAATTAGTATGTTGAGTTGTTGTATATGTTGAGGTTTCGTGTAGTGAGTTTCGTATCGGTTATTCGTTGAGGGATGTTGATCTCGGGACTATTGTATTGAGATCGTAGGCGTTTGGTCATTCATTTGGGGATGGTGATCCCGATTGATGTTTTGGATATTGATTAGTCGTGTCGACTTTTCATTGTCGGTATTATTGTTCACTTGGTGAGTCTTTTGATCCTTATTGGATATGTGTTTCTTTGAGTTTCGTTGTCATGTTGCATCGTGACATATACGGAGTCATATCTGCGTTAGATTGGATATTGTGTAGGATTTTTAGCCGGGCACATATATAGTCATGCGTGAATATTTTCCGTGAAAATGTGCACACGAGGCGTAGTTCGTTGAGGCTAATTAGGTACATTGTCCCACGTATATCACGGATTCCGTATACGGGTGGACATGTGCACCGACACATATTCGGATCGGGCGTACTATGATTTCCATCTTTGAGCCATATTGTTTGGTCGTTCATCCTCCATTTTATGGTTGGGTATGTTCGACGGTTTGTGACTGGTTGTTCATACGCCCGAGGGGTATGTTCGGCGATCGAGTTATTTCTTTGAGATCCATTATTGTTGATCATTTGGAGTTTACCTTGTTGATGGTATTCTCGATTATTATTGGTCTTTTGTTGATCATTTGGAGTTTATCTTGTTGATGGTATTCTCGATTATTGTTGATCCTTTGTTGATCGTTTCGGAGTTATCATTTTGATGGTATTCTCAGTTATCGTGATCCTTCGTTGGTCATATTGTAGCTATAATGTCGATGATATTCTCATGGATGTATTGGTTGATCATTGTTATTGATCGTATGAGCATTCGGACTATATGTCGATGTTTGATTTGTTATCATTATCATGTGGTAGTTGATCTACAGATATGTTGTGTATTATTGGTCTATACATGTTGAGATTTGATTGTGTAATCCGACGGACAGGATTTGACACAGATTGGATTATTCCCACACTTATGAGTTATGATGATGTTTTGAGGATTGTCGGTATTTTGGAATACTAGAGATGATTGTTGTTGAATTCATTTCGTCATTTGAGAATACGAAGTGTGGAATATGGTAAGGATTGGATTATTATGGATTGGTAAGGTTATAACGGTAAGATTACGTTGGTAGTATTCTTACAGTGTTATTACATTGGTATGTAATTATTTATGATGATGTGATCGGTATCATTATTGAGTATTGTGGATGACCCCGTCGTGGGCTTTATTTTTAGGTACTTGGAGATCGAGCTAGTAGCGGTCGTGAAGGGATGAGCTTCCCGATGTGATACTGGCGGTGGCATGTTTTGGAGTATCGAGTACTTCTTTTAAGTTATTCATTTCCTTTGCAAATGTGTATTTTGAAGCGCATTTATCCCATTGCGTGTGTGTATTTTAAATGGCCCTTTTGGCACTTTGCGAACTTGGGTTATTTCGTTAAACCTTTTCCTAAACTATTTTATCGGTACGTTTAAGCGGTGTCTTAACGTACATTTTGAACTATCGAGATTTGGCACTTCGCCTTGTATTTTCAAATGGTATTTTATGACGGTATTTCAAAATTATGCTTTTGAAAATATTTGAGTATTTAAAACATTACCGTCATCAGCCTTTTGGCGTTTTTGAATTGGTTTTGTAAACGGTTTTTAGCCTGGTGGGTTCCGGCGCGGGACCCACGGCGCTGTAATATCCCGGATGGTTTTGGGGGTGTTACACCAGTACCCTACTGTCATCAACTAGGCGAGTCAAGTCGGCTGATCGGCGAGGTTGACTTCGGACTCGGCTGATCAGCGAGGTTGACTCGGCTGATCAGCTAGGTTGACTCGGCTGATCAGCGAGGTTGACTCGGCTGATCAGCGAGGTTGAATTTCCAGTTCAATCGGGTGTTGACACGTGGCACAATATGATCCGTCTATTTAATTGTCCTTCGAACGGTCATAACTTCTTCATACGAACTCGGATTCAGATGAATTTTTTTTAAAATGATCGTCTCGAGGTTGACTTTTGACTCGGCTGATCAGCGAGGTTGACTTGGCTGATCAGCTAGGTTGACTCGGCTGATCAGCGAGGTTGACTTTTGACTCGGCTCATCAGCGAGGTGACTTTTGGGTCATAACTTCTTCATACGAACTCGGATTCGGATGAATTTTTTTTTTAAAACGATCGTCTCGACGGGACTCGGCTGATCAGAGAGGTTGACTTTTGACTCGACTGATCAGCGAGGTTTACTTTTGACTCGGCTGATCAGCGATGTTGACTTTTGACTGGTGATCGGCGAGTGACTTTGACTCGGCGATTAGGTTACATTTTATGAACTTCCGAGTGATTTGGATTGTTAGATGTTAAATGCGACTATAAATGAAATCTATATTACTTATTTTGTTACGGTTCAAGCTTAGCAACGTGATTGATTGAAGGGGCGACCTTCGAGTGTTTCGTTTTCGTGGAAGTTTTGTTCTTGTCTTCGAATCGAGGCAAGTACCTTATTTGTTTTATGTATTGATGTTATACATATTGTCGTGCATGTATGTCGTTGTTGTATGTCCACCTCGTGTTGGTCAGCGGGATCATCGGGGATCTATGCTAGCGTCTTACTGGATCATCGGACGAGTTTTTCCACCACGGGTTGGTCTGACGGGATCATCGTGGGTTCTAGGCGATGAACGCTGGATCGTCGGAATTACCATGTGTATGTTATGATATCATGTTGTGATTATCATTTGTGTATGTTACTTATTGAGTTTCGTAGGAGAAGACTCGTTGGTATTTTGTCAATTACGTACTATTATTCTACGTGAGATGTTGAATAATATGTTGTGGTACTTGTACTAGCATCGTTGTGCTAACCCCTTCGGGGTGAACATTTTGTTTATGTTCGGGATCCAGAGAGCGGGAAACAACCACCGGAGCCGCATGACGATGGGGGTGCGAGTGATGTTACGGGCGGGTTTACTTATGCATTGTTTGTTAGTTATTTCAATAAGTACTCGAGTACGTAGTCGTTTTTGATGAATTTGAATTTGGTGATGTATTAATAATTTCGTTGAACATTTGTATTTTGATTTGGTCAGAACTGTTGTATCTTAATTTCGTTATTTTCATTCGTTGGTACCTGTTAATGCCTTTTCAACTCTTTAGCCTTGTAAATCCTGATGTAAAGGATTTACGGCGCTGTAATATTCCTGAATATATCAGGGGTGTTACAGAACTTTGGAGGGATACTTTGGAAGCTCGAGGCTTTAGGATGAGCAGAAGTAAGACTGAATATATGGAGTGTAGGTTTAGCGAAAACAGTGATAGAGAGGCGGGGATGATCACATTTGATGGGAAAGTTGTTCGTGGATCCACTGTCTTTCGGTATCTTAGATCTATTATCCAAAAGGATGGAGAGCTAGATGACGATGTGGCGCACAGAATAAAGGCAGGGTGGTTGAAGTGGAAGAGTGCCACAGGGGTTTTATGTGATCCTGGCATGCCTCATAGATTAAAGGGTAAATTTTACCGCACGGCAATTAGGCCTGCGCTGTTATATGGCACCGAGTGTTGGGCTGTAAAACAGTGTCACGTTCAAAAGATGAATGTGGCAGAGATGCGTATGCTACGATGGATGTGTGGTCATACAAAAAAGGATCGGCTCAGAAATGAGGTGATTAGAGAGAAGGTAAGAGTTGCGTCTATAGAAGATAAGATGATGGAGAATCGATTACGATGGTTTGGTTATGTGAGAAGAAGACCTATTGATGCCCCGGTGAGGAGGCTAGAAAGTTGGGGAACAAGTAATGTTGTGAAAGGTAGAGGAAGTGTTAGGAATACTTGTTAGATTTTGATGATGTCATTAATTTAGAATCAAATGTTTATTAATTGGCAAAATGTAAGGAAGAACCAAATGAGTATCTTCCATAGGCCAAAATATGTTAAGTATAAAATTGGCAAAATGTAAAGAAGAACCAAATGAGTATCTTCTATAGGCCAAAGTTAGTTAGGCTGAAAAACGGCTAAGTACTTAGTGCAGTCTAGTCCATCAGAGAAATCAGTAGACTCGGTCAGAGTAGCTCTGGTCAACTAAAATTTATCACAGAAGTTTGACCAGACTGCAGCCGAGGAACCTCAGGGAAGTCACCTGATCAGACAAGTCTCAAACAGTGAACAGCCGAGACGACCTACCTGCAGAGAAGTAAGCTGCACATCAGTCTACTCAACTACAGCCTAGTACTCCAAGTCCACGTCAGCATGCTTTGAAAAGTCAAATATTACGGAAAGCTCACATGCAACGTGAAGAGACAAATTGGAGTGATTCCCGCAAGAGATATGATTTATTTAAATCATCGACCACCGTGAAGACTTTAATCTTTTTATATTCAAAAGATTCGCGCTCACATGCGAAGTCATCACATCTGTTGGAAGATAAAATTAAATAATGGTAATCCGGCCTTGCAACGTTCGAGAAAGATTAAACAATGAAGTCTCCCTCCAACGGACGGATTTGTTCAGATTTGCAACGGCTACAAGGAAGAAGCTCAGAGATCGTGATCTATATATATCCGGAGATTTGAAACTGAGCAACAACCGGTGCGAACATATACTCTAGCGATAAAAGCAAACAAAGTAATCTCAAGCAATCAAATAGCATCGTGAAAAAGAGCAGATCCAAAAAGTTCATATTCAAGGAAGCTCTTAAGTTGGAGAAGACAAACACTCTTGTCTATAAATCTTGAGTACGGGGTACTTCACTGGTTGAAGTAAAGACTGTAAAGGCATCCGAGGATCGAGGATCAAGAGGTGCAAGGCAGTCGAGTGTGTGTACAACGGCATGGAATTCCACTGGTTGGAAGCTGTTGTAGTGTGTTGTGAATCACTGTAATCTTTATCACTGGTTGAAAATTATAGTGAATTCATCTCCAACTCGTTTGGAGAAAAGTGGATTAGTATAGGATTACCCCACCTCTGAGACCACTATAACTGCCTGTGTTATTTACTGTTTTACTGCATCATACTCTAACTGCTGCATACATTGTTAAGTGTTTCGTTAAGATTAATTTATATTCGTCATCAGCTGACTTCCGCACTTATCCAAGAACAAACGACTCCAAGTCATTTGTTTGACTATCAGCTGAAGAAACTCACTCTTCGGAAAAAGAGTTCAAGAGTTTCAACAAGTCTATTCACCCCCCCTCTAGACTTGTTCCTGGACGACTTGTGACCTACAAGTGGTATCAGAGAGGTTGGTTCATTTTTTTTCACGAACCAGATCTATACTAGATATATATCTTATATCTCACGTTATAATGGAACACATGCACTCTAGACTACCTGTCTTTTCAGTTGACGAGTATGATCTCTGGAAGATAAGAATGCAGGCACATTTATCTTCAATCCATGACGACATGTGGTGCATCATTGAAGACGGTCCGTTCATATTTGAGAAGGACAACACAGCCGAGGAGATAGCAGCTGGGAGGCCCAAAAAGATCCCTAAGAAGAGAACGGAGCTGACCCCCGAAGAGAGGAAGCTGGCCAATCTTGACAACAGGGCCAGAGATGTGCTTTACCAAACTCTTGACAAATCCACGATGGTCAAGATCAAAAACTGTAAAAATGCCAAAGAGATTTGGGACACATTAGCTCTAATGTGTGAAGGAACGGAGCTGATCAAGGAGAACAAGTTGTCAATAGCTATCCAAAAGTTTGACAACTTTAAAATGAAGAATGGAGAATCAATAGACCAAGTGGACACAAGGTTCACTGAAATTATCAATGAAATCAACTCCCTGGGCAAAACTTATGGCAACAGGGAAATGGCACTCAAAGTCCTCAGATCGCTCAATCCCGAATGGAGCATGAAGGCTGTAGCTATGAGAGAGTCCAAAGACCTGAATAAGATAAAGATTCAGGAGTCATTCTCGATCTAAAGGCTTATGAGTTCGAGCTTCCAAGCTCATCCTCAATCGAGCTGCAGAGAAGGGAATCGCATTTGCGGCCGAGTCCCTGCTAAGAGCTTATCGATGTGAAACCTCCAAACCCACTAGATATTGAGGAGGAAATGGCTTTCATTATGCAAAGGTTCGGAACTTGGAAAGAACTACTCCAAGTATAAGAAAAACTACAAGGAGAACCCGAAGGAACCGGAAAGGTGGGAACCGGAAAGTTGAATGCTACAATCGTCACAAAATAGGACACATCCAAATGGATTGTCCCGAGCTCAAGAAGGATGAAACCAAGAAGGAGGTGGGCGAAAGGAAGACGGAAGAAAAGCTCTCATCGGAGAAGACCGGGAGCATGTCGAATCAAGCGGCGGTTTCTTTTACGATGACGAGGAATATGATTGCACGATGGCAAACTTGGGTGATGAAGAGGTAACCTCTAAACCTACCGGTTCAAATAATAGCTCGGCCATGTCACAAGATATGGATTTACATGAATCGGTAAATCGATTATTCAAAGATTTTGAAACACTTAAAGTGCACACCAAGTCATGTATGAGAGAAGACTCATTTGCAAGATGAGAATAGCGGTGAAAAATGATTTGAAAAACTCGGCTAGATTTAAATAAGGTTGAGGCAACTACGGTGACTTTAAAAGCCGTGCAAGTGTCAATACATTTGAGATAGACCGGCTAAATATTTTACTTAAAGAAAAGTCACCAGCACTTGCTCATGCCAAAGCCGAGTTTACTAAGTAGCACAGATAAATAAAACTCGGGCGCAGGAAATAACCTCCTGAAGGCATCTTCAACTCTGGCGGGTGTGTACCTATAAAAGGTCATTATATACCAAATCAGGCCTTGGATATGATTCTCACACTCCCTCTAGTTCTGAAACCAAGTTTATCAAGGGAGAAACAATGGTCTCGACTGCTGAGCCTGTGTATAAACCGATTTTCAAAAACAGGCAACAACCAAGTCAAACGTCTAGGCTGCAGTCAGGTTACACCTGCATACCACCTAGACAGCGACTAGCGTGTGGCCCAGCAGCCCAGACAACATGCCCACTATTACCAACAACTTCCCAAAAATAGATTTCATAATGGGAGGGGCAGATGGAAACCTCAAGGTTATCCAAATTATCAAAATGAACAAGTGTGGAGACCACAAAGGTTTAACAAATGGTCTCAGCCTACATTTAGAAATGGCCCACACTATTTTGAGGAATATCCGGTATACAATCCAACCAGGAGATTTAGACCTCGACCACAGGCACCTTTTAAGGGTTATAATAATAATTCCTATAATCCAAGGAGAAATCAATTCTTCAGGAAACCCACTAACCCCAAAGGACCCACACAAATTTGGGTACCTAAATCTCTTCTTGTTTAATTGCAAAAAAGGTGGAAGGACTACAACCACATCTCCTCAAGCTCAAATTTTGGAGGTGAAGAATGGTTTGTAGACTCCGGATGCTCAAGGCATATGACCGGGAACAAGAAGATGCTGACCAAATATATCAAAGAAAGAGGTCCCGATGTAACCTTTGGAGATAGCTCTAGAGGACAGACAAAAGGCTTTGGAGAGCTGCACCGAGGAAACATTGTAATATCCAAAGTTCATTATGTCAAAGGGCTCAAGTACAACCTCCTGAGCATAAGCCAGTTCTGCGACGAGAAGAATCTAGTAGTCTTCACCATCTTGAAGTGTATGGTGATAGACATCTTATCTGGAGAAATAAAGCTACAAGGTTTTAGAAGAAGAGATGTATACATGATTGATTGGAACACGGGAACACCTAACTCCTGTTTCTATCCAAGACTGTAGGCGAGAATGGATAGGTGTGGCACAAAAGACTATGTCACACTGAACTTCAAAGCCATCAACAAGATTAGCTCTCGGAAGGCTGGTCGAGAGGACTTCCAAATGAAGTATTCAAGAAGGAAGCGCTCTGTGATGCATGTCGAAGGAAAGCGAGACCAAGGCATCGTTCAAGCGATTCGGCCTACAACGCTCACAACAAGGATCTTAGATCTACTCCACATGGATCTATTTGGTCTATCGGGCCAAGGACTTTGAGCGCGAAAGCATGCTCTTGTGATTGTAGATGATTATTCAAGGTACACTTGGATCATTTTTCTATACAAGAAAAGTGAAACCACGACCAAGTTACGAGGCTGTGAGAAGGATCGAGAATGAGAAATCCTTCTCCATAATCAAGATCGAGATCGGATAGAGGAGGAGAGTTTCTCAACAAGGCGATAAGCGATTTGGCGATCGGAATAGGATCCGGCCATGAGCTCTCTGCGGCGGGGCGCCCAGCAGAATGGTGTTGCTGAAAGAAGAGCAGAACCACTGAAGGAAGCGGCAAGGTCCATGATTGCGGCGGACCTACCCAAAGGTTAGGCTGAAAGTCAACACACCTGCCACACCCGAAAGGAGTATGATAGTAGGGAGACATGGCAAAACTCCCTATGAGGTTTGGAATAATAGAACTCCCTCATTGCTTACTTTCATGTTTTTGGTTGTAAGTGTTTCATCCACAACAACGGTAAAACACGGCTAAATGCCTTTGATGCTAAAACCGATGATGGTCTATTTATGGGATATTCCCAAAGAAGCAAGGCATATAGAGTTTTTAACAAAAGAACCTTAGTTGTGGAAGAAACACCCCATGTTGTTTTTGATGAATCTCCGTTGAGTATAGGAAACAACTTGAGCAAATTGAGAACAAGCTCAAGTCAAAGAACCTTGAAGAAGTCATTGTACATGACAACTGGAATGGTGGACTCACTGTAGATCACTGATGACCCAACCTGCGGTGATGAAGACCCAATCAGAGGACGCAGATCACCAAACCTATCCATCCGATTCTTGTCAAGAAGACCCAAATGGAGCAGACAAAGACTCATCTGCGTCAGAACCAAGCTGCAGATGACAAGCGTGGCGATCCATTGCGGACCAGAATCCAGCAGATGCAGATAACCACCAGAGCAATCCAACAGGGGGAACAAACCCAGAAGAGGACGAGATCCCCAAATGGCTCAAGGATCATCCAATTCAACAAATAATCGGAAAGTTGACTGATGGAGTCAAGACAAGACAGTCAACTCTACCAGCAGGAATGGCGATGTTCTCATGTTTCATGTCACAAATTGAACCCAAAACTACAGAACAAGCCTTGGAAGATTATTCATGGATTAATGCTATGCAAGAGGAATTGGAGCAAATGGAGAGAAACAAAGTTTGGGAACTAACAGACAGACCCAATCACAAGAAAGTTATTGGCACCAAATGGGTGTATAAAAACAAGAGTTATGAAGACGGAGCTGTTGTTAGGAATAAAGCCAGACTCGTAGCAAAAGGATATGCACAGTGTGAGGGAATAGATTTTGATGAAACTTATGCACCTGTTGCAAGATTAGAAGCCATCAGACTATTCCTCGCATATGCTGCATTCAAGGATTTTGAAGTTTACCAGATGGATGTGAAAAGTGCGTTTCTGAATGGAGTCCTAGAAGAAGAAGTCTATGTAGAGCAACCCCCAGGTTTTGTCAAAGGAGACAAAGTCTATAAGCTGTTGAAGGCTCTGTATGGACTCAAGCAAGCACCGAGAGCATGGTATGAAACACTGTCTGTGTTTCTTGAGAAAAATGGATTTTGCAAGGGAAAAGTGGACAAAACCCTATTCAGAGTGGAGCACGAAGGCCACATATTAATAGTTCAGATTTATGTGGATGACATCATATTCGGATCAACCAATCCAGAACTATGCGAGAAATTCTCCAACCTCATGCAAGGAGAATTTGAGATGAGTATGATGGGAAAGCTTAACTTCTTTCTCGGATTACAAGTTAGCGAGATGGAAAAAGGAATTTTCATCAACCAAGCAAAGTATACTAGGGATCTTATCAAGAGATATGGAATGGAATCACCAAGCCCGCAAGAATTCCAATGAGCACAAGTACTCACAGGCCGCAGACAGGCGAGGCATATCGGTGGACTCAACCCACTACGAGAGGACTCATCGGATCTCTTACGTACCTAATCGCAAGCGGGCCGGACATATCATATGCGGTTGGAGTTTGTGCAAGATTCGATCAAGCCAAGCAATCACACCTAGATGCGGCCAAGAGAATAATTAAGTACCTAAAGTCTACAATTAATGTTGGATTGTGGTATCGAAGGATGACAACTTCGAGCTATCGGGATACTCGGATGCGGATTTCGCAGATGCAAAATCAAAAGGAAGAGCACTAGTGGAACGTGTCAATTCCTAGGAACGGTGATATCTGGTTTAGCAAGAAGCGAGTTTCTAACTCCATATCCACTCTGAGTCGAATACCTAGTCTGCGGTAGTCATTGCGCACAAATTCTATGGATCGGACAACGGTTAAGGGACTACAATATTATTGCCAACGAAGTTCCTATTTGGTGTGACAACAATAGTCTATTGCAATAACCAACAATCCGGTTTTGCACTCGAGACGAAGCACATTGACGTTAAGCACCATTTCATTCGAGACCATGTGCTTAACAAAGGGTTAGAGTTGAAAGAGTCGCCTGAGACTACCAAATAGTGACATCTTCACCAAACCCCGCCGGAAGAAAGATTCCTAGAGCTTAGCAGAGACCTTGGATTACTAGATTGGGAATCTAGTTACAAGCAAGTTGAAGGAAGGACGGACCCCGAGAATCGGCTAAGGCTGCGGGCGAGAAGACGAAGGCCGAGGCAAAGCAACTTAGGCATGCAGTTACCGGGCGAGAGGTCAACTAACTTTGTTGCGAGAATGGTCACGATCAACGAATCGGACTAAGTTCTCTAAAGATCTCTAAATTTTTAATTATTATCATCATATTTATAAATATTACTTTGGCTAAAATGGCATTTAAAATATACATCTTTATTAGCCAAGTGGCAATTTTAAATACACGCGTCACACGCCTATTTAATTAACCTCTACGGTGGCCAATCAGAATCAACCGTCAATTTTTAAAATGGGGCCACCGATTCAAATTTGAAATTCAAAAGAATATGAAAAGGCGTATCACCGTTTAAATTTATAATAAACTAATCCAAACGTCCTTTCATCTTCTTTATAAGGAAGAAAGCTCTTCACTTTCCTCTTTACGCTTTCAGAAACCCTAGAATTTACAGAGCAAAATATACACTAAATCCTAAAATTCTCTTTGCAGAAATGGCATCTCTTGAAGGAGCAAACTTGAAGGCGATGAAGGACCAAGTCATCTTCTCCATGGTCGTCGATTTCGAAGGATTATTAGAAGCAAATCTAGAGGACTTGATATGCTCGACTTAATCCGCAATGAAGTGAGCGGAATCTACCCGTTTCTCGACATCAACCCGCAACATTTGTTCAAGGAAGATGTCGTTGAATTTTACCGCAACGCCTATCTGATTCAGCACGGGATTCAGAGCAAAGTCGGTGGAGTACCAGTCACCATAGATACAGAGAAGATTCGTTCGGTTTTCGGGATGAAACATCGCGGTTTGGCGGTCGAAGCGCTCAAACAATCACCCGCCGAAACCTGGAAGACAATCAAACTCGAAAACATCCCAGAGAAATTGAAGTTTACAGCGAAGAGAAATGAGTTGAAAAGGGTTTATCGAGTCGCTTTGGACATCACAAACAAGATAGTCATGGGAATGGCAGGAAGCTATGACCAACTATCATCTTCAAAATTCATGGTGTTGGGTGCGTTAATTCAACGAGAGGAAGTTGATTGGGCAGATTATATTTTCAGGCAACTTGTTCGCGAGGTGAACAAGGTCGAATGGCTCGAAGGAGAGAAGAAGTTCAAGACTAAGTTGGCGTTCGGAACGCATCTTAGTTGGTTCTTGGAAGCGGCTGGAGTGGCCAAGGGAAACATTGACCCTTTCCACCCAAACAAGAGGCTAGGTCACATGGACCATGACAAGAAGAAGGTTGGAGTCACTGGGAGGGCAGCCCAGTTGTTGAAGGATTTGCCAGACTCAAGCTATTGCCCAAGATACGATTTATCAGACTCGGACCAACTGCGGTGAGATCGGAATGCAATCGAGTCGAGAATGAGTCCACGATACACCTATCGCCATCCGATTCAAGAGAAGGACCCGGCCCGAAGGACCTTCCAACTGCGGTCATCACGAACCCTCTCCAAAAGGCCAAGGTAGCTGCGATTCGGCGAGAAGAAGCGGCTGAGCAACATACCGACCCATCGATTGATCACAGTTCATCCGGACGGCTTTGCACGAATCGAAACTCGTATTGTACCTGTTATTACACCTCCAGTGTACATGACCGAAGAAGAGGAAGCAGGTCTTGTTATATCTATTCCTGAAGCAGATTACACTTTCAATCTCTTAGAAAATAATACTTTTAATCTCTCCATTAAACAACTTCAGCTTGTCAAGCCACAAGCAGAAAAACATTCCTTTGTAAATATTTGTAAAGAGTGGAAGACTCTCAAAACCATGTCTTTTACAAATTTTCAAATCTTTGTTGAAACTAGTGGTTGGGATTATCCCCAAGCCACGGAGGATGTTCTGACTGATTTTTGCAAAGAGTCAGATTTAGCTTTACTCCTCCAGGATAACTGGTTCATGTCACATTTTGAGACAAACATGGACCATTTTATCCACTCTATAATGCTCAGTATTTTTGATGGTAGTTTTGGAGAGGAGGAGGAAGAGGAGGAAGTAGAAAAGGAGATTAGGATAGAAGAAATTAATGGAGACAATGAAATTATCAATTTGGTTGAAGAGGATGAAGAAGCAAAAGAATCTGAAGAAAACATACCAGTTGAAAAGGAGACAGAGGAGATTGAGAAGACAGAAGAAGTGGATGATGAAGAAGATGAAGAAGAAGGAGAAGAAGTGGAGCAGGAAAAAGATGAAGAAGATAAGGATGATGAGAATGATGAAGGAGAAGAGAAGGAGAAGGATGATGCTAAGGATGAGGATGATAATGATGATAATGATGATAATGATGATGGAGGTGAAGGAGGAGCAGAACAAGAAAAGGAAGAAGAAAAAGAAAAAGATGAGGAGAAAGAGAAAGAAACATCTGGAGAAGAAGAAAGGGAAGAAGGAAGAGAAAGAGCTAGAGCCAGAGCCAGAGCCAGAGGCAACCCATGCAGAGCCAGAGGCAACTCATGCAGCTGCAGATAAGATTGTTGTACCTGCCAGGTACACCAGCCTAGATGCAGAGCTAGCAGAAGACTCAGTCGGGGACCCGGAGAAGACCCATCGGCCTACCTGCTGCAGCCAGGAGCCTGCAGTCTAGTGGCTCCATTGCTGAAGGATCAGGAGAACACTCCCCATCAGCTCAGTTATCCCCTACCATGACTGAGCTCATCAAGCAAATTGTCAGAGACACCATTGGGGAGCTGCTATCAACTTAGGTCACTCCTGACCTTCAGACCATTAATGCCAAAATTGACACCCTGCTTCAGAGAGAGATCCCTCAGCCTCCTCCTCCTACAAACAACAGAATGCCTTTTGGCATGTCTGATTGGATGTGCCGCATGGAGCAACAGTTGACAACCCTCATTGATGCTGGCAAAAAGGGGGAAGAGTGGATTCAGGGGGAATAGAGAGAAATCAGAAGTAAGAAAAAGCAGGATGTCCCTCAGATTGAAGGACCCTCTAGCCTAAAGAGGAAGGAAGCTGTAGATCAAGAAGACCAGGCTGACCAGCCTGTAGGAAAAAGAAGAAGGACCAGAAGCGGATTTGAACCTACTCTTGAATGGGAAGGGTTGGAGCTATGGTATGTTGAGGATTTTTGCCCATTTGAAGCTCTTGAAATGTGGGGAGCTGCTAGGAAGAGGTTCATCAGAGACTATTATGTCTGGGAACTACTTCAAGATGACAAACTCTCCCCACAGGAGACTTTCATAAACTTCATGGAAGAGATCTATCCGAAACTTTGGGCCGTTCTGAAGAAGTATGCTAAGGAGCAAAATGCCTTTCCTATGATCCCCTTATTTAGAGCTGAAGAAGCACCAATCCGCATGGATGGTGAACTTGATGAGCTACAACTTCAGGAGGAAATCAAGCTAGTCTGCCTGGAGAACAAATTCAGATCTCAGCAGGAGCACGATTTCGCAGCACTCGTGGTAAAAAGAAAGTATGGCCTTGCTCCAGTCAAGGTAAGACCCATTGGAGCCAAACCATTCAGGCCTGCCAAGCAGCCTATTCGAAGAGGCAGATGACCTTAGTTATTTTTTTTTACTTGTAATTTTATTTTCTGTACTTAAAACATTCTTGTAAAATTTCAATGATAAGTCAGAAAACTTTATGAACAGTCTGTTGAATGACAATTTTCCAGTTGTCTCAATATTAGACTGCTTTCAGTTTTGTCTCGCACTTAAGTGCAGACTTGGCCATTTGATTTCTTACTTAGTTTTGCCATCATCAAAATAGGGGGAATTTGTTAGGAATACTTGTTAGATTTTGATGATGTCATTAATTTAGAATCAAATGTTTATTAATTAGCAAAATGTAAGGAAGAACCAAATGAGTATCTTCCATAGGCCAAAATATGTTAAGTATAAAATTGGCAAAATGTAAAGAAGAACCAAATGAGTATCTTCTATAGGCCAAAGTTAGTTAGGCTGAAAAAACGGCTAAGTACTTAGTGCAGTCTAGTCCATCAGAGAAATCGGTAGACTCGGTCGGAGTAGCTGCAGTCAACTAAAATTTATCACGAAGTTTGACCAGGTGCGGTAGGAACCTCGGGAAGTCACACGATCGGACAAGTCTCAAGCAGGTGAGCAGTAGACGACCTACCTACAGAGAAGTAAGCTGCACATCAGTCTACTCAACTACAGCCTAGTACTCCAAGTCCACGTCAGCATGCTTTGAAAAGTCAAATATTACGGAAAGCTCACATGCAACGTGAAGAGACAAATTGGAGTGATTCCCGCAAGAGATATGATTTATTTAAATCATCCTGACCCACCGTGAAGACTTTAATCCTTTTATATTCAAAAGATTCGGCGCTCACATGCAGAAGTCATCACAACGGTCGGAAGATAAAATTAAATAATAGGAATCCAGCCTTGCAACGTTCAGAAAAGATTAAACAATGAAGTCTCCCTCCAACGGACGGATTTGTTCAGATTTGCAACGGCTACAAGGAAGAAGCTTAGAGATCGTGATCTATATATATCCGGAGATTTGAAACTGAGCAACAACCGGTGCGAACATATACTCTAGCGATCAAAGCAAACAAAGCAATCTCAAGCAATCAAATAGCATCGTGAAAAAGAGCAGATCCAAAAAGTTCATATTCAAGGAAGCTCTTAAGTTGGAGAAGACAAACACTCTTGTCTATAAATCTTGAGTACGGGGTACTTCACTGGTTGAAGTAAAGACTGTAAAGGCATCCGAGGATCGAGGATCAAGAGGTGCAAGGCAGTCGAGTGTGTGTACAACGGCACGGAATTCCACTGGTTGGAAGCTGTTGTAGTGTGTTGTGAATCACTGTAATCTTTATCACTGGTTGAAAATTATAGTGAATTCATCTCCAACTGGTTTGGAGAAAAGTGGATTAGTAGAGGATTACCCCACCTCTGAGACCACTATAACTGCCTGTGTTATTTACTGTTTTACTGCATCATACTCTAACTGCTCCATACATTGTTAAGTGTTTCATTAAGATTAATTTATATTCGTCATCAGCTGACTTCCGCACTTATCCAAGAACAAACGACTCAAAGTCATTTGTTTGACTATCAGCTGAAGAAACTCACTCTTCGGAAAAAGAGTTCAAGAGTTTCAACAAGTCTATTCACCCCCCCCCCCCCTCTAGACTTGTTCCTGGACGACTTGTGACCTACAGGAAGACCCAAGAAAACTTGGATAAAGATGATTGAAAATGATATGCGGTTTCTTGGAATTGGAGAAAGTATGGCGATGGATAGGCAAATGTGGCGGGAAAGAATACAGATGGTGGATGGAGTCTGATTCTTTTTTTTTTAATTCCTATTTTCTTTTATTTCATGTTATCTTTTAATTTATTTTTCAGGATTTTTTTTATTCTCTTTTTTATTTGCTTTTTTCTCTACTTTTTCCCTCTTTTTTCATTTTATGTTATTTATGTAACGATTATTGACGGTTTCAAAGTTTGATTCATGTTGGCCGACCCCAAATCATTTTGGGACTAAGGCTTAGATGTTGTTGTTGTTGTTGTATTCATAATGCATCACTTATATATTCATCTTGCACGTGTTAAGTATGAAAGTGATGAATGATAAATACAAAAATAACAAAATAATAGACATAAAATAATAAATAATAAATATCATCTCATACTCACCACTAATTCTCATGTTTATTACATGATTCATATTACATAGATCAATGTTCTGTCTAAATCTCGTGTATCACACAGAGTTTATACTAGTCAAGATTTATTTTATGGGTAAGCTATGTTGCACAGGTGTCAGGGGCGGGCAGATACGGGTGCGGGGATACGGTTTTTTGAAAATATTAGGGTGCGATACGACAAGGATACGCCTGTTTATTTTATATTTTATTATATATAACACTTTTTAAATATAAAAAACAACAATTCAAATATCACCATAAAACCAATTCAAATACATAAAACAAGTCATACAAAAAACAATTCAAAATGGCTTTGAGCAGTGTAGCTTTACGTCTTGTTCGTGAATCTTTGCTAAAGGTAAAACTGTAAAAGTAATTACTTATTAAATGATTTACTTTTTGTATTTTAGTTTATTTGATTTACTTTTTAAAAATTACAAAAAAAAAACAAAAAAGAAAAATTAACCCACGACCCCTCCCCACGCACCGGATACGCGTATCCTGTGCAAGGATATGCGAGTTCGATTTTTTTTTTTTGCACGGATTCGCCACATGGCGAATCCCGTGCGAATTGCACCCGCACCCGCATCCATACAGTATCTGATACTGCATACTGGTGAATTTTGAAGAATTCGTACATCATAGTGGGTGGGTAAGTAACTAAAAAATTGTATACGAGCATATCTATACTTCTATTAAAAGAGAGTCGTGGACATTTGTCATTTTGTAAAAAAATTTTATTTTTTATTTTAAAATATAGCTTATACATAGAGATGCATTCTTAAATTTCTAGAAAAAAATTAAATATGTGTTGTGGGAGTTTTATTTCACAACTTACACCTCATCTACCAAACAAAAAAATCTTCTTTTGTTTTAAAATTTTAAATGTTTAGAATTTTTATATCAAGTTCATTTTTAATAAAAAAAAATATAAAATTAATTTTTGTTTCACAATTTTCAAGTAGACATCCATATAAATATAATAAATTTGATGGATTTACAGTAATGACCGATTGCACAAAAAAATTATATTAGAAAAAATATGAACAGTAATTTTCAATAAATTAATTGATGCAAAATAAAAATATATTAACTCATTTTTATGAAATTAGATTTCAGACTCATATTGCTTACATAAAAAATAAATTATGATATTTATTTAATTATAATAACTAAAAATAATAAAAACATACACTGCACACACACATATATTAAGACTTAATAACATACTACTTCCATTCCCAAAATTTGTTCCTACTTTTTTTTTGTATGTTTGGTTCATGTAATAGACACTAATTGACTCAACACTTCGCTATTGTGGTACTCTTTTTTGAATTATATTAAACCCCATAATACACTCAATAAGTCCTTTATTAATATTACGCTAATATGATACTCATGTCGAAGATCATCAAAAATAAATTTAGAGATCGATAAATTATTTTCTAATAAGAGAATATTTTGTGTGGTGCATCGCACCGAAGAACATCTGGTGTTCAAAATAAAACACTCACTCATGATTTTCCAAGCACAAAAAGCGGATCTCAACAATTTGATCAACTTGGAACAAAGGAGTATCTGTTGTAAAATCGAAATAATAGAGAGAGAAATTAGAGAGAGAATAGAGAGAATGATTCTCAGGTATATTTTTCATTAATAACTGAAGTCCTATTTATAGGAAAACTTCAGATGGCACAATCGTAATTACATAATTACATCAGGGGCATAATAGTCATTCACACTATATAAAAACAAAAGGGTAATTGAAATGTCATTTTCAAGGTATATTATAACACTCCCCCTTGAATGACTATTTACATAAATATTTGATGAACTAGTTTGAAGAAAAACCCAATGGGAGAAAAACTTTCAAACTGTTTGTATTGGAGCTTGTGGCAATCATATCATGTTGCATCATAATGTTGGTAAGAAATCTCCGTGGGATAAAACTTCAGCAATCGGTGATCTCGAAAATTTCCTCCCCCTTATCTCGATAGATCTTGTATGAGTATTCTTGTGCCGTCTCAGTAAAACCTCGTGGGACAAAAACTGAGTGAATCTGTCATGTATATCATTCGTTGGAGTATCCATGTGTTGCCTCATTAAAACCTTGTCAAGAAAACCAGTGGGAAAAACTTGATCGAAGGAAAAGGAGTACAACAACTCCTTCTCTTTTCAAGCTTTGAGGAATAATCTTGATCTTTGAAGTGTTCCTCATTATGCCATGAATATGCCTCGTTAAAACCTTATTAGGAAAAACTCAATGGGAAAAATCCTAATGAGGGAAAAAGAGTACATTATTCATACTAATACGCCATTCCAGTTGCCTCGTTAAAAACCTTGCTAGGAAAACCCAATGGGACAAAACCTCAGTCAAGGGAAAAAGAGTGCAACGCGTATTTTATAAATATGCCCCAGGCATTTCAATAATCCTCTGAATATCATCTTCAGTGCAGTTTATAATATCGAACTCATATTCTTTGCAATATATTCCAAATCTCTTTTGGAAATTTCATATTAGTTGCGATTAAGCTGCCTCGTTAAAAACCTTGCTGGGAAAACCCAGTGGGATAAAACCTCAGTCAAGGAAAAGAGTATAGCAGATAATTTTCGTTCACAATGCTTTATTTTTAGTGACTGCATGTACTGATAATATGTTCAAAATCTCCTTACGAGTCACTTTCAGTAAGCCCATATATTTCATCTTACTATAAGGGCATATATTTCAATTTCGATGGATTTCAATATCCTCATTTTCACAAATCATGGATTTTAATATCCTTATTTCCAATATCCATATTTCAGAGTCATGGATATCCTCATATCATTTATCGATATCCTCTTTCCAATCATTGATATCCTCATTTCATTCATAGCACTATATTATGTCGACACTTTTCAATATTTATTTCCCCATGGCAACATAACTTGTCGAGATATCTCATTATCAATCACCCATTGGGATTATGTCTATATACTTCTCAAAAGTATATGCCTCCTTTTATCATCTGCTTTGATTCATATTCGGGGAATTATTATGTATTTATCAAAGCAATTGTAGTTGGTACCAAAGATTAATAATCTGTCATGTATCTTTGAACTTTCAAGTTCATATTTGAGTTGTGAGGATATATTGTGATGCATTTCACATATTTCCAACTACCAATACTCCCCCTCATGCTAAGAGATTTCTTGATCACCAAACTCGTATGCCAGTATCTCAGTATTCATCTTCAGTCATGGGAGTTTGTATATTATGTTCTCGATATTGGCTGGAGGACTTCGAATAGTATGCCAATTGATATCCCACTTGTATGCGCATATCTTGATCCTTTCTCGGATCTATTCAAATTTATTTGGGATATATTACTAGCTCAATCTGATATGGAATATATGCTCAAACCGTGAGCAAATCATCTCGTAAATTTATGATTACGAGTCATATAAACATGTGACTATCTAGTGGATCCATAATATCTAGTAGTTCACATGTAGAGGAAGTGGGCACATACTCCCCCTTAATATATTCCAAATTTATTAGGGATTCATTCCTAATATTTGCTA
Source organism: Orobanche coerulescens (assembly GCA_033398695.1). NCBI lineage: Eukaryota > Viridiplantae > Streptophyta > Magnoliopsida > Lamiales > Orobanchaceae > Orobanche > Orobanche coerulescens. The sequence goes on along the minus strand of CM065811.1, from coordinate 111,137,103 downwards.
GTAGTAATATTAATCGAGAACAAATATTTGAAGACGATGTGTCTATATCACCGTATAGATATTTTACCGGCATATCACATCATCTTTCGGTGCCATTTTGCACATCATTATCAACATGGAGTTGTTGCTCCCACATGTCATATTATATTCATTATTCAAATATAGAGAGCCGTAGTTCATACGCTTCAGGATACGGAGTCAAATCTCATACGCGTAATTCCAATCTATAAATAGATTATCATTGTATTCACAAAATTCACCCATACCGAGGGTTTGAATATCATAGTGGATTCAATGCTTTAGAATCTTCGTAAATATTATCCATCTCTTCCAGTGAATATCATAAAAAGAATTTATCAAGATCGACTCGAAAGATTAAGGGTGCTAATGAGAAATGGCATCTCAGAAGATATTCGATGGTTGATCGAAGCACAAGTTCGACTATCTGGCGAATTTTCAAATTCATACATGCCAGGTACAGGTAAGAGTAGTTTTGCAAAGAAACGCAGAGCAAAAAGATTAGGTGGGTGCTATAAATGTGCTCGGTGGACATGTGACACACGATGCAAATCTGTGGGGTTTGTATCCAAAAATCGAGAAGATAAAATAGCATTTATCAAGGATGGATTGAGTAAGGAATCTATGGATCATGATATTCAACAGATTCTTGATGCACATCCGAGTGGATACGTTCATCGTGAACTAATGGCTTTGTGGATGCAATTCAAGGATGAATGGGAACGTTATAGTCATGAAAAATTAATCTCAAAAGATCCAGTTTGTAAGTCCGTTCTATCAAATTTGGTATAAGGTAATAGAAAAGTAATGCAAGTTGATGAATATTGTTTTCCAATATTTAAATTTCTCAACTGCCGATCGGTAACGTCATTTTCATTGAAAAATATAATATCATATCTTTCGTTTTCTTTTGCAATTTTGTCAAAAGTAATGACTTATCTGCCGCTCCATTTTCAATGAAAATAGTGAAGTCATTTGTCATTTTAGAAAGAAGTTTGTTCTTTAAATTTGGGATCCACAAATTAGAAAATGTATCTCTCATAAAAGTATTTTGAAAGTCTAGTGTAGAAATATGGAGTTCTCAGAATCCTCATATAGATCTCATCCATTTAAAACTATATGTATTTTTGGTGGATCCAAACTGATAGGTCATATCCAGCATGTAGATATGGCATATCAATTCGTAAAAGAATTAGGAAAGCACAAAATCGATATATTATATGGTGGGAGTAATCATAGATTTTTGGGTTATCTTTTAGATGCTGCACAAAATGGGAGAATAAGTGTAACAGGTGCCTTACACTTTCCCACAATCGAGAACCGAGAGTATAGGAGGTTCAACTGGGTTGATGCTTCAAGCACAGTCTGTTCATGATAGTTTGATGTATGTGGTGAATAATAGTGATGCCTTTATTGTTCTCCCAGGTGGCTATGGCTCACTCAATGAGATATTCAACATCACGTCATGGGCTGAGCGGGACTTCCATACCAAACCTATAGGTTTGTTGAATATTAATAATTTCTTCAGCGATTTGCTTGCCTTTCTGGATCAAGGAGTAGATCACAAGTTTATATCTCAGCCATCACGAGATATAATAATATATGCTGATACTGTTGCTGATCTACTTATAATGTTCCAGGTATATATTTCAGTAAAAAATTTGGAAGTCAAAGCTCATCAGCCACAGGCTATTGCTGCCAAACGGAAAAGAAGTTCAGATCCTTTAGATCTTTCATTATAAACCCTTATGCCATGGGGTGGCAGAGTTACGGAGTTTTTATACTCTCGATGTAACACCCCCAAAACCATATGGGAATATTACACGCCGTAAACCCTTTCCGCAAGGATCTACCAGGCTAAACGTCCATAAACAACCAAATACTTGCCCGGCCAGGGTCAAACAATATAATAATACAGACCGTTAAGGTCACTTACACAAAAACACATGCAGATGAGGTCACACAACTCTATCAACAGGGTGACTAACAACATTACCCACACGGGGTTCGAAATACAATACAACGGAAGAGAATCAACTCTAACAATACAAATAAACTCTACCAACTCTCAACTCTTGATTAGTATCGCACTCGTCATCCCCTTGTGCCAATCCTGTGTTGCTCCCCTGAACCTGCATGTACCTGGACGCATAACAGACATCCACCCCCCGAATACTGGGGTTAGTAAAACTCCACTGTTTTACTAGTGCAAGTATCAAACCATACGAAATGTAACAAGCAAATAGCAACTACGAATTTAATACGTAAATCAATTATCAAAATGTTCCCAGAAGCTTTAGAATTTCGAACTCAAGTAAGAGATATTTGAAAAGGAACACATCATCTCGGGATTTTAAAGCGAAATTCTTTTGGACCTCGAGTCCCAATTTACAAAACCTTTTCGTAAACATTAGGGTCTTAGCCCGATTCTCGTTTCAAAGCATACTAAATAATATATCATTATGAGTCCGAGATCCATATTTAAAATGTTACCCGAACAATCAACGCTACACGATCATTGTTCGTACACATCATGTACCGAACTCCGGAGGCCTCGATGGACCTTACCCGACCACACACCTGTTCGTGCACATCATGTACCGAACTCGGAGGCCTCAACGGACCCTACCCGGCCACACACACTGTTCGTACACATCATGTACCGAACTCGGAGGCCTCAACGGACCCTACCCGGCCACAACATCGTTCGTACACATCATGTACCGAACTCCGGAGGCCTCGTCGGACCCTACGGATCACACACCTTGTCCGTACACGTCATGTACCGGACTCCGAGGCCTCGTCGGACCACTACCGGATCACACACTTTGTTCGTACACATCATGTACCGAACTCCGGAGGCCTCGTCGGACCCTACCCGGAACACACACACATCGACACGACACAATTCATAATCATTAAATGTCAAACCATTCCACATTACCTTTGAAATGTACAATCAAGTATGTAAACCAAAACAACACAAATATCATGATCATCACAACGACTCTTAACCAACATAACACACATTCGGTACACAATACATTGAACAACCACGTGTACAACCATCTCATATGTACATCGCAATCGCACAAATGGCACGACGCCTAACACGGATACCAATATATCACTATTATCACAAAGCCTTCAAATTTGGAAAACACAACCAACTCAAGCGGAACATATTTACGGAGGCAAGCAAAATCGTCATACATATCATACGTAATTACTAGTCACAAGATACAAGTCGTATAATAAGATACTTGCCTTAATAACCGCTACCAAACATTCCGAAGAACACGGTTCGACCGGGAAGCTCGGACCCCGAAGAAGACAACGAGCGGAAGGGTTCCACTCGAGTTCTTCACAAGAATTTCGTCCTAAGTCATACCAATGATAAATCAACAATCGTACGATGGATAATAATCATACAACGCCAATCCCCCCTCTAAGACCTTTTGTCGGACACCTTCAAGGCGTTGACTAAGAACTCGACCAAAATAACGAATCGAAACGATCCAACCATGGAATAACAAGGGAAATGATAGAATACATCTAAATAATCATCAATACATCACAAATCTAAGTTATTACGGTTAAATCGGACAAAACGAACAAAACCCCCAATTCACCCAAAAGTAGGGTTTCAAGAATTTACCTTGGATTAATGATGAAGAACAATTGTTGGAGTTGTTATTCCACACCAAAAACTTGATGTATATGAAGTTCTGTTGGATTGATGATGCAAAACGCCCAAAAAACGCCCATAAGATCGCCCAAGAGGAGGAATGAAGGAAGAGATGAAATGAGCATTCATCTCACAAAATCCGCAGAAATAGGCTAATCTGGACTGTGTGCCGCGGCCCAGCATAAGTGTGCCGCGGCACGAGAGTACTGCTCGCCAAACTGGAAAATGAGTGTCAGCTATTTCGACCATAACTCTCTCGTCCGGACTCCTATTGACTCACCGTTTGAACCATTGGAAAGCTAACTTGATGCTCTATAATATTGAAAAGATTCAAAGTCTTTGGAGTTTTCAAGAATTTATGGTGATTCTACAAAGTCGACTCATATTTGGGAAAAGTCGTTTAATAACACCGAACTCAAGAAAACGACACCGAAACCCGAACACGAATACGAATCGAAGATACGGTCACGAAGTACTCGCAAAGACGAATCTAAGGGCTAAGAGAACACAATTCCGACCACCGAAGGCTCGGAATTCAACAACGGAAGTAATTACCCAAAACTTTGGGAAATTACGAAAATGGCCCAAAAGCGTCCGAAAATCACGATACGCGATCGAAACACCAAACCAAAGCTCACAACACGTCTAACAAAGTTAAACGGACTTACGGAAACTCGAAGCAGTAATTTGGACGAGATTCACAAGAATCGAACACGAGTGCGGAAAAGTTGTTAAGAAACACGGAACTCAACAAAACAATACCGAAACGAACTCGGATGACAAAAGTGCGAAATTAATCATTCTCGGAATGATGATACGGTCCCAAGCGAGTCGTCTAAACGGACCTCCGCCGAAAAATAAAATTACCAGAAATCCGAAATTGCGGATATTACATTCTACCCTCCTTAAAAGAAGTTTCGTCCGAAACTTAAATCAAGTAGGGAGAAGCAATATCCGCCAGAAAACTCAACGGGATACACAAGAACCGAAAAAATCGCGCCCAACGGCGAACGTTACAAGCAACGCGAAAGAACATACGACGTGAAAACACGCCCGCGGCGACCATAACAACGCCACCGACAATGATTCAAAACAATAACGAGTAATTAACAACACATCACATGCACACATTTAATCAAAGAAACGCACGCGACAACAAGTCGCACGGACCACAACGACTATGCGGTAGAAACAAATATAGTATTATGATAGAATTCACTCCGATTCTCGTCAACAAGAAAATGTCCGACGTCAAGACACAAAGAATTCAAGATAACAGAAACGAGAATACCGGACATTACATTCTATCCTATTAAAAATAAGTTTCGTCCGAAACTTAAAATAAAACATCATGGTAGAATACAAACAAAACCAAAAGTTCACGCAACAAATAACAATTTCTACACGAATTCTGACCAAGTACGATACACAACTACATCACGGGACACCACCAGGCACTCCCCGAGTAGGAACGAAAACCCAATTCCCGAACATCTTGGCAACGGTCTCACAATGCACTGATCGGTGACCCACTTGGACACACTCGAAACAGTTGACTAACGGTGAACGACAATTCTTCGCAGTACGAGATCAGGCAACAACAGTCAGACAACCCCATTTGAACAACAACGATCGAACAACAATGATCGAGCAACAATGATCAAATAACAATGATCGAACAACAACGATCAAATAACAATGATCGAACAACAATGATCAAATAACAATGATCGAACAACAACGATCAAATAATAATGATCGAACAACAATGATCAAATAACGATGATCGAACAACAACGATCAAATAACAATGATCGAACAATAATGATCAAATAACAATGATCGAATTACAACAGTCGAACAATGACTCCGAAGTCCCCACTTCTACTCCAGGCATTAAAAGAACTCGTAGAAAGTGAAAGATATTACTTCCAAACAAGGCTCACAAGAATCGAACCGAACTCGGGAGGTCACGATGATAAACAGGTCGATCTGAAACAAGGTCACAACCAGTTCGAACGATGACAACTGAGACATCAAACAAGTTCAAAAAGTATCGACGAACACGTGCAAGTCGATAGAATTTAGAAGGAGAAACTCCAGAAGTCAAATATAGTATGGGTATTACATCCGACCTCTTATAAAAGAAATGTCGTCCCCGCAACTCACAACAACGGAAACAAGGTCACAACACAAAAAGCATCCGACAGGAAAATCTCCCATGGGTCTCTCAGAGTCGATCCCGATATCTGTGCTGAAGCGCGAACTACGAAAGTCTCGGTAGCCAATTCGCAAAACTGAATTCGGTGTCCTCGAAGCAGCGTTGCGACGAGAAGGACAATTTACACGTGCATGCCCCGGCACATCACGGTTGAAATACCTCGGCTCGGCATACCGAAAGTACAAATGCTAGATACAATGGGGTATAACGTCGCAAAACAATATAGCGGAGATGCCAACTCAGCACAACAAAGAATCATAACACATATCATATACAACGATTACCATCGTAAAGTAATACACACACAAACACTACAACAACGACGGTATCGTTCGGCGACCTCAACGGCCCGAAAGATAACCAGCACATAATTACAAACATTATGAAACAATCACACATGTACACAAACGTACAAACCCAAGATTCAACAGCTCACACTCGCGCGACAACACGCAAATCACCACGAGGCGATAAACAGTAAACACCAATTCACACCTCTCACAGAGGGCTAGTACAACAAATGCGTGGCAACGCCTCGACGTTCATGCCACCATTTCGATCATACTCGAGAGCAAACATCATAACGACAACGCGAACATCACACATACATACCCAGCCCTCAAATGGGAATAGATAGGTTTTAAAAACGAAAACCTCCTTTTGAAAACAATTTTGGAAACACCGATTGATCTTGAGTATCACCCTTCAAAAAAAAAAAGTACAATCGTGAAACATCGTTATCGAGACTTTGGAAAACTATTTCGCATTCGATAAAAATGAGGACACTTTCTTTTCGTGAAAAACTTTCGGAAATATTCGACCCTCGGGTCTAAGTAAAAGTGTTTCTAAAATATTGGAAATATCTCAAAACATTTTGGTCCTCGAGGTAGAAGAATCTTGAAACATATTGTGGCACCTTGGATGTACCACGAGAAAATAATTTATTTTAAAAGTACGTCTCAAATTTATTTTCTAAGGTACTCAAAGTTTTCAAAGATAATTCAATGGGCTAGAATGCCCAAAAATTTTAGATAATTACACGGAACATTATAGCGCCGTGGGTCCGCCGGAACCCACCAGATAAAAACCATTTACAAAATGCCAAAAGGTCGATGACGGTAATATTTCAAAACTCACAAAAGCCATTTACAAAATACTAAATTCCGTCATAAGAATTTCGCCAAAATGATCAAGGCCATAATGCCAAAAACTCGGTTAAGGGAATTGGTTTTCGAAATAAAACTCGATCGGTAAAATACCGAAAGCCATTACAAAAGAACTCACGCAATGGATAAAAGAAATAAAATCAAACATGCACAAGACAAAGAACACTACTCCTCATATGAGAACGAAAACAGAGTCAAATGATCACATATCACGAAATCAAAATCCATAAGAGGATTCCGTCAATTAACTCATAATCATAAAAATAGCTCGTGTCACACGAGGCACAACACAAAGAAGGGAGACTTACATCCACAGGCCGCACAGAGATGACGGTCGCCCACGATACTAATCTCATCCGACAACATATCCGACACGTTGTGACTACGCACAACTCAACTTGTCACCTGACGACTCGAACGACAAGACAACACATTACTCGACAAACCACGACTCGACTCGACCCGACAGCCTAGGTTTCCGCAACCTAAGCTCCGATACCATAAATGTAACACCCCCAAAACCATATGGGAATATTACACGCCGTAAACCCTTTCCGCAAGGATCTACCAGGCTAAACGTCCATAAACAACCAAATGCTTGCCCGGCCAGGGTCAAACAATATAATAATACGAGGCTAAGGTCACTTACACAAAAACACACAGACCGATGAGGTCACACAACTCTATCAACAGGACTGACTAACAACATTACCCACACAGGGTTCGAAATACAATACAATGGAAGACTGAATCAACTCTAACAATACAAATAAACTCTACCAACTCTCAACTCTTGATTAGTATCGCAGCTCGTCATCCCCTTGTGCCAATCCTGTGACTGCTCCCCGAACCTGCATGTACACGGGCCTTGAACAGACATCCACCCCCCGAATACTCGGGGGTTAATAAAACTCCACTGTTTTACTAGTGCAAGTATCAAACCATACGAAATGTAACAAGCAAATAGCAACTACGAATTTAATACGTAAATCAATTATCAAAATGTTCCCGAGAAGCTTTAGAATTTCGAACTCAAGTAAGAGATATTTGAAAAGGAACACATCATCTCGGGGATTTTTAAAGCAGAAATTCTTTTGGACCTCGAGTCCCAATTTACAAAACCTTTTCGTAAACATTAGGGTCTTAGCCCGATTCTCGTTTCAAAGCATACTAAATAATATATCATTATGAGTCCGAGATCCATATTTAAAATGTTACCCGAACAATCACTGCTACACGATCATTGTTCGTACACATCATGTACCGAACTCCGGAGGCCTCGATGGACCTTACCCGGACCACACACACTGTTCGTACACATCATGTACCGAACTCCGGAGGCCTCAACGGACCCTACCCGGCCACACACACTGTTCGTACACATCATGTACCGAACTCCGGAGGCCTCAACGGACCCTACCCGGCCACAACATCGTTCGTACACATCATGTACCGAACTCCAGAGGCCTCGTCAGACCCTACCTGGATCACACACCTTGTCCGTACACGTCATGTACCGGACTCGGAGGCCTCGTCGGACCTACCGGATCACACACTTTGTTCGTACACATCATGTACCGAACTCCGGAGCCTCGTCAGACCCTACCTGGAACACACACACATCGACACGACACAATTCATAATCATTAAATGTCAAACCATTCCACATTACACCGAAATGTACAATCAAGTATGTAAACCAAAACAACACAAATATCATGATCATCACAACGACTCTTAACCAACATAACACACATTCGGTACACAATACATTGAACAACCACGTGTACAACCATCTCATATGTACATCGCAATCCTGCACAAATGGCACGACGCCTAACACGGATACCAATATATCACTATTATCACAAAGCCTTCAAATTTCGGAAAACACAACCAACTCAAACGGAACATATTTACGGAGGCAAGCAAAATCGTCATACATATCATACGTAATTACTAGTCACAAGATACAAGTCGTATAATAAGATACTTGCCTTAATAACCGCTACCAAACGTTCCGAAGAACACGGTTCGACCGGGAAGCTCGGACCCCGAAGAAGACAACGAACGGAAGGGTTCCGACTCGAGTTCTTCACAAGAATTTTGTCCCTAAGTCATACCAATGATAAATCAACAATCGTACGATGGATAATAATCATACAACGCCCAATCCCCCCTCTAAGACCTTTTGTCGGACACCTTCAAGGCGTTGACTAAGAACTCGACCAAAATAACGAATCGAAACGATCCAACCATGGAATAACAGGGAAATGGTAGAATACATCTAAATAATCATCAATACATCACAAATCTAAGCTATTACGGTTAACTCGGACAAAGCGAACAAAAACCCCAATTCACCCAAAAGTAGGGTTTCAAGAATTTACCTTGGATTAATGATGAAGAACAATTGTTGGAGTTGTTAATCCACACCAAAAACTTGAAGAATATGAAGTTCTCTCGGGATTGATGATGCAAAACGCCCAAAAATCGCCCATAAGATCGCCCAAGAGGAGGAGGAATGAAGGAAGAGATGAAATGAGCATTCATCTCACAAAATCCATGAGAAATAGGCTAATGCGGGTGTGTGCCGCGGCCCGGCATAAGTGTGCCGCGGCACAGTCTGTTGCTCAAAACTGGAAAATGAGTGTCGAGCTATTTCGACCATAACTCTCTCGTCAGGACTCGATTGACTCACCGTTTGAACCATTGGAAAGATAACTTGATGCTCTATAATATTGAAAAGATTCAAAGTCTTTGGAGTTTTCAAGAATTTATGGTGATTCTACAAAGTCGACTCATATTTGGGAAAAGTCGTTTAATAACACTGAACTCAAGAAAACGACACCGAAACCCGAACCTGAATATGAATCGAAGATACGGTCACGAAGTACTCGCAAAGACGAATCTAAGGGCTAAGAGAACACATAATTCCGACCACCCGAAGGCTCGGAATTCAACAACGGAAGTAATTACCCAAAACTTTGGGAAATTACGAAAATGGCCCAAAACGTCCGAAAATCACGATACGCGATCGAAACACCAAACCAAAGCTCACAACACGTCTAACAAAGTTAAACGGACTTACGGGAAACTCGAAACAGTAATTTCGGACGAGATTCACAAGAATCGAACACGAGTGCGGAAAAGTTGTTAAGAAACACGGAACTCAACAAAACAATACCGAAACGAACTCGGATGACAAAAAGTGCAGAATTAATCATTCTCATAATGATGATACGGTCCCAAGCGAGTCGTCTAAACGGACCTCCGCCGAAAAAATAAAATTACCAGAAATCCGAAATTGCGGATATTACACTCGAGACGCACCCCTTTTCTTTTTATGGGTTTCATATGTATTTTCTTTTTCGCGTTTCATATTGTCGAGTGTTTACTGCCTTTCAGCTAGTTTCGATATTTTCACTTCGAGTGTTGTGTGCTTCTTCAGCAATAATAAGACCATCTTTTGCTTTTATGCAAATACAATATTTTCACAAATATGTTATATATGTTTCCCCATGAATATTGTCAATCAATATGATTTCAATGATCCCACCATGTAATATAATCAACATGGAATTTATTGAGCAATTATTTTCCAGTGAGTTTTCCATATCACTTGTCAAATGATCCCATCATGCAGTTTGCATGGGATTTTCTTTAATTAATCGGTGATAGCTTATGGCGTCACTTGCTCAATTTTCTCCATTCGTGTTTAATCATGGAGATCGGATATTATATCCATCAACTGCTTCTTCTTCGAGAGTAGGATCATTGATCAACTACTTCTTCAGAGTAGGATTTATTTCTTTCAACTGCTTCTTCTTCGAGAACAGGATTTAGATAATCTATCAACTACTTCTCCAGAGCATGATTTATTTTTATCAACTGCTTCTTCTTCGAGAGCAGGATTTATGAACCATTCATGTGGTATAACCAACCACGATGGTGATATATAATATATAAATTGCGTACATGTAAAACTATCCGTCTTGTGATAATTGAACTCATCACATGGGAGGTATTATAATTGTATAAAATAAACACAATAAATATGTGGTTTTAAACCACCACTTTGAGATAAGTAAGAGATATAATTTAAACTGCAAAATAATTAACTGCTTCTACCAGAGCAGGATCGTCCAATCAATTCCTCAAAATAGTCATCAAGGTATAGGTCGAAATATCGACTGCCGTTAATAGCAAGTAAAATGGTATAAATCTTTGCGATTTCCGGAGTTGGATATTAATTCGTACATTTTAATAAATTTAATAATGACATATATGAAAAGAGTTAATACTCATATCAATATTAGTGTCAAATTGAAGCTCTCGTGAAATGGGTCACGATGGTATCAAGAAAAATTAATTCTGATATCATATGTATCTTATATTTAAGAAAAACGAATGTATGATTCAATAAATTAAAAGAATATTTTATATATATTATTTTATTTATTTATTATATATTTTTTTTGGTTTCCGTAATGAATTGGTTTCAATTTGCGGACAACTTGTTTTGCTGTCTTTTTCCCCCTTTTTTTATTTTTTTTTATTTTTTTTATTTATTCTTTTAATTATTCGTTTCTTTTGGTTTCTTCTTCCCCGTGACTTCTCCTTTAACCCTCTTCTTTTTTTTTTTTTTTAAATCTGTAATACACACATGTTCACACGAGGAGTACCTCAAACCCAGAAGAGAACTCCCCCTCGCGCGGCAGAACGGACACGAAGAATGAGATCCAAACCACGTGTCTATGCACCCAACGTGAAACACATGGATGCACCGCGGCAGCATGCGGATTTCCTCTCCGGCGGCGAACTTTGCCAGGCAAATGGCGCAGTCGGAGAGCTTCTCCGCCCGATCCGACAGCTCATCTTCTCCGGCGGTCTTTTTCAGCAGTGAATTCAGAACTTTCTTTTTTTGAGGCTTTTGTTAGCGGCAGTCGCAGACGGCGGAGCGGATGTTAACGTCCTGCCGCCGATGCGGCGGATCCAGGAGCAGCGCGAGACTGCGACGAGGCCGAGCTCGCAGATGAGCGTGCCGCGAGGATTACAACGAAGTCGGAGTCTAGTGTTGCGAAGGCCAGTGGTGGTTCCTTTGTCGACGGCGGAGGTGTTGACGGCGGCGGCGAATACCTTCAACAATACTTTTTTTTTTTCTGCAGCCATCAGTTCCTTCGCAATAAAGAGAAGTTGAGTGGTCAATGAATTGTTTCTGCAACTGAGCCACAGTCTCCATAGCTCTGTGTTCTTCAGTGTTTCGTTCTTTTTAGTCACTTGCAGCAGATCTCATTTCAATCAAGTATATAACTGTTGGATGTTTGTTTTTCGAAAATTAGAAGATGATATTGGTGAAAGAACAAAAACCGGAATTTTTCTTTGTAGAGAGATCTTGAGATTTTTTTTTTTGTAATAATTCGATTTCTGATACAGAGGTTCATCCAGGGGATGCAACTGTAGAGCATACTTTCATCATATTACTCAGTTGGATAGAGTCGTGCTGATAACGTGTTGTAAAATCGAAATAATAGAGAGAGAAATTAGAGAGAGAATAGAGAGAATGATTCTCAGGTATATTTTTCATTAAAAACTGAAGTCCTATTTATAGAAAAACTTCAGATGGCACAATCGTAATTAAATAATTACATTAGGGGCATAATAATCATTCACACTATATAAAAACAAAAGAGTAATTGAAATGTCATTTTCAAGTATATTATAACAGTATCTAAATTTTAGAGGAAATTGTACGACTAATATTATAAATGACTCCAAATACCCCAAACAGCCAATCAACAACAATATAAAATTTAGAAGCGTTACCAGGGTTTCGCTCTTAAAACTAAAACCCTTCTTCCCACCGCCGTCGACCTTTGTTTCTCTCCACCGTCCGGGACTCCTCTTCCCCGGCATTATATTGTGCTTTATTTCCCGATACGTATCCTCCGCTATCTCTTTCGCTTTTCTAACACGTTTCCTAGTAAAAGTGACTAATGGGAATTTTTGAACCATTTCGTGCAATTGGGTATATAACGTCTCATGTGCCGTTCTATGCAGTACGGTCTGGTACCGAAACATTTGTCACCGTTAGCGTCGGCAAGGCCTTCCAAATTTACAACGTATTTTTTCTTCTCAACGTTTTCAGCAATTTACTTGTGTGAATGATTTTTCGTTTATTTCTCAATGAAGATTGTAACGTTTGTTGTGTCACGATTTATCCATCCCGATAGGCGATCGACTATAAGGCCGAGCGACCAAGTCAACTCCAGTCAAACTATGGCTAGCTCGCCAAGTCGAAGATATCAAACCACCATCAGGTACCTAGCGATCGACTCCCAAGGAGATCACCCTTTGGCAGCTGGCGATCTACTCTAGTGAAAGGCTAAGGGCAATCGACCTACGCCCCGAGCAGAGACGATCGCCCGTCAAAGTCATCAAGGACTGGATCTCAGAAAAGCACCCACATGCAGATCCATCAAAGGCGCTGACATACGAGATCTTCGCTGACAGACGAGATCTTTTACTGACAGACAAGACCTTTGACCATAACTTGTCACCTACCCCACCTACCGGCATGCGCGCCGAAAGTTGTCAGTGGGACCACCCGTGACAGCAACTCAGGACGCGTGTAGGCGTCTCATTGGACTGCACGGTTGACTGCCAGCAACTCCTGCAGACTTTAAGGGGACAAGCCCATGTGCTAAAAGACGATCGCCCGATTATTATAATACGGAAAAGGCGATCGCCCGGCATATCCAAGTCCTATAAATAGAGAACCTCCTCCTGCTGGAAAAAGGTTCGGAGTTCATTCCACCAACGGTTCCGAATTCATTTGACTTACGTTCAGAACTCATTCTCTCATATTCCGAATTCATTCACGGAAATACTGAAGAACACACATATCATCAAGCTCCCGACTATCTCACCGGAATCCATCTCAGGACTTCTCTCTCCAAATCTCTCGTCCAGAAGACGATCGGCAGAACCAGCAAGTCTCCACTAGACAGATTCCAAGAGATTCTTAAGCCCAGGAGCCCAAGCATCCAGCTAAATACTCGTCGTGAGAGACCGTCGATCTCTCTCCGCCGCGACTGTTCATCTCCTTTGTTACAAGAACTCACAGAGCATCAAATCTGGTTCTTCCGGCAATCTACACGCTCACTAGCTAAGATAACAAGAATCTTTACACTCATTGTAATTGTATTCTTATATTAGTACTTGTATCCCCGAATATTGGTATTAATAATATCTCGCGAGAGCATTCAAGCCCGGGACTAACAACCCCGGCAAATCTTGTGTTATTTATCTTTCTCACGGAAGTGCTCTTGCATTTGTTTGCTATCCCATACATTCCAGCAATATCTATCTCCGGATAATATTTTGGGTAGCAACAATTGGCGCTAGAGGAAGGGCATCTAACCCTCACATTTTTATTTCTACCGTCCCGAAGAACACTCACTGTTCTCGGGGCATATACTTGAAGTGACACTCACTGCACTTCAAAGAAAACCTTCAGAATCATGACATCCGCCGGTACATCGAAGTAAGCCGCTCTCCGAACCGCCGGACACCATATCCCGGCTCAGTCCGAACCCCAGCCGACGACGGGGGGAAGCCGCAGCAACGCGAGACTCTCGATCCCGCATCCGAGAGATGGCCCCAACCTCTCACTCGATCAGTTCCAAATCGAGGAACAGATCGAGGAGGCTATGTCCATCCTGGAGGAGCGACGGAGAGCATGCGCGTCGCCCGCGATAACTCCCTCGATCATCCGCCGCATGGGAAAACGGAAATTCAGCGGGCTACTGAATGAGCGATCGTCAGAAAGCCCCAATTCGCGAGGAAAGGCTCTCGCACGACCGGACGGATCCATATTCAATCGCTTGGGCCGCGACCCATCCTGGCGACCGGGGCATTCTGTTTCCAACCTTGAAAAGACGGAATCCGAATCCGTCACCAGGAGTTCGGCCTACCCACCTCACAGCCGAACGCAGGTCAGCCATCTGACTCCCGCCCCGATCGCCAGGGGATCAGTACTCAATCGCCTCATCTCCCGCTCCGAGCGCCGAGCCGCAAGCAGTCAGGCCACGGCGATGGCCGCCATACAACGCCAGCTCGACGAGATGAAAGCACTCTTAGACACTGGGGCAAGCGCCAGCAAAAAGATCACCGGGCCGACCGAGCCACTCGCGGTCCACATCGAGCTTGCCCCCATACAACCAACGATCGCTCCTCCCAAAACACCTCTGTATGAGGGGAGATCGGACCCCGAAACCCACCTGAGTAAATTCCGAATCTACATGACTGGGTGTGGGGCATCTGACGCAACCAAGTGCCGGATCTTCCCGTTAACATTGGGCGAGCTGGCCCATAGGTGGTACGTCTCACTACCACCACGATCAATCACCTCCTTTAAGAAACTGGCGAATGACTTCACGTCATACTTCGCCAGCAAGGTCGCCAGACCAAAAGGCCCCCACCGCGTGATAAAAATCAAGCAGGGGAAAGACGAGTCAGACACAGATTACATCGACTGGGTAGACGAAATCATCCTCACCGGCGAACCCATCAGTGACGAGCTCGCTCTCTATTCGGTCATGGGGGGATTCCGCGGACACTCTCCCATGTTTAGACATCTCTCCAAGGATATTCCCCCAACTTACGCGATCTTCCGCGCTAAAGCTGCCAACTTTCTGGCCAGGCAAAGGCTACTCACCCTCCACCTAGGCGAGGAAATGCCACCTCCTGTCCAGAAGATAGCGATCGCCAAAGCAAAGAAGGCGATCGCCAAGCCACCCGGAGATCTCAAGGCTTTCGAGGACATGGAAGCCCATCTCCTCCTTACATTCAATCGAACTCCGGCACATATTTTCTATGCCATCAAGGGGCACGAAGAGCTCAAAAAGCCAAAGGCGATAAGGGACCACGGTCACCTGGACAACAATCAATATTGTGCCTACCACAAGAGTCCCGGCCACAGCACCAACCAATGCCGCGACCTCCTCAAACAGCTCTGGAGATTGTTCAAGGAAGGCAAGTTGGACAGCTTATTGGCCTAGCTAAAGCCCTTACCAATCTCTATACACGATCGTCCGAGTCGAACACAAAACAGGCTGGAGAGCTCATACGAGCCGACCCCTAGATCAACCTCGGCGACCGTCTCTACATGCTTTAATCAAGAGAAGGGAACCTCGGAAGTCTCCCCGATCTCCATCCTTATTTAGGAAACTGGAGGACTCGATCGCCATCTACAGTTCACCATCTAACGTGATGGACTAAGGCACGAGATCGCCTCCCCCGCACAACGTACACCGTCGAAGGTCGGCATCTGCATGACGATCCAAGGTGGAAGACTGCATTCGTGGTCCTGGTGGTCGATGGAACCGACTGCTTAGGCCATGCAAGGTCCCTTTGGGCCAAGATCGCCCGCCCTTCGTTTAAATACGAGGCCGGCGTAGCCTGAGGGCCCTCCAAAATTAATCAGTTTAACACGATCGCTCGCCCTCAAAGGTTCATCATCTAACATGGTGAACCCGGACAATGCGACGTGCCACAACCCCCGTCTCAACGTACACCGTCGAGGTTCGCCATCTTCATGGTGGGCCGAGGTGGAAGCAGAGCTAAACAAGCCGCGGGCGTGGAGTTGAATCATCCGACGCTGCCCCGCGCAAGGACTCCTCTAGACCGAGACCGCACGCCCTTCGTTTAAATACGAGGCGAGGCACAGCCTAGCAGAGGACCCTCATAATAAAGTGAGTCGCGAGACACTCAATGTCTTCGCGCATCAAGACATGATCAGGGAGTCGGTCCATCGAACTCCGCGATCGTGCACGGTTCCTCAAGACGGACGACCGTCCCCGAGGATTCGACAAAGTTAAAGACCGCTCACTCAACGAATTATTTTCATCCCCTTACTTCCGCTAAGTGAATAAAAACAAGGGGCAATAAGAGTGCGGACTACCTATACGACGATCGTCGCTATTCAACAACATACGAAGGTCGTCATTTTTAGCAAGTTGTGCAGCGATTGAATTTGTTGTAAAGTTATCTTTATGAGTTTATCAATTCATTCGGAACTACCCTCGCAACGATCTCTCCTCACACATTTGTACAAAGTCAAACAAAGACTCAAAAATAACCATTCATTCAAGTGATAAGTCAGAAATCCAAACGTTCATTTCATTACTTGAAAAATCAGAGTACATGGTCGCCCGTAGGCCTAAGTTCTACAAAAGAAAGCTACAAAACTACAAGGAAGTAAGCTAAAAAAAAAAAAAAAAAACGTCAAAAATGAAGCACCTCAGGCCCCTGCCTGGCCTTCGCCATCAGCATTCGGCGCGGTCCCCTCATCTTCCGGAGCGTCGGGATGAGCAAGATTGGCCGGAGACGGATACCAGCTCAAATCCACGCCGATGTCCGCAAGATCCAAGATCGGCAAGGAGAAAGCTGAATGGAGAGGATGCTCCATCGCATACGCCTTGAAGTTATCGGCAAGAGGCCCGACCTCCAAACCTCCCTTCTTAGCCGCTCGGATCGAGTCGGCGAACGCCAAATAATAGGCGAACTCGCTGACATACTCCAAGTTTTGGAAGGGATCGGCCTTGGTTGCGTCAACCTCTCCTTTCAGCTCCGCCATCGCCTGTTGCGACCCCTGGAGCTCAGCCTCCCTCGCAGCAACTTTTTCCCTCGCCTCCGCTCATTTGGTCAACCGAGCGATCGTCACCTTCTCGCGATCGGCCTCCTCTTCAAGAACCTTCATACTGGACGGCATTCTGCATCTTGTCCCGAAATCGGTCAACCGCCAGACGATATTGCTCAGTTTCCTTCTTCTCCAGCTCAAGCTCATGGCTCGCCCGCTTGGCCGCCTCCAGAGAGTCCTTCTCCATCGCCGCGATCTTATCAGCAAACTTGGCGTTCTCTTTCCGAGCCGCCTCGAGATCTGCCTGCAGGCGAATAGTGGAGGGCCGCCCCTCAAACTCCTGAGCAGCCTGGACAGCCATGGTCGCCGTCTGAAGAGAAAGGGCGAGAACAGCGTGCATCAAACTCCCCGATCGCTGACGAGCGATCGCATCCAGATCGGTCGTCCATGCCTTCGTGTCACGGGGCGCTTATAGTTTGTATATAATGTACGCGCACCGTGCGGCTAGTAGTCAGTTTACCCGACTACGTCCGCCTAACTCGTTCGAGCGTTGGGGCTAATGCGACGCAATCACGCCGAGGCGTTTTAGTGGCACAGCAAAATTGAAGACGAAAATCGATTTGTATTAATACAATGAACGATTACAATAGGCAACAATGATTACAAGCATACACGGATAGGAGGGTCTCAGCAAACTAGCCAATTCGTACTACAACTCTTCAGTACACTCTTCCCCCCTATAATAGGCTTAGAAAAATAAAGGCTAATGATAACAGTGGATATTGAAAAGCTGAGCAACCACTAACTAGCTATTACAACACTAATTAGCTATTACAACACTAACTAGCTATTACAAGGAAAAATAAAGTAAAGCCCTACACTATAGATGATAACTTGAAGTGCGATGAGGCTCTGCGTCCCACAAAGCTGCAAGTGGGCCCCATGAATGGCCGTTGATCAGGTAATACCGTCTGGGGTCGCGGGCATCCCGTGACAGCACTCCCCCCTCTGAGTTGGTGACGTCCCCGGCGCCATAGATGTGAGATAAGCATCCAGTAGGGGTTGAAAAGCTTTAAGTGTTATCGCCCTCTCCCAAGTGTTTTCTTCCATACTGCAGCCCTTCCATTTCACCAAATATTCTTTGTATAGCTTCTTTCTCTGCCCTGCATCACGGTGGTCGATAATAGCTTCGGCCACCCTCTTCCCCAAGTTGCGTAGTTTCTGTTGTGGACGGTTGGGCAGGTTGCGTGTGGTGTCCTCTTTGTCTGCCTGATATGGCTTGAGTTGGCTGACATGAAAGACATTATGAATGCGCCACCACTGGGGTAACTCAAGCTTGTAGGCTACATTTCCGACTCTTTTGAGAATGCTTAGGGGCCCAATATATTTCTGCATTAGCCGCGAATCTCTCCCCCGTGTTGCCCTGGAGGAACTCTGGTTCGGGATCTTCACCATCACCTTGTCACCCACACAGTATTCAACAAAGCGGCGTTTAAGATCAGCATATTTTTTCATCCGCTTTTGAGCCTTCTCCAGGTAGCCACGGGCCAAATCAAGATTTTGTTCCCATTCAAGGGAAAATGTTTGTGCCGAAGTAGGCCTGGCATTTTGTGGAACAGTATCAATATTGTGCGGGAGGAGTGGCTGCTGCCCATTACAAATTTCAAAAGCACTCTTATTGGTGGTAGAGCATTTTTGAGCATTGAAACACAGTTGAGCAACATCCAAGAGCTTCACCCAGTCCTTCTGATTAGTGCTCACAAAATGTCGAAGATATTCCTCCAACATTGAGTTAAATCTTTCAGTTTGGCCATCAGACTGTGGGTGGAAGCTAGAGCTCATATTCAACTTGGAACCGAGTAGTTTGAAGAGCTCGGTCCAAAAGCTACTAGTAAACCGGGTGTCTCGGTCACTAACAATGTCCCTCGGCAGTCCCCAATACTTAACAATATGCTTGAAAAAGAGCTGAGCTGTCTCTTCCGCCGAAATTGTCTTGGGTGCTGCTATGAATGTAGCGTATTTGGAGAACCGATCTACCACAACAATAATGGCATCAAGATCCCCAACTTTTGGTAGACTGGTGATATAATCCATTGAAACACTTTCCCAAGCCCTGACAGGAATGAGTAGTGGTTCCAGCAAGCCTGCCTTCTTTTGTCGATCAGGTTTATCTTGTTGGCACACCAAGCAGGTGCGGACAAACATCTCAATGTCGTCCCGCATTTGGGGCCAATAGTAAGCTCGTTGAACTAAGGCCACAGTGCGCTCCTCTCCTGGGTGGCCCGCCCAGAGAGTGTCGTGACATTCCGCAATAATAGTTTTCCTCATATCGCCGCCTATAGGTACATAGAGTCGTCTCCCCTTGGTCCATAAGAGACCATCCTCTAGCCAAAATCTTCGTGTTATACCCTGGCGGATAAGATTTACCAAACATTGAGCCGCTTCGTCGGCTCCCATTAGTTCTCGTATTCGATCTTTTAATAGAGTGGTCACCTGACTCGAGGAAAGTGCTGCCAGCACTTGTAGAACAGCCAGGTCGGATATGCGGCTCAGGGCATCCGCCACCTGATTACTAGAACCGGCACGATACTCAATCACAAAGTTGAACTCGGACAATAGTTCCTGCCATCTCGCTTGTTTCCCGGTAAGCTTTGGCTGGGATAGAAAGTGACTAACAGCAGTGTTGTCAGTTTTTACAATAAACGGCAACCCCAATAAGTAATGTCTCTAAAGTCGAAGGCAATGGACCACTGCTAAAAGCTCTTTCTCATGCACCGTGTAACGCCTCTCGACATCCTTAAGTTTCTTACTCTCGAAGGCAACAGGATGGCCATCTTGCACCAAAACTCCTCCTAGTGCAATATCTGAAGCATCTATTTCAACCACAAAAGGTTTGGATAGATCCGGTAGTGCGAGGACCGGGTCTGTTAGGATGGCCTTTTTTAAGTTGTCGAAGGCAATTTGGCATTCCGGTGACCAATTCCAAACTTCCGTCTTTCTCGTCAAATCGGTTAGGGGTCTTGCTATTCCGGCATACCCCATCACAAATCTTCTATAGTAATTCTCCAACCCGAGAAAAGACCGTACTTCATGTACATCGGTTGGTGGTTTCCATTCTTGAATTGCTCGTATTTTTCTCGGATCCATACGAATATTGCCACACTCAACGATATGACCCAAGAAACTGATCCGCTTCTGGGCAAATGAGCACTTCGACAGCTTAACATATAGTTCGTGCTCACGAAGCCTAGTAAGAACCATTCTCAAATGTTCCACATGTTCTCCCAAGGTTCGGCTGTATATAACAATATCATCCAGGTATACCACGACAAACTCGTCCAAGAACCCTTGGAGAACTTGATTCATCAAGGTGCTAAAAGTTGCTGGGGCGTTTGTTAGGCCAAAGGGCATGACCAAGAATACGAAGGCCCCATAACGTGTGACAATCGTCGTTTTTACCTCATCTCCCTCCTTGATGCGAACTTGCCAATAACCCGATCTCAGATCGATCTTTGTATAGTACTCCGCTCCACTGAGACGGTCGAAGCAATCTGCTACGAGCGGAATAGGATACACATTCTTCACCGTAATTTTATTTAGAGCACGATAATCACAACACAATCGCAGAGTTCCGTCCGACTTTTTCTGAAAGAGAACAGGAGCTCCATACGGTGATTTCGCCGGTTGGATCATACCACATTCCAACATCTCTTTTAACTGTTTTCTGAGCTCCACAAGCTCAGGTTGCGACATACGATAAGGGGCTCGGGCAGGAGGTTTTGTGCTCGGCACCAACTCGATCTCATGATCGACCGCCCTCTTAGGTGGAAGCTTCCGAGGCAATTCATCGGGCATAACATCTTCAAACTTGTTTAGGAGGTGCTTCACAGCATCAGGGATAGGACCTGACAACTCCTCTACTTCGTCGAATTGCAAGGCGCACAGGAAGGACGGTTCCCCATGCCTGCATCCCTTCTTGAATTGTAACGCGGATAGGTTACTTTGCCCTTGGGTTGCGCTAATTGTTGGGATAATATGTGGTTTATCCCCCAAAACCAAGAGTGCATCGGCACACGGCATGACTAGGGTTTGAGTGTCACGCATATACTCGAGCCCGAGTATTAATTTGTAGTCATCCATCTCCACAACAGATAGGTCGGCCCTACCTTCGAAGGCTCCTACCTTAATTCGAACAGCCTTGGCAATCCCCGCTATTAGTTTTGCCGGAGAGTTTACGGCTTTAACTCGACCCGCTCCTTTCTCTAACAACAGTCCAAGTCTCTCCACTTCGGTGCTCGCCAGATAATTATGGGTGGCACCCGAGTCTATCATAGCACGAATATTTTTCCCATTTATTTTAACATCAACAAACATTAATCCCTTCTTTTTCTTATCGGGACCACCTGTCGTGAGAGCAGGTACGGGTTTTCTAGCTTTTGTCGGCACTCTTACCTTAGCTGTCACCTGATGGGTTAACGAGTTCACCATTGATTTATGGCCCCAAGGTTTTCCTCATCTTCCGATCTTCCTTCCTCATCTGGAACTTGCAACTCTTCTTTCGGTTGCGAACTCGATTCTGCGGCGCTTGTTATGGCGCTCAAAAGTTGCCTCTTTGGACAATTAGTGAGAAAATGAGGCCCATCACATAGGAAACATTTAACGATCCGTTGGGAAGGGGCCTGCTGACCTTCTGTAGGTTTGCTACGATTCGTGCTCCCATATGAACTTCCTTGAGTATAGGTTTGCCGATCCCCTACACTCCGACTCAAGTTAGGTTTGAACGGTCTTGGCATTACACTTCGGGACGGTGTCATGTTTGTTGTTACGGGACGATCCTTTCGAGGTTCCGACGTGTAATCCATTAATCTTTCTGCCGCTCCCATGGCGGTACTGAGGTCTGTGACTCGTTGGCGCAGAAGCTCCGTACGAGCAAATGGTTTCAACCCTTCCAGGAACGTAAACAACCGGTCATTCTCCGACATATCGCTAATGTGTAACATATGTGTCGAAAATGCCTTCACGTAATCTCGAATAAGACCGGTGTGCTTCAAATCTCGCAAGGCCCTTCTTGCATTGTACTCGACATTCTCTGGGAAGAATTGTTGCCTGATGGCTTCTCGCAGTTGTTCCCAAGTGTCAATTCTTACTCGTTGAGCCTGAATGTCCGCATATTTGGTGCGCCACCACAATTTGGCATCATCGATCAAATACATTGTGGCGGTTGACACCTTTCTCGCTTCGTCCAAAACATTAGCGGCATGGAAGTATTGTTCCATGTCGAATAAGAAGTTCTCAACTTCCTTGGCATCTCGGGTTCCACTATAGGAACTTGGTTCGGGGATCCGAATTCTCGTAATAGGTTCTTGAGCAACATGGGGTGTGTTGTTCATCGCTCTTTGAAGCAATCCAATCTGGATACTCATTGCTTCCATCTCGCGTCTCATTTCAGCCGTATTGTTGGCTCCCATTGCCTCTGCAAGGGTTCGGCAGACTTCTCTGCATTCGCCCAACTGGGCTCGGAGGTCTTCATTCTCCGCCTCGAGGGTCTCGACCTTCTCCTCCAAGGTCTCGACAACATATCTCAATCTAGAGCACTCTTGCTCTAGATTATCGAATTGGGCTTTAGAGGCCTCGGCCTCTTTCCTCTTTCCGTCATCCTTTTTCTTGCCCTGCTTTCTAGGGACTTCCGTCTCGTTACCCGATTCCATTCTTTCGACCTTGACCGGGCTCCGGTACCACCATCACGGGCGCTTATAGTTTGTATATAATGTACGCGCACCGTGCGGCTAGTAGTCGGTTACCCGACTACGTCCGCCTAACTCGTTCGAGCGTTGGGGCTAATGCGACGCAATCACGCCGAGGCGTTTAGTGGCACAAAGAAAATTGAAGACGAAAATCGATTTGTATTAATACAATGAACGATTACAATAGGCAACAATGATTACAAGCATACACGGATAGGAGGGTCTCAGCAAACTAGCCAATTCGTACTACAACTCTTCAGTACACTCTTCCCCCCTATAATAGGCTTAGAAAAATAAAGGCTAATGATAACAGTGGATATTGAAAAGCTCAGCAACCACTAACTAGCTATTACAACACTAATTAGCTATTACAACACTAACTAGCTATTACAAGGAAAAATAAAGTAAAGCCCTACACTATAGATGATAACTTGAAGTGCGATGAGGCTCTGCGTCCCACAAAGCTGCAAGTGGGCCCCATGAATGGCCGTTGATCAGGTAATACCGTCTGGGGTCGCGGGCATCCCGTGACACTTCGGCAGAGCAGAAGCAGCCTTGCTAACGTATGGAGGAATGTCGCAGGAATGGCGAGGAGATCGACTCGCTAGGAAATCCACGACCATCGGCGGGCAAGACGGATCTGCGCGACGGATCCTGCATCAAAACAACTAAGTTAATACAACTCCTACGCAGATGCAATTTTCAACACAAAAATGCTATCTACCTCTCAGCCTTCTCGGGATCCCGACCGAAATACGGTTTCCCTCGAGGGGTCTCAGCATCCGCGATCGCCATCTCCCGCATAAAAGCCGCAGAGGGCGGCTCACTCTCCGGAGCAACGATGGTGATCGGAGGCGCGGCGATCGTCACTTCATCGCCCGGGGCAGGAACCGAAGTTTCTTCCGGCCTCGGCCTCTTGCGATTCGCTCGAAGCCCCCCCTCCAGAACTCCCTCCTCAGCCACGACCGGCTCCACGCGAGGCTCCGCCTCCGGAACTATAGGCAACGCAATGGGTGGGGCCCGAGACGACCTCTTATGGCGAAGACGGCCTAGAACTCCTGGGTTCGACATGGCGATCTCCGTCGGAGGCTCCAAAAAGCGAGGAAAGCGAACCTCTGCAGTTAAGACGATCGATCAACAGTCAGATACTGTCCTCAAGTAAGGCGATCGCCTAGAAATTGAAGGTCGCAGAAACTCATACCTGGCACCGAGAGATGTCTCGGGAAGCGGAATAGTCGAGCCGACAACCAACGACTCTCCTTATTGATCCGGGTGGCGTCAAGGTCGTCGTCCGACAAGCTCCTTATCCGCTCCCAGACGACGAGAAAGTCAAAAGGCATCTCCTCGATCGCCGGAATGTGAAAACCTGCAAAACCGAAATCAAATTAGATCAGTCCAAAATGCATCCGAACGAAGGGAGAGTCTAAACCCTTACCGGGATTCCTCTCCCGAAACTCAGTGGGGATCTCCAGCTCGCCCGTAGGATTGTCGCTCGCCGAAGCTCTCCACTTTCCGGCAACCCAGAACCACTTCGTCTGATCGCCCCTCATCTTATTCGGGACTCCATGAATTACTCGACCAGATCGACCTTGAATATGGTAACCGCCGACCAACCCTTTATGAGCCGTCATTTTGAACAAATGGTTCATCTCCAGCGGCGATGGGAGGCGGTACAGGCGGTGACCGCCGAAAAGGGTGAGAGTGCAGTTAATTTGGAGCCAGGCGTTCGGCGTCAGCTGAAGTGGCGCCACATTCCAAGCGGCCAACAGATGGGAGACAGCAAAGGATAGCGGGAAGCGCAGCCCGGCCTCCATAATCGCCTCATTTACGGCGACCATACCCATCGGAGGCTGGTCGGCTCGTTCATTCTCCGCCGGCGCGAACATGTCCACATCTGAAGGAACATGGAATCTTGTCCTCCAGACGGCCAGATCTTTCCTGGTCGTCGAACTCCGTATCTGGCCAAGCGACCACAACGATCGCTGCGCAACCCGGTACTGCGACCGTTTGGGAAGCACATAGGGGTAGGTGACCGAGTATCCCCGGAAATCGAATCTCGGAGTAGGACCGGCCAACTTCTCCATTATTTCAGCAAAGGCCTTATTGGCCCGACCAAAAGCGCTATGTTGCTCCCAGTAAGCCTTAATCGCCAAATCTCTCTCAATCTGCGATCGTCTTTCTTCAGCAGCCGTCTCCTTGGCAACATCAGCCTCATTGAATAAAGCCTCGACTTCAGCCGGGTCGATTCTGGCCCGAATAGCTTCAGTCGCCGTCTCCAGGTGGAAGACGGAAGAAGATTCTCCCCGGACAGTCGATGTCCCGGAGGCAGAACTGGTACCCGCTCCACGTGATGATGAGGTTCCGGCCATTCTCAAAGACAGATAAGGAGAAAATGATTTTTCTTACCCGAAAGTGAAATCGAACGACGGTCGGCACTAAGATCTTCAGAAAATTCGACAGCAAGTCCTTCTTTCTCCAATAAGTACGCGTGAGTGTGAAACTGCAGCACCGCCCCCCTTTTATAGGAGAAGGCAGGGACTCGTTTGCAATAAGGGAAAACCTCAGGGGTCGGATCTCAAACGACGCATTAATTGACCCCCTCGAGACCCGCGTACGCGTCTTTTCAAGGACGCGTCACCCGAGGAGTCATTAATGACCGTTGGCATCCTCCAATAGAAACCCGGCACGTGCGCGGAGACTTTTCCACACCCAGTGTTTTTTCCCGCGCGGTTTAGCGGCCAGCCAGGTCGTCCGAACCCAGAGTATATCAGCTCAAAGCCGATCGCCAGTTCAGTTAAACACAAAGTCGCTCGTCAAAAGTTCAGCGATCGCCAAGAGAGCCACCTCACCCCACGTTTCCAACGTATGAGCGAGCTGGGGGGCAATTGTTGTGTCACGATTTATCCATCCCGACAGGCGATCGACTATAAGGCCGAGCGACCAAGTCAACTCCAGTCAAACTATGGCTAGCTCGCCAAGTCGAAGATATCAGACCACCATCAGGTACCTAGCGATCGACTCCCAAGGAGATCGCCCTTTGGAAACTGGCGATCTACTCTAGTGAACGGCTAAGGGCAATCGACCTACGCCCCGAGCAGAGACGATCGCCCGTCAAAGTCATCAAGGACTGGATCTCAGAAAAGCACCCACGTGCAGATCCACCAAAGGCGCTGACATACGAGATCTTCGCTGACAGACGAGATCTTTTGCTGACAGACAAGACCTTTGACCACAACCTGTCACCTACCCCACCTACCGGCATGCGCGCCGAAAGTTGTCAGTGGGACTACCCGTGACAGCAACTCAGGACGCGTGTAGGCGTCTCATTGGACCGCACGGTTGACTGCCAGCAACTCCTCCAGACTTTAAGGGGACAAGCCCATGTGCTAAAAGACGATCGCCCGATTATTATAATACGGAAAAGGTGATCGCCCGGCATATCCAAGTCCTATAAATAGAGAACCTCCTCCTGCTGGAAAAAGGTTCGGAGTTCATTCCACCAACGGTTCCGAATTCATTTGACTTACGTTCAGAACTCATTCTCTCATATTCCGAATTCATTCACGGAAATACTGAAGAACACACATATCATCAAGCTCCCGACTATCTCACCGGAATCCATCTCAGGACTTCTCTCTCCAAATCTCTCGTCCAGAAGACGATCGGCAGAAGCAGCAAGTCTCCACTAGACAGATTCCAAGAGATTCTTAAGCCCAGGAGCCCAAGCATCCAGCTAAATACTCGCCCTGAGAGACCGTCGATCTCTCTCCGCCGCGACTGTTCATCTCCTTTGTTACAAGAACTCACAGAGCATCAAATCTGGTTCTTCCGGCAATCTACACGCTCACTAGCTAAGATAACAAGAATCTTTACACTCATTGTAATTGTATTCTTACATTAGTACTTGTATCCCCGAATATTGGTATTAATAATATCTCGCGAGAGCATTTAAGCCCGGGACTAACAACCCCGGCAAATCTTGTGTTATTTATCTTTCTCACGGAAGTGCTCTTGTATTTGTTTGCTATCCCATCCATTCCAACAATATCTATCTCCGGATAATATTTTGGGTAGCAACAACGTTGTCTAATTTTATTTTATAGCAGTGCGCGAAGCTCAATTTAGTTCTAGTCGGTAAGGTTTTGTTCCTCCTATTTGCAGTTTTTTATTTGTTTCTTAGTTTTTTTTTTTAATTTAAAATGCATTTAGAGCAGGTTCAACTGAAAACGTGGTTTCTTTTTTTCTGATTATACTAGCTTTATTGTTCAAGAAGTTATAAGATTATCCATTTATAATTTCTCTTGCCCGATATTTGATACGAATCGGTCAACATCATCAAATACAAAAAAGAAGATTATCCGACCAAGCTTGGTTGAGTCGCAGGCATACATAAAATCCTCATGCAAAATACATGGACAAATTACCAATTCTCGCGCGCACGACGACTTCGTAGCAGTTTTAGTATTTTGCCCATAACTTTTCCGAAATCCGATTCAGGTGATTCAAGTGGCCATGGAAAGCTAAGAAAGAGAGCTACAAATCTTATGAGACCATAGGACCAAATTCGGACTCATTGGATCCCAGAAATGACAAAACCGACAGCATCATATTTGGTCCAAGATCATGAAGATTTTTGTCTCTTCTAGTTTCAAGACTTGATACGATATCTAAATCGAAGAAGCTCCAATAAAAATCGACATCCACAACGATACAAATTCGCATGGTCATGCATCATTATACTTGGGAGAAAAGAACACGCAGATTGAGTTACGTTGTTAATCGGAATCGAGTAACGTAAAACTCAACGACGGAATCGGTCCGAAAGCATGAAATTTGGCCATATCATGCTTGAAAGGGACTCACTTGACTTCATATCTTTGACAAGATAATGAAGATATTTCCTTCCCCACCATAATAACAAAATCGGCCCATGCATAGATTTGAAGAAGACTTTCATCCTTCATGCCACTTTCCTCAAGTCATAATCACCTATATAACTCCAAATAGGTTGATATCAAATCTTCACAAAAATCCTCCTATTCACTACATACGGCCGAATTGAAGATGCAAGGATAACATTTGGTGAAGATCTTCTTCATGTCACCATCACAAGTCCAAGATTACCTCATGTCTTAATCACCTAATAAAACCAAGATACTTGGTATCTCATTTTTAGATATTTCGGCCGAAATGGAAGTTGCTAGGAAGTTTCGTTTTCTTGTTTTTGTTGTATTTTCTTAAAGTTGGAAACTACTATATATAGTAGTACTTGATTGTATTTGTAATATCTTGAATCTTGAAAGTAAAAAACCTTGTATTTCTTTGAAATATACGTTGAACGAGTTCAACAAAACCTTGGTTATTATTTCGACGCGTCTCGAGATTTTAACTTGATCAATTCTCAATAGGTCTTGGGAAGAGATTACTTTTATCGAGTTATAGGTCTAGTTCGATAAAACACATCCAAATCCGTATACACTACTACCTCACGGCCGAAATCCATTTAAGTTCGCCACCCCCTTGTATTTTGAGTGACACTTTGATAATCGTCAAGACATAATAATCTTCCGTTGTATTTCATACGCATTACGTACGTAATTCGTATCATCTTCTTGTTCGATATTTTTTATTGTTATATCCGATATTATTCACATACAAAATACATCCGAAAACTCCATATTCGTAAAAGCCTTCCGCTATCATACACTTACATATACTCCGACCGATACGTATCCACCTCTCCCCGGATAATTCGTATCATAAGTGGTATCGGAGCCCAAGGTCATCTCCTTGGGCGATCAACTATATTCACCGAATTTTTTTTTTTTGAAGTATTTAGTCACCTTCTTGGGTTGTTCTTCACGGTTAGAAGAATTTTCGCATAACATTGGCAGATTAGCGCAGTCGGAAGAAAACAAAGTTTCCCGTGGATTCGACCGTTGGATCATCACGAAATTTTGACAAAGGTAAGCCAACTCATTGAACTACAGTCTGAACGGTGGAGATCAGATTCTTTGATCATCTTCTTGGTTCATTCTTCACGGATTTCTTGGAAAATTTTCTGTCCGATTTCTTGTCAAGAACTATCTCTTGATTCTTGTTATGGAATTTTCCGAGCTCGATTTCTTGATGACACTCCGTGACGCACTAAACGGCTTACCGGAGCGACGTATGCAAGAAAGACGCAGAGACGATGCCAACGATATTGATTTCTTGGCCAAATTCCACAAAGATACCGGAATTTCACGGAGATAGTGATCCAAATGCGTGCATAGATTGGCTTCGTGCTTGTGAGGAGCACTCGGACTTCAAGGCTGCCCGATCAACCGCCGCGTTTCGTTGGTGGCAAGGCGCCTCCAGCGGTAGCGCCGCCGTTTGGTGGCAAAAGCAAACGTCCCGTTCACAACAACGTAAGCCTAAAATCCAAGATTGGCTTAAATTCAAAAAATATTTCAATCGAAGGTTCAAATCCCCATCTTACCACCAATCCTTCGACGCCCCACCACCGGCATTCGATCTAAGGTCTTCCTCCATCAAGGAATTCCCAACAGAATTTTTTTTCGATGAAGACAATGTCCCTACGGTCATTTTCAATGAAGTAGACGGGACAGAGTTTTCAACGGAGCAATTCAATGAAGAAGATGAGTTGAGCCGTGTCTCCCTAGTCGACGAACCTAGATCTTGCTACTTTGATCATGGGCTAGTTGGTTGTGTTGGTCAAATTGACCAAAACGGACCAAATTATTTTAGTAACGCGAAACAAGATCACGACCTTATGCTTTCTGAAACGGCTAATCTTGAAGATGAACTCTTTGTCACTGACGACTTTGATATGACAGAATTTCCTGCGGCATTTTTTGATGACAAAGAAGATGATGGTTGGAGTCGAACTACCCTATCGGAGCAAAGTGGTTCGTGTGACTTTGTTGCGATGCGAAACGAGCTTAGTGGATTAATTTTTGATGAGACATTATTGGAGAACACGGCAATATTGAAGCGGAGTGTTGGTTAGATTATGACGGACCGCCAAAGATTTGATGAGGAACAATTGATGAAGAGGAATCCGTAATAAATCCTATGGTTCCCACCGTAATAAATTCTGTGTTTTCCATTTTTGATGATGAACCCGAGAAATCGGTGTTTCCACTCGGAGGAGGAACCCGATGTGGAGTTAGCAGTCGTCCCATTTCGGATATCCACTCATGTCATGATATCGGTATTACAGCGGAGTAATTATTATTATTTTATTAATAATGATAGTTATTTTGTTGGTGATTCTCGAGGGGCCCCACTACCTATCGTCTCAAGATTTTGGGTCATGTACGTCTGCGGACATCTTCGAGATCAAATACTTAGAGGCTTTAGTTAATTATCTTGGTGACGAAGGAGTTCGGAATTGAGGACAATTCCCTTTAAAGAGAGAGGGTATGATACGAATCGGTCAACATCATCAAATACAAAAAGAAGATTATCCGACCAAGCTTGGTTGAGTCGCAGCATACATAAAATCCTCATGCAAAATACATGGACAAATTACCATTCGCGCGCACGGCGACTTCGTACTTGATTTAGTATTTTGCCCATAACTTCTCGTCGAAATCCGATTCAGGTGATTCAAGTGGCCATGGAAAGCTAAGAAAGAGAGCTACAAATCTTATGAGACCATAGGACCAAATTCGGACTCATTGGATCCCAGAAATGACAAAACCGACAGCATCATATTTGGTCCAAGATCATGAAGATTTTTGTCTCTTCTAGTTTCAAGACTTGATACGATATCTAAATCGAAGAAGCTCCAATAAAAATCGACATCCACAACGATACAAATTCGCATGGTCATGCATCATTATACTTGGGAGAAAAGAATACGCAGATTGGAGTTACGTTGTTAATCGGAATCGGAGTAACGTAAAACTCAACGACGGAATCGGTCCAAAGCATGAAATTTGGCCATATCATGCTTGAAAGGGCCTCACTTGACTTCATATCTTTGACAAGATAATGAAGATATTTCCTTCCCCACCATAATAACAAAATCGGCCCATGCATAGATTTGAAGAAACTTTCATCCTTCATATCACTTTCCTCAAGTCATAATCACCTATATAACTCCAAATAGGTTGATATCAAATCTTCACAAAAATCCTCCTATTCACTACATACGGCCGAATTGAAGATGCAAGGATAACATTTGGTGAAGATCTTCTTCATGTCACCATCACAAGTCAAGATTCACTCATGTCTTAATCACCTAATAAAACCAAGATCTTGGTATCTCATTTTAGATATTTCGGCGAAATGGAAGTTGCTAGGAAGTTTCGTTTTCTTGTTTTTGTTGTATTTTCTTAAAGTTGGAAACTACTATATATAGTAGTACTTGATTGTATTTGTAATATCTTGAATCTTGAAAGTAAAAACCTTGTATTTCTTTGAAATATACGTTGACGAGTTCAACAAAACCTTGTTATTATTTCGACGCGTCTCGAGATTTTAACTTGATCAATTCTCAATAGGTCTTGGGAAGAGATTACTTTTATCGAGTTATAGGTCTAGTTCGATAAAACACATCCAAATCCGTATACACTACTACCTCACGGCCGAAATCCATTTAAGTTCGGCCACCCCTTGTATTTTCGAGTGACACTTTGATAATCGTCAAGACATAATAATCTTCCGTTGTATTTCATACGCATTATGTACGTAATTCGTATCATCTTCTTGTTCGATATTTTTTATTGTTATATCCGATATTATTCACATACAAAATACATCCGAAAAACTCCATATTCGTAAAAGCCTTCCGCTATCATACACTTACATATACTCCGACCGATACGTATCCACCTCTCCCCGGATAATTCGTATCAATATTTTACATTTTTTGCTCAGAGCCTTCTTGGGTTTTGATCTTGATTGCTACTGCCAAGTAAAGAAACGATATATTTGAGATTATTAACTGTGTTCCTTGATTAAATTTGATTTTACCCATATTACTGAAGTAGTTGTCTTTTGCATGAATTATAGTGTCGACTAATTTTCGACAATTAATTGGCACTAATTTTAAATGCACTGGCCAACATAGTTGGGATTAAGGTGCAGTCGATGATTGAAGTAGTATTTGATTATGGGGTTTATCTGGTTGTTTTTACTGTCTAGTTCAGCTATGTACTGCTAATGGCTAAATTTCTTTTATAATGTGGAAGTGCAGGTCCTCAATTGCCAAAGAAAATACGAGCTTTGGCCTCGTACCGCGACTACACTTTTGCCGCATATGGACATAATGTCGCTGTTTTTAAACGTTCTCATCAGGTATCTTGTGATAGACGATTATTTTGGAAGTATGAGATGCTTTATTTTGTTAATTTTCTTATCCGTTAAGTGTCTCCATCAGCATGTGCCTCGAGTTATTTGAGCTTCTCTTTTTTTTTTTTGTTTGGTAGTTCTGAACATATTTATTTGTAATTTATTTGAGAGTAGAGGAAGATCTTAATGGTTATGGTTAATTTGAGAGTACAGGAAAATCTTAATGGTTATGGTCCATCAGCAATATTATAAGCAGTGTTTTAGATAGCGCCAAATAGCGAAATTTGTAGCGTGCTACATGCCTTTAATGGCTGTAGCACAGCCCAAATTGCGTTTTGTACAAATAGCATGCACTATTTGGTCCTATAACGAGCTATTTCCATTACAGTGCACGCTATTGCGCTATGTGAACATAAACATGCGCTATTTGGACAAAAAATTGAGGGAGCGTGGAAACATAGATTTTTCAGGGTATAATAGTCTTTTAATAATCTGCTCAAACAAATATAGTCAATTTTCATACCAATCGGCTGAAACAAATAAAACATGCGCTTGCAAATAAAAAGACCTAGAACCCTAAGAGGAGGCCGGCACACTTATAAATCTGAGAGGTGAGAGAGCTTACAACCTGAACCTAGCTGCGCGCTCTTGGTATTGAGCAATAATTAAATAATATTAGTAGATTCTTTATTTATATTATCTTATGGTTATCTCGTTTATTTGCTAATATAAGTATATTTTGATTTTGTAATACTTAATAATTGGCATGCTAGAACTCGAATAGTTTACGCTTCGCGCTACGACGTAACAGAAACGCTAGACGTATAGAAGTGCTATTCAAAACACTTATTATGAGGCATAAGGATTCAGTTAATCGACCTGCGGAGGTAGAGATGAAGCCCACTTTTGTATTCACATACTGTAGTAACTATTCTTCCAGTATAACCATTATTACATGAGATGTTTAGCAGTAAAGACTTGGAACTTGTATTTTACTTTAACATGATGCCATTGCTTGTTGTGTTATAATGTATTTCTGCTTTGTTTTTATTTTTTTACTTCTGTTTTTTTATTTTTTATTTTGATTTCTTAAACGTTTGTGTTGTATGTGTTGATTTTACAATATCAATCACGTATTGTGACATGACAATAGCAATTATCTCAAACTCATCGCCGTCTCATGATATTTTTCATATAAATGGAAAAATCTATGATGTTGACGGTTTTGGAATTTCGTTCTATTTCTCCTTCATATGAAGGTTGCGGCGGAAGGGCGTCCGTAAAACTTTGCCACTTTGTTATTTGCATGAGTTATGGTGTTAACTAATTTTAGACAATTAGACGACACTATAATCTTCATGCCACCGACCCCAACATAGTTGGGATTAAGGTGCTGTTGATGATGATGATGATGAAACGTTTGTGTTGTGTTTTAATTTTCCATAGTCTTGCTTTATATTTGCCCATTTCACTTGTTTTTTTATATGTGCATATCATGTAGGAAAAAGTATTAACATTTTAATTGGAAATTGAGGGATCTATAACTGTATGTATGCATATTTATGTACATGCTGCAGAGGGAAAAAGTAAAAAGAAAAAGAATAAAAAGTAGATTTGACTGCTAAAGTAATTTCATGGTGCAACTTATTGTGATTCAGCTTCTCATCCATGTCAGGGAGTTCTCTGCAGATGCAGCGGTGGTTGTATAGATATTTTTTTTTTCAAATTAGTCATGATATCTGTAGCCTTTTCTACGCGCCTCATGATTTTCCTAACATTAGCTGAAGAAACGTACTATTTGCACATTTACAGGTGGCAACTTTGGGAAGCCATAGAGATAAAGTCAATCACTTGCTACTTTTTGGTGAATACATCTTAAGCTTAGATGTCAAAGGCAACATTTTCATCTGGGCATTTAAAGGTGTAACTGAGAATATTTCCCCAGTTGTCCATATTTTGCTAGAAAAAGCAACTTTACGCCAATCTGCGTTATGCATCCAGATACTTATTTGAATAAGGTACATTATTGAGTCACCATGAACACTATACTGGTTTTACTTTCATCCAGAGCTACTTCTCACAAGAAGCATTTAAACAGGTAGTTCTTGGTAGTCAAGAAGGTGCCTTGCAACTATGGAACATTAGCAAGAAAAAAAAACTTTACGAGTTCAAGGGCTGGAATTCAGCCATATCCTGCTGTGTTGCATCACCAGCACTAGATGTTGTTGCTATTGGCTGTTCAGATGGAAAAATTCATGTCCACAATATTCGATGTGATAAAAAGATTGTTACATTCACCCATTCAATTAGAGGCTCCGTGACAGCTTTATCTTTCAGCACGGACGGGCAGCCTCTTTTAGCATCTGGTGGTTCATCAGGCGTCATAAGCATATGGAATCTTGAAAAGCGGAGACTGCAGTCTGTAATTGGAGAAGCTCACGATTGCTCGATAGTTTCTCTTCACTTTTTCGCTAATGAGCCCGTGCTAATGAGTTCATCAGCCGATAACTCTATAAAAATGTGGATTTTTGACACTACCGATGGGGACCCACGTCTCTTACGTTTTAGAAGTGGGCATAGTGCTCTTCCTCTATGTATCAAGTTCTATGCTAATGGAAGGCACATACTTTCTGCGGGCCAGGATCGGGCCTTTCGTCTTTTCTCTGTAATCCAGGAACAGCAGAGTAGAGAGCTTTCTCAACGCCATGTATCCAAACGAGCAAAAAGGCTCAAGCTGAAGGAAGTGGAAATAAAACTTAAGCCCGTGATTGCATTTGATGTTGCCGAAATTAGAGAACGTGATTGGTGCAATGTAGTTACGTGCCACATGGATACTGCTCAAGCATATGTTTGGAGACTTCAAAATTTCGTAATTGGTGAGCACGTTCTATTTCCGTGTCTGGAGAATCCAACCCCCGTTAAGTCTTGTGCCATAAGTGCGTGGCAATTTTGCGGTAATAGGAGCATCGGGTAGTTGGATTGAACGATTTAACCTTCAGTCGGGAATTAGTCGCGGCAGTTATGTTGATACGTCGGAAAGAAAAAAAGCATGTGCTCACGATGGTGAAGTGATTGGGGTCTCATGTGATTCAACCAATACCGTTTTGATAAGTGGCGGTTTCCATGGAGATATAAAAATTTGGGATTTCAAGGGACGTGGGTTGAAATCCAGATGGGAAATTGGCTGTTCGCTTGTCAAGATTGTCTTTCACCGTTCTAATGGTCTTCTGGCTACTGTGGCTGATGACTTTGTGATCCGTTTGTTTGATATCGTTGCACAAAGGATGGTTCGGAAATTCGAAGGACACTCGGATCGTGTAACGGATTTGTGCTTTAGTGAGGATGGGAAATGGCTTTTGACATCCAGTATGGATGGGACTGTGAGAATTTGGGATGTGCTTTTAGCTAGACAATTAGACGCTATACATGTCGATGTGTCTGTAACAGCTTTGTCTCTATCGCCAAATATGGATGTTTTAGCAACGACTCATGTTGATCAAAATGGGGTTTATCTGTGGGTTAATCAAGCGATGTTTTCTGCACCTAGTAAAGGGGGTGATTCCTACTACGGTAGTGGGAAGGAAACTGTGTGTGTTAATTTGCCATCTGTATCTTCAAATGAAATTTCATTAGATGAAAATCCGGACGAGGCTAAAGAAAATCCTCGAGAAATGCAAGAAGATGTTCGTATGCCGGTTATGGATAAACAGATACCCAATCTTGTCACTCTCTCGATGTTGCCCAAGAGTCGGTGGCAAAGCTTGATCAATTTGGACATCATAAAAGCTAGGAATAAACCGATTGGGTCACCAAAAAAACCCGAAAAGGCTCCTTTTTTCTTGCCATCGATTCCATCTCTCTCTGGAGAGATTTTGTTTAAACCGAGAGAATCTACAGAGGATAAGGATCCACAAGCTGGTGAAATGGAAAAGACGAGGACAAAAATTGAAATCCCGGTGTCCCAGTTCTTGCAATTTCTTCAATCCTCAGCAGAGGAAAAGAATTGTAAGTTCCAGGCTCATCATTGCTTTATGTCAAATATTTTTCATTTTATTGTAATTACAAAAATTGCCCTCGAGGTTTAGCTAATTAGAAAAAAAAAACTGTTAATTTCAAAATTAACCCTTTGTTTTCAAAATATTCACTTGCTTGAGACAGAAAACTGAGATTTTGTTAATGTGGCTGAATTCGTGCAGTTGCAGCATTTACAGATTATATTAAAGGATTATCTGCTTCAACTCTGGATATGGAACTTAGGGTGCTTCAAATTATAGACGATGATGAGGAACATGATTCCCGCACGAGACCGGAACTGCATTTCATTAAAGTTTTGCTGGATTATTTTATACAAGAGGTTTCATGCAGAAACAATTTCGAGTTCATACAGGCTATGATCCGGTTATTCTTAATGGTAATATTTCGGTTCCTTTACTGCTTCCTAGTTTATGGTATCCAACACCCAGTCAATGTTTTAAGTTGGTTTATGGAAATTTTAGGTTATGAAACAAAGTTCGAGATTAAGTCTATTGTGTATTTGGATTTCATGTGACACCCTTTCTTTGGTTATGATCAGATTCATGGCGAAAGTGTACGTCGCCAACCCGTTTTACAGGAAAAATCACGGAAGCTTCTAGAAATTCAATCTTTAGTGTGGCAGAAAATGGATAAGTTGTTTCAGAGCACGAGATGTATGGTCGCATTTCTTAGTAACTCACAGTTATGAGCATAATTTCTGTTTTTTTGGCCTAAATTTTATAAGAATTATGTTTGTACCCGTGCCATTGTCTATGAATTAGGAGTCGGTTATCAAGCGATCTCTCATATCGGGCCGGAATATTTAATAATGATGGCGAAACATGTTGGACTCTGTTTTATTTTGCATTTTCACGAGGTTTGTAAACCATTGATTGATTTGTATTACTAGTGGTATAATGAAAATCAGAATTGGTGGATTTTTGACGGCTGTGGGTGACGGGGTGAGTGAGATTAGAAAAGAAAATGTTAACCCTAATTTATGTTTTTATACCAAAGACTAAGACAATGTTTGGTTAGTCTATATTTTTTTATTTATTATCGGCGATTTTATCAGTCCAGGTCCTATTAGTTTCGGTCCAAATTTTAGTACTCATATTCGGACTCGTTAATTTTTGGGTGAGTTTAGGTCTCTGGTACCACTAACAATCTATATGTATGTAATGAATCATTTACTTTTGGTTATGATACTATTTAATTACTCCATTCTATTTGCAGAGTTCACTTTTAAAAAAATAATTTTATTTCAGGAGTCTATTTTTAAAATAAAATATTTAATTAAAATTTATAAAGTAATTCTTAATTGATTTTGTTATGTTAATAAGAAAAGTGTAGCTTATTGGAAAAAAATAAGCGAAAGTATATGGTTTTAAAAATTAAATTTGTTCAGATGATTAATAATAAAAGGTTGTTAAAGTAAATACACATGTGTATGCCTTAGTCTATAGGTTAATCGACTTCTCCTAGCTAGTGTAGGACTAGACCTGTTAGAATATTCCAGAATATGTAATTTCTCCCTATTCAAAGGACCCCATCAATGAGAATAAAGCTTATCTTCTGTCTTAATTTTTGTGTTTTTGCTTTTACTTCAATAGTTCATTTATCCAAAAGAGGAGAGTAACTTGTATGTCCAAAAGAATATCTGTGTTTAGAATATTATCATTGATGTATGTTGAAATAGAAAACAATTGACTTGAATTATATTATAACTATATCGTACTGTCCAAGAAAAATAGGAAATAGGACTAAAATGTGTAGTTTGTTATAAAACTGTGTATTATAGGGAGAAAACAGAGAGAATGATTTTCAGGTATGATTGTCATTAATAATTGAAATTCTATTATAGAAAAACTTCAGATGGCACAATCAAATTATATATTAACATCAGGGGCATAATAGTCATTCACACTATAAATAATACAAGAAGTCGCTTTCAGATGAATAGTAATTTATTATTGAGTTTGTGATAGATTATAACACTCTCCCTTGAATGACTATTTACATAGATATCTGCTGCTTAGTTGAAGGAAATCCAAAAAGAAAAAAACTTCGAAATTGTATATAGTCGAGCTTGTGATGATTATAACTTGATGCATCATAATGTTTCCAGAAAAACCATTTGGGATAAAACCTTAGCAATCGTAATCTCCTAAATTTGCTCTCCCTTATCCTGATCATTCTCGTATGAGTATTTATGTGTCGTCTCAATAAAACTTCTTTGACAAAAACTGAGTAAATCTGACATATATAACATTCATTGGTGGAGTCCATGTGTTGCCTCATTAAAACCTTGTTAAGAAAACCATATGAAAAAAACTTGATCGAAGGAGAAAGAGTACAACTATTCCTTCTGTTTTCAAATCTTTGAGGAATAATTTTGATCTTTGTAGTGTTCCTCATTATGCCATGAATATGTCTCGCTAAAACCTTATTAGAGAAACCATAGTGGGAAAATCCTAATAAAGGGAAAAGAGTACATTGTTCATGCTAATACGCCATTCATGTTGTCTCGTTAAAAACCTTGCCAAGAAAAATCAATAGGACAAAACCCCATATGGAGAAAGGGTGCAATGCATACTTTATACATATATGCCCCAGACATTTCAAAAATCCACCATGGATTAGTATACTCAATACAATTTGAAATATTCGACTCATATTCTTATAATATTGCAATACTTGTCAATCTGTTTTGGAGATTCTATATTAGTTGTGATTAACTTTCCTCATTAAAAACCTTGTTAGGAAAGCCTAGTGGAATAAAATCTCAGTCAATGATAACAGTACATCATATAATTTTCCTTCACAACACCTTATTTGAATCATTGCGATAATATATTTAAAATCTCCCCACGAGTTTCATTTATGTTTTAGTAAGCCCATATATTATGTTGGGATTCGATGCCTAAAACGAAGGCACAGCGGAAGCAAAAACGAATTTTACCGAATCCCTAAAGAGGATCGATCATGCAACGTATATACGAATATCAAAGGACAAGAGTTAAGATATGAAAACATACCCTTGATGTCCTTTGATTGAATGTTGAGGTTGATCCCGGTGACCGCAAATTCGATTTGATAAGTTCTCGATGATCCAAACGCCGAAAGCATCGCGTCTCTACTAGCCACGCACCGGGAGATGATCGTAACAATAACTACTCAATTATCCTCTATGGATACGGCTAGAAAAGAGTAGTAGGAAATGATCCTCACAAATTTGTGATCACTCTAAGTGATATAACTTTTTTTTGCTCTTGATTTTCTTCTCTCTCTAAGAGTGAATAACTTGAACAAAAATGAACTCTTTCTATGTGTGATGGCCGATTTTCCTACTGATGGTGGAGGGGATGAACTTTGTTTTATAACAAAGTCCACACAAACCTCCAAGGTCCCCACCTCATGGTGTATTATGATAAGATCTCATCTTATCACACCATTTTGTCCTCTCCATATGGAACCAACTCATCACAATCAATGAGGGGACAAAAAGCACCATCAAGGAAGATGCACATGAGGGGGGCGCAACCCACACCATGATTGAGAAGGATTCGGTTTGTTTCGGTCCATGAAACGGACCGTCGTGTATGCAGTCCGACTGATATATCTCAGTTCATCTCAAATAAAATTAATATAATTGATTAATCAAATTAATTAATTAATTATATAAAGATATTATTTCTCCAAGAAATAATAATTCATGAATTTAATTAATTACCCAGTAATTTATTTAATTCACTAGATTGATTTCATTTATGCAATAAATTAAATAAGACATCCAAGTTCTAAAATCCACAATAAGAGATACACTTCATATTATTCCGTCGTCTCCCTAATGCGCGACTCGGTAGGTCCGTCTCAGTAAGCAATGGGAGGAACCAAAGAGTTATAGCACCACCTAGCCAGTCCCTCGGCCCATACTGTAACCTTATTGAGAACGAATGATAGGGATCATTCAAGAACCATTATATCGTGAATACCAGTAAATCTATAAACCCTTATTTCATATGTCCTGGTCAAGTTATAGGTCCACGATCAGTCAAATCCTATCTGTACTTGACGCTATGTCTGAGTGAATACAAATCGAGATCATCGAGCTCTCGTATATCCAATACAACTAGCTTGCTTTGGCCAAAGACTTATTATCTCATTTGTCAATAACCACATAGGACATTTACCTGTTCACTTACAGGAGAAAGTATCGTATCTTGGTATTTAGTAGAACCTGCTACTTGACCGTCAAGACGCACGTCGAGGTTGACCCCCACCTCTCGTATCTGTGGGTCGAACTACTCTAGTGAAAATCTTAACGTCACAAGCACATCCCTACTAAATCCTCAATTCGAAGGCTCACGAATACCTATCATAACCTTTCGATTCCGTCATTGACTGTCCCGGAGTGAAATCCGTGTGACGAATTGAGGTGAGTCGGTTCGAGTATAATAATCCCATTAGCATACCTACAACGTGTGCTCCCACTAACCGTTAGTGACGACAGGCACTTTTCAAGTCAAAGAACACGTCATACAAGTCTTCACATAAACTTAACGTCCAGTCAAGTTTCACCGACTTTGCGAATGATTAAGTATTTGAGTCATAAATATACCAGTGCCTATCCCCTTATCTAATAAGGAGTGGAAAGTTTTCTCACAAATACATGGACTAATTTCTATATATATATATATATATATATATATATATATATATATATATATATATATATATATATATATATATATATATATATATATATATGTGTGTGTGTGTGTGTGTGTATATATATATATGGAAGTCAGGAATGCCAGTGACTTTCAGTAAATAAAAAAACACAATTGCCTTCTCATAATAGTTTACATAATAACAAGTACAATGCCCTCTCTCAAACATCATCTGAGTGGCATTCGAGGGTATATTCCTAAAAATATCCCGCTTGGACTCAACGCCACACATTATGGTATCTAATGTAACACCCCAAACCAGGCGTATATTACAGTGCCGTGGACCCCCGACTGGGATCCACCAGGCAAGTGAAAATGAATGAATTAAGCGATATAATTATAGTACCGAACCACAGTATATCATTAATTACTCCGATGAGGAGTTTCATTACAACACACCCAAGATACTACCGAATACATGTATATTTTATATGAAGATAAAATATACAGCACTGAATGAAATGAATATCCAAATGGAAGTCTGCAGCGGAAATAAAATAAAGAAAATACGAGTGAACGAAAGGACTGGGGCCCCCTACTAGTATCACTGGGACTCCTCGTCGTCAACGTTCTCTTCCCGTGCCTTAGCCTTGCCATGACCTGAAAAACAACATCCCCCAACGGGGTCAGTTACACAGAACAACAATCCTCAAGAGTTGAATAAACACAAACATGATATATCTTAATTATGAAACGACGCTGAAGAGTAGCATCATAGTACGCCCGTAATGGTATGTGCAAGTGCACAAGACGAGTGTCCGGACACACCCATCCTTGTACCTAATTAGTCTCATGGAGGTACATTACCGTGTGCACAGTCCAATGTGGCGGTGAACCCAACACATGACCATCACGTGCCCGACTAAAAATTCCACACATCCCCACCCGGCCACGCAATATGAACCCAGAAGGTCATATG
Organism: Orobanche coerulescens; assembly: GCA_033398695.1. NCBI lineage: Eukaryota > Viridiplantae > Streptophyta > Magnoliopsida > Lamiales > Orobanchaceae > Orobanche > Orobanche coerulescens. The sequence goes on along the minus strand of CM065811.1, from coordinate 111,094,655 downwards.
GGCAAGGAATGACCATGAAGAATAATAATGAATACCAATACGACAAAATCAAGAATGACTCACCGAGATGAATGATAGTGAAATGAATGATAGCTCAATGAAAAGATTTGAACCGTCGTTCGTCGTGAATGAAGTAATTAATTGACAATTACAAGTCCCAATACGGTTAATATATTATGAATGAACAACAACAAAAGGAATGAATATCCTTTTAATCGAGTAAGAATTAAGTTACTCAACCGGTGAAGAATGTCCTTCCTCGAACAATCGTCCTACAATGAGATGTCGGTCGCTCGAACAGCTTTGAATGACAATTACCAACAAACGCTCAATATACATATCAAACACGATTATAACCAACTCGAATGTCGATACAACAATATCCAAACTCATTGAGGCATTCTAGCGAATACTTAGCAACATACATCCTTCGATAATATCCAAATACCGAATATATCAAAACCAATTCCAAAATGAGTATTTCAAACCAACAAAACAACTTCAATGATATCAATAATCCCATAGGAATCCACAATTCGAGTTAACGACAACATCTAATCAAAACCCCCCAAAATATCAAAGTCAACCCCAAAGTGTTCTTGATTCAAACCCCCAACAATTCATGAAATCCAAATATATGCCAAAAAATCCGTAGGAATACATTTATCCAAGGTAGATAATCCATATCTAACATATTCCAACAACAATCCAAGCTTACACGAATAAATTGGAAGGAAAACACTTGAACTCCGAAATCCTAGATTCAAAAGGTGATTACCTTTATTATGATGTTGAAGATGATGAAATGATGATTACTCCGGATTATATGCTTGGAAATGTTGATAGCTGATTTCACTTCGAAGAACACTCCTCAAGAAGCTCCAAATCGCCCAAAATCGATGAAGAAATGAAAAGAAATGACAAATGACGAATTTGGACTACACTGTCCAATTTATACTGTCCTCGAATTAGCGCGCGCTAGCTCCTGTGCGTAGCGTGCGCTAAAGGGTATACTGGGTAGTCCAGTATCCTCTGTTCGCAACGGTAGCGTGCGCTACATACCTCTTGTAGCGTGCGCTACAACCATGTATTTAGCGTGCGCTAACACAAAATGTTAGCGTGCGCTAACGATTTACCTGGTGTCCAGTACTGAAGTCCAGAACCTCCTGTTCTCTGATCTGATCGGGATAGCGCGCGCTACTAACAAAAATCAGCGTGCGCTGCAGACACAGATTAGCATACGCTATTCCACTCGTAGCGTGCGCTAGGAATTATTCCTAAATAGTCCAGTAGCCACTGGACTCTGCCCGATCCAGCCTTAGCGCGCGCTACATAGACTGCATAGCGTGCGCTACTCCGACCTACTAGCGCGCTCTACTTACCATTCTTAGCGTGCGCTACTTACAACCCAACTGCAGTCCAGTGCCTTCTGGACTGCCTGCTTGAAACATACTAGCGTGCGCTAGTGTTGAGAGGTAGCGTGCGCTACTTGAACTCAATTAGCGCACGCAAAAGAGAGTTCATAGCGTGCGCTACTCCTCACACACAGCCCATTATGAAGATGACAATGATGATAAACACGGCACGATTCTCCAACTAGATTGATGATGAATGACAATTGATACACGATTCAATTACTCTGAACGGTGAAAACAATGATTGAATATGAGTGACAAATGATCATTAATGAGTGAAAATTACTGAATGATAATTACTGAATGATAATGACTGAATTACAACTGGGTATTACATACACCCCCCCTTAAAAGAGTTTCGTCCCCGAAACTAAGGGTCAAACAACTCGGGATGACTCTCCCGTATACTATCCTCGGTTTCCCAAGTAGCCTCTTCGACTCCGTGTCTAGACCACTGAATTTTTACCAAAGGAATCGTCTTGTTCCTCAACTGTTTGATTCGCCGCTCTTGTTAGGCGTATTTTTATGCGCTTATTTATCATTAGTTCATATCCATTTTGAGCCTAAAAATGCATAAATGAGCTTTTAATGCACTATTCTTATGTGTTTTGCAGGAAATTGGAGTCCGGAAGACTAAACGATGAAAAACGGGCGAAAATAGCAATTTTTGGTCATGAGCCGCGGCACAAGGAGCATGAGCCGCGGCACATGCACGACACACAAAGGCACCGAGCGAACTGTACTGTGAGCCGCGGCACAAGGAGAGTGAGCCGCGGCCCATGAAGAAAAATGCGCCCAGGTGTGGGGCGCTGAGCAGTAGGGGCCGCGGCACAGATTAAGTGAGCCGCGGCCCACGAGGCGGTTTTGATGTGTTGACCGCGGTTCTGGGCCGTTTTTGGAGCCTGTTCTCGACCTAATCCACGGACGCGTTTTGGAGGCTAAGGACTGCTATAAATAAGCATTGAAGGTTAGAAAAAAAAGAGGGGGGGGGGTCGATAGATAGATAGAGAGGAAGACATCGCGGGACGAGAGCGGACACGGGGAGATTTGTGGGCGACGACAAGACCACGGATCCCTTACGATTTTTCTTAATTTTTCCGCATCTGATTTTCTAGATCTGTTCGAGTAGGATTGTGATTGTAGCCGATTACATGACGGTTTGATTTATTTTTTTATTTCAATTTACTCGTTATTCGTATTGAGTTGGATTTTTCTCATTGTTCTTAATGCTTTTTAATTGTCTGGCCAACAGTTGAATTGTTTTGAATGTCTTTATGGATTCGGGAGATGAAATTTAGGCATAGTTCTTGTGATAAAAATCATGATTGCCGTGAGATAGGGATATACTCATGGGAATTGTGAAGCCTATTTATTGTGGGGATTCATGAACTGTTTTAGCTATTAATTATCTAATTCGAATAGGGATATATCGAGTTAATAATTCTTAGTATTTTCTATCGACCTTGGGAAAGGCTTTAGAATAATTTAGGAATTCCTGGCTTACAATCAATTGAATAAAAGTGAATTGAATTGAGTAAAAATCATTCCTGATTGTTTGAGGTGAAAATCATAATCCTACACCCTTATTATTATTATTTTTATTTTCTATTTATTTTTCTGCAATTAGTTTAGTAATAAATTCTATATAATTGTTCTTCAAATAAAATTACGAGTTGACTATATTTTGGTACTTAGTGAAATCAGTCCTCGAGGGAACGATATCTTACTTATCACTTTATTACTTGTTGACACCGTGCACTTGCGGCATAGTGTGAGGGATTTCCTCACAACAAGTTTTTGGCGCCGTTGTCGGGGACTGATTTTTCGCTAATATCAATACCAAGCGACTCTAATTTTAATTTGAAGTTTTTTTTAGTTTCCTTATTTTTTTTCTTTCATTATGTTTTCCTTTGATTATCGTGACCCTTGGCATTTCATAAATTTCGATGATCTTAATAATTTGCTTAATAGGGTCAGTCAGCCCCCTCCCCCGAAACAAAAGACCATGCTTGAACAATGTGTAGACGCTCTCAAAAATCCTGATAGTACCCCTCTTGAGCGAGAATGTGCAAGTCGTGGTCTTGAGATTCACTTTGGTTATTTTCTAGCTCATTAACTTTGGTTATTGCTTTAGTAGTGAAGTAGAGGGGGAGGTTGAGAAGAAAGACATGCTGAGTTTTAGGGTCGATCCCCCAGCACCTGATAATTACATAAAGTGTGATGAAATTGTAGAAGAAGTTACCATTGATGATGTTTCCAAAGAAATTTCATTAAATTGTCATCAAACTTCGACTAATAAGGTGAACACTTTTGTGCCTAAAATTTTATTAACGGTGCCACGCATAATTTTTCCTAAATCCATAATGGGAGAGATTGACCCCATTACTTGTGATTTTGTTGAGGCTGATTCTTTGAGTTCTAATGAGGTTATTCATGATATGTCTTTATTATTTACCCATTCAAACTCTGCTTATTTTTACATACCTTATCATTATTATATTCTTCCACTATTTTTTGGTTGTCCACATAATTATTCTTACTCATTTTTGGCAACCAAGCATGAACCAAAGCCTCCCTTGTGGAATAAGAGGCTTATAAGCAAGAAGGGGGTATTTGGCAATCTCCCTAGAGAGAAGCCACATTAAATTTTTTTTGCCACGTCGTGCTCAAGACGTAAAATAGAGCACTTGATGGGAGGTAACCCATCATTTTTACTTGCTTTCTAGTTAGTTGTTTTTATTTGATTTTTCGTTAATAATTTGTTTTTTTTCCTTTGTTTTGTTATTTCGTTTGGATTCGTGTATTCTTGTTGGCCCTTAATTCTCTAATATTTTTATATAATCCCAATGAGTTATTATCCTTCATATTCTAGTCTTTCTTAACCTAATGTCTATAGTTATTTCATGACTAGAGACTAAGTTGGGGGTCCCCGGTGATGTTGGGCATTTTTTTTGAAGTATGGATTGACAGACGATTCCACTCAGACATGTGCTGGCTTTCAAGAAGACATTTGGAATAAGATTCACTTTTTCTTATCTCTTTTATTTTCACATGAGTTTTATTGTTGATGATTTTATGTATAGTGGAATAAATTGAAGCATGCGATATTTTCTTAATTTTTCCTGGTTATAAATTGCGATTTTATCATTGCTTTATTTTTCTTGCACGCTGTTGATGGTTATAAACATGAATTTTTCGTGAATTTTTCGTGCTTCCGTGTGTAAAACTGATGTTACGATACTGATTTCTTTTTGAAGAAACGATTGACTTTTGGTCGAGTTGCAGACAGCGATATCTGTTTCCTTGGAGTATTCATTTAGGTCTATATTTTTCGTTTTTGTAGAAATCTTAGCGGATAAGAAAGGAGACATACGTGTTTTCAAATCACCGTCTATACGTTTGGTTACACTTTTCGCGTAGCTAGTCGTCCAGTAACATGAGTCTTGTGGGCACTTAAAGTGAGTTTAGAATCGGACAGTTTTTCCCAAAAAGTCGAGATATTATACATGTTCTATGATGGGAAGTCTAGTAACCGGGGGTATTCACGTGACCCGTTGTTTACTCTCGCGTAAAACGACGACCCTGAATAGATTAATATTTTAGAAATATCGCATTACCGATGATGGGAAGCCTAGTAACCGGGGGTATTCACGTGACCCGTTGTTTACTCTCGCGTAAAACAGCAACCTTGACATGTGGGAATTGCTATTCGAGTTTTTTTTCGCTGTAGAGGGGGACTTAGGAACTAGAAGCATCCATGTGACCCATGAGTGTCTTTTACGTCAAACGGTTCCCCAATACATGAGAATGGAAATCCACCCTAGGATTATCCCGATAAAACATCCCGAGATCCGAACCTAGTGGTTAACTCGAATCTTTATTATGATCATACATAAGGGAATGCTGTCCTAGGAGTAATTTTATTAATGAAACTCTTGAATTTTGCCACTGGACTGTGGGGCTGGGCGAATTGGCTTGTTTAATCTAACCCTTCATATTGACGGTCGGTTAAATTCACGCTTGTTAATCTTTGAGCTTGATTTTCCTCATTAACGATTGGTTAGGACTGAAAATGATTACTTCTTGGAATCAGTGTCCGTGGATGTGACTCACTATTACGACACTCGTATTATTCTTTGAGATTCTCAGGGTAGTGTTGATTAAGTTGAGCACTATGGATTTGCACGATCATTCATGATACTTTTTATTTGAAAATTGATTTTTGCTTGAGGACAAGCAAAGACTCAAGTTTGGGGGTATTTGTTAGGCGTATTTTTATGCGCTTATTTATCATTAGTTTATATCCATTTTGAGCCTAAAATGCATAAATGAGCTTTTAATGCACGATTCTTATATGTTTTGCAGGAAATTGGAGTCCGGAAGCCTAAATGACGAAAAACGGGCGAAAATAGCAATTTTTGGTCATGAGCCGCGGCACAAGAAGCATGAGCCGCGGCACACGCACGGCACACAAAGGCACCGAGCGAACTGTACTGTGAGCCGCGGCACAAGGAGAGTGAGCCGCGACCCATGAAGAAAAATACACCCAGATGTGGGGCGCTGAGCAGTAGGGGCCGCGGCACAGATTAAGTGAGCCACGGCCCACGAGGCGGTTTTGATGTGTTGACCGCGGTTCTGGGCCGTTTTTGGAGCCTGTTCTCGACCTAATCCACGGACGCGTTTTGGAGGCTAAGGACTGCTATAAATAAGCATTGAAGGTCAGAAAAAAGGGGGCGATCGATAGATAGATAGAGAGGAAGACATCGCGGGACGAGAGTGGACACGAGGAGATTTGTGGGCAACGACAAGACCACGGATCCCTTACGTTTTTTCTTAATTTTTCCGCATCTGATTTTCTAGATCTGTTCGAGTAGGATTGTGATTGTAGCCGATTACATGACGGTTTGATTTATTTATTTTTATTTCAATTTACTCGTTATTCGTATTGAGTTGGATTTTTCTCATTGTTCTTAATGCTTTTTAATTGTCTGGCCAACGGTTGAATTGTTTTGAATGTCTTTATGGATTCGGGAGATGAAATTTAGGCATATTTCTTGTGATAAAAATCATGATTGTCGTGAGATAGGGATATACTCATGGGAATTGTGAAGCCTATTTATTGTGGGGATTCATGAACTGTTTTAGCTATTAATTATCTAATTCGAATAGGGATATATCGAGTTAATAATTCTTAGTATTTTCTATCGACCTTGGGAAAGGCTTTAGAATAATTTAGGAATTCCTGGCTTACAATCAATTGAATAAAAGTGAATTGAATTGAATAAAAATCATTCCTGATTGTTTGAGGTGAAAATCATAATCCTACACCCTTATTATTATTATTTTTATTATTACTATTGTTATTTTCTATTTATTTTTCTGCAATTAGTTTAGTAATAAATTCTATATATTTTTTCTTCAAATAAAATTACGAGTTGACTATATTTTTGTACTTAGTGAAATCAGTCCTCGAGGGAACGATATCTTACTTATCACTTTATTACTTATTGACACCGTGCGCTTGCGGCATAGTGTGAGGGATTTCCTCACAACAGCTCTAAGACTCGTATAGGACGCTCCTCGTATGAATGATCATCGGCGATCTCGATTTCGTCGAACTGAAGTATGTGACTCGGGTCGGCAACATACTTCTGTAACTGAGATACGTGAAACACATTATGAATTCGGATCAACGCCGGAGGTAAGGCCAATCGATAAGCTAACTCGCCTACTCGATCCAAAATCTCAAATGGTCCAATGAATCTCGGACTCAACTTTCCCCTCTTCCCAAAACGGAAGATACCTCGACTCGGGAATACCTTAACCAAAACATGGTCACCTGTCTCGAACTCTAATGGCCGACGACGGTTATCTGCATAAGATTTCTGTCGACTCTGAGCGGTCAACAAACGACTCCTGATCAAGGCTACCTTCTCACGGGCAGCTATAAGCATATCGGGCTCGGTGCCGATTGATTCTGATAAGACATCCCAACACAAAGGGATCGACAATGACGACCGTACAAGGCCTCGTAAGGTGCCATCTTAATCGAAGCATGCCAACTATTATTATACGTGAACTCGATCAACGGTAGTTGGGCTTCCCAATCGAGAAGACATGCCCTCAACATATCCTCCAAAATCTGAATAGTCCTCTCCGATTGTCCGTCGGACTGAGGATGAAAAGCTGTACTGAGATTAAGCTGAGTTCCCATAGCACGATGAACTGATTTCCAAAAATGAGACACGAACCATCCGTCACGATCAGAAATGATACTTTTAGGAGTACCGTGCAGTCTCACTATCTCTTTGATAAACAACTGGGCAAGTCTCTCGAGACCCCACGTATCCTTAATCTCAAGAAAATGAGCAGATTTAGTTAAGCGGTCCACGATTACCCAGATTGTATTTATGCCACGACGACTCATCGACAAATTCGTGATGAAGTCCATTGAAATATCCTCCCACTTCCACTCTGGAATAGGGAGAGGTTTCAACATACCCGCCGGTCGCTGATGCTCTATCTTGACTTGCTGACAGGTCAAAGATCTCGAAACAAATTCCGCGACTTCTCGCTTCATATTACTCCACCAGTAATTTTGTTTCAAGTCTTTATACATCTTGCTAGACCCCGGATGAACGGAATAAGGGGTAGCATGAGCTTCTCTCAAAATCGAGTTTTTCAACTCGTCATTCGCCGGTACGTGTCACGCCCCCAACATCGGGAAGGACGAGGGCGCGACACATCGGTCGATCAATTAATCAAAATGCGACAATAAGTAGCGGAAGCAAAATATCGATTGGATAATATTTCAAAACAACAATCTTAGCCCGATGCTCTAAGATTCATTGTGACAAAGCAGATAATCAAAATTACACTTGCTCAAAGTTTGCAGCGGAAAAATACCAAACGAGTTAAGTACAACGCATAGTTAACTATTACAAGTTGGGATAACAACAGAAATTCTAAGTCTTGATGGTAGTCTTCTAATCAGTCTCTTCCTCGAGAATCTCTTCGTCTTCGGCTGGTGGCTCGTTCTCTGGTTTAAAAGGGAAAACGGTGGGGTGAGACAAAAGGTCTCAGTGAGTGGGTGATCGTGTGCGAGTGTGGCTCTTTCCTTTGAAATATTTTAAGTGATGCATGATCTTATCAATTATGAAAAGAAAAAGTGGGAAATAATTACAATTACGTCAGAATTTTATGAAAACAAAAATTATTGTATAGTTGTAATATTATAATCATGTCCCCGTGGATGGATATCAAGTCAAGCAGTCAGTCAATCAGTCGATCAGTTAATCCAGTTTCGAATAGTTTGAAATGACGTTTTTACCCATAACCGAGGAACGGCGTGTTTCGAGGGACCCAAGTCTACGTCATAGTTTGAAATCGCGATTATCCAGTTTCGAAATAGTTTGAAATGACGTTTTTACCCTTAGGTTCAAACCTAAGCGTTGGAGTATGAAACGAAATCGGATGATTATGAAATTTTATCAGGAAGCCAAAATAATTCCTCGACTCCAGATTTAAGGAAAATTTGGATTTTTTCAGTTTCGGGACTGAAATTTTCAGAAATTACGATATTGCCCCAAAACTTAAGGAAATCGTTCCGAGGCTTATAGAGTTATGAATTTAGCTCGGAGTTTAACGAAATTTTATAAGGTGACTTATGACGAACCTGGAATTACATATTTGTGAAAATTCCAGAAAATTTCGGACTGGGTCCAGAAGTTTGGAATTCTTGCATTTTGACCCCGAAATTGTTTGAAAATTACAATTTGGACTATCAAGTTTATATATCGAACTCCGAATCACTTGAAACTTTAAGGATAGCCTATACATGGTATAATATGTACTGTCCAAGGTCCAGAATGTTGTATTTTCAAAATTTTCAGTTTAGTCCTCAAACTTTAAGAAATTACAATTTATGCCCAAAAGCTCCGTTTAATCGTTTCACGTCCCGTTTTGGCCGCAAATAAATTATCCATATATCATAACATAATCATATAACACAAGATTTCAGATTTTGGTAGGGTTTTAATGACATATAGAAGAAAACATATAACTTTCAATTTATCACAAAATCGACACCCGACTACCAAATCGGTTGTCGTTTAAATTCAATAAATCGTATTGCATGTTGTTATAACCTTAACACACATCCATAAAACATACAATTACACGAGAAATTCCAAATTTAAGTATGCTTCCATATTTTTCATAATATTTAGGGATTAAGTTTAAGAAAAACGTAAAAATCTTAAACTATACACAATATTATAACACATGCACTTTTATCGTGATGTATATGACATATTCATATCATCAAGGTATCAAAATAGTTCATATTATAACATGCATCACAAGGTAAGTAGGAATCATCATTATTTTTCAAGGATTTTTGAAAGAATTTTCACCCTCCTCGATTTAGCCGGATTTCGCCGGTTCTAAGTCTCGGAAGTGGAAGAACGACCTCCTCTCTTGCACTACATGGTTCGGACGATCACCATACACCCCAAGATGAGTATTTAGTTTGCATGTTGTTAGAATTAAGTTAGTACATAGAGATTTTATAAGGCACATATTATAGAAGAGATTAGGGGAAGGAAGGTTACCTAGTTTACTTGAACTTTATTGAACTCCTTCTTCCTCTTGGTTCGGACTCCTCTCTCTCTTAGTCTCTCAAATGCATATTTTTTGGTTGTGTAGGAGGTGTAAAATGAGGCTAAGGGTTGGGTGGTGGTATTTATAGGTGAGATACATGAGGGCTTGGGAATTGAAGGTGTAAGTGAGGTATCTTGCATGGGGGACATGAGGTTCTAGAAAATTGTTAATTCCCTTCTTTTTCTCCCATCTTGGTCGCCCCATTTAGTGTGTGTGTGTTTAGATATTTTTTTTTTTGTTATAGTTATTGTTGTAGTTGACTTGATTAGTTGGGTTTTGAAGTGTAATTTCAAGCCTTAGGAATTTCATTAAGTTGGGCTTGAGTCTTATAGTGTGTTCATGTGTGAGTATTGATATACTTGGCCCATTAAGAATTTATGTTCCCACTTCAAATTTTAATTAATTTATTATTTGATTCATAAAATAATTTACGAAATAAATAAGTAAAATAAAATGAGACTAGATGTAGATTATAAACAATTATTATTAGAGTACATCATGATTTAGTATATTGTACATGTGATAAGTTATCGAATTTAGGGGGTTTTATAGTACGCACAACCGATTCTTAAATCGCAAAAGTCCATCCTCGTGGACCACAAACCCAGGGGCATTCCCCTGAGTCACATCATCTCGAATGCGTAACAGAAATGGGTCCGAACCCTGATTCTCCCTGATCGCCTCCTCAAGTGGCGATGAAATCTCTAACTTGAACCAGTTGCCCTTGTACTCGCTGTAACCAGACTTCTATCTCGGGTCTCAGGAATTCCTGCTGAAGTTCCTTCTGAACTGTTAATCGAGCAAGCATCTGCTCTTGAACGGACTTACGACTCAAGGCGTCGGCGACAACGTTCGCCTTGCCCGGGTGGTAAAGTATCTCAATATCATAATATTTGATTAGTTCCAACCACCGTCTCTGTCGCATATTTAACTGCTTCTGAGTAAATATATACTTTAAACTCTTATGATCGGTGAATATCTGACAGGTAACGCCATAAAGATAATGACGCCAAATCTTCAATGCGAATACCACGGCTTCTAGCTCCAGGTCGTGGGTCGGATAATTAACCTCGTAAGGTCTCAATTGCCGTGAAGCATAAGCAATAACTTTCCCATTCTGCATTAGTACACATCCGAGACCCTGTCTGGATGCATCACTATAAACCACAAATCCTTCTATCCCTTGCGGTAAAGAAAGGACAGGTGCTGAAATTAACCGGCTCTTGAGTTTCTCAAAACTCTGTTTACACGCGTCGGACCACGTGTATTTCTTATCTTTCCTTAAAAGGTTCGTCATGGGTTGAGCGATTTTAGAAAATCCTTCAACAAATCACCGATAATAGCCAGCTAATCCGAGGAAACTTTAGATTTCCTTAACATTCTTCGTAGGTTGCCAATCTCGGATAGCCTCCGTCTTTTGAGGGTCGACACGAACTTCGTCTGATGAAATTACATGTCCGAGAAACGTCACTTCGGACATCCAGAATTCAAATTTGGAAAACTTTCCAAAAAAATTGCTCTAGTCTCAACACGTCGAGCACCTGATGAAGGTGAAACTCGTGCTCCTCCCGGTCACGAGAATAAATTAAAATGTCATCAATAAAGACAACCACGAACTGATCCAAATAGTCGATGAAAACCCGATTCATTAACTCCATGAATACCACAGGTGTATTAGTTAATCCAAACGGCATTACCACAAACTCATAATGACCATAGCGTGTTCGGAACGCCGTCCTTGCGATATCCGACTCTCGAATTCGCAACTGATGATATCCAGATCTTAAGTCTCTCTTGGAAAATACTGAAGCTCCCTGAAGTTGATCCAAAAGATCATCGATACGGGGTAGAGGATACTTATTCTTGATCGTCACCTGGTTCAATTCCCGGTAATCAATACACAAGCGGAACGAACCATCCTTCTTCTTGACAAATAACACTGGTGCTCCCCACGGGGATGCACTCGGTCGAATATAACCCTTCTCGGTCAAATCCTCTAATTGATTCTTCAACTCCTGCATTTTGGTCGGGGCCATCCGGTACGGTGCCTTCGATATTGGGGACGTACCGGGCTCCAACTCAATCATGAATTCCACATCTCTCTGTGGAGGCAAACCAGGTAACTCGTCTGGAAATACATAGGCATATTCTCTCACTAAAGGAATATCCATCAACATTACTGATGGTTTCTCGGTCTTGATCATATAGCACCAATAACCGACACACCCCTGATTTAGTAATCTCACTACTTTCATCAAGTTGATGACTCTCCCAGAACAGCTAGGATTACCTTCCTGAAATACACATTCAACCCCATCATCTGAAATGATAGTGACCATACGCTTACAGACACTAATAACGGCATCATGACGATTCATCCAATCAATACCCAGAATGACGTCGTCTCTCGGTAAATCTACCACGATTAGGTCTGCTAACCAATCATGGCCATGAAGCTGAATCGGACAATCCTTAATCTCATGATTCCTGATAATTCTTCTACCATCAGGTAGACCAATGACATAAGGCTCACAACTAGTAGCACTACCCAGATGTAGTCTACTCAAACATGACTCGAAAATGAATGAATGTGATGCACCAGTATCAAAAAGGGTACACACAGGTTGACATAGAATATCGAGTGTACCTGAAATCATCCGGGCCTCTGGATCATCGGTCTTCTTCATCTCATAAATTTGGAGCTTGCCGGCCCCCGAACCGGACGCTCTCGTCTGATAGCTCTTGGCTCCTCCTTTATTTGCTCCTGTCGTCTTGAACGATGCGGACTGAGTGGCCTAATTCTACACCGCTGAATGTCTCGGGGCCTGAGATGACGCCGGAGTAGGTTTAGAGTCTCTTCAGCAAAAATGGGTCTTATGCCCAGCAATCCCATAGTTATGGCACGTGACAGTCTGCCTCGGATACTTGGTGCTGAAATGACCCTGTTCTTCACAGTTGAAACAGGTGATGGCTGAACTGGCCGCTCGTGACTGAGACTCCGTGGGTCTAGGCGCCATAGGAGGTCGCTCAGAAAAAGTAGAGCTCACACGAGGTTTCTTGAAAGTGGCCTGACTGCCGTCAGCCTGATTACGATTCTTTAACTTCTTGCCAGCAGATGAAGGTTGTTGCTTAGCAACCTTCTTAGCAGTAAGCTCATAAGTAAGAGCTTTCTCAATAAATTCGGTCAGAGTGGTGCAATTGTGATTAAGCAACTGCATCCGCATTCGAGGCTTCAACCTCTTGCTGAAATACTTGATCTTGTCCGCCTCAGAGTGAATAATGGACGAGGCGAAAGGAAGTAGCTCCTGAAATTTCTCGGCGATGGCGAGAACATCATCGCCCGCTGAGAGGTCGGGAGTGAGTAATTCTGACAACTTGGCCTCCCTGAGTGGGGCCGGATAATACCTCTCCATCATGAGAGTCCTGAATTGATCCCATGTACAAGATCCGTTGGTGGGCTTCAACGATAACCACCATGAATGTGCACCCTTACCCAGATAGTAAGCCGTAACTGAAACTTTGTGTCCCTCAGGACAGTCCACCATAGCAAACAGTTTCTCGAAATGCTCAAGCCAGTGAATGATATCCGCCGGATCAGATGAGCCCTCGAAGGTAGGTGGTCTCTGGTGAGAGATGTCGCCAATGATACTGCTCACACCCCTCTCTTGCCTCTGAGGTGGCGGCGGAGGAGCCTGTTGATTTTGAGTAGTTGAGTTATGCATCGTCTCCATCAGTTATGCCATCTGAGTCATTTGGGCCATCATGCCCTGCCTAAAAGCAAGTGGATCAACCCGAACACCTTCTGACTGAGTTGTGTCCCGTGTACGACTCCCTGATAGTGAATGATTACGTCCAGGTGAATGAGTGGCAGCATCACTGCTCGATGAATTAGCATTATTCCTTGCATTAGCACGTGTATTCACACAAGCTCTCGGGTTTCGGCCCGCACCACAACCTCTTCCCCCGCATCCTCTGCCAGCTCTTTCCATACTGAAGTGGAAAGTCATATGATAATTATATCTCGCATGAACATCACATTATGATTATGTTATGAAAGGATGAAAATGAGCATACGCGCTCAAACACAATGATTTTATGAATGATCAACTGAAGTGATGTGATTATCTGATGAAACTCTTGAAATGATTATCTTGAACAAGTTAACAAGATTAATGATATGATCCTCAAGATCAACAACTGAACAATGAAATGAACTGAGTGATTAATGAATTAACCTGATCAACTTGATCAAAAACGAAAATGATGAATGAGGATTGTTGATTGTTGAATGATGAATGAGTGATTCTTATTGCCAGAAATTATACCATGACATCAGAAATCTTACTGTTCTTTGGTCTGAGGGGCTCGGCTCTTGCACAGGTCACACGTAACGTGAAAGTCCAATGATACTAGTCTCATGAACGATGATATCAAATGAGACACGACTCGGAAGGTAGTATTCAAAACCACGCTCCGATACCAACTCTGCAACACCCCAAACTAGGCAGATATTACAGTGCCGTGAACCTCCGACTGGGACCCACTAGGCGAGTGAAAATGAATGAATTAAGCGATATAATTGTAGTACCGAACCACAGTATATCATTATATACTCCGATGAGGAGTTTCATTACAACACACCCAAGATACTACCGAATACATGTATATTTTATATGAAGATAAAATATACAGTACTGAATGAAGTGAATATCCAAATGGAAGTCTGCAGCGGAAATAAAATAAAGAAAACACGAGTGAACGAAAGGACTGGGCCCCCCTAATAGTATCACTGGGACTCCTCGCCGTCAACGTTCTCTTCCCGTGCCTTAGACTTGCCATGACCTGAAAAACAACATCCCCTAACGGGGTCAGTTACACAGAACAACAATCCTCTAGGGTTGAATAAACACAAACATGATATATCTTAATTATGAAATGATGCTGAAGAGAGGCATCATAGCACGCCCGTAATGGTATGTGCAAGTGCACAAGACGAGTGTCCGGACACACCCATCCTTGTACCTAATTAGTCTCATGGAGGTACATTACCGTGTGCACAGTCCAATGTGTCGGTGAACCCAACACATGACCATCACGTGCCCGACTAAAAATTCCACACATTACCACCCGATCACGCAATATGAACCCAGAAGGTCATATGGGAAAGGAATGACCATGAAGAATAATAATGAATACCAATCCGACAAAATCAAGAATGACTCACCGAGATGAATGATAGTGAAACGAATGATAGCTCAATGAAATGATTCGAACCGTCGTTCCTCGTGAATGAAGTGATTAATTGATAATTACAAGTCCCAATACGGTTAATACATTATGAATGAATTATGATTATGAATGAACAACAATAAAAGGAATGAATATCCTTTTAACCGAGTAAGAATGAACTTACTCAACCGGTGAAGAATGTCCTTCCTCGAACAATCGTCCTACAATGAGACGTCGGTCGCTCGAACAACCTTGAATGACAATTACCAACAAACGCTCAATATACGTATCAAACACGATTATAACCAACTCGAATGTCGATACAACAATATCCAAACTCATTGAGCCATTCTAGCGAATAATTAGCAACATACATCCTTCGATAATATCCAAATCCCTAATATATCAAAACCAACTCCAAAATGAGTATTTCAAACCAACAAAACAACTTCAATGATATCAATAATCCCATAGAAATCCACAATTCAGGTTAACGACAACATCTAATCGAAAACCCCCAAAAATATCAAAGTCAACCCCAAAGTGTTCTTGCTTCAAACCCCCAACAATTCATGAAATCCAAATATATGCCAAAAAATCCATAGGAATACATTTATCCAAGGTAGATAATCCATATCCAACATATTCCAACAACAATCCAAGCTTACACGAATAAATCGGAAGGAAAACACTTGAACTCCGAAATCCTAGATTCAAAAGGTGATTACCTTTATTATGATCTTGAAGATGATGAAATGATGATTACTCCAGATTATATGCTTGGAAATGTTGATAGCTGATTTCACTTCGAAGAACACTCCTCAAGAAGCTCCAAATCGCCCAAAATCGATGAAGAAATGAAAAGAAATGACAAATGACGAATTTGGACTACACTGTCCAATTTATACTGTCCTCGAATTAGCGCGCGCTAGCTCCTGTGCGTAGCATGCGCTAAAGGGTATACTGGGTAGTCCAGTGTCCCCTGTTCACAACGGTAGCGTGCGCTATGTACCTCTTGTAGCGTGCGCTACAACCATGTATTTAGCGTGCACTAACACAAAATGTTAGCATGCGCTAACGATTTACCTGGTGTCCAGTACTGAAGTCCAGAATCTTTTGTTCTCTGATCTGATTGGGATAGCGCACGCTACTCACAAAAATCAGCGTGCGCTACGGACACCGATTAGCGTATGCTATTATACTCGTACCGTGCGCTAGGAATTATTCCTAAATAGTCCAGTAGCCCCTGGACTCTGCTTGATCTGCACTTAGCGCACACTACACAGACTGCATAGCGTGTGCTACTCCGACCTACTAGCGCGCGCTACTTACCATTCGTAGCGTGCGCTACTTACAACCCAACTGCAGTCCAATGCCTTCTGGACTGCCTGCTTGAAACATACTAGCGTGCGCTAGTGTGGATAGGTAGCGTGCGCTACCTGAACTCAATTAGCGCGTGCTAAAGAGAGTTCATAGTGTGCGCTACTCCTCACACGCAGCCCACTATGAAGATGACAATGATGATAAATACGGCACGATTCTCCAACTAGATTGATGATGAATGACGATTGATACACAATGTAATTACTCTGAACGGTGAATACAATGATTGAATATGAGTGACAAATGATCATTAATGACTGAAAGTTACTGAGTGACAATTACTGAACGATAATTACTGAATGATAATGACTGAATTACAACTGGGTATTACATCGAATACCCATGTTCTCCAGATGACGCTCCAAGCTTATCTGAGAAAGTGGCTTAGTCAGTGGATTAGTGACACTGTCTTCCGAGTTTATTCTATGCAGCATAATGTATCATCTGCGAACAAATTCTCTCACGAGATGATACTTTATTTCAATGTATTTTATACTATTGTGAAACCTCGGCTCCCCGGCATGTGCTATAGCTCCGTTGTTATCGCACAAAATTGTAACAGGCAACTCAGCACATGGTGTCACTTGAAGTTCATCCAGAAACTTCTTAATCCAAAACCCTTCCTTAGAGGCCTCCGAGGCCGCTTGATACTTAGCCTGACAGGTGGAATCACCAGTCGCGCTCTGCTTGGCACTACGCCAAGATATTGCTCTTCCATTAAGAGTAAAAATGTAGCCAGAAGTAGACATCGAGTCGTCTTCCTGTCCTTGGAAGTCTGAATCAGTGAAGCCCTTCACATTCAGTTCTCCACCACCGTACATAGGAATCAGATATCTAGTCCTTCTTAAGTACTTGAGAAAGTTCTTTATGGTGGTCCAATGTTCCTTTCCTGGGTTTGCCTGAAACCTACTTACCACGCTAACAGCATATGCAATGTCAGGTCTCGTACACAGCATAACATACATAAGGCTACCCACGGCCGACACATATGGTATATTACTCATTTCCTTTCGTTATTCCTCACTTTGAGGACACATCTTCGAGGTGAGTTTTATTCCATGTCGCATCGGAAGGAACCCTCTTTTAGAATCATCCATCTTAAATCGCTTTAAGATCGTATCTATATAGAGGGCTTGGGAAAAACCTAACATTCTCTTTGCTCTATCCCGGTAGAGTCGAATACCAAGAATATAGGTAGCTTCTCCCAATTCTTTCATGGAGAACCCACTAGAAAGCCAAGCTTTCACAAAACTGAACATTCTCACATCATTTCCTATTAGTAGAATATCATCTACCTATAGTACTAAGAATGCGATCTTGGTCCCACTGACCCTCTTGTCTACACAAGATTCCTCTTCATTTTGCATGAAGTCAAACTCTTTGACAGCTTCATCAAAATGAAGGTTCCAACTACGCGAAGCCTGCTTCAGTCCATAAATAGAACGCCGAAGTTTGCACACTTTATGAATATCGACCTCGGATACAGACTTTAGGCTTCTCCGTATAGATCTCCTCCTCGAGGAATCCATTAATGAAAGCTGTCTTTACGTCCATCTGCCATATCTCATAATAATGGTAGGCAACTATAGCAAGCATCATTCGGATAGACTTGATCATAGCTACGGGCGAGAAGGTATCTTGGTAATCGATCCCTTCTTTTTGGGTATAACCCTTTGCCACAAGCCTGCCTTATAGGTGTCAACCTTTCCATCCCCATCAGTATTTCTCTTATAGATCCACTTGTTCCCAATGGACACTATGTCCTTGGGGCGGTCTACTAGAGTCCATACCTGATTAGCATGCATCGACTCTATCTCAGC
Organism: Orobanche coerulescens; assembly: GCA_033398695.1. NCBI lineage: Eukaryota > Viridiplantae > Streptophyta > Magnoliopsida > Lamiales > Orobanchaceae > Orobanche > Orobanche coerulescens. The sequence continues at coordinate 111,076,147 of CM065811.1, read as the reverse complement.
TTCCATAGCTTCTCGCCATTTTGTGGAGTCTACATTCACCATCGCTTGGTCATAGGTCGCGGGGTCGGTCTCTTGGCTATCACCTGGAACCTCATGGAAACCCAGTTCCTCTAAGTGCATAAGCCATACCTCTCAGGTAGTTGCGACACCCTACTAGACCTACAAGGTGGTTGTACTTGTGTTTCAGAAGGTTTGGTTCCAACTTCTTGTATAGGTGTCTCCTGAGGAGTTTCATTGTATTCTTACAAAAAGATACTTCTACCTGCTCTACCTTCCTGAATGAAATCATATTCCAGGAAGTGTGCTTGTAAGGCAATAATGATGTTTCGATCTTCTAGCATGTAGAATAGATAACCCATCGTCTCAGATGGGAATCCAATGAAACGTCCCTTTATGGACATTGCATCCAACGTCTCCACCTTACTCTTCTTGACATAGGCGGGACATCCCCAAATCCTAATATGATTAAGACTTGGTTTCTTACCCTCCCACATCTCACATGGAGTATAGGAACGAAACTAGAAGGACATCTGTTCAAGTTATAAGCAGCAATAAGGAGCGCCATAACCCCACATGTAAATCGATAAGTCGGTGTAGCTAAGTATGGAACGAACCATTTCTAACAAGGTTCAGTTCCTTATTTCCGACACACCATTTAACTGAGGAGTTCCTGGAGGTGTGAGTTGTGACACTATTTCATGCCCCTTTAGGAACTCATCAAAATCTGTACTCATATATACTCGCCATCTTGGTCCGACAGAAGTGCTTTGATATGATTACCAGTTTGTTTTTCGACTAGGGCCTTAAATTCCTGGAATTTCTCAAAAGCCTCGGATTTGTGTTTCATTAAGTATACATAACCATACCTAGTATGATCATCTGTAAACGTAATGAAATACTGATATCCATCACGTGCTGCTTCCAAAGCACCACACATGTCGATATGAACTAAACTAAGTTTATCAGTGGCTCTTTCAAAAGTCCCTGTGAATGGTGTAACACCCCCAAATCCGCTCAGGGATATTACACGCCGTAGACCCTCTCCTCGAGGATCTACCAGGCTGATAACTAAAATCAAACATCTAAATCTCGCCTTTAAGGCTAAAATGACTCAGTAGACCGATTTGGTCTTTCAACGAATACATACAACTCAATTCCAAACACATACCCACGCAGGGGTCAAAATACAATAAACTCCCGTACAACGGGGAAAAGATACTGCAGCGGAAAAGAAAATACAACTAGACCAAAACGACGTCAACAGATCCTCGTGTGATTAGTATCGTTCATCTTTCATCATCCTTCGTGCCGACCCTGTGCAATGCTCCAAAACCTGAATGCAAAAATAGACATCCACCCCCCGAATACTCGGGGGTTAGCAAAACTCCACTGTTTTGCTAGTGCAAGTACAAGTGCAAAAATACGAGCCATACAATACAAGTTCCAAGAACAATGATAATCAGGAATCCTCAAAGATCCAAACGTAAAGAAAAGTACTTCCCGAGGCAAGAGTTTGGGTAAACATTTCCAAAACCGAAAGATCGCAAATAAGGGAAACAATTTACAAAACAGTTTAAAATGCCATCGAGAGTTTTAATAGAAAACAATTTAGGATTATAAAATCCTTCTCTTTCCAAAAATCAATAGGGTCACAGCCCAAAGGTTTTGTTTTCGCAAATAGGAAATCACCAACAATTTACAGGGTCAAAGCCCAACATCACGTGTCCTCAACGGACGAAAAATCAACGAAACATAATCACGCACGCGCATCGCCTAGGACCGGGACGATACCACCGACGTCCCACTCGAGGCCTCGAAGGACCCTCCCGAGCTGGCTAGCGAAACAAATCACACACATCTCACGGTTGGATCAATCGCTTGTTGCATCCTGGCCACATGATCACATGCCATGTGCCACCGTAGATTATCTCAGGCTCTCACGGTTGGATCAATCACTTGTTGCATCCTGGCCACATGATCACATGCCATGTGCCACCGTAGACCTTCAACCATATCCACACATTCCCACAAATAACATATCACATCAAGGATATTCAAACAATTCGCCCAGAGGCATCAAACACTTAGCAAAACACTACGTCAATCCACAACGCACCGAAATGAAATAATATACGCCCACACACAATACCAAGTGCAACATGAACACCAAGCATATACATAGAATTCACATAGTTATTCACGAACCACACCAATCACAAAACACACACGGTTTTGAAAGAGGGCCTTTAACGAGGCTAACCAAATCTTTTGAAAACTCATTTCAAACAAACAAACAAATCAAGACTATCACCAATCATCATATCCACGAAACAAGAAAAGTATGGACAAGGTACTTGCCTCGAATGACCACAACGCGGAGAATCGGCCGAAGTAGGTTGGCACGAACCGACTACGAACTCGCCGACTCCACCGAACGACAATCCACAACAATGAACTACGAACGAAAACAATAACAACGAAAATGAATTCCAAAGTACGACCCAAAGCCGCTGAATTCAAAGAACAAATGACGAAAGTTCAAGGATTTCCCCCAAAACGGCCAAGAACACGATTCGTTCCGTCAAAACCCAAAAACGGAATTCCAAGTTGAATTATGGATATACAATCCATAGAATATGTTTAATAACATCATTTAACCATAATCGATCCATCGAAAACGGATGAAAAACGAGATCGGGGACAAATCCCCCAAAAAGTCAACTCGAAGGAAATCAAGAAATATACTTCGATTCGACGAAGAACAATGGATTAAATGATGTTAAACACAAGAATACTACCAATATTAATCATACCCATCATGAATTAATCAACAACACGGAACGAATCGGACGAAATTGCAAAAATCCCCAAATTCACGAAATTAGGGTTCTAAGGAAGATTACCTTGATTCGCTGGATCAAAGGATGATAACGGACGATTGATTGATGTTATGGACTCCAGAACTTCATGGTTTTGTTGTTAAACAACATGGCTTCGTCGCCCATGAATCGTCATTCGCGGACGGAGAAGGAAGGAAATGAAAAACGAAGTGAAATGTGACTGCTCAGCCATATTTATACTGGCCCGACTAGCGTGCGCTAGCCTTCCCGGACTAGCGTGCGCTATCGGCCGGTATCGGCCGAGCACCCTCGGCCAGGGCCCACACGACCCGGCATCACCGACCAACTCTGCCGACCAAACCTGCCGACTCCGCTAGCGTGCGCTACGGCCGGAAGCTGCGCCAGCTTGGCTGTCGAGAGCCACTGGATCGAATCGCCCGGCAGTAACGTCGCTAGCCGGCCGGCGTGCGCTACGCTGCCGACTAGCGTGCGCTACGCCGATCTGGCCGAGTCCGAACCTCGAAACCCCATCGCTTTGCCCGGGCGATGGCGTCGCTGAGGCCACCGGCGGCGTCGCTACACTGCCGGTTAGCGCGCGCGACCTTCCGGCCAGTGGCGTGCGCTTACGCGGTTCTGCCGCACCGTCCGGCGGTGCCCGCAATCGTCCGGCCCGCCATGCCGTCGGCCGATCCATACCGCCAGAGCTCGGCGACCGATTTCCAAAACGCACGGAACGAACACGGCGAAAAGTTCGCGGACAACATAAACGACTCGAAATGAAAGCGTAATACCATATTCAATCATACGCGACCAAGAAACGGGTCGAGGCGACAATTACGGATACGGATACGTAACTTTCAAGAAATTACAAAATGGCCCAAAACGCCCGGAAATCACGATACGTGATCGAATAATCAAACGGAAGTTCACAACACGCCTAACAAAGTTAAACGGACTTACGGGAAACTCGAAACAGCAGTTTCGAACGAGATTCGCAAGAACCGAACTCGAGTGCGGAAAAGTCGTTAAAAAGCACGGAACTCAACAAAACGACTCAAACGAACTCGGATGTCAAAAGTGTAGAATTAATCATTCTCGGAATGACGAAGCGGTCATGAGCGAGTCGTCAAAGCAGGACTTCGGCCGAAAAAAAGAAATTACCGGAAATCGAAAATTGCGGATATTACATTCTACCCTCCTTAAAAGAAGTTTCGTCCCGAAACTTAAAACAAGTAGGGAGAAGAAATATTCCGCCAGGAAAAACTCAACGAGATACACAAGAATGCGTAACTAACGCCCAACGGCGAAATGTTACAAACAACGCAAAGGGGTATACGGCGTGAAAACACGCTCCACGGCGACCAACACAACGTCGCCGTTAGGGATATAATAAAAACCAACAAGTGACAAGCGTCATCAAACGGATAATATAGCCAAGTCAATTATCCGACAATCACAAAACACAACGAACGAAAATCAATATGATTGACCAACCCAACGGTACATCAATCAAAACGCGAGTCAACCGCTGAACAAACACGGAATCCCACCGCCTAAGGGATGGAAGATCGAAAACGAAACTAATTTCCCGAACTGAAGGGAATTACGAAGGAGTCTGAATGCTTAATAATCATGAAACGAGAACAAAAACCGAACAAACAAACGACCGAACCACAACGGTCGAGACAACAAAAGCGAACAATCATGTTCGAATCACGAAGAACAATAAAATTCAAACAACAACTCCAAGGTTCACATCTCGACTCGAGACAATATATGATCCGGTGAAAACAACAACGTATGCATTCACATAAGATCCACATGAAAGGGAATAGCAATAGAAAACTCACAACGACAACGAGTTATTCGAAATAATACCACACTCGTTCGATCAACAAAAGCAAGGAGCGGGACAAGCTCGGAAATGTCAACCAACATAAACGAGTCGGCAGTCGAAAATGTAAAAGTTCAAGATCCACCACTTGAATAAAAGAACTAGTAGAACCAAAGATGTTACTTCCGAACAAGGTTCACAAGAATCGAACCGAATTCTGAAACTTACAGCGATAACCAGAATGACCCAAAACAATATCACAGCTCGTTCGAATGATGAACCCGAAATACAAAAAAAGTTCATACAGTATCAACGAACACGAGCGAATCGATAGACTGGAGAAAGAGAAAATACAGAAGTCTAAAAACAACACGGGTACTACATTCGACCTCTTAAAAAAAAGAAGGTCGCCCCCGCAACTCACAACAGCAAAATCAAGGTGACGACACAACAAGCAACCGACAGAAACATCCTTGAAGGCCTCTCAAAGCCGATTCGATACTTGTCTGAAGCGCGAACTCCGAAAGTCTCGGTAGCCAATTCACAAAATCAATTCGGTGTCCTCGAGTCCACACTTGAAATGTGTTATCGGCGAGAAGGACAATTTACACGTGCATGCCCGGCACATCACGATTGAAACGCCTCGGCTCGGCATACCGAAAATATAAATGCTCGATACAATGGATCAAAACACCGCAAAACAACATCTGGAGATGCCAACTCGGCATGACATATCAACGCATACAAAAATCACAACAACAACGGCATCATTCAAGATTACAACATCCCGACAGCGGCCATCACACATTCACAAGCATCATGAAACAATCACCCATGTGTATAACGCATAAAAATCCAGCTTTAACAACCCACACTAGTGCGACAATACGCAAATCACCACGAGGCGATAAACAGTAAACACCGGTTCACACCTCTCACGGAGGGCCAACAAAAATATGCGTGGCGAGCGACTCGACGCTCACGCCACCAATTCAATCACAATTCGGGGTTGACACCGTAACGAAAGTTCGAAAACCATACACGCATTTCCGGTCCGCAAGCAGAATGATAGGTTTTAAAACGAGAACCACCTTTTGAAAACTTTGGAAACAACAGTTGATCTTGAGTATCATTTTACAAAAAGTAGTACAAACACCATTATCGAGACTTTGAAAATCATCTTGCGTTTGAACAAAAATGAGGACACCTTTCCTTTAGTGAAAAACTTTCAAAATATTCGACCCTTGGGTCTAAGCAATCGCATTTGAAAATATCTCAAAAATATTTTTGGTCCTCAACCGAAATTTTTTGAAATGTATTGCGGCATTAGAAAACACCTTGAAAACACCGCAAGAAAATAATTCGCTTTAAAAGTACGTCTCGAATTTTAATTTTCTAAGATACTCAAGGTTTTCAAAAATAATTCAATGGGTTAGAATGCCCAAAAGGTCGATGACGGTAGTACTTATCAAAACTCACAAAATCATTTGAAAACACCCAACTACCGTCAAAGCGGTCAAGGCCAACAACTCGGTTAAAGGAATCGATTTTCGAAATAAAATTGATCGGTAAGATACGAAAGCTATTACAAAGGAACTCACGCAATGGAAAAAAGAAATACATCCACATGCACAATCCAACTACTCCTCACATGAAAGAAATATGAGAGTCAAATAGTCACGTATCAAGAAATCAAAATCCATAAGAGGATTCCGTCACTTAGCAAATAAATCATAAAAATAGCTCGTGTCACACGAGGCACAACACAAGGAAGGGAGACTTACATTACAGTCGCACGAAGATGATGATCGCCCCACGATACTAATCACGACCAACAAACTCGGACGACGCGTCGCGACACGACTCGGTCGGATAAAATCCGACGAGACAAAAACTCGATAGACACCATCGACCCGACACCTAGGTTTCCACAACCTAAGCTCGATACCATTTATGTAACACCCCCAAATCCGCTCAGGATATTACACGCCGTAGACCCTCTCCTCGAGGATCTACCAGCCGATAACTAAAATCAAACATCTAAATCTCGCCTTTAAGGCTAAAATGACTCAGAGACCGATTTGGTCTTTCAACGAATACATACAACTCAATTCCAAACACATACCCACGCAGGGGTCAAAATACAATAAACTCCGTACAACGGGAAAAGATCTTGCGGCGGAAAAGAAAATACAACTAGACCAAAAGCAGCGTCAACGGATCCTCGTGTGATTAGTATCGTTCATCTTTCATCATCCTTCGTGCCGACCATGCAATGCTCCAAAACTGAATGCAAAATAGACATCCACCCCCGAATACTCGGGGGTTAGCAAACTCACCGTTTTGCTAGTGCAAGTACAAGTGCAAAAATACGAGCCATACAATACAAGTTCCAAGAACAATGATAATCAGGAATCCTCAAAGATCCAAACGTAAAGAAAAGTACTTCCCGAGGCAAGAGTTTGGGTAAACATTTCCAAAACCGAAAGATCGCAAATAAGGGAAACAATTTACAAAACAGTTTAAAATGCCATCGAGAGTTTTAATAGAAAACAATTTAGGATTATAAAATCCTTCTCTTTCCAAAATCAATAGGGTCACATTGAAAGGTTTTGTTTTCGCAAATAGGAAATCACCAACAATTTACAGGGTCAAAGCCCAACATCACGTGTCCTCAACGGACGAAAAATTAACGAAACATAATCACGCACGCGCATCGCCTAGGACCGGGACGATACCACCGACGTCCCACTCGAGGCCTCGAAGGACCCTCCCGAGCTGGCTAGCGAAACAAATCACACACATCTCACGGTTGGATCAATCGCTTGTTGCATCTCGCCACATGATCACATGCCATGTGCCACCGTAGATTATCTCGTGCTCTCACGGTTGGATCAATCACTTGTTGCATCCTCGCCACATGATCTCTTGCCATTTGCCACCGTAGACCTTGAACCATTTCCACAAATTCCCAAAAATAACATTTCACATCAAGGATATTCAAACAATTCGCCCAGGCATCAAACACTTAGCAAAACACCACGTCAATCCACAACGCACCGAAATGAAATAATATACGCCCACACAATACCAAGTGCAACATGAACACCAAGCATATACATAGAATTCACATAGTTATTCACGAACCACACCAATCACAAAACACACGGTTTTGAAAGAGGGCCTTTAACGAGGCTAACCAAATCTTTTGAAAACTCATTTCAAACAAACAAACAAATCAAGACGATCACCAATCATCATATCCACGAAACAAGAAAAGTATGGACAAGGTACTTGCCTCGAATGACCACAACGGAGAATCGGCCAAGTAGGTTGGCACGAACCGACTACGAACTCGCCGAATCCACCGAACGACAATCCACAACAATGAACTACGACGAAAACAATAACAACGAAAATGAATTCCAAAGTACGACCCAAAGCCGTGAATTCAAAGAACAAATGACGAAAGTTCAAGGATTTCCCAAAACGGCCAAGAACACGATTCGTTCCGTCAAAACCCAAAAACGGAATTCCAAGTTGAATTATGGATATACAATCCATAGAATATGTTTAATAACATCATTTAACCATAATCGATCCATGGAAAACGGATGAAAAACGAGATCGGGGACAAATCCCCCAAAAAGTCAACTCGAAGGAAATCAAGAAATATACTTCGATTCGACGAAGAACAATGGATTAAATGATGTTAAACACAAGAATACTACCAATATTAATCATACCCATCATGAATTAATCAACAACACGGAGCAGATCGGACGAAATTGCAAAAATCCCCAAATTCACGAAATTAGGGTTCTAAGGAAGATTACCTTGATTCACTGGATCAAAGGATGATAACGATTGATTGATGTTATGGACTCCGAACTTCATGGTTTTGTTGTTAAACAACATGGCTTAAATCGCCCATGAATCGTCATTCGCGGTCGGAGAAGGAAGGAAATGAAAAGCGAAGTGAAATGTGATTTCGACCATATTTATCTTGGCCCGACTAGCGTGCGCTAGCCTTCCCGGACTAGCGTGCGCTATCGGCCGTATCGGCCGAGCACCCTCGGCCGGGAGCCCACGACCCGGCATCACCGACCAACTCTGCCCGACCAAACTCTGCCGACCCGACTCCGCTAGCGTGCGCTACGGCCGGAAGCTGCGCGCTAGCCCACTGTCGAGAGCCACTGGATCGACCGCCGCCAGTAACGTCGCTAGCCGGCCGGCGGCGTGCGCTACGCTGCCGACTAGCGCGCTACGCTCGGCGTGGCGTGCGCTACACCGCCGATCTGACCGAGTCTAGAACCTCGAAACCCCCTTGCCCGGGCAGATGGCGTCGCTAGGCCACTGGCGGCGTGCGCTACACTGCCGGTTAGCGCGCGCGGCCTTCCGGCCGTGGCGTGCGCTCGCCGGTTCTACCGCACCGTCCGGCGGTGCCGCAATCGTCCGGCGATCCGCCGTCGGCCGATCCGCCACCGCTGGCTCGGCGACCCGATTTTCAAAACGTGCGGAACGAACACGGCGAAAAGTTCGCGGACAACATAAGCGACTCGAAATGAAAGCGTAATACCATATTCAATCATACGCGACCAAGAAGCGGGTCGAGACGACAATTACGGATACGGATACGTAACTTTCAAGAAATTACAAAATGGCCCAAAACGCCCGGAAATCACGATACGTGATCGAATAATCAAACGGAAGTTCACAACACGTCTAACAAAGTTAAACGGACTTACGGGAAACTCGAAACAGCAGTTTCGAACGAGATTCGCAAGAACCGAACTCGAGTGCGGAAAAGTCGTTAAAAATAACGGAACTCAACAAAAGCGACTCAAAGCGAACTCGGATGTCAAAAAGTGTAGAATTAATCATTCTCAGAATGACGAAACGGTCATGAGCGAGTCGTCAAAACAGACTTCGGCCGAAAAAAAGAAATTACCGGAAATCGAAAATTGCGGATATTACAAATGGGTACTTAGTAATTTCGCCTTTAAGGCAAGATTCACAAGTTGGAAGTGGATCCAATCTAATAGAGTAAAATGTGTGCCCATCAATTCCAAATGTGATGGTACTTATAGGAATTTTGAGCCTTATAGACGTTACTGATTTGTGGAGTTTAGCATGTGCTAACTCTTATGCATTGCGTGCGCTAACGGCTTAGTCAACCAACTTTTCTTCTGACGTTGACATGCAACGGGCTTGTCTCTTAACGTCTCTTTCCAACGGATAAATTTTGAACTTAGTGTGCACTAATAATCATTCCTAGCATGCGGTAGACATTCAGGATATGCTTTCCAGATTTGAGCGTGATTCTTGTGTTGACTTTGATGTCCAACGGTTGAATGACCAACGTATATAATTTGAACATTTAGCATGCGCTAATATGTATATAATAGCGTGCGCTGCTAGATCCTCATAGCATGTGTTACTTCCATGCTTAGCGTGCGCTTCTTGCTTCTGTTCTTGAATTCCAGAACTTACTGCCTTTAAAATACTTCCAGGTAATGTGCGTAAAGTATCAACGTAGCATACGTTACTGACCGCAATAGCGTGTGCTATTTTCTTCGTAGCATGTGCTTCCTGTTGCTTTGATTTGAGTCCAGACCTTACTGTCTTGAAAATACTATCAGGTAGCGTGCGTAATTATATCCTATAGCGTGCGTTATGCCAACTCATAACGTGCGTTAATATTTATACGTAGCATGCGCTAAACATCAGGTGAGACTTCAGGTGACTTTTGGTTAGCGTGCACTGAGGATCAGATGATGCTTCAGGTAACTTTCCGTTAACGTGCGCTAATACAGATGTGTAGCGTGTGCTATTTGTGTATATATTGTAACTTTTGTGATACACGACATTTGAGTATCGTTTTAAATGTTTTGAAAGAATTCATCATCAAAATAATTTGTCCAATAATCTCCCCCTTTTTGATGATGTCAAAACATTTAATAAATACCTACAAAAAAAGATTTAAAAAAATTTCGAATCAAAGTACTTTGTTCAATTGAGTTAGTATTTTTCGTTTTTGAGTGTTTTCTCCCCCGATTTCACATAATCAAAAAGCTACTCTCCCCTGAATCGGTGCTATTCTTGATAAAACAGAAATAAGACAAATCATATCAAAGACAACATGCAAGCTTTCTTCATTAAAAACTTCCAAACTTCATCACGACTAAATGCAAACACGACTATTCAACCAAAAGAAACTAAATCACACATTAAATCAAACAAGAAACAGAACAACCAAATTCATCAAAAATACACGTCAAATTATTCGTCGAGAAATCAAGACATGGAAGTCGAAGGTTCTTCGTCGGGATGTGAGGTAGGGAATGGAAAGGTTGGATTGAAAAAATGAATAAAATCCTCTATAAGATTTTTGACGGAACGAACTGCTGTTCGAAGAGAGCGAACTTCATCCCGAATCTCAAGTTGTGACGTTTCTAGGCTATGCATCGGGGCGATTAAGTCACCTTCTTTATTCTCGTCGACATTCACCTTCCTCTTTCCTTTAATATTCAGAGGTCTAACAAAGGATCCTGTTTGCAATTCTTGAAGAGTTTTTGGACCTCGTCTCGTAATCCGCTCGGACGGTGTCGGCACCCGTGTCCCTTTTGGTACCTCATCGTCTTCTTTTAAACATTGAAATAAAACCCAACCATGGTTATTCGTCTCTACATAGTGCATCTCTTTAAGAGTAGCATCGGGAATATCATGCCCACGAGAGACCGGAACTGATGGCTCTCCCGAGAGGTTGACATTATGATGACGGAATATAACGGTAAGAACCAAGCCGAAAGGCATTCCGTCCTTTCGTGATCTAGCCTCATAATGTTTGGACCGAAAGAGGTCACCTTTGCCTTTCATCCAACCCATGACAATTGTCGCGAAATCAATCTTATCATCGTTCAAATCTCGATAAACCACATGCTTGTCGATTCCCACAAGTTTATGTTGAGTGTTTACCTTCGGCATTAGGCATTTGGTGAGAGTGACTAAGAGTAACTGTATTTGGATTCCAAAGCCATTATTCTCGAAGACGTCGTCGATTATTTTGATAACCGCCTTCGAGTTCAGAAACTCCATCAACTCAAGCTCAGTTAAATCCGATTCTTCGACAAGCGATTTCCCAGAGCAAGCAAAACCATCCATAGATATACCGAACAATTGATTCAGAATTTCTGAAGAGATTTTCACCACTGTACCACCAACAAGACTATTAAGAACCAAAGAGGAAGATTCCTCACTTTCTCCAATATGAAGATTCGAAAAGAATTCATGAAACAAATCCAGGGTATATAGGTTCTTTACATTCAACAAATCGGTCAATACCCAAAGATGAAAAGAACTCACGGATTGCAACTTTAGCACGTTCTAAGCTATGGAAAGTGAAGTAATAATAGTCCGTTATTTGATATTGTGGAAGGATTCCTGAAAATACCTTAAACGCCGTAGAAGAGATGAAGCGAGTTGCATCGAATTCGGGCTCGCGAGTACGTTTTGCACATTTGTATTGCTTCTTCGTGGGTACTCTCGATCCGCTCACCATAGATTCAGAGGAGATTGGGATGAATTTGCGAAAAGAAGGTGAAATTTTTGAGAGAAATTGTCGCCGAAATTTTTAGGGTTTATGAAGATATCAAAGGGTATCGGCCGACTGTTGGTATTTTAAGTTAAAGACCGACTCGTTAGCGTGCGCTATGGGTAACATAACATACGTTATAAATAAAAGAATAGGCTACTGTACTGCCCCAGTTCTTTCAGGCATTTAGAAAGGAAATTAAGTAGCATATGTAAAAACATCTACTAGCGTACGCTATCGGGTGTGTTTAGATTCTGGGAAGGAGAGATAGCGCGCGTTAATGATATAATGCTAGCGCGCGCTAGGCCAAGAAAATATCCCATGTAATGAATTCTCATAAGACGAATTAAAAGATAGTCTTTTAAAAATTATCGATGTGTCCAATACTGTGTTGTAGACGAATATGATTAAATGATTCCTCAGGTAAAGGTTTTGTAAATATATCAGGAAGCTGAACTTTTGTACCGACAAAAATTAAATGAATATCCTTTTTCTGAATGTGATCTCGAAGATAATGATGTCTTATATCAATATGCTTGGTTCGACTATGTAAAACATGATTTTTACTGAGATTTATAGCACTAGTGTTATCACATAAAATAAGAGTAATTTCAAAATGAATATCATGATCTCGGAGTTGATTTTTGATCCATAATACTTGGGCACAAGCACTACCAGCAGCTACATATTCGGCTTCGGCTGTTGAAATCGCTACACTGGTTTGCTTCTTGCTTCCCCAGGAAATTAGATAGGATACGAGAAAATGACATGTACCACTAGTACTTTTCTTATCAATTTTACATCCGCCAAAATCGGCGTCACAGTAGGCAATTAAATTAAAATCCAAACATGATGGATACCATAGTCCAAGACCAATAGTTCCTTTTAAATAACGAAAGATACGTTTGCAAGCAGTTAAATGTGATTCCTTAAGATTCGACTGAAATATAGCACATAAGCATGTAGCAAAAATTATATCTAGTCTAATTGCAGTTAAGTAAAGCAGAGATCCGATCATACCTCGATATAGCTTTTGGTCGATGGATCTCCCATTTTCGTCTTTGTCCAATTTTAATGTAGATGACATTGGAGTTGGAATTTCTTTGCTAATTTCCATTTTGAACATTTTGAGGAGGTCGTGAGTATATTTAGTTTGATGAATAAATCCCATCTTCAAATTGTTTAATTTGGAGCCCGAGGAAGAATGACAATTCTCCCATCATACTCATCTCGAACTCTCCCTTCATTAGATCCGAAAAATCTTGACAAAGAGATTCGTTAGTAGCGCCGAAAATAATATCGTTTACATATATTTTACAAATAAGCATAACATTGTTTACAATTTTTATAAATAAAGTACTGTTGATTTTACCTCTTATGTAGCCATGAGTAATAAGAAATTGACTTGAACGATCATACCAGGCTCGTGGAGCTTGCTTCAAACCATAGGAAGGTTTGTTGAGCTTGTAGACATAATATGGAAATTGATGATCTTCGAAGCCTGGAGGTTTCTTTACGTAGACATCTTCTTGAATGGATCCGTTGAGAAACGCACTTTTGACATCCATTTGGAATAATTTGATTTTCCTGTGAGAGGCAAAAGCACAAAGAAGTCGAATGGATTCAAGTCGAGCAACAGGGGCAAAACTTTGATCATAATCGATTCCTTCCTCTTGACTGTAGCGCTGAGCAACTAGACGTGATTTGTTTTTAATTGGGTAACCATCTTCATCATGCTTTATTTTATGCACCCATTTTATTCCGATGATAAGTTTATCCGCAGGAGCAGGAACTAATTCCCAAACTTTATTTCGCTCGAATTGCACAAGCTCTTCCTGCATTGCCATGACCAAGCTTTCATCATCAAGTGATTCATTGATGTTCTTGGGTTCGATTTCGGATACGAAAGCACAATTATTCTGAAATTCAAGCATTTTTTTTTCGAGTTTGAATTTCGTCCTCAGTATTTCCAATCACCAAGTCTTTGCGATGGCCTCGTACATGCTTCCCATCTTTTGGCAATTTGTCAATCGAGACTTCATGAGTATTTTTTGGTTCTTTTAGCTGGACTTCTGAGAGTGTACCTGCATCATCAACAAGATCGGTGCCTGTAATCTTTCCCCTTTTGTTGTCACCAAAGGTAATGAATCATTGTTCTTGATATTCAAATTCTTCGAACAACTCTTTGGTGCCGCACATATGTCTGGAGCAGCCACTGGCAACATACTACTTGCTTTCCTTTAGACGAGGTACATGCAAATATGAATTGTTGCGGTTGTGTTGGTACCCACCCATGCCCTTTTGGGGTCCTCCAGTGTTAACAATGCTAATGGCATTCAGGACTATTGTTTATTTAGGAACCCAAATTTGTCGAACCTTTATAGTCCTCAATTTTGAATGGACCTTTTTATTACCTTCTTCATTCAATTCTCATACATGATTTTGATTTTTGGTTTTTTAATGTTATCAGGATTTATAAGAGATTGTTCTCTTTTAAATGGATCAAAACCAAGACCTTGTTTTAACAAAGGAGATTTTTGAATGGATAGAAGTTTCTCAAATTTCTCATTACCGAGAGTGAATTTATTCATCATGTATTTTAATTCTTTTTGAGTTTTAGACAACTCAATTTTCAAAATATTTTCATTGTTAAGGCAGGAAGTATGATCTAACTAGATGTTTTTGCCTTTATTTTGTAGATTTGAATTTTCCATCTCGTGAGATTTTATTTTATTTTTCAAAGATATATTTTTTACCATTTCATCGTACTCGTTGTTTAGAGATTCAAAAGCGTCCAGGAGTTCATTACCTTTACTAGACTGGATTCAAGTGCCATAAGAGCGAGATTGGATTCCTCGATTCCTTCAATTTCATCCCCGTCATCGCTCCAAGATGCAATTAAGACTTACTTCTTTTTGAATCGATCAGTTTGACCCTTCAGGTTTACCCGGTAGTCTTTAGCACAGTATCCAGATTTACCGCACCTACGATAATTGTTATCAAACTTTTTCGTAGAAATAAACCGTTTCTTTCTTTGGTCGTTTTTAGGATCTTGACCAAGAATATTTCGCCTTTTCTGAATCAAGCTTTTATATCGTCTCATATTTTTGACATATTGAGCAATTTCCTCATCGTCCTCATTTTCTAGAAATTCATCGTCGTTGTCGCTATCGGCTTTGAAAGCAACAACTTTCTCACAGGCTTAGGTTTGGAGCCTCTCGATTTTTAGCACCATCTCATAATTTATAAGAGATCCTATGAGAGCATTGAATTCAAGTTTGTTGAGGTCCTTTGATTCCATGATTGCCGTCACCGTGACATCCTATTCTCGAGGAAGAGATCGAAGGATCTTCTTCGCCTTGTCGTTACTAGATATGGGATTTCTAAATGACGCAAGGCCATTTGTAATTGTTGAAAAATGGTCCAGCATGTTGGTGATTATTTCGTCATCCTTCATGGAGAAGAGTTCATAGTCGCGGAGGAGCATGTTATTTTTTGTTTCATTGACTTGGCTCGTCCCCTCGTGTGTGACTTCGAGAATATCCCATGTTTCTTTAGCACTTTCATATGCCGAGATTCGATTTAGCTCTTCCGTATTTAGTGCACAATAAATAAGTTAGGTGGCACGGGAGTTTATATGCATATTTCTCCAGTCTTCATCATTATATTCGTCGAATTTTCTCAATGATCCATCTTCTTTCTTGGCAATTTTTGGACCAAGTGTGATTACTTTACAAATCTCAATATCGTAGGCTTGGATGAATATTGCCATCTTTTTCTTCTAGGTCATAAAATTAGAGCCGTCGAAGAAAAATGGACGGTTGAAAGCGTTACCTTCAGTCTGATCCATAAGTGCCATATACAGATCTTTCTCCGGTGGTTAAACCAATATATGAGGTGACATTCTCTGATACCAATTGATAGAGTAAAATTCCCACTAGAAGAGGGGGGGTGAATAGTGGAGAGAAGTTTTTCGAGAAATTATAATTAATGTGGAAAATAAATGACACCATATTTATAGAGGTTCGGTCCAAACGTGACATACGTTCTCTCTTTGATCTTTTTCTATTGGCTTAAGAACAACCACACACAACATTGTCTCGTCTTCTATCATTCCGAGCACAACCTTTACAAAGCTTGTCTTCAATATGTCCAAGCACAACCAATCACTCAAGAATAAATATTTCTTCTAGTGTTCTATTGGAACTAGAAAATCCTTCCTTACGATCGTTAGAGTTTAATCCTAACTATGACGGATCAATTGTTCCTAATAACAACGGATTAATACTCTTAGAATCGTTCCGCTCAAGAACTCAAAGGAGTGATGCAACAATCTCAATACAATAAGGAATTATGAGGTATATGAAATGTTACAATATGTGAACAACTCTCGTTTTTCTCTTTCTCACAGCTTATATGATGGAAATAAATCAAGATAATCGAAGCTCAAAGTATTGCAAGTATGCTTGAAGTTGTGTGTCCATCAATTCCAAATGTGATGGTATTTATAGGCATTTTGAGACTTATAGCCGTTACTGATTTGTGGAGTTTAGCGTGCGCTAACTCTTATGAATTGCGTCCGCTAACGGCTTAGTCAACCAACTTTTCTTATGACATTGACATGCAAATGGCTTTTCTCTTAATGTCTCTTTCGAACGGATAAATTTTGAACTTAGCGTGCGCTAATAATCATTCCTAGCGTGCGTTAGACGTTCAAGATCTGCTTTCCATATTTGAGCGAGATTCTTGTGTTGACTTTGATGTCCAACGGTTGAATGACCAACGTATATAATTTGAACACTTAGCATGCGCTAATATGTATATAATAGGGTGCGCTACTAGCTCCTCATAGCGTGCGTTACTTCCGTGCTTAGCGTGCGCTTCCTGCTCCCGTGCTTGAATTCCAGAACTTACTGCCTTGAAAATATTTTCAGGTAACGTGTGCAAAGCATCAACTGTTGCGATATTTCCTACACGCAAGTGCACGTCATCGTTTACAAGTAATAAAGTGATAAGTAGAGTATCGTTCCCACGAGGATTGAATCTCTAACTACCGACGTTTTCGTATTCCAATTTTATTTGAACAATCGAAGTTGGGTTTTTGGACTAATAACTAAAAGAATGAATAAAAGACTAAACAGAAAGCGATAGCTTGAATAAAAGGAATCAAATGATAAATAAGTCTAGAGTTCTGAATCCACCTTAATTTATCCGAATTTAATCTTGATCATCCGTAATAAATAATTTTCCCAATTTATTGAAGGCGGAGATTGCTAATATATTCTACCGCCTCTCCCGAGGTCAATAGATTTATCTAACGGCGACTAACGCACTCTATCCCTAGGTGAATTATCTCGTCGCTAGGCAAAAAGCATGAAATCTCCTAAAGGCCACGTAGTTCCTATGAGTATATTCCTATCTCACAGAATAAAACGGTCCTCACCAATAGTTCCTCACCAAATCTCCTCTCCCGATTCGAAGTGAATGATTAAATCAATACAACTATTGGCCAGATAATTGCAAGCATTAAACATAATTGGGAAAACTCAATAAAAAGGTAATAAATTGGATAATCTCAATCAATTCGTCAAAATAAAGGTTTCATCAAAACCCTAGATTAGGGCTTTAGCCTGACATACTAAAAACTGAAAATACAGAATAAATAAACGAAAGCATAAAATTCAAACGCAGATGAAGCTCGGATTCCTCCGTTCTTCAGCTTCCGCCTTCTGCCCTTGAATTCCTCTGCTTTCCTCTTCTTCTCTGTCTCCAAGCTTAAGCTCTCTTAGGTTTAGATTCAATGATTCCAAGATAATTAAATTAGGGTCTTAAGCCCTATTTATAGCTCAGCACCTCCACAAATCGCGTCCATATTAATCGGTTGAAATCGGCTTGAAACGCCCAAAATCCGCGCAGACGTATAAATCCCGCTAAGTGTGCCGCGGCTCACATCTTTGTGCGCGGCACATCGCTAAAATCAATACACGGGCGTAATTAAATCCCTCTGCGCGGCTCACATGGGGCATGCCGCGGCACAGTACTGACTACTCGCCCTTCGGTGGTGTCTTCCTTTGCCGCGCTCGGTTTCCTTGTCCGCGGCTCATAGTCCGATTTTGCCGTTTCGCCCGTTTTGCATCGTTTAAGCTTCCGGACTTCAATTTCCTGTCAATCATGCAAAATTAAGGCATTAAAAGCTCATTTAGATGATTTCACACTCCAAAATACTACAAAATAATGATAAATAAGCGTATAAAAATACGCCTAACAAATACCCCCAAACTTAAGCCTTTGCTTGTCCTCAAGCAAAAAGAATTAAAGTCAATAAAAGAATGTCGTGAATCATCGTGCAACTCATAGTGTTCAACCTAATCAATACTATCCTGCCATTCTCTCTAAATAATACGGGTGTCATAAAAGCGAGCTGCACTCAGAATAATGATTCCGCAAAGAAATCAAGTTCAGTCCTAATCATTCGTTCATGAAGAAAATTTCAGCTCAAAGATTAACAAAACATGAGTCAAATCGTCCGTCAATATGAAAGGCCAACACAACCAAACTAGTTCATCCTGTTCCACAGTCTAAAGGCACAAATTTTACGAGTCTTATAACAAATAAACCTCGGACAGTATCCCCTTATATAACTATGCTCAAGAATTTGATTCGAGTCGACCACTAGGTTAGGATCTCGGGATGTTTCATCGGGATAATCCTAGGGTGGAACTTCCATTCTCATGTATTCGGAAACCGTTTGACGTAAAAGACACTCATGGGGCACATGGATGCTTCTAGTTACTAAGTTCCCGTTTACAGCGGAGAAACAACTCGAATACAAAATTTCCGCATGTCCGAATCAAGGTTGCCGTTTTACGCGAGAGTAAACAGCGGGTCACGCGAATACCCCCGGTTACTAGGCTCCCTATCATTGGCACATGTGAAATATCTAAATCACTAGTCTAATCAGGGTCGTCGTTTTACGCGAGAGTAAACAACGGGTCACGCGAATACCCCCGGTTACTAGACTTCCCTTCATAGAACGCATTCTCTCGACTTTTAGGGAAAAACTGACCGACTCTAGACTAAATTTAAGTGCCCACCCGACTAAAGAAACAGTACAACTCTCTATCTGGAAAATGTAGCCAAACGTATTAATGGGGATTTTAAACAAGTATGTGTCGTCTCTTATCTGCCAAGACCTCTACAATCACGAAAAATTTCGGACCTAATTGAATACTAAGCAGAACAGAAATAGCTGACTACAACTCGACTAGAACTCGCCCGCTTCTTCAGAGAGAAAGACAGTGTCGTAATATCAGTATCACACAAAATAGAAGCACGAAAATTCATGAATAAAAAACTACGGCAAGCAAGGCTATCTAAAAAAAAATTTCGCAAAGAAAAGAAAAGTGCAACAAAATATAATGTACAGCAAAAAAATAGAGTACAGCAATTAATGTAGACTGAATGTAAAACCCTCCCCCAAACTTAGGACGTACATTGACCTCAATGGACAAAAAATGAAATGCAAGAAAAGTAAAAGGTCAAGTACTCCCCTCCAGTCTGCTCAGGAGCTGGTGTCGGCATCGTCCGGTGAGGAGGGTGGTGTGGCTGGCCGGGCGGGCGCAGTAAATGGCCCGTCGGGATGCATGATGTGGGCCGTCCATGCGGCGAGGTGCTCCTGATGATAAGCCTCCCTCGCAGCAAGACGCCTCTCCGCTCGTCGGCTGGCCCGGCGGGCCTGCTCTCTCATCTCGGCTCTAGCGGCAGCAACAACACTCTCCCGTGCCGCCCGCTGCTCCTCTCGCAAGGCAGCCATCCAGCTCTCTCTCTCTCTCTCCTCATCTCATCTCTCTCTCTCCTCAACTCCTCTCTCAGCTCCTCTCTCTCTCCTCATATCCTCCCGCAGCCCATCAAACAGCTCCTCCAACCTCGCTCTGTCGGGCTGCAGCCCGGCCTCTCCGTGCGTCAACAAAAATGGCTCGGGGGATCCCTCGTGAGCCTCCTCGAGCAAAAATCCTCGCCCCCGAGCGTGTACCGGTGCTCCGCCCCACTGCTCAAAGTGCGATATGATGCGGTGGTCGATCGGGGCCTGTGGGGCAAGCATCGGCTCGTCGGCCCGACCACGTCGGCCATTTGCCGGCATAAGGCGCAGATGAGGGAGGGATGCTTCAACCCCGTCTTGGCCCCCCCTGGATACTCTGGAAGATAGATCGGACCAGAATGGGGGCCACATCAAAACGCATCCCGGAGGTGATAGCAAAAAGTATCCGGGCGCGGGAGAGAAAAACTGTACGGATCTGGGAGGTGGGATCAATGCGGGCACAAATAAAGTAAAGCCAGGCTCGCCGAGCAGGCCGAGGCGCGAGCTCTGAAGTGAAAAGTAGATGAGCTCTGTGCTCAGCTCCCGATCGGCATCAGTCTGCAATCGTCTCAAGCAGGGCCTCCTTAGTGAGGCCGGTCATCACGCGGTCATAGGCTGTCTCGTCCACCGCCGGAAACCCAAAAAGCCTCCGAATAGCAGTCGGGGAGAAATCAACTGTGACCCCTCGGACGTCGACCTGAGTCCGGGACTCTAAAGATGGCAACGAATGCCCTGCCCGGATATGCTTCAGCAGAGCGCTGGCGTAAAACTCCTGGACGATCGAGATGACTGCTGGCTCGGGAGGTGCTGTAAATCTGGCCCATCCCATCTCGTCAATCATCATGAGCAACTCCCCGTCCTGAGGAGCTGGAGTAAAACCTCTCTCGGGAATAAGTGGACGCGGACGGATCTTTTCGTTGAATATCTTGTGGATCTCGGGGTCCGAAAATTGGTGCCCCTCCGCCTCGGCCCGACCCCGAGAGGTCTCCCCTCGCGTAGGGGATGACTCGGTCCTAGCACGCTTGGTCAGCTTCTTCGTGCGCGCCATAATCAGTCCTGAGAAGCACAACACGAGGGTTTATTTACGCAAAAAATAATAACGATGATATATGCGCGGCTAAAGACATCAAACCAGAAATTCCGAATTTAAGACACTAGCGCATACGAGAGAGAAAGATGAATTTGGACTTAAACATTTAACTTGGATGTAAGGATTGGGCTTGCTGTAAATTCAAAACGTATACGTTGCACGAGAATTCACAACGTTTGCTTTTTCAAAGAAAATTTTCATTTGGGCAATTTATCAGACACCTTGAGGGCGCATGTTTACTTGAAGAATGAACATAGTTCTAGCTCGATTCAGCCCCCAAAAACAGAAATACAATTCAATCATGAACAACTTAACACAATCAATTCATTGATATTCCAATTTAATCAAGAAACTTCGATGAAATTACCCTGTTATATTCTAACAATCACAAAACAATTGAAGAAAAAACTAGGCATGTTCCATCCATTCAACGCAAAAACAACTTCAAAATATAACCCATAAGCAAATAAACAATAACGATGGAAGCGTACCTTTTGAAGATTGCCAGAAAAATCGCAGGAAGAAATTTGAACAACGTCGGCCGGTCACGCTGGGGAGGGAAGGCAGGGAGAAAGAGAAAAACGTACCTGATAAATGCCGGCTGAATGCATGTTATAAGCTGCCTGGCCTTTCGGATTCCGCATAGTGTGCCGCGGCACAGATAAGGTGAGCCGCGGCACAGATAAGGTGAGCCGCGGCACAAGGTACAGTCCCTTTTACCTGTGTCTCGTTTTGTCGTGTGCCGCGGCTCAAATTCCGTGTGCCGCGGCTCATTACTCGAGTGTGCCGCGGCTCATTTATGCCGTGCCGCGGCACAAAGTACAGTCGGTTTTGCCTCCCATTGCGATCGATGTGTGCCGCGGCTCACAATAACTGTGCCGCGGCTCATACTCAGTTTCTCCCCTGGGACTTTCCTGCGCAGAATTTTGAAAAGCAGACGTTAAAAACGAGAGGAAGAAGCAAATAGAAGCACAAAAATGATGAAAAATAAAAATCACGAATAAAGAAATGCAAAAAAACTACAGCTACGAGCTCGGGTTGCCTCCCGAGAAGCGCTAAGTTTATAGTCTTCAGCCGGACCTATTGAACAACGTTAGTTCGCTTTTCGCAAACTCCATTTTGCTTCCGCCCCGTTCATCGAACCGTTTGTATTTTGGTTAGAATTATGACCATTGGTTATCAGCCGTTCGACTTTCGGTTCAGTCATCAAATGTAGTTTTCGAAAAGGTTTCGACTTGAAAAACTTCCCGAAACACCCGGTTTCTCCATGACTAATTTTTCTCTTGGCTTTCGGCTCACTCTCCTCCTTCACAAACGAACTCACAACTGCAGCAGATTTTTCTTCATGGTCGAGAAACGCCACTAGTTCTACATTCTTCTTCAAACTTGGGCCATTTAACACAAAATCTGAATTTTCCCAACGATGATTTTTTCGATGCTTTCCTCTTTCACAAACATCCACACCCTCAATTTGTGATCCTTTATCAGCACTTCCGGGACATGGTAACGATTTGAACACTTGAAAAGTAACTTGCTCGTCTTGGACCCTCAGAGTTAACTCCCCCTTTTCCACGTCTATAAGGGTGTGGCCCGTCGCTAGAAATGGTCGTCCCAAGATGATCGGAATATTTTCATCTTCCTCCATGTCTAGTACGATGAAATCAGCCGGAAAGATGAACTTATCAACTTTAACTAAAACATCCTCGATTACTCCCCTCGGATACTTTATCGATCGATCCGCCAATTGTAATGAGACTGTGGTTGGCTTGGCTTCCCCAATATTCAGCTTTTGGAAAATCGACAGAGGCATGAGGTTGATACTTGCACCAAGATCGCATAGTGCTTTATTAAACGAAAGATTCCCCATGGTGCAAGGTATGTTGAAGCTTCCCGGATCTTTCAACTTAGGTGGGAGCTTCTTTTGAAGAATAGCACTACACTCCTCTGTCAAGGCGACCGTCTCATATTCCTCGAGCTTCCGTTTATTGGACAAGATCTCTTTCATGAACTTGACGTAACTCGGCATCTGTTCCAATGCGTCGGCGAACGGAATGTTTATGTGCAACTTCTTGAAAACGTCGAGGAATTTTGAAAACTGCTTGTCCAGTTTTTGCTTTTGAAAACGCTGTGGAAATGGAATTTGAGGAGTGGGCTGATTAGTCGATACTTCCTTTGGCTTAGGCGTCTCATCCTTTTCCTTCTCGTTCTGCACGTTCGGCTGCTCTTTGTCATTAATAGGCTGCCCTTTCAACTCCTTTCTGCTTCTTAATTCGATTGCTTGCACATTTTCCTTGGGTTTCACTTCGGCTGCGTTGGGGGCTGCACCTTGAGCCCGAGAAGACAATAAATTAGCAATCTGCCCCATTTGTGTTTCTAGATTTCGGATGGAGGTTGAATGATTTTGAAGAGTCGTCTCGGTGCGGGTCATGAATTGGCTTGTGTTAGCCGCCAATTGAGCAAGAGCATCCTCCAAAGATACCTTTGAAGATTGAGGGGGCTGCTGTGGGGGTTGCACGGAGTGAGGTTTCGGAGGCTTCATAGCTTGCCCATTTCTCCATGGAGAATTTTGTTGATTCCTCCACCCTTGATTATAAGTGCTGGGGTAAAAATTGCTTTGTCGATTTCCATTGGCTACGAACTGAGCTTGCTCCATCTGATGTTGCTCGAACGGATTTCCAAATTGACACTCACTTTCGGGTGTGATCCGTTACACCAATTACATGTCTCAATGGTAACGGGGCTGGTGCGTGCGAAAAGTTCTGTCAATTGTGTCAAAGCGGCGACTTGAGCTGACAAGGTGGAAATCGGATCATTGCTCGAAACTTCCATTACCCTCTTTGGTGTCAATCTTTCTGCTGGCCATTGGTAAGCGTTTTCAGCCATATCTTCCAAAAGCATGTGAGCCTCGGCCATAGATTTTCCCATGAATGTTCCTCCGGAGGCTGCATCCACTAAAGTGCGTGTAGAAGCACTCAAACCACCATAAAACGTATGCAGCTAAAGCCAATCAGGAATGCCGTGATGAGGGCATCTTCGAAGCAATTCTTTATATCGCTCCCACGCCTCGTGGAGCGATTCCATATCGTACTGGGCAAAAGTGGTTATCTCGTTTCTTAACCGCGCCGTCTTAGCTGGTGGGAAAAATTTTGCAAGGAAGGCTTGCACTAACCTCTCCCAAGTTGTAATCGACCCCGGCGGTAAGGAATTCAACTGCATTTTGCTTTATCCCTCAAAGAAAAAGGGAAAAGCCTCAATCGGATGGCATCGTCGGTGACACCATTAGTTTTGAAAGTGTCGCATATCTCAAGGAAAGAAGCAATGTGGGCATTCGGATCGTCCTTCGGTAGTCCACAGAATGGGCTCGCCTGCACCATCTGAATAATGGCGGGCTTGATCTCAAAGTTATTAGCTTGGATGGTGGGACGCCGAATTCCCGAAAAATTTGCGTTGACTTGCGGCATGGCATAATCTCGAAGAGC
The DNA here is from genome assembly GCA_033398695.1 of Orobanche coerulescens. Lineage (NCBI taxonomy): Eukaryota > Viridiplantae > Streptophyta > Magnoliopsida > Lamiales > Orobanchaceae > Orobanche > Orobanche coerulescens. The sequence goes on along the minus strand of CM065811.1, from coordinate 111,051,452 downwards.
GAGTTCCGGTTGAACTTGCCGCACTTGGTTGTCTCCTCCTTGGATTTCAATATTCTCGGCCATGTTGGCCAGTAAATCTGCAGCCTCTCTTTTCTCCTTTTTGTTCCTTCTTAGAGTGCGCTCGAGCTCGGTGTCCAAAGGTAGTAGGCCTTCGTTACCGAGTCTTCTCATGCACTACACGAAAGGTCCTGAAGGGGAAAGCAAGTAAACGAAATTAAGTACGAAAAAATAAAAAATAAAACGTTCAAATTAAGACTGGAAATACTTAAGTCGATATTAGAAAAAATTCAGTCCCCGGCAACGGCGCCAAAAACTTGTTGCGATATTTCCTACACGCAAGTGCACGTCATCGTTTACAAGTAATAAAGTGATAAGTAGAGTATCGTTCCCACGAGGATTGAATCTCTAACTACCGACGTTTTCGTATTCCAATTTTATTTGAACAATCGAAGTTGGGTTTTTGGACTAATAACTAAAAGAATGAATAAAAGACTAAACAGAAAGCGATAGCTTGAATAAAAGGAATCAAATGATAAATAAGTCTAGAGTTCTGAATCCACCTTAATTTATCCGAATTTAATCTTGATCATCCGTAATAAATAATTTTCCCAATTTATTGAAGGCGGAGATTGCTAATATATTCTACCGCCTCTCCCGAGGTCAATAGATTTATCTAACGGCGACTAACGCACTCTATCCCTAGGTGAATTATCTCGTCGCTAGGCAAAAGCATGAAATCTCCTAAAGGCCACGTAGTTCCTATGAGTATATTCCTATCTCACGAATAAACGGTCCTCACCAATAGTTCCTCACCAAATCTCCTCTCCCGATTCAAGTGAATGATTAAATCAATACAACTATTGGCCGGATAATTGCAAGCATTAAACATAATTGGGAAAACTCAATAAAAGGTAATAAATTGGATAATCTCAATCAATTCGTCAAAATAAAGGTTTCATCAAAACCCTAGATTAGGGCTTTAGCACGACATACTAAAAGCGAAAATACGAATAAATAAACGAAAGCATAAAATTCAAACGCAGATGAAGCTCGGATTCCTCCGTTCTTCAGCTTCCGCCTTCTGTCCTTGAATTCCTCTGCTTTCCTCTTCTTCTCTGTCTCCAAGCTTAAGCTCTCTTAGGTTTAGATTCAATGATTCCAAGATAATTAAATTAGGGTCTTAAGCCCTATTTATAGCTCAGCACCTCCACAAATCGCGTCCATATTAATCGGTTGAAAATCGGCTTAAACGGCCCAAAATCCGCAGACGTATAAATCCCGCTAAGTGTGCCGCGGCTCACATCTTTGTGCGCGGCACATCGCTAAAATCAATACACAGGCGTAATTAAATCCCTCGTACGCGGCTCACATGGTGCCGCGGCACGTAATGCTGACTACTACGCCCTTCGGCTGGTGTCTTCCTTTGCCGCGGCTCAGTTTCCTTGTGCCGCGGCTCATAGTCCAGTTTTGCCGTTTTCGCCCGTTTTGCATCGTTTAAGCTTCCGGACTTCAATTTCTTGTCAATCATGCAAAATTAAGGCATTAAAAGCTCATTTAGATGATTTCACACTCCAAAATACTACAAAATAATGATAAATAAGCGTATAAAAATACGCCTAACATCAACATAGCGGCGTACGTTACTGACTGCCATAGTGTGCGCTATTTTCTTCGTAGCGTGCTCTTCCTGTTGCTTTGATTTGAGTCCAGACCTTATTGTCTTGAAAATACTATCAGGTAGCGTGCGTAATTACATCCTATAGCATGTATTACTCCTTCGCATAGCGTGCGTTAATATTTGTACGTAGCGTGCGCTAAACGTCAGATGAGACTTCAGGTGACTTTTGGTTAGCGTGCGCTGCGGATCAGATGATACTTCAGGTAACTTTCCGTTAGCGTGCGCTAATACAGATGTGTAGTGTGCGCTATTTGTGTATATCTTGTAACTTTTATGATACACGATGTTTGAGTCTCGTTTTAAATGTTTTGAAAGAATTCATCATCAAAATAATTTGTCCAACAATCTCCCCCTTCTGATGATGTCAAAACATTAAATAAAAATACTTGCAAAAAAATGATTTAGAAAAATTTCAAATCAAAGTACTTTGTTCGATTGGGTTAGTATTTTTTGTTTTTAAGTGTTTTGCCCCATTTTTGACATAATAAAAAAGGTACTCGCCCCCTGAATCGGTACTATTCTTGATAAAACACAAGAAATAAGAAAACTCATATCAAAGACAACATGCAAGCTATCTTCATTAAAAACTTCCAAACTTCATCACAACTAAATGCAAACACGACTATTCAACAAAAGGAAACCAAATCACACATTAAATCAAACAAGAAACAGAACAACCAAATTCATCAAAATACACGTCAAATTATTCGTCGAGAAATTAAGACATGGAAGTCGAAGGTTCTTCGTCGGGATGTGAGGTAGGGAATGGAAAGGTTGGATTGGAAAAATGAATAAAATCCTCTATAAGACTTTTGACGGAACAAACTTTCATTCGAAGAGAGCGAACTTCATCCCGAATATCAAGTTGTGACGTTTCTAGGCTACGCATCCGGGCGATTAAGTCACTTTCTTCATTCTCCTCGACATTCACCTTCCTCTTTCCTTTAGTCTTTAGAGGTCTAGCAAAGAATCCCGTTTTCAATTCTCGTCGACATTCACCCTTCCGCTATTTGTGTATATCTTGTAACTTTTTTTGAGACACGCCGTTTGACTCTCATTTTAAATGTTTTGAAAGAATTCATCATCAAAATAATCTGCCCAACACAATCCTAATGGGCCCGTAAGTCCATCATTTTCCATTTTGTAAACCTTGGTCTGACCACACTCCTAGTTATAGTGTTCACAATGACTTTGTTACTAAGGTTTAGATGATATAGTCCATTTAACCATGTAGCAGTGCCTACTAATTTATTTCCAAAATAAATTTTGCAAGTACTATCACCAATGAAAAATGAAAAGTCTTTCCGATCCATGACCAGAATGGATACAATATTTTTATGCCCCTTGAGCAAAACAAGTACATTATCAAACGTTAAAACAAATACGGATTCCAAATTCAAAAGAAGTGATCCTATATCAGTTGCTGCGACATTATGCCCGCTTCCGACAGTAATCATCACTTCCCTAACTCCAAGCTTCCTACTTTGTTCCAGATCCTGATTTATGGTACAAATGTGAGAAGTAGCACCTGAATCCAGTATCCATGAAGTAGAAAATACAGTAGTAGAACAATTCGTTTCCAAAATTAAAAGTTCTGTACCTGAAGCGCCATGAAGGATCGGATAGTCTCTTGCACAATAGTCTAGCTCACCGCATTTTAGACATGTGTTTGTCTTCATCTTCTTGATCTTAGGAACCATCGGGCCTTGCCCTTTCCCATAAAAGCCTTACCTTGTGAGCCCATCTGCTTTTTGGTCTTTTTTCTTCTTATTCTTGGACTTCTGAGAACCAGAAAAAATCACAAGGGCAGATTCCTTCACCCGTGGAGTTTTCATCTGAGACTGAGCAGTTACAAGTTTGTTTATCAACCCTGCTAAATTGCAAGCAATTTCATTGAAGTTGAAGTTCATAACCTCTTGAGAGAAGGAATCAGGAAGAGATTGTAGGATAAGGTCAGTTTGGATAGAAACATGCATCCTAAAATCAAGAGCCTCCAATCTCTCGATCATAGAGATCATTTTGAGGATGTGGTCCCCAATTTTCTCACCTTCCTTCATCCTAGCACCGAAGAGTTGCTTAGATATCTCATATCTAGCAGTTCGATTATACTCACCATAAAGCTCAGTTAAGTGAGATAAGATCTACCTAGCAGAAGTCATTTTCTCATGAGTTCTCTGAAGCTCATTAGACATAGATCCCATCATGTAGCCACAGACTCTAATCTCATCCTTAACCCACTTTTTATGGTTTTCAACTTCTTCCTGACTGGCTCTGGTCTGCACTGGAGCCATCAGAATGCCGCTTACAAGACGTATCCCAGCGCCTCCATACCGAGGACAATAATCATATTGCGGAGCCAGTCCACAAAGTTTGGTCTGGTTAGTTTGTTCTTCTCGAGTAGAATTGCAAGTGGGTTCATTGTCATTATGAGAGTTGTTATTTTGTTTGTCTGCATTAAGTAAGACAGATTTATTAGTGACTCGTTCCATTATGATATGAGTTTAGAATATTAAGTTTATACCATGTTACACTTCGCACATTTATTCTAAACCCAGATTTATTACATCTGGTTTTTGAATCTTTTTCGCAATTGGGTTCATTGATATGCGTTTGTCGATATTTATACCATATGAATAAATATACACAACCTAATTGCTACCAACATGTAGTTCATGGACAGTTCCTAGAACCAAAAACATTGTAATCTAATTATATATCTTGAGTCTTGAATCTTTGTCCTCTCGGATGGATCTTCCTCTGGCCTTCGTCATTACATATATTACATTGCAGAATTACATCATAAATACAAATTTTTCTAGTAAAATAAATAGGCTCAAAACGGCCTTTACAACCCAATCGGAAAACGATTCAAAAACTAGGTCCACAGACTACATCCATCCAAATCATAATGCAACAATCACATTAAAATTAATGGTATAAATAATTAATCTAAATATTGATCCAATCAATTAATCCATCCATAAGAATTGATCCAATTAATTCACACAACCGTTAATTTTAACTAGTTTCGGACGAGAATATTTCATTAAATTAATTCTCGTAAGAATAAAATTACCATAATAATATCTTAGCAAAATAAATCTAATTTAATTGCGAGAAATTAATTACCAATCGAAATATAAAACAGAGTGGAAAACTCACAGCCCGGGCCAAGCCGCGGCCGCTGCCATGCGGTCCTAAAAGTCGGACCGTCCACATTTCCGGCTCATCTTTTCGTCCTGAATCCAAAAATAATATTTTTTTAATATTTATATTACACATTTAAATCAGTTTTTCAAAAGAAAAATAGATTTATATTGTAACAAAAAATCATGAAAAATTAATTTTTAGATGAACAATTAAAAATTAATGATTAAAACAATTATGATTCCAAATCATACAAACATCCAATCAAGCATTTCAAATGCTAAATATCGTATAACCGATCGCAAAACCTATCTCTGATACCACTATTGGGATTCGATGCCTAAAACGAAGGTGCAGCGGAAGCAAAAACGAATTTTACCGAACTCTTAAAGAGGACCGATCATGCAACGTATATAAGAATATAAAAGGACAAGAGGTAAGATATGAAAATATACCCTTGAATTCCTTTGACTATCCCCATATCTAATAAGGAGTGGAAAGTTTTCTCTCAAATACATACATATATATATATATATATATATATATATATACAAGTCAGGAATGCCAGTGGCTTTCAGTAAATAAAGAAACACATAATTGCCTTCTAATAATAGTTTACATAATAACAAGTACAATGCCCTCTCTCAAACATCCTCTGAGTGGCATTCGAGGGCATATTCCTTGTAACACCCCCAAGTTATTCAGGGTATATTACAGCGCCGTGAGGCCCGCCGTGGAACCCACAAGGCTAATCATATGCGGAACTATAAATCATGACCGAGAAGGTCCAAATACAATGAAATGAAGGACAATACAAAGGGCATTCAAACCATATCCAATGAATCCAAATACATCACAAGGACCAAATCAATACCTCGACAACACATGCCGGAACATCAAGGAAACTGAAAAACAATACTCGAGTATTCAATAATCATTCCAGTACTACAATACTAAATGGAGGAACACGAAATATAACCGGAGATAATACACAGTATCACGCTTGCCCATCATCTTCATGCTGACCCGATACCTGCCTGTCCGCTCTCCTGGAACCTGAAATACATAAAAAGTATTTTCCCCATAAAGGGGATAGCCGTCGAATAGCTAGAGCAAGTATATTGAATATGAAATACAATACTTCTCGACAATAAAGTAAAAGTAACCGTCAATTCATCATTTCAAGACTAGTATTCCGAAATAACTAAATCTCATAGCATCACATCAATACATACCGGATCAACCGTGGAACCGCACCAGAGGCTACGGAACCCTCAGAGGACCCATCGGTCCGTCCCAGAGTGGTTAACTCATATTATCCGTGGAATCGCACCAGAGGCTACAAAACCCTCAGAGGACCCGTCGGCCCGTCCCAGAGTGGATATAAACAAACATGCCATTCATATATCTTACTTTCAAAGTCGAGAACGTACAATCATAAATATATACTTGCCTTTGAGACATCGAGAAATAAAACGGAAAAGAGTATGAGTTCGGTAGGTCCAAGAATGCACTTCCGGTACCTAAACGATTGGCAAGGGACATGATAATCAATAATCCATACTCATAACTCATGAAGAAACTCCTGAAACCCATCTACGATTCACGAAACTACAAGGGTAAATAACTAGAGGTTGGAAAATCACCCAAACCCTCACAAGTCCGAACACGGAACAAACTAATCCGTAAAATCATAAGGGAAACATAGATACGTGGTAGATAAATCATAATCTCAAGGTTCTCAAGCTTCACAATGGATAAATCGGACGAATCTAAGAAAATCCCCAAAATTCCCAAAATTAGGGTTCTAAGCATTCTTACCTTGATTTGGAAGAGAGAATGGATTAGATGTTGTGAATCTTTGCTCTCCAACCAAAGATGTTGATATCTGAAGAAGGATCGCCTCCAAACTCCTCGAATCACCCAAATCCCACTGCTCCCGATTGGAAATGAGAAAAGGATGAAAATAATGATGAGTGAAAGTCAACTGTCCAATATATACTGTGCCCAGTCTAGCGCGCGCTATGCTTCAATATTAGCATGCGCTAGCGGGGTCACCGGGTAGCCCTGTGGCTTCTTCCAGCCTCGTTAGCGTGTGTTAGGTAAACCGTTGCATGCGCTAATTGCCTTCCTTTAGCGTGCGCTAGCCGATAGTTTGCGTGCACTATCTGGGAGTTTGTGTCCAGAAATTGGAGTCCAGAACCTACTGTCCTCTGCCCTGCTCGAGTCATAGCGTGCGCTGTTGTGATAGCTTAGCGTGCGCTACGCAACACTTATAGTGTGCGCTAGCCGAAGCCTAACGTACTTTACCTGATAGTCCAAACAACCTGACAACCTCACTGTATCTGCCGACCCACCTCGTTAGCATGCGCTATGGATGTGTTAGCGCACGCTACTGACCACGGATAGCGTGCACTAGCTAACTCCTAGCGTGCGCTAACTGCTAGTCCAGAGAGCAGAACTAGCTACTGCTTCTGCCCTGTCTGGTCCCTTAGTGCGCGCTAAGGCTCAAAGCTAGCATGCGCTACTCAAGCGGAATTAGCATGCGTTAGCCTAGGCCTAGCATGCACTATCTCTCTGACCCAGAACACTTCCGAAAGGTCTAAACAACACGATCATGATCCAAACAAGTACAAAACTCTATGACAACATCGACAATATCACAAAGAGTTTACAGAGCGACAAAATAGGAAGAACGGCAAGGTCAAACAGTCAATAAAAAGTACGAGTATTACATTCTCCCCTTATAAAAAGAAGTTTTGTCCCGAAACTTAAGAAATAAAAAGTTCGAGGTACTCCGACCGCATCTTCTCTTCCGTCTGCCAAGTCGCCTCCTCGACTCTATGTCTCGACCATTGCACTTTAACCAACGGAATGGTTTTATGCCGAAGTTGTTACTCACGACGTTCAAGGATCTTCACAGGTATCTCTAGAAAGGTAATATCTTCGGCTATGTCAATCTCACTATAGTCGATAACATGACTCGGGTGGCATGTACTTTCTAAACTGAGACACATAAAAAACACTATGGACGTAACTCAAAGCTGGTGGCAACGCCAAGCGATAAGCTAAATCTCCAACCCTGTCCAAAATCTCGAAAAGTCCGATATACCTCGGACTAAGTTTCCCCTTTTTCTCGAAGTGGAAAACACCTCTGGTCGGCAACACCTTGAGTAGAACATGATCCCCCATTTCGAACTCTAAAGGTCGACGACGAGTGTCATCATAAGATTTCTGACAGCTCTGGGCAGTCAGCAACCGGTCCTGGATAATAGAAATCTTTTCCTTAGTCTCCATCAACATATCCGGCTCCATTCCGATTAGCTCCGAAGCCTCGTCCCAACATAATGGCGACCTACATCGCCTACCATAAAGTGCCTCAAATTGTGCCATTTTGATCGACGCATGCCAACTATTATTGTAGGCAAACTCGATCAACGGCAAATGAATCTCCCAATCGTTACTCCAGTCTAGGGCATAATCCCGCAACATATCCTCCAATGTCTGAATCGTCCTCTCCATCTGACCGTCTGACTGAGGATGAAAGGACGTTCTCAATCTCAACTCAGTACCCAAAGCCTGATGAACAACCTGCTAAAAATGCGATACGAAACGACCATCTCGATCAGAAACAATGGTCTTGGGGGCACCGTGCAATCTCATGATCTCACCTATGAAAGTTCGAGCCAATCACTCCGATCCCCAAGTATCCTTAGTACCCATGAAGTGTGCAGACTTGGTCAATCGATCGACGATTACCCAAATCATATTAATTCCAGCTCTAGTTCTCGGCATGCCAGTGATAAAATCCATAGATATGTCTTCCCACTTCCACTCGGGAATGGGAAGCAGCTTCAACAACCCCGCCGATCGTTGATGTTCGATCTTGACCTGCTGACACGTTAAGCACCATAGTACAAATTCCGTGACATCTTTTTTCATGTTGTTCCACCAAAAATTTCTCTTCAAGTCTTTGTACATCTTACTTGTTCCGGGGTGGATTGAGTAAGGCGTAGCATGAGCTTCTTAGGGAATTCTCTGCCTCAACTCTAGATCATTCGGAACACAAAGTCTGCCCTGGAATATCAGAATACTATCCTCGTGAACCATAAAGCCAGGGGCTTTTCCTTTAATTACATCTTCCTTCAGTTGAGAGATCATCGGGTCACTCCACTGTTTCCCTTTGATGTCGTCAACCAAGGACGAAGTAATTTCGAGAGTGCATAACTGTCCTTGTACTCATTGAAGCCAAACTTCTATTGCTTGCTCAATTAAATCCTGACGAATCTTCATCTGAGATGTAAGAACCTCGAGCATTTGAAGCGATGCCGGTTTGCGGCTCAAAGCATCTGCGACGACATTGTCTTTTCCTGGGTGGTAAAGAATTTCCAAATTGTAATCCTTTATCAACTCTAACCAAAAATTTTGTCTCATATTCATCTCTTTCCGACTGAAAGTATACTTCAGGCTCTTATGATCGGTATAAATCCAACACGGAGAACCATACAAATAGTGTCGCCAGATCTTGAGTGCGAAGACAATCGCGACCAACTCTAAATCGTGAGTAGGATAGTTAATCTCATACGGCTTTAGTTGTCGTGATGCAAAAGCTATCGTCTTATCATGCTGCATAAGCACAAAGCCAAGACCTTGACCCGAAGCGTCACTATAAACCGCAAATCCGTCACTACCGTGCGGTAGAGTTAGAATCGGCGCTGAAGTCAAATGTCTCTTCAGCTCATTGAAGCTCTGTTGTCTCTCAACCGTCCAAACAAATTTTCTGTCTTCTGGAGTAATTTCGTAAGCGGCCCAGCGAGTTTCGAGAACCCCTCGACAAACCAACAGTAATACCCAGCAAGGTCCAAAAAGCTACGAACTTCCTTATCATTTTTAGGCGGTGCCCAATCTAGCACTTCCTCAATCTTCTGCGGATCTACACGAACCCCTTCGGCCGAAATCACATGGTCGAGAAACATAACTTCTTCCAACCAGAACTCACATTTCGAGAATTTTGCATAGAGGTGCTCGGTTCTCAAAATATCTAGTACCAAATGCAAGTGTCGGGCATGTTCCTCCTTATCTCGGGAATAGATCAAAATGTCGTCAATAGAGACGACTACACACCTGTCGAGGTACTCGATGAATATCTTGTTCATTAACTGCATGAATACTGTTGGTGCATTAGTCAATCCAAACGGCATAACTAAAAATTCATAATGCCCGTATCTCATCTGAAATGCAGTCTTCGGAACGTCGGAATCTCTCACCCTGAGTTGATAGTACCCTGATCTCAAATCAATTTTCGAGAAAACTGCATCTCCCTGCAACTGATCAAATAAATCGTCTATACGAGGCAAAATATACTTGTTCTTGATGGTCACTTTGTTCAGCTCGCGGTAGTCGATGTATAAACGTAGTGAACCATCCTTCTTTCTCACAAAAAGAACAGGCGCGCCCCAAGGTGAAGCGCTCGGTCTGATGTACCCTTTCTCCAATAATTCTCCCAGCTGATTCTTTAATTCCTGCATCTCGGAAGGTGCCATCCGATAAGGTGCCTTAGAAATCAGAGCCGCATCAGGCTCTAAATCCACCGTAAATTCTATCTCTCGATCTGGTGGTAATCCCGGGAGGTCATTCGGGAAAACATCGGAATACTCATTAACAACCGGAATCAAAGAGAAATCGACTTCGTTCCGTTCCATCTTCAAAGCATAATACCAATAGCCCGTGCAACCTTTATTCAAAAGTTTTACGGTCATCATGGCGCTGATAAGCAACTTAGATTGGCCCGACTTACGTCCCAAAAATGAGTACTCGGATCCGTCTTTAGTCATCATGGTGATAACCTTAATACGGTAATACATAATTGCTTGGTGACTATCAAGCCAATCCTCGCCGAGGATCACATCCTCGCCTTCCATATCAACTACAATCAAATTCGATAACCAATCTATACTGGCTATAACCACCGGGAAATCTCTAATCTCCCATTTTCCCATAATTCTATCCTCGCTAGGTAGTTTCACAATGAAGGGATCGCAAGAAGTCATACAAGTTATATTCAAACGGCATAGACACTCCAAAGAATTGAAAGAATGGGTAGCACCCGTATCAAAAAGTACACGAACTGGATGAGATAAAATATGAACGGTACATGAGGCCACCACCTCGTCGGGTTCATCTGTTCGATGCATCTCATATATTCATGGTTGTACTGAACTGACGCTATAGTTTCCCCCTACAACATTCTGACCCCGTCCCCAGTCCCTGCTGTTACTCTACGGAGACTGACCAAAAGATTGCCACTGATTCACGCCTTGATCTAGTGGCGCTGGGGCAGAAGCCCGAGTGTCCAGAGTCTGATAGGGTTCAGAACAATAAGCCGCTCTATGTCCCATCTGTCTGCAAGTGTGACACTTCAAAAGTGGGAAATTGCATTCCAAATTAACGTGGCCTGGACGACCACAATTATAGCAAGTCACCGGGCGAGCTGAGGTGCCCGGAGCAGAACAAAAACCCCCATTTCCTTTAGCAGAATGTGACGACTGTCTGGAGGAACGGTTAGTCGTCTGAGGCCTCTGGAAGTTGCCACTCTTAGAGCCAGAAAAATTCCCGCGATCAACTGCTTCTTCAGTTTTTTGTTGGGATATTTGTCGGGGCTTAACATGTCATGGGCCAAAGACTTGTCCTGACATTCCTTCAACGTGGTGCAAGAAAATCTGGCCATGTACCACCGTAAGTCCATATTCGTCCGCATATCAAAGTAACGGATCTTATCACGCTCGTTTCTCACTTGATACTTCACGTGGATCAATTGTTGGTTGTACTCCACGATTGCCAGCGAAACGGGAATGTTCTGCGGCTTAGCCTCGAAAAAGGCTCGGATTCGGCCTTCTTGCACTGGCCAAGGACAAAACTCGGCCTCTAAAATCTCTTTAAACTCTTCCCACGTAGCAACATGATCCTGTGGCTTGATAACTTTCCACCACGTAGCGGCCTCCTTGGTGAGGAAATACTGAGCAATCGGTACTTTCCTCTCTTCGGGACAATCAACCGCTTCGAAAATTTTCTCTAACTCTGCTAGCCAATCCTCCTAACCTAACGGTTCTGTGGCACCGCCAAACTGTGGAGGGTGCATACGGATTACATTTTGGAGCAAGGCATCCGTTGTTGGGTTCGGATTGTTCAACTGAACGGCTTGGGCCAAAATGGTCATCTGGTTAGCCAATTGTTGAAGTACGTTCGCAACTACAACATCCGTGCTGTTCCCCTATCCAGTCGACTGGTCATGCTTACTTTCGGTGTCAGGATGCACCGAGTTAGATAGGCTGGGGTTGGTCGATCCCGCAACGGAACTAAGGGAGACGGCTGCGCCACGTCCTCGTCCACATCCACGGCCTCGTCCCCTACCAGTTGACATGCTGAAGAACACACAAGGCATGTAAGTACAATTCAATCGCACGTCATCGAAGTGACCGATTCTCAAAAATACCAAAATATAAGCAAAACAATTAAGGAAACACCAGGAGAGTAAGATGTCTTACAAGTACCGGTCGCACTGTGATGATGGCAAAGTAGTGATACTGTAGACAAACGTTGACTCAATTATCCCAAAAGACCTACAACCTAGGTATCTATAGACCTAAGCTCCGGTACCATATTCTGTAACACCCCGAAGTTAATCAGGGTATATTACAGCGCTGTGAGCCCCGCCGTGGGACCCACAAGGCTAATCATACGCGGAACTATAACTCTTGACCGAGAAGGTCTAAATACAATGAAATGAAGGACAATACAAAGGGTATTCAAACCATATCCAATGTATCCAAATACATCACAGAGACCAAATCAATACCTCGGCAACACAGGCCGGAACATCAAGGAAACTGAAAAATAATACTCGAGTATTCAATAACCATTCCAGTACAACAATACTGAATAGAGGAACATGAAATATAACATGAGATAATACACAGTATCACTCTTGCCCATCATCTTCATGCCGACCCGATACCTACCTGTCCGCTCTCCTAGAACCTGAAATACATAAAAAGTATTTCCCCCATAAAGGGGTTAGCCGTCGAATAGCTAGTGCAAGTATATTGAATATGAAATACAATACTCCTCGACAATAAAGTAAAACTAACCGTCTATTCATCATTTCAAGACTAGTATTCCAGAATAACTAAATCTCATAGCATCACATCAATACATACCTGATCAACTGTGGAACTGCACCAGAGGCTACAGAACCCTCAGAGGACCCGTCGGTCCGTCCCAGAGTGGTTAACTCATATTATCCGTGGAATCGCACCAGAGGCTACGAAACCCTCAGAGGACCCGTCGGCCCATCCCAGAGTGGATATAAACAAACATGCCATTCATATATCTTACTTTCAAAGTCGAGAACGTACAATCATAAATATATACTTGCATTTGAGACATCGAGAAATCGAACGGAAAAGAGTATGAGTTCGGTAGGTCCAAGAACACACTTTCGGTACCTAAACAATTCGCAAGGGACATGATAATCAATAATCCATACTCATAACTCATGAAGAAACTACCGAAACCCGTCTACGATTCACGAAAGTACAAGGGTAAACAGCTAGAGGTTGGAAAATCACCCAAACCCTCACAAGTCTGAACACGGCACAAACCAATCCGTAAAATCATAAGGGAAAGATAGATTCGGGGTAGATAAATCATAATCTCAAGGTTCTCAAGCTTCACAATGGATAAATCCGATTAATGTAAGAAAATCCCCAAAATTCCCAAAATTAGGGTTCTAAGCATTCTTACCTTGATTTGGAAGATAGAATGGATTAGATGTTGTGAATCTTTGTTCTCCAACCAAATATGCTGATATCTGAAGAAGGATCGCCTCCAAACTCCCTGAATCGCCCAAATCCCGCTGCTCCCGATCGGAAATGAGAAAAGGATGAAAATAATGACGAGTGGAAGTCAACTGTCCAATATATACTGTGCCCAGTCTAGCACACGCTACGCCTCAATATTAACGTGCACTAGCGGGGTCACTGGATAGTCCAGTGGCTTCTGCCAGTCCCGTTAGCATGAGTTAGGTAAACCGTTGCGTGCGCTAATGGCCTTCCTTTAGCGTGCGCTAGCCGATAGTTACCGTGCGCTACCTGGGAGTTTGTGTCGAAAAATTGGAGTCCAGAACCTACTGTCCTCTGCCCTGCTTGAGTCTTAGCGTGCGCTGCTGTGATAGCTTAGCGTGCACTACGCAACACTTATAGCGTGCGCTAGCCGAAGCCTAGCTTACGTTACCTGATAGTCCAGACAGCCTGACAACCTCACTGTCTCTGCCGACCCAGCTTGTTAGCATGCGCTACGGACGTGTTAGCGCGTGCTACTAACCACGGATAGCGTGCGCTAGCTAACTCCTAGTGTGCGCTAACTACTAGTACAGATAGCAGAATTAGCTACTGCTTCTGCCCTGTCTGGTCCCTTAGCGCGCGCTAAGGCTCAAAGCTAGCGTGCGCTACTCAAGCAGAAGTAGCGTGCGTTAGCCTAGGCCTAGCGTGCGCTATCTCTCTGACCCAGAACACTTCCGAAAGGTCTAAACAACACAATCATGATCCAAACAAGGTACGAAACTCTATGACAACATCGACAATATCACAAAGAGTTTGCAGAGGGACAAAATAGGAAGAACGACAAGGTCAAACAGTCAATAAAAAGTATGAGTATTACATTCCTAACATATTATACTTCTATTAAAAGGGCATAAATATATATTTCACTATCGACATATTTGGATGGATTTCAAATATTCTCATTTCACAAATAAGGAATTCCAGTATCCTCATCTTATAATCATTCATATATAATGCTATTCTTTTATATTGTGTCGACACATTTCAATTTCATTTATTTCCCCATAACGACATAGCTTTTCGAGATATCTCATTGTCAATTTCCATTTGGGATTAGACAGTATAGTTATGTCTACATACTTCTCAAAAATATATGCCTCCATTGCAATTACTTTGATATACATTGGGGAACTTTTATTTGAATAATGCCAATACTCCGAGTATGTTTGTTTTTATCAGAGCACTTGTAGTTGATATGTAGAATTAATAATCTCTCATGCATATATGTACTTCAAGTTTATATTTCAATTTTTGGGATATAATGTGATGCATTTTACATATTATTTTCAACTACAAATACTCCTCTCATGCTAAGTGATTCATATGTTGTGTTCCTTGGTATTCAATTTCAGCATGCAAGTTTATATATTTTGTTCTCGATATTGGCTGGAGGACTTTGAATAGTTGCCAATTGATATCCCACTTATATGCGTATATTATTGATTCTGATGGATCTAATCAAATATTTTGGGATATATTACTAACTTTATCATTTGATCTAGCATTTATGCTCAAACCTTGAGCAAATTATCTCGTGGATTTTCGATTACGAGTCATATATACATGCGACTATGTAGTGGATCCATAATATCTGGTAGTTCACATGGAGTGAGAGTGAACCCGTATATCTCAAATTTATGGGTAGCTACAATCCTCGTGGGTCCACTAGGCTAAGTTATTTGTCTTACATTACAAGGACTTTCAATAAAATTAAGCAATCTTGAAAAAGAACGAGAGTAAATATGCCCTATACAAATAGGAAAGTCGAAGTACACACGATTTTAGAATTATTACATACTCTTTAGTTTTAAAATAAATGCCAAGAAAAGTTAAACTTATTCCAGTTACCGTTGTTAAGCATGCCCCGTTCCTTTGCATTCCCAAGCCTGCATTCCCGGAGTTCCTGCCACTGGAAAGTATAAAACACCAGCCCATACCCGGGTCAGTAGTAATATATTACAATTCATTTGTTCACACATATTGATTTTGCAATTCCAAAAGCATCAGCATCCAACATATATCACATCTCCACAAATATACAACACACAACACACAACACCTATCCCCAATATCCGGATAGTGCAATTTCTACCACCCTAATATCCAAGTGCACACCCCCACTATCCGGGTGCGGAACGAATGTTCGTCAAACATTTACTTTGTTCCCACTGGGACGTCATATCTTTTCATCTCTTTGTATAACCATATATTTACAACATTGGTAGAATCACAATCGGTACAACGTAAATAATATATCATGAACATATAAAAATTGCAAAACATTAAGACCGAGCAAGTCAACGAACTTGCATCAAAAGTTGTCGGTAGTGTGAGTCCCAATAAGTCTCGGAAGTAAGATCGTCCACGTCGACACAAGGTTTCGATCTCCTAATAATAACACACTATTAACCTTTTTTGTTAAGATGTCTTCATTTAATTTAACGGTTCGTCCTTTTATAAATTCTCAACAAAATGTTCGTCTAAAAATTAAAAGACTCAGTAAATAGCTCCTAGATATCATCCCTGAATATTTGAAAATATATTCACACCTTGAATGTTCATAAATATTACTTATACTATTTTAAATCAAATAACAATCCTTTTAATTTTTTCAACATTGCGAATAATTTCAGTTTATTGACATCAAATATTCATAAAGACAATACTTAATATTTTGAGACGAAAGAAATGGTTCATTTCTTTTATTTTAAATGAATGAATATTTTTAATCGCCTTGTTACCAATATTCGCAAAATAATGTCCAATATTTTTACACATGAAGAATATCCTATTTTCTTTATTTTGCATTGTAATTGATCTAATAAATCGTCAATTCTCGACAATGGATAGCTGTTCTTGATGGTTCTCTTGTTCAGTTCTGTGTAATTAATACAGCATCGAAGTGACCCATCTTTCTTCTTTACGAACAGGATCGGGGCTCCCCATGGTGATTCACTTGGTCCTATAAGGCCTTTCTCCAGCAATTCTTCAAGATGTTTCTTGAGTTTCTGTATTTCTGTAGGTCCCAATCAATATGGAGATTTAGAGATTGGCATCACCACTGGTTCGATTTTGACGAAAAAATCAACTTGGCGAGGGGAGGAAGTCCGGGCAAGTCATATAGGAATACGTCAGCAAACTCGTTCACCAATGGAACTCGATAGATAATTCGGATGAGTTCTCATGAATGATATAACACCGGTCTCCCAGACACTCAAGTTATATAGATTCATCTGGTGTTATTGCACATATTGAACCCCCTGGTTGTAACACCCCAAACTAGGCGGATATTACAGTGCCGTAGATCCCCAACTGGGACCCACCAGGCAATTGAAAATGAATGAATTATACAGGATAAATGTAGTACCGAACTACAATACAACAATGATTGCTCCGATGAGGAGTTTAGTTACAACACACCAGGACAATACCGAATACTAGTATATTTTATATGAAGATAAAATACACAACACTGAATGAAACGGAGTATTCAAATGAAAGTCTGCAGCGGAAAATAAAGGACAATAACATGAATAACTGAAAGATCGGGGCCCCCTACTAGTATCACTAGGAATCCTCGACATCAACATGCTATTTCCGTGCGTTTGCCTTGCCATGACCTGAAAAACAAAATCCCCAAACGGGGTCAGTTACAAAGAACAACAATCCTCAAGGGTTGAAAAATACACAATCATGATTTAACTGAAGTTATGAAATATCCTTAGTTATGAATTACGCTGAAGAGGAGCATCATAGTACGCCCGTAGTGTTCTGTGCAAGTGTACAAGACGGATGACCGGACACACCCGTCCTTGTACCTAATTAGTCTCACGGAGGTAATCGTTACCGTGTGCACAGTCCAATGTATCACTCCCAATATATGGCCATCACGTGCCCGACTAAAAATTCCACACATCCGCACCCGGCCACGCAATATGAACCCAGAAGGTCATATGAACAAGAATGACCATAATGAATATCAATGAATAATAATAATCCGACAAAGTCAAGAATGACTCACCGATACGAAAGTGATAATGAAGTGATTGATAGTTTTCAATGAAATGATTGGAACCGCCGTTCCTCGCTAATGAAATGATTATCCGACAATTACAAGTCTCAAAATGATTAATACAATGATGAATGAGTTATGATTATGAATGATCAACAACAAAAGGAATGAATATCCTTTTAACCGAGTAAGAATCAACTTACTCAATACCGATGAGGAACGTCCGTCCACGAACACGTCCTAAGTGAAAAACCGGTCGCTCGAACAACCTTAATTCAATACAATTGCCAACAATCCGATCAATAACGAATTAAACACGAATATAACGAACTCAAGACGTCGATACGATTAAACCAAGTTCATAGGGGCATTATATCGAACACTTTGAGTCCAACTTCGATTGATTACAACTAAACCTCAACAATACCAATCTCAAATCCCCAAGAAGTGCTTCAAATCAATAAAACATCTCCAATACGATCAATAGTCCGTTATGAATATCCAAAAACGTGATTATAACAACAATTAATCGGAAATCCCCGAATCCAACTCGATATTCAAAGTGTTCTTGAATAAATCTCTCAATATTCCAATGAATCCTTATACAAACTCATAATCATATACATATCCTTTCATATAACATGATTATAACGTCCAAAACATCATAACTCAACACAAAATCGAAATCCAAGGTGTTGAAGAAATTACCTCTTGAAGATCCAACCACTTCGATCCGATGAACACGAGTAATAACGAGTATCCAAGCTTCCCAAAGGAATGAAGATGATGAAGATTACACACTCAAGTGATTGATGATGACGAAATCACTCTCTCAACACTCTCTCTCGGATGAAGAAGGAAAAATGAAAAAGTGAGGTGAAATGACCCGGCCAAGTCATTAACATCACTGGAAGTTACGGCCAGAACTCGCCCTCTTACGGCCGTAACTTTCCAAGTCAACGGCCTTACGGCCGTAATCGCCAACTCAGACGCCAGAACTCGGCTTCGTCAAAGCTCGCCGGCAGACTTACGGCCGTAATCGTTCTGAGTTACGGCGTAACCCGCCTTCGTCAAAAACACCGCCGACAGCCTTACGGCCGCACACCTTACGGCCGTAACTCGGATGATACGGCCGTATCCGGCCAACCTTACGGGCGTAACCCGCCTTCGTCAAAAATGGCCAGACATCCTTCCTGCAGCGTACGGCCGTATCCGGCCAAGCCTTACGGCCGTACCTGCCTCGACTTACGGCCGTATGCCGCAACCCTTACGGCCGTAAGTCACCCTTGGTCGACAACACCTGAAACTTACGAACACCACTTACGGCCGTATCTCACCTTGCTTACGGCCGTAACTCACCTTCGGCCAAAATGCCCGGGCAGCCTGCTGGACCACTTACGGCCGTAATCGCCGCCTTTACGGCCGCATCTACCGAACTTACGGCCGTATCCCAGAACCTTACGGCCGTAACTCGATGCTGGCCAAGGTGAATAAATCCGATGATTCCGATTCCTCGCTACGACTGATGAAAGATCCGACATACCAAGCGAATGCGAAAATGAACAAGTCTAACACATGCCAAAAATGATACTTCCAGCATAAGACTACCAATCACGATGATAATGATAATACTCCCGCTCCGACACTCAAACGGAGATGAAACGACGATCGGTAACTGATACACGGTTACAACATGCCAAATGAACGCAAATGAAAGAATCATGACTGATGAATGATTATTAATGAGTGAGAATTACTGAGTGACAATTACAGACTGATAATTACCGAATGAAAATGACTGAGTTACAACCGGGTATTACATACTCCCCCCCTTAAAAAGAGTTTCGTCCCCGAAACTAAGGGTCAAACAACTCGGGATAACTCCCCCGCATACTCTCCTCGGTTTCCCAAGTGGCCTCTTCGACTCCGTGTCTAGACCACTGAAACTTACCCAAAGGAATCGCCTTATTCCTCAACTGTTTGAATCGCCGCTCCAACACTCGTACAGGACGCTCCTCGTACGAATGATCATCCACGATCTCGATTTTGTCGAACTGAAGTATGAGAGAGACGTGAAACACATTATGAATTCGACTCAACGCCAGAGGTAAAGCCAATCGATAAGTTAACTCGCCTATTCGATCCAGAATCTCAGACGGTCCAAAGAATCTCGGATTCAATTTTCCCCTCTTCCCAAAACGGAAGATATTACGACTCGGGATTATCTTGACCAAAACATGGTCACCCGCCTCGAACTCTAGTGGTCGACGACGATTATCTGCATATGATTTCTGTCGACTCTGAGCTGTCAACATACGACTCTTGATTAAAGCTACCTTCTCCTGGGCGGCTATAAGCATATCGGGTTCGGTGCCGATTGATTCTGACAAGCCATCCCAACACAAGGGAGATCGACAACGACGACCGTACAAGGCCTCGTAAGGTGCCATCTTAATGGAGGCATGCCAACTATTATTATACGTGAACTCGATCAGCGGTAGTTGGGCTTCCCAATCGACCTTCCAATCGAGGACGCAAGCTCTCTACATGTCCCCAATGTCTGAAAGTCCTCTCTGATTGTCCGTCGGACTGAGGATGAAAAACGGTAATGATATTCAGCTGAGTTCCCATAGCACGATGAACTGATTCCCTAAACGAGACACGAATCGCCCGACACGATCACCGTGCAATCTCACTAACTCTCTGATGAGCAGCTGGGTAAGTCTCACGGGACCCCACGTATCCTTGATCCCAAGGAAATGAGCTGATTTAGATAGTGATCCACGATCACCCAGATCGTATTCATGCCACGACGACTCGTCGGCAAACTTGTGAAGAATCCATAGAAATGTCTTCCCACTTCCATTCTGGAATAGGAAGCGGTATCGGCATACTCGCCGGTCGCTGATATTTAATCTTGACTTGCTGATAGGCTAAACATCTCGAAACAAATTCCGCGACTTCTCGCTTCATATTACTCCACCAGAAATTTCATTTCAAGTCCTTGTACATCTTGCTAGACCCCGGTGAACCGGATAAGGGGTAGCATGAGCTTCTTTCAAGATCGAGCTTTTCAACTCATCAATCGCCGGTACGCACAACCGGTTCTTAAACCTCAAAAGTCCATCCTCGTGGACCACGAATCCAGGGGCTTTCCCCTGAGCCACATCTTCACGAATGCGCAACAATGCTGGGTCTGAACCCTGATTCTCCCTGATTGCATCCTCAGAGATGATGAAATCTCTAACATACAAAGCTGTCCCTGAACTCACAAGCCGGACCTCGATCTCGGGTCTAAGGAATTCTCAAGCTCCTTCGAATTGTTAAACGAGCAAGCATCTCGCTCTGAACGGACTTACGACTCAAGGCGTCGGCGACAATGCTCGCCTTGCCCGGTGGTAAAGGATATCGATATCAAAATCTTTGATTAATTCCAACCACTGCCTCTCGCCGCATATTTAACTCCTTCGAGTAAATATATACATCAACTCTTGTGATTGGTGAAGATCGGCAGTGATGCCATAAAGGTAACGACGCCAAATTTTCAACACGAAAACCACGGTTGCTAGCTCCGTCCGTGGGTTGGATAATTAACCAGCTAATCCGAGGAAACATCGGATTTCCTTAACATCTTTCGGAGGTTGTCAATCTCGGATAGCCTCCGTCTTCTGAGGGTCGACACGAACTCTGGCAGATGAAAATTACGTGCCCGAGAAAGTCACTTCGGACCTCCAGAACTCATATTAAGAAAACTCTCCATAAAGTTGTTCTCGTCTCAACACGTCGAGAACCTGATGAAGACGTACCTCGTGTTCCCCTCGATCACGAGAATAAATCAAAATGTCATCGATGGAGACAACAACAAACTGATCCAAAAAGTCGATGAAAACCCGATTCATTAACTCCATGAATACCGCAGGTGCAATAGTTAGCCCGAACGGCATAACTACGAACTCATAATGACCATAGCGTATACGAAACGCTGTCCTCGCGATATCCGACCCTAGAATCCGCAACTGGTGATATCCAGATCTTAAGTCGATCTTGGAAAATACTGAGGCTCCCTGAAGTTGATCTAAAAGATCATCAATACGGGGTAAAGGATACTACTCTTGATCATCACCCTGTTCAACTCCTGGTAATTAATACACACACGAGACGAGCCATCCTCCTCCTTGACAGATCACACTAGTGCTCCTCGCGGGGACGCAATCGGTCGGAGATGACCTTTCTCGAACTATTCCTCAAGTTGAATCTTCAACTCCTGCATTCTGGTCGGGGCCATCCGATACGGTGCCTTCGATAAAGGGGACGACTGCTCAACTCACTCCTGAATTCCCTTACTCTATGTGAAGGCAACCAGATAACTCGTCTGGAAATACATCGTCAATCGATGACAATGATACCACGAATGATTGAACATTTCGATCGCCCTAGAATGGTCAATCGATAAAAAGAGATACCAATAATGATTGAACAACTCGATTGCCTTAGAAAGGCCAATCGATGAAGATGATACAAGGAATGTTTGAATAACTCGATTGCCTTTGAAAGGCCAATCGATGAAAATGATACAATGAATGATTGAATGACTCGATTGTCTTAGAAAAGTCAATCGATGGAAATGATACAAGAAATGATTGAATAACTCGATTGCCTTAGAAAGGTCAATCGATGAAAATGATACAATGAATGATTGGATAGTTCGATTGCGGAATTTCTCTGCTTCCGCCATAAGAAAATTTCTACTGGAACAACGGGGATTACTTCCCTGAAGCACACATTCGACAACCAACGACGGAAAGATAGCCAAACGCTAACAAGCACTGAGGATAGTATCAAGACGGTTAAGCCAACTAATACCGAAAATTAAGTCGTCCTAAGATAAATTCACCACGATTAGATCCATCAACCAATCGCGGTCATTAAGCTTAATTCGGTATGATTTCGAAAATCCTTCCATCGTCAGGTAGACCGATGGTATGATGTCCACAAGCAATAGGACTATCCCGAAATAAGTCTATTCAAGCATGATTCGAAAATGAATGAATGCGGTGTACCAGCATCAAAAGGTACACACAAGTTGAAATAAAATTACGAGTATACCTGAAATCTTTCGGACCACCGGATCGTCGATCCTTCTCATCATATGAATCTGGGACTTGCTGGTCCCCGAACCGGACGCTCCCGTCTGATAAATACGAGTTCCAACTCTATTTGCTTCCATTGTCTTAAACGACGATGACAAAGCAGTCTGATTCTGAAACGCTGGTTGCTTCGGGGCCTGAGATGCCGCCGGAGCCGACTTGGAGTCCCTTCGGCAAAAACGGGCCCTATGCCCAAGAATTCCTGATTATGGCACGTGATGCTCGCCGGACATTTGTGCTGAAATGACCTCGTTTCTTCACAATTGAAACAGTGACGGCCGAATCGACCGCCGGATCGAGATCCCGCACAACTATGCACCGTAGGAGGTCGCTCAGAAACGATAGGACTCACACGAGGCTTCTTGAAGGTTGACTGACCGCCTTCGAATTGATTACGCTTCGTTGATTTCCTGCTGACAAATGAAGGTTGTTGTTCAGCACTTTCCTTAGCAGCTGGCTCATACGGGAGAGTTCTCTCGATTAATCCGGTCAGAGTGGCGCAATGATGATTGAGCAACTGCACATGGGTCATCATGGCCTGTATAAAAGTAAGTGGATCAGCCCGAACATCTTCTGATCGAGCCGAGTCCTGGGCACGATTTCCTGGCAGCGAGTGATTATTTCTCGGGTTTCGGTCCGCACCGCGGCCTCTCCCCGTGCATCCCCTGACAGCTCTCCCCATACTGAAGTAGGAAGGTCGCATAATGATTATATTCCCCGCATGATTATCACGTTATGATTATGTCATGAGATGATGAAAATGAGTATACATGTTCTAACTTTAGTGATTATATGAATGATTTAATGAAGTGACATGATTATCTGATGAAATTCTTAAAATGATTATCTTGACTAACTTAACAAGATTGATAATATGATCATCCAGATTGACAACTGAGTAATGAAATAAATTGAGTAATTAATGAGTTAACATGATCGTCCTGATTATTAACTGAGTAATGAAATGAATTAAGTGATTAATGAGTTAATATGATCGTCCTGATCATAATGAATGATGATGTTTGAGGATTGTTAATTGATGAGTGATGAATGAATGACTATTGCCAGAAATTATAACATGGCGTTAGAAGTCTTACAGTTCTTTCTTGGCCCGATTGGCTCGGCATCTGCACAGGTCACACGTGACGCGAAAGTCCAATGATACTAGTCGACGATGATTTCAAATGAGACATGACTCGGAAGGTAGTATTTAAAACCACGCTCCGATACCAACTCTGTAACACCCCAAACTAGGCGGATATTACAGTGCCGTAGATCCCCAACTGGGACCCACCAGGCAATTGAAAATGAATGAATTATACAGGATAAATGTAGTACCGAACTACAATACAACAATGATTGCTCCGATGAGGAGTTTAGTTACAACACACCAGACAATACCAATACTAGTATATTTTATATGAAGATAAAATACACAACACCGAATGAAACGGAGTATTCAAATGAAAGTCTCAGACGGAAAATAAAGGACAATAACATGAATAATCAAAGATCGGGGCCCCTACTAGTATCACTAGGACTCCTCGACATCAACATGCTATTTCCGTGCGTTTGCCTTGCCATGACTGAAAAACAAAATCCCCAAACGGGTCACATAAAGAACAACAATCCTCAAGGGTTGAAAAATACACAATCATGATTTAATGAAGTTATGAAATATCCTTAGTTATGAATTACGTGAAGAGGAGCATCATAGTACGCCCGTAGTGTTCTGTGCAAGTGTACAAGACGGATGACCGGACACACCCGTCCTTGTACCTAATTAGTCTCACGGAGGTAATCGTTACCGTGTGCACAGTCCAATGTATCACTCCCAATACATGGCCATCACGTGCCCGACTAAAAATTCCACACATCCGCACCCGGCCACGCAATATGAACCCAGAAGGTCATATGAACAAGAATGACCATAATGAATATCAATGAATAATAATAATCCGACAAAGTCAAGAATGACTCACCGATACGAAAGTGATAATGAAGTGATTGATAGTTTTCAATGAAATGATTGGAACCGCCGTTCCTCGCTAATGAAATGATTATCCGACAATTACAAGTCTCAAAATGATTAATACAATGATGAATGAGTTATGATTATGAATGATCAACAACAAAAGGAATGAATATCCTTTTAACCGAGTAAGAATCAACTTACTCAATACCGATGAGGAACGTCCGTCCACGAACACGTCCTAAGTGAAAAACCGGTCGCTCGAACAACCTTAATTCAATACAATTGCCAACAATCCGATCAATAACGAATTAAACACGAATATAACGAACTCAAGACGTCGATACGATTAAACCAAGTTCATAGGGGCATTATATCGAACACTTTGAGTCCAACTTCGATTGATTACAACTAAACCTCAACAATACCAATCTCAAATCCCCAAGAAGTGCTTCAAATCAATAAAACATCTCCAATACGATCAATAGTCCGTTATGAATATCCAAAAACGTGATTATAACAACAATTAATCGGAAATCCCTGAATCCAACTCGATATTCAAAGTGTTCTTGAATAAATCTCTCAATATTCCAATGAATCCTTATACAAACTCATAATCATATACATATCCTTTCATATAACATGATTATAACGTCCAAAACATCATAACTCAACACAAAATCGAAATCCAAGGTGTTGAAGAAATTACCTCTTGAAGATCCAACCACTTCGATCCGATGAACACGAGTAATAACGAGTATCCAAGCTTCCCAAAGGAATGAAGATGATGAAGATTACACACTCAAGTGATTGATGATGACGAAATCACTCTCTCAACACTCTCTCGGATGAAGAAGGAAAAATGAAAAAGTGAGGTGAAATGACCCGCCAAGTCATTGGCATCGCCGGAAGTTACGGCTAACTCGGCCCTCTTACGGCCGTAACTTTCCAAGTCAACGGCCTTACGGCCAGAATCGCCAACTCAGACGGCCGTAACTCGGCTTCGTCCGAAAGCTCGCCGACAGACTTACGGCCAGAATCGTTCTCGAGTTACGGCGTAACCCGCCTTCGTCAAAAACACCCGCCGACACTTTACGGCCGTACCGCACACCTTACGGCCGTAACTCGGATGATACGGCCGTATCCGCCAACCTTACGGCGTAACCCGCCTTCGTCAAAAATGGCGGACCTCCTTCTCGGCCAGACGGCCGTATCCGCCAAGCCTTACGGCCGCACTGCCTCGACTTACGGCCGTATGCCGCAACCCTTACGGCCGTAAGTCACCCTTGGTCGACAACACCAAACTTACGAACACCACTTACGGCCGTATCTCACCTTGCTTACGGCCGTAACTCACCTTCGGCCAAAATGCCCGGCACTTGGACCACTTACGGCCAGAATCGCTGACTTTACGGCCGTACCCGCTGAACTTACGGCCGTATCCCAGAACCTTACGGCCGTAACTCGATGCTGGCCAAGGTGAATAAATCCGATGATTCCGATTCCTCGCTACGACTGATGAAAGATCCGACATACCAAGCGAATGCGAAAATGAACAAGTCTAACACATGCCAAAAATGATACTTCTAGCATAAGACTACCAATCACGATGATAATGATAATACTCCCGCTCCGACACTCAAACGGAGATGAAACGACGATCGGTAACTGATACACGGTTACAACATGCCAAATGAACGCAAATGAAAGAATCATGACTGATGAATGATTATTAATGAGTGAGAATTACTGAGTGACAATTACAAACTGATAATTACCGAATGAAAATGACTGAGTTACAACCGGGTATTACACTGGTCTTGCGTATTCTTCTCCTACGTATATCCTTTGTGGGCCATCTTTTACTGTGACGATGATAGTTTTGTTGTAGGTGTCCACTATGGCACGATGACGCACCATCCAGTCCATACCTAGGATTATTTCTTCGTGGTGCAAAGGTAATACAATCAAATTGGCTACCCGGTCCCTTCCACCAAGATGGATGGGGAAGTTTCGGATATTGGTTACCACAAATCCTACTACCTTCCAGTAATTTTACAAGAAAACGTTGACATAAACAGCTTACAAGATTTAATCTTTTTACACTGGTTTCTGAAATAAAAGAATGGGTTGCACCAGTATAAAATAAAATGTGCATAGGTTGGGAGTAAATGCTGAGTGTACCTGATGCCGACAGGGCATTAAACTCGTCAGCTGTTGGCCACAAAGTATACAATAAATAGCTTAGAAGGTTAAAGCACAATAAACTGTATGATTTTCGAAGTTAATTGCATAGCGGAAGTCTTTTTAGTGAGTTACTATAAATATAACAACTGGGTGTTCTCCTGTTCGCTTGATGCGTACAGGGTTTACAATGTATACTTATAAATCGCAGTAGAATGAAAACAGTAAAGACCGAAAGTAAATAACACACAGTCTAAAGTGGTTCGAGGTAAACCCCTCTACGTCCACTGGTCCTCCACACAGGAGTAAAGAGTTTATTAAAATCACTACCTACACAACTATGTGACTTTAACTAAACCTGTCTTTGTATCGTTCACACAAAGTGATACAGGGACTGTAGTTTTTGCCGTCCACACAGATTGGCTTCAAGCACTTTCGACTCGCTTCTTCTCACAAAGATCGAAGCTTTGTTGTCAATGATATTGTTTCCACACAAGTCGGAATACGCAAGGATCTTTAATCCACAAAGGGCTAATGATAATCTCAACGGTAAGGGTAGAACAATGCAAATAGCAGCTAGATCTTTGATGAATGTTCGCTGTATGTTGTGCTGTTTGCGTTGAGGACTTAGTATATTTCTTAGCTTGAATACTGCTGTATGCTCACGAAATATACTGCTCTCGTGTAGCTAGATTGTCAGAGTAAACTGTCAGAATAATGCTTGTGTGTATGAAGTCCTCTTGCTTGGGGCTATTTATAACCTTGGAGATGTATCCGTTATAAATGTAGCCATTGATGGTTGGTGAGATGCTGACACCTGTCTCTGATTGGCGACTGCTGAATGTTTGAATTAAAGCAGATCACATTTAATGCTTCAGACATCATTTCTGTCTTTTCATTAAATGTTCTTCAGAGTGTTCATACTTGTCTCTCTCTAGTCGCATTAAATGTTGTCCTATCAGCAATAAATACTGCTTTAATCGTGAATACTTTATGAATAAACAATATTTATTTCACAACAGCTTAAAGCCTTTTCTATTCAGTCCTATTAGATGTGTTTTATTTTTCCTAGGTAAAACACCTTCATCCTGCATGCTGTATCCATCACACTATATCTTTTTGCTGTATGAAGTAGGTTCTGTAGGATGGACTCCGTACAAGATCTCTTGCTGTGTGAACGAGTTGTATGGAGAGTCATAATAGCTTTCATACTTAACAACAAACCGAATTCTTTGAGACTCCTTTGCTGTATGTTGGCAATGATCAAAACAGGAATGTTTATCCCAACAATTTCGCCCTTTTTGATAATGCCAAAACTTTCTCTAGATGCCTTCTTCTAGATTCAGAGAGGCTGTCTTCAAGTCTTCTGTACGATTGATCTGATCTTCAATACTTAGTCTAGAAATGTGAACTGCTCGCAGGCAAGTTCTAAAATGAAGAATCCTACGTGATTAAGTGTATTACAACTGAACTTATGATTAGCGCGTAAGCACAATCTTACAGAGTGTAGTCTAGGTTGGATACAACTTAATCCATGAACTATTCATAGATAAGTTCTTATAGCTTTAACACTTAACAAGTTTATACTTGTTTAAATATAGCAAAAACTTTGTAATCAAACAGTAAAACAATAAATGTAGATTACGAGATGTAATCTTTCAAGATATTAAATTTTATTTATAGTATGGGAAAAATTACAAGTCTTGAAAGATAAAGATACAAATAAATTCATACAGCATTGGTAAGCCTACAGGAGAAACAAATACAGCGTAAAGGCTAACAGGGTAGCTCCTATATTGAGTGCTTCCAAGGCCTCCAGTTAGGATCATTAAGAGTTCCTTTCCACTAATTGACTAGGGAGTCCTTGACTCAATCCCTATAAATGCTTCTTCCTTCATGGGATTGATCGTAAGCAAGGATCCAGTCTTCTGGATGGGTCAGCCGTTCACCTTTCTAGATTTTGGATTTCAACATCAGCTGTAGAGGAGCCTTCCTTCTGCCAAAAGCTTTGAGAATTCATTGGCAGCATCCTCCAGGGTCTTGAATTTGTTTAACATGGCAGACTCTGTGATGAGCGTATATAAGTATCTAATCAGTTCATTCTTCTTCCAGTTCTTCAGTTCATCGGCGGAAGGCTGTCGATCAGTGATCAGCAAAATCTCGACAGGATTACATACATTGTTCTTCCAGGGGATGTTGGGATACTGTAACTCAGGTCGAGAGCCAGATACCCTGTATCCTCTTGTAGCTTGACTAGACCCAGGTGAGGCCAGTCGTCCAATATCAACAACAACACTCTCTTACAGTGCTGCATCTCTCTCTCTCTCTCTCTCTCTTTCTCTCTCTCTCTCTCTCTCTCTATTCTCCATCTCCGGGAAGCCTCTCTGGACTCTTCCCCCTTTTTGGCATCATCAAGATTTGTCACCTTACCTTGAATGTCCTGAAGGATCTTCATGGATTCATACTGTTGGTTTTTCAGTTCCTTGATGCTTGCAACTAGTGTACTATGCAGCAAAGATATATCGTCTATTTTGTGGTCGTGCTCAGTCAGCCTGGTGCTGGTATGTTGGAGGGCGGTAACCTTTTTTGGCCTCGGCAATTATGAGCTTTTCCTGTTCTTGCCGTAGGATTTTCTCCTGATGCTGCTTGAGTTGATTGAGCACTTGCCAAAATGCTGTGGGCATTAGGCGGAACGCTTCTTCAACATCATTGATCGCAGATTTTAGTTTGGGGAGTTCATCTGGGGAAGTCTATCGCATCCAGTCAAGTTCTTTTTCTACATCATACAATGCCTTTACAGCGTCTTGCAAGAACACTGTTTGTCGACTGATGGCATGGAGTTGCTCGATGCGGGCTTCGGTGCGCGGGGAGCCAGGGTGCATAATTTTTGAATCCTTAGGTTCTCCAAGTTGACGAAAAAGTACATGATGACGGGGTCATCGTGGTCTGTCTTCTGGTAAGAAACCATCATCAGAATCTGATTTTGAGCTAACAGAGATGGGAGATGCAGGGGTATTTGGAGCAGGAGATTTAGAAGCAGGGGCTTCAGAAGGTAGTGTTGTAGGTTCAGTCTCAGAGATAGAAGGGACAGATTCCTCCTGTCTGGGTTGCTCGTCTGTAGTCGGAAGTACAGGAGGGACTGAATCCTCCTGCCGACTCTCAGCTTCATCCTGATCTAAAGTAGGGACTGAATCCTCTTGGCGGATGGCGCGGGCGGCGTCTTCAGGTTGGGGGACAGGCTGGGCATCCTATTCAGGAGCAGCTTGATCTTTAGAGATTACAGAAGGGACTGTTTCCTCCAGTTGCTGTTCTTGAGCAGCTTGCTGTTGCGGGGGAGGGGACTGTTGTTTGTCAGATGTCCCCTGTCCCTGTTGGTTTTGGATTTTGGCCATCTCTCCTTCCCTGAAATCTTCACGGCTGATCCTTAGACAGGCCTGTAGGGCATCATCGTCGTCGTCTGAGTCAGGGTCGGAGTGGTGGCTATTCAATGGAGCTTTGTCACTAGATGTGACTTTCATTTTAGTCTAGCCTTCTCTTTTTCCGATAATAGTTAGAAATTAGCTCCTGGCAAAAGTGATCCTCCCAGCGGATCAGGACTTCGACGTTCTAGGTGTCAGTGATCTCTAGAGCAAATAACTCCACATCCTTCCAGTCGGCCCAGTGGTACAGAGTGTCGTATGGGGCGACCCTGTAGGACTTCCAGATTTTGAAGCGTTCATAAGCTTCCCCGATTTGAACCTGGAGGAGAGTATCATTTTTAATGTCATTGGGGGAGGGACTCCGTATAGTAGTTGGGTCTACAGTCCAAATGGGATACTCAACAGGTATTGGAGCCTGTTATGGAGAGGGATCCCGAATAGGGCATGGTACCCTATGGAAAGAGGGACTTCGTATAGGGGAGGGTACCCTATTAGGAATAATGGGTTTCGGCTCCAAAGGGGCAGCCGAATCTCCGGAACCTTCCAACTTGGCAAGCAGTTGGTCATCCATCATAGCCGCCGTAGGCTAAGGATTTACTTTTTCAGCAGCAACTGCTTCTTCTCGAGGGGTTGCGCCATGTGGGGTTGGTTCAGCTACAGGAACAGAGGGGGCCTCTACAGTGACCGCTGCAGTCAATGTAGGCTCAGGCTTAGAAGACTTTTTGGTCTTCTTCCTCTTCTTCTTCCTCTTCTTCTTCCTCTTCATCTTCTTCTTCTTCTTCTTCTTCTTCCTCTTCTTCTTCTTCTTCTTCTTCTTCTTCTTCTTCTTCTTCTTCTTCTTCTTCTTCTTATTCTCGACAACATGAGGAAAAAGGCTGTCAGAAACACTTCTCTTCCTCTTCTTTTCCTCACTTGAGATTCTCAGAGTGATGTCCCTCGGGTCACTTGAGATAGGCATGTTTTGAGGGTGCGGCCTCTTAGCAATCAAGGGAGACTTGTTGAACATGGTGGAAGTCATCCCACCAATAAATTTTCCGGGGCCAATCTTCTTGGCATCAGCAGACTGTTTCCTTCCGCAGTGAGTGAGGATGTAGTTTAGGATGCCCAAGGATTTCTTGGTTTTAGGTTTGGCAGCCTCTTCCTGAATCCTTTTCAACAGAATTTCACACCAATGATGTTACATACCATGTTATGTCCTTTTCCATCTATTTATTACCTACCCCTAAGGTTGGGAATCCTGTCTCATCAAAATGACAATCAACAAATCTTGCTTGAAAAACATCACTTGTTAGAGGTTCAAGATATCTAATAATAGAGGGTGAGTCAAACCCAACATATATTCCCAACCTTCTTTGAGGTCCCATTTTTGTTCTTTGTGGGGTATCTATTGGTACATATACTGCACAACCAAAAATTTTTAGATGGGAAACATCTGGCTCCTGACCAAGTGCAAGTTGATATGGAGTATATTTATGATTAGCACTTGGTCTTAACCTTATTAGCTAAGCAGCATGTAAAATTGCATGACCCCAAACAGTAACTGGTAGCTTTGTTCTCATTATTAGTGGTCTAGCAATATATTGAAGGCGTTAAATTAATGATTCAGCTAAACCATTTTGTGTATGCACATGCGGAACAGGATGTTCGACTGTAATTCCAATTGACATACAATAATCATTAAATACTTGTGATGTGAATTCACCAGCATTGTCAAGTCTCACATTCCGTATAGTATAATCAGGAAATTGTGCCTTTAGTTTGATTATTTGTGCAAGGAATCTTGCAAATGCCATATCACGACTTGACAATAAACAAACATGTGACCATCTACTAGATGCATCAATTAAAATCATAAAAGTACCTGGAAGGTCCTGATGGTGGATCAATAGATCCACATATGTCACCTTGAATTCTTTCGAGAAATGTAGGTGATTCCTTTTCAAGTCTGCCTGGTGAATGCCTTGTTATAAACTTTCTAAGAGAACAAGCTTCACATAGTTTATTATTTATGAGTTTTATACCTTTCATTGGGTGGCCATGTGTACTATTAATTATTTTCCTCATCATCGTGGAGCCAGGATGACCTAGGCATCAATGCCATAATGTTAATATTTTGGGATCCTCTTTTATTATCAAATTACATTCAGTTTCATGAATATGTGTAGAATGTAATCCACGAGATAATTGTGGTAGTTTTTCCAGTATTTGTTTCTTTCCCAAAATATTAGCAGTAATGTACATATATTTCATAATACCTTCAGTTACTGTTTCAGTATCATATCCTTGACGGTATATGTCATTAAAGCTCAACAAGTTTCTCTTAGATTTTGGAGAAAATAAAGCATTATTAATGACAAATTTTGTTCCATTTGGTAATATGAATTTAGCATTACCTGTTCCTTCAATCAAGTCCGCGGACCTGAAAGTGTATTTATTACTGCTTTTGTAGATTGTACCTCAGTAAAATATTTCTTATTTTTTGAGGATTGTATGAGTTGTGCCACTGTCCAGGATGTAAATGTCTCCAATACCTTCCATACTCAAACTTCCTAATGAATAAGAATATAAGACTAAAAGATGGTAAGTTAGCTTAATATAATAACATTTATTAAATACTTCATACAAACTTCAAATGAGATAATACACATGTCAATCAAGAGAATACAAACAAGAGAATACAAACAAGTACAATAAAGATACAACAAACATAGAAATCACATATTTATTTATTTATTTATTTATTTATTTTATTCCATGTCCATGTCCACGTTTGCATCCTCAGTAAAATCTGCAGCTTCTAGGTAAGTTGAGTTGTCCTCAGGTTCATGTTCATGAAAATTGACTTCCTTTTCTTTATTTTTCAGAGATGCCTTATATATTTTACAAATATGGCCTGGCGTTCTACATGCCTTAGCCCAATGTCCCTTTTTCCCGCATCTGAAACAAGAATTTTCATTTTTATTGGATGAACCTTCTTGGACATACTTATCTTTGCCTTGTTGGTTTTTATTAATCATATAATCATGGCCACGACCTCAACCTCGACCACGAAAGTGGCCGCGACCGCATCCCCGACCTCGACCTCTAAACCAACCATGACCACCACGTCCTTGATTAGTAGTTGTGGCATTTTCTTCAGGAATCGCTATCACCCCTGTAGGACGAGACTAGTGATTCTTTATCAACAGATCATTATTCTTTTCAGCAAGTAAGAGAGCTGTAATTAATTCAGAGTATTAGGTATATCCCCGCATTCTGTATTTTTGTTGTAGTATTAGATGTGACGTATGGAATGTAGCATACGTCTTTTCCAGTTTTTCACCTTCTGTTATGATTTTACCACAAAACTCTAGTTGTGATACAATTCTGAACATAGCAGAATTATACTCGCTCACACTTTTAAAATCTTGGAATCTTAACTTGTTCCATTCATCAACTAGTGCGGGTA
Source organism: Orobanche coerulescens (assembly GCA_033398695.1). NCBI lineage: Eukaryota > Viridiplantae > Streptophyta > Magnoliopsida > Lamiales > Orobanchaceae > Orobanche > Orobanche coerulescens. The sequence continues at coordinate 111,017,545 of CM065811.1, read as the reverse complement.
ATAACACTTGCTTTTGATACCCAAATCTTTTCTTAAGATTGTCCCATAAAATTTTGGGATCATCCACGTTCATGTACTCTAGTTTTAATCCTTCATCAAGATGTTGCCTCATGCATTTTAATGCTTTTGCTTTATTCATAGAAAGCTCTTTTTCATCTACCTCCTTTTCTTTCGTAGCATCTGGCACATTATTTGTTAGAATATTTTCGAGTCCTTTGCATCTGAGATGTGTCTTCACATCATTCATCCAAGACATATAATTGTCTCCATTAAACACAACAAACAAACTAAAAACTAAAAGAAGAATCGTGACCATCATAATGATGATCATATATGTCTCACTAAAGCAATCGACTTGAGTGTAGCAAATGATGAAATTGAAAAATATAATAAGAGTGAGGAAAGTCATAAAATATTTACCCATTTTGTAAAAATAGGTAGATATTTTGGAGCTGATTAATAAGTATGGAGTATAATATGAGTATTTATAGATTTGATTTTTGAAATATGGCCGTTTATGACCGTTGGAGAAAAGAAGATTTTTTATTTTATTTTATTGTTAATTATCATTAAAATTGGTGAATATATTCTTATATATTTTAATGAAATAACCGTTGGTAATTAGAGTTTGGGGAATGGAAATTCACACACACACACACACACACACATATATATATATATATATTAATCTATATAGTTAGTTATAATAATATCACTACTCGATTATAAAATCTTACATGACTACTAAAAATAAAAATATCACTACTCGATTATAAAATCTTTCGTGGTCTTATGAATGGGGATTTTGTATTCCTCCATTAGTAATTCTCTACAAAATATAGATGGAGATTCAACTCTTCACTAATAAATGGAACTCTTCAAATAAAAATAGGTGAAGATTTTTACACTTCACACAAATTCATTATTATTTAGGTCCTACATATAATTAGTCCATACTCCAAGAATCATCTTAAAAATACGATTGAGCTTAGGTCCTTATGCATATAAATTTAAATTGATGATATTTACATAATTATTATATTTGCTTAAATATATTAATTATCATCAATAATGATATTAGATTAATACCATATCTAAAAATTATTATTACATAAATTAAATATAAATAAAGTTAATTACATACTTTTAGAATTTAAGGATGATGTACCAATATATCGAGTCTGGCTGAGGAATGGGATTAAATCGGTAGAGCTCGTGCTGATAACGTGTTGTAAAATCGGATATTTTTATCACTTCACAATGTATATTATATATATTGTAATATATATTATTACAATATAAGCATAAAGGAGGATGAAAGAAGATGAAGAAATTGAGCTTTTATTAGAATGAATTATATCTCCAAAGCTCTGCCAAAGAGGTCTATTTATAGCTCAAGTTTACATGCTATACAACAAATTAATATTATTTATTATACAATACAATTGTCTTTATATCAGATATTTCAATCCAATAATTGATTGAATTATTGATTGTTGATCTCACATATCATTATTGATGATATTATAACAAGGTAAACATATTCATATGGTAATTGGAAAGAAAAGACCGACGACCGACAGATTGCTACAAGTTTGCCTATCATTCTCGTACCGTCCACTAGTTTGGTACCTGAATACATAAATGGTATTCATCTCCAGAAGAGTTAAACAGTGGAACTTTTAGTGCAACTACCAAACCATGTGAACTATATTCCAAAACTAGTAAGAAATGCACATTTTCAATTTTTAGATGATTTAGATATTTCGGAACATCAATCGGCACCAAAAGCAAGTGGAAAACCCTTGATGAAACATAAAATAACAATCACTGATTGATTATGACTCGTGTAGACATGAATCACTTAGGGGGAGGGAGTGGATATTTCTTACCCTAATACCCTAAGGGTGCCACGTCACCTCTATCCAATAAAAACCTTCCAACTCAAAACTACTCCAATACTACCCTAACACTACCCTAACAAGTGGGAGTGGTACCCTAATACCCGAATTCATTTTTTTTTTTAAATACATAAAATCACATTCAATATTTATAATAAAAACATACCATTTCATTAAAAATAAAAAACATTACATAATACTTAAAAAAAAACATAACATAATACTTAAAAATAACTAGATTAAAATAAAAAAATCCATTAATCATCGAGATGCGGCCGATGTGATTTTTTGTTTCGCCGTGAAACTTTTTTTCAATCTCGCGTCATAGCCTTCTTGAAAATATGGGTATCTCGCTTCAATGTCACCCACTATTTGCAAAAACATGCTTTTCTCCATTCGAATTTTTTTTTTAAAGTAATTGTCGTTGTACTTTGGTGTTTCAACGAACCAATCATTCTCTAAAGTTGCAAGACATATTTCCCGATGACGATTTACGCTAGTTCGGCTAGAGCTTGCCGTGTCTTCATAATACTGAGCCGCTAGTTGAAGCATATTTTGCAACGAGCTACCCGTGGATAGCTCGTCGGACGAAGAAGGAATAACGTAATTGGAAGAATCGGAAGACATTTTTTTTTGGAGAGATTAGTGTGTTTTTTTTTTGAAAGGTGAGGGTAATTATTTTTTTTTTGGAGAGATTAGTGTGTTTTTTTTTTGAAAGGTGAGGGTAATTATTTTTTTTTTGGAGAGATTAGTGTGTGTTTTTGAAAGATTATTGTGTGTTGTGGGTTTTTATTTTGAAAATAGAGGTGAAAGATTAGTTTAAATAGGAGTGGGAATTTTTTTTTTTTATTTGGGTCATAGCCGTTGGATAACGGCTCAAATTACCCAACGTCCATTTTTTTTGCAACGTTCACTCGGCTTCGGAGCTCGCAAATCCAACCCGCTCAACCAACCCGAGGTAGGCGGAATGGTGTTGCCGCTCGGGTTCGGCTACCCGCCCCCCTACCCGACTACGACTCCGTCCCCTCTTAGTGTTAAAAAAGACTCAGCGAAAACGTTGTTGGGGTGTTTTATGAAAATCGGTCATAGAGCAGAATCTATAAAAGTTTGTCAGTTAATAAATTTATCTAGATTAGTTAGCTATTTACGAATATTATTTTTCTACATTACTAACTAGATCTAAAGATCAAGTAATAATTATCCTTGTAGCGTAGTGGTAGATCTTTGAATTTAAACCTCAAGTCTTCTAAAGTATTCACCGCCTTGATCGGGATGTAGTATGCGGAATAAACTACATGATCACCTACTTCACCAGTATAATAGGCCGAAATTCCTCACCAAGAAGCTCGCGATTTTTTCTCTATTTTTTTGAACTTTTGATTTTAGTAAAAGTAACGTGTCTCTAAATTTTAGAGTCAAATATACAAGCACGGATCCAAATTTTAACACAAAGTAGAAAAATTAGTTATTTATAATGACGATTCGGTCGAATCTATAGTGTTCATATATGCATCTTGGGCTACCCAAGAGATCTTAAGGAGGATTAGAACAATGACTCCTAATAAATCTCAACTTTCCTTATTAAGTCCTTCTTAACATAACTGAGTTTATTAATACTAATTCAATTCACTAAAAAATTAATATTGCACTTTATACCTGTTGTTGCCCAAAATATTTATCCGAAGATTAATACTGCTGGATGACGGACAACAAACAACAGTTGCGGGAGCACTTCCGAGAGGAGATAAATAATACAAGATTTGCCGGGTTTGTTAGGCCCGGGCTTGAATGCTCTCGCGAGATGTTATTAATACGAATATTCGTGGATACAAGTATTAATGAGAGAAATCTAAATACAATGAGTGTAAAAAGAATCTGTTAATCCGGCTCTTGAGCGAAGCTCGGTGTTCTTCGTCCCTGCCGATAATCTGCTCGAGGAGAAAGGCCGGGAGAAGTAAGACCGAATGATAGCTGTTGCCAAGAGTTGGAGATTAGCCAAGTGCTTGATGTTGTTTCTGTATTGTGTGCTTGAATCGCGATATTTCCAAGGGAGTTTACAAATGCAGGGGGCCTTGTATATATAGGGGCTGCCGGGTCCTTTTCTTTAGTGGCCGATCGCCTGCCGGCCATTATAATAATATGCCGACCGCCTGCCGGCCAATATTATAATGGGGCGATCTCTCGGGCCGCAAGCTAAAGTCCAAGAAAGATGCTGGCTGTCGGGCTAAAGTCCAAGGACGAGGCTGCCACAGCTGGGCGGTCCAATAAGGAGCCATCACGTGTCCGGAGTCAGTCAACATGCGGCCCTACTGACAAGCTTTCGGCGGCTTGTCGGCTGGTGGAGAGAATCGCCAGATCAGGGTCAATGGCCCGAGATTCGCGGATCTTGTCTCGGTCCTTGCACGTGGTGCCGCCTTGAGGCTCGGCCTTCGCCGACCGGATGTCCGTCGGTGGTGATCGACATGAGCGGTCGTCTCACCGATCATCCGAGGTCGCCATCGCCAGGTGGATGGAGGTCGCCAATGGTTGGTCACCAAGGGTAGGTCGCCAATGGTCGCTCACCAAGGGTAGGTCGCCAGTGCCGAGAGACGGCCGCCAAGGTTTGGCCGAGTACCGAGAGGCGATCGTCTTGATGTCGATCGCTCGGCACCGGGATTCGTCCTGGGACCTTCGGTTGGCCAGTCTAGCATCTCCGCTGGGTTAAGGCTCGGTCGCCTGGACGCTGGTCGGCAGACTTGCCTTGGTCGCTCGGCAGTAAGTCGGTCGCTCGGCCTCGGAGGCGATCACCGGTCGGAAGGTGTTAAATCTTGACACAACAATTGCCCCCCAGCTTGCTCCTATGTTGAAGACATGGGGCGAGTTGGTTCTTGCTGGTGATCGTGTCTGGACGAGGACGGGCGATCTGGGCTGACTTAGGACTCGGACTTGGGCTAACCATGGTCGATTGGCTTAGCTATCTTTCGGTCTTGTACCTGCAAAAACAACATTGGCCGATCCCCCACGGAAACTTTGGTGGTTTCGCTTTATTTGAGGAATCGTGCACAGTCGCGGAGATCGATGGACCGACTCCATGACCGTGTCTTGGTGCGCGAAGACAATGAGTGTCTCGTGACTCACTTTATTATGAGGGTCCTCTGTAGCCGCGCCGCCTCGTATTTAAACGAAGGGCGTGCGGTCTCGGTCTAGAGGAGTCCTTGCGCGGGGCAGCGTCGGATGAATCAACTCCACGCCCGCGGCTTGTTAACTCTGCTTCCACCTCGGCCAGCCATGGAGATGGCCGACCTCGACGGTGTACGTTGAGACGGGGGTTGTGGTATGTGTCCACTGATTAATGTTGGAGAGCCCTCAGACTACGCCGGCCTCGTATTTAAACGAAGGGCGGGCGATCTCGGCCGAAAGGGACCTTGCGTGGCCGAAGCAGCCGGTTCCATCGACTGCCAGGGCCATGGCTTTATGATGTGCGGTGGAGGCGATCTTATGCCTTAGTCCGTCATGTTATATGCTGGACTGTAGATGGTGATCGTGTCCACCGGGTTGCTGACGATGTAGCGTGATGATCGGCGATCGGGCCGGAAGACTGGCGATCTCCGCTCGGCAGCCGATCGCTTTATTCGTAGGTCGATATCGGCGATCGGCGAGAGTCAGTCCCTTATTTAGAATGTTGGACTGTAAGCGGTGAGCGAGTCCTCCGGCTCTTCTGGATAGTAGCGATCGGGCCGAAGATCGGAGGTCGCCGCCGGCCGAGATCGGAGGTCGCCGCTCGGGCGCCGGTCGCGGTACTCCTAGGCTAAGAAGAAGCCTTTGCCTGGACAGGAAATCTGCGGCTCTAGCCCGGAAGGCTGCGTAGGTCGTCGGTAGGGTCTTCGTGAGATGCCTGAACATAGGTGAGAAGCCCTGAAAACCTCCTAGAACCGCGTAGAGGGCGGTCTCATCGCTTACGGGCTCGCCGTTGAGGATGATCACGTCTACCCGGTCATTGTAGTCCGAGTCGGACTCTTCTTCCCCTTGCCTGATTTGCATCATGCGATGGCGACCTTCTGGCCGGGCGACCCTGGTGGCGAAGTGTTCCGTGAAGACGTGCGCCAGCTCGTTAAAGGAGCCAATGGACCGAGGGGGCAATGAGGTGTACCACCGGTGGGCGAGGTCGTCTAGTGTCAGAGGGAACATTCGGCAACGGGTCGCGTCCGATGCCCCACACCCGGCCATGTAGATGTTGAACCTGCTCAGGTGTATTTGGGGGTCCGATCGCCCCTGGTACACGGGTGTCTGAGGAGGGGCGATCTTGTGCTGCACCGGGGCGAGCTCGATGTCGATCGTGAGCGGCTCGCTCGGCACGGCGATCGTCTTGGTGGCGACTGCCCCGGATTGCAGGAGCGCCTTCATGTCGTTGAGTTGACGTTGCATTGCGGCGATCGCCGCGGCTCGGCTGCTTGCGGATCGGCTTTGGGAGCGGGGTCCGAGTCGATCGTGTACCGACCTCCGGACCCCGCTGCTGCCGACCTCGGGAATTTGGCGAGCGGGAGCCAGGCGGCTGGATCGCCTTGTGGGAGCCGGGTAGGCCGAGCTCCTGGTGACGGACACCAACTCCGTCGTCTCGTGGCTGGGGCCGGATCGCCTTGGCCGCTGTGTCGGGTCACCGCCTGTGCGATCGAAGACAGAGGTGCCCCGGCTGCCGAGCGCCTCTTCTTGCGGGCGAGAGCCTCCTGGCGCTCGCTCGGCCAGTAATGCCTTAAGCTTCCGCTTGATCTTCCGGCGGGAGACCGAGGGGGTGATAGCTGGAGGCGCGTCGAGTGCACTCCGTCACTCCTGAAGGACGGCCATGGCCTCTTCGATCTGTTCATTGGTTCGGAACTGATCGAGCGAGAGGCTCGGGTCGCCTTCCCGGGACGGGATCGGGCGTCTCTGACCGCGGCGGCTACCTTCCACCATCGGCTGTGGCTCGGACTGGGACGGAAGAGGGGTCCGCCGATCGGCCGGCCGGCTTTCTTCGACGCGGATGCGGAAGACATGATTTCTGAAGGATTTCTTTGAAGTGCAGTGAGTGTCACTTCAAGTATCTGCTCCGAGAACAGTGAGTGTTCTTCGGGACGGTAGGTGTAAAAATGTGAGGGTTAGATCCCCTTCCTCTAGCGCCAATTGTTGTTGCCCAAAATATTTATCCGAAGATTAATACTGCTGGATGACGGACAACAAACAACAGTTGCGGGAGCACTTCCGAGAGGAGATAAATAATACAAGATTTGCCGGGTTTGTTAGGCCCGGGCTTGAATGCTCTCGCGAGATGTTATTAATACGAATATTCGTGGATACAAGTATTAATGAGAGAAATCTAAATACAATGAGTGTAAAAAGACTCTGTTAATCCGGCTCTTGAGCGAAGCTCGGTGTTCTTCGTCCCTGCCGATAATCTGCTCGAGGAGAAAGGCCGGGAGAAGTAAGACCGAATGATAGCTGTTGCCAAGAGTTGGAGATTAGCCAAGTGCTTGATGTTGTTTCTGTATTGTGTGCTTGAATCGCGATATTGCCAAGGGAGTTTACAAATGCAGGGGGCCTTGTATATATAGGGGCTGCCGGGTCCTTTTCTTTAGTGGCCGATCGCCTGCCGGCCATTATAATAATATGCCGACCGCCTGCCGGCCAATATTATAATGGGGCGATCTCCTGGGCTGTCGGGCCAAAGTCCAAGAAAGATGCTGGCTGTCGGGCTAAAGTCCAAGGACGAGGCTGCCACAGCTGGGCGGTCCAATAAGGAGCCATCACGTGTCCGGAGTCAGTCAACATGCGGCCCTACTGACAAGCTTTCGGCGGCTTGTCGGCTGGTGGAGAGAATCTGCCAGACTGTGGTCAATGGCCCGAGATTCGCGGATCTTGTCTCGGTCCTTGCACGTGGTGCCAGTCTTGAGGCTCGGCCTTCGCCGACTGGATGTCCGTCGGTGGTGATCGACATGAGCGGTCGTCTCCAGCTGATCATCCGAGGTCTCCATCGGCCAGTGGATGGAGGTCGCCAATGGTTGGTCACCAAGGGTAGGTCGCCAATGGTCGGTCACCAAGGGTAGGTCGCCAGGTGCCGAGAGACGGTCGGTCGCCAAGGGCCGGTCGCCGAGTACCGAGAGGCGATCGTCTTGATGTCGATCGCTCGGCACCGGGATTCGTCCTGGGACCTTCGGTTGGCCAGTCTAGCATCTCCGCTGGGTTAAGGCTCGGTCGCCTGGACGCTGGTCGGCAGACTTGCCTTGGTCGCTCGGCAGTAAGTCGGTCGCTCGGCCTCAGAGGCGATCGCCGGTCGGAAGGTGTTAAATCTTGACACAACAATACCTAAATTCAAATTTAAGAAATTAGGCGCATTTTTTAATTATTTATTTTTAATGATTAAGAAATAGCATGTTCAATAATTAATTTAAGTTACTGACAAATTCAATTAGTTAATTTCTTTTCCAAGAGTAGTGCCACTCAACCTTTATTAATATATAAAGAATTAATTCACCTGTAAGATCTAATATAATAATTCTTTTGAGTTCCTCAAGGGTACATCATCAATTCGAACAAGTCGGGATATAATTTTTAGATATAATATTAATTATCATATAAATAAATTTATTTCCTGAAAGACCGAGCATAATGAATCAACTAATGTGACTTTCATCCATGATAATCAAAGTATTAATTACTATAAATATATAATTAAATGTTAACTACAACAAAGACATAATAATTCTCCTATATTTTTGTTCTTTATTTAGTAAGTACAGAAGAAGCCATCTCAATGCAATCCAGTTCAATATACACAGAATTCACTAATGCTTGCTAATAGTCAAAATTAACTGATTTCAAGCACACACTACAACCTTTTAAATAATTGTCTAATATTAAATAGGTTATGAACTACTTATAAATTTTGTAAGGCACCGATAATATGATCTTCTATTAGGCACCCTCACACCATGTTAATCTATAATTTAAATTAAGTAGAGTATACTTGCATAACTATATCGTGAATTAATACGCAAAAAGTATGATTCGCAGTACACAACCGTAACAATATCCCACTTATACTTAAAACATGCTTTTAACTATATCAATCTATATTGTCTACATATATCTTCTACTTATACTCAAAGTGCTGCCATACATCGTAACCCCATTACCTCCCACATGTCCTTAAGGATTTTGATGGCAAACCTTTTAAGAAAGGATCAGTAAGGTTATCTTCCTATGCAATCCTAGACACCACGTCTCCTCGTTTTATGAAGTCTCGTATTGGATGGTACTTGCAATTGATATGTTTACTTGCCTTGCTGGCTCGTGGTTCCTTCGAATTTTCTACCGCATCAGTATTACCACTTTCATATTAGTATTTTTACTTTTCTGTATTTTATGATTTTAGCAATATGCGTGTACTCGATATTACTATTGTTGGATTTCACCGTATTTTATTTTACTGCACTCAGGCATTTTTATGAAGATTTTTGGAGTATTTCCACAGTGGTGTAGTGGCATCATTGTGATCGCTTTCACGTTGCGGAGTTGTGATAGCACTTAGAACCGTATATGGGTGTTTTATGTAAGCGCTTAGTCACAAGTGGTCGGTCGAGTTATTTTATCGTTGTCTGGGACATATGTCCTGTGTGTTATAGCTATAATGTAGGTGCACTCCTAGCCATAACATTCGTTGTATACGGTTGTAATTCGACTCTTGTTCATAACAATACTAGTCCATACCGGCAATTATCACCATAAAAGCCTGATGGTTACAACTATAAGGAAGCATAACCGTAATGAGTGTGAGTTACGACCATAACTCTGTTCAGGTTATAAAGACACATTTTCTTTATCTCTTTTCATCATTTTTCCTTCCCTTGGGCAATTTTCGCCATGGACTTTGGAGATTGATACTTTGGACATCATTAGACATCTAATTGAAGATTACACCTCAGATTTAACATCCCTTGATCGTTCTCTCCCATCTGAGTTGAGGTAATGCCTTTGAAGCCATGGTTTGAGAATTTTTTGGGGTTTTCTTAGATTCATTTGTTTTAATCCATTTAGACCATGGAATTATTATTATTATTATTATTATTATTATTATTATTATTATTATTATTATTATTATTTTTTTTTTTTTTTTTTAAATCACACTTTTATTAAAAACTCATAGGATTACAAAAAGTTAGTGGGGAGCCTCGAAATCAACTGAGCCCCACACCTCTAGCAATGGTAAAACCAATCCTACTAAAGATATGAACTGCTACACGCGCTCCAATTATTATTATTATTATTATTATTATTATTATTATTATTATTATTATTATTATGACTAGGGTCCTCGTGTGAATATTTTTACATAAGATTTTCGTGGTTAAACGTGTATATTGATCGAATTCAAGATGGTTTTAATGATTTTCGCCCTCGTGATTTTCTTTTGTTCAAAAAGGGATGAAAGTCCCGAGCAAAAAATAGTCGATGTCCTAGACAAAATGGGTAGAAAATAACACTATATGGTGAAACGGGCTGAAATACCATTATGTCCGAAGATAGTTGGAAATAATGTCCCAGAAACAATCAAAAATAATATTATAGGTTGAAATGATGACTCAGTGAAAAACAAGTAGAAAATAATGCCATGGGACGGAAACAATTGAAAATGACACCCGTGGTAAAAATAGTATCCCTAATTTAAAACAATCGAAATTAAAGTCATGGGGAGAAATGAGTCAAAGTAAACATTATGGCAAAATGGATGAAATTTTTTATATCGGGACAAAAGCAGTCTAAAATAACTTCTTCGGACTGTAACACCCCGAGATATTCAAAATTTTCACAGCGCCGTAAATCCTTTATGTAAGGATTTACTAGGCTAAGAATTACAACTTTAATAAATACCAACAGTAAAATTTATTATTACACAAACGAAACAAAAGACACACATCAAACCGTAATGATAGAGTACCATCCAAACAATACAAAACAACAACATACTCGAGTACTTATTAAAACACGACTCAAATGAAGGAACTTCCCGGACCGACAACATCACTCGATACCCTCGTCGTCATGCAGCTCCTGTGGTTGTTTCTCCACTCTCTTGGATCCTGAACATAAAACATATGTCCATTCCCAAAGGGTTAGCACAACGATTTTACTACAAGTACGATAATTATACGACAAAGGATCATTCAAAAATTCATGAAGAATAATAAAACAACAACAACAACAAGCCTCTCCTGTAATATCCGTACTTTCTATATTTAGCAGTTTCTATTTTTGGCACATGTCTTTTTTAACGACTCGCTTGTAACCATTTCGATGTTTTGAATCTGTTTTGTTCTTAGTGTTTTTCCATTTGGACGAGTTTCAGAGGTGTTTTTATGTAATTCGCTTTATGTTAGGATCTTGTCGCATGTATGTTCGATTCTCATAAAACTCATTCAATTTTATTATTTCTTTGTTCCAATGGGCCGTATGGTCGAATTATTCGTGTTTTGAGTTTTGGTTTAATAATCCGACGTCGTATCATGATTTTCGGACGTTGTGGGTGTAATATCCGCAATTTCGAATTTCGGTAATTTTTATTTTTTGGCGGAAGTCCGTTTTGACGACTCTCTCATGACCGTTTCGTTATTCCGAGAATGATTAATTCTGCACTTTTTGTCATCCGAGTTCGTTTCGGTATTGTTTTGTTGAGTTCCGAGATTTTTAGCGACTTTTCCGCACTTGAGTTCGATTCTTGCGAATCTCGTTCGGAACTACTGTTTCGAGTTTCCCGTAAGTTCGTTTAACTTTTTTAGACGTGTTATGAACTTCGGTTTGGTTATTCGATCACGTATCGTCATTTTCGGACGTTTTGGGCCATTTTCATAATTTCCCAAAGTTTTGGGTAATTACTTCCGTTGTCGAATTCCGAGCCTTCGGGTAGTCGGAATTGTGTGTTCTCTTAGCTCTTAGATTCGTCTTTGCGAGTACGTCGTAACCGTACCTTCGATTTATACTCAGGTTCGGGTTTCAAGGTCGTCCGGGCCGTCGGAGTGGCCACGGCCGAGTCACGGCCGGAGCAGGGCCTGGCCTGGCCGAGTTACGGCCGTAAGGTGCCGGTTACGGCCGTAATGTGTGCTAGTTACGGCCGTAAGCGTGATCGGGTACGTCCGTACGGGCGCTGGGCATCTTCCGGACGAAGGCCGGTTACGGCCGTAATGTCTGCCGATTACTGTAAGTGTCCGGCGCTTGCCGGATCGATTTTTTGACGAATGCCGGTTACGGCCGTAAGGCCTGCCGAGTACGGCCGTAAGGGCCGAGTTACGGCCGTAAGGCACTGCCGGTTACGGCCGTAACCCTGCCGGCTATATATAGCCTGGGCTCGGCCAGACTTCGTTTTTTTCATTTTTTCCTCGTTTCTGTGCGGCTGCGGATGGGAGTGACCGGTAGGAGGTGTTCTTGGCCGATTCTACTCATTTCCAAAGCATTTTGGAAGATCCTTATTGATTATATCAACATCTAATCCGTGTTCTTCGCCGAATCGAGGTAATCTCTTGAAATCTCCTAGGGTTGACTTTCGAGATTTCTTTTTAATCCTTGTTGTTCGTCCGATTTCGATGATTTGGTTGATGTTATTGAACCTTATTAATCGTGTTCTATGGGTTGTATATCCATATTTCAAGTTTGTTCAACTCGATTAGTTATTCGAGTGTTCTTGGGAGTTATCGAACATTGAGTGTTCGATTAAATGTCCCAATGAGTTTCCCTTCGATAGTTTGTTGGGATTTCCGTTGTTTTGGCCTTGATTCTGGTCGTAACCATGTGTTATTGTTGCTTCCGGAGGTTTATAGGTGTTCGAGGATTCCGATGTTGAATCCCGTTTGGTGATTGATGATTCGTGTGGTGTTATTCTCGTAATACTCGTGGTGCTATCGCGTTCTTGATGTTGTTCGGGGGTTCGGGGCTATTCAACCGCGTCCTATCCGTCGTCTCATTGCGATCGTGATTTCGAGGCAAGTACCTTGCCCATACTATTCTTGTTTTGTGAATATGATTAGTCTTGTTGGTATTCTTACTTTCCCTACGGATTCATGGTATATTTCGTGTTTTTTACGAAATCGAGAGGGTTTGGTTGTGGTCCGCCCTCGTTGTTGTTTATATATGAATATACATGAATCGTAGGCGGGTTTTTGGGTGTATTCCAATTCCGTATTCATTTAGAAATGGTTGTGATTGTATTCTTCGAATCGTTAGGTTCGGTTTCGTTGGTTCCTAGCATTCGTTGGTGACTTTTCTTTCCGTTCGTTGCGTCGTCAATGATTCAAGGCAAGTATTTTTGGAAACCTTTATGCTTAACGTGGAATGGTAATGTATTTTGTGTGTGATTTGCTCACCTCGTGTTGGTCCGACGGGATCAAGGAGGGAATCCAAAGGGTTGAGTCCTGGATTCATGAGTTTGTATAGCTAGCCAGTTCGGGAGGGTCCTTAGAAGCCTCGGGCGGGAATCTATGATATTACTCTGTTCCCAAGGCGATGCATGTGCGTGTTTTGTTTTATAATGTAGCCAGCTCGGGAGGGTCCTTAGAGGCCTCGGGCGGGAATCTATGATATTACTCTGTTCCCAAGGCAAATTGTTTGACTGTTTGTTTCCGGAAAAGACATGTCTGGTTTTGACTTTTGAAATTGATATTGGTGCATGTACTATGAAATGTGTAAGCGATTGGTTTGCCTTGAATACTTGTACTAGCGTAATTGCTAACCCCTTTGGGGACCCGTTTTGGGGAAATTCTTGTTATGGATTTCAGGTTATGTTCAGTCAGACGTTCGGGCGCTGGGATGGTACGACGATGTCGGCCAAGGTTGTTGACATGTGCAATTGAGTCTTGTTATTTTCTACTATCTCTTTTGATTTGGATGTCTTCCAAATTGTAAACTTATAGATGTACTCGCGAGTACTTAGGCTTTTCCTTTCGGATTGTGATTGGTCTTCGTTGGAGTTACTGTATTTGTCGGTTGATGTTTATTATGCCGGTTGTACCGGACGTGTTGTTTTATGTTCTTGTTGTTAAAAATTGTTTCCTTGCTAACCGAGATGGTTAGTCGAGTGGTGTTTTTCTTGTGTTAGCCTGGTGGGTCCCATGTAGGGGTCCACGGCACTGTAATACACCTCGAATATCTTGGGGGTGTTACAGAAAATGGTATCGGAGCTCTAGGTTTATGGATACCTAGGCTTGTCGGTTAATTGGGTCTATTTGCGTTTTGTTTTGCACATTGTCACACCGCTGCCGACATCTCAGTACATCCAGTGCTTGTAAGTTTTCCTTACTCTATCCTCTTGTTTTCTCGTATTGTATTTCCACTTCTTGAAATGTGATTGTCTCTCTCGTACTTATCGTCGAGTTATTTTTTTTTTTGATCCATCCAGTTCGTGTACTTTTGATTCTAGTATTGCGCAGTCCTTTATCTCTCTGAAGTATGTGCGCCGTTCTGGGCTTGATCGTTTGTCGTTTTGCTAGCCTTCCATCACTAACTTCCTAGCGTTGGTGGGATCGTTGGTGATCGAAAGATCCGAGATTTGCTCCGTGGTATATTGTGAGAGGGCTTGACTCTCTAGTCTTTTGTTGTATGATGGAATCTGTGTTTGGTAATGGCGATATACTAAATGTATGTTGAGCCGAATGTACTGATGGTTGGGACACCGAAGGGTGCAGTATGATGTAGAAGTTTGAACATTGAAATGTTCTGGGAAAGGTATCGATGGCAGAGTTTGTTGAGAAACTCACATAGCTGGTTTCGACATATGTCCAAATCAGTGTTCTTTGGTTACGCTGTTAAACTTGAAGAGATAGTCTGACATATGCTTGTAATTAGCATTTCCGAGTTGCGCTTGTTGAACTGGTGATTTTTGAATGCCGTATATGCGTGTGTTCGGAAATTGTTAGTACTTGGCTAATTATTATTACTTACAACCAATGTGTTTCTATTAATAATAATACATGCGGCGTGCATGCTTGAAAATTTCTTAGACTTGATCGTATTGTAGGTTGTTGAAAAGTGACATGAATTTGGGCGAGCCAGCCTTGTATTTTCAAATAAAACCTTGTGTCGGTATTTAAAAGTCGTGTATAAAAGTGTTTAGGACATTTTATAAAAGGCTACCGCTGTTAAACCCTTGTCGTGTTTGAAAGGGTCTTGAAAACAATTTTTAACTTATCGGCTTTATTTTCGAATAACTAGAGTATACGATTTTTAAAAATCAAATTAGCTTGGGGAAACCTAGGATGTCGAATCATGTTGTGTTTGTTGAGTTTTGTCTTGACGGATTTTGTCTGACTTAGTCGCATCGCGACGCGTTGTTTGAGATCATTGGTCGTGATTAGTATCGAGGGGCGGTCGTCACTTACGTGCGACTTGTGGAAGTAAGTCTCCCTTCTTTGTGTTGTGCCTCGTGTGACACGAGCTATTTTTTTGATTATTTGTTAAGTGATGGAATCCTCTTATGGATTTTGATTTCTTGATATGTGATTATTTGACTCTCATATTTCGTTCATGTGAGGAGTAGTGTTGCTGGATTCTGCATGTTGGACTGTATTTCTTTTATCCACTGCGTGAGTTCTTTTGTAATGGCTTTCGGTATTTTACCAACTGAGTTTTATTTCGAAAACCGATTCCCTTAACCGAGTTTTTGGCATTATGGCCTTGATCATTTTGGCGAAATTCTTATGACGGTATTTAGTATTTTCTAAATGGCTTTTGTATGTTTTTGAAATATTACCGTCATCAGCCTTTTTGGCGTTTTTGTAAATGGTTTTATCCTGGTGGGTTCCGGCGCGGGACCCACGGCACTATAAAGTTTTGTGTAATTACCTGAAATTTTTGGGCATTCTAGCCTTTTTGGCATTGTCCTTTTTGGCATTGAATTATTTTCGAAAACTTGAGTATCTTAGAAATAAATTTCGAGATGTACGTTTAAAATGAATTGTTTTTTTTTTCGCGGTACTTCCAAGGTGCCACAATATGTTTCAAAATTCTTCTACCTCGAGGACCAAAATGTTTTGAGATATTGCCAATGTTTTATAAACACTTTTACTTAGATCCGAGGGTCGAATATTCTGAAAGTTTTTACTAAGAGAAAGTGTCCTCATTTTTATCTAATGTGAAATAGTTTTCCAAAGTCTCGATAATGATATTTCACGTTTGTATTTTTTAAAGGTGATACTCAAGATCGACCGGTGTTTTTCTAAATTATTTTCCAAAGGAGGTTTTCGTTTTTAAAATCTATCCATTCCCGTTTGAGGGCTGGGTATATATGTATGATGTTCGCGTTATCATTATGATGTTTTCTCCCGGGTATGATCAAATTGGTGGCATGAACGTCGAGGCGTTGCCACGCATTTGTTATACTAGCCCTCTGTGAGAGGTGTGCACTGGTGTTTACTATTTATCGCCTCATGGTGATTTGCGTGTTGTCGCACTAGTGTGAGTTGTTAAAGCTTGGATTTTTGTGCATTTATACACATGGGTGATTGTTTCATGATGTTTGTGATTGTGTGTTGGCTATCGTTCGGGATGTTGTAATCGTCGAACGATGCCGTTGTTGTTGTGATTTTTGTATGCGTTGATATGTTATGCTGAGTTGGCATCTCCGGTATGTTGTTTTGCGGTGTCTTGTTCCATTGTATCGAGCATTTGTATTTTCGGTATGCCGAGCCGAGACTTTTGGAGTTCACGCTTCAGCACAGTTATCAGAATCGTCTTTGATAGGCCTTCGAAGGATGTTTCTGTCGGTTGTTTGTTGTGTCGTCACCTTGATTTCGTTGTTGTGAATTTCGGGGACGACACTTCTTTTAGAAGGGGTCGAGTATAATGCCCGTATTATTTTTGGCTTCTGTATTTTCTCTTTCTCTAGTCTATCGATTCGCTCATGTTCGTTGATACCTTCCGGACTTGTTCTGTATTTCGGTTTCGTCGTTCGAACGAGCTGTGATCTTGTTTTGGGTCGATCTGGTTATCGTTGTGACTTTTCCGAGTCCGGTTCGATTCTTGTGAACCTTGTTCGGAAGTAACATCTTTTGGTTCCATTAGTTCTTTTATTCGAAGTGGATCGGATTTTGAACTTCTGTATTTTCGGCTCTGTCGACACGTTTATGTTCGTTGACATTTTCTGAGCTTGTCCTGCCCCTTGCTTTTGTTGATCGAACGAGTGTGGTATTGTTTCGGAATAACTCGTTTGTCGTTGTGATTTTTCAATTGCTATTCCCTTTCCTGGGATCTTATGTGAATGCACATCTTGTTGTTTTCACCGGATCATATATTGTCTCGAGTCGAGATGTGAACCTTGGAGTTGTTGCTTGAATTTTATTGTTCTTCGTGATTCGAACATGATTGTTCGATTTTTGTTGTCTCGATCGTTGTGGTTCGATCGTTTGATCGTTCGGTTTTTGTTGATCTCATTTCGTGATTGTTGAACGTTCAGACTCCTTCGTAGTTCCCTTAAGTTCGGGAGATTTGTCTCGTTTTCGATCTTCCAACCCTTGGGCGGTGGAATTCCGTATTTCTTCAGCGATTGGCTCGCGTTTTGATTGATGTACCGTTGGGGTGGTCGATCATATTGATTTTCGTTCGTTGCGTTTTGTGATTGTTCGGATAATCGACTCGATTGTATTGTCCATTTGATGACGCTTATCACTTGTTGATTTTGTTATGTTTCTATCGGTGGCGTTGTGTTAGTCGCCGTTGAGCGTATTTTCACGCTGTATGCCTCTTGCGTTTCTTGCAGCGTTTCGCCGTCGGGCGCGAGTTTTCGGTTTTTGTGTATCTCGTCGAGTTTTCCTGACGGGTATATTGCTTCCCCCTACTTGTTTTAAGTTTCGGGACGAAACTTCTTTTAAGGAGGGTAGAATGTAATATCCGCAATTTCGAATTTCGGTAATTTTCTTTTTTTGGCGGAAGTCCGTTTTGACGACTCGCTCATGACCGTTTCGTCATTCCGAGAATGATTAATTCTGCACTTTTTGTCATCCGAGTTCGTTTCGGTATCGTTTTGTTGAGTTCCGAGCTTTTTAGCGACTTTTCCGCACTTGAGTTCGATTCTTGCGAATCTCGTTCGAAACTGCTGTTTCGAGTTTCCCGTAAGTTCGTTTAACTTTGTTAGACGTGTTATGAACTTCGGTTTGGTTATTCGATCACGTATCGTGATTTTCGGACGTTTTGGGCCATTTTCGTAATTTCCCAAAGTTTTGGGTAATTACTTCCGTTGTCGAATTCCGAGCCTTCGGGTGGTCGGAATTGTGTATTCTCTTAGCTCTTAGATTCGTCTTTGCGAGTACATCGTAACCGTACCTTCGATTTATACTCAGGTTCGGGTTTCGGGGTCGTCCGGGCCGTCGGAGTGGCCAGTGAAGTCACTACGAGCAGGCTGGCTCGGCCGAGTTACGGCCGTAAGGTGCCTGTTACGGCCGTAATGTGTGCGAGTTACGGCCGTAAGCGTGATCGGGTACGGCCGTATGGGCGCTGGGCATCTTCCGGATGAAGGCCGGTTACGGCCGTAATGTCTGCCATTTACGGCCGTAATGTCTGCCAGTTACGACCATAAGTGTCCGACAGTTGCTGGACTGATTTTTTGACGAATATCGGTTACGGCCGTAAGGCCTGCTGAGTACGGCCGTAAGGGCCGAGTTACGGCCGTAAGGCACTGCCGGTTACGGCCGTAACCCTGCCGGCTATATATAGCCTGGGCTCGGCCAGACTTCGTTTTTTTCATTTTTTCCTCGTTTAATGCGTGCGGACGGGAGTGACCGGTAGGAGGTGTTCTTGGCCGATTCTACTCATTTCCAAAGCATTTTGGAAGATCCTTGTTGATTATATCAACATCTAATCCGTGTTCTTCGTCGAATCGAGGTAATCTCTTGAAATCTCCTAGGGTTGACTTTCGAGATTTCTTTTTAATCCTTGTTGTTCGTCCGATTTCGATGATTTGGTTGATGTTATTGAACCTTATTAATCGTGTTTTATGGGTTGTATATCCATATTTCATGTTTGTTCAACTCGATTAGTGATTCGAGTGTTCTTGGGAGTTATCGAACATTGAGTGTTCGATTAAATGTCCCAATGAGTTTCCCTTCGATAGTTTGTTGGGATTTCCGTTGTTTTGGCCTTGATTCTCGTCGTAACCATGTGTTATTGTTCCTTCCGGAGGTTTATAGGTGTTCGAGGATTCCGATGTTGAATCCCATTTGGTGATTGATGATTCGTGTGGTGTTATTCTCGTAATACTCGTGGTGCTATCGCGTTCTTGATGTTGTTCGGGGGTTCGGGGCTATTCGACCGCGTCCTATCCGTCGTCTCGTTGCGATCGTGATTTCGAGGCAAGTACCTTGCCCATACTATTCTTGTTTTGTGAATATGATTAGTCTTGTTGGTATTCTTAGTTTCCCTACGGATTCATGGTATATTTCGTGGTTTTTACGAAATTGAGAGGGTTTGGTTGTGGTCCGACCTCGTTGTTGTTTATATACGAATATACATGAATCGTAGGCGGGTTTTCGGGTGTATTCCAATTCCGTATTCATTTATAAATGGTTGTGATTGTATTCTTCGAATCGTTAGGTTCGGTTTCGTTAGTTCCTAGCGTTCGTTGGTGACTTTCCTTTCCGTTCGTTGCGTCGTCAGTGATTCAAGGCAAGTATTTTTGGAAACCTTTATGCTTAACGTGGAATGGTAATGTATTTTTTGTGTGATTTGCTCACCTCGTGTTGGTCCGTCGGGATCAAGGAGGGAATCCAAAGGGTTGAGTCCTGGATTCATGAGTTTGTATAGCTAGCCAGTTCGGGAGGGTCCTTAGAGGCCTCGGGCGGGAATCTATGATATTACTCTGTTCCCAAGGCGATGCATGTGCGTGTTTTGTTTTATAATGTGGCCAGCTCGGGAGGGTTCTTAGAGGCCTCGGGCGGGAATCTATGATATTACTCTGTTCCCAAGGCAAATTGTTTGACTGTTTGTTTCCGGAAAAGACATGTCTGGTTTTGACTTTTGAAATTGATATTGGTGCATGTACTATGAAATGTGTAAGCGATTGGTTTGCCTTGAATACTTGTACTAGCGTAATTGCTAACCCCTTTGGGGACCCGTTTTGGGGAAATTCTTGTTATGGATTTCAGGTTATGTTCATCGACGTTCGCTACTGGGATGGTACGAGGATGTCGGCCAAGGTTGTTGACATGTGCAATTGAGTCTTGTTATTTTCTACTATCTCTTTTGATGTGGATGTCTTCCAAATTGTAAACTTATAGATGTACTCGCGAGTACTTAGGCTTTTCCTTTCGGATTGTGATTGGTCTTCGTTGGAGTTACTGTATTTGTCGGTTGATGTTTATTATGCCGGTTGTACCGGACGTGTTTTTTTATGTTCTTGTTGTTAACAATTGTTTCCTTGCTAACCGAGATGGTTAGTCGAGTGGTGTTTTTCTTGTGTTAGCCTGGTGGGTCCCATGTAGGGGTCCACGACGCTGTAATACACCTCGAATATCTTGGGGGTGTTACAGTGGGCCATTTTGTAATTTCCTAAAGTTTGAGGAAATTTACTTCCGTCGTCGAATTACAAACCTTCGGGTAGTCGGAATGGTGTTTCCTTTTAGCGCTTAGGTTCGTTGTCGCGAATACTTCGTAATTTTGTTTTGGCATCCCATCTTTTGTTGCGTTTCAATTTTGTACTTCCTTGGGCTGTGAACTGCACTCAGTAGTACTGAACTGCTGCATACATAACGTACGTTATGTATGTTCTCTTACGTGCGTTATCTGAGTACTGATAATGTATGTTAACTGTTAGATATAATGTACGTTATCGGCTTCAGTGAATTGCGAAGAAAGTTCTGTCCAGTCCTTATGTACGTTAATTGAAGGGGGTTACGTACGTTAAGACCATAACGTATGTTAACTCCACCATGTTAACATACGTTATCTGCTGTCAGGCATGTAGAAACCTGAACAGACCTTAATCGCGTCATCTTATTCTTTCTTTCTCACTTGTCCACGATTTGGGTTTCCTGGAATACTTTGGGGCAATTTGTGTAGAGTTATCTCTGGAGTTCCTCGATCAATCGATTATTGTGCTCCAAACAAGGTTTATCATCATCTTAATCATCCTTTTTCCATCCGCATTCAAGGTAATTGGCTAGAACCCTAACTTTTGTCTATTTTGGGTTTTTTTTTTCAGGATTTGTCAATTAAAACTCGAATTGTTCATTTGTGTTGCAATATTTCCTATCGATTATTGTTATTGGGTGATTCCCGATCCATTTCCATCAATGTTTAATCCATGAGTTCTTGATTCGGGGAGGTTTTGTGAAAACCCTCGCCCGTGTTGATCTACGCGTATTGTTATGGTTGGTAACCGGGGTTGTCGGCGTATTCCGTTCGGTTATTGATGTCGTCTAGGACTGATTCATGTTAACCTCTCGTTTAGGAGCAGACGTGTTCACTCCGGGCCATTCCTAGTCGTCGTAAGTTTTCCGTTTTGTCAAAGATGTCTCAAAGGCACGTACTTTATATTTGGTTGCATATTCTAGTATTTGATTTATGGCTTCTCGTGTATGTTGTGGATGTGAATGTGTATGCTCACCCATGGATGGTCCGACGGGGCCTCTGGGGATACGTAGTGCCGTGTGTACGCGTATCATAAACTGGGGTTAACCACCAAGTGATGGTCCGACGGGGCCTCTGCGGGGTGCGGTGGCCGTGAGTCTCGTACCAACGGTTATCCTTTGAATTGTTTTGTTGGAGAACTATGTTTTGTGCTTGTGCACCGTAATATTCTGGAATATAAATGTTTTTCTAAAATGATTTTGGCGCATATTTCATCTGACTAGAATGGTAGTTCAAATGGATTGTACTTGCACTAGATGTTGTCTCTAACCCCTTAAATGGGGAAAATACTTTTTGTATTTCAGGTACATGTCATGGAGGCGAACGAGCATGCAGATAGTACGAGGATGATGGGCAAAGGTGATTCTGTTCAATGGTCATTTGTTTGCCGTCTTTTCTTTTTAATTTATTAATTATGTCAACTGTTTCAGTACTCGAGTACTTCCTTCATTTTAATTCTGTTGTTTTTAGTCCTAGTTTGGGAAGACGTTTGGTTGTTGAGTAATGTTATTTGGGAACAGTCTGTTTAACATTGTTTATCTTTATCAAGTGTCTGTGTATTTGTTTCGTAGTGTTTGTCGTTGGTCTTGTGTGGTTGAGGTGTGTGTTACCTTTGTGGGCTCAAAGGGTGGGTCCACGGCTCTGTAATATGCCCTGAATGTCTTGGGGGTGTTACAGATTATGGTATCAGAGCCTAAGGTTTTATGGATACTAGGCTGTCAGTTATTTGGGTCTAGTCGAGTGTCGTTTCTGAACAGTATCACTACTACGCCATCATCTCAGTACGTCAGTGCTCGTAAGTTTTCCTAACTTGACTCGTTGCGTTATTTCGTGTTGTTCCTTTCTTAATACCGTGATGTGTTTTGTGTTTGAACTGTACTCACTAGTTACTTCTTCAGAATGCCTGTTGGTAGAGGACGCAGATGCGGTGGCGGAAGCAGTAGGGGACATGGCGCAGCCGGTGGGGCGGCCATGTCCAATAGCTCTAAGACTGGTTCGGCAACGCCGTCTTTTTTGAACAGTGTTCACCCTAGTGCCGAAGGTCAGCATGATCAGTCTGGTAGCTTTGGTAATGCTAGTGATAACTTCGGCGTAGCTAACATTCTGCAGCAAGTAACGAATCAGATGGCGCTACTAACTCACGCGGTCCTGGTTAATCAAGCTAAGCTACTCCGGTTCCGCCTACTAGTTCTGGTACCGACAAGTTGCTTCAGAATGTGATTCATAAGAATCCTCCGCAGTTCGATGGTACTTCAGACCCTTCTGGTTGGGAGAGTTGGTTATTCGAGATGAGTAAGGTATTCGAGGCAGCAAACTTCTCCGAGGAGAGGAAAGTATCAATTGCTCAATACTTCCTCGCCAAGGAGGCAGCGATTTGGTGGCAGGCGGTGAAACTGCATGACCGGCCAGCTACATGGGATGAGTTTTGGGAATTGATGGAGGCTTAGTATTGCCTGTGGCTAGTTAAAGAGGGAAGGATTCGAGCCTTATTTGATGCAAAACCCCAAGATGTTCCCATCTCTCAGGCAATAAAAAATTATAATCAGCAACTACACTACGTGAGGAATCAGGTCCGGGACGAACAAGACAAGATCCGCCACTTTGACATGCGGATGAAACCGAGGGTTCGCCACTATATGTCAGGCCTTGAGTGTACGACTTTGAAATACTATCAGAACAAGGCGATGTCCTATAAAATGTCTTTTTCTGCGACAGAGGTGGTAGCAGAGGGTAAGAAGCAGAAGACTTCCGGTAAGTTTGGCGGGCATCAGAAGACTCATTCTGGTTCGCGATCCTTTGGGAATCAGTCCCCATCATTTGGGCGAGGCCGTGGTTCTAAGTCTGCTCCAACTATTCCTGTTCGTGATCATGCTTGTTTTAACTGTGGTCGTCCAGGTCATATGATGAGTGAGTGTGACAAGCTGCCACTGCAGTGTCATAATTGTGGTTGTTCAGGGCATCGTGTTGTGTACTGTGGAGATGCGATTCGGGCACTAGTTAATCAAGTATTAGCCTCGTCTACGAGAGAATCGAGCGTGAATCAGGCTCTGACAGCTAATCAGCCTTAGCAGAGTTTCGGTAGGGGTCGAGGACGTGGGCAGTCTTCTAGAGTGGGAGCGTCTAGTATGTGGTCTGTTCCGCCTCGTGTGTAAGAGATGAGATGAGCCGGAGACCCTAACTCGATAGTGGCTACAGGTACCGTCCACATCCTTGACCATCCTGTTTATGTACTTTTCGAATCCGGTGCTACGCATTCTTTCATCTCCTTGGATTGTGTGCGTCGTCTGCATGTTGACTGTCTAGTTGCATGTGAATCATTTGTTGTTAGACTGCCTTGCGGAGATAGTATTGTAGGGAATCATGAGGTTATAGATTTTCCAGTGAGTATCGCGGGGAGGACTTGGTCTTCTAATCTGATTGTGGTAGACATTAATGATAAAGATTTGATCCTTGGTGAGGATTGGTTAGATCGACATGGGGCGATCATGAATTATAGAGCGAGGACCATTTCGATGTTAGCTTCTGACGGTGAGGAACACTCCTTTGTGGGACGCAAACGGAGTAGTCAGAGATTCTTGATCAGCGCTATGAAAGTGGTGAAACTCCTTCAAGGAGGTTGCACTAGTTACTGGTGTTATGCTTTGAGATAGAAAGAAGGATGAGTCGAGCTATCGTCTATTCCGATAGTAAACGAGTCTCCTGACATTTTTCCAGATGAGTTGCCGGGTTTGCCACCAGACCATTTGGTTGAGTTCACCATTGATTTAGAGCCGTGTGCAGCTCTAATTTCGAAAACGATGTATCGCATGGCGCCTGCCGAGATGCTCGAGTTGAAGAAATAGTTATGAGAGTTAATAGACACGGGTTACATTCGACCAAGTGCTTCACCTTGGGGTGCACCAGTCTTGTTTGTGAAGAAGAAGGATGGGTCACTGCGTTTATGCGTCGACTACCGAGAGTTGAACAAGGTGACCATCGAAAACAAGTATCCACTCCATAGGATAGATGACTTGTTTGACCAATTGTAGGGAGCAACTGTGTTCTCGAAGATTGATTTAAGACCAGGATATTACCAACTCCGAGTGAAGGATTCCGATATTCTGAAGACGGCCTTTCGGACGAGATACGACCATTACGAGTTTGTGGTTATGCCGTTCAGGCTAACCTATGCCCCAGTCGTGTTCATGAAGTAATGAACAAGGTCTTATCGAATATCTCGATAATGCACGTAATTTGCATATCGTGTTGGGAATCTTGAGAACTTAGCGCCTTTATGCGGAGTTCTCAAAGTCCGAGTTTTGGTTGCGGGAGGTTATGTTTCTCGATCATGTGATCTCGACCGAGGGTGTTCGTATGGACCCACACAAGATAGAGGCAGTGTTGGATTGGGCGCCGCCCTAGAACGTGAAGGAAGTCCGTAGTTTTTTGGGTTTGGCGGGGTATTATCGAAGGTTTGTCGAGGGGTTCTCTAAACTCGCTCGACCACTTACTCAGCTATTGCAGAAGTCAGAAAAATTTATGTGGACAGACGAGAGGCAGAAGAGTTTCGAAGAGTTGAAGAAGCGGTTGACTACCACTCCCGTCTTAGCCTTATCGTGTGGTAATGAGGGCTTTTCAGTTTATAGCGATGCCTTAGGCCAAGGATTTAGATGTGTAGTCATGTAGCACGGGAAGACGATTGCCTATGCTTCCCGTAAGTTGAAACCTTATGAGTTGAATTATCCTACACATTATCTTGATGTTAGGAGTATGCCCTCGAATGCCACTTAGAGGATGATTGAGTGAGGGCATTGTACTTGTTATTATGTAAATCATTATCATAAGGCAAATGAATGTTTGTTTATTTACTGGTAGTTACAGGCATTCCTAAATCTTAAATATACATATAGAAACTAGTCCGTGTATTTGAGAGTAAAACATTCCATTCCTTATTAGATAAGGGGCTCGGCACTAGAAAGGTTTATAGCTCAAATACTTAATCGTTCACAAGTCGATGAAACTTGACTTGGCGTTAAGTTTATGTGAAGACTTGTATCACGTGTTCTTTGACACGGAGAGTGCCTAAAAAACCAAACCAAACCAAACCAAATATACCCAGTATATCCCGCTCAGAGCAGGGTCTGGGGAGGGTAAGATGTATGCAGACCATGCCCCTACTTATTACAGTAGGGAGGCTGTTTCCATGAAGACCCCCAGCTTAGTGCACAACAAAATATTGAGTGAAAAATACAAAGCAAATCATATGATTCGAAAAATGTCAATACCATACCTGAGAACATGGCTTAATTCACATGGAACTTACCTAAGAGGAATTTGGCTACTTCACTCCCGATGAACACTGCTCAAACAGAAGAGAGGTTGAATCCGCGCACAGATCCCTGTCAAAAATACACCACTCGCAAAAGGCAATAGGATAAAATATACAATAAAAGTAAAAATGCAATGCTCTAAAACAAAGCTAACCGAGACAACCCAACCCTGAGGCTCTCCACTACAGCACCACTTCCTACTAAAGAATCCATAACTCTAATCTGGCGCCTCCAAGCACACCTATCAACAGTCATGGTCTCGGAAAGGTTTAAGGCCTTTAAATATAATCTCAGCTTCTCCTCCCACGTCCTCCTTGGTCTGCCTCTCCTCCTCTCCCCGACAACCAATAAACTCTCAACCCTCTTCACCGGAGCAGATGCATGCCTCCTGCGGACGTGGCCAAACCATCTCAATCTCCCTTCCCTAACTTCTGCTGAAATGGGCGCCACTTCTAGCGCGTTCCTGAAGACCCCTTTCGAGATTCTATCTAACATTGTGCGACCACACGAACAGCATAACATTCTCATTTTAGCCGCTTCCAACTTGCTCTCAAGCGACTTCTTCATCGCCCAACATTCGGAGCCATACAACATTGCAGGTTGGATTGCCGCTCTATAGAATTTACCCTTCAACTTTAGAGGGACTTTCTTGTCGCACAGGACCACTGTTGCTGCTCTCCACCTTAGCCACCCCGCCTTTATGCGATGAGTGACATCATCTTCACACTCCTTCCTTCTGAATGATCGAACCTAACTCCTTGAACTTATCCATACGGGGTACGATCTGATCCGCAATCATTACCTCTTCATCTTCCTCGTTGGCCTCACCACTAAAGTTACACTAAAGATACTCGGTCTTAGACCGACTCACACGCAAGCCCTGGGATTCTAACTTAGACCTCCATAGCTCCAACTTCGAGTTCACCTCCCTTATCGACTACGCCACTAACACAATGTCGTCAGCAAAAAGCATGCACTACGGGATGCCATCTTGTATCCCCCGCGAAATGACGTCAAGGATCAGAGCGAAGAGAAGAGGGCTTAGCGCTGACCCCTGGTGTAGCCCTATCTCAACTGGAAAATACTGGGTGTCACCAGCTGGGGTCCTAGCGCACGTCCTAGATTGGGAGTACATGTCTTGGATCGCCCTAACGAACGGCAACGACACCCTCCTCTCTACTAGGCTCCTCCAAATAAAATCGCGCGAAATGCTATCATAAGCCTTCTCTAGATCTATAAACACCATATAGAGGTCCTTACGCTGCTCTCTAAACTTCTCCATAAGGCGTCTGACGAGATGAATGGCCTCAGTCGTGGACCTCCCCGGCATGAAGCCAAATTGGTTCTCTGAGATTTCAACTTCTCTTCTAACCCTGCATTCCACCACTCTTTCCTAAAGTTTCATAGTATGACTGAGGAGTTTAATATCCCTATAGTTACTACAAATCTGAGCACCGCCTTTGTTCTTGAAAAATGGCACGACAATACTATGCCTTCACTCCGTCGGCATCTTGGAACCTCTGAGGAGGATGTTGAACAACTCTGCTAGCCACTGAACTCTGACTTCCTCCAGACAAAGCCACAACTCAATAGGGATCTGATCCGGTCCTACAGCCTTAGCTCTACTCATTTTCATTAGGGCACCCTTTACTTCCTCCTTGCTGATGCTCTCACAGGAACTAAACGAACGGGCAAAAGATAGACTAACTCCTTGCACCACCGAGTCACTACCTCTAGCCTCATTGAAAAGTTCAAAAAATACCTATTACACCTTTCCTTAATAGCCACACCATTCACTAACACTTGGCCCAAATTGTAATACCCGAGATCTTCGTTCCAGTTTTATTGAATTTTTATGTGAGATATCGGTTTGGAATTGCCCATGTCTTTGGATTGTTGTGCCACATATGGTTGTGTCGTGAGTTGACACGTGTTTAATTTCCATTCCAGATCATTTCTTGAGTTTTGACTTGTTTCAATGTAGCGCACGCTACCGCTTGTGGTGTAGCGCGCGCTACTGTGTTGTGATTAGCGAACGCTACTTGGTGTGTAGTGCACGCTAATTGGCAATCCAGGGATACTCTAGGAGTTACTGGACTGGGACTGGAGTCTCGCTAGCGCACGCTATAGTTGGTAGCTAGCGCACGCAATTGTCTGTTTAGCGCACGTTATTTCTTCGTTCCAGCGCACGCTACCTGGTAGGTGCAGATCTATCCAGGAGCTACTGGACTGGATCCGTGACCCGTTAGCGCACGCTACACTTATAGGCTAGTGCACGCTAACAGTTTTACATGCGGTAAGTACTGGGCGTTGACCTCGTTAGCGCGCGCTAATACTGTCTGGTTAGTGCACGCTAATAACTGTCCAGTATAAATACTGGACAACGGGTTTTCCTTCCCCATTTTTCTTCCTTTGTCTCTCATTTTCATTCCCAGCCGTCGGGAAGCGTCTCTAAGGGAGATTTTGGGCGATCTTCTTCATTAAGCTTCATCTTGGAGCGGATTTGTAGGTGTTTAACAACATCTAATCATCTCCTTTGCGCAAATCAAGGTAACCTCTTCTTAGAACCCTACTTTCTGGAAATTAGTGGTTTGTCGTGATTTCGTGATTCTAATCCGAAATTGTTGATTCCTTTGTTGTTATGTAGTCTTGTTGATCTTAAACCCCGATTTGGAATTTCGTTTTCATGTTTTTGTCGGGTTGATTTATGTTCTTGAGATATTTTTGGGATTTCCGTTGACTTTGCTATCTAAATCGAAATTGATGATTCAGTTAAGTGATTCTCATTGTTTTAATTGTAATCTACGGATTACAATCTCATTTGTCGATTTCGTTCATCCGGAGCATGATTTCGGATCTCTTGAGAAACCCCCCTTTGTTCCTTGTCGTTGTTTTTGTGGAGTTGGGTTTCGAGGAGTATTGTTAATTAGTTGTGATGTTGTTCTCGTAGTCTTGGGGCTGCCGCTTTGCTCATCGGAATTGGAGGTTCCGTGGTTGCTCGTTCGTATCCGTTCATTGTCTCGTTTCAATCGTGGTTATCGAGGCAAGTATCTTGCCCATACATTACGTGTTTTGTGGATATAATGGTTTCTAATCATCGTTATGTGCTAAATAAATATTTATAACCATTTTTCAAAAGGATCGGTAAATGTAAAGTGTAATTCTTTTGTTAAGATATGTGCGCGGAGTCACGTGTTTATGGATGTAATTGTGATGGTTGTTTATATTGTGATTTTGCATTATATGGGTCGTTGTAGATATTATGTTAAATTAGAAATCGGCTTGTTGCTTGTCTTAAAGATATGTCAATAAGACGTAGTGCCGAGTAGATAGTACATTTAGACATGTGCTATAATATTTTGGTGATCACCGGGTTGTGTGGGTTAAGGTGTGTGTTATGAGTTGGGTTAGTCGTATTGATTGACCAGCTATTATACCGTCGATGTGTAGGGATGTCCTTAGGATTGTTAGGTTGTAGCTAGGACGATCGTAGCTATGCGTCAGATAATTGGCCATTTCTAGCAAGTGCCTTGATTATATATATACTGTGATTGACTATCGAGGCTTGTGGTTTGCAACTATGATGAATTGTGGTTTTTGGGTGCGTGAGTTGTGTTCCTTCCACCTGGAGCGTTCGACGGGATGTCTGGGGGTCGATACTAAGGGGTACGGCCGCGGAAGTGGACTTGGGTGCGTGTGTGGTTGAACTTCCACCCGGAGCGTTCGACGGGATGTCTGGGGGTCGATACTAATGGGTACGACCGCGGAAGTGATGTCCCACCCGGAGCATTCGACGGGATGTCTGGGGGTCGATACTAAGGGGTACGGCCACGGGATACCAGTTGTGATTTGGTGATACCCTGATATTTTGATAACTGTTTTGATGACTATTGTGATATGTTCGGAATATCACAACGTTTTGGTTCTCGATGTTGATGTACATTATGTATTGAATCTTGGTACTTGGCTAGAATGGCACTAGGATATGTGTCTTAAGTGTTTAACTCCTTGACTGTGAGTTTTGTCGTTGGAAAACAAAAATAGTTATTGTTTTGTGTATTGTGGTTGATGAGGTTTCAGGTTGAGATCCCAACGGTTGTGTATAGGTTGTTTTGTGGAAAATGAACTTTGGGGCTGTGACCCTAAATGGCTTTCGAAGAATTATGAGCTTGTCAATTTCTAATGTTTTTAAAACTCCTGAGATTTGAAAGTGTTTTCAAAATGCTTACTTCTTTCATTTCTACTTTCAAGACTTGAACTATTTTAATTAAATGATATATCTCGGGAAGTCTTTCATTGTATTCTCGGAATGTATTGTATATGGCTCGTATTTTGCACTTTATACTTGCACTAGCGAAACAATGGAGTTTTGATAACCCCCGAGTAATCAGGGGGTGGATATTGTATTGTATCCAGGTTCATGCAGGTTTTGGGACCAAAACACAGGATCGGTGCGAAGGATGATGGAAGATGAATGATACTAATCACATGAAGTCCAATTTTGGGTGCAGTCAGTCGGAGTTCGTTGTTTGGACTTTTCCGCTGTCGTATTTCTGTTTGTGAGTGTATTTTACCCTTGCATGGGTATGAGTCCAGATAGAGTTATGTATACTAGAGTTGTATGATAATGAGGAAAGACCAAATCGGTCTGTTGGTTCATTATTTTGTCATTCGGTATGTAATGTAATGTGTTATTTTGATGTTTAGCCTGGCGGATCCTCACGGAGAGGGTCTTCGGCGTGTAATATTCCCAGTTAGATTCTGGGGGTGTTACACAAATCATCCTTAATAAACTTAACAGGACCCAGGTCGCGCCGCCCTCTTTCCCTAGGTTTCGCTAGTTTAAAAATAGCATTCGCTCCTTCTTTGGTGTCTAGGTGCTTGTACATCTCCTCATAAACCTCCCCTTTAGCCTTAACCAATGCCTTCTTAGTCTCTCTTTTCGCCACCTTGTACGCTACAATCTTCAAGATTCTCTCCTCCCCAGCACTAACTGACGAAAGCTCCTTAAATAGCGCTTGTTTAGCTTTAACCTTCTTTTGAATCTCCTCATTCCACCACCATGCCTCCCTAGGTCCACTAGACCTGCTCGAAGAAACCCCCACCACCTTCTCACCCACCCTCCTAATAGCATTGGCCATGCTGGTCCACATAAGGTTAGCATCGCCCCCTTGCAAAAAACCTCCTTCGCGGGTCAGAGACTCCTTGAGTACTGCCGCCTTCTCACCCTTCATATCCTTCCAGAGAAACCTAGGTCTAGCTTATCTAGCCATGCTAACAACAAGACCTCCAATGGATAAATCCAGAGCCAGCAACCAGTGTTGAGAAGCACAGGCCTAGCTCCGGAACACCTTATAGTCCACGCATGCCCTAGCATCACGACTGCATAAAAGAAGGTAGTCAATTTGCGTGTTGTGCCCCCCACTACTGAAGGTGATGAGGTGCTCAGCTCTCTTCTGAAAAACAGAGTTAGCAATTACCAACTCATGCACAGTGGCAAACTCCAACAGTGCAGAACCTCCTGCATTCCTAACTCCGAAGCCGAAACACGGAGAGTGCCTATCAAATACTAATGATTAGTAGGAGCACACGTTATAGGTATGCTAATTGGATTAGTGTACTAGAACTGACTCACCCTCGATTCGTCACACGAATTTCACTCCGGGACAGTCAATGACGGAATCGAAAGGTTGTGATAGGTATTCGTGAACCTTCGACTTGAGGATTTAGTATGGATGTGCTTGTGACGTCAAGATTTTCATTAGAGTAGTTCGACCCTATAAACCGGAAGGCGGGGGTCAACCTCGATATGAATCTTGACGGGCAAGTAGCAGGTCCTACTGAATACCAAGATAGAATTCTTTCTCCTGTTAGTGAACAGGTTATATGTCCTATGCGGTGATGAGATCATAAGTCCTTGGACAAAGCATTGGATCTAGTTGTATTGGATACACGAGAGCTCCATGATCTCGATTTGCATTAACGCATGCATAGTGTCAAGTACAGATAGATTTTGACTGACCGTGACCCTATAACTTGATCGGGACATTTGAAAGAAGGGTTTATACGTATACTGGTATTCACGGCAGAATGGTTCTTGAATGATCCCAATAATTCGTTCTCAGTTGGGGTACGGTGTAGGCCGCCAGGCTGGCTAGGTGGTGCTACTACTATTTGGTTCCTCCCATTGCTGACTGAGACGGACCTACCGAGTCGCGCAATAGGATTGACGCCGGAATGAATCAAGCTTATTCTCTCTTTATAAATATTACATATTGGATATCTAATTAATTAGGACATAAGATCTCTAGATCGATTTATTGGATAAATTAATTTACGGCCTAATGAATTAGATAAATTATTGGGTTATTAAATTAATTCATAGATATAATTATTTCTTGGAGAAATAAATTATATTGTTTTATATTTGATATGATTAATTAATTGGGTTAATTAATTGATATAAATACATCAGAACGAAATTGAAGTTTATCTGTTTAGACTCACGAGAGTCCGAAACGAACCGAACTCTTCAATTCCTTTCTAGATGCCCCCCCAACTCACCTCCATGTGAGTCTTGTCTTGTCTACATCATGATGTTTGGAATATCATTTGTCAAGGGGACAAGTATCATGGTCTTTATTTGGTTGGGAATTTTATATTGTGAGATGAAGAATAAAAGGAAGACTTGACATCTCTCACTTCACCACTTGTGCATTCATACAGTTCTTGTAAGAGAGAGAGAGAGAGAGAGAGAGAGAGAGATAGAGAGAGAGAGAGAGAGAGAGAGAGAGAGAGAGAGAGAGAAAGAGAGAGAGAGAGAGAATCCTTTTCTCAAGTCTTCTTCTTCATTTCATTTCTTCTTGGTTTTCTTGGAGATAATTCAAGATATAAATTGAGAGATAGTGAGTTATACACTTAGAGTGTTATAATCACAATTGAAAGCTTCTTCATCCTACCTCTAGCCGTATCCTTGGAGGATAGCAAGATGATCGTCATTCCGATCGTTTCTCCGGCGCATGGCAAGTAGAGACGCGGTACTTTCGGCGTTGGATCATCCAAGAGCTTGGAGCGGATTGGATCGTAGGGAAATCAACTAAATCTTGGGGAATAGATCAAGAGAAGGACATCATTTAATC
Source organism: Orobanche coerulescens (assembly GCA_033398695.1). Taxonomy (NCBI): domain Eukaryota; kingdom Viridiplantae; phylum Streptophyta; class Magnoliopsida; order Lamiales; family Orobanchaceae; genus Orobanche; species Orobanche coerulescens. The sequence continues at coordinate 110,984,584 of CM065811.1, read as the reverse complement.
AACATACTACAAGGGTATGTTTCTCATATCTCTTGCGCTTCGTTTTATATTCGTATATACGTAGCTCGATCGATCCTCGTAGGGATTCAGATCGAATTAATTTTCGTTTTACCGCTTTCGCTGGGCCTTCGATTTAGGCACCGAATCCCAACAGTGGTATCGTAGCATAGGTCTTGCGATCATATATATGATATTTGCATTTGGAATGCTTGATTAGATAGTAAATGATTTGGAATCATTTATAGTCATAGTCGTGGTGTATGGTTTTCGTTCGTTTTAGTTGTATTTTTCGTAAGTTTATGTCTAAATAAAAATCGTTTATTTCTGGGAAATGTGATTTATATTATAGATATGAAAGTTGGAAAATATAGATATTTGATCTCCGGTCGAAAATGTAGCCCCGAATCGTCGTTGGACGACTTTTCGGACAAGGGTTGGAAACTGCCGGGCTGATCCGACCGTGTCAGGCGACACTGGCCGTGCCAGCAGGCCAGTCTCGGAAGACTGTCGGGGTAACCCGACCATGCCATTCGGCACGGTCCGTGTCTGGACGGCAGACTGTCGGGACAACCCGACCGTGTCATTTGACATGGCTGTGTCTGGCAGGCCAGCATTAGAAGGTGTTGGGGTAACCCGACCATGCCATTCGGCATGGGCCATGTCTGGCTGGCATACTGCCGGGACAACCCGACCGTGCCAATAGGCACGGGCCGTGTCCGGCAGGCAGTTTCGCCCCAGCTCGATTTTTCATGTATTCTAGAAAATTAAACTCCCGAATGTTAAATTGGTTTTAATATGCTTAAAATGATTTATGGTATTTCATTTTATAAGGAAAATTTGATTAATTGGAATATTTGTGGGTGACCGAATACTTTGAACGTTTTCATATTACTGGTTGTGTGAATTGATTGGATCGATTGTATTTATTGTTTATATGTTGATTGGATCAATGTAACTCTACACAATCCGTTTATATAGTATTTATTGGATGAATGCTTTTGAATGGGGATGTGGTTCATGGACTTAGTTTTCAATCGTTCGGTATTATTCGATTGGGTTGTAAAGGCCATTTTGAGCCTATTTATTTTACTAGAAATATTTGTATCTAGGATGCAATTTTTCAATGTAAAATTTATATGTAATGACGAAGACCGGAGGAAGATCCGTTCGAGAGGACGAAGATTCAAGACCGAAGACTTGTGGTTACGGAGTTTTTGATTCTAGGAACGGTTCATGAACTACATTTTGGTAGCAACTAGGTTGTGAATGTTTTATTCATATTGTATAAATGCACAAACGCGCTTAAATGAATTAGTGTGCAAAGTGTAACGTTAATCGCGAAAATTATCCCACGATAAATTATTAAGTTTATAAGGTTTCAAGGTTTTCCTTCCCTCCATCGAGCTTTCGGGAAATTGAAATCCAAACCAGATATGCTATGCTTCCGTGTTATCGGTGTAGTCATTCGGGGAGAATGGATAAATTACGAGGAACACATTGGATGCCTTCGGTTAGAGCAAATTTATCCCTAGAAACCTGATAGGTTGCCAGTGTAACACCCCCAAAACCATCCGGGATATTACAGCGCCGTGGGCCCCGCGCCGGAACCCACCAGGCTAAAACCCATTTTCAAAAACGTTCAAAAATGCCAAAAAGGCCGATGACGTTAATGTTTTCAAATACTCACAAAAGTCATTTATAAAGTATCAAATACCGTCATGAAAATATCATTAAAACATTCAAGGCCAAAATGCCAAAACTCGGTTTAGGGAATCGGTTTTATGAAATAATCCAAGTTTACGAAGTACCCAAAAAGCCATTTTTAAATGTACACACGATGCAGTATAAATACCGGAAAGACATTTTTAAGTATACACACGCAGTGGATAAAACACAGTTCAAAATATACATTTGCAGCGGAAATAAAACAACCAGAAATAAATACTCAATACTCAAAAACATGCCACAACCAGTATCACTCGGGAAGCTTACCCCTTCACGATCGCTACTAGCTCGATCTCCGAGTACCTAAAAATAAAGCCCACGATGGGGTCAGCCACAATACTCAACAATGATATCAATCACATCATCATAAATAATTACATACCAATGTAATAACGAAGTAAGAATACTACCAATGTAATCTTACCATTATAACCTTACCAATCCATAGCAATCCATAACAAATCAATGCTTACCATAATTCACATTTCGCATTCTCAAATGACGAAATGAACTCAAAAACAATTATCTGTACTGTATTCAAACAATACCAAGTCTCCTCAAATCGTCCTCATAACTCATAAGTGCGGAATTAATCCAATCTATGCCAAATCCTGTCCGTCGGATTACACAATCAAATCTCAACCTGGATAAACCAGTAATACACAACATATCTGTAGACCATAATTCACAAGACAATGATAACAAATCCCGAAACATCGACGTACAGTCCGAATGCTCATACGATCAATAACAATGATCAAACAATACATCACTGAGAATATCATCGACATGATAACTCCAATACGACCAATAAAGGATTAACGATAACTGAGAGTACCCTCAACATGGTAAACTCCCAACACGATCAACAAATGATCAACAATAACCGAGAATACCCTCAACATGGTAAACTCCAAACACGATAAACAAATGATCAACAATAACCGAGAATACCCTCAACAAGGTAGACTCCAAATGATCAACAATAATGGATCTCAGTGAAATAACTCTGACTGTCGAACATATCCCTCGGGCGTATGAACAACCAGTCACAAACCGTCGAACATATCCAATCATACCTGGACTATGAACGACCCAACAATATAGCTCAAAAGATGGACGTTATAGTACGCCCGATCCGGAAATGTGTCCGTGCACAAGCCACCCCGGGTATCGATCAAATACACGTGTGGTCTTGTACCTAATTAGCCTCACAAACTACGTCTCGTGTGCACAGTTCAATGCGGAAATATCCACACATAACCATCATGTGCCCGGCTAAATATCCTACACAATAACCAATCGGCACGCAGATATGACTCCAGATATGTCACGATGCAACATGACAACGAAACTAAAGAATTACATATCCAATAAGGATCAAAAGACTCACCGAAGTGAACAACGACAATCTGACAAAGAAAAGTCGACACGACTAATCAATATTCAAAACAACAATCCTGGGATCACAAACCCCAAAGGATAATCCATACGATCAACAATCTCAGACAACAGTTCTGGGATCAACATCCCTCGATGAGACTATCAACACAACCATTAATACCATCAATAGTCCTGGGATCAACACCCCTCAACGAACAACCAATACGAATCTCAATATACGAAGCCTCAACGTACAACATATACAACAACTCAACATAATAATTATCTCATAACTGAACATAAATTACCTCAAGGCCGAAGACAACATCCTTTCCACGAACAACATCCCTGAACGAATACACAGTTAAACGAATAATCTCAAATAAGGTACCATCCATTCAATACCAATAAACCTTTATCCCGATACTTATGTCATCGCGATAACTATCCTCGATATCCGATATACTATATCCTTGACCAAAGATAACTCACGTCTTCCTTGAACACAATTAAATCATATACCTTATGATTTAATACAAACCAGAGCACGATATACAACTCATTGTCCGACAACTTACATTTCTAACAACATTGCTATACGAATTATAAATGGAATGAAAATGAAACCATTCATCAAATATTATAAACTGAACAAGTATAAACTTGCCTCGATACCGATACCACGAATCTGTTACCGAACCCATTGCCTTTTTCTACAAGCTCCTCAATCCCGATCAAAACCAAACTACGAACTCCTCAGCCTCAACCGCAACACAACAGTCGTAATCCATGATCAATTATCGCAACCTAATGCAATAATCAAATGATAACACACCCGATAATAATCAACAACCGAAATAACCAACCAATCAAACTCAACGGTTCAACAAAAACCTCGAATAAACGCAGTCTGAACAAACCAAATCAAACCATCACGAATTCATAATCACAACACAAAAATACTACACTGTCTGCCTACTTAGCGCACGTTAAACGCATAACGTAGCATGTGCTAAGTTACTCCCGTTAGCGTGCGCTATCCAGTAAGCTTAGCGTGCGCTAATGCTACACAGTGGCATGCATTCCAAGCATCGACTAACACCTTGAGAATACGAATCCGAATGAAAAGGAAATCATACTCCAAGATTAAGAATAACTTCTCAGATCCAAACTCATCATCATACTCGAGATCATATTCATATTCTTATATGAATATTGTATCAAAACACATAACTTGGCTCTAGATACGAATATCGCATATTCATATCCAAAACACCAACACCTTCTATACATAATCATCATATCCTATAATTTCAGAGCTCTTCAAGAACATGAAATACCCGACATCACGTTCAAAACAACATAATCCGAGGTATATATCATAATATTTATCATTTTCTTCATCATGCAAATTACATAATCAAACCAACCCGATAACAAGGATCATCTCATACATAATCTGGAATATAACCTCATATCATGATTTAACTCATCTAAATCGACCACTGAAATTATCATGATTTAGAAATCCATGATTCAACCTCATCAAGTTAAACAAATCACCATTAACATGAAGAATCTTAAATAACATCCGAAAACTCTTATCATAATCCCATAAATTCTCATATAATATCGTCACATGATTATCCAACATGTTCCTCACAAGTAATCATCCTTAAAAACGAACAACTAACAAGGGATACGAATATTACCTGGATTAGATGAACCAAGAAGAAGAACACTTGAACTCCATTCCAAGAATCATAAGTAACTTGAAGAACAAGGCTTGAATACATGCTCTCTATCTTAATCTTGTTAAAAATCAGCATCTCACCATGTTTAGGAACCTCAAGAACCTCCCAAAGCTCTCTCTATCGACTGAAGGAGAAAGAATGGACTAAATGCATCTCAAAACCCGTCTGTCCCCTAATATAATAAACATTACTAGTGCGCGCTACTCTCATAAAATAGCGTGCGTTATTGCCCTAGCGTGCGCTAACTGACTTTGTTAGCGTGCGCTATCGTAACCCAGAGGCCACTGTCTTGCTCGTACATCAGCTTACGTACGTAATGCCCATGCATTGGCGTACGTAACTTACACTGTCTAGCGTACGCAAGTCCTTGCATTTAGCGTGCGTTAATATCAGTTGACTTGCTACAGTCCACGTACCGCATGTGCTGCCACATGCCGATCTGACAAGGATAAGATTCCCTTTGACCGATCTAAAATTAGCGTGCGCTAACCATACGGTTTAGCATGCCCTATCCCTACATGACAAACACCCACTGACCTTATATGGACACGCGTCACAAGTGGCCGGGTCCACTCGCCGAAAGCTAAGATTCCCTATCGGACGATCTAATATTAGCGTACGCTAACCATCCTTGGTAGCATGCGCTAATTACCGATAAACATCAACCCGGGCCTACCGGTAGGCCACCTTCCAAACCTTTCCCACAGTGCCTTACGTACGTTACGGATCCTCCTTAGCGTACGTAATGCGAACCTATTAGCGTACGCTAACTGCACCACGTAACGTGCGCTACTCATACCTCGTAGCGTGCGCTAAGCATATTTCATAGCGTGCGCTAACGTGGCTATACTTAGCCATTTCCAACTCTTCTCGTCCGTCTCGACATAATGGATACGTACACTCACATACGGAATACATATACTCAATCCAATAACGTCATCATTCGATATACCCAATATCATAAGTACGATAACCTGATACACGATATCCTCAAAATAATTGTTGAACCACTATGACAGTTATACCAGTATAAATACAGCCGTCTCAGTTCTCAATTTAGTTTATCCATACTATATGGACACCAAGCCATCCAGTATATCTTAGATAAAATAACGCGAAAAATTCATACTGAAAATCCGGGTATTACAGCTGGATAAGATTCAATTGTGAAACTGATTTGCATCGTCGGTATAAACTTAACTTGTTCAGAACCATAGAAATCGTATAGGTTGAGGGGAGTGAACAAGGGGAAAAAGAAGATCGAATCATCCATTAGATGGGTTGGTGTTGGACACCACTTTATGAAAATTAATAGACTAGAAACCTGTTCGGTTGCCCTCTATTAAGATTTATAAATAACTCGATCACCACTATGAAGTAGGGCGACGATACTTCCGGATTTAACATGGGAGTGTGTTATTCCGATAAAAATTGTGGGAGCTGGGTAAAGAATAGAAAAGACCTTAATTCTATAATCAGATCATAATTAAACGAGTCACTAATTAATCTATCGTACTTAATGCAGACATAACTCTCAATATGACACTGAATCGACTCGCAATTCTATTCAAAAAGAACACCTTGAACGGACCTAACTCTATGGATTGGATCCACAATCTTATGATAGTCCTCAGTATAGAGGCACTGGGATATGTCTTAGAGATGGACATTCCGGCGCCTCCAGTGCGGACAAGAGCCAATCAGGAAGTTGAAAACCACAGAAGTGGGTTAACGATGACGTAAAAGTCCGTGCTTACATGATGGCTTCTATGTCTAATGAGATTGAGAGAGCTCATGAGAAAATGACTTTTGCTAGGAAGATTCTATCTCACTTAACCAAGCTTTATGGTGAGCATAGTCGAACTGCTAGATATGAGATATCCAAGCAACTGTTCGGTGCAAGGATGAAGGAAGTTGAGAAGGTTGGGGACCATGTCCTCAAAATGATATCTATGATCGAGAGATTGGAGGCTCTTGATTTTAACATTCGAGGGGGTTGTTGACTCAAAGTATTTTGATGATGATTGTATTCAAAATATTTAACAAAATCTATCCCATCGAGCTGTTACATTAAAGAAAAATCATGTTCCTAGCGCACGCTACAGTCTGAATGGTAGCGCACGCTATCGAGGGAAAAGTCACCTGCAATCAGGCCAAGTAATCTGCAGTCTAGTTGGAGTCACCTGATGGATAGCGCACGCAAAGTACACAATATCAGCGCACGCTATCATCTATCTATAGCGAACGCTATCGCACTCAAGGCAGAGAGTCAGTAAGGTATGGACAGAAAAAGGAAAAGCATTTGCGCACGCTACGGACGTACACTTACGTATGCTATTCATAGGCCTTAGCGCAAGTTACATGTCAAACCTTGCGCATGCTACCGGAAATCATATTGGTAGTCTAGTAGGTGCTGGACTCAAATCAAGGAAGCTATTACGTACGCTAAACAAGATAAATTATGTTATCTAGAAAATTTGTAGCGCACGCAACAATACATGTGTTAGCGCACGCTAAGCGTTCAAATTCCTACCATTAGTCAACTTATCCGTTGGAACGTAAACATCAAAAAGGAGATCCGTAAAATCTGGAAAGCTATCATAAAACAATACTAGCGCATGCTAATGTATCAGACTAGCGCACGCTAAGTACATTTTATCCGTTGGAAAAGAGATGTTGGGGAGACAAACTGACAATATTCAACAGTCAAAAGTGAAGACCTGTTGACCGACGATAACTCACGCTAATGAAGACCGACTAGCACACGCTATGTAATATCCGCAATTTTGATTTCCGGTATTTTTTTTTTGGCGGAAGTCCATTTTGACGACTCGTTCATGACCGTATCGTCATTCTGAGAATTATTAATTATGCACTTTTTGTCGTTCGATTTCGTTTCGGTGTCGTTTTGTTGAGTTCCATGTTCTTAAGCGGCTTTTCCGCACTTGAGTTCGATTCTTACGAATCTCGTCTAAACCTGTTGTTTCGAGTTTCTCGTAAGTTCATTTAATGTTATTATTCATGTTGCGAGCTTTAGTTTGGTGTTTCGATCGTGTATCGTGTATTCCGGATGTTTTGGGCCGTTTTCGTAATTTCCCAAAGTTTGGGGTAATTACTTCCGTTGTCGAATTCCGACACTTCGGGTGGTCGGAATCGTGTGTTCTCTTAGCTCTTAGATTCATCTTTGCGAGTACTTCGTAACCATATCTTCGATTCGTATTCAGGTTCGGGTTTCGGGGTCGTTCGGATCGTCGTTGTGGTTCTGTCGTAATTCTCGGTTTGTGTCGGAATCATTTTTGCAGCTGGAGGTTGCTGGCCGGACCTGTGCGAAACGGCGCTGAAAACGGCGTTGCCGAGCGCCATGTCCTGCACCGGGTCGGCCAGGACTAGCAGCCTGCCGAGACACGACCGAGACATACGCGCGGGCACCTTGCGCCAGGTGTTGCGCCGTGTCGGTCAGGTCGCGCACTGACCCGCAACCCGGCGGAAGACACGGCACTGGTCTGGGCCGGTTGCTGCGCTGTGTTCGGCAGGCGTATAAATATGGCCGAGCAGTCATTTTTTTCACTCGTTTTCATTTCCTATCTTTCCTGTCCGCGGCTGTAGTCTTGGGGAAGTCGAAGACATGTTGTTATACTATGAATCCATGAAGTTTTGGAGTTCATATCATCGATTGATCATCACATAACATCCTTCAATCCAGCGAATCAAGGCAAGTTTTCCTAAAATCCTACTTTTGGGTAAATTTGGGGTTTTACTTTATTTTGTCCGTTTAATCCGAAATAACTTAGAATAGTGATGGATTGATGATTGTTATGTTGTATTATATCGAATTCCTTGTTATTCCACTATAAGATTGCCGAGGATTCGTCGTTTTATTGAGTTTCTTATCGACGCCTTGAAGGAGTCTGATAAAATGTCACAAAGGGGATTCGGGCGTTCTTCGATTATTCTTCCTCGTTCGTTCGTTAATTTATTTATGATATGATGCTAAGGTCATATTTCCTGCAAGAACTCGAGTCGGAACCCTTCCCTTCATCGTCTTCTTCAAGCTTTCCGATCGTGGGTGTATTCATTGTCTTCGCCAGAGAATTGTAGGTGTTCGAGGTTTCCGGTTGAGCCGTGTTCTTCGGAGTATCCGATATCAATTGTCGAGGCAAGTATCTTGCCCATACATTACGTGTTTTGTGGATATAATGGTTGCTAAGTATCAATATGTGCTAAATAAATATTTATAACCATTTTTCAAAAGAATAGGTATATTTACCAACATGGTTTTCGTAAAGGTGACCCATGTGTGTCGGGAATTAATATGCTTAGTTGAATATGGGTGCTAGTGTCGAGTATAGGATCACCTTACTTTCATGTGATGTCATTATGTATGATTATGGCGTCGGTAAATGTAAAGTGTAATTCTCTTGTCAAATTATGTGCTTGGAGTCACGTGGTTATGGATGAATATGTGAGTTTGTGTGATATTGGTTGTGTCGTTTGGTGCTGTTGAAATCTTGTGCTCCCTTGTGAATTGATATAGTTCTGGGTCGTGAGTACGTGTTGGATAATATGGCCATTCTAGCAAGGTACCTCGACTATATATATTTTGTGTGTTTGACCTTTGAGAGTTGTGGTTTTGTAATCTGTGAGTTGTTACTCTTCCACCTGGGGATGGCATGTGGCCTCTGGGGGCCGATACTAATGGGTACGGCCACGGAAGTGGACTTGGGTGTGTGTGTTGATGTTCTTCCACCTGGGGACGGTTCGACGGGACCTCTGGGGGCCGATACTAATGGGTACGGCCGCGGAAGTGGTTTCCCACCTGGGGACGGTCCGACAGGGCCTCTAATGGGTACGGCCACGGGTTACCAAGTGTGGTTTCTGTGATATTGGTGTTGATATTTTGATGATTAATTGTGATATGTCCGGAGTATCACAATGCTTTACGCTCGGGGTCGAGATACATTATATATCGAGTCTTGGTGTTTGGCTAGAATGGCATAAGAATAACATGTTATGTGTAATGTGTCCTTGTAAGTGAATTGAAGTGGATGATCGGGTCGTGGGCCCTGTGTTTTATGATCGAAATGGTTGGGCTTTGGACCCCGTGCTTTGTTAACGGATTTGTGTTTTGGAAAATGAACTTTGGGGCTATGACCCTAAGTGGCTTTCGAGGAATTAAGAACTTTTCAATTTCTAATGTTTTCAAAACTCCCGAGATTTGGAAGTGTTTTCAAAGTGCTTACTTGCTTCGTTTCTACTTTCAAGACTTGAACTATTTTAACTAAGTATATCTCAGGAAGTCTTTCGTTGTATTCTCGGAATGTGTTGTGTGGCTCATTTTTGCACTTTATACTTGCACTAGCGAAACAGTGGAGTTTTGCTAACCCCCGAGTAATTGGGGGGTGGATATCTGTATTGTGTCCAGGTACATGCAGTTTTCGGGAGTAAGTCACAGGATCGGTACGAGTGATGATGAAAGACGAATGATACTAATCACACGAAGGCCAGTTTTGGGTTAAGTTAGTCGAAGTCCACTGTATTGTCTTTTCCGCTGTCTTATTGTTCGTTGTTGCAAGTATTTTACCCTTGCGTGGGTATGAGTCTGGATGAGTTTATGTATTTTTATTTGTAAGTCAGTGACGAAAGACCAAATCAGTCTATTGGTTCGTTATTTTGATTCGTCGGTATGTAATGTAATGTGTTGTTTTGATGTCTAGCCTGGTGGATCCTCACGGAGAGGGTCTGCGGCGTGTAATATTCCCGGTTTGATCTGGGGGTGTTACATTTATGATATCAGAGCTTAGGTTGATGAAACCTAGGCTGTAGGGTCGAGTTATGTGTTCTTGAGTCTTGTATTGTTAGATTTTGTCTGACTGAGTCGTGTCGCGACGCGTCGTTTGGAATGTCGGCCGTGATTAGTATCAGGGTACAGCCATCATCTTCGTGCGACCTGTGGATGTAAGTCTCCCTTCTTTGTGTTTGTGCCTCGTTTGATGCGAGTTACAGGTATGATTATGAGTTAATTGACGGAATCCTCTTATAGACTTTGATTTCGTGATATGTGGTTATTTGACTCTCATATTTCGTTCATATGAGGAGTAGTGTTGCTGGATTGTGCATGTTAGACTGTATTTCTTTTATCCGCTGCGTGAGTTCTTTTCTAATGGGTTTCAGTATTTTACCGACTGAGTTTTATCTCGAAAACCGATTCCCTTAACAGAGTTTTTGGCATTGTGGCCTTGATCGTTTTGGCGAAATTCTTATGACGGTATTTAGTATTTTGTAAATGGATTTTGTGAGTTTTTGAAGTATTACCGTCATCGACCTTTTTGGCATTTTGTAAATAGTTTTTAGCCTGGTGGGTTCTGGCGTGGGACCCACGGCGCTATAATGTTTCGTGTAATTACCTGAAATTTTTGGGGCATTCTAGCCCATTGAATTATCATTGAAAACCTTGAGTATCTTAGAAAATAAATTTCAAGATGTACTTTTAAAATGAATTATTTTCTCGTGGTACATCCAATGTGCTACAATATGTTTCAAAATTCTTCTACCTCGAGGATCAAAATGTTTTGAGATATTTTCAATGTTTTAGAAACACTTCTACTTAGACCCGAGGGTCGAATATTTCTGAAAGTTTTTCACTAAAAGTAAAGTGTCCTCATTTTTGTTCAAATGCAAGGTGGTTTTCAAAGTCTCGACAATGATGTTTGTTCAACTTTTTGTAAAGTGATACTCAAGATCAACTGGTGTTTCCAAACTGTTTTCAAAAGGTGGTTTTCGTTTTTAAAACCCATCATTTCCTGCTTGTGGTCGGAGAAGGTGTGTATGATGTTGGTATTGTCGTTAGGATGTTAGCCCTCCGAATTGTGATTGAATTGGTGGCGTGAGCGTTGAGTCGTCGCCACACATTTGTTACGTTAGCCCTCTGTGAGAGGTGTGATGTTGATCCTTAATGTTGTCGTTTCGTGGTGAATTGCGTGCTATCGCACCTATGCGAGCTGTTAGAGCTTGGGTTTATATGATTGTGTACATTTGTGATTTTAGTATGTGTTGATAAGTTATGCCAAATTGGCATCTCTGGTTTGTTGCTTTGTGATGTTACGTCCCATTGTATCTAGCATTTGTATATTCGGTATGCCGAGCCGAGGTGTTTCAACCGTGGTGTGCTGGGGGCATGCACGTACCAATTGTGCTTCTCATCAGTAACGCATTTCAAGTGTGGACCCGAGAGACACAGGATCCAGTTTTGCGAGTTGGGTTCCGAGTCTTTCGGGGCACGAACTTCAGTATAGATATCAGGATCGGCTCTAAGAGGCCCATGGGAAATGTTTCCGTCGACTGCTTTTCTGTTTATGCCTTGTTTCCGTTATTGTGAGTTGCGGGGACGACCTTCTTTTATAAGAGGTCGAAGGTAAAACCCGTATTGTTTTTGGACTTCTGCATTTCCTCTTTCTCGGGTCTATCGACTCGCTCGTGTTCGTTGATACTTTACAGACATTACGTATTTGATTTCATCGTTCGAACGTGCTGTGATCTTGTTTTGGGTCGATATGGTTATCGCTGTGACTTTTCTGAGTTCGGTTCGATTCTTGTGAACCTTGTTCGGAAGTAACATCTTTTGGTTCTACTAGTTCTTTTATTCGAAGTGAATCAGATTTTGAACTTCTGTATTTTCGACTCTATCGACTCGTTTATGTTCGCTGACATTTTCTGAGCTTGTCCTGCCCCTTGCTTTTGTTGATCGAACGAGTGTGGTATTGTTTCGGAATAACTCGTTTGTCGTTGTGACTTTTCAATTGCTATTCCCTTTCCTGTGGATCTTATGTGAATGCACATCTTGTTGTTTTCACCGGATCATATATTGTCTCGAGTCGAGATGTGAACCTTGTAGTTGTTGTTTGAATTTTATTGTTCTTCGTGATTCGAACATGATTGTTCGATTTTTGTTGTCTCGATCGTTGTGGTTCGATCGTTTGATTGTTCGGTTTTTGTTGATCTCGTTACGTGATTATTGAACATTCAGACTCCTTCATAATTCCCTTAAGTTCGGGAAATTAGTCTCGTTTTCGATCTTCCAACCCTTGGGTGGTGGAATTCTATATTTGTCCAGCAATTGGCTCGCGTTTTGATTGATGTACCGTTGGGTTGGTCAATCATATTGATTTTCGTTCGTGGTGTTTTGTGATTGTTCGGATAATCGACTTGATTGTATTATCTGTTTGATGACACTTGTCACTTGTTGGTTTTATTATGTCTCTACCGGTGGCGTTGTGTTGGTCGTCGTGGAACGTGTTTTCACACCGTATATCCCTTTGCGTTGCTTGTAACATTTTGCCGTTGGGCGTAAGTTACACGTTTCTTGTGTATCTCGTTGAGTTTTCCTGGTGGGATATTGCATCTTCCTACTTATTTTAAGTTTCAGGACGAAACTTCTTTTAAGGAGGGTAGTATGTAATATCCGCAATTTCGATTTCCGGTAATTTTTTTTCCGGCGGAAGTCCGTTTTGACGACTCTCTCTTGACCGTATCGTCATTCTGAGAATGATTAATTCTGCACTTTTTGTCGTTCGAGTTCGTTTCGGTGTCGTTTTGTTGAGTTCCGCGTTCTTAAGCGGCTTTTCCGCACTTGAATTCGATTCTTGCGAATCTCGTCCGAAACTGTTGTTTCGAGTTTCTCGTTAGTTCATTTAATGTTATTATTCAAGTTGCGAGCTTTGGTTTGGTGTTTCGATCGTGTATCGTGTATTTCGAACGTTTTGGGCCGTTTTCGTAATTTCCCAAAGTTTGGGGTAATTACTTCCGTTGTCGAATTCCGACACTTCGGGTGGTCGTAATCGTGTGTTTTCTTAGCTCTTAGATTCATCTTTGCGAGTACTTCGTAACCGTATCTTCGATTCGTATTCAGGTTCGGGTTTCGGGGTCGTTCGGATCGTCATTGTCGTTCTGTCGTAATTTTCGGTTTGTGTCGGAATCATTTTTGCAGCTGGAGGTTGCTGGCCGGACCTGTGCGAAACAGTGCTGAAAACGGCGTTGCCGAGCGCCGTGTCCTGCGCCGGGTTGGCCAGGACTAGCAGCTTGCCGAGACACGGCCGAGAACCCGCGCAAGTTTTGCGCCGGGTGATGCGCCGTGTCGGACACGGCCGAGACATACGCGCGGGCACCTTGCGCCGGGTGTTGCGTCGTGTCGGTCAGGTCGCGCACTGACCCGCATCCCGGCGGAAGACACGGCGCTGATCTGGGCCGGTTGCTGCGCCGTGTTTGGCAGGCGTATAAATATGGTCGAGCAGTCATTTTTTTTCACTCGTTTTCATTTTCTATCTTTCCTGTCCGCGGCTGGAGTCTTGGGGAAGTCAAAGACATGTTGTTTTACTATGAATCCACGAAGTTTTGGAGTTCATAGCATCGATTGATCATCACATAACATCCTTCAATCCAGCGAATCAAGGCAACTTTTCCTAAAATCCTACTTTTGGGTAAATTTGGGGTTTTACTTGATTTTGTCCGTTTAATCCGAAATAACTTAAAATAGTGATGGATTGATGATTATTATGTTGTATTATATTGAATTCCTTGTTATTCCACGGTAGGATTGCCAAGGATTCGTCGTTTTATTGGGTTTCTTATCGACGTCTTGAAGGTGTCCGATAAAATGTCACAAAGGGGATTCGGGCGTTCTTCGATTATTCTTCCTCGTTCGTTCTTTAATTTATTGATGGTATTATGTTAGGGTCAGATTTCTTGCAAAGAACTCAAGTCGGAACCCTTTCGTTCGTCTTCTTCTTCAAGCTTTTCCGATCGTGGGTGTATTCATTGTCTTTGCCGGAGAATTGTAGGTGTTCGAGGTTTCCGGTTGAGCAGTGTTCTTCGGAGTGTCCGATCTCAATTGTCGAGTCAAGTACCTTGCCCATACATTACGTGTTTTGTGGATATAATGGTTGCTAAGTGTCGATATGTGCTAAATAAATATTTATAACCATTTTTCAAAAGAATCGGTATATTTACCATCATGGTTTTCGTAAAGGTGACCCATGTGTGTCGGGAATTAATATGCTTAGTTGAATATGGGTGCTAGTGTCGAGTATAGGATCACCTTACTTTCGTGTGATGTCATTATGTATGATTATGGCGTCGGTAAATGTAAAGTGTAATTCTCTTGTCAAATTATGTGCTTGGAGTCACGTGGTTATGGATGAATATGTGAGTTTGTGTGATATTGGTTGTGTCGTTCGGTGCTGTTGAAATCTTGTGCTCCCTTGTGAATTGATATAGTTCTGGGTCGTGAGTACGTGTTGGATAATATGGCCGTTCTAGCAAGGTACCTCGACTATATATATTTTGTGTGTTTGACCTTTGAGAGTTGTGGTTTTTTAATATGTGAGTTGTTACTCTTCCACCTGGGGATGGCATGTGGCCTATGGGGGCCGATACTAATTGGTACAGCCACGGAAGTGGTTTCCCACATGGGGACGATCCGACAGGGCCTCTGGGCCCCGATACTAATGGGTACGGCCACGGGTTACCAAGTGTGGTTTCTGTGATATTGATGTTGATGTTTTGATGATTAATTGTGATATGTCCAGAGTATCACAATGCTTTACGCTTGGGGTCGAGATACATTATATATCGAGTCTTGGTGTTTGGCTAGAATGGCATAAGAATAACGTGTTATGTGTAATGTGTCATTGTAAGTGAATTGCAGTGGATGATCGGGTCGTGGGCCCTGTGTTTTATGATCGAAATGGTTGGGCTGTGGACCCCGTGCTTTGTTAACGAATTTGTATTTTGTAAAACGAACTTTGGGGCTGTGACCCTAAGTGGCTTTCGAAGAATTAAGAACTTTTTAATTTCTAATGTTTTCAAAACTCCCGAGATTTGGAAGTGTTTTCAAAGTGCTTACTTGCTTCGTTTCTACTTTCAAGACTTGAACTATTTTAACTAAGTATATCTCGGGAAGTCTTTCGTTGTATTCTCAGAATGTGTTGTGTATGGCTCGTTTTTGCACTTTATACTTGCACTAGCAAAACAGTGGAGTTTTTCTAACCCCCAAGTAATTGGGGGGTGGATATCTGTATTGTGTCCAGGTACATGCAGGTTTCGGGAGTAAGTCACAGGATCAGTACGAGGGATAATGAAAGACGAATGATACTAATCACACAAAGGCTAGTTTTGGGTTAAGTTAGTCGAAGTCCACTGTATTGTCTTTTAAACTGTCTTATTGTTCGTTGTTGCAAGTATTTTACCCTTGCGTGGGTATGAGTCTGGATGAGTTCATGTAAGTCAGTGACGAAAGACCAAATCGGTCTATTGGTTCGTTATTTTGATTCGTCGGTATGTAATGTAATGTGTTGTTTTGATGTCTAGCCTGGTGGATCCTCAGGGAGAGGGTCTGCGGAGTGTAATATTCCCGGCTTGATCTGGGGGTGTTACATTTATGGTATCGGAGCTTAGGTTGATGAAACCTAGGCTGTCGGGTCGAGTTATGTGTTGTTGAGTCTTATATTGTCAGGTTTTATCTGACTGAGTCGTGTCGCGACGCGTCGTTTGGAATGTCGGCCGTGATTAGTATCAGGGTGCAGCCATCATCTTCGTGCGACCTGTGGATGTAAGTCTCCCTTCTTTGTGTTTGTGCCTCGTTTGATGCGAGTTACAGGTATGATTATGAGTTAATTGACGGAATCCTCTTATGGACTTTGATTTCGTGATATGTGGTTATTTGATTCTCATATTTCGTTCATATGAGGAGTAGTGTTGCTGGATTGTGCATGTTGGACTGTATTTCTTTTATCCGCTGCGTGAGTTCTTTTCTAATGGCTTTCGGTATTTTACCGACTGAGTTTTATTTCGAAAACCGATTCCCTTAACAGAGTTTTTGGCATTGTGGCCTTGATCATTTTGGCGAAATTCTTATGACGGTATTTAGTATTTTGTAAATGGCTTTTGTGAGTTGTTGAAGTATTACCGTCATCGGCCTTTTTGGCATTTTTGTAAATGGTTTTTAGCCTGGTGGGTTCCGGCGCGGGACCCACGGCGCTATAATGTTCTGTGTAATTACCTGAAATTTTTGGGGCATTCTAGCCAATTGAATTATCTTTGAAAACCTTGAGTATCTTAGAAAATAAATTTCGAGACGTACTTTTACAATGAATTATTTTCTCGTGGTACATCCAAGGTGCTACAATATGTTTCAAAATTCTTCTACCTCGAGGATCAAAATGTTTTGAGATATTTTCAATATTTTAGAAACACTTCTACTTAGACGCGAGGGTCGAATATTTCTGAAAGTTTTTTACTAAAAGAAAAGTGTCCTCATTTTTGTTCAAATGCAAGGTGGTTTTCAAAGTCTCGACAATGATGTTTGTTCAACTTTTTGTAAAGTGATACTCAACATCAACTGGTGTTTCCAAACCGTTTTCAAAAGGTGGTTTTCGTTTTTAAAACCCATCATTTCCTGCTTGTGGTCGGAGAAGGTGTGTATGATGTTGGTATTGTCGTTAGGATGTTAGCCCTCCGATTTGTGATTGAATTGGTGGCGTGAGCGTTGAGTCGTCGCCACGCATTTGTTACGTTAGACCTCTGTGAGAGGTGTGATGTTGATCCTTAATGTTGTCGTTTCGTGGTGAATTGCGTGCTATCGCACCTGTGAGAGCTGTTAGAGTTTGGGTTTATATGATTGTGTACATTTGTGATTTTAGTATGTGTTGATAAGTTATGCCAAATTGGCATCTCTGGTTTGTTGCTTTGTGATGTTATGTCCCATTGTATCTAGCATTTGTATATTCGGTATGCCGAGCCGAGGTGTTTCAACCGTGGTGTGCTAGGGGCATGCACATACCAATTGTCCTTCTCGTCAGTAACGCATTTCACTACCAAAAATAACACTTTAGCCGACGACTAGCCGGAGAACGGCCGACGGCCGGCCGAAGTCGTCGGCTAAAGTCAGCAAGTTTAGCCGACCGCTAACTTGTTGTCGGCTAAAGTAGTTTAGCCGACGACTTTACTATTTGTCGTCGGCTAAAGTCAAGTTAGTCGTCGGCTAAAGTTTTGTAGTTTAGCCAATGACTTGTATACTTTAGCCGACGACATGCCGTCGGCTAAAGTCAAGTTTAGCCGACGGCTAGTATACTTTATCCGACGACATGCCGTCGGCTAAAGTCTTACATGTTTTTTTGTGCAGAATATATCAGCATCTAACACTTGAAGAGACCATTTACAACACATTCGGAAATTACAGAACAAGAAAACGAAAAACAGTAATTTTCTCTAGTTTGATCATTCAAGAAATCATATTGAAGGTATGTTTATTGAATTTTAATATCAGTTATAATTATATTACGCATATAATAATATATCTATTTGAATAATTATGAAAATGTTTTAGAATTAGTTCGTTTTCTCCAATATTTCTTGGTGTATGTAATTATATATATATATATATAATAAAACAAGTATAAATATATAAACTATTAATATTATATAAAAAACAAATATATATAAAATATATTATTATATAAAAACTATATAAATTAATATACAGATATATAATTTTATTATATATATATATATATATATTTATTTATAGTTAAATTCAAATATATATAATTGATAAAGTAGGCTTTAGCCGACGACAACTGTCGGCTAAAGTATATAAATATAATTTTTATTATATATATTTACAATTAAATTTATATATAAATATATTTAATTATATAAAAAGTGATAAAATTTATATAATGATAAATATATATTTATAAATATATATTCTTAATCTAATTCAAAAAACTTCAAATTAATTAATATTCTTATTATATATATTTATAAATATATTATTTATAATTAAATTCCAAGAATATAAAATATCAGTATATGTATATATACAAAAATTGGATTAAAATGTTTGAATGATAAACATGGCCCAGTGGCAAAATGCCATTTCAATTATATAAACGGCCTGGGTTCGATCCCCGGCAGCCGCTGGGTCATGTTTTTTTTTTTTTTTTTCGAATTTAGTTTAGCCGACGGCTGTCGTCGGCTAAAGTGTTGTTATTTAAATTTTTTAAAGTGTTGTTATTTAAATTTTTAATAATTATATTTATAATTATATATATATATATAATTTATTTATATAAAAAGTGATAAAGTAGGTTTTAACCGACGACAGCTGTCGGCTAAAGTATATAAATATAATTTTTTTGGGATTTAGTTTAGCCGACGACAGCAGTCGGCTAAAGAGACACAGCCCGTGTCCATTGACATCGCCCGTGTCGAAGTGTTCTAAATTTTCAAAAAGTTTCTGGACTTGTAACCCAATCGAGTCGTTACACACGGGTCATGTCGTGCTGGCTCCATTTTTTATTTTAGCCGGCGGCTGTCGTCGGCTAAAGGAGGTTGCATTTAGAGTTTAGCCGACGATTCTATTCGTCGTCGGCTAAAGTGACATTACAAATAAAAAAAACGGGACTGTCGTCTTCATTCCTTCCTTCTTCCTAACCCTACACCCCTCTTCCTCAGCCAGCCGAAAAATCCGAAGCCGATAAATTCCACCACTGCCGAAAAATACGAAGCCGTCCTCCGTTCGTTGTCCTCCGTCCATCGTCAGGTCCGTCGTCCTCCGTTCACCTTCACCCGCCCGTCGTCAGTTTGTCGCGTCCATCACCGCCGCCGCTTTCCACCGCCCGCCACCGCCGCCGACTCCTGGTAAGTGTTTGTTGATTCTGGGTTCTGGTAATTGGGCCAAGTTATTGTAGATCCTTCGGTTTTTCCCCATAGGCAAACCTTTTATTCCCCTCAATTTATGGCCCAGACCGGGGTTGTGCATTGGACCAGGGGAGCAACCCCCTGGCTGCGTTCCTGATTGCATGAAGTGGAGGATTTGAATTCACTGATTTGTGAGATTACCCAAACAACACTACTGATTTTTTATTATGAATTTGAAATCCTTAGCTTCAAATCCTTCTATTCAATTGCAACCTTGATTTCATTTTCTGTGGAAATTTGAAAAATGGCGCACATCAGGGATATTCTACGTGCAGGGTATATGGCTAAACTTTCCCAAGGATCAGCTGTTTTGCCTACTTGGACCCAATGGAGCTGGTAAAACTATTGCAATCAATTGTTTGACTGGGATTACACCAGTGACTGGTGGAGATGGTGATATTTTTTTTCCCTATTATTTTTAATCAAAATTATTGGTTTATTTTTTTTATTACTGTGAGGATTCTCAACTCTGCCATGTTATATATTTATATTGGCAGCATTAGTTTATGAGTATTCCATACGAAACTCCACTGGGATGTCAAACATTCGCAGGATGATAGGAATTTGTCCTCAGGTTCTTACTTATTATATTTTCTCAATGTCGCAAAATTGAGTAGTTATATTTCTGAGTTGACTAGTATATATACTTTCACTTAGTACAAGCTAATAATTTATTTTGCACCCATGAGCTTAAATTTTCTAGTAAGTGGTAAACAGTAAACCTAATCCTTATATGTTGATATCGCAGTTTGATATTTTGTGGGATACATTATCTGGTCAAGAGCACCTTTACTTGTTTGCCAGCATCAAAGGTTTAAACTCTACTTTGATAATTAGCGTTTAAAATCTTGATGTTTGCATTTCTTTGTGGAAAATACGACTGTAGCTCTACTATAAGTACGTTGCTGCTTTACTTCCTGTTTAAAATCTTGATGTTTGCGTTTCTTTGTGGTCACATTATAGCGACATTCTATTAACAAGTATGATATGAAATCTTACATTCAACATAATTTTTCAGATTCATTGCAGAAACTACAGGAGTTTGAACACTCTTGCCACTCACAATTTTGCAGCTCTTTTGCCAGGAGATTCAGTAGCTAGACTTGAGGCAGATAATGTAATTCTTATTTTTTTAACATTTATAATACACTTTTAGTTTGACTAATCATTTGATTAATAAGCTATTATATGACTTCGTACTTTCTAATTCCAATAATGAGAGCTATAGGTTTTTTGGTAAGTACTGCAATGCAGCAGGTCTACAGGAAAATATGTTACTACCTCAGGTTTAGGCATAATGGAGAGTTATGCACATTTAAATAATTTTTTGCTTCTTTCTTTAGTTAGTCAGTTCTGGGTGAATTTAAAAATAAAGTTTTAAAGGGATATTATTAATCTCTGTCACTATTAAGTTGTACAGATACATACCTGGATTGGTGTTAATTTTTTAAAAAAAACTATACAATTAGAGCTGCACACAAGGCTAAGACCTGATGATGACTTTCTCATATCACTTCAGATTCCCCATTCCAGTCTATTCTTTAGTAGTAGAGTTAGTATATTATATCGACCCATGTCATGGTTTTAACTTTGAGCAGTCTATGAAAATTGAGGGAACCAGAGAATATAACGACAGAGCAGTGCAAGGGTATTTCTTTTTGTTTGGCAAATTTACTCTTGTGCGCTCTTGTTGGATTAGCAATCTGTTGTCAGATTTCTGGTTTTAGTTTTAAATTCAGTAGGAGTCAGAAGGTGATGCCCCTTCAACAACATTCATTGCATAAAAACCAACCACTCCGAATGCATTGGCTATTCTTATCTCCACGTTTCACCATGTTATGCTATTGACCAGATACATTTATCTCCAGAATTATATTCGGATTCTAGGTTTATATTAGACTGCGCGATATTTGTAAGAAGCTTCGGTATTAATGTAAATTTGTTCATTTCGTTTAATTTCATATTGTTCATGTTGGAATACTGTTGTAATAAGTCCTACTTAAAGCTAGCATTCCTTCAATATTATTAGGATGTTACTTCTTTTTGTCTATAACACCGAGGTTATCATTTTTTAATATTATATGCTCATGAATCTTTCATATTTACCATGACTACCATAGCACAGATTAGATGCATTGTAGAGTTGAGGTTCTTTGTGTGAAACAATGATGTTTATTTGTGAATGTAGACCTAGAAGCTCGATGTTGCACAAGGACATAGTACTTTAATAATTAAAGAATGTACATGTTAGAAAGTAGAGGCATATGAAGTCTTTATCGAAATAATCTTTGCAGGAGAGACCTGTCGGTGATTTATTTTGCAACAAGTAGCATTCACTAGCTTTTGTGGAATTAGAAGTAGGACAATTGGGAGAATTACAAGGCCAGACAAACAACACTATAACTTCTATAAAATTTTCTTTTTACAAGAGGGTTGAATGCTTCTTGTAGAGCAAGTACAAGTTCTAGTATATGAAGTTATCACTTATGCTATCAACTACATTGGAGATCGTTTGTGGTCTACTGTGATTAATGATTCTTTTGTGGCGGTATGTACCTTACAATAAACCAAAATTATTTTATTATATATATACATTAATGAATCTATTCCCATTTATGATTTCAATTCACGAGAAGCTATTTTTTTGGTATTAGATAAGCCTCACCTACTAGGAGTATTTCCTTCAATCACTATCTTGCACTAAATCTTGATTTCCTTTTCCTATGATGTAAAATATGGATTCTCTCTCTCTCTAAACTACAGGTTTCACATAAATTATTAGCAGAAGCAGAAGTGAGACTCACTCATGATGCCAAAGTAAGATCGTGCAGCTATAGTGGGGGAATGAAATGTCGGGTTAGTGTCGCTATTGCCCTAATTGGTGAACCAAAATTGCTTATTCTGGATGAGCCGATGCGTTGACATTTTTTCTGTTAACTACCAAGACTAAGTGTCGCCTAATTACTGCCACCGCCGACCTTCTTCTATCTTTAAGAATTTGATGGATCTTTGAGGATTTTAGTTGTCATTGTAGTAGTTCTTTTGCTAAATAATTTTTATTTAGACTCGTGTTCGTTAACGTTGGTGTTTATAGTGATTTTGTTAATGTTGCTACATGACATGTTGATATGGTGTGATTTTTAGATTATGCTTTTCGTAATTGATTTATGTTGATTGTGATGTATGGTGGTGTATTGTACATTTGGAATAACAGGTTATCTGAACAGGTTTGGTGATTTCGAAATCCGATTTTTTTTCACTGGACATTTGCACAGACCGTCGGCTAAAGTATTTATTTAAAAAAATAAAATAAAACACTTTAGCCGACAACTATGTTACTGTCGGCTAAAGTACTTATTTAAATAAAATAAAAAAATACTTTAGCCGACGACTATGTAGCCGTCGGCTAAAACATATACATTTTAGCGGACAACTACGTACCCGTCGGCTAAAACTGGAGAACTTTAGCCGACAACTATATATCCATCGGCTAAAACTGGAACTATTTTAGCCGACGACTGTCTAACCGTCGGCTAAACTCGAACTTTAGCCGATGACCTTCCCTATTTGCCGTCGGCTAAACTTTAGCCGACCGACCTCGGCCGACCGACTTTTAGCTGACAACTGGCCACTTTAGCCGACGATTTTCGACTTTAGCCGACGACTTTTTGCTGTCGGCTAAAGTATAAACATTGGTAGTGTTTCAAGTGTGGACCCGAGAGACACAGGATCCAGTTTTGCGAGTTGGGTTCCGAGTCTTTCGGGGCACGAACTTCAGTATAGATATCAGGATAGGCTCTAAGAGGCCCATGGGAAATGTTTCCGTCGACTGGTTTTGTGTTTATGCCTTGTTTCCGTTATTGTGAGTTGCGGGGACGACCTTCTTTTATAAGAGGTCGAAGGTAATACCCGTATTGTTTTTGGACTTCTGCATTTCCTCTTTCTCGGGTCTATCGACTCGCTCATGTTCGTTGATACTTTCTGAACTTGTTCTGTATTTCAGTTTCATCGTTCGAACGAGTTGTGATCTTGTTTTGGGTCGATCTGGTTATCGCTGTGACGTTTCCGAGTTCGGTTCGATTCTTGTGAACCTTGTTCGGAAGTAACATCTTTTGGTTCTACTAGTTCTTTTATTCGAAGTGGATCGGATTTTGAACTTCTGTATTTTCGACTCTATCGATTCGTTTATGTTCGTTGACATTTTCTGAGCTTGTCCTGCCCCTTGCTTTTGTTGATCGAACGAGTGTGGTATTGTTTCGGAATAACTCGTTTGTCGTTGTGACTTTTCAATTGCTATTCCCTTTCCTGTGGATCTTATGTGAATGCACATCTTGTTGTTTTCACCGGATCATATATTGTCTCGAGTCGAGATGTGAACCTTGGAGTTGTTGTTTGAATTTTATTGTTCTTCGTGATTCGAACATGATTGTTCGATTTTTGTTGTCTCGATCGTTGTGGTTCGATCGTTTGATTGTTCGGTTTTTGTTGATCTCGTTTCGTGAATATTGGACATTCAGACTCCTTCGTAATTCCCTTAAGTTCGGGAAATTAGTCTCGTTTTCGATCTTCCAACCCTTGGGTGGTGGAATTCCGTATTTGTCCAGCGATTGGCTCGCGTTTTGATTGATGTACCGTTGGGTTGGTCAATCGTATTGATTTTCGTTCGTGGTGTTTTGTGATTGTTCGGATAATCGACTTGATTGTATTATCTGTTTGATGACACTTGTCAATTGTTGGTTTTATTATGTCTCTACGGGTGGCGTTGTGTTGGTCGTCGTGGAACGTGTTTTCACACCGTATATCCCTTTGCGTTGCTTGCAACGTTTTGCCGTTGGGCGTAAGTTACACGTTTCTTGTGTATCTCGTGGAGTTTTACTGGTGGGATATTGCATCTTCCTACTTATTTTAAGTTTCGGGACGAAACTTCTTTTAAGGAGGGTAGTATGTAATATCCGCAATTTCGATTTCCGGTAATTTTTTTTTTCCGGCGGAAGTCCGTTTTGACGACTCGCTCTTGACCGTATCGTCATTCTGAGAATGATTAATTCTGCACTTTTTGTCGTTCGAGTTCGTTTCGGTGTCGTTTTGTTGAGTTCCACGTTCTTAAGCGGCTCTTCCGCACTTGAATTCGATTCTTGCGAATCTCGTCCGAAACTGTTGTTTCGAGTTTCTTGTAAGTTCATTTAATGTTATTATTCATGTTGCGAGCTTTGGTTTGGTGTTTCGATCGTGTATCGTGTATTTCGGACGTTTTGGGCCATTTTCGTAATTTCCCAAAGTTTGGGGTAATTACTTCCGTTGTCGAATTCCGACACTTCGGGTGGTCGGAATCGTGTGTTCTCTTAGCTCTTAGATTCATCTTTACGAGTACTTCGTAACCGTATCTTC
The DNA here is from genome assembly GCA_033398695.1 of Orobanche coerulescens. Classification (NCBI taxonomy): domain Eukaryota; kingdom Viridiplantae; phylum Streptophyta; class Magnoliopsida; order Lamiales; family Orobanchaceae; genus Orobanche; species Orobanche coerulescens. The sequence continues at coordinate 110,959,580 of CM065811.1, read as the reverse complement.
GATTCGTATTCAGGTTCGGGTTTTGGGGTCGTTCGGATCGTCGTTGTGGTTCTGTCGTAATTTTCGGTTTGTGACGGAATCATTTTTGCAGCTGGAGGTTATCGCCGGACTGTGCGAAAAGCATCAAAACGCGCGCTGAGCGCCGTGTCCTGCGCCGGGTCGGCCAGGACTAGCAGCCTGCCGAGACACGGCCGAGAACCCGCGCAAGTTTTGCGCCGGGTGATGCGCCGTGTCGGACACGGCCGAGACATACGCGCGGGCATCTTGCGCCGGGTGTTGCGTCGTGTCAGTCAGGTCGCGCACTGACCCGCAACCCGGCGGAAGACACGGCACTGGTCTGTGCCGGTTGCTGCGCCGTGTTCGGCAGGCGTATAAATATGGGCGAGCAGTCGTTTTTTTTCACTCGTTTTCATTTCCTATCTGCACTGACCCGCTAAGTGTTAGGCGTATTTTTATACGCTTATTTATCATTATTTTGTAGTATTTTGGAGTGTGAAATCATCTAAATGAGCTTTTAATGCCTTAATTTTGTATGATTGACAGGAAATTGAAGTCCGGAAGCTTAAACGAGGCAAAACGGGCGAAAACGGCAAAACTGGACTATGAGCCGCGGCACAAGGAAGGTGAGCCGCGGCAACGGAAGACACCAGCCGAAGGGCAGAGTAGGCTGTACTCTGTGCCGCGGCACAGCCCATGTGAGCCGCGGCACAGAAGGATTTAATTACGCCCAGGTATTCAGATTTTGGCGATGTGCCGCGGCACAGGTTCAGTGAGCCGCGGCACACTTAGCGGGTTTGGTACGTCTGCGCGGATTTTGGGCCGTTTCGAAGCCAGTTTTCAACCGATTAATATGGACGCGATTTGTGGAGGTGCTGAGCTATAAATAGGGCTTAAGACCCTAATTTAATTATCTTGGAATCATTGAATCTAAACCTAAGAGAGCTTAAGCTTGGAGACAGAGAAGAAGAGGAAAGCAGAGGAATTCAAGGGCAGAAGGCGGAAGCTGAAGAACGGAGGAATCCGAGCTTCATCTGCGTTTGAATTTTATGCTTTCGTTTATTTCTTCTGTATTTTCAGTTTTTAGTATGTCAGGCTAAAGCCCTAATCTAGGGTTTTGATGAAACCTTTATTTTGACGAATTGATTAAGATTATCCAATTTATTACCTTTTTATTGAGTTTTCCCAATTATGTTTAATGCTTGCAATTATCCGCCAATAGTTGTATTGATTTAATCATTCACTTGAATCGGGAGAGGAGATTTGGTGAGGAACTATTGGTGAGGACCGTTTTATTCGTGAGATAGGAATATACTCATAGGAACTACGTGGCCTTTAGGAGATTTCATGCTTTTTGCCTAGCGACGAGATAATTCACCTAGGGATAGAGTGCGTTAGTCGCCGTTAGATAAATCTATTGACCTCGGAGAGGCGGTAGAATATATTAGCAATCTCCGCCTTCAATAAATTGGGAAAATTATTTATTACGGATAATCAAGATTAAATTCGGATAAATTAAGGTGGATTCTTAACTCTAGACTTATTTATCATTTGATTCCTTTTATTCAAGCTATCGCTTCTGTTTAGTCTTTTATTCATTCTTGTAGTTATTAATCCAAAACCCAACTTCGATTGTTCAAATAAAATTGGAATACGAAAACGTCGGTAGTTAGAGATTCAATCCTCGTGGGAACGATACTCTACTTATCACTTTATTACTTGTAAACGATGACGTGCACTTGCGTGTAGGAAATATCGCAACAAGTTTTTGGCGCCGTGCTGGGATTGAAATTTTTCTAATATCGACTTAAGTATTTCAGTCTTAATTTGAACGTTTTATTTTTATTTTTGTGTATTTAATTTTTTATTTTATTCGTTTTCCTTTCAGACCTTTCGTAGTGCATGAGAAGGCTCGTGTGAAGGCTTACTACCTTTGGACACCGAGCTCGAGCGCACGCTAAGAAGGAATAAAAAGGAGAAAAGAGAGCTGCAGACGACGGCCAACATGGCCGAGAATATTGAAATCCAAGGAGGAGACAACCAAGTGCGGCAAGCTCAACCGAACTCGCTCTTCGAGATTATGCCATGCCGCAAGTCAACGCAAATTTTTCGGGAATTCGGCGTCCCACCATCCAAGCTAATAACTTTGAGATCAAGCCCGCCATTATTCGGATGGGGCAAGCCCATTCTCGTGGACTACCGAAGGACGATCCGAATGCCCACATTGCTTCTTTCCTTGAGATATGCGACACTTTCAAAACTAATGGTGTCACCGACGATGCCATCCGATTGAGGCTTTTCCTTTTCTTTGAGGGATAAAGCAAAATTCAGTTGAATTCTTACCGGGGTCGATTACAACTTGGGAGAGGTTAGTGCAAGCCTTCCTTGCAAAATTTTTCCCACCGGCCTAAGACGGCGCGGTTAAGAAACGAGATAACCACTTTTGCCCAAGATGATATGGAATCGCTCCACGAGGCGTGGGAGCGATATAAAGAATTGCTTCGAAGATGCCCTCATCACGGAATTCCTGATTGGCTTCAGCTGCATACGTTTTATGGTGGTTTGAGTGCTTCTACACGCACTTTAGTGGATGCAGCCTCCGGAGGAACATTCATGGGAAAATCTATGGCCGAGGCTCACGTGCTTTTGGAAGATATGGCTGAAAACGCTTACCAATGGCCAGCAGAAAGATTGACACCGAAGAGGGTAATGGAAGTTTCGAGCAATGATCCGATTTCCACCTTGTCACCAAGTCGCCGCTTTGACACAACAGCCGTAACTTTTCGCACGCACCAGCCCTGTTACCATTGATACATGTAATTGGTGTAACGGATCACACCCGAGTGCGGAGTGTCAATTTGGAAATCCGTTCGAGCAAAATCGGATGGAGCAGGCTCAATTCGTAGGAAATGGGAATCGACCGAATAACCCGTACTCAATACTTATAATCCGGGGTGGCGCAATCATCCCAACTTTTCATGGAGAAACGGACAGAACACACACCAGCCCCCTTTCGCCCAGAATCAACAGCAGCCCCCTTCCGCTCCCAAAGTGTCTCTCGAGGAAGCGCTTGCAAAATTGGCGGCAAATACGAGTCAATTTATGACTCGGACGGAAGCTACACTACAAAATCATTCTGCTTCCATTCGGAATTTGGAGGTTCAGCTGGGCCAAATCGCTAATGTGTTGACAGCTCGTCCGGAGGGAGCATTGCCGAGTACCACAGAGACGAATCCTCGAGAGAGTCTAAATGCAATTAGCTTGAGAAGCGGGAGAGATGTGCTAGATCAGCCCGAGCTGGGTAAAGAGAAGAAGGTGATTGAGGAAGAGATGGAATTAAGGCTAGAGGAGTCGAAGGAAGTTCAGCCGGATAACTCAAAGACATGTGTTCCCCCCGTTCCGTTTCCGCAGAGACTACAGCAAAGGAGGGCGGACAAACAATTTTCTAAGTTCCTTGAGGTGTTCAAAAAGCTTCACATAAATATTCCGTTCACGACGCATTGGAGCAGATGCCGAGTTATGTCAAATTCATGAAAGAGATATTATCAAGAAGAGAAAGCTTGAGGAGTTTGAAACGGTTGCCTTGACAGAGGAGTGCGGTGCAATTCTTCAAAAGAAGCTCCCACCTAAATTGAAAGATCCGGAAGCTTTAACATACCGTGCACCATGGGGAATCTTTCGTTTGATAAGGCACTATGCGATCTTGGTGCAAGTATCAACCTCATGCCTCTATCGATTTTTCAAAAGTGAATATTGGGGAAGCTAAGCCAACCACAGTCTCATTACAATTGGCGACCGATCGATAAAGTATCCAGGGGAGTGATCGAGGATGTATTAGTTAAGGTTGACAAGTTCATCTTTCCAAACGACTTCATCGTACTAGACATGGAGGAAGATGACAATATTCCGATCATCTTGGGACGACCATTTCTAGCGACGGGCCGAACCCTTATAGACGTGGAAAAGGGAGAGCTAACTCGAGGGTCCAAGACGAGGAAGTTACTTTTCAAGTATTCAAATCGTTCCCATGTCCGGAAGTGCGATAAAGGATCACAAAGTGAGGGTGTGGATGTTTGTGAAAGAGGAAAGCATCGAAAAAATCGTCGTTGGGAAAATTCAGATTTTGTGTTAAATGGCCCAAGTTTGAAGAAGGATGTAGAACTAGTGGCGTTTCTCGACCATGAAGAAAAATGCTGCTTGTGAGTTCGTTTGTGAAGGAGGAGAGTGAGCCAAAGCCAAGAGAAAAATTAGTCATGGAGAAACCGGGTGTTTGGAAGTTTCTCAAGTCGAAACCTTTTCAAAACTACATTTGATGACCGAACCGAAAGTCGAACGGTGATGACCAACGGTCATAATTTTAACCAAAATACAAACGGTTCGATGAACGGGCGGAAGCAAATGGAGTTTGCAGCGAACTAACGTTGTTCAATAGGTCCTATCAAGACTATAAACTTAGCGCTTCTCGGGAGGCAACCCGAGCTCGTAGCCGTAGATTTTTGCATTTCTTTATTTTTCTTGTATTCGTGATTTTTATTTTTCATCTTATTTGTGCTTCTATTTGCTTCTTCCTCTCGTTTTTAACGTCTTCTTTTCAAAATTCTCGCAGGAAAGTCCTGAGGCGGAGTATGAGCCGCGGCACGCTTATTGTGAGCCGCGGCACACATCGATCGCAATGGGAGGCAAAACCGATCAGTACTTTGTGCCGCGGCACGGCATAAATGAGCCGCGGCACACTAGAGTAATGAGCCGCGGCTCACGGAATTTGAGCCGCGGCACACGGCAAATCGAGACACGAGTAAAGGATCAGTACCTTGTGCCGCGGCTCACTTTATCTGTGCCGCGGCACACTATGCGGAATCCGAAAGGCCAGGTAGCTTATAACATGCATTCAGCCGGCATTTATCAGGTACGTTCTTTTTCTTCTCCTTGCCTTCCCTCCTCTTCTCTACCGGCCGACGTTGTTCAAATTTCTTCCTGCGATTTTTCTTGAAATCTTCAAAAGGACTGATTATGGCGCGCACGAAGAAGCTGACCAAGCGTGCTAGGACCGAGTCATCCCCTACGCGAGGGGAGACCTCTCGGGGTCGGGCCGAGGCGGAGGGGCACCAATTTTCGGACCCCGAGATCCACAAGATATTCAACGAAAAGATCCGTCCGCGTCCACTTATTCCCGAGAGAGGTTTTACTCCAGCTCCTCAGGACGGGGAGTTGCTCATGATGATTGACGAGATGGGATGGGCTAGATTTACCGCACCTCCTGAGCCAGCAGTCATTTCGATCGTCCAGGAGTTTTATGCCAGCGCTCTGCTGAAGCACATCCGGGCAGGGCATTCGTTGCCATCTTTAGAGTCCCGGACTCAGGTCGACGTCCGAGGGGTCACAGTTGATTTTTCCCCGACTGCTATTCGGAGGCTTTTTGGGTTTCCGATGGTGGACGAGACAGCCTATGACCGCGTGATGACCGGCCTCACTAAGGAGGCCCTGCTTGAGACGATTGCACAGCCCGGTACCGACTGGGAGCAGTGAGCACAGAGCTCATCTACTTTTCACTTCAGGAGCTCGCGCCTCAGCCGGCTCGGGCGAGCCTGGCTTTACTTTATTTGTGCCCGCATTGATCCCACCTCCCAGATCCGTACAGTTTTTCTCTCCCGCGCCCGGATACTTTTTGCTATCACCTCCGGGCTGCGCTTCGATGTGGCCCCCATTCTGGTCCGATCTATCTTCCAGAGTATCCAGGGGGGGGGCCAAGACGGGGTTGAAGCACCCCTCCCTCATCTGCGCTTTATGCCGGCAGTCGGGGCTGACATGGTCAGTCGAAGAGCCGATGCTTGCCCCACAGGCCCCGATCGACCACCGCATCATATCGCACCTTGAGCAGTGGGGTGGAGCGCCGGCACACGCTCGGGGGCGAGGATTTTTGCTTGAGGAGGCTCACGAGGGATCCCCCGAGCCACTTTTGTTGACGCACGGAGAGGCCGGACCGCAGCCCGACAGAGCGAGGTTGGAGGAGCTGTTTGATGGGCTGCGGGAGGATATGAGGAGACAAAGAGAAGAGCATAGGGAGGAGCTGCAGAGAGATAGGGAGGAGTTGAGGAGAGAGAGAGATGAGATGAGGAGAGAGAGAGAGAGAGCTGGATGGCTGCCTTGCGAGAGGAGCAGCGGGCGGCGCGGGAGAGTGTTGTTGCTGCCGCCAGAGCCGAGATGAGAGAGCAGGCCCGCCGGGCCAGCCGACGAGCGGAGAGGCGTCTTGCTGCGAGGGAGGCTTATCATAAGGAGCACCTCGCCGCATGGACGGCCCACATCATGCATCCCGACGGGCCATTTACTGCGCCCGCCCGGCCAGCCACACCACCCTCCTCACCGGACGATGCCGGCACCAGCTCCTGAGCAGACTGGAGGGGAGTACTTGACCTTTTACTTTTCTTGCATTTCATTTTTTGTCCATTGAGGTCAATGTACGTCCTAAGTTTGGGGGGGGGGGCTTTACATTCAGTCTGCATTCATTGCTGTACTCTATTTTCTTGCTGTACATTAAATTTTTTTTAATAGCCTTGCTTGCCGTAGTTTTTCTTTATTCGTGAATTTTCGTGCTTCTATTATGTGTGATACTGATGTTACGGCACTGTCTTTCTCTCTTAAGAAGCGGGCGAGTTTTAGTCGAGTTGTAGTCAGTTATTTCTGTTCTGCTTAGTATTCAATTAGGTCCGAAATTTTTCGTGATTGTAGAGGACTTGGCAGATAAGAGACGATACATACTTGTTTTTAAATCCCCATCAATACGTTTGGCTACATTTTCCGGATAGTGAGTCGTACCGTTTCTTTAGTCGTGTTGGCACTTAAATTGAGTTTAGAGTCGGGCAGTTTTTCCCTAAAAGTCGAGATAATGTGTTCTATGAAGGGAAGTCTAGTAACCGGGGGTATTCGCGTGACCCGTTGTTTACTCTCGCGTAAAACGACGACCCTGATTAGACTATTGATTTAGATATTTCACATGTGCCAATGATAGGAGCCTAGTAACCGGGGCATTCGCGTGACCATTGCTTACTCTCGCGTCAAACGGCAACCTTGATTCGGACATGCGGAAATTGTGTATTCGAGTTGTTTCTCCGCCGTAGACGGAACTTAGTAACTAGAAGCATCCATGTGCCCCATGAGTGTCTTTTTACGTCAAACGGTTTCCTAATACATGAGAATGGAAGTTCCACCCTAGGATTATCCCGATGAAACATCCCGAGATCCTAACCTAGTGGTCAACTCGAATCGAATTCTTGAGCATATTTATATAAGGGGACACTGTCCGAGGTTTAGTTGTTAGGAGACTCGTGAAAAATTGTGCCTTTAGATCATGGAACGGACGAACTAACTTGTCTATTTTAGCCTTTCATATTGACGGCGATTCGACTCATGTTTTGTTAATCTTTGAGCCGAGTTTTCTTCATGAACAAATGATTAGATCGAACTTGATCACTTTGCGGTATCACTATTCGAAAGTACTTCGCTTTTATGACACTCGTATTATTTAGAGAGAATGGCGGAGATAGTATTGATTAGGTTGAAGACTATGTGTTGCTCGATTTTTCACGTTATTATTTTATTGACTTTAATTCTTTTGCTTGAGGACAAGCAAAGGCTTAAGTTTGGGGTATTTGTTAGGCGTATTTTTATACGCTTATTTATCATTATTTTGTAGTATTTTGGAGTGTGAAATCATCTAAATGAGCTTTTAATGCCTTAATTTTGTATGATTGACAGGAAATTGAAGTCCTAAGCTTAAACGAGGCAAAACGGGCGAAACGGCAAAATCGACTATGAGCCGCAGACAAGGAAGCCGAGCCGCAAAGGAAGACACCACCAAGGGCGTAGTAGTCAGATTGTGTCGCGGCATGCCCATGTGAGCCGCGAATGTAAGGATTTAATTACGCCCGTGTATTCAGATTTTGGCGATGTGCCGCGGCACGAGTTGAGCCGCGGCACACTTAGCGGGTTTGGTACGCTCACGCGGATTTTGGGCCGTTTCGAAGCCAGTTTTCAACCAACTAATACGGACGCGATTTATGGAAGTGCTGAGCTATAAATAGGGCTTAAGACCCTAATTTAATGATCTTGAAACCTGGGAATCAGGAAATCATTGAAGCTAAACCTAGGAGAGCTTAAGCTTGGAGACAGAGAAGAGGAGGAAAGCAGAGGAATTCAAGGGCGGTATATGAGTCAAGAACGGAGGAATCCGAGCTTCATCTGCGTTGAATTTTATGCTTTCGTTTATTTCTTCGTATTTTCGCTTTTAGTATGTCAGGCTAAAGCCCTAATCTAGGGTTTTGATGAAACCTTTATTTTGACGAATTGATTAAGATTATCCAATTTATTACCTTTTTATTGAGTTTTCCCAATTATGTTTAATGCTTGCAATTATCCGCCAATAGTTGTATTGATTTAATCATTCACTTGAATCGGGAGAGGAGATTTGGTGAGGAACTATTGGTGAGGACCGTTTTATTCTGTGAGATAGGAATATACTCATAGGAACTACGTGGCCTTTAGGAGATTTCATGCTTTTTGCCTAGCGACGAGATAATTCACCTAGGGATAGAGTGCGTTAGTCGCCGTTAGATAAATCTATTGACCTCGGGAGAGGCGGTAGAATATATTAGCAATCTCCGCCTTCAATAAATTGGGAAATTTATTTATTACGGATAATCAAGATTAAATTCGGATAAATTAAGGTGGATTCAGAACTCTAGACTTATTTATCATTTGATTCCTTTTATTCAAGCTATCGCTTTCTGTTTAGTCTTTTATTCATTCTTGTAGTTATTAATCCAAAAACCCAACTTCGATTGTTCAAATAAAATTGGAATACGAAAACGTCGGTAGTTAGAGACTCAATCCTCGTGGGAACGATACTCTACTTATCACTTTATTACTTGTAAACGATGACGTGCACTTGCGTGTAGGAAATATCGCAACAATAAATATGGGCGAGCAGTCGTTTTTTTTCACTCGTTTTCATTTCCTATCTTTCCTGTCCGCGGCTGGAGTCTTGGGGAAGTCTAAGACATGTTGTTATACTATGAATCCACGAAGTTTTGGAGTTCATATCATCGATTGATCATCACATAACATCCTTCAATCCAGCGAATCAAGGCAACTTTTCCTAAAATCCTACTTTTGGGTAAATTTGGGGTTTTACTTGATTTTGTCCGTTTAATCCGAAATAACTTAGAATAGTGATGGATTGATGATTATTATGTTGTATTATATCGAATTCCTTGTTATTCCACGGCAGGATTGCCAAGGATTCGTCGTCTTATTGAGTTTCTTATCGACGTCTTGAAGGTGTCCGATAAAATGTCACAAAGGGGATTCGGGCGTTCTTCGATTATTCTTCCTCGTTCGTTCTTTAATTTATTGATGGTATGATGTTAGGGTCATATTTCTCGCAAAGAACTCGAGTCGGAACCCTTTCGTTCGTCTTCTTCTTCAAGCTTTTCCGATCGTGGGTGTATTCATTGTCTTCGCCGGAGAATTGTAGGTGTTCGAGGTTTCCGGTTGAGCCGTGTTCCTTGGAGTGTCCGATATCAATTGCCGAGGCAAGTATCTTGCCCATACATTACGTGTTTTGTGGATATAATGGTTGCTAAATGTCGATATGTGCTAAATAAATATTTATAACCATTTTTCAAAAGAATCGGTATATTTACCATCATGGTTTTCATAAAGGTGACCCGTGTGTGTCGGGAATTAATATGCTTAGTTGAATATGGGTGCAAGTGTCGAGTATAGGATCACCTTACTTTCGTGTGATGTCATTATGTATGATTATGGCGTCGGTAAATGTAAAGTGTAATTCTCTTGTCAAATTATGTGCTTAGAGTCACGTGGTTATGGATGAATATGTGAGTTTGTGTGATATTGGTTGTGTCGTTCGGTGCTGTTGAAATCTTGTGCTCCCTTGTGAATTGATATAGTTCTGGGTCGTGAGTACGTGTTGGATAATATGGCCATTCTAGCAAGGTACCTCGACTATATATATTTTGTGTGTTTGACCTTTGAGAGTTGTGGTTTTGTAATCTGTGAGTTGTTACTCTTCCACCTGGGGATGGCATGTGGCCTCTGGGGGCCGATACTAACGGGTACGGCCACGGAAGTAGACTTGGGTGCGTGTGTTGATGTTCTTCCACCTGGGGACGGTTCGACGGTGTAACACCCCGAGATATTCGGAATATGTTACAGCGCCGTAGGCCCCTACATGGGACCCACCAGGCTACAATAGGAAAAACTCCACTCGACTAACCATCTTGGTTAGCGAGGATACACAATTAATTAATATGACATATAAAGATACGCCCGAAGAAAAACCGGCAAAATAAGCATCAACCAACAACGTGACAATTTAAAGCAATACAATACAGAGTTTGAAACAAAAAGCCTAAGTACTCGCGAGTACCATCTATAAGTTTAAAACTGTGGAAACAACCATATCGAAATGGACAAAGGAAATAAGTAGACCCAAATGCACATGTCAACGAGCCTGGCCAACATCCTCGTACTGTCCTGGTGCTCGCTCGTCCGGATAATCATAACCTGAAATCCATAACAAGAATTTCCCCAAAACGGGTCCCCAAAGGGGTTAGCAATTACGCTAGTACAAGTAATCAAGGCAAACTAATCGCTTACACATTTCATAGTACATGCATCGATATCTTTTCTAAAACCAAAACTAGACATGTCCTTTCCTAAATAAATAAATAAACAATTTGCCGTGGGAACAGTGGCTATACCATTGATCCCGCTCCGTGATCCCTAAGGACCCTCCCGAGCTGGCCATATTATAAAACAAATCACGCACACGCATCGCCTTGGGAACAGGGCTATACCATTGATCCCGCTCCGTGATCCCTAAGGACCCTCCCGAGCTGGCTAGCGAAACAAACTCGTGAATCCAGGGCTATACCATTGGATTCCCTCCGTGATCCCGTCGGACCCTCCCGAGGTGAGCAATCACACACAATATACATTACCATTTCACGTTAAGCATAAAGGTTTCCAAAAATACTTGCCTTGAATTATTGACGATGCGAAGAACGGAAAGGAAAGTCACCGACGAACGCTAGGAACCAATGAAACCGAACCTAACGATTCGAAGAATACAATCACAATCATTTCTAAATGAATACGGAATTGGAATACACCCGAAAACCCGCCTACGATTCATGTATATTCGCACAAAAATGACGACGAGGGCGGACCACAACCAAACCCTCTCGATTTCGCAAAACTATGAAAATATACTATGAATCCGTAGGGAAACTAAGAATACCAACAAGATTAATCATATTCATCATGAATCCATCAACAAAACGGAACGGATCTAAGAAATCCCAAAACCCCAATTTATCGAAAAGTAGGGTTCTAAGAGATTTACCTTGGATTGATGATGAAGAACACAAGTAGGTGTTGTTAATCTACTTCAAAACTCAAGGTAGAGGATGCCTAAATAATCGAAGGGGAGAATCGCCGGAAATCGCCTTAAGAGCTCGTCATGAGAAGAAATGAAATGGAATTAATCTGCTCATCTGTCAACTCCTGGTTTATATAACCAGGAGTGTTAGCGTGCGCTAATTCTCAAGGTTAGCGTGCGCTAACGGGTAAAGTTACAGCCAAAATAGTTAGCGCCCAACCCAAAGAGCGACTTCCGCCGTTAGCGTGCGCTACTCCAATTGTAGCGTGCGCTAACAATCTATCCAGAGCGCGCATCGACCAATAATAGCGTGCGCTACCGGACATCACCGAGTCCGTGGCTAATCGCCTAAAATTCACTCGATCCGTTAGCGTGCGCTACCATACGAGCGTAGCGTACGCTAACTAGCACTGACCGCTTCGAAATAAACCGTCCAAGATCGACACCTACGCTAGCGCACGCCACCGGCATCATCGGCGGCGCTAGCCTCTCGACATTAGCGTGCGCTAGCATACGTAGCGTGCGCTAATATGCTAGTCCGTATACCGAAAACAAGATCGCCACTCCTGTGGCTACTCGTTAGTGCGCGCTACGAAACAAACGTAGCGTGCGCCATCGAGGGATCTCAGCGTGCGCTATGCGTAAGAAGTAGCGTCGCTAGGTACGAAATGTGAACGGTCCAAAGACACCGAAATGTGAACGAAACATCAAACTAACATCTCAACAGCATCATAACATAGAATGGATCCACGGCAACCCCGAAATGGCGGTTCCGCAAGACAATAACGGAATAAAATCCATAGATAATAGGAAAGATACACCGAAAGATACACGAGGGTCGCTACTATCGGGAAATACGCGAAAAGAAAATACAAGGGGAAGAAAATGCGGATATTACATTCTACCCTCTAAAAACAAGTTTCGCCCCGAAACTTAAGAAACAAACAACTCAGGGTACCTAGCACGCATGCTATCCTCGGTCTCCCACGTTGCCTCCTCGACACCGTGTCTCGACCACTGCACCTTGACCAAAGGAATGGTCTTATGCCTCAGTCGTTTCTCACGATGCTCCAAAATCTTCAAAGGACGCTCCTCAAAAGTAATATCTTCAGCAATATCAATCTCGCCATAATCGATAACGTGACTAGGATCCGGGACATATTTCCTCAGCTGGGAAACATGAAAAACGCTATGAATATGACTCGGCGGGGTAACGCCAAACGGTATGCTAACCCACCGACTCGCTCGAGAATCTCGAAGGGCCCAATAAATCTCGGACTCAACTTCCCCTTCTTCCCGAAACGGAAAACTCCTCTCGTCGGCGACACCTTCAGCAAAACGTGGTCTCCCACCTCGAATTCTAAAGGTCGACGATGGACATCGGCATATGACTTCTGTCGACTCTGGGCAGTCAACATCCGTTCTCGAATTAATTCTATCTTCCGCCTCGTCTCTAAAACGACATCCGGCTCGGTCCCGACTAAATCGGATGCCTCATTCCAACAAATCGGTGATCGACATCGCCGCCCATAGAGTGCCTCATACGGTGCCATCCGAATCGACGCGTGCCAACTATTGTTGTACGTGAATTCGATTAATGGCAAATGCTCCTCCCAGTCATGGCTCCAATCGAGAGCACAAGCACGCAACATATCCTCAAATGTCTGGATAGTGCGATCCGACTGCCCATCTGACTGGGGGTGAAAAGAGGTACTCATAGGCAAACGTGTACCTATCGCCTTATGCACCGACTGCCAATAGTTCGATACAAAACGGCAATCACGATCAGAAACAATCGCCTTCGGTGTACCGTGAAGTCTCACAATCTGCGCGATAAACACACGAGCTAACTTCTCCGGCCCCAAGTGTCCTTGATGCCCATAAAATGTGCCGACTTGGTCGACGATCAACAATCACCCATACCATATTCATGCCCGACCTAGATCTCGGCAAACTCGTAACGAAGTCCATCGATAAGTCTTCCCATTTCCATTCCGAACGGGAAGTGATCGCAATAACTCACTGGTCGCCGATGCTCGATTTTGACCTGTTGGCAAGTCAAACATCTCGCTACATACCGTGCGACCTCCTCCTTTATATCATTCCACCGAAGTTCCTCCTCGTGTCCTTGTACATCTTACTTGAACCAGATGAACGGAATAAGGTGTGGAATGGGCCTCACGCAAAATACTGCCGCAACCCCGGATCGCTCGGCACACAAAGCCGACTGAATCTCAAAACACCATCCTCGTGAATCACAAACACAGAGACTTTCCTTAAGAACGCTTTTCGGATTTGAGTAATCATCGGATCCTCTAATTGCTTGACTTAATTTCATCGATCAAAGACGACGAAATCTCTAAGGCACAAAGTTGCCCGACACTCCTGTGCAACAAAACCTCAACATCAAACTCAATCAAAGCCCGCCAAGCTCGGGGATCGAGATGTAAGGACCTCAAGCGTTCGCAACGCAATCGGCTCCGACTCAAGGCGTCGGCCACGACGTCGCCTTACCCGGATGATAAAGGATTTCGAGGTCATAATCCTTAATCGCTTCTAACCACCTCCTCCGCCTCATATTCAACTCCCGCCGAGTAAATATGTATTTCAGACTTTATGATCGGTAAAAATCGACATGCAGAGCCGAAAAGATAGTGACGCCAAATCTTGAGCGCGAAAACAACCGCCGCTAACTCCAAATCATGCGTAGGTAGTTCACTCATACGGCCTCAATCTGTCTCGACGAAAGGCAATGGTCTTGCCGTGGCCGCATCAATACGCACCCAAGACACGACCAAGCATCGCTATAAACGGCGAATCCTCGCCACATGGCAACGCCAAAACCGGGTGAAGTCAAACGCTTCTTCGCTTCCTCAAAACTCGACTGCCTCTCGTCATTCCGCATTTAACTTCTCGGATTTCTCGAGCAAGCTGTGTAAGTGGCCGAGCTAGTTTTGAGAAACCTCGGCGAACCTACGTAGTAGCCACCAAACCCAAGAAACTACGGACCTCCTTCACATTTGTGGGCGATGCCCAATCCAACACCGCCTCAATTTTCTCGCGGATCCACACGGACTTCTACCGAAATCACGTGACCCAAAAACATCACTTCCTTCACTAACTCACATTTCGAGAACTTCGCATAGAGTTGCTCGGTCCTCAAAATGTCTAATACTATCCGCAGATGATGGGCATGCTCTTCCGATTCGTCGAATAGATAAGAATATCGTCAATGAAGACGATTTACACACTTATCCAAATACTCGATAAAGACTTTGTTCATCAATTGCATGAACACCGCCGGCGCATTAGTTAACCCGAAAGGCATAACTACAAACTCGTAATGTCCGTATCTCGTCCGAAAAGCCGCTGCACGCCGACTCTCTCACCCGGCCGATAGTACCCCGATTTCAAATCAATCTTCGAGAACACCGCAGCTCCCTGCAATCGGTCGAACAAGTCATCAATCCTCGGCAAAGGATACTTGTTCTTGATGGTCACTTTGTTTAGTTCGCGATAGTCGATACACAAACGTAGTGAACCATCCTTCTTCCGCACAAATAGGACCGTGCACCCCAAGGCGAGGCGCTCGGTCGAACATACCCGACTCAAGAAGCTCACTCAATCGCTTCTTCAACTCGCCATCTCTGAAGGTGCCATACGATACGGCACCTTCGAAATCGGAGCCGCGCCCGGCTCTAACTCTATAGCAAACTCAACCTCACGATCCGGTGGCAATCCCGGCAACTCGTCAGGAAATACATCAGGAAACTCACTAACGACTGGAATCGACGAAAACTCGACTCCACCATTCTCCACCTTCAAGGCGTAGCACCAATAACCAGTACACCCCTTTCGCAGGAGTTTCACCGCCTTCAAGGCGTTAATAACAAACTTCTGGTTTCTCTTTCGCCCCGCGAAAGAGTGTTCAGTGCCGTCCTCGGCTAACATGGTAATGATTCTCGTGCGGTAGTTCATGATTGCACCATGCCGCTCGAGCCAATCATTCCCGAGAATTAAATCCTCGCCCTCGATACTCACAACAATAAGATTAGAGAGCCAAGCCCTCTCACAAATGATCACAGAACAGTCCCGGACTTCTCGATCACCGACAATTCTATCACCGCTAGGGAGTTTAACGATGAAAGGCTCGCAAGGTGACAAGCAGTCGAGACTCAAACGGCGTACACACTCTAGAGAAATGAATGAATGCGTAGCACCCGAATCGAAAAGCACACTGACAGGATGGAAATGAATATGAACGGTACCTGTCGCCACAGTAGCTGCTGGATCATCGGCTCTCCTCATCTCATAGATACGCGCCTGAGCAGAGCCGACACTGGAAGCTCCACCCCTAGTGGGCTGACCCCGACCCCTACCTCGGCCGGCACTTGGTGGAGGCGGCGGAGCAAATGAGCCCTGGTTCACACTCGGCTCCATAGGTGCTGGGTGAGAAGAACGAGCACCGCGAAGCTGTCTGAGCCGATCACAAAAAGAAGCCTTGTGGCCCGACTGACCACAAGTATGACAAGTTAAAGGCGGACGAGGACAGTCCCGGTTCTTATGACCCGAAAGGCCGCAGTTAAAGCATGTGAGCTCACGAGCGGGGGTTCCGGCGGCACCCCGAAAGCTCCCAGAGAAACGAGTCGAACCGCCCGTAGAAATATTCGCAGCTCGAGATTTCTGCTGGCCTCCACTCTTGGGACCAGAAAAGTTTCCAACCGACTTCTGCTTCTTGCTCTCACGAGCCAAATCACTTTCCGTCACTGACATATCATAAGCAAGGGCTCGACTCTGATAATCCTTCAGGGTAGTACAGACGAGCCCAGACATATAGTCCCGAATGGGCAACTTCATCCTCGTGGAAAAATGGAAAATTTTGTCGCTCTCAGCGACAACTTGGGTCTTCACATAACCCAACTCCTTGTTAAAGGCGGCAATGGCCTGAGATACGGGGATATCCCGTGGTTGAGCATCATAGAAAGCATGCACTCGAGCCTGTCTGACCGGCCACGGACAATATTCGGTCTCCATCGATTCTTGAAATTCGGCCCATGAAGCAACATGATCTTTGGGACCAACGGCCTCCCACCAATCTGTAGCATCTCCCGTGAGAAAATATTGAGCAATAGGGACCTTGCGGTCCTCGGGGCAGTTGGTAGCAGTGAATACTTTGGATATCTCCTTGATCCACCCTTCCCAGCCGATCGGGTCCGAAGCTCCCGAAAACTGGGGAGGGTGCATCTTGATGACATCCTGAAGCCAACGATCCGTTCCGCCCCGATTAGCATGGGCCTGATCGGGGTTCTGGACCACCTGAGCTATAGCCGCCATCTGGTTAACCATTTGCTGCATAACAGCCGCAATACCAAGATCGGCGCGCTCCTGAGAAGAAGCATGACTGTGACGGTCACCGCACGCGGCCTCGAAGAATGCGACGTGGCCGCCCCACCGGCTGCCCCACGCCCTCGGCCGCGTCACGACCACGACCACGACCACGACCACGGTTTCCTCCGCATCCATACCGATGTTGAGAGATAATGTATATATCGATGATGAGTAAGGGAGGAAAAGCAACTACGATTCAAAAGTGGAAATACAATGCAAGAAACAAAAGAGCCGAATAAGAAAACTTACGAGCACTGGAAGTACTGGGATGCTGGCAGCGGTGTGACAATGTGCAAAACAAACACGACTAGACCCAATTAACCAACAAGCCTAGGTATCCATAAACCTAGAGCTCTGATACCATTTTCTGTAACACCCCGAGATATTCGGAATATGTTACACGCCGTAGCCCCTACATGGGACCCACCAGCTACAATAGGAAAACTCCAATCGACTAACCATCTTGGTTAGCGAGGATACACAATTAATTAATATGACATATAAAGATACGCCCAAGAAAAACCGCAAAATAAGCATCAACCAACAACGTGACAATTTAAAGCAATACAATACAGAGTTTGAAACAAAAAGCCTAAGTACTCGCGAGTACCATCTATAAGTTTAAAACTGTGGAAACAACCATATCGAAATGGACAAAGGAAATAAGTAGACCCAAATGCACATGTCAACGAGCCAGGCCAACATCCTCGCATCGTCCGGTGCTCGCCGTCCGGATAATCATAACTCAAATCCATAACAAGAATTTCCCAAAACGGGTCCCCAAAGGGGTTAGCAATTACGCTAGTACAAGTAATCAAGGCAAACCAATCGCTTACACATTTCATAGTACATGCATCGATATCTTTTCTAAAACCAAAACTAGACATGTCCTTTCCTAAATAAATAAATAAACAATTTGCCGTGGGAATGTGGCTATACCATTGATCCCGCTCCGTGATCCCTAAGGACCCTCCCGAGCCGGCCATATTATAAAACAAATCACGCACACGCATCGCCTTGGGAGCGTGGCTATACCATTGATCCCGCTCCGTGATCCCTAAGGACCCTCCCGAGCCAAGCTAGCGAAACAAACTCGTGAATCCGTGGCTATACCATCGATTCCTCCGTGATCCCGTCGGACCCTCCCGAGGTGAGCAATCACACACAATATACATTACCATTTCACGTTAAGCATAAAGGTTTCCAAAAATACTTGCCTTGAATTATTGACGATGCGAAGAACTAAAGGAAAGTCACCGACGAACGCTAGAACCAATGAAACCGAACCTAACGATTCAAGAATACAATCACAATCATTTCTAAATGAATACGGAATTGGAATACACTGAAACCCGCCTACGATTCATGTATATTCGCACAAAAATGACGACGAGGGCGGACCACAACCAAACCCTCTCGATTTCGCAAAACTATGAAAATATACTATGAATCCGTAGAAACTAAGAATACCAACAAGATTAATCATATTCATCATGAATCCATCAACAAACGGAACGGATCGGAAGAAAATCCCAAAACCCCCAATTTATCGAAAAGTAGGGTTCTAAGAGATTTACCTTGGATTGATGATGAAGAACACAAGTAGGTGTTGTTAATCTACTTCAAAACTCAAGGTAGAGGATGCCCAAATAATCGAAGGGGAGAATCGCTCGGAAATCGCCCTAAGAGCTGCGTCATGAGAAGAAATGAAATGGAATTAATCACTCATGTGGGTCAACTCCTGGTTTATATAACCAGGAGTGTTAGCGTGCGCTAATTCCTCAAGGTTAGCGTGCGCTAACGGGTAAAGTTACGAGCCAAAATAGTTAGCGTCCAACCCAAGAGCGGACTTCGCCGTTAGCGTGCGCTTACTCCAATTGTAGCGTGCGCTAACAATCCCATCGGTAGCGCGCTACCGACCAATAGCGTGCGCTACCGGACATCACCCGAGTCCGAAGCTAATCGCCCAAAATTCACTCGATCCGTTAGCGTGCGCTACCATACGAGCGTAGCGTACGCTAACTAGCACTGACCGTTTCCGAAATAAACCGTCCAAAGATCGACACCTACGCTAGCGCACGCCACGGCATCATCAGCGCGGCGCTAGCCTCTCGACATTAGCGTGCGCTAGCATACGTAGCGCACGCTAATATGCTAGTCCGTAAGGCCGAAAACAAAGACCGCCACTCCCGTGGCTACTCGTTAGCGCGCACATTTAAACAAACGTAGCGTGCGCTACTGAGGGATCCCTAGCGTGCGCTATGCAGAAGAAGTAGCGTGCGCTAGGTACGAAATGTGAACGGTCCAAAGACACCGAAATGTGAACGAAACATCAAACGGAACATTTCAACAGGCATCATAACATAGAATGGATCCACGGCAACCCCGAAATGGCGGTTCCGCAAGACAATAACGGGAATAAAATCCATAGATAATAGGAAAGATACACTGAAAGATACACGAGGGTCGCTACTATCGGGAAATACGCCGAAAAAGAAAATACAAGGGGAAGAAAAATGCGGATATTACAGACGGGACCTCTGGGGCCGATACTAATGGGTACGGCCGTGGAAGTGGTTTCCCACATGGGGACGGTCCGACAGGGCCTCTGGGGGCCGATACTAATGGGTACGGCACGGGTTGCCAAGTGTGGTTTCTGTGATATTGATGTTTATGTTTTGATGATTAATTGTGATATGTCCGGAGTATCACAATGCTTTACGCTCGGGGTCGAGATACATTATATATCGAGTCTTGGTGTTTGGCTAGAATGGCATAAGAATAACGTGTTAAGTGTAATGTGTCCTTGTAAGTGAATTGCAGTGGATGATCGGGTCGTGGGCCCTGTGTTTTATGATCGAAATGGTTGGGCTGTGGACCCCTTGCTTTGTTAACGGATTTGTATTTTGGAAAACGAACTTTGGGGCTGTGACCCTAAGTGGCTTTCGAGGAACTAAGAACTTTTTAATTTCTAATGTTTTCAAAACTCCCGAGATTTGGAAGTGTTTTCAAAGTGCTTACTTGCTTCGTTTCTACTTTCAAGACTTGAACTATTTTAACTAAGTATATCTCGGGAAGTCTTTCGTTGTATTCTCGGAATGTGTTGTGTATGGCTCGTTTTTGCACTTTATACTTGCACTAGCGAAACAGTGGAGTTTTTCTAACCCCCGAGTAATTGGGGGGTGGATATCTGTATTGTGTCCAGGTACATGCAGGTTTCGGGAGTAAGTCACAGGATCAGTACGAGGGATGATGAAAGACGAATGATACTAATCACACAAAGGCTAGTTTTGGGTTAAGTTAGTCGAAGTCAATTGTATTGTCTTTTCCGCTGTCTTATTGTTGATTGTTGCAAGTATTTTACCCTTGCGTGGGTATGAGTCTGGATGAGTTCATGTATTTTGATTTGTAAGTCAGTGACGAAAGACCAAATCGGTCTATTGGTTCGTTATTTTGATTCGTCGGTATGTAATGTAATGTGTTGTTTTGATGTCTAGCCTGGTGGATCCTCAGGGAGAGGGTCTCCGGAGTGTAATATTCCCGTTTTGATCTGGGGGTGTTACATTTATGGTATCGGATCTCAGGTTGATGAAACCTAGGCTGTCGGGTCGAGTTATGTGTTGTTGAGTCTTATATTGTCAGATTTTGTCTGACTGAGTCGTGTCGCGACGCGTCGTCTGGAATGTCGGCCGTGATTAGTATCAGGGTGCAGCCATCATCTTCATGCGACCTGTGGATGTAAGTCTCCCTTCTTTGTGTTTGTGCCTCGTTTGATGCGAGTTACAGGTATGATTATGAGTTAATTGACGGAATCCTCTTATGGACTTTGATTTCATGATATGTGGTTATTTGACTCTCATATTTCGTTCATATGAGGAGTAGTGTTGCTGGATTGTGCATGTTGGACTGTATTTCTTTTATCCGCTGCGTGAGTTCTTTTCTAATGGCTTTCGGTATTTTACTGATTGAGTTTTATTTCGAAAACCGATTCCCTTAACAGAGTTTTTGGCATTGTGGCCTTGATCATTTTGGCGAAATTCTTATAACGGTATTTAGTATTTTGTAAATGGCTTTTGTGAGTTTTTGAAGTATTACCCTCATCGGCCTTTTTGGTGTTTTTGTAAATGGTTTTTAGCCTGGTGGGTTCCGGCGCGGGACCCACGACGCTATAATGTTCTGTGTAATTACCTGAAATTTTTGGGGCATTCTATGTAACACCCCCAAATCCTATTGGGTTATTACAGTGCCGTGGACCCCACACCAGGAGATCCACCAGGCTAACACGACCAAAAATACAACTAACTGACCAAAAGGGGAATCACAATCCCTACACTGACATCCAACATAATTTTCCGATATGGAATTTCAATGACAACAGTGGGCCTATATGGCCCAAATAAAATACAACGACATCCACGAGCCTTGCTCGGATAATACAAAATGACAATAACTGACAAAAATGGAGTACTCCAACTGCCTGACTGACATGAACACCAAAACATCTCGGACTAGTATCGCTTGAATGCCTCGTCGCCACCGTCATGCCCCTGTGTCTCAACTCTCTCCTCGCAAACACCTAAAACATGAAAACATGTTCCACTTACGGCCGGGCCATCCAGATAATGATTATCAAATACATGTACAACATGATATGCATCCAAAGGGCAGAATGAATAGTATAGTAATGGTAATACGAGATGCTCACAAACCAAAGTAAGAATCGAGCATTCGTGGAATACTATGCCCACGGCATTCGATCAATACCTGCTCAACAGGTTAGAACACAAGTGCCCAACGGCGAATCATCAATACAGAACACAACAATACATCACCCGAAGGTAACCCAAGCCAAACACTGAAATAGATACGAATCACAACGCCCGAAGGCTCCGACAGGAATACCGATACATCACAATGGCCTTAACAATGAACAGCCCGATGCCGTTTATCATCATAATACCCTGAATGTCACTCACCAAGTCATTAATCACCACAATGGCCCAAGCCAAACAGCCCAAGTCAGATCAATGAGGGCGAAGCCACGCACGAAGCCGTATCACAATGAGATCATCCAATGATCGTGACTCCGAATTGCAGTGCCGGGAAACCAACCGCGAGGGTTCAAGCCCCAGACTTACCCATAATGAGATCACCCGGTGGCCGTGACTCTCGAATCGTAGGTGTTGGGAAACCAACCGCGAAGGTTCAAGCCCCAAGCTTAGCTATAATGAGATCATTAACATGACCGTGACTCATCGAATCAGGTGTTGGGAAACCAACCGCGAAGGTTCAAGCCCCAAGCTTACCCATAATGAGATCATTAACATGACCGTGACTCATCGAATCAGTAGGTGTTGGGAAACCAACCGCGAAGGTTCAAGCCCCAAGCTTACCCATAATGAGATCATTAATATGACCGTGACTCATCAATCGTAGGTGTTGGGAAACCAACCGCGAAGGTTCAAGCCCCAAGCTTACCCATCGAGCACTAGCCGAGACTAGTCTCCAAAACATAATTAATCACAACAGTAACAATCCCAAGATTACCAAACTCACAAGAATAATAGCATGCTGCCTTGAGTCGGCCAACACGACAACAATAACTCACGGATGGGCTCCGTCCACGGCGGTCCCAATTCAAATACCTCGACTTCCTTGGAATAGCCAATCGATCACAACAACTCAACGGATGGAAACTATCCTTGACAGTCCCAATTCAATACATCGATTACCTTTAGAACGGTCAATCGATAATGATGACACAACGGATGGGAATTATCTTCGATAATCCCAAATAAATACATCGATTGCCTTAGAACGGTCAACCGATAACCAATGATACAATGGATGGGAGTTATCTTCGATAATCCCAATTAAATACATCGATTACCTTAGAACGGTTAATCGATAACCAATGATACAACAGATGGGAATTATCTTCGATAATCCCAATTAAATACATCGATTAACTTAGAACGGTTAATCGATATCCAATGATACAACAGATGGGAATTATCTTCGATAATCCCAATTAAATACATCGATTAACTTAGAACGGTTAATCGATAACCAATGATACAACGGATGGGAATTATCTTCGATAATCCCAATTAAATACATCGATTACCTTAGAACGGTGAATCGATAACCAATGATACGGTAGAATAGATATCCCAGCGTTTTAAACCGACCACCGAAACAGATATGATAATGAATATATCAAACGCCTTCAATCGGCTAATGCAACATCATAGTAATTGTTCCAATTCGATAATAACTATTCAACGATGCCTCAGAACAACATTAGCGTCAACAATAATAATTGATACATCGATACCGCGAACCGGATATCGACAACAAGAATCTCAATGCCTTAAACCGGCCGTTAACGAATAACAATCACAACTGGTAAAATCACCGAAGGGTATTGTATCAAACAATCCCCAAATATCAATAAATCACGAAGAGACTATGTCTCGAAATGATACAACACATTCATACACATATATGATAACATTAATCTCATTGACTAGTACAAGTATAAAACTTGCCTCAAACCGAAGGCGAGAAAGTCCTTCCACGATCAACGTCCTGGCACGAAACGACGAACGGCGCCTCCCGACGATCACAAACACTCGAACAACCTTGAATGAAAACGATTCATTCAAAAACACAAAATCAATAGAAAACAGCGACAAGGACAAAGCCCGATTCAAACACGAATCGATCACACCGCACGAACGAATATCATAGTCCTCAACTATGAATTCTAACATTCTCCAACACCTCGATGATCAATTATCATGATCATTACGTTCTTAACACTTGTGAAATCCATTCAACAAGATTCATTTAAGAACAATCATCAAAACAAACATCTCAAAATGATAATATCACCAATATCATCAAATCGATCCTCCTACAATGATAATATTATCAGTATTATCATTATCACCCCAAGAACATCATCAACTCAAAAAATCATGATGTCTGAAATAAAAATCCTTCATCATAACCTCATGAATTCGGATTAAACAACAAGATTCACTCAACCATTTTCAAATTATGATAATCACCTCCTGAATCATCATAAATCCTTACTAAAATGGTTATAATCTTTCAAGAACACCACCAACAACAATAATCATCTCAAGACTTATGTTAATCATATAACAATCTTAACATAATCCTTCCTAGACATGATTAAAAACCTCCCAACAATCTAAAACATCAAGAACATAATCATACTCAAGCTATACCAACATGTTCTTCATCAAAAGTTCATCCAAACTATGAAGAATCATGATATACTCCATTAATCAAACAATACCCGAAGAAAACAACAACAACTCGAAAATCACTTGAAGAACAAGAGATTGAGGGAACTTACCAAAGAAGAACAAGAAGAAGCCTCCAAACACCAAAGGGGCACCAACAAGCTTCCAACTTCAAGCTTCAATCCAAGCTAGGATGATCAAGATCGAGTTGGAAGAGGCTAAACATCAATAACAAGTCCAAACGGACGGTTCTAGGGTGAGAAAATGTGTTTTGGTTCGTGAGGAAATGAAAGACGAAACCAAGATAAATATACTGACCAATTCATTACGTACGTTATACACTATGGTTAACGTACGTAAGAGGCATTACGTACGCTATACTAAGACATTAACGTACGTAATGAAAAATCCAGAACTAACTGGACTAGAATACGAAGGCCTTAACGTACGTAAACAAGAACTTATTATGTACGTTAACAAGACCTACATTACGTACGTAGATCTCACCTCTTAACGTACGTAAGGGTCCGTTGACTGCAATAGTGAGATCCGATCGGAAGATGCTCGGGACCCACCGGCCGAAAGTGACTACGAGGAAGGTTCCTGCCACCTACCAAGCATTACATACGCAACCTTACAGGCATAACGTACGTAATACTCAGCCCATAACGTACGTAAGTCTACCCATGTAGCGTACGTTAAGGCTAGTTTACTTAGCCAAAAATCCAAACTCTCCAACCATCAATCAAACGACGAAACTAACCCGACGATAAGTATAATATTTCGATCCCGAAATATTCCAATACAATATACATTGTATCAGTCCAAAACAACAACACTTGTACAATTCCAAATGAATATGTACAACTCAACAGTAACACGAAAAAAAAAAAAAATTATCCCCGGATATTACATACTCTCCCCCTTAAAAAGAGTTTCATCCCCGAAACTCAGGGTGCAAAAACACGGGGTACGAACTATTCATCAGGATAAGAAAACAACATCTCCAGGAATACTCCTCACTGCGAACCACTTCGCCTGAGTAGTCGGGCCAACCCCACGGGTTCCCGCGTCTCCTGTCCGATCACAGCGAAAACTAGGGGATAAAACACTCAACCAACTGCGAGATCAGCCGAATCATAACTCTCCTGCTAGAGACCAGCCAGGAAGTCGTACCAACTGTATGACTAGTAGCGCCGGCGTACACATCCCTTGTTCTCATTAGCATCGAACGCCAATGCAATCACTGACTTACGACACAAAAGAAAATAACAACGCACAAATAGTCCTCAGGACCATATCAAATGCACACTCAAGTCCTCGCAACTTGACGTCTCGAATCACAATGAACGTTTACCCAGATCACCACAAAAATCTTGGGTATAATACCGAAAGGAAAAGAATAACGCATCAGACGACGTCAAATCTCAAGATTCTCAAAAGCTATCATAACAAGATAGATCAGTAATAAATGGTTCACAACCACAACATTACAATACAGACTGAGTCAAATATCAATCCGGGAAACAAGGAAAATACAAATCAAAACTACATCTCAAATGTATCCGAAATCAACATCCTCTAGGTTATCGAACTCCTAGATCTCATCGACTCGAGAAAGACTCAAATCTGAGCTCGCCGCTCCTCCTCGGGTGTCCATACCTCTGGCTCTCGAAGCCCGATATGACCCTTTGGATGGAGTACGGACTGAAGCAACAAAATCTCTCGAGGCCCGTGAGCTTCCTTGAGATCTACTGGCATTAGAACCCCTGCAGTATTTCTGAAGGTGTCCCTGCCTCCCACGCAGAAAACAAGCAATAGACTGCATCGAGCACCAAGTACTGCGATGTCCTATTGTATCACAGTTAAAGCAAACAATGGTCGAACCCATCGCCTGAGAAGAAGATGTTTTCCCAGCACGAAGATGACTAGAAGATGACTTCTTGGACGTCGGAGCCCGATGTCCCTCTGAACGAACCGGTATCCTAGTCCTCTCACCGGAAGAAACTGAAGGGTTCTTCCGAGCAAGCTCCTTGATCAAAAGCTCTGCTCCAAGAGCCTTCTCGATGAATTCACCAAGTGAATTGCAATTATGGTTGAACAACTGCATCCTCAACTGCGGGTTCAGCCTGTTGCTAAAATACTTGATCTTATCCGCCTCAGTACGGATAACAGATGAAGCAAACTGAAGGAGTCCCTAAAACTTCTCAGCGATAACAATAACACCCTCATCCTCGACGGATTCGGGGTTCAAAACCTCTGACAGCTTGGCTTCACGAAGTGGAGCCGGATAATACCTCTCTAACATGAGAGTCTTAAACTCACTCCAAGCACAATCACGATCGGTGGGTTTCACAGAAAGCCACCAAGAATAAGCGCCTTTACTCAAATAGTAAGCCACTACTTCCACCTTGCTCTCTTCCGGACACTGAACCATGTTGAAGAGTTTATCAAAATGTTCAAGCCAGTGAACAATATCAGCTGGTTCTGAAGAACCCTCAAAGATAGGCGGCCTCTGACGAGAGATGTCGCCGATAATCTGACTCACTCCCCCGGTCTGTCCATAAAACGGCACCTGGAGTCCCTGCTGTTGGGTAACACGAACCATCGAGGTATGCATGGTTCCCATTATCTGCGTCATCTGAGCCATCTGGGTCATCATGCCCCTCATAAGCAAGAAAGGGTTGATGTCAGTCTGATCGACTCCTCGAGTATGACGTTCCGAAGGGGAACCGGTCGCATAAGTCACATCTCCGGCCGAATTCTGATCCATCTCAGCATCCGCTCGAGCATAAACACGAGGTTCTGGGTTTCGGCCTGCTCTGCAGCCCTTACCCCCTCTGCCACGTCCTCGGTTTCCTCTTTCCATACTGAAAGAATAACGTTCGATCATGAACAAAGCTCAAATATGTCTCAACGGCCAATCCACAATGCTAAGTCATTAGCCAAACACGAGTATACATACTCAACAGATAAATAGTCACCTCAAACATGCTAATTATAGCCAATACTGAGCCCACACGCTCCAAAACAAATAATCATGAATGAATCGTAACACAAATGTTACCTACAGATTTCAACAAAACATGTATAATCAATGGCATAATGAATGTATGAACATACAAGAGAATCGAGTCCTTACAGTGTCATACGAAGCTTCGAGGTCTTGCGATACTAGTCTTCACCGATTTACGACTCAATGAAAGAAAGACCCATACAATGCTCAACTACCACGACTCACAAAGCCCGATCGTCTGCATTGTCATAACTCGACACCACTACTACCGTCGGTAGAACCACATAACTCACATACCGGGGTATCTCACAACCCAATGCTCGATACCATCTTCTCGTAACACCCCCAAATCCTATCAAGTTATTATAGTGCCGTGGACCCCACACCAGAGATCCACCAAAGCTAACACGACCAAAAATACAACTAACTGACCAAAAGGGGAATCACAATCCCTACACTGACATCCAACATAATATTCCGATATGGAATTTCAATGACAACAGTGGGCCTACATGGCCCAAATAAAATACAACGACATCCACGAGCCTTGCTCGGATAATACAAAATGACAATAACTGACAAAACTGGAGTACTCCAACTGCCTGACTGACATGAACACCAAAACATCTCGGACTAGTATTGCTTGAATGCCTCGTCGCCACCGTCATGCCCCTGTGTATCAACTCTCTCCTCGCAAACACCTAAAACATGAAAACATGTTCCGCCCCCACGGGGTCAGTCATCCAGATAATGATTATCAAATACATGTACAACATGATATGCATCCAAAGGGCAGAATGAATAGTATAGTAATGGTAATACGAGATGCTCACAAACCAAAGTAAGAATCGAGCATTCGTGGAATACTATGCCCACGGCATTCGATAAATACCTGCTCAACAGGTTAGAACACAAGTGCCCAACGGCGAATCATCAATACAGAACACAACAATACATCACCCGAAGGTAACCCAAGCCAAACACTGAAATAGATACGAATCACAATGCCCGAATGCTCCGACAGGAATACCGATACATCACAATGGCCTTAACAGCCGAACAACCCGAAGCTGTTTATCATCATAATACCCTAAATGCCACTCAGCCGAAGCTGTCAATCACCACAATGGCCCGAAGCCAAAACAGCCCAAGTCAGATCAATGAGGGCCGGCCACGGCACGAAGACGTATCACAATGAGATCATCCAATGACCGTGACTGCTGAATTGCAGTCTGGGAAACCAACCGCGAGGGTTCAAGCCCCAGACTTACCCATAATGAGATCACCCAGTGACCGTGACCTACTGAACTGTAGGTGTTGGGAAACCAACCGCGAAGGTTCAAGCCCCAAGCTTAGCTATAATGAGATCATTAACATGACCGTGACCTACTGAACTGTAGGTGTTGGGAAACCAACCGCGAAGGTTCAAGCCCCAAGCTTACCCATAATGAGATCATTAACATGACCGTGACCTATCGAATCGTAGGTGTTGGGAAACCAACCGCGAAGGTTCAAGCCCCAAGCTTACCCATAATGAGATCATTAACATGACCGTGACTCATCGAATCGTAGGTGTTGGGAAACCAACCGCGAAGGTTCAAGCCCTGCTTACCCATCGAGCACTAGCCGAGACTAGTCTCCAAAACATAATTAATCACAACAGTAACAATCCCAAGATTACCAAACTCACAAGAATAATAGCATGCTGCCTTGAGTCGGCCAACACGACAACAATAACTCACGGATGGGCTCCATCCACGGCGGTCCCAATTCAAATACCTCGACTGCCTTGGAATGGCCAATCGATCACAACAACTCAACGGATGGAAACTATCCTTGACAGTCCCAATTCAATACATCGATTACCTTTAGAACGGTCAATCGATAATGATGACACAACGGATGGGAATTATCTTCGATAATCCCAAATAAATACATCGATTGCCTTAGAACGGTCAACCGATAACCAATGATACAACGGATGGGAATTATCTTCGATAATCCCAATTAAATACATCGATTACCTTAGAACGGTTAATCGATAACCAATGATACAACGGATGGGAATTATCTTCGATAATCCCAATTAAATACATCGATTAACTTAGAACGGTTAATCGATATCCAATGATACAACGGATGGGAATTATCTTCGATAATCCCAATTAAATACATCGATTAACTTAGAACGGTTAATCGATAACCAATGATACAACGGATGGGAATTATCTTCGATAATCCCAATTAAATACATCGATTACCTTAAAACGGTGAATCGATAACCAATGATACGGTAGAATAGATATCCCGGCGTTTTAAACCGACCTTCGAAACAGATATGATAACGAATATATCAAACGCCTTCAATCGGCTAATGCAACATCATAGTAATAGTTCCAATTCGATAATAACTATTCAACGATGCCTCAGAACGACATTAGCGTCAACAATAATAATCGATACATCGATACCGCGAACCGGCTATCGACAACAAGAATCTCAATGCCTTAAACCGGCCGTTAACGAATAACAATCACAACTGGTAAAATCACCGAAGGGTATTGTATCAAACTATCCCCAAATATCAATAAATCACGAAGAGACTATGTCTCGAAATGATACAACACATTCATAAACATATATGATAACATTAATCTCATTGACCAATACAAGTATAAAACTTGCCTCAAACCGAAGGCGAGAAAGTCCTTCCACGATCAACGTCCTGGCACGAAACGACGAACGGAGCCTCCCGACGATCACAAACACTCGAACAACCTTGAATGAAAACGATTCATTCAAAAACACAAAATCAATAGAAAACAGCGACAAGGACAAAGCCCGATTCAAACACGAATCGATCACACCGCACGAACGAATATCATAGTCCTCAACTATGAATTCTAACATTCTCCAACACCTCGATGATCAATTAGCATGATCATTACGTTCTTAACACTTGTGAAATCCATTCAACAAGATTCATTTAAGAACAATCATCAAAACAAACATCTCAAAATGATAATATCACCAATATCATCAAATCGATCCTCCTACAATGATAATATTATCAATATTATTATTATCACCCCAAGAACATCATCAACTCAAAAAATCATGATGTCTGAAATAAAAATCCTTCATCATAACCTCATGAATTCGGATTAAACAACAAGATTCACTCAACCATTTTCAAATTATGATAATCACCTCCTGAATCATCATAAATCCTTACTAAAATGGTTATAATCTTTCAAGAACACCACCAACAACAATAATCATCTCAAGACTTATGTTAATCATATAACAATCTTAACATAATCCTTCCTAGACATGATTAAAAACCTCCCAACAATCTAAAACATCAAGAACATAATCATACTCAAGCCATACCAACATGTTCTTCATCAAAAGTTCATCCAAACTATGAAGAATCATGATATACTCCATTAATCAAACAATACCCGAAGAAAACAACAACAACAACTCGAAAATCACTTGAAGAACAAGAGATTGAGGGAACTTACCAAAGAAGAACAAGAAGAAGCCTCCAAACACCAAAGGGGCACCAACAAGATTCCAACTTCAAGCTTCAATCCAAGCTAGGATGATCAAGATCGAGTTGGAAGAGGCTAAACATCAATAACAAGTCCAAACGGACGGTTCTAGGGAGAGAAAATGTGTTTTGGTTCGTGAGGAAATGAAAGACGAAACCAAGATATATAGACTGACCAATTCATTACGTACGTTATACACTATGGTTAACGTACGTAAGAGGCATTACGTACGCTATACTAAGACATTAACGTACGTAATGAAAAATCCAGAACTAACTGGACTAGAATACGAAGGCCTTAACGTACGTAAACAAGAACTTATTACGTACGTTAACAAGACCTACATTACGTACGTAGATCTCACCTCTTAACGTACGTAAGGGTCCGTTGACTGCAATAGTGAGATCCGATCGGAAGATGCTCGGGACCCACCGGCCGAAAGTGACTACGAGGAAGCACTAGTAGAAACAACACTTTTAATGACACTTGAAAAGTGTCATCAAAGGATTTTTATGACACTTTTCGAGTGTCATTCCAAATGCCATTGAATCCCTAGTGATGGAAGAGTCCAACCTTCAATGACATTTATTAAGTGTCATAAATTTATTTTTCAATGACATTTATAAAGTGCCATTGAACAATATATTTTATGACATTTATAAAGTGCCATTGAACAATGTATTTTATGACATTTAATACCTGTCATTGAACAATGTATTTCATTACATTTATAACGTGTCATTGAACAATGTATTTCACGACATTTATTACGTGTCATTGAACAATGTATTTCATGACATTTATTAGGTGTCATAAATTCATTTTTCAATGACATTTAATTAGTGTCATTTAAGGATTCATTTAAGGTGCCATACAAATACTTTAACGACATTTCTAAAGTGTCATGAACATTATTTTAATGACATTCTTAATAGTGTCATCAAAGACTTTTCAATGATAGTTATTTAATGTCATAGAAAGTGATGAATGTGCAACTAAAAAAAATTCAATGACATTTTAAAAACGTCATCACATATTTATACTAAAAAAAAACTCAATTTAATTATAATTTCACGCACTAATTAAAACCGTTTCAATAAACTCGACATCAAATCTAAAATATGTCCCATAACTCTAGCTAGCTTCAGTTAGCGGCGGCATATTTAGCAACACATGACAATAAAACTCGCATCTACTTCTATTATTAAGTACCACAAACCGGTATGAAGCAACAAAACTAACAATCTACACACCATCTAATAATGTACATAACATTTTTAAATGGGACACCAACAACAAACAGCAAAGGTGCAGCAGCCCCAAAACACTTCAAAACAAGACACGGCAAAGAACTCGACACCAACAAAGCAAAGTGAAAGAAAAACAAGCAGCAGTGTAACTGCTCATAGGAGGCAGCCCCCAAAAAATAGGAAACCGTCCCTGTTCAATGTACATAACATTTTCAAAACAATCTATCAATAGCTGCAAAATTGAAAAGAAAGTAGCTAATAAAAACAAAGTAACCGTTCATATCCAAATATAACATAAATATAAAATTGTTAAGTGCTTTTGGTACGAGTAAGATACTTGATCGGCCAAGCAACATTACTTCCAAGTGATTCTTCCATGGACTCCATACCCCTGTGGGATCGATAGAACTCAGCATTTGAGTTTAGTACTGACATTACAGCCACTCTATAACAATCTGGTCGAAGCTTGTCGCCATGCATCCTTGTTTTGGGGTCAACTGCATCAATTTGTCCTCGAGCCACGACTTCACCAGTCCCTTCCCAATCCAGCAAGTCACATAGATCATTAACAACCAAGGGGCTTCCTTCTACTGACTACAAATTCAAATTCAAATATAAGATTGTTTTCAAGGAAATTAGTAGTATTATTGGGTTGTACAAAAATTTTAGCTGCAATATATATAGATGAAAGACAGTCCAGGTCCTCAATTTATACCTTAGAGCTGTTAGCCTGACCAATGCTAAAATTGGCCTTAGGATTTTCACCGATGAAAGACAGATCCACATTGATTTCACCAATTTGTGGTTCATCCTAAATCCAAAATAAGTCATACAATTGACAATTAAAAACTTAGATACTAAGATCAGCAGCCATATCTTACTTGCAAATTTTTTTCAGTGCTTTTTTGGTTACTTCCACCACTGCTAGCAGCCCAACCGTTGGAAATCACAAACCGAGGAGTTGTCATGGCCTCGTTCACAGTAAGAGGAGGAGTAGTCTGTCACCCATTGACATCTTCATGGGGAGGGGAAGGTTGTTGAGTCTCTAAAGAGAGGAAGCGGAGTGAAGGTGAGTCAAACAAAAGTAAATTATAAAATATGTATCTATTTTACTTGCAAGCATAAACATGGAAACATTCAAGTTCAAGATGTCAATAATGCAAATCAATATAATTCATCATCATAGCCCTCAACATAAATGCAAACCATATTTCAGATTAGAAAGTGCTACATAATCACTCTCACCAACTTGAATATAGGAGGATCGAAAATGGAAAATATCATAATATATCGAACAACTATAAGCACATGTTGGAGTGACATGTTCGCATTTATGGATTCTGAAGTCAGTACAGTATGTCGGTGAAAAAATGAAGCACGCAAAGATATAGCATGCAAGTGCACAAAATATGCTTAAAGGGCACTTCAGAATTTTTAATTAGCACTAGCATCAGCATCTCAGGAAAGAAAGAAATTTGAGAACAAAAACATCATGCTAAGTTGTAATCAAAACAATGATCTACCAAAACAAACTCTCAAAGCATACTTCCTGACTCTACCAAATTTATATATGGAAATGTAGTCAAATGTTGTTCTAGCAAGATGAAATACGACGATTTCATTCTCAATAACGCCATTTCGCCAAAAAAGTATGAACAATTATTGCAGTCAATCGTGGATCTTTTTTCACCATGAAGAATCATTTACAAAGAAAAAGCTTTACGAAATTCACTCGATGTCCTCGTGCTCGTAGCAATTTAACTCGTCCATCGTTAACTTTTGGCCTTGTGTTGAAACCGATGCCAAACTATCGCAGCCTTTGTGTTTCTATCCATAATACATGACTTCCAATCGCTTAAACCGATAACAAAATCCATTCTCACGGAGAAGGCTCTCGCTCTTTTTTTCTATCCGGCAAAACAAAGGCATGATCAAGATAGACCAAAGGATTTCATGATATTTTCCAC
Source organism: Orobanche coerulescens (assembly GCA_033398695.1). Classification (NCBI taxonomy): domain Eukaryota; kingdom Viridiplantae; phylum Streptophyta; class Magnoliopsida; order Lamiales; family Orobanchaceae; genus Orobanche; species Orobanche coerulescens. The sequence goes on along the minus strand of CM065811.1, from coordinate 110,925,670 downwards.
TTGTAAACGAATTCCTTTTGTCACTAAACAATTTTCACATATCGTTGATTTATTTGCTCAATACATGTAAAATGTGAAAGAGAGAAGCTAGCGAAGAGAACAAAAGGAAACTAAACAGTAGATGAATAATAACCTTCCTTAGCTCATTACTAAAAATTACATATATTAATTATCATCCAAAATAAGTAAACCAAATCGAAAAAAATAGGATGCAAGATATATCTACACTTACAAGGTTATAAACAACAAGCTCAAGACGACCGTAACGCTCTTCCATTGTCTCAACTTTTTCTTCCAATTTTGCTTTCCATGATGCAAATTGTTGTTGAACATCTATCTTTGACGTTGTCACACCTCCTCCAAAACCTCTTACACGCCTGATCGCTCCTTACCCAAAACCTTGGCTAATGCATCATTATGTATAGAAACAGCCCTTCGCTAGGTAGTTCAAGAGCAATTCCTTGCACCTCAATCAACAATATTACAACCTCAAAGCAAAATTCAATAATACAAAAGCTTTTTTTATATAGTTTAGAGAATAAAACACTTACAACTTTGGCAGCAACATGCGGGTTTTTAGCCTTCTTCTGCTCATGGCCCATTATCCATAAGTTTGACCTGGAAAGGGTTTGACCAGGGTGCTCATTTTCCTTCAACAGAAATAAATACAACTCTTAGTTTACTTTTTTCAATTAACTGAATAGTATCAAAGAGGGCAAGCAAGATACACAACATTCAGGACCAGACTCTACAACGAGGCCAACATAAACGCGGCCTCATTGCGAGGCAGCTGTCCGACAACCGGAGGTGACAACAACCTGTCGCCACTCGACAGTAGTCCGGCAGCTTTTAACGACTATTTTATGGATTTGTTGAGCCTCAGAGGACTGCTGCACTCTGATTAGGAACTATTCAGTGGTGGTTCCACTGATGCTTAAGTCAGAACGTACAGTGCCAATCCTGATACTTTTTCCAGCGACTTTGGTAGAGCCATGGCTAAGATGTCCAATCTTAGTCCCCTGACGGGATCAAATGGAAGATCGTGACCAACCTGTCAGCAGACCAATTGATTTCAAATTATTATTATTATTATTATTATTATTATTATTATTATTATTATTATTATTATTATTATTCAGTTTTTTTGTTGGGGTCGTCGAGTTTTTGTGCATGCCTTTTATTTTGATTGTCGAATGCGAAAGAGCCGAGACAGTCAATAAAACATATATTTGGAGTGTAAAAAAAAACTGAATAGTATCAAAGAAAAAAACTAAAAGTCCAACTTAAAATGATAATAGAGGTTGTGGTATTCAACAGAAGCAATAGAGGTCTAGCTAACAAAATGCACAACTATGAGGAGTTTTCAATAGAATATTTGTATATAATAAGTTGTCCACATACTTCTAGAAATATAAGTATATCACACTAACCCATTTGTTGGCTTTTCTTGCATAACCTTCCCAACTCATTGTGTGACATAAAAGTCTTAGCCCTTATTTCCTTCATTTTATCACTTCTCTCCTGCGAATCAGTAGCCCGTACACACCAATTATCAGTTACAAACATGCATCGACCTATAGTAATTCAATAATTGAAATTCTATAATAATTAGGTAGCTCAGAAACTCACTTTGAAGGCTTCAGAACAACGATCATTAACAAATATTTCCCATTCTACCACAGATGTGTCGGCAGGTCTTAAAAGTTCAAGTAACCTTTTTGCATCTGCCTTGGTGCGTTTTGCTTCAATAATTTTTCTGATGTTCACCGAGAGAGTTGATTTCCAGCTTCTCCATAGTCGTCCCATTTGCATAAACACAGCTGGCCTATGAATAGGTTCTACAATAAATTTTAACTGCAATAATGACAAGGTAAAAATGTTATTATCCTCATCCATACATGCAGAGAACAAAATAAGGAACAATGAATGTTTAGACATAAATTTTACCATCAAATAATCCCAGAGGTCATCCCTGGTTGGACCACACACTTTATGCCATGTTGTTGCATTGAGTGGAGCATGCTCCCTCACTATAACCCCAATAGTGGAGCTAAACCTTTCAGATATCTTCCCAACAGGTTGCCCTCTTTCATTCCACATAACTTGTTGTGGTCATGCTTCTCCTGTTGGAGTGACCTGAAGGGTAGTTTTACCTCTCACAGGCTTATGAGAAGCAGGGATATTAGACTTGAGGCAGGACTTGAGAGGAACACCAGTATCAACACTACTACTTCCAGAAGTTGCTTGTTTCTTATTGGAATCGCCACGATTTGGTTCTTCAAATCCTAAGCACCTTTTCCTTGTTGACATATTCAAGCTATTCCAACAACAAAGAAATGCCAATGCATATCCATATATATATATATATATACATATATATATACATATAGATACTGTAAAGAAATAGAGTTTAAATAACATTACGACAATGTTAAATTAAATAATTCTAGGAAAAACGAATCGGAACAAGTAAAGACAGAACAACAAAAAGTAATAAAATATAATTATAGAAACGAGTTGAGCAACTGCAAATTACAAAAATGACTGGAATAGGTTCCCAACCACTTAACCCAAAAACCATCATTAAATGACAAAAACAGACCTTATATATAGTTGGTTCACACATTACATATTGTCTATCATGTTTCACCATCAAACTCATCGTCTATATTAAGTGCATCACAATCTTGATCACCAGTTGCAGCAGTAGTAAAAATATTTGGATCAAATAGCTCAAGATCATTAAAACCCCTAAGTGGTGCCTTTAATACTGCATACCAGTTTGATTTATCTGTATCCCTAGAATAAAAAACCTGTTGGGCATGTGACGCTAATATAAATGGTTCTATTTTACTCAACCCTTCATGAAGATTCACTACAGTGAATCCATCAACTTTCTTCACACCAGAAGCAACATTCGCCCAATCACAATGGAACAAAGCCAACTTGAACTTGTGGAAGTCCAATATCAGAATCTCTCGGATAACACCATAGTAATTTGACATTGTATCCACGTCTATATGCACACCATAATCTTGTGTACTAACATTGGTGTCAAAGGTATGGAATCGTTGTTTATTAATAATAAACCTGAATGGGACATTGCACAACGCCTAGGTCCTTTTGCAAGGTATTTGAGTGTTTCATCGGGCTTCTTATTAATCATAATGACTTCACGAACAATCTGAAAATATGTATTCTACAACAATCAACTTCCAAATCGAGCATAGAATTTAACAAACTGAATATATTAAATACTGATTGGCCAAAAGCTAAAGATATTAACCTCAGCTTGTAACCAATCGACAAATGTCTCTAGATGCCTTTTTTGAAGCCTTTTAGAATCATTTCTCAAACATTCATCAGAGCCCCTTAGCTCTGCCTTATGCATCCTATAATATTAAGTTTGATTAAGTTTGAATTACTATATAGTTGTTTCAATTAACAAAAAAACAATAGTTAGATGTAACTTACTCAAAATAGGGTAAAACTTTTTCGCTATTCAAAAGAACGCAAAGATGCATATCCTTGTAAATATCATCACTTAATTGTACAGATCGACCTTTTAGAAGTGTTGAACCATCAACTAATTCATCATCATCAACATCATACCTTTTTCGTTTATTACTAAAGGTAGATGAATGTTTCATGTAACGACCACAGAACCTAACACATTCGCCCGCCAAGTAATTTTCAGCAATACTTCCTTCTGGACAAGCATGATTCTTCATATAGTCTTTTAAGACTTTCATGTATCTAAACATTAAAAATAAAATTAAATGTTACACAAGGACTAAGACATGTTAGAGGGATAAATAATAATCAAAAGAAAGGGTACCTCTCGAACGGGTACATCCACCTAAATTGGACTGGACCACATAATTTTGCTTCCCTTGCTAATTGAATGCAGAGATGGACCATGATATCGAAAAAAGAAGGAGGAAAATACATCTCTAACATACATAAAGTTTCAACGATTTCATCTTCCATATCTTCCAATCTTTTTCTATCGAGTACTCTTTGACAAAGCTCATGAAAAAAAGAAGATAGACGAAATAAGGCTTTTCGAACACCTTTCGGTAACAAGCCTCTTATAGCAACAGAGAAAAGCTGCTGCATCAACACATGATGATCATGTGATTTCAGTCCATGAATTTTACATTCTCTGACCTTGATGCAGTTTGCTATATTGGAGCAATATCCATCAGGATATCTTTGCATCCACAACCTCCAAAGAAACAACTCTTTCTCATTTTTGGTAAATGTGCAGCGATCTGAAATATTAAGCAGCTCCTCTCTTTTATCTTATGGGAATTCTTCCAACAGTGACATTAACTCTACATGTCTACGTTCTTTCAACTTTATTCTATTTTTACCCTTCACCTTTGCATCTAATAGAATGTCTAACACTTTCTCGCACACATTTTTTTCGATATGCATTACATCAAGATTATGGCGCACCAGTAGACCCTATGAACAAGCAAATAGAAATCATTTAAATTCAAAAATCTTATGTGATAATATAACTTAGATTCAGAACTACGACAACAATAATACACTGACCTCCCAATATGGGAAGTCAAAAAATATAGATTTCTTCTTTAAAATCTTGGCAGGATCACCCTTTGCAAATTTTTTAGGTTTTCCATTCCTTTTGCCCCATTCATTTTTAAACCCAGCAAGTCGCAGAACTAACGCCTTCCCTGTAAACACTACAGGTCTCAATCGCTTCTCCTTTCTGCCATTGAACCATTTGGAGCGGTACTTATGCCTTGCATACAGCCACCGCCTATTATCCATGAAATTTGTTTTTTTGGCAGTCCCTAGGTAATCGGAGCTGGTTTCTGGACCACAAAGAGAGCAAGCAAATTCTCCCTTGGTGGTTAACCCAGCAACATTTCCAAGTGCTGGATAATCATTGATGGTACATGTTAACATGCCTTTGCACTTGAATGTCTCCTTCTGATGCGCATCATACATATCAACCCCATTCCATAGCTTATGTAAGTCCTCATTGAGAGGCTCTAAATACACATCAATATCATTACCAGGTTGTGTGGGGCCTGGAATGAGTAGGCTTAGCATCAAATTTTCTCTAGACATACAAATATTAGGTGGAAGGTTATAGATGACGAGTATTACTGGCCATGTACTATGGTTTGTCCTGAGAGAGCTGAATGGATTAAATCCATCAGTTGCAAGTCCAAACCTTAGATTTCTGGCATCAGATGCAAAATCAGGCCACTTCTGATCTATACTTGTCCAACTAACTGAGTCACATGGATGCCGCATTTTACCATCATTACTATGATGCTTCGAGTGCCAAGTTAGCTGTTGCGCAATGTCTGGTGAAAGAAACATGCGTTGGAGTCTTGGAATGATAGGAAAGTAGCGCAACACTTTAGCAGCAACCCCAATAGTTATCTCATTAGTGCGTGGGTTAACTTTCCATCTAGATGCATCACATTTAGGACATCTATCCTTGTCCTTATCGAGGTTCCGATACAAGACACAGTCATTTATGCATGCATCAATCTTTATAAAACCTAAATCAAACTCTTTAAGTATCTTTTTAACTGTATAGTTATCTTCAGGTAGAGTATTATCATTTGGGAGCATATTCTTGAATTCTTTCAGGAATTCATCAAAGAAAGTAGTGCAAAGACCAGCTGCAGCTTTTAACTTGTACAAGATTAAGGTTGCTGAAAGTTTGGTGTATTTTGTACAACCAGGGTATAGAGGAACTTCAACCTCTTCTATCTTATGTTTGTAATCATCTTCTATGTTTTTTAAAGGTTCAGAGTCTTGTTCACTAGGTAAATGAAACCTAGCATCTCTATACATCTGGTTAAGTTCTAATATTTCAGAATCCTCTTCACTCAATGGTGGTGGTCCAACAACATCTAACGAGTAGGATAATGCTGCTCCCCTAGGCTCACCATGAGCTTTCCAAACTTTATAGAGCGGATCAAATCCGTAATGGCACAGATGAATAAATAAAGTATCATCATCCTGCGGGCCGCCAAAATTTCGACACACACAACAAGGACATAACACACCATCATTATTCCTAGCGTACTGCTTACTATTACTTATAAATTCCCTAACTTTTTCTCGGTACTCTGGACAACCTTTTGGCCAGTGTATCCAGCTCTTATCCATCAAGAAGATATTATACCTAAACATTACAGTAAACCAACACACATATTACAAAATTATTCACTAAGTAATAACAAACAGTTAGATGTCATTGAGGTACGTAGAACCTATGTATTCATTGGATGTCACATTACACAATTACTAAGTATATAGTGGATTACTGGAATACAACACCTCTAAATGAGACAGGTTTAATCCGACAAACCTTAATGAACAAATATCTAATTTCTATTCAAGAAAAACTGATGTTTTGAAGGGCTAAGGCATAGCCGTAAGTATGTGTAAGCCTCAATGCGTTGTAGCGTAAGTTTTTCATGCAAATAAAAGTGATATTGAAGAATATAATACATAATTAAAATAATATTAAAATTAAAATACAACAAATACTAAGACTAGAAAACTACCACTACTACTACAAATAATAGATATTCATTAAATAATATGGTAATTTTTATTTCCAGGATGTAGTTATTCCTAGGCGGATGTTATATGAGTTTGTTCAGTGCGTTGTTACACCTACTTAGACCCAGTCTCTATTCAGAGATTTTGTGTAATATCCGACTGTAACTTTTCATTTTTTACCTGTCGTTGTATTATTCGGATAATCTGATTATCAGAAATCGTTGCATTTAGTATTATGTTGAGGTATTATAGATTTGAATATCATATCGTTGTTATTTCATATGTGATGATTCGATGTTATTAGAGTGTTGCATTTTCGAATTTTTGTTAATGTAGCGTACGCTACACAGTACTATTAACGTACGCTAATCATGTGACTTAGCGTGCGTAAGGTTTCCTCCGTTGCGTACGCTAAGAGGGAATCGCAAAGATTGACTTCAGCACGTGAACCCTTTTAACCGTTAGCATGCATGAGATCTAAATCTGAGCTGGCGTGTTGGTGAGAATCTACTTTTATTAGCGTGCGTAACCCATTTCTCGTTAGCGTGCGCTAACGGCCTGCGATAATTCAAGACAGTAGCCACTGTAAGCCGCTTACGTACGTAATATCGACCGGATAGCGTACGTAAGGGCCTTAGCGTACGCTAAACTGTCCTGATAGCGTGCGCTAAGTCTGCACAGTCTATTTATAGGACCAGCCTATTTTTCATTTCTTCACGACCCAAACCGAATTTCTCTCTTCACATATCATACCTCTGCACTACCAAAACTATATCAACCTTCACCAACTTGTTCCTAAGCCTTGAATCTCGGAGTGGAGCTCATTTCCTTGGAGATTTGGAGTTGTTTTTGAGCTTGGAATATATTCTCTCATAACATTGAAGTTGTTCTCCATTTCTGGAGGTTGGTGTGTTTTCTTCTCTGCATTATTTTCTTATGTTGATTATTAATGACGAATTATACTTCACCTAAAGTTAGATTAAGCAAGTAAAACATAGTTCTAATCCAACCTTTTTAACACTTTTGATAAATATGTTAAATAAGGGTTTGAGATGGAGGTGTTCTTGATGATATAGTGATTTTAATCATGTTGTAACTACCATACTTATCTTGTTGGACGAATTTAGCTCAGATTGTTGGATCGGTTAGCTTCTTCATAACTGGATTTAATCAAGAACTTGATATCATGGAGTGTTTAAACACCATTTTAGATATCTATTTACCTTGAGAAGAACTTGATAATGTTAAAGATAGGATTAGATGATCTAGTTCAGAAATCTTAGAAGCTTTAACAAATCATGATTGTTCAGTTTCACAAGTCTTTGAAGATTGATAAGGATCTTGATAATTTCAACAATAACTTTTCATTAATCTAATGTATTGAGAACTTAGATCATCATACTAGAATTGGTGAATTCACCATCATGTTAATGAATACTCCAGCCTTGTAACAAAGACTTTGATAACCTTCATGAGTATGGTGTAATCTCAGAACTTATGAACTTGTTGTTAGCTTAAAAGTCAATTTAAATGAGAGGAGAATAATCATAAAGTGCAGATTTTACCTTTCAACCTTTTAATGTTTTGGAAAGTTTAATCATCATGAGATGATCTTAACATCATGATTAGTTATTCAACATACCCTTGATAGAACTCTTGTTTATGATGAACCATTCGGTAAATTTTGTAAACCGATTCTTATAGTTGTATTGATGTTAGAAGGACTCCTGGCATAAGGCTTCAATAATTTATAGTAACAAACTATTCTAAAGGATTGTAGGTTGACGTCTTACTAATCCTATATTGATAATTATACGAATATGTTTTGAGTAAAATGTATTTCGTTTAAGGTTGGTTGTTCGAGTAAAACTTGTCGAGGACCGTTCGTTCGTTCCGATAAGAAGAGGACTATTCTCGTCTCCGTATTAAGGCAAGTTATCTTGCTTGGTTATAATGATGATTAGATTCTTGTGATGATTATATATTTCATGTGTATGAATTGTCCATGTGACGTTTGTCGTGATTTGATATTGTCCTTGACGTTATGGGATTGCATTCCCAAGTACGCCGTTTTGAATCGTTGATCTCGTTGGTCCTTATTTTCACTTTGGTGAGTTTTTCTTGATCCTTAATTGGATGTGTTATCCTTTGAGTTTCGTTGTCATGTTGTATCGTGACATATCCGGAATCATATTTGCGTGCCGATTGGTTATTGTGTAGGATTTTTAGCCAGGCACACGATGGTCATGCGTGGATGTTTCCGCATTGGACCGTGCACACGAGACGTTAGTTCGTGAGGCTAATTAGGTACATTGTCCCACGTATATTTCTGGATTCCGTATACGGGGTGGACATGTGCACGGACACATTTCCGGATCGGGCGTACTGTGATGTCCATCTTGAGCCATAATGTTAGTCGTTCACAGACCATGTATGATTGGATGTGTTCGATATTTTGTGACTGATTGTTTCATACGCCCGAGGGGTATGATTAATAGTCGGAATGATTTTCTTGAGATCTATATATGTGAATTGTATAATGTCAGAAGAATTGATTATCATGTATATCTGACCCTGTGTTGGGCGAAATACTTGTATTGTATTTTAGGTCGAGGCAAAGGCAAGACACGGTAAGAGCATGTCGACGGCGAAGGGTTCGGAGGATACTAGTTCGGGGGCCCCACATCTCTTGTTGTCCGGTTATGTTAAACCGCGTTATGTTATCTCCTGTTTCATTTAAATTTCTTTTTTGGTTGTATTTGACATTTGAAGTATTTTCCATCTCCATATGGTTTATACTTGTTTTTCGGATCCTGTGTGTTGTAAGGCCGTTGGCCATATTTTAATAAACTCCTAATCGGAGAAATGACTATTCGTTGTGATTCGGTATCACAAATAATATTTATTTAACCTGTTTTGGATATCGCCTGGTGGGTCCCAGTGTGGGATTCACGGCACTGTAATAACCGCCATTTGGGGTGTTACATTTTGTGGGGCCATGTCAGGTTTCCAGCTGATAAACTCGGTCATATAACATTGCCCAGCCACGTGTCCCGCGAAAAATTGAGGCTTTATACACCTATGTGAAGACAAAGTAATTGTTTAAAATTGAAGATTATATACACCTAAGTTAATAGAATCTTTTAATCATATATTGTTTAAGATAATATTGTTATGCAGATTATATATATATATATACTTATATTTATTGAGGCTAGCGCCTTGGTACGCCTCAAGCCTTACGCCTCGCCTCATTTTTACAAAATGCCTCAAACCCGCCTCACACCTTTTAAAACATTGAAAAAAATTATCATCTCAAACAAGCAAACAACAGAATAGTTCACAAGCCCAACAATAAATTACCGTATCCAGACTTCTTCAACACACAACCTCATAAGCATAGAAATGTGCATTTAGGCAACAATAATACATATTTAGACAACAATAACAGTTCAACGATCCCTTACAATAAAATCAGAACATATAAAATCATTAGAGCAGAGCATATATATATAAACTTTAAAGTATCTGACTCATGAAAATAGAAACACACTCTATGAGTTGGAAATGTGAGTATACATACTCTATGAGTTGGAAATGTGAGTATACATACCTTCTTCACCACGTCAAAGCAGCAGCTAATTTGTCAATGCAATGAGCGCATGCGTCACAGAATTAAATTAAAATCAAAATTATAAAACTAAATATAATAGAAATCAATTAAAAGAAATTAATTAAAAACTTAATTTAGGTTATGGTTCTTACCAATTGAGGGAGATTTAGATCTTCTCTACACAAAAATCAGCAACTAACCGTTATGAGAAACATGAAACACAATCAAACAAATAAAAATAAAACTGAAAATTAAACTTAAACTAGTGACAATTGAACTTAAATAACAGCATGAAACACAATCAATCATCAGATGCTCGTGTTCTAAAAGATGCACCACGTAGAAACAATCAACCTTATGTTCCGAGTGGTAATTTGTATTACTAGCTTAAGTTATTGAAAAATAAGTAAAGTAAACTTTTGATTTATGTTTACATGTAGTGGATGCTGAATATATATACTAATGAAAATCAAACACAATTGATCAAATGAAAATGAAAATCAAACGAAAATGAAATTTATATACTTTGATAAAAATGAAACATTGGAATTCAAATTTGCATAACTCAAGTTGGTTTACTGTTACTTAACACTTATGCAAGAAATTAAAAATCAAACTCATAAATAGACACACCAACATAATGAAAGTACCAAAACCCAAAATGAAACAATCAAACACTATAAACAATGAAACATGAAACACAATCAATCAAATGAAAATGAAAACGAAATCAAATTTTAGTAATTAGATTAAAAAAGAAACAATTGGAATTCAAATTTTACATAAACCAAATTGATTCAAGGTTCCAGGTTATACCTGGATATAAACCAATACCTTACTCACCCCAAAACCCAACGGCTTGTAACATCCGAATTGCAGTCACCAACCATATGAAACAAAGCAATAAATTAGAAATCAAACCCAGAAATATAGAACCTATGATGAAAGTACCAAATGAAATTTAGGGTTGAGATGTCTTACCAACAAAGAAGAGATCTGGGGTTGCGAGGTCGTCCAAAATAAGCTGCGGTATCGTCGAAGCTAGGAGTGGTGAGTGGGCTGTTCTTGAAGGTGAAATCGTTTCTTAATTGATAAAAACATCCTGATTGTTAACTTTTGTGAATCGCGCAGGATTTTTTGAGGGAAAAAATGGCGCTTCATTTTGGTGAAAATTTTGGCCAAAGTTGAGAGAAAGTTTAGCGGTAGAGGCAGAGAGAAAGTTTAGCGGCAGAGGCAGAGAGAAAGTAGGGTTTGCGGAGTGAGTGAAAAACATTCCTGCTTTGGTTTTACTCGAGCGGTGGAGAGTAGGATAATTATTAAATAATTTTTATTTATTAGTTTCATGTTTATTAAATGAAAATTTCAGATCTATTTTTCTATATTATTAAATAATTTATTTCCAATTTATTTATCTTTCAAAATTAGTAATGAATTATTTGAGATTTAATTTTAACAATTGTATAGTAGTTAAATCAATTTATTATTTGAGATTTACTTTATTTAGACGGGTACAGATCTATAGATCATAATTGATTGAATCCGGACATAGTTAATCGGTCTGGTTGATCGTCTATCGAGTTTATTTTCATTGAATTTTAATTTATTTGGAACTTAAATTTCGTTAACCGAATGAGTTACTGCATATATTCAATTACATCAATCAAAAGTCATATTATTTTGGGGTGTATGACACCTTATAAGTGTCATTGAAGATTTTTGCATGTCGTTCTCTATGATGCTAAACGAATGTCATGGTACGTGAAATGGATGACATTTGGAAAATGTCATAAAATATTTTACATGACATTTTTGAATATGTCATGGAAATATATCTTCAACGACATTTACCATTTTTTTCTATGACACTTTAAAAATGTCATAAAGTTCATGACATTTAAAAAGTGTCATTGAATATTATTATTTACAATGGCATTTGTAAAATGTCATTTTTTAAGAGAACGTTTCGGATCCATGACGTTTGGGTCCGAAAATGTCACTGAAATATTTTTTAATGACATTTTTTACCAAATGCCATGAAAACAGTGTCATTAAAAGTGTTGTTTCTACTAGTGAAGGTTCCTGCCACCTACCAAGCATTACGTACGTAACCTTACAGGCATAACGTACGTAATACTCAGCCCATAACGTACGTAAGTCTACCCATGTAGCGTACGTTAAGGCTAGTTTACTTAGCCAAAAATCCAAACTCTCCAACCATCAATCAAACGACGAAACTAACCCGACGACAAGTATAATATTTCGATCCCGAAATATTCCAATACAATATACATTGTATCAGTCCAAAACAACAACACTTGTACAATTCCAAATGAATATGTACAACTCATCAGTAACACGAAAAAAAAAAAAAAATTATCCCCGGATATTACATTCTAGCCCATTGAATTATCTTTGAAAACCTTGAGTATCTTAGAAAATAAATTTCGAGACATACTTTTACAATGAATTATTTTCTCGTGGTACATCCAAGGTGCTACAATATGTTTCAAAATTCTTCTACCTCGAGGATCAAAATGTTTTGAGATATTTTCAATGTTTTAGAAACACTTCTACTTAGACGCGAGGGTCGAATATTTCTGAAAGTTTTTCACTAAAAGAAAAGTGTCCTCATTTTTGTTCAAATGCAAGGCGGTTTTCAAAGTCTCGACAATGATGTTTGTTCAACTTTTTGTAAAGTGATACTCAAGATCAACTGGTGTTTCCAAACCGTTTTCAAAAGGTGGTTTTCGTTTTTAAAACCCATCATTTCCTGCTTGTGGTCGGAGAAGGTGTGTATGATGTTGGTATTGTCGTTAGGATGTTAGCCCTCCGATTTGTAATTGAATTGGTGGCGTGAGCGTTGAGTCGTCGCCACGCATTTGTTACGTTAGCCCTCTATGAGAGGTGTGATGTTGATCCTTAATGTTGTCATTTCGTGGTGAATTGCGTGCTATCGCACCTGTGCGAGCTGTTAGAGCTTGGGTTTATATGATTGTGTACATTTGTGATTTTAGTATGTGTTGATAAGTTATGCCAAATTGGCATCTCTGGTTTGTTGCTTTGTGATGTTACGTCCCATTGTATCTAGCATTTGTATATTCGGTATGCCGAGCCGAGGTGTTTCAACCGTGGTGTGCTGGGGGCATGCACATACCAATTGTCCTTCTCGTCAGTAACGCATTTCAAGTGTGGACCCGAGAGACACAGGATCTAGTTTTGCGAGTTGGGTTCCGAGTCTTTTGGGGCACGAACTTCAGTATAGATATCAGGATCGACTCTAAGAGGCCCATGGGAAATGTTTCCGTCGACTGCTTTTGTGTTTATGCCTTGTTTCCGTTATTGTGAGTTGCGGGGACGACCTTCTTTTATAAGAGGTCGAAGGTAATACCCGTATTGTTTTTGGACTTCTGCATTTCCTCTTTCTCGGGTCTATCGACTCGCTCGTGTTCGTTGATACTTTCTAAACTTGTTCTGTATTTCAGTTTCATCGTTCGAACGAGTTGTGATCTTTTTTTGGGTCGATCTGGTTATCGCTGTGACGTTTCCGAGTTCGGTTCGATTCTTGTGAACCTTGTTCGGAAGTAACATCTTTTGGTTCTACTAGTTCTTTTATTAAAAGTGGATCGGATTTTGAACTTCTGTATTTTCGACTCTATCGACTCGTTTATGTTCGTTGACATTTTCTGAGCTTGTCCTGCCCCTCGCTTTTGTTGATCGAACGAGTGTGGTATTGTTTCGGAATAACTCGTTTGTCATTGTGACTTTTCAATTGCTATTCCCTTTCCTGTGGATCTTATGTGAATGCACATCTTGTTGTTTTCACCGGATCATATATTGTCTCAAGTCGAGATGTGAACCTTGGAGTTGTTGTTTGAATTTTATTGTTCTTCGTGATTCGAACATGATTGTTCGATTTTTGTTGTCTCGATCATTGTGGTTCGATCGTTTGATTGTTCGGTTTTTGTTGATCTCGTTTCATGATTATTGAACATTCAGACTCCTTCGTAATTCCCTTAAGTTCGGGAAATTAGTCTCGTTTTCGATCTTCCAACCCTTGGGTGGTGGAATTCCATATTTGTCCAGCGATTGGCTCGCGTTTTGATTGATGTACCGTTGGGTTGGTCAATCGTATTGATTTTCGTTCGTGGTGTTTTGTGATTGTTCGGATAATCGACTTGATTGTATTATCTGTTTGATGACACTTGTCACTTGTTGGTTTTATTATGTCTCTACCGGTGGCGTTGTGTTGGTCGTCGTGGAATGTGTTTTCACACCGTATATCCCTTTGCGTTGCTTGTAACGTTTTGCCGTTGGGCGTAAGTTACACATTTCTTGTGTATCTCATTGAGTTTTACTGGTGGGATATTGCATCTTCCTACTTATTTTAAGTTTCGGGACGAAACTTCTTTTAAGGAGGGTAGTATGTAATATCCGCAATTTCGATTTCCGGTAATTTTTTTTTCGGCGGAAGTCCGTTTTGACGACTTTCTATTGACCGTATCGTCATTCTGAGAATGATTAATTCTGCACTTTTTGTCGTTCGAGTTCGTTTCGGTGACGTTTTGTTGAGTTCCGCGTTCTTAAGCGGCTTTTCCGCACTTGAATTCGATTCTTGCGAATCTCGTCCGAAACTGTTGTTTCGAGTTTCTCGTAAGTTCATTTAATGTTATTATTCATGTTGCGAGCTTTGGTTTGGTGTTTCGATCGTGTATCGTGTATTTCGGACGTTTTGGGCCGTTTTCGTAATTTCCCAAAGTTTGGGGTAATTACTTCCGTTGTCGAATTCCGACACTTCGAGTGGTCGGAATCGTGTGTTCTCTTAGCTCTTAGATTCATCTTTACGAGTACTTCGTAACCGTATCTTCGATTCGTATTCAGGTTCGGGTTTTGGGGTCGTTCGGATCGTCGTTGTGGTTCTGTCGTAATTTTCGGTTTGTGACGGAATCATTTTTGCAGCTGGAGGTTGCTGGCCGGATCTGTGCGAAACAGCACTGAAAACGGCGCTGCCGAGCGCCGTGTCCTGCTCCGGGTCGGCTAGGACTAGCAGCCTGCCGAGACACGGCCGAGAACTCGCGCAAGTTTTGCGCCGGGTGATGCGCCGTGTCGGACACGACCGAGACATACGCGCGGGCACCTTGCGCCGGGTGTTGCGTCGTGTCGGTCAGCTCGCGCACTGGCCCGCAACCCGGCGGAAGACATGGCGCTGGTCTGTGCCGGTTGCTGCGCCGTGTTCGGCAGGCGTATAAATATGGCCGAGCAGTCGTTTTTTTTCACTCGTTTTCATTTTCTATCTTTCCTGTCCGCGGCTGGAGTCTTGGGGAAGTCGAAGACATGTTGTTATACTATGAATCCACGATGTTTTGGAGTTCATATCATTGATTGATCATCACATAACATCCTTCAATCCAGCGAATCAAGGCAACTTTTCCTAAAATCCTACTTTTGGGTAAATTTGGGGTTTTACTTGATTTTGTCCGTTTAATCCGAAATAACTTAGAATAGTGATGGATTGATGATTATTATGTTGTATTATATCGAATTCCTTGTTATTCCATGGTAGGATTGCCAAGGATTCGTCGTTTTATTGAGTTTCTTATCGACATCTTGAAGGTGTCCGATAAAATATCACAAAGGGGATTCGGGCGTTCTTCGATTATTCTTCCTCGTTCGTTCTTTAATTTATTGATGGTATGATGTTAGTTCAGATTTCTCGCAAAGAACCCGAGTCGGAACCCTTTCGTTCGTCTTCTTCTTCAAGCTTTTCCGATCGTGGGTGTATTCATTGTCTTCGCCGGAGAATTGTAGGTTTTCGAGGTTTCCGGTTAAGCCGTGTTCTTCGGAGTGTCCGATATCAATTGTCGAGGCAAGTATCTTGCCCATACATTTCGTGTTTTGTGGATATAATGGTTGCTAAATGTCGATATGTGCTAAATAAATATTTATAACCATTTTTCAAAAGAATCGATATATTTACCATCATGGTTTTCGTAAAGGTGACCCGTGTGTGTCGGGAATTAATATGCTTAGCTGAATATGGGTGCTAGTGTCGAGTATAGGATCACCTTACTTTCGTGTGATGTCATTATGTATGATTATGGCGTCGGTAAATGTAAAGTGTAATTCTCTTGTCAAATTATGTGCTTGGGGTCACGTGGTTATGGATGAATATGTGAGTTTGTGTGATATTGGTTGTGTCGTTCGGTGCTGTTGAAATTTTGTGCTCCCTTGTGAATTGATATAGTTCTGGGTCGTGAGTACGTGTTGGATAATATGGCCATTCTAGCAAGGTACCTCGACAATATATATTTTGTGTGTTTGACCTTTGAGAGTTGTGGTTTTGTAATCTGTGAGTTGTTACTCTTCCACCTGGGGATGGCATGTGGCCTCTGGGGGCCGATACTAACGGGTACGGCCACAGAAGTAGACTTGGGTGCGTGTGTTGATGTTCTTCCACCTGGGGACGGTTCGACGGGACTTCTGGGGCCGATACTAATGGGTACGGCCACGGAAGTGGTTTCCCACATGGGGACGGTCCGACAGGGCCTCTGGGCGCCGATACTAATGGGTACGGCCACGGGTTACCAAGTGTGGTTTCTGTGATATTGATGTTGATGTTTTGATGATTAATTGTGATATATCAGGAGTATCACAATGCTTTACGCTCGGGGTCGAGATACATTATATATCGAGTCTTGGTGTTTGGCTAGAATGGCATAAGAATAACGTGTTATGTGTAATGTGTCCTTGTAAGTGAATTACAGTGGATGATCGGGTCGTGGGCCCTGTGTTTTATGATCGAAATGGTTGGGCTGTGGACCCCGTGCTTTGTTAATGGATTTGTATTTTGGAAAACGAACATTGGAGCTGTGACCCTAAGTGGCTTTCGAGGAATTAAGAACTTTTCAATTTCTAATGTTTTCAAAACTCCCGAGATTTGGAAGTGTTTTCAAAGTGCTTACTTGCTTCGTTTCTACTTTCAAGACTTGAACTATTTTAACTAAGTATATCTTGGTAAGTCTTTCGTTGTATTCTCGGAATGTGTTGTGTATGGCTCGTTTTTGCACTTTATACTTGCACTAGCGAAACAGTGGAGTTTTTCTAACCCCCGAGTAATTGGGGGGTGGATATCTGTATTGTGTCCAGGTACATGCAGGTTTCGGGAGTAAGTCACATGATCGGTTTGAGGGATGATGAAAGACGAATGATACTAATCACACAAAGGCCAATTTTGGGTTAAGTTAGTCGAAGTCCATTGTATTGTCTTTTCCGCTGTCTTATTATTCGTTGTTGCAAGTATTTTACCCTTGCGTGGGTATGAGTCTGGATGAGTTTATGTATTTTGATTTGTAAGTCAGTGACGAAAGACCAAATCGGTCTATTGGTTCGCTATTTTGATTCATCGGTATGTAATGTAATGTGTTGTTTTGATGTCTAGCCTGGTGGATCCTCACGGAGAGGGTCTACGGAGTGTAATATTCCCAGTTTGATCTGGGGGTGTTACATTTATGGTATCAGAGCTTAGGTTGATGAAACCTAGGTTGTCGGGTCGAGTTATGTGGTGTTGAGTCTTGTATTGTCAGATTTTGTCTGACTGAGTCGTGTCGCGACGCGTCATTTGGAATGTCGGCCGTGATTAGTATCAGGGTGCAACCATCATCTTCGTGCGACCTGTGTAAGTCTCCCTTCTTTGTGTTTGTGCCTCGTCTGATGCGAGTTACAGGTATGATTATGAGTTAATTGACGGAATCCTCTTATGGACTTTGATTTCGTGATATGTGGTTATTTGACTCTCATATTTCGTTCATATGAGGAGTAGTGTTGCTGGATTGTGCATGTTGGACTGTATTTCTTTTATCCGCTGTGTGAGTTCTTTTCTAATGGCTTTCGGTATTTTACCGACTGAGTTTTATTTCGAAAACCGATTCCCTTAACAGAGTTTTGGCATTGTGGCCTTGATCATTTTGGCGAAATTCTTATGACGGTATTTAGTATTTTGTAAATGGCTTTTGTGAGTTTTTGAAGTATTACCGTCATCGGCCTTTTTGGCGTTTTTGTAAATGGTTTTTAGCCTGGTGGGTTCCGGCGCGGGACCCACGGCGCTATAATGTTCTGTGTAATTACCTGAAATTTTTGGGGCATTCTAGCCCATTGAATTATATTTGAAAACCTTGAGTATCTTAGAAAATAAATTTCGAGACGTACTTTTAAAATGAATTATTTTCTCGTGGTACATCCAAGGTGCCACAATATGTTTGAAAATTCTTCTACCTCGAGGATCAAAATGTTTTGAGATATTTTCAATGTTTTAGAAACACTTCTACTTAGACCCGAGGGTCGAATATTTCTGAAAGTTTTTCACTAAAAGAAAAGTGTCCTCATTTTTGTTCAAACGCAAGGTGGTTTTCAAAGTCTCGACAATGATGTTTGTTCAACTTTTTGTAAAGTGATACTCAAGATCAACTGGTGTTTCCAAACTGTTTTCAAAAGGTGGTTTTCGTTTTTAAAACCCATCATTTCCTGCTTGTGGTCGGAGAAGGTGTGTATGATGTTGGTATTGTCGTTAGGATGTTAGCCCTCCGAATTGTGATTGAATTGGTGGTGTGAGCGTTGAGTCGTCGCCACGCATTTGTTACATTAGCCCTATGTGAGAGGTATGATGTTGATCCTTAATGTTGTCGTTTCATGGTGAATTGCGTGCTATCGCACCTGTGCGAGCTGTTAGAGCTTGGGTTTATATGATTGTGTACATTTGTGATTTTAGTATGTGTTGATAAGTTATGCCAAATTGGCATCTCTGGTTTGTTGCCTTGTGATGTTACATCCCATTGTATCTAGCATTTGTATATTCGGTATGCCGAGCCGAGGTATTTCAACCGTGGTGTGCTGGGGGCATGCACGTACCAATTGTCCTTCTCGTCAGTAACGCATTTCAAGTGTGGACCAGAGAGACACAGGATCCAGTTTTGCGAGTTGGGTTCCGAGTCTTTCGGGGCACGAACTTCAGTATAGATATTAGGATCGGCTCTAAGAGGCCCATGGGAAATGTTTCCGCCGACTGCTTTTGTGTTGTTGCCTTGTTTCCGTTATTGTGAGTTGCGGGGACGACCTTCTTTTATAAGAGGTCGAAGGTAATACCCGTATTGTTTTTGGACTTCTGCATTTCCTCTTTCTCGGGTCTATATACTCGCTCGTGTACGTTGATACTTTCTGAACTTGTTCTATATTTCAGTTTCATCGTTCGAACGAGTTGTGATCTTGTTTTGGGTCGATCTGGTTATTGCTGTGACTTTTCCGAGTTCGGTTCGATTCTTGTGAACCTTGTTCGGAAGTAACATCTTTTGGTTCTACTAGTTCTTTTATTCGAAGTGGATCGGATTTTGAACTTCTTTATTTTCGACTCTATCGACTCGTTTATGTTCGTTGACATTTTCTGAGCTTGTCCTGCCCCTTGCTTTTGTTGATCGAACGAGTGTGGTATTGTTTCGGAATAACTCGTTTGTCGTTGTGACTTTTCAATTGCTATTCCCTTTCCTGTGGATCTTATGTGAATGCACATCTTGTTGTTTTCACCAGATCATATATTGTCTCGAGTCGAGATGTGAACCTTGGAGTTGTTGTTTGAATTTTATTGTTATTCGTGATTCGAACATGATTGTTCGATTTTTGTTGTCTCGATCGTTGTGGTTCGATCGTTTGATTGATCGGTTTTTGTTGATCTCGTTTCGTGATTATTGAACATTCAGACTCCTTCGTAATTCCCTTAAGTTCGGGAAATTAGTCTCTTGGGTGGTGGAATTCCGTATTTGTCCAGTGATTTGCTCGCGTTTTGATTGATGTACCATTGGGTTGGTCAATCGTATTGATTTTCGTTCGTGGTGTTTTGTGATTGATCGGATAATCGACTTGATTGTATTATCTGTTTGATGACACTTGTCACTTGTTGGTTTTATTATGTCTCTACCGGTGGCGTTGTGTCGGTCGTCGTGGAAAGTGTTTTCACACCGTATATCCTTTTGCATTGCTTGTAACGTTTCGCCGTTGGGCATAAGTTACACGTTTCTTGTGTATCTCGTTGAGATTTCCTGGTGGGATATTGCATCTTCCTACTTATTTTAAGATTCGGGACGAAACTTCTTTTAAGGAGGGTAGTATGTAATATCCGCAATTTCGATTTCCGGTATTTTTTTTCCAGCGGAAGTCCGTTTTGACGACTCGCTCATTACCGTATCGTCATTCTGAGAATGATTAATTCGCACTTTTTGTCGTTCGAGTTCGTTTCGGTGTCGTTTTGTTGAGTTCCACGTTCTTAAGCGGCTTTTACGCACTTGAGTTCGATTCTTGTGAATCTCATCCGAAACTGTTGTTTCGAGTTTCTCGTAAGTTCATTTAATGTTATTATTCATGTTGCGAGCTTTGGTTTGGTGTTTCGATCGTGTATCGTGTATTTCGGACGTTTTGGGCCGTTTTCGTAATTTCCCAATGTTTGGGGTAATTACTTCCGTTGTCGAATTCCGACACTTCGGGTGGTCGGAATCGTGTGTTCTCTTAGATCTTAGATTCATCTTTGCGAGTATTTCGTAACTGTATCTTCGATTCGTATTCAGGTTCGGGTTTCAGGGTCGTTCGGATCGTCGTTGTGGTTCTGTCGTAATTTTCGGTTTGTGTCGGAATCATTTTTGCAGCTGGAGGTTCTTTGGCCGGACTGTCAGGCGAAACGGGCAGCTGGCAGCGCCGTCTCCTGCGCCGGGTCGGCCAGGACTAGCAGCCTGCCGAGACACGGCCGAGAACCCTCACAAGTTTTGCGCCGGGTGATGCGCCGTGTCGGACACGGCCGAGACATACGCGCAGGCACCTTGCGCTGGGTGTTGCGCCGTGTCGGTCAGGTCGCGCACTGACCCGCAACCCGGCGGAAGACACGGCGCTGGTGTGGGCCGGTTGCTGCGCCGTGTTCGGCAGGCGTATAAATATGGCCGAGCAGTCGTTTTTTTTCACTCGTTTTCATTTCCTATCTTTCCTGTCCGCGGCTGGAGTCTTCGGGAAGTCGAAGACATGCTGTTATACTATGAATCCACGAAGTTTTGGAGTTCATATCATCGATTTATCATCACATAACATCCTTCAATCCAGCGAATCAAGGCAAGTTTTCCTAAAATCCTACTTTTGGGTAAATTTGGGGTTTTACTTGATTTTGTCCGTTTAATCCGAAATAACTTAGAATAGTGATGTATTGATGATTGTTATGTTGTATTATATCGAATTCCTTGTTATTCCACGGTAGGATTGCCGAGGATTCGTCGTTTCATTGAGTTTCCTATCGACGTCTTGAAGGTGTCCGATAAAATGTCACAAAGGGGATTCAGGCGTTCTTCGATTATTCTTCCTCGTTCGTTAGTTAATTTATTGATGGTATGATGTTAGGGTCAGATTTCTCGCAAAGAACTCGAGTCGGAACCCTTCCGTTCGTCGTCTTTTTCAAGCTTTCCCGATCGTGGGTGTATTGATTGTCTTCGCCGGAGAATTGTAGGTGTTCGAGGTTTCTGGCTGAGCCGTGTTCTTCGGAGTGTCCGATATCAATTGTCGAGGCAAGTATCTTGCCCATACATTACGTGTTTTGTGGATATAATGGTTGCTAAGTGTCGATATGTGCTAAATAAATATTTATAACCATTTTTCAAAAGAATCGGTATATTTACCATCATGGTTTTCGTAAAGGTGACCCGTGTGTGTCGGGAATTAATATGCTTAGTTGAATATGGGTGCTAGTGTCGAGTATAGCATCACCTTACTTTCGTGTGATGTTATTATGTATGATTATGGCGTCGGTAAATGTAAAGTGTAATTCTCTTGTCAAATTATGTGCTTGGAGTCACGTGGTTATGGATGAAGATGTGAGTTTGTGTGATGTTGGTTGTGTCGTTCGGTGCTGTTGAAATCTTGTGCTCCCTTGTGAATTGATATAGTTCTAGGTCGTGATTACTTGTTGGATAATATGGCCATTCTAGCAAGGTACCTCGACTATATATATTTTGTGTGTTTGACCTTTGAGAGTTGTGGTTTTGTAATATGTGAGTTGTTACTCTTCCACCTGTGGATGGCATGTGGCCTCTGGGGGCCGATACTAATGGGTACGGCCACGGAAGTGGACTTGGGTGCGTGTGTTGATGTTCTTCCACCTGGGGACGGTTCGACGGGACCTCTGGGGGCCGATACTAATGGGTACGACCGCAGAAGTGGTTTTCCACCTGGGGACGGTCCGACGGGGCCTCTGGGGGCCGATACTAATGGGTACGGCCACGGGTTACCAAGTGTGGTTTCTGTGATATTGATGATGACGTTTTGATGATTAATTGTGATATGTCCGGAGTATCACAATGCTTTACGCTCGGGGTCGAGATACATTATATATCGAGTCTTGGTGTTTGGCTAGAATGGCATAAGAATAACGTGTTATGTGTAATGTGTCCTTGTAAGGATTATCTAGTTCCGGCAGAACACTAGATACACAAAGTTTATTTTGAGAGTGGTTGTGCTTGGACCAATAGAAGACAAGCGGTTGTAACGGTTGTTGTACTCGGACCAATCGAAGACGAGACAAGTATGTGGTTGTTCTTGAGCCAATAGAAAAAGAAGTCGGAGAGAGGACGTAGGCAAGTTGCCGAACCTCTATAAATCTTTGAGTCTTTTACTTTCCGCACTATTTTCCTTTATTCGCGAGAAAGTTCGATATTCCGCCTTACCACTATTCAACCCCCCTTCTAGTGGTGAATTTATCTCTTCAGGGGTGTTGTCCTATTTATAGGAAATAGAAATTAGCGTACGCTATCCATTTACTTAGCGTACACTACTATGTTTACGAAGCTCACTGTCTCAATCTGCCTTCATCCTTGCGTACGCTATCAGAAATTGCGTACGCTATCAGCTACCTTTAACGTACGTTAACTAGTAATTCAACATATACTAATGATTTTACGAACCTTACTGCATGTTTCTGTACTTGTCTCAGCGCACATTAACTACATTTAGTAGCGTACGCTAAACACCGTTGACTTCAATTTTTCAAAAGTTGTCCCGGTTCACGCTGATGAAATCCGTCCGCATCTTCGTCCGGCCCAACATGCCGATCATATCTCAATCTAGTGTTGACTGCCTCTTACATACGCTAAGCATATAGCATAGCATACGCTAGCTCTGGTTAGTAGCGTACGCTAGGTACATTAGTTAGCGTGCGCTAATATCATGCAGCAACATGCATGAATTAACACGATTTACACCATACGATCATGAATACTGGAGTACGAATATGAAAATTCATACTTACATATACAACATAATCAAATACCACAAGGTTCAAATATAGATGAATATACATAAAAATTATCCAGGTATTACATACTCCCCCTCTAAAAAAGAAGTTTCGTCTCGAAACTTAAGAAAGAAATAACTCTGGATATCTTGTTTTCATACTGTCTTTAGTCTCCCACGTTGCTTCTATGACTACATATCGTGACCATTGGACTTTAACCAAGGGGATTGATTTATTCTTCAAGTGTTTGATTCGACTCTCAAGTATCTTAATTGGTTTATCTTCGAATGTGCCATTATTAGCTACCTCGATCTCTCCAAAGTCGATGACATGACTGGGATCCGATATGTACTTTCGTAACTATGATACATGAAACACATTATGGACATGACTCAACGATGGAGGTAGTGCTAATCTGTATGCCAACTCTCCAATTCGTTCGAGAATCTCAAATGGCCCGATGTACCAAGAACTCAACTTTCCCTTCCTCCCAAAACAAAGAATTCTATGCATAGAAGAAACTTTTAGAAGTACATGTTCCCCAATTTCAAATTCTAACAGGCGACGACGAAGTGTGCATAAGACTTCTGTCGACTCTGGGCGGTCAATAATCTGTAACAGATTAGGGCTACTTTTTCCTGAGTTTGTATTATCAATTCTGGTTCCATCCCAATTAAGTCAGACAAATCATCCCAGTATAAGGGAGATCTACATCTTCTCCCGTACAACGCATATAAAGGTGCCATATTTATGGAAGCATGCGAACTATTATTGTAGGTGAACTCAATCAATGGCAGATGAGTTTCCCAATAAGTTGACCAATCTAAGGCACAAGCTCGCAACATGTCTTCTACTATTTGAATAGTTCTCTCGGACTGTCCATCGGTTTGTGGATGGTAAGCCATGCTAAATCTCATCTCGGTTCCCAAAGCCTTATGAACTGCTTTCCAAAAATGCGACACGAAACGACCATCCCAGTTTGAAATAATGGTCTTCGGTGTCCCACACAATCAGACTATTTCTGCAATAAGTACTCGCACTAATCTCTCTTGTCTCCAAGTATCTTTAGTGCCTAGAAAATGAGCCGACTTGGTTAATCGATCAACTATCACCCAAATTATATTCATTCCCCTCCTGGTCTTCGACATGTTGGTGATAAGATCCATCGATATATCCTCCCACTTCCATTCAGGAATTGGCACTGGCTTCAACATTCCAGCAGGTCATTGATGCTCGATTTTAACCTTCTAACAAGTCATACATCTCGAGACATATTCCTCCACCTCTTTCTTCATGTTCCCCACCAAAATTTTTGCTTCAGATCTGTATACATCTTACTGGTGCTCGGGTGAATTGAGTAAGGCATACTATGAGCTTCTTTCATGATTGTTTGTTTCAAGACATCATTATCTGGGACACAAAGTAAACTTCGAAACCTTAAACTCCATCTTCATGGATTACAAAGCTTGGGACCTTTCCTTTGCTCACTTCATCACGTAACCGGATCATCAGAGGGTCATATAATTGCTTAGATTTGATTTCGTCGGTCAATGATGAATTTAATTCCATCACATATAGTTGCCCTTGAAATCATTGAACCACACTTCAGTTCCTCCAAGAATAAACTCTCGTTGAATGCTGGACTGGGACGTAAGCATCTCCAGCATCCGAATAAAAACATGTTTGCAGCTCAGTGCATCTGCTACCATGTTTGCTTTGCCTGGATGATAAAGAATTCCCAAATCGTAATCTTTAATAAATTCCAGCCATCTCCATTGTCGCATGTTAAATTCTTTCTGACGGAAGATGTATTTAAGACTGTTATGATCTATGAAGATCTGACAGTGAGTCCCGTACAAATAATATCTCCAAATTTTCAGTGAAAAAACAATATCTGCTAATTTGAAATCATGTGTTCAGTAATTAACTTCATATGGTTTCAACTGCCGTGAGGCATAGACGATTACCCTATCATTCTGCATTAGTACACAACCGAGACCTTGATTTGAAGCATCACTGTAAACCATGAACCCTCCAGTTCCCTGTGGTAGTGATAATATCGGGGCTGTCGTCAATCTCTTTTCGAGTTCATCAAAACTGATTTGGCACTTCTCATTCCATTAGAACCTTTGGGCTTTCTGCAACAATTGAGCAAGTGGTCGGGTGATTTTAGAAAACCCTTCCACGAACCGACGATAGTACCCAGCAAGTCTTAAGAAACTTTTGACTTCTTTCACATTCTTAGGAGACTCCCACTGTGTGATTGCCTCGACTTTCTGCGGATCTACTCACACTCCTTCTGCTGATACATAACCAAGGAACATTACTTTCTTCAAGCAAAATTTACATTTAGAAAGTTCGGCGTACAGCAGTTCGCTTCTCAAGAGGTTCAATACAGTTCGTAGGTGTAATATCCGTACCTTCCATTTTTAGAAATTTCTATTTGTTGGCACATATATATTTTAACAACTCACTTGTAACCATTTCGACGTTTTGAATCTATTTTGTTCTTGGTGTTTTTCCATCTGAACGAGTTTCGGATGTGTTTTCACGTAATTTTCTTTATGCTATGATTTTGTCGCATGTACGTTCGATTCTCGTAAAACTCGATCGATTTCATTATTTCTTTGTCCCCATGTGTCCATATGGTTGAGTTATTCATGTTGTCAGTTTTAGTTTCATAATCCAACGTTGTATCATGATTTCAAACTTTTCGGCTGTTTTGTAATTTCCTAAAGTTTGAGGGAAATTTACTTCCGTCGTCAAATTCTGAACCTTCGGGTAGTCGGAATTGAGTTTCCTTTTAGCGCTTAGATTCATCATTGGGAATACTTCGTATCCATATGTTCGGATTGTTAATAGGTTCGGGTTTCGGTATCGTTCGGGGTGGTTCAGACAACAGTCTTCCCAAACTGCTGTCCAGTAGCATTTTACGTCCGTAACACCCCAATGGTTACGGCCATAAGATGGTATTGTTACGGCCGTAATAGCTACTTGTTACGGCCGTAACAGCCCGGGCAGAGGACATAAGTCCTCATTCGTTCCTTTTCCTATTTTCGACGGGCGACGCAAGGGTTACTTCAAGGGGCGATTTCTACCACTTATAATCCGTGTGTTCATCATCATCCATCACCGTGGTATCGTGGTAGCATATTATCAACGAAATTACCCTACTACGTCCGAATTTAAGGTATTTTGGCTTAGAACCCTAACCTTGTCAATTTTGTGGATTTTTTCGGTTTTGCCTATTTAAAATCGAATTGTTCGTTTATGTTGTGATATTTCTTATTGATTATTGTTATTGGGTGATTACCAATCCGTTACCGTCGAGTTGAGTCCGTGAATTGTTGATTTGGGGAGGTTTTGTGAAAACCCTCGCCCGTATTAATCATACATGTATTGTTATGGTTAGTAATCGGGGTTGCGAGCGGATTCCATTCGGTTATTGGTGTCGTTTAGAACTGATTCGTGTTAACATATCATTTAGGAGCGTACATGTCCACTCCGTGCCATTCCTAGTCATCGTACATTTTCCGTCTCGTCAAAGATCTCTCGAAGGCAAGTACTTTACATTTGTATGCATATTCTAGTATTTGAATTATGGCTTCCCATGTATGCTGTGGTTGTGAATGCGTATGTTCACCCAGTGATGGTCTGATAGAGCCTGTGGGGATACGTAGTGCCGTGTGTATACATATTAGGAATTAGGGTTAACCACCCAAGGATGGTCCAACGGGGCCTCTGCGAGGTGCGGTGGGATGAGTCTCGTACCAGTGGTTAACCTTTGAAATGTTTTGTTGGAGAACTATGTTTTGGGCAGGTGCACAATAATATTTCGGAATATAGATGTTTTTCTAAAATGATTTTGGCGCATATTTCATCATATTAGAATGGTAGTTCAAATGGATTGTACCTACACTAGCTGTTGTCGCTAACCACTTAAATGGGAGAAATACTTTTGTATTTTAGGTATAGGTCTTGGAAGCGAACGAGCATGCGGGCAGTACGAGTATGATGGGCGAGGGTGATTCTGTTCAATGGTCGTTTGTTTGGCGTCTTGTCTTTTAATTTTATTAATTATGTCATTTATTTCAGTACTCGAGTACTTTCTTCTTTTGGACTTGTATTTGTTTGTGGACCCGGTTTGGGAAGGATTTTATTTGTTAATGTCGAGTTCCGTCTATTTGTTTTGAATGTCTTAAATTATGGAATCGTTTGTATGTTGATGATGTTTGTCATTGGTCGTGATGTCGAGCTTGTGCGTTAGCCTGGTGGATTCTAAAGGGTTGGGTTCACGGCGATGTGATATGCCCTGAACGCCTTGGGGGTGTTACAGATTATGGTATCGGAGCCTAAGGTTTTATGGATACATAGTCCGTCGGTTATTTGGGTCTAGTCGAGTGTCGTTTCCGAATAGTATCAGTACTACGCCATCATCTCAGTATGTCGGTGCTCATAAATTTTCCTAACTTGACTCGTTGCGTTATCCTGTGTTGTTTCTTTCTTAATATCGTGACGTGTTTTGTGTTTGAACCATACTCACTAGTTACTTCTTCAGAATGCCTGCTGGTAGAGGAAGCGGACGAGGTAGGAGACGTGGCGCAGCTGGTGGGGCGGCCATGTCCAATAGCTCTGAGGCTGGTTCGGCAACGCCATCTTTGTCGAACAGTGTTCAGTCTAGTGTCGAAGGCCAGCAAGATCAGTTTGCTAGCTTCGGTAATGCTAATGATAACATTGGGGTAGCTAACATTCTGTAGAAAGTAGCGAATCAGATGGCGCTACTAACTCAGGCTGTCCTGGTTAATCAGGCTAATGCACTATGGTTCCGCCTACTTGTTCTGGTACCGACAAGTTGCTTCAGTATGTGATCCGTATGCGTCCTCTGCAGTTCGATGGTACTTCTGACCCTTGTGGTTGAGAGAGTTGGATATTTGAGATGGAAAAAGTATTCGAGGCAGCAAACTGTTCCGAGCAGAGGAATGTACCAATTGTTCAGTACTTTCTCGCCAAGGAGGCGACAACGTGGTGGCAGGCAGTAAAACCGCGTGACCGGGCAGCTACGTGGGATGAGTTCCAGGAATTGATGGAGGCTGAGTATAGCCCGTGGCCAGTGAAAGAGGGAAGGATTTGAGCCTTCTTTGAGGCAAAACCCCAGAATGTTCCCATCAGCAGCTAAACTACGTGAGGAATCAGGTCTGGGATGAACAGGATAAGATCCGCCACTTCGACATACGGATGAAACCGAGGGTTCGCCACTATATGTCAGCCCTGGGTGTATAATTTTGAAATATATATATATATATATATATATATATATATTTATGAGTCACGAATGCCAGTGACTTCCAATAAATAAAGAAACATACAATTGCCTTCTGATAATAATTTAAAGAATAACAAGTACAATGCCCTCACTCTAATATCCTTCGAGTGGCATTCGATGGCATACTTCTAACAATCTCTCACTTGCACTCAATGCCATACACTGTGGTATCTAATACACATGTTCTCCATATGATGCTCCAAGATTATCTGAGAAAGTGGCTTGGTCAGTCGATCAGCGATGTCTACTGAGTCTACTCTATGCAGACCAATGTATCCTTTGCGAACAAATTCCCTCACGAGATGATACTTTCTCTCAATTTGTTTTGTACTGTTGTGAAACCTCAGCTCGTTAGCTTGCACACAGCTCCATCGGTGTGGCCCGAAAGTGGAACAGGTAGCTTAGCACATGGTATCACTTGAAGTTCACCCAGAAACTTCTTAATCCAAAACCCTTCCTTAAAAGCCTCCAAGGCCGCTTGATAATTAGCCTGACAGGTGGAATCAGCAGTCGTGCTTTGCTTGGCGCTTTGCCAAGATACTGCTCCTCCATTAAGAGTAAAAATGTATCCAGAAGTGGACAACGATTCATCTTTATATCTTTGGATGTCTGAATCAGTGAAGCTCATCGCATTCAGTTCTCCACCACCATACATAAGAACCAGATCCCTAGTCCTTCTTAAGTACTTGAGAAACATTCTTTACAGCGGGCTAATGTTACCTACCTGGGTTTGCCTAAAACCTACTTACCATGCTAACACCTTGCGCAATGTCAGCTCTCATACACAACATGGCATACATAAGGCTACCTATGGCCGTATCATATGGTATGTCTCTCATTTCTTTTCGTTGTTCCTCATTTTGAGGACACGTCTACGAGGTGAGTTTTATCCCATGTCTCATCGGTAGGAATCCTCTTTTAGAATCATCCATGTTAATATAGCCCTTGAGAAAGACCTATCATTCTCTTTGGTCTATCTCGGTAGAGCCGAATCCCAAGAATATAGGTAGCTTCTCCCAAGTCTTTCATGGAGAACCTACTCGAAAGTCAAGCTTTCACAGAGCTGAGCATGCCTACATCATTTCCTATTAGTAGAATGCCATCTACATATAGTAGTAAGAATACGATCTTGCTCCCACTAACCCTCTTGTATACACAAGGTTCCTCTTCATTCTGCATGAAGTTAAACTCTTTGACTGCCTCGTCAAAATGAAGGTTCCAACTACGTGAAGCCTTCTTCAGTCCATAAATAGATAGCTAAAGCTTGCACACTTTGTGAATATCGACCTCGGACACAAAGCCTTTAGATTGCTCCATATAGATCTCCTCCTTGAGGAATCTATTAAGGAAAGCCGTCTTTACATCCATCTGCCATATCTTATAATCGTGGTAGGTATCTATAGCAAGCATCATTCGAATAGACTTGATCATAGCTACGGGCGAGAAGGTATCGTGGTAATCGATCCCTTCATTTTGGGTATAACCCTTTGGCACAAGGCTAGACTTATAGGTGTCAACCTTTCCATCCCCATCCGTCTTTCTCTAGTAGATCCACTTATTCCCTATGGGCACTATGTCCTTGGGGCGGTCTACTAGAGTCCACACCTGATTGGCATGCATCGAGTCTATCTCAGCTTCCATAGCTTCCCTTTACTTCACGAAGTCTACCTCCACCATCACTTGGCCATAGGTCGCGGGGCCAGTCTCTTGGCTATCACCTGGAACCTCATGGAGACCAGTTCCTCCAAGTGCATAAAGCCATATATCTCTCTGGCAATTGAGACACCCTACTAGACTATGAGGTGGTTGTACTTGTGTTTCATAAGGTTCGGTTCCAACTTCTTGTACAGGTGTCTCCTGAGAAGTTTCATTATATTCCTACAAAGAAATACCTCTACCTGCTCCACCTTCCTGAATGAAATCATCTTCCAGGAAGTGTGCTTGCGAAGCAAAGATGATCTTTCGATCTTCGGGCATGTAGAATAGATAACCCATCACCCCAGATGGGAATCTCATGAAATGTCCCTTCACAGACTTTGCTTCTAACTTCACAACCTTAGTGTTCTTGACATAGGCGGGGCATCCCCAAATCCTAATATGATTAAGGCTTGGTTTCCTACCCTGCCACATCTCATGCAGAGTCTTAGGAATGGACTTGGAAGACATCTGTTCAAGATATAAGCAGCAGTAAAGAGCGCATAACCCCGCAGGTAAATAAGTAAGTCGGTGTAGCTAAGCATGGAACGAACCATGTCTAACAAGGTCTAGTTCCTTCTTCCCGGCACACCGTTTAACTGAGGAGTTCACGAAGGTCTAAGTTGTGACACTATTCCTTGGTCCTTTTGTAACTCGTCAAACTATGTACTCATATATTCTCCACCTCGGTCCGACCTAAGTTTAACAGTCATATTCTGAAAATCTCTTAAGTTGGAGAAGACAAAAACTCTTATCTTAAAGTTTGAGTTGGGGGTTGCTTTTTTGAACGAGGTTCTTGAAAGTAAATAGGTTTTAAATGCATCCACGGGTTCTTGATTGGAAGGTGATAGATAACTTGCGAGTTGTTGAGGCATCCACGAGTTTTCGATCAAGAGGTGCAATGCAGCCAAAAGGAGTTGGAACGGCCACGAGTTTCCACTGGTTGGAAGCTGTTGTAACTAGGGAATTTATTGTAACATTTATCACTGGTTGAAAGTTATAGTGAATTCATCTCCAACTGGTTTGGAGAGAAGTGGACTAGTATAATTTTACTCCACCTCTGAAACCACTATAAGTGCTTGTGTGATTTACTGTTTTAATCATCATATATTACTGATGAATACATATTTACTATTCCATTTAGCAGTCAATTGTCTTCCGCATAACTTAGTTTTATAGTTGACATAAGTCACCTGCAATCGACATAGTCACCTGCACTATTACCAGCTGTGCTTCCGCACTACTCATCTACAATTAAGGTTTGTTAGATGCATATTAAACAGCTGCGGAAACTCACCTGATTCAGGAAAAGAGTTTAATAAGTCAATTCACCCCACAGACATATTCTTGACGACTTGTGATCTACAAGTGGTATCAGAGAGGTTGGTTCAATTTTACAGAACCAGATTCATATACTTGAGTATATATTTTAATCTCTAATATTATAATGGAACACATGCAACACATGCACTCTAGATTACCTGTATTTTCTATGGATGAATATGACCTCTGGAAAATAAGCATGCTGGCTCATTTGTCATCCATTCATGATGACATGTGATGTGTAATTGAGGATGGACCATTCATATTTGAGAAGGATAACACACCAGAAGAAATTGCAGCTGGGAAGCCAGAGAAGATCCCCAAGAAGAGAACTGAAATGTCACTTGAAGAGAGGAAGCTGGCCAACCTTGACAACCAAGCTAGAGACATATTGTATCATACTATTGAAAAAGAAACCATGGTTAAGATCAAGAATTTCAAAAATGCCAATGAAATTTGGGACACATTAACTGTAATGTGTGAAGGAACCGAGCTGATCAAGGAGAACAAGCTGACAATAGCTGCCCAGAAGTTTGACAACTTCAAAATGAAAAGTGTAGAAACCATTGATCATGTGGATATAAGAATCACAGAGATCATAAATAAGATAAACTCCCTGGGAAAGACATATGGCAACAGGGTGATGACCCTGAAATTTCTAAGTTCTCTTACACCAGAATGGAGCATGAAGGTTATAGCCATGAGGAAATCCAAGGATCTTAACAAAATAAAGATCCAAGAAATATTCACAGACCTCAAGGCATTTGAATTCGAGCTACCCTGCTCATCATCTACTGAGCCAGCTGATAAAGGAATGGCTTTTGCAGCAGAATCACCTACAAAAAGCAATGCTGAAGTTAACCCTCCAAATCCCCTATACTTTGAGGAAGAGATGGCATTCATCATGAAAAGATTCAGCAACTTCAGTAAAAACTGCTCCAAGTACAATAAAATTACAAAGATAATACAAGGAGGAACAAAAATCTGGAAATTGGAAGATAGGATGTTACAACTGCCACAAGACAGGGAACATCCAATTTGACTATCCTGATCTTAAGAAGGATGATGACAAGAAGGAATCAGGCAAGAGGGATGACAAGAGAAAAGCCCTCATTGGTGAAGACCAAAGACAAGAGAGAGTGGAATCAAGTGGTGGATTCTTCTCTGATGATGATGATTATAACTGCCTAATGGACAACCTAGCTGATGAAGAGGTAACATCTAAACCTCCAATTTCAAATAATGTCAGCTCAGACATGCCTCAAGATATTGATCGGCATGAATCCATAAATCATCTCCTTAAAGACTTTGAAACATTAAAAACTGCACACTTGACTATGACAGTTGAGAAAACACAACTGCAAGATGAGAATAGGCAGTTGGAAAAGTACTTTGGACAAACTCAGCCAAGAGTGAGCAAAATTTAAAAACATCACAGCTGAGCTTGAAAAACAATCTGAAAATACTTTGAAAAACTAAGTTGAAAATACCACAGCTGAGGTTCATAAGCTCACTATTTTAAATAGTGAAAAGTTAACTGCACTTGCTCATATCAAAACTGAGCTTTCAAAATTGAAACAACTAAACAGTGCACAAGCTAAAGAGATAACATCTTTGAAAGCATCTATAACTCTTGATGGTTTGTGTATAAACCAGAGGCCACTGTATTTAAAATCAGTCCTTGGATATGACCAAACACTCCCTCTAGTTCAAAAACTACTTTTATCAAGCGAGAAACTTATGTTCAGACTGCTGAGCCTATAAATAAACCTGTATTTCAAAAAAAGGCAACAACCAAGTCAAAGGTTTAGGCTGCAACCAAGGTTTACAAGGTAGTCACCTAGACAGGAGACTAGGCAATGGCCATGGCAGAAGCAACGGTCAAAACATTGCTCTTCATATTACCAAAGACTCCCTAAAACAGATTTCAAAATGGGAGAGGTAAATGGAAACCTCAGGGTTATCCAAAGTTTCAACATGAACAGGCGTGGAGACCCCAAAACTTTAATAAATGGTCTCAGCCAAGATTTAAAAATGGCCCACAACAAATCATTTTCAGGCATATCCAATATACAAACTAAATCAAAGATATTGACCTAGGCAATATGCACCTGATAGGGGTAACCAATATAATTTTCAAAACACGAGGAGAAATCAATTCTCTAGGAAGCCCACTAACCCCAAAGGACCCACTCAGATTTGGGTACCTAAATCTCTTCTTTACTGATTGCAAAAAAGATGGGAGGACTACTACCACATCTCCTCAAGTTCAACAGTAGGAGGTGAAGAATGGTTTGTAGACTCTGGATGCTCAAGGCACATGACAGGGAACAAGAAGATTCTGTCAGAATATGTCAAAGAAAGAAGTCCATATGTGACATTTGTAGATAGCTCAAGTGGACAAATCAATGACATGGAAAGCTGCAAAGAGGGAACATAATCATTACAAAAGTGCAGTATGTCAAATGGCTCAAATACAATATCCTGAGCATAAGTCAATTTTGTGATGAGAACCTGGTAGTCTTCACAAGATGGAAATTTATGGTGATTGATCTACTCACTGGAGAAGTGAAACTACAAGGATTCAGAATAAGAGATGTCTACCTGATAGACTGGAAAACAGGAGCACCAAATACCTTGTTTCTTATCAAAGACAGTTGTTGGGAATGGATGGCTTTGGCACAAGAGATTATGTCATCTGAACTTCAAAGCCATCGACAAGATAAGTTCTCGAAAGCTGGTCAGATGACTTCCAACAGAAGTATTCAAGAAAGAGACTCTTTGTGATTTATTTGGCCCCATCAAGTCAAGGATATTGAGTGGAAGGAAGCATACCTTAGTAGTATTGGATGACTACTCCAGATATACAACGGTTGTCTTTCTCTATAAAAAGAGTGAAACATTAACCAAGCTACCTGAGCTGATGAGGAAGATTCAAAATGAGAAATCCCTCTCCATCATCAAGATCAGATCAGACAGAGGTGGAGAATTTCTCAACAAGACAATCACTGAATACAGTAATCAGAATGAAATCCGACACGAACTATCAGCCTCAAGAACACCATAACAAAATAGTGTAGCTGAAAGAAGGAACAACCACGAAGGAAGCAAATGTGTCAATGATTGATGAAACCACGCCAAAAGGTTCGGGCTGAAGTCACAAGATAGCATGCCATACTCAAAATAGGAGTATGATAGTAGGGAGACACAACAAAACTCCCTATGAGGTTTGGAATGGTAGAACACCAACTGTTGCATATTTTCATATATTTGGTTGTAAGTGTTTCATTCAAAACAATGGTAAAACCCAACTCAATGCCTTTGATGCTAAAACTGATGATGGTCTCTTTATGGGATACTCACAATAAGCAAGGCATACAGGGTTTTTGACAAAAGAACTTTAATTGTGGAAGAAACACCTCATGTTGTTTTTGATGAATCTACTGTTGAGTATATAAAACAGGTGGAATTAATTGAGAAAATATCAAATCTGCCACCCTCGAAGAAGTCATCAATAATGACATAGGAATGATGGACTCAGCTGAAGAATCAACTGCAGATCAGTAGGCTCTCCAACAATAGATGATCCAACTGCAGCTGATGAAGAGCCAACTGCAGATCAGACAGGATCCTCACATCCAGATGACAAAAACGTAGCCAATCTAGTTGAAGTTCAAGAAGGCCAAAACCAAGCTGATGTAGACGAAGCTCCTCCAAGCTTAGATAATATATTTATTAAAGAAATTAAAAAATGAGTAATATAAAATATATGATATTATATATTATATTATTTATTTATATCAACTAGGAAAAATAAATATAATATTATATATTATATTTATAAGAGGATGATATGATAAGTAATATATATAATATGAGATATTATATGTATTGTATTATTTAATAAGTAGGGGCAACTAAGTAAATACTAGAGTTTGACCCTAGGGTTTACTTAGTATAAATATAGGGTCAAGGACAAGGAGTTGTTATAAGAAAATTACACAACCCTAATTTGCAAGAGCAAAAAATTGGCCCCCTTCCTCAACCTTCGGCCGAATTGGTTTTCATACCGAAAGTTCGTTTCGTCATCTTCGTCCTCTTCCTTTAGTTGATTTTGATCAACAGTATAAATCCTTCTATCAAGAAATTAATTGTTGTACTATTTATCAATATTATTCGTAAGGATCTAGCAATCCAGCTTGTACCAGTTGTTCGTGTGTGGATCACCGAAAGAGGAAGAGGATTTATCAGCTTCTAGTCCGGGTTCAGGTCTGTTCTTCGAATTAAGGTAATTCGACGAACTATTAATAAATTAATTAAACTACTGCATGTAGATCCTACTCTGGGTTTTTTGTTAATTTATTCCACTACGTTTTTTCTCATATTTATTGTATTAGATACACGAAAAACCCAACAGTCTTGCTATTGGTGCATATGTTTCATCAAATTTATTCCATCGCATTGTGCATATCCTTTTGCAACCAATATGGCTTTATTCCTAACAACATCTCCATCTTCATCACATTTGTTTTTGTACACCCATTTGGTGCCTATTACTTTCTTGTGATCTGGTCTATCTGTTAGTTTCCAGACATTATTTCTCTCCATTTAGTTTAGCTCTTCTTGCTTTGCAGTGACCCATGTGCAGTCTTCCAGTACCTGTTCAGTTGTTTTGGGTTCCATTTGAGACTTGAAACATGAAAACATTGCCATTATCTAGTCTGTTAGAATGTAACACCCCCAAGATATTCAGGGCATGTCACAGCGCCTTGAATCCCATCTGGAACTCACAAGGCTAATTTTGTACTTTATCCATAACAGAACACATCAAAACCATCCATCATTTATCGGATTAACCGATGAAATTCCCACGGCAAGATTTAAACCACAAAAAGAAGAACAACAATTTAATGTAACCAGCAACAGAGAAACAATTGTCCTATAGTACTCGAGTACCATCTAACAATTTGTGACAAATAAAATAAAATCCCAATAACCGATCTCAAAATGATTAAACACGACAACCACATCACAGTATCATGCCTGGCCTTCATCCTCGTACTTCCCTGGCAGTATTCTGATCACATAATAGTGCCATTTGGTTAGCCACTTGCTGTAGTATAGTGGCCACACCCGCACCCACATTATTCCTTGCGGAATCTCCCAGACTACCAACTGGTCCTGCTGACCATCGGTGCTAGGATGGACTGAATTCGACAAAGTAGGAGTAGTCGATCCAGCATCCAAATCGAGAGACATGTCCACCTCACTGGCTGCTCCACGTCCTCGACCGCGTCCGCGTCCTCTACCAGCTGACATTCTAAAGGATAGAAAAAAGAGGAAGACGTAAGTACAGTTCAGAATATAACCATCATGGTGACCAGTTCCCCACATTACGAAATCCAAAGACAAAATGGTAAAGACGATAAAAAAGGTGAGAGATCTTACAAGTACCAGTCGTACTAAGATGATGGCAGTGCGATGATACTGTGTTTACAACAACATGACTAGACCCAAAAGATCAACAACCTAGGTATCCATAAACCTAGGCTCTGATACCATATTCTGTAACACCCCCAAGATATTCAGGGCATGTAACATCGCCGTGAATCCCATATGGAACTCACAAGTTTAATTTTGTACTTCATCCATAACAGAACACATCAAAACCATCCATCATTTATCGGATTAACCGATGAAATTCCCACGACAACATTTAAACCACAAAAAGAAAAACAATAATTTAATGTAACCGACAACAGAGAAACAACTATCCTATAGTACTCGAGTATCATCTAACAATTTGTGTAAAAACAAAATCCCAATAACCGATCTCAAAATGATTAAACACGACGACCACATCACAGTATCATGCC
The DNA here is from genome assembly GCA_033398695.1 of Orobanche coerulescens. Classification (NCBI taxonomy): domain Eukaryota; kingdom Viridiplantae; phylum Streptophyta; class Magnoliopsida; order Lamiales; family Orobanchaceae; genus Orobanche; species Orobanche coerulescens. The sequence continues at coordinate 110,887,976 of CM065811.1, read as the reverse complement.
TGGCCTTTGTAATATCTGGATTAATTATTGAGTATTTCATTTGTAATTGAACCCTGTATTATTCGGATTTGTGATATCGATAATCAAAGTATGATATTTCTCATATTCAAATCCATGTGCATGATAATATCAACATATAAATTTTCACATGCATTTACGTGATAACGTACGCTAAGAAGGAAGCTTAACATACGTTATCTGCCAAAGTTAGCGTACGCTATGAATGAAGCATAGCGTACGTAAGGCATCCAATAATTAAGATGTGCGGCTAGCACATGCGCCAGCTGGACGATGGGTCTGGATAAGATTCTGCGGATGAACCTGAAGAGTTTTGAAGTCAACATGTGTTAACGTACGGTAAGATATGTGTCTAACGTATGCTAATGGGTGTTGCTTACGTATGTAACCTGATGGTGTAGCGTACGTAATCGAGTATAGAATGAGAATAGTTAACTATCATTGAACGATAGCGTACACTAAGTATACTGGGTAGCGTACGCTAAGCGACCAACGTACCTTATGCATGAAGGCTAACATACGTTAAGGTCAGAAAGTTAAAAATGGGACATAACCCCATTTCATTTCATTTCGTTCCTTTACCTTAGCCTTCAACATACTACATCCCCAGAGAGTTCCCAGCCACCTTAAACACCTTTAGATCACTTAATACTTGGTCATTGAAGATTGGAGATTACTATACTTGATCATTGAAGTAGAGATACACCTTGGATTGGCACACAAGCAACCGGAGTTGGATTCTACCTATTGTCTTGGTGTTTTCTTCATCTTAAGGTATGTTAATGCTATCTCTAACCTTGGATTCGTATCCTTAAGAATATTATGATCATGCTATCAAGATATTAAGTTCCATGGATGATTTATTCAACCAACATCATGTCTAGGAGTTTGAGATGATTATGCTTTAAGTACCTCAGTTAAGAGCATCATAATTTGAATCTTGTTACGATGAACAAATAAAGGAAGTTTTCTGAGATTCATAATCCAAATTTGGAAGGTGTCTTCATAGGAATCACGGACTTGGTATTAACATCATTTTGTTAGAAGAACCTAGGAGGTTGATCATGGAAGGATTTATTGTATCTTGTAAAGGTGGATTGTTAAACAATCTTTAAGATGATAGTTTGAATGATATAAGATATTGATATCAACCACATGCCTTCTAAATTATGCATGAGAATTGTAGTCGAGATTGAATATAGTGTTGTGATGATATACGCATCCTTGAATTCGAAGATGTTTTAATCCATAAGAGCATTCATAATTGTATGAGCTTGAAGTATGAGGATAACGTAAGCTAATCACTGAGAATTTCGTACGCTTCATCACAAATCGAGACAGTCATCTGCTCAGTAAGAAATTGTCATATGTGTATTTAGTGTACGCTAGGCTCTGTAACTTACGTACGCTAACGGGCAGGATTAACATACGCTACGTTTGGTACGTAACGTACGTTATATCATCAGATGAGTTAGTTAACTGATCAGAGAAGATACTGTCAATGCATGATTAGCATACGCAGACTTCATAGTTTACGTACGGTAACGAACAGGCTTAACGTATGCTACGTTGGATACGTAACGTATGTTACGCAGGCCAGGCAGGATGCATTTGTGAACTTTCAGCCGTAGTTTGGATTGTTAGATGTTTGTACGTTAGTTATTCAACGGGTGATGGACTCTATATTATTTCTTTTGTTTAAAGGTTCGAGTTTTGCAATGTGATTAATCGAAGGGGCGAACTTCGAGTGTTTTGATATTCATGGAAGTGTTATTATTATCATCAAATCGAGGCAAGTACTTTAAATGTTTTATGTATTGATGTCATACATATTATTGTGCATATATGTCGTTGTTGTATGTACACCTCGTGTTGGTCCGACGGGATCATCGGGGGATCTATGCTAGCGTGCGCTGGATCATCGGACTGGTTCTTCCACCACGAGTTGGTCTGATGGGATCATCGGGGGATCTAGGCAGTGAACGCTGGATCATCGGAATTACCATGTATATGTTGTTATATCATGTTGTGATTATCATTCGTGTATGTTATTTATGAGTTTCTCGTAGGAGGAGACTCGTTGATATTTTGTCATTTATGTTATTATTATTCTTCGTGAGATGCTGAATACTATGTTGTGATACTTGTACTAGCATCATTGTGTTAACCCCTTCGGGAGTGAACATTTGTTTATGTTCAGGATCTAGGAGAGCAGGGAAACAACCATTGGAGCTGCATGACGATGAGGGTGCAGAGTGATGTTCCAGCCGGGTTCAATTATCTGTTGTTTGTGTTGTTTTTAATAAGTACTCGAGTACGTCGTCGTTTGTGTTATTAGATTTGGTGATGTATTAATATTCTTCATTTGGATGTTTGTATTTTCGGTATTGGTCCAGAACTGTTGTATTTTATTTCATTTACTTTCATATGTTGGTATCTGTCATTTATTTCATTTCTTCAGCTTTGTAAATTCTTATGTAAAGGATTTACGACACTGTAATATTCCTGAATATATCGGGGGTGTTACGGCCTTCATCCTCGTACTGCCCCGGCACTCATCCGATCGCATTCTTTGCACCTGAAATACATGAAATGTATTTCCCCCAAATAGGGTTAGCCGCGGAATAGCTACTACAAGTAACACAGATGAATTATTACATCTTACAATATCAAAGCACATGCATCAATGGTTTTCGAAAACAAGTCAGATAATGATTTCAAAAATGCAAAATCTACAAAGCATCACAAAAATACAGTTCCTCCCGATTAACCATGGATCCGACCATGCGTGAATCCCTCTGAGGCCCCGATAAACACTCCTGGAGTGGTTAACCCAAAAGTTCATGGACCCAACCATGCGTGGATCCCTCCGAGTCCCCGTCAAACCCTCCCGGAGTAAACATTAACACTCAAACACTCAAATACACCACTTTGCACATTTAAAATAGTAAGTTCGTAAGAATTACTTGCCTTTGAGATGTGGCGGACATAAATGAGATGTTAAACGATCACCGTTGGAACCTAAACAATTCGTAAAACGACTATCAACAATAGTACGATTAGAGACTAAAAGGAAATACGTCCGAAAACCCCGCCTACGACACAAATAATCCAACAATATATTCAACGAGGGCGAATCGCAACCAAAACCCTCTCGGTTCTCAACAATTCCAAGTATATTCCAAGTATAATCCCAAAGCCTGATGGACTGACTACCAAAAATGCGAGACGAAACGACCATCCTGATCAGATACGATAGTCCTAGGTGTACCGTTTAGCCGTACTATCTCCACTATGAATACCCGTGCCAACCTCTCCGGTCCCCAAGTATCCTTAATACCAGGAAAATGGGCTGATTTAGTCAATCGGTTGATAATCACCTAAATCATATTCATTCGGTCTTCGTCCTCGACATCCCGGTGATAAAATCCATGGAAATGTCTTCCCACTTTCACTCGCGAATAGGAAGTGGCTTCAACAGCCCGGCTGGCCTATGATGCTTAGTCTTGACTTGATGGAACATCAAACACATTGCTACAAACTCCGTGACATCCTTTCTTATATTATTCCATCAAAAATTATTTTTAAGGTCTTTATACATCTTACTCGTTCCGGGGTGGATAGAGTAAGGAGTAGCATGAGTTTCTCGAAGTATTTTCTGTCTCAAGTGTAAATCATTCGGAACGCAGAGCCTCCCTTGAAACCTCAAACTGCCGTTCTTATGAAACATAAAGCCGGGGGCTTTCCCTTTTTCTGCATTCACCTTCAGCTGACTGATCATCGGGTCATTTATTTGCTCCCCTTTGATATCATCAACCAAAGACGAAGTAATCTCAAGGGCACACAACTGACCCTGCACCTGCTGAATCTATACTTCGACTCCCTGTTCAATAAGCTCCTATCGAATTCTCGCTTGTAGTGTGAGAACCTCAAGCATCTGGAGTGATACAGATTTCCGACTCAATGCGTCTGCCATAACATTGTCTTTTCCCGGATGATAAAGGATCTCCAAGTCGTAGCCCTTTATTAGTTCTAACTAACGACACTGTCTCATGTTCAGTTCCTTCTGGCTGAAAATGTATTTCAAGATCTTATGATCAGTATAAATTTGGCACGGAGAACCGTATAGATAGTGGCGCCATATCTTCAGTGCAAACACCACTGCAACCAACTTCAAGTCGTGAGTAGGGTAATTCATTCCGTACGGTTTCAACTGCCGCGATGCAAAAGCTATAGTCCTATCTTGATGTATGAGAACACACCCGAGTCCCTAGCCTGAAGCATCACTATAAACCAAAAACCCACCATTCCCTTGAGGCAAGGCGAACACTGGTGCCGTAGTCAAACACCTTTTCAGTTCCTCGAAACTCTATTGCCTCTCGTCATTCTATTCGAACTTCTCGGACTTCTGGAGTAACTGAGTAAGCGGTCAAGCAAGTTTAGATAACCCCTCGACGAATCATCTATAATACCCAGCAAGTCCCAAAAAGCTACGAACCTCCTTCACGTTCTTAGGCGGTGCCCAATCTAACATTGTCTCAATTTTCTGGGGATCTACACAGACCCCTTCGGCTGAAACCACATGCCCGATAAACATAACTTCCTTCAGCCAAAACTCACACTTCGAGAACTTCGCATAGAGACGTTGAGCTGTCAAAATCTCCAACACTAGTCGCAAATGCTGAGCGTGTTCCTCGTCATCATGAGAATAGACTAGGATATCGTCTATAAAAATGACTACACACTTATCGAGCTGCTCGATGAATATCCTATTCATCAGTTGCATAAATACTACTGGCACATTAGTTAGCCCGAATGGCATAACCACAAACTCGTAATGCCCGTACCTCGTACGAAAAGTGGTCTTAGGGATATCGGACTCCCTCACTTGAAGCTGGTAATACCCAGATCTCAAATCGATCTTCGAAAATACCATAGCTCCCTTTTACTGATCAAATAAATCATCTATACGAGGCAAAGTATATTTATTTTTAATGATCACTTTGTTCAGTACCCGGTAATCGATACATAAACGTAGTGAACCATCTTTCTTTCTCACAAACAAGACCAACTCACCCCAAGGCGAGGCGCTAGGTCATCCCTTCTCTAACAATTCCCCTAACTGACTCTTCAGTTCCTGCATCTCTGAAGGTGCCATATGGTACGGTGACTTAGAGATTGAGGCTGCACTCGGTTCTAAATCAACCGTGAACTCGATCTCCTCCTCCGGTGGTAGTCCTGGCAAGTCATCCAGAAAAACATTTGGAAACTCGCTTACCACTGGAATGGAAGAAATTTCAATCATCTCATTCTCTACTCTCGTAGCATAACACCAATATCCCATACAACCATCCCTAATGAGTTTCGCCGCCTTCATAGAACTGATTAATAGTTTATGACCCTTCCTCCGGTGTCCCACAAATTAGTGCTCGGTACCATCCTCGGCCAACATCGATATACTCCTCGTGCGATAATTCATTACCGTGCCATGTCTATCAAGCTAGTCGTCCCCGAGGATCAAATCCTCATCGACAATACCAACAACTATTAAGTTCGAAGGCCACACTCTATCTACGATCATCACTGGACAATCTCTAACCTCTCTACCCCCCACAATTTTATCCCCACTAGTCAATTTAACCACAAATGGAGCAAACAGACATACAATATTCAATCGACGCACACAATCCAAAGAGATGAATGAATGAGAAGCACCAGAATCAAAAAGCACTCTAACTGGATGAGAGAGAACATGAACCGTACCTGTAGCCACAGTAGTCTCTGGATCGTCCACTTTCCTCATCTCATAAACATGTGGCTGGACTGAACCAGCACTGGAGGCTCCCCCTCTAATGGACTGACCCCGTCCTCATCCCCGACCGAATCCCTGAGATGGCTGACCGGCTGACGACTTCTGATTAACACTTGGTTCTCCAGGATTAAGAACAGATGCCGGAACTCCAAGAGTCTTCTCTGCCTCGGTATAATATGCAGCTCTGTGGCCCGTCTGGCTGCAACTATAGCACTTCAGGTGAGGCAGGTCACAATGACGACTGATATGGCCCTGCTGGACACAGTTAAAACATGTCACACCCTGGCTGGATACACTAGGACCAGTTCTGAATTTTCGGTTGCCTCCAGATGCACGGTGAGACTTCCCGGATGGGTAGTTTGCCGACTGATATTTCTACTAGTTGATGTTCTTACCACCTAAAAGATTTCCTGAGGTCTTCTGCTTCTTACCCTCACTAGCCGTTTTCATATCCGCGAAGGACATATCATAGGCCAATGCATTGCCCCGATACTCCTTCAGTGTAGTACAAGCGAACCCAGCCATGTAATGTCGAATTTTGGGCTTCATATGCATATCAAAATGTCGGATCTTATCTCTCTCGTCCCTCACTTGCCCCTTGACATTATTCAGTTGTTGGTTATATTCGATGATCACCTCAGATACTGGGATGTCCTGGGGTTTAGCCTTATAAAAAGCTTAGATTCTGGCCTCTTAAACTGGCCACGGGCAATACTCAGCCTCCATTAGTTCTTTAAACTCGTCCCATGAAACCTCACGGTCTATCGGATACGTAGCACCAATGAACTGAGGAGGGCGCATATGGATCACATAATGTAGCCATCTCTCTTCCCCAGCATTCTCCACAGGAGTGGATTATTGAGATGAACTGTTTGGGTCAGGAGTGCCATTTGGTTAGCCACTTGCTGTTGTATAGTGGCCACACCAACACCCGCATTATTCCCTGCGGAATCTCCCAGACTGGCCTACTGGTCCTGCTAACCATTGGTGCTAGGATGGACTGAATTCAACAAAGTAGGAGTAGTCGATCCAACATCCGAACCGATAGACATAGTCATCCCACCGGCTGCGCCACGTCCTCGTTCGCTTCCGCAACCGCGTCCGCCTCCTCTACCGGCTGACATTCTAAAGGATAGAAAAAAGAGGAAGACGTAAATACAGTTCAGAAAATAACAGTCATGGTGACCTGTTCCCCACATTACGAAATCGAAAGACAAAATGGTAAAGACGATAAAAAAGGTGAGAGATCTTAGGAGTACTGGTCGTACTAAGATGATGGCAGCACGATGATACTGTGTTTACAACAACATGACTAGACCCAAAAGACCAAAAACCTAGGTATCCATAAACCTAGGCTTTGATACCATATTCTGTAACACCCCCAAGATATTCAGGGCATGTCACATCTCCGTGAATCCCATCTGGAACTCACAAGGCTAATTTTGTACTTCATATATAATAGAACACATCAAAACCATCCATCATTTATCGAATTAACCGATAATATTCCCACGACAACATTTAAACCACAAAAAGATAAACAACAATTTAATGTAACTGCCAACAGAGAAACAACTGTCCTATAGTACTGGAGTACCATCTATCAATTTGTGACAAATAAAAACAAAATCCCAATAACCGATCTTAAAATGATTAAACACGACGACTACATCACAGTATCATGCCAGGATTTCATCCTCATACTGCCCCGACAGTCTTCCGATCGCATTCTTCGCACCTGAAATACATGAAACGTATTTCCCTCAAATGAGGTTAGCCGTGGAATAGCTACTACAAGTAACGCAAACGAATTCTTACATCTTACAATATCAAAGCACATGGATCAAATCTTTTCGAAAACAAGTCAGATAATGATTCCAGAAATGCAAAATCTACAAAGCATCACAAAAATACAGTTCCTCCCGATTGACCGTGGACCCGACCATGCGCGAATCCCTCTAAGGCCCCGATAGACCCTCCCGGAGTGGTTAACCCAAAAGTTCATGGACCCAACCATGGGTGAATCCATATGAGGCCCTGTCGGACCCTCCCAAAGAGAACACAAACACTCAAACACTCAAATACACCATACATTTAAAATAATAAGTTCGTAAGAATTACTTGCCTTTGAGACATGGCGTATTGAAATGAGACGGTAAACGATCACCGTTGGAAGAATTTGGAAACTTTGAACCTAAGCGATTTGTAAAACGACTATCAACAATAGTACGATTAGAGATTAAAAGGAAATACGCCCGAAAACCCCACCTACGACACAAATAATCCAACATCATATTCAACGAGGGTGGATCGCAACCAAAACCTTCTCGGTTCTCAACAATTCCAAGTATATATCGATAATCTCGTAGGAAAACATGTATCGGGAGTAGATGATTCATACTTAACACAATTGATTATTAGTTACGACTAAATTGGAGAATTTACGTAGAAAACCCCAAATACCAAAAAATCTAGGGTTCTAGATAATTACCTCGATTCAAAGGTGAAAGAGACAGATTGGTGTTGTTAATCTATACTCAAACTCCATAGGGGTTAACGTACATAAGCTTCATAACGTACGGCTTTTACGCTTGAGGGTAGGTCAAAAACTTTTGAGTGTAGGCCTTTCGTGAAAGGATCAGCAAGATTATCTTCTGATGCAACCCTGGCTGCAATGACGTCTCCATTATTTACGAAGTCTCGTATGATGTGGTACTTGCGGTTTATATGTTTATTTGCCTTGTGGTGTCATGGTTCCCTCAAATTTGCAACTGCACCAGTATTATCACAATAAAGTGTAATACCCATTGGTAAATCGGGAATCACATCTAAGTCCTGTAGGAAGTACTTGAGCCATACCGCCTCTTTGACTGCCACATATTCGTCTTTCATGGTAGGGCCTGAGATGCATTTATGCTTCACACGCTCCAACTAATGGCTCCACCTCCCAGAGTAAACATATAACCTGAAGTAGACTTGGACTTTTCTTTGTCTGATGAAAAATCCGAGTCAGTGTAACCCATTAGACATAGGTCATCTTATTGATATACTAGCATATACTCCCTAGTCCTGGGCCTGGGTTCAACTGATATCTAGCAGCCATGCCTACAGCATGAAAGATATCTAGTCTAGTGCAAAGCATAGCATACATGATGCTTCCCACAGATGACGCATAAGGGATCAACTTCATGTCATCTATCTCCTTTTGTGTCTTAGGATACATATCCTTAGATAGTTGAATTCCATGTCTGTAAGGTAGAAAACCTTTCTTGGGACTCTCCATGCTAAACCGCTTTAGCACTGTATCGATATAGGATGCCTGAGATAAGCACGACATCCTTTTCTTCCGATCACGAAGGATCCTGATCCCCAGGATTTGCCCTAGTTCTCAACCATATCGAACTGCTAAGACAGCCATACCCGTACGTCTGGTAACTCATTCACGTTTTTTCCAATCAGAAGGATATCATATACGTACAGTACAAGACACACCAGCACATTTCTATCATTTTTATTCACACGCAACTCTCACACGGGGATTAGACAAATCACATATAACTGGAAAACCTCGTCAAATCGAGTGTTCTAAGATCTAGATGCTTGCTTAAGTCCACAAATGAATCTCTTAAGCTTGCACACTAAGTGCTCTTCTCCTTCAACAATGAATCCCTCTGGTTGGCGCATGTAGATTTCCTTGCCTAGACTTCCATTCAAGAATGCAGTCTTGACATCCATTTGCCAAATCTCAAGATCCAAATGCACAGCTATACCTAAAAGAATCCGTATTGACTTAAGCATGGCTACCGGCGAAAAGGTTTCATCATAATCCATACCCTCTTTCTGAGTGTAACCTTTAGCTACAAGCCTCGCTTTGAAGGATTCAACCTTACCGTCACCTCCTTTCTTTCGCTTGTAGACCCACTTACACCTAATGGCTTGTACCTACATAGTTCTACTAGCTCCCACACTTGATTGGAATCCATAGATCCCGTTTCTGATTCCATTGCTACTTGCCAGGAGTCAGCATATTTAACTTGGATTGCCTCCTTCTAAGTCCAGGGATCTGATTCATCTTTGCTTGGGATTGAGTTTGAAGACTGTCCCACGCCTATGAATCATTCCGGTTGACGAAAAACCCTCCCACTACGATGAGGCAAATCTTGAATTGGTGTAAAAGTCTCAAAAAATCGATATGTGGTGCAATGTTAGTTGGCGCTTGTACGATCAGTATAGATGGAGTATCTCCCCTCAAGTCTTCCAGAATTATTTCACTCGTGGGCTTGTGACTAATCATATAATCCTCTTTCAGGAATCGGGCATTGGTGCTAACAATGACCTTCTGATCCTGGGGACTATAGAACAAGCCACCCTTCATTCCCTTAGGGTATCCTACAAATACTCGTACCTCTATATTAGATGGAAACTTATCAGCTTCCTTATTCAGCACATATGGTGGAGCACACCAAGTCCAAACATGTCCTAGACTGGGCTTTCGCCCACTCCACAGTTCTGTGGGTGTTTTTAGAACTGGTTTCGAAGGCACCAAGTTTAGAATGTACGCCGCTGTTTCCAAGGAATATCCCAGAACGAAATAGGTAATCTGAATAACTCATCATTGATCTAAACATTTCTAAAAGAGTTTTGTTCCTTCTCTCAGCAACACCATTTTGTTGTGGAGTTCCCGACGCAGTGAGCTGGGATGAAATCCCCTCATTTGCCAAGAAATCCAAAAACTGTCCACTAAGGTATTCGCCACCATGATCAAATCATAGTGACTTGATACTCTTACCATGACGCTTCTCCGTTTCAGCCTTGAAATCTCTGAACTTGTCAAAGTCTTCAGACTTACGTTGCATCAAATAGATGTATCCATATATCGAATAATCATCTATAAACGTGATAAAGTATTGAAACCACCCCTAGCCTGGATGTTCATTGGACCACATACATCCGCATGAACAAATTCTAACACATTATGAACATGATTTCCCTTAGTTTTAAAAACCCATTTGGTCATTTTACCTTTCAAACATGATCCACAAATTGGAAATGACTCAACTTAGAGGTCATACAATGGGCCATCATCCACCAATCTTTGAATTCTTCTAAGGTTTACATGACCTAACTGTAGATGCCACAAATATGTTTGGTTTACGCTTGAAGTTTCTTTTGTCTTTTTAGGTTTAGATAAAGAGTTAAGCGATTTATGTTTATACATGGGAGTTTGGGCAGTATTAATGATATCCCCATTCATCTGCACCTCTTATCCGTAGTCAAGTCCATAAGTATAGATACCTTTGCGAATATATTCACCATTGATAATAACATCACCATCAAAAGAAACTGAATAACCATCACAACTCAATTTAGAAACCGAAATTAAATTCATCCTAAAATCCAGTACCAATAATACATTATTAAGGACTAATATTTTATCATTAATCTTCAATTGCATGACTCCCACATCGACAATTATAAGCCTGGAAATATCGCCTAGTTGATGGTGATCTCACCTGCACTAAGCTGCTTGGTTACCTAAAACCATGCGATTCAAAGCAAACATGATCAGTAGAGCTTGAATCTACTATCCACGAAGTGGTAGAACAAGCTGCCAAATATGTTTTGACTACTAGTTCACAAGACATACCTTTCTTAAGAGCAAGACAGTCCGCTTTGAAATGTCCTTTCTGACCGCACATGTAGCACTTTCCATTTGGCTTTTTGTTCGCCTCAGGATGAGTAGCCTTGCTTTTCACTTTGTGAGTTGCCACTTGCTTCTGACCCACTTGTTTCTTCTTCTTCTTCATCCACTTGAGTTTAGAATTCGAAACACCAGTTGCCGCAAGAACTTGATACCCTTGCCTGAAGAGTCCTTCCGCAGCTTGAAGCTCTTTCAGCAATTCCGCCAAGGTATACTCCATATGATTCATATTGTAGTTTAAGCGGAACTGCTCAAAGCTCCTAGGTAAGCTGCCTAGGATGATATTGACTTGTGTTTCCGAATCGATAGTAGTGTTAGGGTTGTATACTGCAAAGCATACTGTATGCTTGTATTACCTTATTTCCCTGTAACTACCTATGAGAATATTAATTACATTTAGTCACATGTTTTGCATATTTATTCACGTTGTGGTTATGCAAATGAAATGTCTAATTATTTTATATTATAGATAATGTGCTGTGTTAGTGTCACACAGAAGATCACATTATCGGTGCCTTATAAAATAATACAATAGTTCACAATCAATATAATTGTTGGACAAAATATATGAAAGATTGTAGTGTATGCTTGAGATTAGTTGGTCTTGAATATTAACATACGTTAGCATATTTGCATATGTTGAACTGGATCGAAGTGAGATAGTTTTTTCTGTACTGAATGTAAGAAGAATGTAATCTTAGATAATTATTATTTCTTAATTCTAAGTATATAATATTTAATTATGTATTTATAGTAGTTATCGCTTTGATTTACCATGGGTGAGAGTCATAATGATTGACTCAATAAGCTTCGTATCTTGGGTAATAATATTATTTATATGACAATTAATATTATAACTAGAAATCATGTCCCGACCCGTCGGGCTGATCATGTCCGTTGAGGCACTCGAAAGGGTTATTATATTAAACCCTGCAGGTGGAATTAATTCTCCGATATAATAATAAAATTTGAGTGGTTATACACTTGTAAAATAGTTTAATTAATTAAACTGGTCAGTAGCTTAAATTAATTAATAGACATGTGATATCTTAAATATGTGAAATAATTAATTTAAAGAGGAGCCAAATTTCGTAATTTGGGATTTGGGTAGGAAGTGCAATATTAACTCTTTAGTGTACTGAGTTGATATTTAATAGACTCTATATATTAGGAAAGGCCTAATATGAGAATTTGAGGTCTATTAGGGGTCTTTTCCCTAGAGTAGTCCAAGAGCCTATAAATAAGGCTACAAGGGAGAGGGTTTCGGCCGAACTACACCTTACATACACAAGGAATTTCAACTTTTCTTCTTAGTGTTTAATTGTGGATCTTGACTTGTGTCTTTAATTCCACAATTGTAACACTTTAATTCTTACTACATATCGGATTTACTTGAAGAAAAGAAAATCCAGAGTTGTGAGAGATAAGGTTTCAGCCGATCCACTTTGTAGTCCAAACAAGATTCGGTAGCTCGTTGCCCACACAACTTCCGGATTAAGGCGGGATCATACTCTAGAAGATCTAGAGGTAGAAATACAAAAAGATCAAGGAGCAATTCAAATACTTCGCTTCAAGGGTAAAGTATTCTAAGATCTTTTAGATCTAGGTATAATACTACAAATTATAATGTTTAGACGCGTAACTATATACTGTTTGTTTAAATTTCTTATTAATCTATGTAATTAATTATTTGATGAGCCTAAATCGATCTGATTCTTGACCAATTTTAGTAAACCCAAACCCACCACTTCCGCTGCGTTTTATTTCCATCAGTCGGTATCAAAGACGGTCTTTAGGTTCCGTTCAACTTAATTAATTTTGTGATTAATTTCTAGTAATTTTAAAATATTCATATATTATGATATTTGGAATATTTTTGCTATAAATTGTGTTGTAGGTGAATATGGTCCAATTATCATGGCTATATGATTTTTTATTTTATTTTTACACATTTTGGTAATTTGGCTAGGTTTTGAGGCATGTATAGGTTTTTCCAGGAGAAAATCCAAGGGTAGAATAGGATTTTATTTCTTCTTGTAAGTTTGTTGTAAATTCGATATATTTTATTTTATGTAAAATTGTAACTGAATTGGAGTACACAAAGTACGAAGGAGAAAGGAGTCTCGCTGAAAAGGAGTCCCAATCGGACGAACCCACCGGGACCGAGAAGCCGCCGATCGGGTCTGGATGAGGGCATGCGGTCCAGGCTACTGATCAGGTCACTGGTCATGTTGGGTTATGCAACGGGCCGGGCTTCTCCGGGTAGGGTCGTCCGGTGTATGGTCATGTTTGTCTTTCCGCCTTTCGTTGCATCCGTTCGTGCACAATATTTGAATTTGGAATTTTCTTGTGCAATTTTTGCTTGGAAAAGAAAGTTTTCCAATTTTGAAATTTTGTGGATCAACCGGGAAGAGATGACGAAATGCTTGAAACAGTGGGAGATATCGAGCCGAATATTTTCTCGTTATTCAAAACGAGAAATAAAAGCCATGATAATTGGATTTAATTATCCATTTTTTTTTTAGTTTTTATTGTTTGGATGTATGACATGTATGAATGCATGCATGATATGTTTCTTGCATGTTAGACGAGATAATTAAAAATCTTAAGCCTAAAATAACTTAGTGATTAAATTGATTAATTTTTCTTAAAAATAAAATCAAATTGGCCTCCTTAATTAATTTAAATTGTAAAGTAATTAGCATGCGTGCTGACATTAAGGCCTTTCTCCATATCGGATATGCTAATTATAGGTTCAATAGTTTCACAATTCAAATGATAACAAAAGGTAAATATTATTTTTTATGATAGGACCTCTCCATCTGTAGGACTATTATTTAAAAGACAATATTTTAAGGTTGTTAAATTATGGTGTTTACTTAGGTGTATTAATTAATAAGCTCCCCATCAGAATATATGTTAATTAATACATGGCCAAGAGGAACCAACTATTAATTTTACTTGTCATAACGTAAATTGACTAGGTAGTAAAATTAAACACGTAACGCTCTACTTGAAAAATATGTGTAAACGTCCACACAATCGTGGCTTGCATATGCGGGGTTTTGAAAGTGTTGGTTGCTAGCATATATATTGTGTTTTGAGGTTTTTCAATATATTTTGCTATGCATTATGTGATTAATGTTTTTAATTTTATCTCAGATGTCTTTCAATCCACTTGCTGTAATTCTCAAAGAAAACAAACTAGATATCACTAACTTTGCTGATTGGAAATGTAATCTTAATATTGTCTTGACTGCTGAGGAACACAAGTTTGTTCTAACTGAGAAATGCCCATTGGAACCAGATGCAGAATTGACACCTGATGAGGTGAAAGAATACTGTAAATGGAAGAAATCTGATGAGATGGCTCGCTGTTACATCTTGGCTTCTTTAGCAAACATATTGCAACGTCAACATCAGAGTATGGGCACGACCGCGTAAATGATGAAAAATCTCGGCGAGATGTTTGGTCATCAGAACCGGGAGGCTAGGTAAAATGCTTTGGGGGTCTTGATGACGACCCAAATGCGTGAAGGAACCCCGGCAAGGGTGTTCGAAATAAAACACAGCGGAAATGAAGTTGGGTAGAATTGGATAAAAGTGTGTTTACGCATCCACGAGCACAAAACCTATTTAGGCATGCTAATTAATTAACTAGTAAGATTAATAGGGTATTTATATTTTGAAGCATAGTGGTTTCTTGCTCCTTGATCTTCTTGTATTTATACTTTTAGATCTTCTAGAGTATGATCTCCTTAATCCGGACGTTGTGTGTGCAACGATCTACCGAATCTTGCTTGGACAACAAAAGTAGATCGGCCGAACCAAGTTCTTCACAACTCTTAATTTTATTTTCTTCAAGTAATTCCGACTTGCAACAAGAATTAAAGTATTATCTCAATTGTAGAATCAAAGACACAAGTCAAGATCCACAATTAAATACTAAGAAGAAATATCGAAACCCTTGTGTAGGATATGTTGATGCTGCGGCCAAACCCTCCCCATCCTATATATAGGCTTTGGACTACTCTAGGTATCTTAAGGAGGATTAGGGTTAAGACTCCTAGTGTAACCCAACTTTCCATATTAAGCCCTTTCCTAATATGGTTGAATTCACTAATATCAATCCAGTCCACTAAAGAATTAATATCACACTTCCAACCCAAATCCGAAATTCACGAAATTGGGCTCCTTATTTAAATATACTATTTCGTGTATTTAAGATATCTAATGTCCATGAATCAATTAAAGCTACTGGCATCTTTAATTAACTAATATCTTATCCAAGAGTAGTACCACTTGAACCTTATTATTATATCGGAATTAAATTCACCTGCAGGATTTGATATAATAATCATTATCGAGCTCCTCAAGGGGACATCATCAACCCGCACGAGTCGGGACACGATTTCTGCTTATAATAATAATTGTCATATAAATAATATTATTTCTCAATACCTACCTTATTGAGTTAATCACTTTGATTCTCACCCGTGATAAATCAAAGCAATAAATATTACAAATACATAATTAAATATGTGGGAATCAATTTTTTAATACCAAATCATAAAATTGGCAAGTTATATATCCCCATTCATAAGAGTATAAGTTTTTAGTACCATTTTGATTAAAATAACTAAAATGTCCTCCCAAAAGTTGTAATGTTAACTTTCTCTCTTCTTTTGGTATTTTATTTAATTTAAAATATTTTTCTTTTCTTTTTTATTTTTTATTTTCCTCATCTGCTCAAAACCGATCTATATTAATGTCCAACAACCAAAATTTAACTACAACCTATACATCAAAACAACATAACCATTTTTGACAAATGGTCTCTCAAAAATCTTATAAAAATCACAATATTATTCGAAAAGAAAAGTTGACGTTCAAATAGGAATTCATTTGTCGTGCTTCTGGGTTCATAAATAAGGTATGCATCAATATTTTACTGCTGGAATTTCTTTTTTCAGACAAGTTCTTTCGGACACGATGTCTGCACACGATGGCAAGCCACCGTGTACAACGATCGTATCCAATGGCCTTGACATCGTACGCACAACTAAGGTGTCCACGATCCTTTAACACGATCGTCTACAATCGTGTGCAGCAAACGTGTTCATGGCCAAAAACTTGCACACGATTGTTAGGCGTATTTTTATATGCTTATTTATCATTATTTTGTATTATTTTGGAGAGTAAAATTGTCTAAATGAGCCTTTAATGCCTTAATTTTGTATGATTGACAGGTAATTGAAGTCCGGAAGCTAAAACGACGCAAAACGGGCGAAAACGGCAAATCTGGACTATGAGCCGCGGCACAAGGAAGCAGGGCCGCGGCACAGGAAGACACCCAGCCAAAGGCGTAAATCGTACTGCAGGCCGCGGCACGCCAGTGAGCCGTGGCACAGAAGAAATTGAGGACGCCCAGGCATCCAGCTGAAGGCTCTGTGCCGCGGCACAGATTTAGTGCGCCGCGGCACACTTGGCGGTTTTTGCATGTCCGCGCGGATTAGGGCCGTTTCGAAGCCAGTTTTCGACCTACTGATACGGACGCGATTTGGAGGTTGTGCTGAGTTATAAATAGGGTTTAAGACCCTAATTAATCATTTTTGGATCTTTTATCTTTTGGAGCTTAAGCTTGGAGACGGCAGAAGAAGAGGGAAGCAGAAGACTTCAAAGGCAGAGGGCGGAAGCTGAAGAACGGAGGAATCCGAGCTTCATCTGCGTTTGATTTTTATGCTTTCATTTATTTATTCTGTAATTTCAATTATTAGTATGTCAGGCTAAAGCCCTAATCTAGGGTTTTGATGAAACCTAAGTTTTGACGAATTGCTTGAGGTTATCCAATTAATTACCTTTTTGTTGAGTTTTCCCAATTGTGTTTAATGCTTGCAATTATCTGGCCAATAGTTGTATTGATTTAATCACTCAATTCGAATCGGGAGAGGAGAATTGGTGAGGAACTATTGGTGAGGACCGTTTTATTCTGTGAGATAGGAATATACTCATAGGAACTATGTGGCCTTTGGGAGATTTTATGCTTTTCGCCTATTGACGAATTAATTCACCTAGGGATTGAGTGCGTTATTCGCCTTTAGATAAATCTATTGACCTCGGGAGAGGCGGTAGAATATATTAGCAATCTCCGCCTTCAATAAATTGGGAAAATTATTTATTACGGATAATCGAGAGTAAATTCGGATAAACCGAGGTGGATTCAGAATCCTAGACTTTTTCATCATTTGATTTCTTTTATTCAAGCTATCGTTTTTTACTGTTTAATCGCTTAGTAATTCTTTTAGTTATTAATTGCAAAAACCCAAATTCGATTGTTCAAATAAAATTGGATTACACAAAAATCGGTAGTTAGAGATTCAGTCCTCGTGGGAACGATACTCTACTTATCACTTTATTACTTGTAAACGATGACGTGCACTTGCGTGTAAGAAATATCGCAACAAGTTTTTGGCGCCATGTCGGGACCTAAATTTTCTAATATCGATTTAAGTATTTCTAGTCTTAATTTGAACGTTTTATTTTTATTTTTGTGTATTTAATTTCGTTTATTTGTTTTTCCTTTCAGGACCTTTCGTGTAGTGCATGAGAAAACTCGGTAACGAAGGCCTACTACCTTTGGATACCGAGCTCGAGCGCACTCTAAGAAGGAACAAGAAGGAGAAAAGAGAGTTGTAGACGACGGTCAACATGGCCGAGAATATCGAAGTCCAAGGAGGAGATAACCATGTGCGGCAAGTTCAACCGGAACTAGCTCTTCGAGATTATGCCATGCCGCAGATCAATGCTAATTTTTCGGGAATTCGGCATCCCACTATCCAAGCCAATAATTTTGAGATCAAGCCCGCTATTATTCAGATGGTGAAGGCAAGCCAATTCTGTGGACTGCCGAATGACGGCCCGAATGCCCATATTGCTTCTTTCCTTGAGATATGCGACACGTTCAAGACTAATGGTGTCACCGACGATGCCATCCGATTGAGGCTTTTCCCTTTCTCTTTGAGGGATAAAGCGAAATTTTGGTTAAATTCCTTACCGCCGGGGTCGATTACAACATGGGGAGAGTTAGCGCAAGCCTTCCTTGCCAAATTCTTCCCACCAGCTAAGACGGCGAGGTTGAGAAACGAAATAACCACCTTTGGTCAGTACGATATGGAATCGCTCCACGAGGCGTGGGAGCGATATAAAGATTTGTTACGAAGATGCCCTCATCACGGCCTTCCTGATTGGCTTCAGATTCAGACGTTCTATCTTGGTTTGAGTGATTCTAAACGCACTCTCGTGGATGCGGCCGCTGGTGGGGCCTTGATGGGAAAGACTATGGCCGAGGCACACTCGCTTTTGGAAGCTATGGCCGCAAATGCATATCAATGGCCATCGGACAGATTGACACCGAAGAGAGTTATGGAAGTTTCAAGTAATGATCCGATTTCCACCTTGTCAGCTCAAGTCGCCGCTTTGACCCAACAGCTCCAAGCATTTTCGCATGCACCTTCCCCCGTGACCATAGAGACATGCAATTGGTGTAACGGATCACACCCGAGCGCGGAGTGTCAAGTTGGAAACCCATTCGAGCAACATCAGATGGAGCAGGCTCAATTCGTGGGAAATGGAAATCGGCAGAATAACCCGTACTCCAACACTTATAATTCGGGGTGGCGCAATCATCCCAACTTTTCGTGGAGAAACGGACAGAACTCAAACCAGCCCCCGTTCGCTCAGAATCAACAGCAGCCCCCTCCCGCTCCCAAAGTTTATCTCGAGGAAGCACTTGCAAAATTGGCGGCGAATACGAGTCAATTTATGACCCGTACTGAAGCGACATTGCAAAATCATTCCGCTTCCATTCGAAACATGGAGGTCCAGCTGGGCCAAATTGCTAATGTGTTGACAGCTCGCTCGGAGGGAGCATTGCCGAGTACAACAGAGACAAATCCTAGAGAGAGTCTAAACGCAATCAGCTTGAGAAGCGGGAAAGAGGTGCTGGATCAGCCCAAGCGGTGTGAAAAGAAGAAGGAAATTGAGGAAATGAATGATTTAGAGCCAGAGAAGTCGCAAGATTTGAAACCTTCAATAACGTTGCCGGATAACCCGAAGACATGTGTGCCCCCCGTCTCGTTTCCACAGAGACTACAGCAGAGAAAGGCGGACAAACAATTTTCTAAGTTCCTTGACGTCTTTAAAAAGCTTCACATTAACATTCCGTTCGCCGACGCGTTGGAACAAATGCCGAGCTACGCTAAATTCATGAAGGAGATATTGTCGAAGAAAAGAAAACTCGAGGAGTTTGAAACTGTCGCCTTGACGGAGGAATGCAGCGCAATTTTACAAAAGAAGCTCCCACCTAAATTGAAAGATCCGAGAAGCTTCAACATACCGTGCACCATGGGGAATCTTTCGTTTAATAAGGCACTGTGCGATCTCGGTGCTAGTATCAACCTCATGCCTCTGTCGATTTTCAAAAAGCTGGATATTGGGGAAGCCAAGCCAACAACAGTCTCCTTACAATTGTCGGATCGATCGATTAAGTATCCGAGGGGAGTGATTGAGGATGTATTAGTTAAAGTTGATAAGTTCATCTTTCCGGCCGATTTAATCGTACTCGACATGGAGGAAGATGAAGATATCCCAATCATCTTGGGACGACCATTTTTAGCGACTGGCCGAACCCTTATAGACGTGGAAAAAGGGGAGTTAACTCTGAGGGTCCAAGACGAGCAAGTTACTTTTCAAGTATTCAAATCTTTCCCATGTCCCGGAAGTGTTGATAAAAGGTCACAAGGTGAAAGTGTAGATGCAGTTGAAAGAGGAAAGCACCGAAAACATAGTCGGTTGAAAAATTCAGATTCGGTGGCAGATGGTTCAATTTTTAAGAAGGGTGCAGAACGAGTAGCGTTTCTCGAGCATGCGGACAAATCTGCTGCAGTCCTGAGTGCGTTCGTGAAGGAGGTGAGTAAGCCGGAAGCCCAACGGACATATAGTCATGAGAAAAACGGGTGTTTCGGGAAGTTGTTCACATCGAAACCTTTCCGCAAACAACATTTGAGGCCCGAACCGAAAGTCGACCGCACCCACCGATGGTCATAATTTTGAAAACCATATGAACGGTTTGATGATCGGGGCGGAAACCAAATGGAGTTTGCGAAAAGTGAACTAATATTTTCAAATAGGTCCGGCTGAAGACTATAAACTTAGCGCTTCTCGGGAGGCAACCCGAGTTCGTAGTTGTAGATTTTTGCGTTTCTTTATTTTTCTTGCAGTCGTGATTCTTATTTTTCATCATTTTTGTGCTTCAATTTGCTTCGCTCTCGCTTTTAACGTGATCTTCTCAAAATTCTCGTGCAGTGAATGTCCTGTGAGAAATCAAGTCCGAGCCGCGGCATGTGTATTGTGAGCCGCGGCACACACAAAACGAAGGAGATTAGCTAAACCCATCGTACTTTGTGCCGCGGCACGGCATAAATGAGCCGCGACACTTGAGCACCGAGCCGCGGCACACGAAATTCGTGCCGCGCACACGACAACACGAAAACAGTAAAAGGGATCGCACTGTGCCGCGGCTCACTTTAGCCGTGCCGCGGCACACTATGCGGAATCTGAAAGGCCTGTAGCATATAACACGCATTCGGCCGGCATTTCCGTGCACGCCTTCTTTCCTTCTCCTTCCTCCCTCCCGCGAATCGGCCGAAACAATCTTCCAATTTTTCCGCGATTTCTTCTTGCACTCTTCACAAAACCAATCAAGGTATGTTCCAGTCTTTAATCTCTACTTGTTTATGGATTTAAATTTGAAGTTGTTTATGCTTTGGATGGATTGAACATGTTTATTTTCCTTCAAAATTTCTAGGATGGTTTAGGGAATAAAATAGTAGTTTTAATCGAATTTTCATGGTTAGTTTGGAATATGAATGAGTTGAGTGTGTTGTGTTGATGATGAATGAATTGTGTTTCTGTTCTTGGGGGTTGAATCGAGCTATAGCCATGTTTATTCTTCAAGTAAACTCGTGCCCTAAAGGTGTTTGATAAATTGCCTAAGTGAAAAATTTTCTTTGGAAAAGCAATCTTTTGAATTCTCGTGCAACGTATACGTTCTGAATTTACAGCAAGACCAACCCTTACGTCCAGGTTAAACGTTTAAGTCCAATTTCATCCTTCTCTCACGAATGCGCTATTTTGTTAAATTCGGGATTTCTGGCTGGACATCCTTTGCCAAGTGTAGATCATTGTTATTATTGTTTGCGTAAATAAACCCTCGTGTTGTACTTTTCAGGACTGATTATGGCGAGAACAAAGAAACTGAGCAAGAGAGCTAGGACCCAGTCATCCCCCACTCGAGGGGAGACCTCTCGTACTCGGGCCGAGTCGGAGGGGCACCAATTTTCGGACCCTGAAATTCACAAGATCTTCAATGAAAAGATCCGGCCACGACCGCTTATTCCAGAGAGGGGATTTATTCCAGCTCCTCAGGACGGAGAATTGCTTACCATGATTGATGAGATGGGGTGGGCCAGATTTGCTGCACCTCCAGAGCCAGCGGTTATCTCGATTGTGCAGGAGTTCTACGCCAGCGCACTGCTGAAGCACATTCGGGCAGGGCATACGTTGCCGTCATTAGAGTCTCGGACTCAGGTCGATGTCCGAGGGGTTACAGTTGATTTCTCCACGGCTGCTATTCGGAGGCTGTTTGGGCTTCCGGTGGTTGATGAGTCGGCCTATGACCGAGTGATGACCAGTCTCACGAAGGAGGCCCTGCTCGAGACCATTGCACAGCCCGATTCCGACTGGGAGCAGCGAGCACAGGGTTCTTCCACTTTCCACTTCAAGAGCTCGCGCCTCAGCCGTCTCGGGCGTGCCTGGCTTTATTTTATCTGCGCACGCATTGACCCCACCTCCCAGATCCATACTGTCTTTCTCTCCCGCGCCCGGACACTTTATGCTATCACTTCCAGGCTGTGTTTCGATGTGGCCCCCATCCTGGTCCGATCTATCTTCCAGTGTATCCAGGGGGGGCCAAGATGGGGTTGAAGCACCCCTCTCTCATCTGCGCTTTGTGCCGGTAGTCGGGGCTCACGTGGTCAGACGACGAGCCGATGCTTGCCCCCCAGGCCCCGATCGACCACCGCATCATATCACACTTTGACCAGTGGGGAGGAGCGCCGGCGCATGCTCGGGGGAGAGGATTTCTGCTAGAGGAGGCCCACGAGGGATCCCCCGAGCCTCTTTTGTTGACACATGGAGATGCCGGCCCGCCGCCCGACAGAGCGAGGTTGCAGGAGTTGTTTGATGGGCTGAGGGAGGATCTGAGGAGAGAGAGAGAGGAGTTGAGAGAGGAGACGAGGAGAGAGAGAGAGGATATGAGAGAGTAGACGAGGAGAGAGAGAGATGAGATGAGGAGAGAGAGGGAGAGTTTGATGTCTACCATGCGAGAGGAGCAGCGGATGGAGCGGGAGAGCGTTATTGCTGCCGTCAGAGCTGAGATGCGAGAGCAGGCCCGCCGGGCCGGCCGACGAGAGGCGAGGTGTCTGGCTGCGAGAGATGCTTATCATCTGGAGCACCTTGCCGCATGGACGGCCCATTTCATGCATCCCGACGGGCCATTTATTGCTCCAGCCCGGCCAGCCACACCACCCTCCTCACTGGATGATGCCGGCACCAGCTCGTGAGCAGACTGGAGGGGAGTACTTGACCTTTTACTTTTATTGCATATCATATTTCGTCCATTGAGGTCAATGTACATCCTAAGTTTGGGGGGGATTTACTTTTCGTCGCTACATTCATTGATGTACTGATTTTGTTGCACTTTTCATTACTTTGCGTTAATTTTTTTTTTCCGATAGCCTTGCTTGTCTTAATTCTTCTTTATTCGTGAATTTTTCGTGCTTCTATTTGTGTGATACTGATGTTACGACACTGTTTTTCTCTCTGAAGAAACGGTCGAGTTCTAGTCGCGTTGTAGTCAGTAATTTCTATTCTGCTTAGTATTCATTTGGGTCCGAAAATTTTTCGTGATTGTAGAGGTCTTGGCAGATAAGAGAGGATACATACTTGTTTTAAAATCACCGTCAATACGTTTGGTTGCATTTTTCGGTTAGTTAGTTGTCCAGTTACATTAGTCGTGTTGGCACTTAGATTGAGTTTAGAGTCGGTCAGTTTTTCCCAAAAGTCGAGATAATGTTGTTCTGTGAGGGGAAGTCTAGTAACCGGGGGTATTCGCGTGACCCGTTGTTTACTCTCGCGTAAAACGACGACCCTGATTAGACTAGTGATTTAGATATTTCACATGTGCCAATGATAGGGAGCCTAGTAACCGGGGGTATTCGCGTGACCCGTTGTTTACTCTCGCGTAAAACGGCGACCTTGATTCGAACATGTGGGAATTATATATTCGAGTTGTTTCTCCACTGTAGAAGGGAACTTAGTAACTAGAAGCATCCATGTGCCCCATGAGTGTCTTTTACGTCAAACGGTTTACCAATACATGAGAATGGAAGTTCCACCCTAGGATTATCCCGATGAAACATCCCGAGATCCTAACCTAGCGGTCAACTCGAATCAGTTTTTGAGCACATATATATATAAGGGAATACTGTCCGAGGTTTATTTGTTATGAAACTCGTGAAAATTGTGCCATTAGACTGTGGAACGGGACGAACTATCTTGTTTATTTTAGCCTTTCATATTGACGGTCGATTTGACTCACGTTTTGTTAATCTTTGAGCTGGATTTTCTTCATGAACGAGTGATTAGGACTGAACTTAATTACTTTGCGGAATCATTATTCTGAGTGCAGCTCGCTATTATGACACTCGTATTATTTCGAGATAATTACAGGATAGTATTGATTAGGTTGAACACTATGAGTTGCACGATGATTCACGACATTCTTTTATTGAATTTAATTCTTTTTGCTTGAGGACAAGCAAAGGCTTAAGTTTGGGGGTATTTGTTAGGCGTATTTTTATACGCTTATTTATCATTATTTTGTATTATTTTGGAGAGTGAAATTGTCTAAATGAGCCTTTAATGCCTTAATTTTGTATGATTGATGAAATTGAAGTCCGAAGCTAAAACGAGGCAAAACGAGCAAACGGCAAATTGACTATGATCCGCAGACAAGGAAGCAGGCCGCGGACAGAAGACACCCATCCAAAGGCAGTAAATCAGACTCGCGGCCGCTGCACCTGTGAGACGCGCACGAAGAAATTGAGGACGCCCAGGCATCCAGCTGAAGGCTCTGTGCCGCGGCACAGATTTAGTGTGCCGCGGCACACTTGGCGGTTTTTGCATGTCCGCGCGGATTAGGGCCGTTTCGAAGCCAGTTTTCGACCTACTGATACGGATGAGATTTGGAGGATGTGCTGAGTTATAAATAGGGTTTAAGACTCTAATTAATCATTTTTGGATCTTTTATCTTTTGGAGCTTAAGCTTGGAGACGGCAGAAGAAGAAGGAAGCAGAAGACTTCAAAGGCAGAGGGCGGAAGCTGAAGAACGGAGGAATCCGAGCTTCATCTGCGTTTGATTTTTATGCTTTCATTTATTTATTATGTAATTTCAATTATTATTATGTCAGGCTAAAGCCCTAATCTAGGGTTTTGATGAAACCTAAGTTTTGACGAATTGCTTGAGATTATCCAATTAATTACCTTTTTGTTGAGTTTTCCCAATTGTGTTTAATGCTTGCAATTATCTGGCCAATAGTTGTATTGATTTAATCACTCAATTCGAATCGGGAGAGGAGAATTGGTGAGGAACTAGTGGTGAGGACTGTTTTATTCTGTGAGATAGGAATATACTCATAGGAACTACGTGGCCTTTGGGAGATTTTATGCTTTTCGCCTATTGACGAATTAATTCACCTAGGGATAGAGTGCGTTATTCGCCTTTAGATAAATCTATTGACCTCGGGAGAGGCGGTTGAATATATTAGCAATCTCCACCTTCAATAAATTGGGAAAATTATTTATTACGGATAATCGAGAGTAAATTCGGATAAACCGAGGTGGATTCAGAATCCTAGACTTATTCATCATTTAATTTCTTTTATTCAAGCTATCGTTTTTACTGTTTAATCGCTTAGTAATTCTTTTAGTTATTAATTGCAAAAACCCAAATTCGATTGTTCAAATAAAATTGGAATACACAAAAATCGGTAGTTAGAGATTCAGTCCTCGTGGGAACGATACTCTACTTATCACTTTATTATTTGTAAACGATGACGTGCACTTGCGTGTAAGAAATATCGCAACAACGATCGCTGCACACGGTAGCATACGACCGTGTGCATCGGTCGTGTCCAAGGCAGGCCATTTTTAAATATTGTTCGCTCAGTTTGCTGAATAGTTATTCATCCTTTTGTAATCAGATGTCGTGGATATCGTGGCAACATATTTTGAAACATCACGGTGGTCATTTGGAGCGATCAATATATGTAGACGGGGACTCCTTTGTTGACTCAAGTATTTCGATGTTGATTAGATTCAAAACATTTAACAAAACTCACCTCATCGGGCTATTTCATTGAAGTCAAAATATGCTACTAGCGCACGCTACACATTCAGAATCGCGCACGCTATCGAGGCTCACATGCAGACAGGCAAGTCATCTGCAGACAGGTTGGAAACCTATCTGATGGATAGCGTACGCAAGGGTCACTTATCAGCGCATGCTAGTTCACAAAGTTAGCGCACGCCACCATATGTCTAGCCCACGCTATCGCGTTTCAGTTAAACAGAGCAGAAAGGACAGTAAGGTCTGGGCAGAAAAGGGAATAACTTTAGCGCACCAAACATGCATATATTAGCGCACGCAAGATGATGATTTTAGCACACGCAAGAGATAGCCTAGCGCACGCTACCTGGAAGCATATTGGAGGTCTAGTAGCCTCTGGACTCAAACAAGAAAAATATTAGCGCACGCTAATAAGGAAGCAACACACGCTAATAAGATGACATTAGCGCACGCAATATTATGACATTAGCGCACGCTACCGGTTCAAAATCAGACCGTTTGATATTCAACCGTTGGACAAGATAATCAACGCAGGAATCCCGGTAACTTGAAAAGCAAAAATTAACTAATACTAGCGCACGATAAGTTTATTTTTATTCGTTGGAAAAGAGATGTTGGGGAGATAAACCGACACAGTCCAAAGTCAAAAGTAATGATCTGTTGACCAGCCGATAACGCACGCTACGAGAGACTGTCTAGCGCACGCTAGACATGTATTTTACCGTTGGTACATTTTACTGACCGTTCAGATCAGCCAAGTCAAAGCACCGATAACGCATGCTATGAAGGATTATTAGTGCACGCTAATAATACATATTTCAGTATTTGAAGAAGGATTGGACCCTATAAATACTCATATCATTTGGGTATCTCAACAGACAACTTCAAGCATTCAAAGCATTCAAAGCACTATTGAGCTCAGAATACTATTGTTTATTACATTCTAAGTTATGATAAGAAAAGATACAAGAGTGATACACATTGTAATATTTCATATACTTTGTATCTTCCTTATTGGTTGTGAGTGTTGCATCACTCCTAATCGAGCTTGAGAGAAACGAATTAAGAGTTATTAATCCGGTGTTATTAGGATCTTTAATCCGGCATTGTTAGGATTACACTCTAACATTCGTAAGTGAGGATTGTCTAATTCCGATAGAACACTAGATACAAAAGTTTATTTTGAGAGTGGTTGTGCTTGGACCAATAGAAGACAAGCGGTTGTAACGGTTGTGCTTGGACCGATAGAAGACGAGACAAGTGTGTGTGGTTTTTCTTTAGCCAATAGAAAAAGAAGTCGGAGAGAGGACGTAGGTAAGTTGACGAACCTCTATATATCGTTGAGTCTTTTACTTTCCGCACATTTTATTTCCTATTCGCGAGAAAGTTTAATATTTCGCATTACCACTATTCAACCTCCCTTCTAGTGGTGATTTTATCTCTTCAGTTGGTATCGGAGCGGGTCTCTTTTTAAGGGTTTAAACACCTAAGGGAAAAAGATCCGCAAAATGGATTTATTGGGACAAATCGAAGGAAATGCTCTCAACCGACCTCCGTTCTTCGACGGCTCCAACTTCATGACCTGGAAAAAGAAAATGGCTATATTCGTTCAATCTTATGATATTGAAATCTGGAAAGTCATTGTTCTTGGTCCAAAACTCGCCAAAAAAGAAGACGGGCCGCCCAAAAAATTTGATGAGTTTAACGATGAAGATTGGAGGAACAAATATAAATTCTCATGCTACTCAACTCTAATATTGTGCTCTCAATCCCGAAGAACTCAATAGGATATCTTCCTACGAAAGTGTGAAAGAAATTTGGGAAATCCTTGAATTTACTCACGAAGGAACCACCCAAGTCAAGGAGACTAAAATCAACATGCTACTTCATGACTACGAACTCTTCTCCATGAAAGACGAGGAAACGATCATAAATAGGTTGGATCGATTTTCGGCTATAACCAACTGGCTTGCATCCTTTGTAAAACCTATATCTAGTAGAGACAAAGCTAAGAAAATTCTTGGCTCATTGCCACGAGAATTGGATGCTACGGTGACGGAAATCATGGAGTCCAAAGATCTCAACAAACTTGAATTTGGCGCCCTCATCGGGTCACTCACCAACTATGAGATCGTGCTCAAGTCACTAAACCAAAGCCTCGTGAAAAAGTAGTCGCATTTAATGTTGATAGCGATGTTGAGGAAGATGTTGCCGAAGATGAAGATGACGAGGAACTTGCTCTCTACGCCAAGAATTTTAGAAGGTATAAAAATCTAATTCAAAGAAGGCGAAGCTTCCTCGGTCGGGATGGCAAGGCGGAGCAAAAGAAGAATGGCTATGTTCCTATAAAAAAGTTCGACAATAATTGTCGGAAATGTGGTCAAGCCGGTCACTATGCCAAAGAATGCCGAGGATCCTCTTCAAAGCCTCAAATTGAAAGATTCCAAAAGAAGGAGGTCCTAATCGCTTCTTGGAGTGATGGCGAGGAGGAGATTGAAATATCTCTCGACGCAAATCTTGCATTTATGGCACTCGACTCAGAAAGCAATATCGAGGTAAGTTCTAAACTCAATGATGGTGCATGTGATACATTCAATTTTTGCGATTCACAAGAAGTTCATCATGACGATGAGTTATTAAGTGCGTTTGAATCTTTGAACATGGAATATGACGAAATGGTTAAATTAAATATGTCTTTAAAGAGGAAAATAATATTTTTAGAACTCGTAAATTCCTCTCTTTAAAACAAAGGCAAAAATATTGAAATCGATCACACATTATGCCTTGAGAAGGAAAATGTTTTGAAAATTGAGTTGACGAAAACTCAAAAGGAGTTAAAATATATCTTGAATAAATTTACTCTCGGAAATGAGAAATTCAAAAAGCTCTTATCCATTCAAAAATCCCCATTGCTAAAACATGGTCTTGGTTTCGACCCTTTTAAAAGAGAACAATCACTTATCAATCTTGACAAAATAAAGAAAACCGAAACCGAGAACTCAAAAACTCCTCCCGAACAACGAGTTCATAATGTTAATGTCCGTTCAAAATTGAGAACCATCAAAGTTAAACAAATATGGGTTCCAAAAGGGACAATTGTTCCAAATGCTATAAGTATAGTTAACTTTGGAGGACCCAAAAGGGCTTGGGTACCGAAACAACCGAGACACACTACTTTTGTAGGTACCGGCACCAAAGAAAAGCAAGTGGTACATTGATAGCGGGTGTTCTAGGTACATATGCGGCTCCGAGGATTTGTTTGAGGACCTCGAATATCAAGAACAAGGACATGTGACATTTGGCAACAATCAAAAGGGAAAGATTAAGGGCATCGGTAAAGTCGGTAAGGAACCTTCTCCCTCTATTAATAAAGTATTGTTTGTTGAAGGTTTGCATCATAATCTACTCAGCGTTTCTCAACTATGCGATGAAGGTTTTAAAATTCTCTTTGAACAAACACATTACACGGCATTTAGAAATAATTAAATTGCATTTATCGGTTTGAGATGTGGAAACATTTATATTGTTGATCTTAATGATAAAAATTCGTTTAATGAAAAGTGCGTTATTACCTTAGATGATAATGCATATTTATGGCATCGGAAATTGGGGCATACATCTCTACCTATCATTTCTAATTTATCTAGACATGATCTTGTTCGCGGATTACCCAAACTCAAATTTAATAAGAAACATTTGTGTGAATCTTGCATAAAAGGGAAATATACTTGAGAATCTTTCAAACCAAAATTCGAGGTTTCCACTAGTCGCATTCTTGAACTTATGCATATGGATTTGATTGGACCATCTAGATATGTTAGTCTAAATGGTAAACTTTATACTTTGGTTATTGTTGATGATTTTTCTCGATTTACTTGGGTTAGATTTCTAGCTCATAAAGATGATGCATTTTCCGAGTTCTCTAAATGGTGTCGTTTGGTACAAAATGAGAAAAATCTTTCCATAATTTCTATCCGTACCGATCACGGAGGTGAATTTGATTGCACTCCATTTGAACTCTTATATGACAAATATGGTATTTATCACAATTTTTCAGCTCATAGAACGCCTCAACAAAATGGGGTTGTTGAAAGGAAAAATCGCTCTTTGGAGGAAATGTCAAGGATTATGCTTAATGAATACTCTCTTCAACAATATTTTTGGGCCGAAGCAATTTTTACGGCATGTTATGTGATCAACCGAGTTCATCTTCATAGAACTCATCTTAAAACCCCGTATGAATTATGGAAGGGCAAAAAGCCAAATACATCTTACTTCCATCCTTTTGGTTGCAATGTGTTCATTTTAAACAATGGTAAGGATAACTTGGGGAAATTTGATGCTTAATCCGAATCCGGAATATTTCTTGGTTATGCTATAAATAGCAAAGCATATCGTGTTTATAACATTAGAACCGATAAAGTGGAAGAATCTATTCATGTTAAATTCAATGGTATGATCTCACCCCCGAGAAAGGCAGAATGTTTTGATGATGCAGGTATTTTCTTAGATTCTCATCCCTCAAATGAAATGGAGAAAATTTCGGAAATCCAAAAGAAGACAATCGAGGACTTACCGAAAGATTGGAGGCACATCAAAGACCATCCAAAAGATCTCGTGATTGGAAATATTGAAGACGGTGTTCAAACTCGAAGGAGAATCACCAAATATATTGCTCATTGTGCCTTCGTATCCAAAATTGTTCCCAAAAATGTATCCGAAGCTCTTGATGATGAAAGTTGGGTAATGTCTATACAGGAGGAGCTCGTTTAATTCGAACGTAATAAAGTATGGAATTTAGTTCCCCCGTAACGATAAAACTATTATCGGAACTAAATGGGTGCACAAAATCAAGTGTGACGAAGACGGCTATACCAGAAGAAATAAATCTCGTTTGGTGGCACAAGGATATAGTCAAGAAGAGGGTCTTGACTTTGAAGAAAGTTTTGCACCCGTAGATCGACTCGAAGCCATCCATTTGTTATGTGCCTTTGCAGCTCACAAAAAGATCAAGCTATTTCAAATGGATGTGAAAAGTGCATTCTTAAATTACTTTATTCAAGAAGAAGTGTACGTCAAGCAACCTCCCGGATTCAAAGATTATCAGTTCCCGGATTACATCTACAAACTCAACAAGGCGCTCTATAATTTGAAACAAGCACCCCGAGCATGGTATGATCGTTTAAGTCAATTTTTAATTGCTAATGATTACAAAAGAGGAAAAGTCGATAATACCTTGTTTGTGAAAATATTAGATAATGATATCCTTGTTTGCCAAATTTATGTTGATGACATTGTTTTTGGAGCAACTAACGAATCCTTGTGCCAAGACTTTTCTAATCTTATGAAGGGAGAGTTCGAGATGAGAATGATGGGAGAATTAACATTCTTCCTCGGGCTTCAAATAAACAATGCGAAGATGGAATCTTTATCCATCAAACGAAGTACTCACACGATCTTCTCAAGAAATTCAAAATGGAGAGTAGCAAAGTGATTTCAACGCCAATGTCTTCCTCGTTAAAACTAGATAAAGACGAAAATGGCAAATCTGTGGATCAAAAATTATATCGAGGTATGATCGGATCTTTGCTATATTTAACTACTTCTAGGCCAGACATAATATTTGCTACGTGCTTATGTGATCGATTTCAGGCTATCCTAAGGAATCACATTTAATTGCTTGTAAACGTATCTTTCGTTATTTAAATGGGACCATTGGTCTAGGTCTATGGTATCCTTCTTTCTTGGATTTTAATTTGCTTGCATAAAGTGACGCCGACTTCGGCGGATGTAAAATCGATAAAAAGATTACTAGTGGTATGTGTCACTTCATCGGTTCATGTTTAATATCTTGTGGAAGTAAAAAGCAAACCAGTTAGCAATGTCTACAGCCGAGGCCGAATATGTTGCTGCAGGGAGTGCCTGTGCGCAGGTATTATGGATTAAAAATCAAGTCCGCGACTACGGCATTTATTTTGAAAATGCCCCTAATTTATGTGATAACACTAGTGCAATTAATTTGAGCAAAAATCCTGTGTTTCATAGTAGAACCAAACATATTGATATTAGACATCATTTTTTGCGAGATCATGTTCAGAAAAAAGATATCTGTTTAATTTTTATCGGCAAAAAAGATCAATTAGCCGATATTTTTACGAAACCTCTACCGGAGGAATCCTTTAATACTATTTGATTGCAACTTGGTATGGGGCATTTTGACAATTTTTGAAATCTATTTATCTACTCGAGAAATCATTTTCTGAGAAAAGTTTCAATCGCTAGCTCGCGCTATCTCTATTCCCTTAACGCACGCTAAATCCTATATTGCTGAACAAATTGTTCCCGATAGCATACACTAAACCCATTCTCCTGCCGTATGCTAAATAAAACCCTTTCATTTACCGATATACTACTGGATAGTCCAGTAAGTATTCCTATAAATTCATAACGCACGCAAAACACCAGATCCCCTTTTTGCGAAAGAACCCTAGCAGCTCCGAATCTCTCAAAATCCCGATTCTCTCCATAAATCTCTTCAAATTTCTTCTCCATCATATCAAGCAAAGGTCGAGTGGCACTGGGAAAGCAGTATAACAGTGCCAAATGAGCTCGTGAACCCAAATTTGACACCTCCCGATTTGTTTCATCCGCATCCTTCAAAGGTGTATTCTGAGATTCTACCGAAAGAATCCCTGACCGATTGTTATTACTTTAACTTCGGGTCCCTGGAAAGAGCTAAGGTAAACGTTCGTGAGTTTTTTGATGCTTTGGGTATCGGTAGATTTGTGGAATGTAAGGAAATCATCTATCCCACCTTTGTCCGAGAATTCTATGCTAATTTGCACTTAGGAGATAGTGAAGATTCATCTTCTTTAGTCATTCATAGTCGTGTGAATGGGACTACTGTGTTCGTCTCTTCAGAAATTTTGTTTGAGCTTTTTGGTTTATCGAAAACTGGTTTCTCTTGTTCGGGAAAGGCAAGTGTTGAGGAATCCGAGATGTCTGAGGTACAATTACGTGAGTTTTTGAGTTCAAAGGTTGTCATCAATGTCATCGATAAAGTCTTCGAAAATGACGACTTCGAAATCAATATCCGGCTGCTCCTAGTTGCAATAACGAGGTGCATTATGCTGAAAGTTCATTCACAGCATAAACTTGTTGGGGTCGACAAAAATGTGGTCTATCATGTCTTGAATGACGATACTGTCGACTTTGCCGCTCTCGTCACGAGTTGGATGAAATTGAAAGGAGACACTTTTCGCTCCAAGAACTACTTGTCGAGATCACGGAAAGTTAGGCTGCCGTACGAATCTATTCTTACAGTGATTTTTCATCGCTTCAATGTCTATTTTTCAGGTGAGGCATCGGTTCTGGTGTCTCGGGGACATGAGATTAGTGACCTATCCTTCAAAGCTATGCATTACGTCGAGACGTATAACCGAGGATGGGTGCTATTTTCATATCTCCGGGAAGATGACCGGGTTCCGAAAGGAACGAGAGTCCCGAATCCAACAGAGCGTGTTTCTCGAAGAGGGCCGGAAACACTTCAAGAAATTCAAACCGGCTATTTTGTTCGTCATCTCAAAATAAAGGGAAAAAGGAAAGTGGCCGTCGACGAGGACGAGGAAAGCGGTATTATTGCCCGGATGCGTAGCCTCAAGGCTACGCCACTAGAAATTTGTGAAGACGTACGATCACTCCGCTCGGAAGTTCAAGGGGCTGTTCAAGAAGTCCATTCCATTCATGGATTGTTGGAGGACTTTATCCGATTCACTCATCCTTCCTTCCCGTTTCCATCCTCCTCGTCCGACCAAGCGTCGTAGTTTCTAGGAGTTTGATTCTCGGTGTAAAAAATCATATTTCATGTATCTTGATGTCGTATGACTTTGTTATGCGTTTGTAATGCTTTCAACACTTTCGTTAATGAAGTTCGCATTCCCTTCGAGGCTTTTCGTACTTATTACTTTATATGCAGTTTGGTTCGTTATTGCCTTAGTTATGTGTTCTACACTTACTTATGTAATTTGGTTTGCATTTTGTTGTATTTCATTATGTACGCAATATTTCAGGGGGAGTCCTTTTTGTTAATGTCAAAAAGGGGGAGAAACACTTCCATAACCAAACATACTAACATGAATCGAACAAATTATTTTGATTCAAAATTTTTTCTAAAATGGTTTTGCAGGCTTATATTAAATGTTTTGGCATCATCAAAAAGGGGGAGATTGTTGACTCAAAGTATTTTGATGATGATTGGATTCAAAACATTTAACAAAACTCACCTCAACGGGCTATTTCATTAAAGTCAAAACATGATACTAGCGCACGCTACACATTCAGAATAGCACATGCTATCGAGGCTCACATGCAGACAGGCAAGTCACCTGCAGGAAGGTTGGAAACCTATCTGATGGATAGCGCACGCAAGGGTCACTTATCAGCGCATGCTAGTTCACAAAGTTAGCGCACGCCACCATATGTCTAGCGCACGCTATCGCATTTCAGTTAAACATGGCAAAAAGGACAGTAAGGTCTGGGCAGAAAAAGGAATAACTTTAGCACACGCAACATGCATATATTAGCGCACATAAGGTGATGATTTTAGCGCACGCTACCTGGAAGCATATTGGAGGTCCAGTAGCCTCTGGACTCAAACAAGAAAAATATTAGCGCACGCTAATAAGGAAGCAACGCACGCTAATAAGATGACATTAGCGCCCACAATATTATGACATTAGCAGACGCTACCGGTTTAAAATCATACCGTTTGATATTCAACCATTGGACAAGATCGTCAATGCAGGAATCCCGGAAAGTTGAAAAGCAAAAATTGACTAATACTTGCGCACGCTAAGTATACATACT
Organism: Orobanche coerulescens; assembly: GCA_033398695.1. Taxonomy (NCBI): domain Eukaryota; kingdom Viridiplantae; phylum Streptophyta; class Magnoliopsida; order Lamiales; family Orobanchaceae; genus Orobanche; species Orobanche coerulescens. The sequence goes on along the minus strand of CM065811.1, from coordinate 110,853,053 downwards.
AGCGCACGCTAAGTATACTTACTAACGCACGCTAAGTATACTTACTAGCGCACGCTAAGTATACTTACTAGCGCACGCTAAGTTCATTTTTATCCATTGGAAAAGAGACATAGGGGAGACAAACCGACACAATCAAAAGTTAAAAGTAAAGATCTGTTGACCAGCCGATAACACACGCTACGAGAGACTATCTAGCGCACACTAGACATGTATTTTATCATTGGTACAGTTTACTGACCGTTCAGATCAGCCAAGTCAAAGCACCGATAATGTAAGCTATGAAAGATTATTAGCGCACGCTAATAATACAAATTTCAGTATTTTAAGAAGGATTGGACCCTATAAATACTCATATCATTTGGGTATCTCAACACACAACTTCAATCATTCAAAGCATTCAAAGCATTATTGAGCTCAGATTACTATTGTTTATTACATTCTAAGGTGTGACAAGAAAAGATACAGGAGTGATACACATTGTAATATTTCATATACTTTGTATCTTCCTTATTGGTTGTGAGTGTTGCATCACTCCTACTCGAGCTTGAGAGAAACGAATTAAGAGTCACTAATCCGGTGTTATTAGGATCTTTGATCCGGCATTGTTAGGATTACACTCTAACATTCGTAAGTGAGGATTGTCTAGTTCCAATAGAACACTAGATACAAAAGTTTATTTTCAGAGTGGTTGTGCTTGGACCAATAGAAGACAAGCGGTTGTAACGGTTGTGCTCGGACCGATAGAAGACGAGACAAGTGTGTGTGGTTTTTCTTTAGCCAATATAAAAATAAGTTGGAGAGAGGACGTAGGCAAGTTGCTGAATCTCTATATATCGTTGAGTCTTTTACTTTCCGCACATTTTATTTCCTATTCGCGAGAAAGTTTAATATTCCGCATTACCACTATTCAACCCCCCTTCTAGTGGTGATTTTATCTTTTCATCCTTTTTTGTCTACATTGACACGAGCAAAGTTACTCGTGCAAAACTCATGGGGGTTATCAGAGAGGGTTTGTGTAACACCCCGAGATATTCGGAATAATTACAGTGCCGTAAACCCTTTAAGTGAGGATTTACAAGGCAAATTAATAGAAATGTAAATATAATCCAACAATACCACAGAAGTTCAAAATACAAAACCGGTTCCAACTGATCCATTGAGTTAATTAATACAACCATATCGAAATGATATTAATAAGACACGCGTACTCGAGTACTGAAAATTAATCAAGAAGACAAATCACAATAACAATAAACATCACTGAGCCCCTTCGTCGTCACGTCGGTACTGTGGATGTTTCCCCGCTCCTCGACTACCTGAACATCTAAACAAATGTCCACCCCCGAAGGGGTTAGCAAAACGATGCTAGTACAATTATCATATTAAACAAATCGGATATGCATCAACAATACATAACAAGATACACCACACGGACTTCCGCTACCGGAATCCGACAATGCGAATCCACAAGATTCCATTAACACAGTATGGGTATTCTAATGATCTAGATCCCTCAGCATAGATCCCAAGATGATCCCGTTGGACCAACACGAGGTGGAAAAACCCGTCCAATGATCCAGCGCCCTCAGCCTAGATCCCAAGATGATCCCGTCGGACCAACACGAGGTGGACATCCGATCCAGCGCCCTCAGCATAGATCGTACAACATACAATAACACAACTCATGCATACATATATGCAAAATCGTTATGTCCATCAACATGAACATACAAACACTAGATAACGAATATCATGATAATTCAACGAAATAAATCCCATGTTCAACAACATGAATAAACCACATGTATGCTCAAAATACCAATATTAACAAATTTCGATACTTGCCTCAAAGATGGCAAGAACTAATCACTCCAATGATCTCAACACACTCGAAGGCCGCCTCTTTCGATCAACATAGTAAGCTCGAACCTTAACAAAAGAAATAATATGGAATTCATCTCAAGTCGTACGAATGTCTAACAATTCGGTCTACGGCCGAAAGCTCTTAAAATGTATTCTGCCTGAACTACTTAGCGTACGCTATGTATTCTACGTAACATGCGCTAAGCCTGCTCGTTAGCGTATGTAGACGACGAAGTCTAGCGTATGCTAACTATGTACTGACAGTCCTCTCTGATCAGCTGACTGACTCGACTGATGACATAACGTACATTACGTACCAAACGTAGTGTACGTTAACTCATTCCCGATAGCGCACGTTAATATACATATCTTAGCATGCGCTAATCGTGCATTGCAGTTCACTACTGTGCAGCAGACTTGATCTAATGGTGATGAAACTCATGAAATCTTCAGTGCTAATACATGTCATCTCCATGCATATCATGCTGATACGGTTTATGAATGATCTTTATGGATTAAACGACTTTGAGATACAAGGATACATATAATCGTCATAACACCATAATTCATCTTGATCTTCAAGAAAATATCCTAAGTTCAATCCATTCTATGTCCCAAAACATATAATTCCATTATGTAAAAACATAAGAACTTGATAATCTCCATAACTGGTCATAATCGGTTTTGAAGCTTCATGAATATGCTAGGAGTTCAAACACTAAAAGGTTCAATGGTTTATACGATGAAGAAGTACCGAAACATCGAAAATATCCTTCTAACACATGATGTTCGACTACGTACGAATTTAACTGACTAGATAATCCAAAATCGTGATCAAAACATCCTTCAGAATACTACTTAAATTGGTGAAGAATCACCTACCTCAAAGTAGTGAATAAAAAGGAGGAACTTGAAGAAATCCAACGCCGAGGGCTTGAACGCCAATCTCCAATGATCTACGATCTTCAAACTCGTGCTAGGATGATGATATTAGAGGTTGAGGATGGAGGAAGTAACTCTCTAAGTCTAAGAATTCGGATTTGGGAAGTGAAAAAGTCTGAAAAATGAAAAAGGGTGCTGTCCTATATATAGAAAATGGTTATTAGCGCGCGCTAGTCCATATCCATACCATGCGCTAACGGCCATACGAAGCCTACTGACCTCACTGTACTCAACATTTAGCGTGCGCTATCCTCATACAAGTAGCGTGCGCTACAGCGTTGACTCGGCTTTTCCCGAAAGCCGTCCAGGTTCATCCCGACATGATCCGACCAAGATCTGCGGCTGATCTCACCTACCACCCTGTCTTAATCATGTTGACTACGTATAGCGTGCGCTAAGGTTCATACATAGCATGCGCTACAAACCCAATTTAGCGTGCGCTACGCCTCGTCGATAGCGTGCGCTACATATGCAAAAATCACCACTTAGAACACATTCATGCAATCATTCGCTGAACAACACCGGATCATGAAATACGGAGAATAATACTCGGATCAAAATGCAACAAATACAATATCACTAGGTTCAAATACACATCAGAAATCTCGGGTATTATAGTTTGGGTGGTCCAAATGAGTACGATTACAAATTATAATACTTGACACATATGGCCAAGGGAAACAAAGTAAAAGTCCTATTACGGGGTGATACCGAGATACTTCGATTACTAGTAGAATACAAGGAGGATCCTGAGGTCTATGTTGAGAATGGCAGCTCCTCCACTCCTGAGGTTAATATGGGATGTAGCAGCTCGAGAGTAGAGCCCTGCAACATAAATTATGACATGCCGTGCAAAAATTATCAATACGAGGAAGATGAGGAAGACGAGGAAGATGAGAAAGGTGACGAGGTGCATACATCCGAAGATGAAGATTGTTGTAAAGACTTGCTGCAGTCACTATCTGTGGAGTTTCTTGCTTGGGTTCGCCAACCTACCCAAATAGATAGGATTACGAGTCGTCGGAACTTCTCATCCGACCACTAATCTGCGAGCGCACATGAGCATCAACGTTCAATGCGTAATTGGATCATTCAATTTCCGGACTCTGGTAGTGCCGGGACTTTGGGTTGGGTCGAGCAGCCTCCACCTGTCACCGGTCAGCTAGAGGTGGGGTCCACCTTTCGGTCCAAGACAGAGTTGAGGATAACTGTAGGAATGTATCATTTGGAAAACATGTTACAGTGTATCACTGATCGTTCCGCCGATAAACGTATAGTGTTTGTCTGTAAGAGTGGGATAAACAATTGTCAGTATAGGTTGTGTGCTATTGAGGGTGCAACCATTTGGAGAATTACTGAGTTGACCTTGGAGCACAGCTGTCACCCTGACTTAAACCATGCTGCTGCATGGTCGGATACTTTTGAGGTTGCCGCCCATTATTGCTAAAAGATTGACCGGTGATGGGGTCACTTTGAGGCCAAATGAGATGATTGCAGAGATGTGTAGGGAGTACGACATTGACATGTTATATAGTTTTGCTCTCCGAACGAGGAATATAGCGATAGAGAATACATATGGCGGCTTTGATGAGTCGTATCAGAGGCTCCCATCTTATCTGTATTTGTTGAAACAACATAATCTAGGGACAATTTATGATTTGCAGACGACTCATGAGAGAGTACATTGCCACATGTTCGTTGCACTCAGACAGAGTATTAGGGCATTTGATACGTGCCTTCGACCGGTGATTATAGTTGATGGGACCTACTTGGAGGGAAGGAATAAAGGAACTCTATTTGTGGCCATCACACTTGACGGGAATGATCAAGTATTTCCACTTGTAGTTGGTCTCGTTCCGATAGAGAACAACGAGTCATGGACTTATTTTCTGTATAACCTGCGCAGATGCTACAATCCGATGGAAGATTTACTGATTGTGAGTAACCAATATAAGAGCATTCAGAATGCTATTCGAGCCATCTATCCGAATGCATTCCACGGGTTGTTCTATCACCATCTTGCAAAAAATATGACCTCGTACGGTGCTCATGCTATAGGACTCTTTAGAACTGCTGCCTACATGCATCGTGAAGAATTTTTTGAAAACTACTTTTCAAAACTACATATTGAAAGCCCTAATGGGGCTCACATGTGCCTTTCTGAAATTGGGCCAGAGAGGTGGGCTAAGTCGAAGTGCCTGGTACACCGCTATAACTTCTTGACATCCAATGTTGTTGAATGCTTTAATAATCGTATGTTGTGGGCAAGGCGTTTACCTGTTTGCTCGTTACTTGAGATATTTCGCCTAATTTTAGAGAATTGGTTTATGAGAAGTAGGGAGAAGCTATATCAAGAGACCATGTGTTGACAATGCATACTTTTGAAAAGCTCTCTAACTCTGTGTAAGCCTGTCTGACTCTTATTGTTCGAGCTACCACCCCACTTGTTTATAAAGTCGAAGAAAACAAAGTTTCTTATGAGGTTGACCTTTGAAACTGGACATGTTGTCGTCGGGAGTTTGATTTGGATCAGATTCCATGTCGTCATGCAGTTTCCGCTCTAAGGTAATTGATTTGCTCTAATGTGCACATCATTCAATGTTTTTGTCTATGCCGCCCAGCACTGTGCCTAGAGCATGCGGGCACTGTGGGGCACTGCCAGGCCCTGTATCCTACAGCTGCTGAGTGCTGTTGGGGCACACGATCGTGCCCACGATGTGACTAGCCATCGTGTGCACATGGTCATGGCAGGATGCACACGACAGCAGCAGCCCATGACCGTGGACAGGATGCACACGATCATAACCCATGATGGGCACGATCGTGTGCATCCATCGTGTGCAACACAGGGCTGGTATAGATTTACCAACTGCAACATAAACCAGTTTTTTCGAGATTTAACAATACAACACATCAGTCTTACCAAAATATGTTTGAATAAAAAATAAAATACATACTCATCAGTATCAAAAATACATTATCCTACACCATATCCTTGACAAAATTGCTTGTTGTAACATGTGCGTTGGTAATGGTTTGTCTGTGTATGATTTTGTTAGTCGTTATTTCAAGCAACAAGGCCTTAGAGAGACTTATAAGGAGCATATTAATCCTATCCCACATCCTAATGAGTGGAATGCCCCACAAGAGATCTCATCCATCATTTGCTTACCTCTAGAGGAGGTACGACAAGCTGGCCGACCAAGGATGAGTCGTGCATGGTCCGCTGTTGAAAATTTGCCCACAGGTATGCTACCTCAGGTGTGCGGTAGGTGTAAGGGAATTGGCCACAATAGAAAATCTTGTAAAGCATTCATGTTCACATGATGGGGAACACGATCATGCCCACGATGGGACTATCTATCGTGTGCACAAGAACATCATCATTTTCCACTAATTTCTCAAATTACTCATCAATTTACGTGTTGTTACTTATATATTAACAAGTATTTATTAACAATATACTTATTTAAAAAGTTATAGATTGAATTAACATAATATATTGCATACCATGTGTAGTCTATATGTTCTCAATGTATTAGTTCGTACGTATAAGTTCATCATCTGTATGAAATATCTCATATACCAATGAATTACACGAAATAACGAGTACGAGTTTGTATAAGAAGTCATGTAGTAATTAATGTTTGAGCAAGCAATTTTAGAATCACAAAAATCTTTCTAGATAACACATTAAATCAAATTGGGAAATATTCCAAAAGTTCATGTTCACACGATGGGCACACGATCGTGCCCACGATGGGACTAGCCATAGTATGTACAGGAACATAAATATTTTTCACTAATTTCTCAAATTACTCGTCAATTTACGTGTTGTTACTTATATATTAACAAGTATTTGTTAACAATATACTTATATAAGAAGTTATAGATTGAATTAACATAATATATTGCATATCGTGTGTAGTCTATATATTTTCAGTGTATTAGTTCGTACATATAAGTTCATCATCTGTATGAAACATCTCATATACCAATGAATTACACGAAATAACAAGTACGAGTTTGTATAAGAAGTCATGTAGTAATTAATGTTTGAACAAACAATTTTAGAATCACAAAACATCTTTCTAGATAACACATTAAATCAAATTTGGAAAAATATCAAAAGTTCATGTTCACACGATGGGGAACACAATCGTGCCCACGATGGGACTCGCCATCATGAGTACAAGAACATCAATATTTTTCACTAATTTCTCAAATTACTCATCAATTTACGTGTTGTTACTTATATATTAATAAGTATTTGTTAATAATATACTTATATAAGAAGTTATAGATTGACGAGGATCCTATAGCTTGCGGGCGCTGTATCCTACAGCATGCGGGCGCTGTATCCTACAGCATGTCGGCGCTATCGGGTGCTGCATCCTACTAGCCATTGTGTGCACACGGTCAAGGTATCCTACAGCTTGTGGGTGCTGTATCCTACAGCATGCGGGCACTGTCGGGCGATGTATCCTACTAGCCATCATGTGCACACGGTCATGGCTGAATGCACACGACAGCAGCAGCCCATGACCATGGGCAGGATGCACACGATCATAACCCACGAGGGGCATGATCGTGTGCTGCCATCGTGTGAAACACAAAGCTGGTCTGGATTTATCAAAGGCACCATAAACCAATTTTTTCCAGATTTAACAACACAACACATCAATCTCTCTAAAATATATCTGAATTAAAAATAAAATACATACTCAATAGTATCAAAAATACATTATCCTACACTACGTCCAACGACAACATAAAGATTTAGCAGCTAAAACACATCGATATTTCTTAATATATTTCTCATTCATTTCCTTGATTTGGTGCCTTCGTGTTGGATTTTCAGAGATGAGTCTATCCAAGTACATGCATGCGAAGGGGCCACAACTGTGATTGTCGCTTTGTATGTACTACAGTTCTTGTGGCATAATTTTGAAACTCATCTCTGTGTCATACTTTTTCTTCGATTGGTTGCTTAGCCAGTATCCAGATTGAGCCAACACACGAGGCATTAGATGAGTAATTGGTCATAGCTGGTTGAATCGGTATCGACAATCTTGGTGTTGGTGTGACAAGGAATCGTACAACTCTACGGTCCATGTTATGATGTTAATCTTGATAGTCACCTAGTGGCTCTGGTCGAGGCAACAAATGGCAATGATCTGTTGAAACAAAATATGTAAATATATAAGATCACCACATCGAACATAGCGAAGCATTTATAAATATGGTACTTTTAAACTTACTTCATCGCAATTTGACCATGGAGCTGCATTCGGTGTATCAAGACCTGTCATGAAGCCCTTGATAGATTTAGGAGTTTTCGAACTATTATAAACCGGCTTCCCTGTCACCTTGATACCAAGTGGATCATCCGGATGGAGTTTTGCGAACTCGTTGGCCATAACTAACTACAAAGAGCCAAACCACAAAATAAAAAAAATTCCACACCACACCAATGATATATAGATGAGTAATTTATAGAACTTACATAAAATTAGGAGCCGTCAAGTACAATGCCAACTCTACCGACACCAACACAATCTATCACCTCAGCATCAAAGTCTTCACGGCTAGACTCTATCCAGTCAAATAATGCCTGGGTGAGAACATGCCCAGTCTCCAAACACCATACAATAGCATCACGTGGCTGCTACCTAAACTATAGGTACAACCTTTTCAGAGCCTCACTATTTCTTAGAGGTGCCACCACAAAAGGCTCCCGAAGAGCAGCAGAGGGTCGGCTCACTCGCGGTAGAAGACTATGCTCACCCAACTACTGCGGCCCGGCACTGTCACCAAATTTATCACACTCAGCATACCTCTCACAACTGTAACGATCAGAGACCTATACAATCGACTGCTAAATGTCAAAAACTGGCTACTTGATCTGAAATGGAGGGTGCTGCTGAGAACTACTACTCTCGCAGGGAAACATCATACTATAATGATGCTCGTCCTGAAACCGATCGAATATCGTAGCATACTTCTGAAACGGAGCATCAAATGGCTGGTACTGATGCTCATAATCCAGAAACTGCAGAGTTGACTCAAGGGGTTGCTTAGTTCGCTCAAACGAATGCTGAATCTGAGAATCATGACTATGCTGGATCTCAGAATGGTGACTAGGCTGACGCTGAGAATGTTGACTAGGCTGACGCTGAGAATGGTAACTGTTGGCTACACCAGAGACTGAGTAAAGTGGAGGGTCAGGAATCCTCCGCTGGGCGCTGCTAATAGATGCAGAATGACAAGGTCCGATCATCATGGCTCTCAGAATGCCTATGCGTAGGTCCAAAGAAATCTACGATCCCAAAAAGCACCCGATGATAAACTCGAGCAATAAATCCTGTCTCACACTCGTCATACAAGATCGCCTTCAAACGGCAATCGAAGTACTCATCCCTACTCATGTCCTGGGTGTGGTCCGGACAAGGAAGTCCGGGGACACAACAAACCCTCTCTGGCTGCTTCTCCCGGTCCGATGTCTCTGCACCATATACTGGTGGGGTACTCTGTCCGCATTGCTTCGACACTTTATGTGCCGAGTCATGTGTAATCAATTTCCCATCCCTTATCCTGAAGCGTCATTATAAACTGCAAATCCTTCACTACCCTGTGGTAATGCTAAAATCGGCGCTAAGGTCAATCGTCTCTTCAGATCATCGACCCTATGCTGCCTCTCCCAGTCCAAACAAATTTTTCTGTCTTCTGAAGTAATTGCGTAAGCGGCCGAGTGAGTTTCGAGAACCCCTCGACAAACCAACAGTAATACCCAGAAAGACCCCAAAAGCTATGAACTTCCTTAACATTATTAGGCGGTGCCCAATCTAGTCAGAGTTATCTTGTCAGAGCTTTCGCGATTTATAGCTTGTGAGTTGTAAAGTTCTTTTGAGTCTTCAGGCTTTAGGGTATTTATAACCTTTGGAAATCTACTCATTATAAATGAAGCCATTGCTGGTTGGTGAGATGTTGACGTTTGAGACTTGATTGGCGGCTGGCTGAATATTTATGTTAAAGCATATCACATTTAACGTTTGACATCATTTATATCTTCACATAAAATGCTATCTAGCGCGTACAGATTTGTCTCTCTCTCCAGTTGCATTAAATGTTGTCCTATTAGCAATAAATGTGGTCTTTAAACCGTGAATACTTTATGAATAAATGAATCGTATCTCACAACGGTTTAATTCAATCTTGTCGGATATGTTTTACTTTTTCTAAGTAAAACATCTTACAGTCTGATTGTTGTATCCGACTTGATCAGTCTTCTGCTGTAACTGTAGGCACTATAAGGATAGACTTGATAGATAGTTGTATGGTCGTGCTGTATGTGGAATCCAGACAATTATCAAAACAGGATTGTTTATCCCAATAATTTCCCCTTTTTTGATAATGCCAAAACCTCCTTCAAGATAGCTTCTTTATCCAGAGAGGCTGACTTCTTGGTCTTCTGTCGAATGATCTGATCTTCAGCACGTAGTCTAAAAATGTGAATCGCAGGCAAGTTCTAAGAATCTATAAGATTTTTGTATTACAAATTAAACTTATGATTGACGCGCAGGCATAATATTACAGTGTGATTTAGTTGAATACAATTTAACCTATGAACTATTCGCAGACAAGTTCTTAGATCTTAAAACTTAACAAGTTTATACTTGTTTGGTTGCAGTAAATAAATTAATTTCGTAATCAAGCAATGAAATAGTAAGCATAGAATACGAGCTGTAATCTTTCAAGAAAAGTTGAATTCTATTGATAATATTCGAAGATTACAATGGTTGAAAAGAAATTAAAGAGAATTACATGCTGTATATAATGAAAAAGGAGCATCCAGGCTATTTCTTGTATTGATCATGCCTCTAAGGCCTTTTATCGGGATCGTTGTCGGTTCCCCTCCACCAGTTCACTGATGAATCCTTGCCTTGATCTAGATAGATCACTTTTCCTTCAGCCGATTGGTCGAAGGCAAGTATCCAGTCGTTGGGATGAGTGAGCCCTTCACCTTTCCGGTGCAATGATTTCATCTAAAGTTGCAAGGGGAGCAGTCCTATTTTTAACATCCTTGCAGACTCAGCTGCAACTTCTGCCAGTGTTTTTCAATTATTGAACATGGCAGACTCCCTGATAAGAAAGACAAAGTATCTTATCAGCTCGTTCTTCCTCCAGTTCTTCACTTCTTCAGCTATAGGCTCATGGGTGGCAGGCAGTTTAAGCTCGGGCGATTTCTGAACGTTGTTCTTACATGGTACATTGGGATCATGGAACTCTGGACGAGAACCATGTACCCCGTATCCATGTGCAGGTGCGGATAAAAAACTTATAGCGGTAGCGAAGCTTTCCTCTAGAGCAGCGTCAATTTCTCTCTCTCTCTCAATCCTCCAACACCTTCCAGACTCTCTGGCTGCTTCACCCTTTTTGTTATCATCAAGGTAAGTGACCTTAGAATCAATGCTTTCCAGGAGCTTCATCGTGTTGTCCTGTTTGGTCTCTATACTCGAGATTTTGTCAACCAGAGAACTGAGCAACAGGGACATGTCATCGATCTTTTTGCAATGTCCTGATAGTATGGAGCCTGTCTCCTGTAGGGCGAAAACAGTTTTGGCTTCGGATATGCGGAGCTTTTCCTGCTCCTATTTGAGAATTTTTTCCCGGCGTTGTTTAAGTTGAGCAAGTGCTTGCTTTAATGCACTAGGCAGAATGTGAAATGCTTCTTCAACTTTTGTTATTTCTCGCTTCAGGCCAGTCATCTCATCGATCGCATTTACTCTCATTCAATCCAGCTCTTTGCCAACATCATACAGTGTCTTCATGGCATCCTGCATGAACACTATTTGGCAGCCGATTGCTTGAAGTTACACTATCCGGGCCTCTATTAATGGAGAGCCGAGGTGTGCTAATTTCTCTTCCTCTGCCCCGTTGAGTTGACACAAGACCACATGATGACTAGGGAGTTGTGGTCTGTCATCATGTAAGAATCCGTCATCGGACTCAGACTTGGAGCTCACAGAGATAGGTGATGCGGGGGCATCAGGCGCGGGCTCGGTGGTTGGTTGTGTTGCATTTTCAGTCTCGGGGACAGGGGGAACTGATTCCTCCTGTTCCTATTGGTTTTCTGTAGACATGTGTACAGGTGGGAGTGATTCCTACTACTGTCTCTCAGCTTCCGCCTGCTCCGGCAGAGGGACTGATTCCTCATGTGGGATGGTGTGGGCTTCATCTTCTTCTTGAACAAGGACAGGCTCGACTGCGTGGTCAGGAACATTTTGCCGTACGAGAGGGACGGATTCCTCCTGTAAGATGTCCTTCGTAGCTTCCTGTTGATGGGGAGGGGATTGATGTCTGTCTGAGGTCCCCTGGTCCTGTTGGTCTTGCATTCTAAACAATTCTTGTTCGCTAGCCTCCTCTCGATTCATTCTCATACCTGTCTGCAAGGCGTCGTCATTGTCATCTGAGTCGGGATCAGATCGGGGAATGTTATGAGCTATGTCAACAGACTTGGAGTAGACCATCTCTGTTTAATGCGGTAGGCTTGCTCCCGCCGATGAACTTTCTGGGGACGATTTTCTTGGCGTCGCGAGATTGTGGCACGCCACTGCGGGTGAGAATGTTGTTAACGATGAGGCTAAAAGATTTATTCTATGTAGCAGGCTTGGCGGCCTCTTCGTGTAACCTCTTCAGAACAATATGGCACCAATGGACTCGATCACCAGACATGATGGCGACCATCATTCTGAAACGCAGATTTGTGCACATCTCAAATGCATCAGTCCTGTTTTCAATCACACGAGAGCAAAAATCATGTAAGTACATATAGGGCAGAAAAAATCTATTCTTATGACAAGATGGGTGAACATTATTGTCAGAAGCATCGCTTATGAATAATCCCCAGTAGGCGGACAGCAGTTCCTCCGACCCGAAGGTCTCTAGCTCCTCCATTATCAGGCCATCGGACGGCAGCTTGGACATGGTTTCTAGAAGAACACGGTCAATGCAGATCTGAACTCCACGGACAGTGGCAGTAATGTCGGACACATATCCTCCTTTCTTCAAGGGAAAGAATTTGATGGAAGCATCGAGATAAATTTCCTCCACAATGCGTTCATCATAGAAATCCGAGTGCTGGCTTCCAAGGCGATATAAGCCTTGTTGCTTGATTCTTGACACGCCATGTTCCATGCCGTCAAGGTCTTCAACCTCAATCTGAATCCTCTCCATGATGACATATTTAACGAACAGACGTCCGTCAATTACATTGTCCCTCTTATTCATAGACTCAGAGGAAGTTTGAGAAGATGCCATTGATTGTGAAGAAAAGTGTTTGCAGAAATAAAGAGAACAAATGCAGTAAAGTGTATAAAGCTATGTAGGATGTATGCTATTAGACTCGTTTAATATACAGAAAGCGTAAAGAGTCGAAGGGAGCAAGATACAGTCCTTTTATAGTGTGCAGGGAAGACTGGGTTTTCAGATAGTGAACGGTCAGATTTAAGGAATGTGAACCGTCTTTTATTAAACGAACAGGATGAACCGAGAGTAACTTGTACATCTTATCCATCTGTTTTTAAAATGATATCCGGTCCCACTTCTGACAGTTAGACTTCCCTTATTGCACGAAAGGAGGTTTGAAATCATTATTATCGCGTCGTTTAAAATAGTGAAGTCCAGATGTCGTGTAAAGCATTAAAGAGTAAAACTTTTGAATTTTAAAACAGGGCACGTGGACTTAAAAACTGTTTAAGTACGAAGAATAATACTATTATATTAGTTGACATCCCATAGTGTATGTATTGTATCCGCGAGTTCCCCCTTAAAAGGTACATATAGAATTCAATTCTTACATTAATGTTTGGATTAATGTTGTATTTATGGCTTGTACTGTATTCCCACTTAATTAATGCACACGTCAGCTGTACGAAGGTTACATGCCTTCTTTATCCTACAGTACTATCTGACTGTCTGAGTGTACAGTTAATTAATGGTGGATACTGTATTCTTGGGTCTTACAGCATTTCCCCTTAATTAATGAGTAAAAACATAAAAACTTATAGGGAGTCAGGCTGTAGCAATCCCAATTCTTATTGAAGTATACAAAATCTAGTTGTGCTGAGAGGCTTTGTAAAGATGTCGGCTAACTGGATATCTGTATGTACCTTCTCGATCCCGAACATCTTTATTCTCAACAGGATTCCTTATGGAATGATGCTTCATATCAATATGCTTAGTTCGTGAGTGCAATACAGGATTGTGCATTATTGCAATTGCACTCATGCTATCGCACATGATCGGTGTTTCTCTGGCATTGATTCCATAATTAGATAACTGATGTTGCATCTAGACAATCTGCATATATCAACTTCCTACGGCATAGTATTCTGATTCAGCTGTAGAAAGCGAGTTGGCCAATTGTTTCTTACTGAACCATGACACAAGTCTAGGTCCTTACTAAGATACGAGTCGCTGTAGCCAACCAAATTGAATCCACCTTCCTTAGGATACCACAATACTACATCGATTGTACCTTTTACGTACTTAAGGATTTGTTTGGCTGTAGTGAAGTGTGATTCTTTAGGTGCTACTTGATACCGAGCACACACTCCCACATCAAACTGGATATCAGGTCTGCTAGGTGTTAAGTACAAGAGTGAGCATATTAGCTTCCTGTAGAGTGATTGATCAACCGTCTTTCCAGCTTCGTCAGCACTAATTTGCATGGAAGTGCTCATGGGGGTTGAAGAGGATTTGGAGTTGTTCATCCCAAACTTGTTAAGTAGCTCCTTGTAGTACTTCTCCTGGTTTATGAATATTCCTGTAGGCAATTGCTTCACCTGCAATCCTAGGAAATAACTAAGTTCCCCCATCATAGTCATTTCAAATTTACTTTGCATGAGATGAGAGAACCTTTGACATAAAGGAAGGTTAGTGGAACCAAATATAATATCATCTACGTATATTTGAACCATCAACAGGTCGTATACTTCCTGTATCTTAAATAGAGTCTTGTCCACAACACCTTTCTCAAATCTATTATTGGTGAGGTACAGGGACAGGTATGTACAGAGCTTTCCGTAGTCTGTATACAAGGTCTCAAGCTTCTGTGTTGACAAACTGTGGTGGTTGTTCACATAGACTTCTTCGGCGAGGTCTCCATTCAGGATTGCACTCTTGACATCCATTTGATATACTATGAAGCTCTTATGGGTGGCATAAGCTAAGAATATCCTGATGGCTTCTGGTCAGGCTACAGGGGCAAAAGTTTCATCATAGTCTATGCCTTCTTCCTGACAGTAGCCTTGTGCGACTAGGTGGGATTTGTTCCTAATAATAAGTCCATTCCCATCCTTCTTATTTCCAAATATCCATTTGGTTCCAATTATAGATTGATGAACTGGTCTGGGTACTAGATACCATACATTATTTCTTTTGAAATCATTAAGCTCTTCTTCCATAGAAGTGATCTAGTGAGAATTATTCAAAGCTTCATTGATGGAAATAGGTTCGGATTGGGCAAAGAATACAGCTAGGGTGCACATAGATAGTCTCCTAAGCTCATCTTGAGATTTCCATACAGGAAATGGAGATTTCTTAGATTCCTCTTCTTGCGCACACAATATAGTTCCTTATGTACTCGGTATTCTCCTACGGGTGGATACTCCTGCATCAATGTCTCCTATGATTAACTCATGTGGGTGATCTCTAAACCATCTTCTGTCGGGTTCTAGTTCGGCGTAAAGCACTATATCTTGAGGCGTTGTAGCTTCAGCTTCAGCTTGTATAGCATCGGCTTTAGTTACTTCCGATCTTACAGCTACGTGGTTGATTTCTAAGTCAACGGCAAGCTCATTTGGAGTTTTAGGGTCATTAATGGAGAGTGTTTGGATATTCTGGGACAGGTCTTGTACTCCTGTAGTATCATGATGAGGTTCGACGAACACTATGTGGACAAATTCCTCAATTATCAGCTTCCTTTTGTTAAATATTCTGAAAGCTTTGCTGACAGAGGAATATCCTACGAATATCCCTTCATCCGAATTCTCGTCAAAGGTTCTGAGTTGGTCTTTCCCGTTATTCAAAACGTAACATCTACATCCAAATATGTGGAAATATGAAACTAGTGGAGTTTTTTTGTTCCATACCTCGTATGCTATTTTGTTGTGATGCTTGTTGATTATACATCGGTTTTGTGTACAACATGCTGTATTTGTTGCTTCGCCTCAGAAACACTGCGGCAACTTGCTTGCGGCGATCATGGTTCTTGGTGCCTCTTTAAGTGTTTTGTTCTTTCATTCGGCAACACCATTTGGTTGAGGAGTTCGGGCTGCTGAGTATTCGTGCTGTATTCCATTTTCCGAACAGTGTTGCTCTATAAAGCGGTTAGTAAATTCAGTACCATGTCGGAATGAATGGACACGATATTGAACCCTTTCTCATTCTAAACTTTTCTCAGGTGCTCAGGCTGCTTTGTTGTGGTTTCCTTCTTCTTGCTCAAGAAGATTGTCCAAGCATACCTGGAATAGTCATCAACAATAGCTAAACATAATTTCTTACCTCCCAAACTCACCGGGTCTACAGGACCGTAGAGATCCATATGTAGCATATCCAGAACTCTGTGAGTGGACAGGTATGATTTGCTCTTGAGGGAGGTTTTAACTTGTTTGCCTTTCTGAAAGGGTACCCAGACACTGTCTTTTTGGAATGACACATCGGGCAAACCTCTAACCATTCCCTGTCTGGAGAGCTTGTTGATAGTGTTGAAGTTTATATGAGGAATCTTCTTGTGCCATAGCTAGCTTTGATATGCAATGCCTTTGGCAACAAAACAAGGAATAGTGGAGCTCGTAGGCTTCCAGTGAGCAATATACATATTACCTGATCTGCTTCCTGTGAGCACAACTTCTTTGTCAGAATGTTCTCTACTCTATAGTGATCTATACAAAATTTCACCGAGAATTATTTCTCACAGTCTAGCTAATACTAAGTAGATTATACTGTAAGCCTTCAACATAAGCTACATCAACGACTTTGAATTTTCCTACAAGTAGGGTTCCTTCCCTCTTGTTCTTCCTTTGGACTTGTCACCAAAGCGCACTTTTGGACCGCGACCTTCTACAAAATCTGACAGCTTGCTTCCATCTCCTGTCATGTGCCGAAAACATCCGCTGTCAAAGTACCATATGACCTTCTCTTTGATGTCCTATAAGCAAAGAAATTAAGTAGATTTAGGTCCTTTTTGATTGTTGGGTCCTTGTGCGTTAGTGCCTTTCGGTACCTAAATTTTCCTGACAGCCATTGGTTTGCTGTAGGTTATATTTGGTCCATTCTTGTGATGTCTATGTGGAGTAGGCACGTAGTCGTTGTAACCATGATTATGATGCATGTAAAAGCTAGGATTATTATTATTCCAGTACAAATGTCGTCTTGGAGGTGGAGCCATTTTCTTAGGCCTTATAGCTTGTATCCTGGGTCTCCAGTTAGATTCCGAATGCTGCTTTTGATACTGCGTGGTGACCTGTTTCTCGAAGGATAGTGGGGCTCCTATATCCAATATCTAGGTGCACTGTACTGTTGAAACTATGGCTGTGTGGGCCTTTGATACTTAGATACAGCCTTCTTTCTGAATGGCTATTGGCGCTTCTGATATGCTCAGGGAGCATGCTGTTGGTGATGCCTTGCAGGTCTAGGAGGTTGAGGTTTCCACTGTTAATGATATGAACCTAGTGGCAGAATCGCAGCCTTTGCTGTGCGCGGGCAACTACTACCTTGACAGAACTCGGGGTCTCTTCAGGTACAGGAATGGGTTCCACACCCCTGACGAATACCGTACTATTTTTTCCCTTGT
The DNA here is from genome assembly GCA_033398695.1 of Orobanche coerulescens. Lineage (NCBI taxonomy): Eukaryota > Viridiplantae > Streptophyta > Magnoliopsida > Lamiales > Orobanchaceae > Orobanche > Orobanche coerulescens. The sequence goes on along the minus strand of CM065811.1, from coordinate 110,835,391 downwards.
TGGAGAATGCATTATATCCTAAGACGCGTTTAGCATGAGCATTTTGCCCAGTGCTTAGAATCTCTTCGATACTTTTAGAGGATTTCTCAAATAATTTCATGATTGTCTCTAATTCTACTTCTCGTTTCTCTAGAGATTTTACTGTGGCTTCTAGTAGAGCAAAATCATTTGTCTTGCTCTCAAGATGAGACTTAGTCTCATTTATATCGTGAGCAAATTGATGATTGCTCTCCATGAGTTTTTCAAGATTGACTTTGCTGTTTTCACAATCGACAGACATACTCTCGTAATTATCCTTCACCAAGTTGTTTTCTTCTTTCAGCTCTAAGTTAGAAATTTGGAGCTGTATTTCTTCTATTTTCAATGTCTCATGGGCATTTTGAATTTTTTTAAATTCATTCATCATATTTTCAAAAGTATGAGATGCATCTACAGGAGTGGTTGAGGTTGAGCTTACCTCATCATCACTATCTTCATCGTCATTGATGTATTTGGCCATAAAGCACATGTAGGCTTTATCTGCAAACTCATCATCGGACGAGTCACTGTCAGTGACTGCCTGAAGAAACTCCTTGATCTTTGTGGATGCAGGCGAGGCTTCTGATTCGCCAATTAGGGCCTTGAGCTTGTTCTTCCAAAAACACCTTCTCTCATCATTCTCTTGTTGCTCGGCTTCCGGCAACTTTTGGACTTTAAGGTGGGGACATTTGTTTGCATAATGTCCGGGATTCCTATAGTTATAACATAGGTTAGAATCACCAGAGGAAGGAGATTCCGAACTTACCTTGTAAAAATGCTTGGGCCTGTAGGGAGTCTTTCCAGACTGTTTGATGAATTTCTTGAATTTGTGCATAAGAAGAGCCATTTCATCTTATGACAGGATATCATCATCACTGTCAGCAGTCTTGTGGGTAGACTTGGATGTGCTGGGCATGCTATGTCTCCTATTAGATATAGCGTCTAGTGTTGTAGTCTTAGCAGGTGACTCTTCGGCCTTCTCTCTCCTATCAATATCATACTCGAATGCTTTGAAGGCATAGAAGAGGTCAAAACTAGAAATGTCATTAAGATTGCATGACACACGCATGGCTGTGGTCTTAATATCCCATCGGGCCAGGAGAGATCTAAGTTTTTGTCCTTTTGGGTATAAATTTTTCCCCACGCTTCAAGTTCACCGACAATGCCAGTGAATCTAAGGTCAAGTTCCTCAAGAGTTTCTGTAGGTTTAATTTCAAATGATTCAAACTGCTGAGTATGTTTTGAAATTTTGTTTTCTTTCGCGAGCTCAGTTCCCTCATAAATCATCTTGAGTTTTTCCCAGATTTCATTGGCTGTCTTACACCTCTTCACCTTCGATAATGTGCCTTTGTCAAGACTGACAAATAGCACATTCTTAGCTATGTTGTCGTGGTTGGCGTGCTTGTGATCGTCAGTTTTCCAATGATCGCGCTCCTTCTCAAGCATCTCGGCATGAGCTTGGCCTTCAATCCTTGTGGCAGGATTTACCTTCATGAACTTTAAGGGGCCTTCTTCGATGACAAAAATAATATCCTCGTGGATGGCGGCAAGATGAGCCTACATATTAATTCTCCATTCATCAAATTCGTTAATAGAGAACATAGTTACCTTGTTAATTAGTGAGGTATCCATATGTGAAAGAATAGGAAATATAAACTTTTTTAAAGAAAATAAGTGATTTTAGGATCTGATTTGGTTAAAAACACGATTGATTCTTTTTAGGTCAACAACTCCGATACCACTTGATGGCCACTAAGTATACAGAATACAGCTTGGATAGAGTTAGTACAACAAGCTGCACAATTATAAGTTTGAGTGCGTAGCTGAAGTTCTTTTAAGTGAGTTGCTGTAAATACAACAACTAGGCTTATCTCCTGTTATCTTGGTGCGTATAGGGTTTTCAGTGTATACTTATGTAAATCATAGTTTATGAAAACACTAAAGGCAAAAGGTAAATAACATAGTATTTAAAGTGGTTCGAGGTAAACCCCTCTACGTCCACTTGTCCTCCACACAGGAGTAAAGACGTTTATTATAATCACAACATACACAACTACGTGACTATATCTAAACCTCCCACAGTATCGTTCACACAGATTGATACTAGGGCAGAAGTTGTTCGTTGTTCACACAGATTGGCTAGAGCTTGAACTTGACTTGCTTCTTCACACACAGTACCGAAGCTTCGTCTGCAATGCTTATTCTACACACAGTTCCGAATGAGCAAGGCTTCTTTATTCCATACAGGGCTGATGAATTCTCAACGATTATGGGTAGAATACTATCTGAACAGCATCCGATCTTTGATACTCGATTGCTGTATGTTGTGTTGTTCTCGTTGAAGACTCTATTATATTTCTTTGCTTTATGAATACGTTATACGATCAACGAAATATACTTGCTTTTGTAATCGCTTAATGTCAGAGTTATCTTGTCAGAGCTTTCACGATTTATATATTGTGAGTTGTAAAGTTCTTTTGAGTCTTCAGGCTTCGGTATTTATAACCTTGGAAATCTATCTGTTATAAATGAAGGCGTTGTTGGTTGGTGATATGTTGACATCTGAGACTGGATTGGCGGCTGGCTGAATATTTAAATTAAAGCAGATCATATTTAATGCTTGACATCCTTTGTATCTTTGCATTAAATGCTCTGCAGTGTGTTCAGACTTGTCTCTCTCCATCTGCATTAAATGCTATCTTATCAGCAATAAATGCGGTCTTTAAACCGTGAGTACTTTATGAATAAATGAATCGTATCTCACAACTGTTAAATTCAGTCCTGTCGGATATGTTTTACTTTTCCTAAGTAAAACATCTTACAGTCTAATTGCGGTATCCGACTTGATCAGTCTTCTGATGTAGCTGTAGGCACTATAAGGATAGACTTGATAGATCACTGTATGGCCATGCTGTATGTGGAATCCAAACCGTGCAATTTTCGACTTCTTTGTTGTATGGTAATTATCAAAACAGGATTGTTTATCCCAATAGCACTATATGAGGCGCCTTATGGGCGGTGATGTCAATCACCGATAAGTTAGAATGAGGCGTCTGATTTGGTCAGGACTGAACCGGATATCGCTTTGTAGACGAGGATGAAGTTAGAACTAATTCGGGAGAGGATATTGACTGCTCAGAGTCGACAGAAATACTATGCTAATGCTAGTCGTCGACCTTTAGAATTCGAGGTGGGAGACCACGTTTTGCTAAAGGTATCTGAACAGCATCCGATCTTTGGGCCCTTTGAGATTCTCGAGAGGGTCGGCGAGTTGGTGTATCGCTTGCGTTGCCTCCGGCATTGAGTCACGTACATAGCATTTTCCATGTTTCTGAGCTGAGGAAATATGTTCTGGATCCTAGTCATGTCATTGACTATGGTGAGATCGATATCGCTGAGGATATTACCTTCGAGGAGCGTCCCTTGAAAATTTTGGAGCACCATGGGAAACAACTGAGGCATAACTCCATTCCGTTGGTCAAGGTGCAATGGTCGATACATGGTGTCATGGAGGCAATGTGGGAAACAAAGGATAGCATGCGTGCTAGGTACCCCGAGTTGTTTGTTTCTTAAGTTTTGGTACGAAACTTGTTTTTAGAGGGGGACATTTTTTTTTCCTTTTTCCGGCATTTTTCATATTGGTGTATTTTTCATTTTTAGTAACTTTCTTGTAACTGTATTGATATTTCGTGAATATTTAATACTGGACTTTTTGTCATCGGAGCTTGTTTCGGACTTGGTTTAATCAATTTCGCGTTTAATGTCATTTTCGTCACTTTTTTGTTCGACTCTCGTAATCGTTGTTCGGAACAGCCGTTTCAGGGTTGCCGTAAATCCATATTGTGTTATTATGCATGTTGTGAGCTTTTTCTTGGTGTTTCGATCATGTATCGTGTATTTAATATGTTTTGGGGCAGTTTTTTAATATCCCAAAGTTATGGGGTAATTACTATCGTTGTCGTTTTCTAAACCTTTGGGTATTTGGAATCGTGTTTTCTTTTAGTGCTTTAGTTCCTCACTCGAACTCGTCGTGCGTGTGTCTTCTTCAGTCTATTGTTTATTGTTGGTGCCGATTATTTTGTTCTGTTGGTGGTTATTGAGATTCTCCATATGTTGGGTATGGTACGATGTATTGTGTTGTGGTGTTCGTTGGGTATGACCTATCGTTGGGTAAGTTGTGCAGATTGTGAGTATGCATGTGTGACATAGCATATTGTACTCCGTTGTCGTTTTGTCTCTTTGAGGGCGTTGTGAGCTCTTGTTATCGTTCCGTTTCGAGTTGGCTATGTTCTGGGTGCTTTCGGAGCTGTGTCGGGCTCGATGTTAGCCTTTGATTGTAACACACGAGTAGGCCACCGAGCAGATGCTCGTGCGTGATGCTCGTGCACAACTAGTGCCCAACCAGTGAGTCTGTCCAAGAACAGGGACGCACGAGCAAGCCACACGAGCGGGTGCTTGTGCCTGCTGCTCGTGCGTGATGATAGAAGTTGGGCAGTGTCCCAACGCACGAGCATTGGTCGTGCGTGATTGGTCATGCATCTCTGATGTATATAAGGGGACAGTCGTGTTTTCAGCATCATTTTTTCTCTCCGTCTCTCTTCTTCGAGGGTTAGGCGACATGAAGCATATGGAAGCATAGTTGTTGATCGTATATCATCATCCATCCACGGTTTTGGTTCCTAGCACCAAGTTAACATCATCTCAATATATTTTACCGATTGAATCAAGGTAAATTTACTTCAACCCAAGTTTTTGGGGAGTTTTGGGGGTTTTCAATTTAATGTTCGATTCGTTCCGTGTTGTTGATTAATCCATGATTTATGTGTTAATCTTAGTGGTATTCATGCTTTCCCTACGAGTTCATGGTAAATTTCATGGTATTTGTGAAATCGAGAGGGTTCAGTTGTCACCCGCCCTCGTTGTTGTTTTTGTACGAAATTGCATGAATCGTAGGTGAGTTTTCGGGTGTATTCTATTTTTGTACTCGTGTAGACTTGGTTGTGATTGTATTCTTCGAATCGTTAGGCGGGGGTTGTCGGTTCCTAGCGAGCGTGGTTGATTTTTCCGTTCATTTTGTCGTCACTTTCTCAAGGCAAGTATTCTTGTGAAACTCTTATATTTAACATGGAATGGTAATGCATATGTGTGTGATTTTCTCACTCCGGGAGGGTCTGACGGAGCCTCGTAGGAATCTATGATTTCGCTCCTGATTCAGGAGCTTGTTTGGATAGCTAGTCCGGGAGGGTCCATAGAGGCCTCGGATGGGACCAGTGGTTTAGCTCCGGTCCTAGGCAAGTCATGTGCGTGTTTTTATTTTTAACTTTGGCCAGTCCGGGAGGGTCCATAGAGGCCTCAGATGTAACACCCCTGATCCACTAGGGAATATTACATTGCCGTAGACCCTCTCGGTGGGGATCTACTAGGCTAAATACAAAAACCAGACATTTCATTACATGCCGACCTAGCTGAATAATGAACCAATAGACCGATATGGTCTTTCACCACAAACATACATCTTTTACATACACATACATTTGTCTTTCAAAACTCATGCCCATGCAAGGGTCAAATTCACTCACAAATTCATACAATAGAAAATTCGACTGCGGAAAGGATAATATAATGAACTTCGACTAACTGTATCCAGAACAGGCCTTCATGTGATTAGGATCACTTATCTTCAATCATCCTTCGTACTGGTCCTCTGTTTTGCTCCCCAAGAACCTGCATGTACCTGTACGCAATACAAACATCCACCCCCTGATTTCTCGGGGATTAGCAAAATTCCACTATTTTGCTAGTGCAAGTATAAAGTGCAAATACGATCCATACACAACATACTTCGGAAACATAATAATCGAGAACATCCAACCAGTTAAACATAGCAAAAGATTTCCCGAGATAATTCACTTGAGCAAAATAATTTGAAGCCATGAAAGGCAGGAATAAAGTAAGTAAATTTGTAAAGCATTTACAGATATCGAGAGTTTTTAGGGAAAACATTTTGGGGCTAAAGAGTCCTTATCTTTTCAAAAATCACTTAGGGTCGCAACCCAAAGATTTACTCGGTTCCTGACAATTAGAATATAATACCAGGTCACTCAAATCCGATAATAAAATATTATTCGTACTCATCAAGCAACGAATTCCAGAGGCCTCAACCGACCCTACCTCGTGTCACAAAATTACGGTTCGTACTCCTCAAGTAACAAACTCCAAAGACCTCGTCAGACCCTACCTGGTACACACATATACTGTTCGTACTCATCAAGTAACGAATCCCAGAGGCCCCGTCGGACCCTACCTGGTTCCACACATATACTTTTCGTACTCATCAAGTAATGAACCCAATAAGCCCCATCGGACCCTACCTGGTTCCACACATATACTGTTCGTACTCATCAAGTAAAAAACCCCAGAGGCCCCTTCGAACCCTACCCGGTTCCACACATATACTATTCGTACTCATCAAGTAACGAACCCCAGAGGCCCCGTCGGACTCTCCCTGGCTCTACATATCAACACAACAATCCACAATGCATATCAAACATACCATGTTCACATACCACAAGGAGATATACTGCTCGAACAACACCAAATAGCACTACCTCCTTAAAAAGGAGCCAGTAAACAATACAAGCAATATCATACAACATCACATAACTCATCAATAAGCACACATAACACACACACACACACACACACCTTGCCAAAAAGATATAACTTTAAGTCCACTAGAGATATACTTGCACACAAAAGTACCACACGAAAACAAGGCATTCCAACATACAAAACTAACACACATTCTCAGAACGACACATTTGTTTACAAACACACGAGTTGATTTTGAAGAATACCTTTATCGAGAATGTACCAATTCTTCTTAAAGTTCATTAAAAACATTCAAATTGCACACATAATCAATTACCAACTATTACATCTACGAAACACGAAGTGTATGGGCAAGATACTTGCCTCGAAAATCAACGTGAATTCTCCGAAGAACACGGTTCGATCGGACATCCCCGAAAACCTACAACCTCCATGAAATACAATGATAACACAATCACTACGAAGATAAGGGCCAATAACAATGGAAATCACAACCAACAACTGAAGGGAACTCATTGAAAGATTCAATCAAATATTAAATATTCACGGTTCTTCAAGAACACTCAAAATCATGAACCGGGTTAAACGAATCCAAGATATGTGATATATAATCCATAGAATACGATTCACAACTTCTGATAACATCAATCGATTCATCATAATCTGGCTAGAAACGAAATTAAGTGGAAAACCCTACAAAAATAGTTGGAGTGGATTTTCGAAGAATTACCTCAATCCGGACGAAGAATCAACAAAGGATGATGTTAAACATGATCAAGACCTCAACATGTGATGATAATCTGCTCAAGGATTGAAATCCTCATCAAATCGCCCAAAAACCGAGAGAGAGAAGTGAAATTGGCAGAAAAATTCGACTGTCCTATTTATACACCTGGACAAAACAGCCCAGCAAAACGGCTGAACTAGCGCCGTGTTCCAGCGCCGTATTCGGACAACAAGCAAAATTAAAATCCTGAAGGAAATGGATCAACTAAACGGCATAATTTAGCACCGTGTTTTGCATATTGTTATAAACGACTCAACAAAACGGCGCAAATTAGCACCATGTTTATGGCCATGTTTCTCCAGAATTGGAGGAAACGTCTCCGCAAGTTGACAAACTAATATGAAGATGAACCAACGACAACACACAACATACTATAACATGAATACACTTACAAATCATCACAGAACTAACTTCAGAGTTCAAGTTAAACGTCAAACACGACAACAATCCGAATGAAAACAAAAAAATAAAGAAGCAAGACATATGACCACGTAAACACGCGCACCTTACATCCGCTTGAATCGATAAACAATTCAAGATGTCTGGATCGGACCAGTGGTTTATACCCGGTCCTAGGCGATTTTCAACTGTGATTATTGACTATTTGTTTTCCGTGAAAAGACATGTCTTGATTTTTGAAACAATTTGATGCATGTACTATGAGATGTGTAAGCAAATGGTTTTCCTTGATTACTTGTACTAGCATAATTGCTAACCCCTTTGGGGACCCATTTTGGGGGAAATTCATGTTATGAATTTCAGGTTGCGTTCATCCGGTCAACTGGGCACTGGAGTAGTACGAGGATGCTTGCTAGGGTTGTTGACGTATGCAAATGAGTTCCCTTATTTTAGTTGTCCATTTTAAACATTTGTTTTCAAACCTGTAAACTGATAGATAGTACTGGCGAATACTTAGGCACTTTTAATTTGGGATATAGATTGTATACTAAATTTTATTTGTGATTTTTGGTGATGTCTATTTTACCGGTTGTACCCGGCATTTTATTTAATTTTCGTCTTACTGATGTGTGTTTTCTCGCTAACCGAGATGGTTAGACGAGCGGTATCAATTAGTTACCCTGGTGGATCCCATGTAGGGGTCCACGACATTGTAATATACCCTGAATATCTTGGGGGTGTTACATTACAAACATGTCGTATTCAAATCATGTCATTCCACATTTCACAATACGTTGTCACATACTTTGCCGACGCAAGTCCCAAAACATAATCCAAAACTTTCTGCAATCTTACCTTTCAATCCCATTTGAAATAACGTTTCGAGTTATCCTCGATAAATCATTCATCAAATGAAATCATTCAGAAAACGGTAATTGCTACCAGTCATCAAGTATTTACAGAAAATCTCGCTCAAATCATTTTTGGAAATATTTTGGCAATCTTTTTCAAAAATATTTGTGAAATCCTTTCGAAATCATCTTCAAAACATTTTCGAAATATTTTCTAAACATAGTATATTTTGAGAAATCTTTTTTAAATATTCTTTTTCAAAATATCAACGTAGAGTTGCTGAATTCAGAGTATGAACGAAACCATTTGGAAATCACGGTATATACACATTCAATTGCAATTTATACATAAAGCACAATCAAATACTTGCCTGGCCTTTTAACGGATGGAAAAGTTCAACTGACACGAAGACAGAATGGGCGATTCACTCAACTTTCGACCTTAGTAATCTTCCGTGAGCACTCCGAGGAACACGGTTGATCGGAACATCGGAATCTTGATGAAGACAGGAAACGGAAGGTTTAACACCCACACCTTGCAGGGAACTCGATCCTAATATCCTATCATTAATTCAATAGTGATCACATGAGGAAAAACATCATCGAACGCCCGGATTTCCACTACGACATTCTATCGGTCACCTTGCAGACATGGGTTTAAAATTCAATAAACGACGAACTGCGGACAATTAAACTGTGGAAAATAATGAAATTGGTATACTACCGCTATATATTGATAATTCTTCAATAATCTAGTCTGATTCGGAAAGACGGGCCAAATCATTCAAAATACTCTAATTTCCCAAAACTAGGATCTTGGAAAACTCACCCTGACTCGGTCGATCGAAAGAGAATAGAGGATGATTAAAGCGTCGCTAGAACGTCAAAACCTATGGATTAATAATTTTACAGCATACCTTTGTGTGCTCCAAGTCTAAACCGCGGAAAGGAAGGAAGAGGAATGAGAAAATGTGTTATGTACTCGACTGCTCGGACATATTAATAGGCCTGCCCTCCGCCTTCCGGACAGGATTGGGAAGCTTCCGGACACCTCCTGTCTGCTGCCTTCCGGACAGGTTCGGACATATTCCGGACACCTCCTATCCGCCGCCTTCCGGGCAGGTTCGGGAAGCTTCCGGATAGGACCGGCCATCGCCTTCCGGACACGTCCGAGAAACTTCCAGACACGACCGCCCACCGCTTCCGGACATTCCGAGAACTTTTTAGACACGACCGGCCTCCGCCTTCTAGACATGTATGGGAACTTTCTAGACATGACCGGACGCACCCGGTCGGTTCCTGCTGCACTTGGCTAGTTTCTGCCGCACGTGGCCGGTTCTTGCCGCACCTGGCTAGCCAGTGTCCGGCTGCCATGACTCGACAGCTCAATTTTCTGAAATCGCACGGAAATAAACATGATGAAACGCTCGGTAGGAGTCTTAATCACAATTGCAATTTTAATTACGCACCGGGAGAGAATATAGCAGGGCAAAAGAAAATGGAGGGTAATGATAATCACACAATTCGAGATACATAAAAATGGAAAAAATAGGGGTTTTATATTGGTCAATGCAAGATACCAGGTGGGTTTGACCGAAAAAATATCAGGCGAGTTTCGGTCAAGGAAAATATCAGCTGGGTTTGACCAAGTCCGAAGTACAGCTGAAATATCTCAGATGACAAGTTTGGCTTACATAACAGCCAAAATATCATCCGAAGTTTTGGTCAAAGCATAATATCAGTTGAGGTTGATCAAGGGAATATCAGCGAACTTTCTAAAGACCAGATATCAGACAGCTTTTATCCAGGTAGAACATCAGTCAGGTTTGACCAGTAAATCAGCCAGGTTTGACCAAAGGAAATATCAAATGAGTTTAACTCAGGCGATATATCAGCCAAGTTTTGGATATCAATTGTCCGCGTCAGAAAACGTTGAAAATTCAACAATAACGACAAGACACATACAAACACAAAATCCAAGAGGACAAAGTGATTGATTCCTGAAAGTTAAGGAATATTTTATTACTACAAATTCACGCCCTGAAGACTTTCTAATTATAGTAATCAAGAAAAGCGGCGCAATGGGAAGATACATCTTCAAACGGTCAGATTTGAAGAAAGAAAGAAAGCCTTGCAAAGAGATGGACAGGTAAATAATGAAGTCCACTCTCCAATAGACAGAAATGTTACAAGATGCAATGGCTATGAAGAAGCTCAAGGATTGTACTATAAATATATGAAGAAAGATTGAGCAGAAGTATGATGTGAACCATGCTTGCAAGCAAACAAAACAATCAAAGAAAATATATAGCATTGTGAAGAGCTAGTTTCTAAGGTCATATACAGAGAAGACCTTATGTTGGAGAAGACAACACTCTTGTCTTAAAGTTTGAGTAAGGGGCACTTTATTGAATGAGGTTCTTGAAAGTGAGGTTGTATAACATCAACGGGTTCTTGATTGGAAGGTGATAGGCAGCTTACAAGCTGTTGAGGCATTCATGGGTTTTGGATCAAGAGGTGTTAAGCAACCAAGGGAAGGAGTTACAACGGCCATGGATTTCCACTGGTTGGAAGCTGTTGTAACAAGATTCATTGTAACATTAATTTCACTGGTTGAAAGTTATAGTGAATTCATCTCCAACTAGTTTGGAGAGAACTGGACTAGTAGAGGATTACCCTACCTCTGAAACCATTATAAAAGTGTTGTGTGGTTTACTGCTTTAATCACCATACTTAACTGTTGCATTCATATTAACTGTTGCACTCAAAGTCAGTTGTCTTTCCGCAAACCATTTTACAGCTGACAAAGGTTACCTGCATTATTATCATACGAGTAACCTAAGTTGAATTCACTTCAACTGTTTTTTTGAAAACAGTTATTTAAGCAAAAGATTTTATAAGTCTATTCACCCCCCAAGACTTATACCTGACGCCTTGTGACCTACAAGTGGTATCAGAGAGGTTGGTTTAATTTTACAGAACCAGATCCATATACTTGAGTATATACATTTAAATCTCTCATTAAAATGGAACACATGCAACACATGCACTCTAGATTACCTGTGTTCTGTGTGTTGGAAATAAAACGCAGCAGAAGCAGAGTTGGTTAACTATTGATAAATGCGTTTTACGCACCCACGAGCACATGATCTATTTAGGCATGCTAATTAATTAACTACTAAGATTAATGAGAAATTTAAATATTATTAATTATTTATTAAATACATATGTTGATAATTGAATATCCTAATCTATATCTAAAAGATCATAGGATATTACCTTTGAAGCATAGTGGTTGGTATTCGTGTTGATCTCCTTGCATTTCTACCTTTAGACCTTCTAGAGCATGATCTGCCTTAACCCGGATGTTGTGGGGGCAACGAGCTACCGGATCTTTCTTGGACACAATATGGATCGGCCGAAATCTATCCCTCACAATTCTCGATTTTGTTTTCTTCAAGTAATTCCGATATGCAGCAAGAATTATAGGGGTATCTCAATTGTGGAATCAAAGACACAAGTCAAGATCCACAATTAAACACTTAGAAGAAAAATCGAAATTTCTTGTGTATGAATTGTAATATCCGTACTTCCTATTTTTAGCAGTTTCTATTTTTTGGCACATGTCTATTTTACCTACTCGCTTGTAACCATTTTGACGTTTTGAATGTATTTGGTTCTTGGTGTTTTCCCATTTGGACGAGTTTGGGAGGTGTATTTACATAATTCGCTTTGTGTTATGAGCTTGTCGCATGTACGTTCGATTCTCATAAAACTCTTTGATTTTGTTATTTCCTTGCTCCCATGAGTCTGTATGGTTGAGTTATTAGTGTTATGAGTTTCAGTTTAATAATTTGACGCCGTATCATGGTTTTCGGGCGTTGTGGGCCATTTTGTAATTTCCTAATGTTTGAGGGAATTTACTTCTATCGTTGAATTCTGAACCTTTGGTTAGTTGGAATGGTGTTTCCTTTTAGCGCTTAGATTCGCCGTCGCGAATACTTCATATATGTGTCATTGGGATCCCATCTTTTGTTGCGTTTCATTTTCGTACCTTCTTGAACAGCGGACTGCACTCATCAGTACTGAATTGTTGTGTGAGTAACGTACGTTATGCATGTTCCGTTACGTACGCTACTCATATTGTTAACGTATGTAATCTCTTGGCAATAGCGTATGTTATCGGCTTCAGCGAATTGGGCAGAATGTTCTGCCGAGCCCTTACGTATGTTAATTCATGAGTCTTACGTACGTAAACTTCCTAACGTACGTTAACTCTCCATGTTAACATACGTAATTTGCGGTGAGGTATTTAAAACCTGAACGGACCTTAATCGCGTCATTTTCTTTCTTCTTCTTCCCTTGTACGCAACTTGAGTTCTTTGGAGGGTTTTGGAGCAATTTGTGAAGATCAGTCCGTAGAGTTCCTCAATGGATCTATTGTGGTGCTCCAAATGAAGTTTATCATCATCCTAATCCGTCTCTCTTGCCCTAATCCAAGGTATTTTGTCTTAGAACCCTAACTTTGTCACTTTGGGGGTTTTTAGGGATTTGTCTATTTAAACTCGAATTGTTTGTTTGTGTTGCTATATTTCCTATAGATTATTGTTATTGAGTGATTCCCAATCCGTGATTTGATGATTCGGGAAGGTTTTGTCAAAACCCTCGCCCGTGTTGATCGCACGTGTATTGTTATGGTTGGTAATCGGGGTTGTGGGCGTAGTCCGTTAGATTATTGATGTAGTTTAGGACTGATTCATATTAACCTTTCATTTAAGAGCAGATGTGGTCACTTCGGGTCATTCCTACTCGTCATTTATTTTCTGTGTCGTCGAAGATGTCTCAAATGTAAGTACTTTACATTTGGTTGCGTATCTGCACCCAGGGAAGGTCTGACGGGGCCTATAGGGATACGTAGTGCCGTGTGTATGCGTATCATGAACTGGGGTTAATCACCTAGGGATAGTCCGACGGGGCCTCTATAGCGTGCGGTGGCCGTGAGTCTCGTACCAATGGTTAAGCATTGAAATATTTTGTTGGAGAACTAAGTTTTGTGTTGTGCACCATAATATTCCAGAATATAAAAATGTTTCCTAAAATGATTTTGGTGCATATTTCATCTTATTAGAATAGTATTTCAAATGGATTGTACTTGCACTAGCTGTTGTCGCTAATCCCTTAAATGGAGGAAATTCTTTTGTATTTCAGGTACAGGTCATGGAGGCGAACGAGCATGCGGACAGTACGAGGATAATGGGCAAGGGTGATTATGTTCAATGGTCGTCTGTTTGGCGTCTTGTCTTTTAATTTTTTTAATTATGTCATTTGTTTCAGTACTCGAGTATTATCATCTTTTGGACTAGTATTTATTTGTGGACCCGGTTTGGGCAGGATTTTAGTTGTTACTGTTGGTCTCGGTGTATTTGTTTTGAATCTCTTGAATTATGGAATCGTTTGTATGTTGTCGGTGTATGTCGTTGGTCATGATGTCGAGTTTGTGTGTTAGCTTGGTGGATTCCAAAGGGTTGGATCCACGATGCTGTAATACGCCGTAAACGTCTTGGGGGTATTACAGAATATGGTATCAGAGCCTAAGGTTTCATGGATACCTAGGCTGTCGGTTATTTGGGTCTAGTCAAGTGTTGTATCTGAACAGTATCACTGCTACGCCATCATCCCAGTACACCAGTGCTCGTAAGTTTTTTCTAACCTAATTCGTCGTGTTATCCTATGTTGTTCATTCTTAGTATTGTAATGTGCTTTGCGTTTGAACTATCCTTACTAGTTACTTCTTCAAAATGCCTGCTGGTAGAGGACGCGGACGCGGTAGGGGACGTGGCGCAGTCGGTGGGGCGGCCACGTCCAATAACTCTAAGGCTGGTTCGGAAACGCCGCCTTTGTCGAACAATGTCCAGCCTAGTGTCGAAGGTCAGCAGTGTAACACCCCCAGATCTGACTGGGAATATTATAGTGCCGTGGGCCCCGAGATGGAACCAACAAGGCTGAAGGAATTTTTTTTGCAAACATTTACAAACGCCGAAGAGGCTAACGACAGTATTATCTATTAAAAACATTCGAAGATTTATAAAACTCGTTTATCAAACCATCGTAAAAACTCATTTGAAACCACAAGGCCCAAAATGCTAAAACTCAACAGTTTAAAAACATACGTTAAGCTATCGCTTACACGTACCGACACAATAGATTTAGAAAATGATTGCCAAAGTAACCTAAGTTACGGATACCAAAAAGGCCATTTAAAAATACTCACGCAGCGGATTAAGACAAACAATTAAAATACTCTAGCAGCGGAATACAACAACTGGTTAGAAACTCAAAACACAAATACATGCCCTTGCCAGTATCCTCCGGGAAGTTCATCTCTCCACGACCGCTACAAGCTTGATAATCCAAGAACCTAAAAAGAAAGCCCACGACGGGGTCAGCCATAATATCCAACAATGATAACCATCACATCTCGTCAATAATTACATATCAATGGAAATACTAAGTAAGATACGACCAATGTAATCTTACCGTCGTAACTTTACGAGAATCCACGATTCCTATCCTTAACAACACATTAAAATAATACCGAAATATCTGTACGGTATCTCAATAATACTCAAGGTTCTCAAAACATTATCATAACTCGCGATACGGAAATTATACCATCTCTGGCCAATTCAATCCATCGGATAACATCGACAATTCCAATACGATAATCGATTGTCCATCAAAGATAAGTACCAAGGAAATACGGAACATACCTCAAGATTACGAAATACCATGACAATCACGTCAGTCTAATCCGAGATCAGATCAACATAACATACGGACATGGTCCTAACAGAAGACCTACAAATGCATACTCATATGACAACGTCAATATGATCACAACAATAACGACAATGTATACTTATGGCAAACCCATAATATACATATGCACAACAACAATACATGGCAATCCGATGATCTAGCATTCACTGCCTAGATCCCCCGATGATCCCGTCAGACCAACCCGAGGTGGAAAACTCGTCCGTTGATCCAGCGCACGCTAGCATAGATCCCCCGATGATCCCGTCGGACCAACCCGAGGTGGACATACAACAACAATGCACAAATGCATATAACAATGATACACAATGCATGACAACAACGATACACGTATGTATCATAACATGATCGACATGAAATGACAAAAATGATTAGAGTACTTGCCTCGAGTCCTTCGAGAGAAATCTCGATGTCCAGACCATCACGAACCATTATTCTGAATATTCTACGATCCGAAATGTCACGGATGGTAAATAATTCAGGCCTTTGTCTATACCATGATGTATCCTCGATACCAAGTATGCCAACAAGAATGTAAGTCATATACATTATGATTTAGTTCCCAAAACTCAAATACAACCTATAATCTCAACTCTCCTGTGATTACGATTTATAAACATTGCTATACGAATTATAAACGAATGAAACTGAAACCATTCATTAAATATTATAAACTGAGCAAGTAATAACTTGCCTCGATACCAATGAAGCCGTTACCAATTCCTTGCCGTGGTCTACATGTCCCTCGGCCCTGATCAAAGCAATCTACGAACATTCTTGAATAGGACCGCAAAGCATGGTTCTAAACATCGATCAATAATATCAACCTATTACAATAATCGATTTAACATACATTCGATAACAATCAACAATCGATATAACTAATCCACAAACCCAACGATTCCAAAATATCTCGATTAAACACAAGTCCGAACAATCTAACTCAAACAATTATGAATTCATTACCATGATTCCACAAAGCCCACATATCGATTCGATAAGGCGAGTATACAAACTTAACCGAAATATTCCAATCAATTTCTCTTTGAAAACTTCAATCAAACACCTTGAAGGCAGAATTCAAAGGTATATTAGAATCGTCAATCAACAAACACCAACCACATCAAGAACACGAAGAACATAATCACAAACATATATATCCTTCAACATTACATGATTCTAGCCATCGATACGAACTAAACCACCAAAATATATCAAGAATCTCAAACATCCCAAAATATTAGAGTTCAAGCCAATTACCTTCAGTCCGGCGAAAGAATCAATAATGATGTTATAATCCTTGTTCCAAGCTTTCCTAGATGTTATCACTTGATAAACCAACTCAAAGGCTGAGGTTTAGGGGTTAAAAACTGAGTTTGGGTGATTTGGGACGAAAGGGGATCGTGTAGTATGGGTTTGGAAATGAAATTCCCGACTGCTTTATGTTTTTATATGCCCAGGCATGTTAGCGTACGCTAACTTCATCAATAGCGTGCGCTACCTGTTCCCAGAATACAGACTGTATAGTTTTCGCCATTTTGAGCATAACTCACTCATCCGGACTCCGATCAACTCACTGTTTGAACCATTAGAAATCTAACTCGATGCTCTATTATACTATTATGTTTTAGAATTTTTAGAGTTTTCAAGAATCATTGGTGATTTTCCAAAGTCGAACCTTATACACATTACTTTCCAAACAAGTGTCCAAATCTTATTTCCACTAACATTTCAACATATAGTCTTCTTAATCATATCATATACACCAAGAATCAGAATCAGTTGCATGTTCATCATCATATAAAGTAAACAATAACAACAACATTAAAAACCCTAAATGAAGGGAGATATTAACCAACATATCTCTTGAAGAAAAACAACACCGTTCAAAACCACACGAATCATATCAATATCCGCATATCAACCATATTATCAACATAACTCAGTAATCCATCTCATAACCATACTCATCAACTCATAAACATCACAATCATCAACTCAAGAACATCATATACAATCCAAAATGAAATCCCAAAGTGGAGAGTAATTACCTCTTTGAAGGAATGGATTGAATCCCAAGGTTGAATCCGTTTTCAATCACTTCCAAGCTTCAAATATTGTTAGGAATGATCAACTCAAGTGTTTGGAACGTCAACTTCTCTCTAAGACCTCTCTCTATCGGTTCACATGAAGAAATGGACGGAAATGACGAATAATGGCCAACTGCACTTATATATATACTGTACATTACTAACGTGCGCTAACATCTTCAGTTAACGTACGTTACACACTTAGCGTGCGCTAACTGACTTTGTTAGCGTGCGCTATCGAAGTCCAGAGGAAACTGTCTTACTGCATGAAGTGATTTACGTACGCAATGCCCATGCAATAGCGTACGTAAATGCCTCTATTTAGCGTACACAAGTGTCCTACCTTTGCGTGCGCTACTCATAGTTGACTCGTTTGTCTGTATGCTTCCGAAGACAGGTCCACACGCCGAAAGTGCTGACGAGGATAAGATTCCTTTTTGTCCGATATACAGTTAGCGTGCGCTAATCAACATGCATTAGCGTGCGCTATCACTACATTACAACATCCGTTGACTTATCAGAACGTGCGTCGAAAGTGGCCTGGTCCACACACATATTCCTTCTGATCTGACTGCATTAGCGTGCGTTATCTTATATCTGTAGCGTGCGCTAAACCTGCACGATAGTGTGCGCTACTCATGATTATTAGCGTGCGCTAATAATGTTACACTTAGCCATTTTTCAGCTATTCTTGTCCAATGTCTCAACATACTGAATACGAACATACGACATATTGAATACATATACTTCTTACATCCAATTGTCGACCAAGTACGACAATTATACAAATACAGATGTCTCGGTCCTTCAATTATTCTACCTATATTGTACAGATTCCACGCTGTACAACATAACTCGGATAACATTAAACAATAGTAATAGAAATTCCGGATATTACATACTACACAACTTAAAATAAGTTTCGTCCTCGAAACTTGCAATCCGTCATAAAAAAATAAATCGTTCAACCAAAATATTCCGAAATAATCACGACAACGATTAATCATCATTATTACCGAATAACCAAAATAGCATACTTACATATGCGCCAAGTCGACGATCTCCTGAGATACTAGCAAGTGACTTCACTGAAAAGCCTCAACACGCTTACAATAACAATTCCATAAGTCCCAACTAGATATATTATCGTCAGATGAAATAATCTATCCGTGTCAGATCTTGTCTGCCTGATCGCACAATCAAATCCCAATCCGGATACAAATCAATAATACACAATACAACTGTGAAACAACTGTCCAAAACAATGACAACAGACCCCGAAATATCGACATAACGTCCGAACGCTCATACGATCGTTAACGATGATCAATCAAAAAATTAGCCAAGAATATCATCAACATGATAAACTCTAATTCGACCATCCAAAGGTCAAAACACACTTCGAGAATACTTTCACACGGTAAGCTCCAACATGGTCAACACAGAACCACGAAAACAGATATACGAAGAATAACATTCTCAAATGACACACCAATCACGTACAGTAGATCTCAATAAACATACCCAACTGGCGAACATATCCAATCCTATATGGAGTGGAAACGACCACTCAATATTCAAAGCAACCAGCATGGGGTCACCATCTCCAATGTCTCAGTTTCACAAAACCCACAGTTCCAAAATTACATCCTATGCATGAATTCTACATCCTGTAGCATATTCTTCTTATCCGATCAATCAACCGATCATCCCTAGATAACCAACTACCATACTGAAGTTTGAATCTTTATTCATCGTACCGTACTGATGCCTTATCCATTTTCTGAGTCACACTCATAACTCCATCATGATATGCATTATGCACTAAATGCGTATTTATATCGATCATATTTTCAAAACCAGTTTGAAATCATATAGTCTCGTCAAAACACAAATTTTCGAAAGATCTTTCAAAAATTTCAAAACTCAAAACATAAATTTTTCGTAAGTGCACGAAATCAATTTTCGAAAAAATTAAATCGGCTCGCTGGTGCAAAGTATTCGATTACAGTTTCCTTCGATTCTACACGATTTCGAAGTTTCAAATGAAAACTATGCAAATGCTGGACTACATCCATATTACTGTATACCAATTCGGTTCGCTATTCCATCCGAAAACCACACGATAAAGTTCCGAAATTTTCAATATATAAACTCCGACTAAAAACTCCTTTTCCACATATGACTCGCAACGTCAATCATTTTCCATGCTGGATCACCTCAATTATGCTATGACAATGCATTGAAACAATTTAACATAGCAAAAGACTTCCCGAGAAGTTTCTTTTGAACAAGTAATCCAGAACCCCGAAAGGCAGGAACGACATAGATAAACGATTGATAAAGTGTTTTACAAGTCTCGGGAGTTTTTAAGAAAACAGAAAAGTCTTTTGAAATATTAGGGTCTCAGCCCGTATCTCGTTCCGCATTACAAGAAGTTTAAAAAGTAGGAAACTCTTTTTCGGACCCCAAGTCCTGAGTTGTAAAACAATTTCAAAAATCTATTGGGTCTCGGCCCAAAAATCATTTTCCGTAAAACATCCGTAAAACATTCATTTTGAAAAGTATCATTTTCAAATGCCCAAAAACAGTTCATATATCTCAAAATAAACTAACATGACTACATGTTCTCCTGAACAATCCACAATATTTCTCCCAAATACACAGCTCCGTTCCAAAACTTAATCGACATATTGATTTCCAAAATCATAACTTCTCAAGATCATCAATCCTGTCCCAACTCTGTCATCTTATACTGTAACGCATAATATCTTTATGAACCTCAGAACATATCAACTTAGAACGGCAATTAATCTCAATGCAATTCAAAAATCCAATACTTACAGATCGTGAAGCCGATGATTCCCGTGATCTTGCACATGTCTCGACTCAAGAAAATACTCGACACAGATATTTTCAAAACACACATTTTGCAAACTCAGTTCAACTCGAGAAAACAACACAGCTCTATCTGAAGAAACACGTTAACACCATTTGAAAAGTTACAACAATCCCAGTACCACACTGGTAAATCACATAACGCAGAAGCCCGAATGAACAACAAAAACCCAGAGCTCAAACACTTGTCAACCGACAACTCGAATGACAAGACAAAAGCACGACCCAACTCGACCCGACTGCCTAGGTTTTCACAACCTAAGCTCCGATACCATATTCTGTAACAAGCCCAGATCCGACCGGGAATATTACAGTGCTGTGGGCCCCGAGATGGAACCCACAAGGCTGAGGAAATTTTTTTGCAAACATTACGCCCAAGAGGCTAACGACGGTATTATCTACTAAAAACATTCGAAGATTTATAAAACTCGTTTATCAAACCGTCGTAAAAACTCATTTGAAACCACAAGGCCCAAAATGCCAAAACTCAACAGTTTAAAAACATACATTAAGCTATCGCTTACACGTACCGACAGAATAGATTTAGAAAATGATTGCCAAAGTAACCTAAGTTACCGGATACCAAAAAGGCCATTTAAAAATAGTCACGCAGCGGATAAAGACAAACAATTAAAATACTCTAGCAGCGGAATACAACAACTAGTCAGAAACTCAAAACACAAATACATGCCCTTGCCAATATCCTCCGGGAAGTTCATCTCTCCACGACCGCTACAAGCTTGGTAATCCAAGAACCTAAAAAGAAAGCCCACGACGGGGTCAGCCATAATATCCAACAATGATAACCATCACATCTCGTCAATAATTACATATCAATGGAAATACTAAGTAAGAATACGACCAATGTAATCTTACCGTCATAACTTTACGAGAATCCACGATTCGTATCCTTAACAACACATTAAAATAATAGCGAAATATTTGTACGGTATCTCAATAATACTCAAGGTTCTCAAACATTATCATAACTCGCGATACGGAAATTATACCATCTCTGGCCAATTCAATCCATCGGATAACATCGACAATTCTAATACGATAATCGATTGTCCATCAAAGATAAGTACCAAGGAAATACGGAACATACCTCAAGATTACGAAATACCATGGCAATCACGTCAGTCTAATCCGAGATCCGATCAACATAACATACGGACATGGTCCTAACACAAGACCTACAAATGCATACTCATATGACAACGTCAATATGATCACAACAATAACGACAATGTATACTTATGGCAAACCCATAATATACATATGCACAACAACAATACATGGCAATCCGATGATCCAGCGTTCACTGCCTAGATCCCCCGATGATCCCGTCAGACCAACCCGAGGTGGAAAACCCGTCCGTTGATCCAGCGCACGCTAGCATAGATCCCCTGATGATCCCGTCGGACCAACCCGAGGTGGACATACAACAACAATGCACAAATGCATATAACAATGATACACAATGCATGACAACAATGATACACGCATGTATCACAACATGATCGACATGAAATGACAACAATGATTAGAGTACTTGCCCCGAGTCCTTCGAGAGCAATCTCGATGTCCAGACCATCACGAACCATTATTCTGAATATTCGACGATCCGAAATGTCACGGATGGTAAATAATTCACGCCTTTGTCTATACCATGATGTATCCTCGATACCAAGTATGCCAACAAGAATGTAAATCATATACATTATGATTTAGTTCCCAAAATTCAAATACAATCTATAATCTCAACTCTCCTGTGATTACGATTTATAAACATTGCTATACGAATTATAAACGAATGAAACTGAAACCATTCATTAAATATTATAAATTGAGTAAGTAATAACTTGCCTCGATACCAATGAAGCCATTACCAATTCCTTGCCGTGGTCTACATGTCCCTCGGCCCTGATCAAAGCAATCTACGAATATTCTTGAATAGGACCGCAAAGCATGGTTCTAAACATCGATCAATAATCTCAACCTATTACAATAATCGATTTAACATACATTCGATAACAATCAACAATCGATATAACTAATCCACAAACCCAACGATTCCAAAATATCTCGATTAAACACAAGTCTGAACAATCTAACTCAAATAATTACGAATTCATTCCCATGATTCCACAAAGCCCACATATCGATTCGATAAGGCGAGTATACAAACTTAACCGAAATATTCCAATCAATTTCTCTTTCAAAACTTCAATCAAACACCTTGAAGGCGGAATTCAAAGGTATATTCGAATCATCAATCAACAAACACCAACCACATCAAGAACACGAAGAACATAATCACAAACATATATATCCTTCAACATTACATGATTCTAGCCATCGATACGAACTAAACCACCAAAATATATCAAGAATCTCAAACATCCCAAAATATTAGAGTTCATGCCAATTACCTTCAATCCGGCGAAAGAATCAATAATGATGTTATAATCCTTGTTCCAAGCTTTCCTAGATGTTATCACTTGATAAACCAACTCAAAGGCTGAGGTTTAGGGGTTAAAAACTGAGTTTGGGTGATTTGGGACGAAAGGGGATCGTGTAGTGTGGGTTGGGAAATGAAATTCCCGACTACTTTACGTTTTTATATGCCCAGGCATGTTAGCGTACGCTAACTTCATCAATAGCGTGCGCTACCTGTTCCCAGAATACAGACAGTATAGTTTTTGCGATTTTGAGCATAACTCACTCATCCGGACTCCGATCAACTCACCGTTTGAGCCATTAGAAATCTAACTCGATGCTCTATTATACTGTTATGTTTCAGAATTTTTGGAGTTTTCAAGAATCAGTGGTGATTTTCCAAATTCGAACCTTATACACATTACTTTCCAAACAAGTGTCCAAATCTTATTTCCACTAACATTTCAACATATAGTCTTCTTAATCATATCATATACACCAAGAATCATAATCACTTGCATGTTCATCATCATACGAAGTAAACAATAATAACAACATTAAAACCCCTAAATGAAGGGAGATATTAACCAACATATCTCTTGAAGAAAAACAACACCGTTCAAAACCACACGAATCATATCAATATCCGCATATCAACCATATTATCAACATAACTCAGTAATCCATCTCATAACCATACTCATCAACTCATAAACATCACAATCATCAACTCAAGAACATCATATACAATCCAAAACGAAATCCCAAAGTGGAGAGTAATTACCTCTTTGAAGGAATGGATTGAATCCCAAGGTTGAATCCGTTTTCAATCACTTCCAAGCTTCAAATGTTGTTAGGAATGATCAACTCAAGTGTTTGGAACCTCAACTTCTCTCTAAGACCTCTCTCTATCGGTTCACATGAAGAAATGGACGGAAATGACGAATAATGGCCAACTGCACTTATATATACTGTACATTACTAACGTACACTAACATCTTCAGTTAACGTACGTTACACACTTAGCGTGCGCTAACTGTCTTTGTTAGCGTGTGCTATCGAAGTCCAGAGGCAACTGTCTTACTGCATGAAGTGATTTACGTACGCAATGCCCATGCAATAGCGTACGTAAATGCCTATATTTTACGTACACAAGTGTCCTACCTTAGCGTGCGCTACTCATAGTTGACTCGTTTGTCTGTATGCTTCAGAAGACAGGTCCACACGCCGAAAGCGCTGACGAGGATAAGATTCCTTTTTGTCCGATATACAGTTAGCGTGCGCTAATCAACATGCATTAGCGTGCGCTATCACTACATTACAACATCCGTTGACTTATCAGAACATGCGTCGAAAGTGGCCTGGTCCACACGCAGATTCCTTCCGATCTGACTGCATTAGCGTGCGTTATCTTATATCCGTAGCGTGCGCTAAACCTGCACGATAGCGTGCGCTACTCATGATTATTAGCGTGCGCTAATAATGTTACACTTAGCCATTTTTCAGCTATTCTTGTCCAATGTCTCAACATACAGAATACGAACATACGACATACTGAATACATATACTTCTTACATCCAATTGTCGACCAAGTACGACAATTATACAAATACAGATGTCTCGGTCCTTCAATTATTCTACCCATACTGTACAGATTCAACGCTGTACAACATTAAACAATAGTAATAGAAATTCTGGATATTACATACTACACAACTTAAAATAAGTTTCGTCCTCGAAACTTGCAATCCGTCATAAAAACAAATAAATCGTTCAACCAAAATATCCCGAAATAATCACGACAACGATTAATCATCATTATTACCGAATAACGAAAATAACATACTTACATATGCGCCAAGTCGACGATCTCCTGAGATACTAGCAAGTGACTTCACTGAAAAGCCTCAACACGCTTACAATAACAATTCCATAAGTCCCAACTAGATATATTATCGTCAGATGAAATAATCTATCCGTGTCAGATCTTGTCTGCCTGATCGCACAATCAAATCCCAATCCGGATACAAATCAATAATACACAATACAACTGTGAAACAACTGTCCAAAACAATGACAACAGACCCCGAAATATCGACATAACGTCCAAACGCTCATACGATCGTTAACGATGATCAATCAAAAAATTAGCCAAGAATATCATCAACATGATAAACTCTAATTCGACCATCCAAAGGTCAAAACACACTTCGAGAATACTTTCACACGATAAGCTCCAACATGGTCAACACAGAACCACGGAAACAGATATACGAAAGAATAACATTCTCAATATGACACACCAATCACGTACAGTAGATCTCAATAAACATACCCAACTGGCGAACATATCCAATCCTATATGGAGTGGGAACGACCACTCAATATTCAAAGCAACCAGCATGGGGTCACCATCTCCAATGTCTCAGTTTCACAAAACCCACAGTTCCAAAATTACATCCTGTCCATGAATTCTACATCCTGTAGCATATTCTTCTTATCCAATCAATCGACCGATCATCCCTAGATAACCAACTACCATACTGAAGTTCGAATCTTTATTCATCGTACCGTACTGATGCCTTATCCATTTTGTGAGTCACACTCATAACTCCATCATGATATGCATTATGCACTAAATGCGTATTTATATCGATCATATTTTCAAAACCAGTTTGAAATCATATAGTCTCGTCAAAAGACAAATTTTCGAAAGTTCTTTCAAAAATTTAAAAACTCAAAACATAAATTTTTCGTAAGTCCACGAAATCAATTTTCGAAAAAATTAAATCGGCTCGCTGGTGCCAAGTATTCGATAACAGTTTCCTTCGATTCTACACGATTTCGAAGTTTCAAATGAAAACTATGCAAATGCTGGACTACATCCATATTACTGTATACCAATTCGGTTCGCTATTCCATCCGAAAACCACACGATAAAGTTCCGAAATTTTCAATATATAAACTCCGACTAAAAACTCGTTTTCCACATATGACTCGCAACGTCAATCATTTTCCATGCTGGATCACCTCAATTATGCTATGACAATGCATTGAAACAATTTAACATAGCAAAAGACTTCCCGAGAAGTTTCTTTTGAACAAGTAATCCAGAACCCCGAAAGGCAGGAACAACATAGATAAACGATTGATAAAGTGTTTTACAAGTCTCGGGAGTTTTTAAGAAAACAGAAAAGTCTTTTGAAATATTAGGGTCTCAGCCCGTATCTCGTTCCGCATTACAAGAAGTTTAAAAAGTAGGAAACTCTTTTTCGGACCCCAAGTCCTGAGTTGTAAAACAATTTCAAAAATCTATTGGGTCTCGGCCCAAAAATCATTTTCCGTAAAACATCCGTAAAACATTCATTTTGAAAAGTATCATTTTCAAATGCCCAAAAACAGTTCATATATCTCAAAATAAACTAACATGACTACATGTTCTCCTGAACAATCCACAATATTTCTCCCAAATACACAGCTCCGTTCCAAAACTTAATCGACATATTGATTTCCAAAATCATAACTTCTCAAGATCATCAATCCTGTCCCAACTCTGTCATCTTATACTGTAACGCATAATATCTTTATGAACCTCAGAACATATCAACTTAGAACGGCAATTAATCTCAATGCAATTCAAAAATCCAATACTTACAGATCGTGAAGCCGATGATTCCCCGTGATACTGGCACATGTCTCGACTCAAGAAAATACTCGACACAGATATTTTCAAAACACACATTTTGCAAACTCAGTTCAACTCGAGAAAACAACACAGCTCTATCTGAAGAAACACGTTAACACCATTTGAAAAAGTTACAACAATCCCAGTACCACACTGGTAAATCACATAACGCAGAAGCCCGAATGAACAACAAAAACCCAGAGCTCAAACACTTGTCAACCGACAACTCGAATGACAAGACAAAAGCACGACCCAACTCGACCCGACTGCCTAGGTTTTCACAACCTAAGCTCCGATACCATATTCTGTAACAAGCCCAGATCCGACCGGGAATATTACAGTGCTGTGGGCCCCGAGATGGAACCCACGAGGCTGAGGAAATTTTTTTGCAAACATTACGCCCAAGAGGCTAACGACGGTATTATCTACTAAAAACATTCGAAGATTTATAAAACTCGTTTATCAAACCGTCGTAAAAACTCATTTGAAACCACAAGGCCCAAAATGCCAAAACTCAACAGTTTAAAAACATACGTTAAGCTATCGCTTACACGTACCGACAGAATAGATTTAGAAAATGATTGCCAAAGTAACCTAAGTTACCGGATACCAAAAAGGCCATTTAAAAATAGTCACGCAGCGGATAAAGACAAACAATTAAAATACTCTAGCAGCGGAATACAACAACTAGTCAGAAACTCAAAACACAAATACATGCCCTTGCCAATATCCTCCGGGAAGTTCATCTCTCCACGACCGCTACAAGCTTGGTAATCCAAGAACCTAAAAAGAAAGCCCACGACGGGGTCAGCCATAATATCCAACAATGATAACCATCACATCTCGTCAATAATTACATATCAATGGAAATACTAAGTAAGAATACGACCAATGTAATCTTACCGTCATAACTTTATGAGAATCCACGATTCGTATCCTTAACAACACATTAAAATAATAGCGAAATATTTGTACGGTATCTCAATAATACTCAAGGTTCTCAAAACATTATCATAACTCGCGATACGGAAATTATACCATCTCTGGCCAATTCAATCCATCGGATAACATCGACAATTCTAATACGATAATCGATTGTCCATCAAAGATAAGTACCAAGGAAATACGGAACATACCTCAAGATTACGAAATACCATGACAATCACGTCAGTCTAATCCGAGATCCGATCAACATAACATACGGACATGGTCCTAACACAAGACCTACAAATGCATACTCATATGACAACGTCAATATGATCACAACAATAACGACAATGTATACTTATGGCAAACCCATAATATACATATGCACAACAACAATACATGGCAATCCGATGATCCAGCGTTCACTGCCTAGATCCCCCGATGATCCCGTCAGACCAACCCGAGGTGGAAAACCCGTCCGTTGATCCAGCGCACGCTAGCATAGATCCCCTGATGATCCCGTCGGACCAACCCGAGGTGGACATACAACAACAATGCACAAATGCATATAACAATGATACACAATGCATGACAACAATGATACACGCATGTATCACAACATGATCGACATGAAATGACAAAAATGATTAGAGTACTTGCCCGAGTCCTTCGAGAGCAATCTCGATGTCCGCACCATCACGAACCATTATTCTGAATATTCGACGATCCGAAATGTCACGGATGGTAAATAATTCACGCCTTTGTCTATACCATGATGTATCCTCGATACCAAGTATGCCAACAAGAATGTAAATCATATACATTATGATTTAGTTCCCAAAATTCAAATACAATCTATAATCTCAACTCTCCTGTGATTACGATTTATAAACATTGCTATACGAATTATAAACGAATGAAATCGAAACCATTCATTAAATATTATAAATTGAGTAAGTAATAACTTGCCTCGATACCAATGAAGCCATTACCAATTCCTTGCCGTGGTCTACATGTCCCTCGGCCCTGATCAAAGCAATCTACGAATATTCTTGAATAGGACCGCAAAGCATGGTTCTAAACATCGATCAATAATCTCAACCTATTACAATAATCGATTTAACATACATTCGATAACAATCAACAATCGATATAACTAATCCACAAACCCAACGATTCCAAAATATCTCGATTAAACACAAGTCCGAACAATCTAACTCAAATAATTACGAATTCATTCCCATGATTCCACAAAGCCCACATATCGATTCGATAAGGCGAGTATACAAACTTAACCGAAATATTCCAATCAATTTCTCTTTCAAAACTTCAATCAAACACCTTGAAGGCGGAATTCAAAGGTATATTCGAATCATCAATCAACAAACACCAACCACATCAAGAACACGAAGAACATAATCACAAACATATATATCCTTCAACATTACATGATTCTAGCCATCGATACGAACTAAACCACCAAAATATATCAAGAATCTCAAACATCCCAAAATATTAGAGTTCATGCCAATTACCTTCAATCCGGCGAAAGAATCAATAATGATGTTATAATCCTTGTTCCAAGCTTTCCTAGATGTTATCACTTGATAAACCAACTCAAAGGCTGAGGTTTAGGGGTTAAAAACTGAGTTTGGGTGATTTGGGACGAAAGGGGATCGTGTAGTGTGGGTTGGGAAATGAAATTCCCGACTACTTTACGTTTTTATATGCCCAGGCATGTTAGCGTACGCTAACTTCATCAATAGCGTGCGCTACCTGTTCCCAGAATACAGACAGTATAGTTTTTGCCATTTTGAGCATAACTCACTCATCCGGACT
The DNA here is from genome assembly GCA_033398695.1 of Orobanche coerulescens. NCBI lineage: Eukaryota > Viridiplantae > Streptophyta > Magnoliopsida > Lamiales > Orobanchaceae > Orobanche > Orobanche coerulescens. The sequence continues at coordinate 110,806,006 of CM065811.1, read as the reverse complement.
CCGATCAACTCACCGTTTGAGCCATTAGAAATCTAACTCGATGCTCTATTATACTGTTATGTTTCAGAATTTTTGGAGTTTTCAAGAATCAGTGGTGATTTTCCAAATTCGAACCTTATACACATTACTTTCCAAACAAGTGTCCAAATCTTATTTCCACTAACATTTCAACATATAGTCTTCTTAATCATATGATATACACCAAGAATCATAATCACTTGCATGTTCATCATCATACGAAGTAAACAATAATAACAACATTAAAACCCCTAAATGAAGGGAGATATTAACCAACATATCTCTTGAAGAAAAACAACACCGTTCAAAACCACACGAATCATATCAATATCCGCATATCAACCATATTATCAACATAACTCAGTAATCCATCTCATAACCATACTCATCAACTCATAAACATCACAATCATCAACTCAAGAACATCATATACAATCCAAAACGAAATCCCAAAGTGGAGAGTAATTACCTCTTTGAAGGAATGGATTGAATCCCAAGGTTGAATCCGTTTTCAATCACTTCCAAGCTTCAAATGTTGTTAGGAATGATCAACTCAAGTGTTTGGAACCTCAACTTCTCTCTAAGACCTCTCTCTATCGGTTCACATGAAGAAATGGACGGAAATGACGAATAATGGCCAACTGCACTTATATATACTGTACATTACTAACGTACGCTAACATCTTCAGTTAACGTACGTTACACACTTAGCGTGCGCTAACTGTCTTTGTTAGCGTGTGCTATCGAAGTCCAGAGGCAACTGTCTTACTGCATGAAGTGATTTACGTACGCAATGCCCATGCAATAGCGTACGTAAATGCCTATATTTTACGTACACAAGTGTCCTACCTTAGCGTGCGCTACTCATAGTTGACTCGTTTGTCTGTATGCTTCAGAAGACAGGTCCACACGCCGAAAGCGCTGACGAGGATAAGATTCCTTTTTGTCCAATATACAGTTAGCGTGCGCTAATCAACATGCATTAGCGTGCGCTATCACTACATTACAACATCCGTTGACTTATCAGAACATGCGTCGAAAGTGGCCTGGTCCACACGCAGATTCCTTCCGATCTGACTGCATTAGCGTGCGTTATCTTATATCCGTAGCGTGCGCTAAACCTGCACGATAGCGTGCGCTACTCATGATTATTAGCGTGCGCTAATAATGTTACACTTAGCCATTTTTCAGCTATTCTTGTCCAATGTCTCAACATACAGAATACGAACATACGACATACTGAATACATATACTTCTTACATCCAATTGTCGACCAAGTACGACAATTATACAAATACAGATGTCTCGGTCCTTCAATTATTCTACCCATACTGTACAGATTCAACGCTGTACAACATTAAACAATAGTAATAGAAATTCTGGATATTACATACTACACAACTTAAAATAAGTTTCGTCCTCGAAACTTGCAATCCGTCATAAAAACAAATAAATCGTTCAACCAAAATATCCCGAAATAATCACGACAACGATTAATCATCATTATTACCGAATAACGAAAATAACATACTTACATATGCGCCAAGTCGACGATCTCCTGAGATACTAGCAAGTGACTTCACTGAAAAGCCTCAACACGCTTACAATAACAATTCCATAAGTCCCAACTAGATATATTATCGTCAGATGAAATAATCTATCCGTGTCAGATCTTGTCTGCCTGATCGCACAATCAAATCCCAATCCGGATACAAATCAATAATACACAATACAACTGTGAAACAACTGTCCAAAACAATGACAACAGACCCCGAAATATCGACATAACGTCCAAACGCTCATACGATCGTTAACGATGATCAATCAAAAAATTAGCCAAGAATATCATCAACATGATAAACTCTAATTCGACCATCCAAAGGTCAAAACACACTTCGAGAATACTTTCACACGGTAAGCTCCAACATGGTCAACACAGAACCACGGAAACAGATATACGAAAGAATAACATTCTCAATATGACACACCAATCACGTACAGTAGATCTCAATAAACATACCCAACTGGCGAACATATCCAATCCTATATGGAGTGGGAACGACCACTCAATATTTAAAGCAACCAGCATGGGGTCACCATCTCCAATGTCTCAGTTTCACAAAACCCACAGTTCCAAAATTACATCCTGTCCATGAATTCTACATCCTGTAGCATATTCTTCTTATCCAATCAATCGACCGATCATCCCTAGATAACCAACTACCATACTGAAGTTCGAATCTTTATTCATCGTACCGTACTGATGCCTTATCCATTTTGTGAGTCACACTCATAACTCCATCATGATATGCATTATGCACTAAATGCGTATTTATATCGATCATATTTTCAAAACCAGTTTGAAATCATATAGTCTCGTCAAAAGACAAATTTTCGAAAGTTCTTTCAAAATTTAAAAACTCAAAACATAAATTTTTCGTAAGTCCACGAAATCAATTTTGAAAAATTAAATCGGCTCATTGGTGCCAAGTATTCGATAACGATTTCCTTCGATTCTACACGATTTGAAGTTTCAAATGAAAACTATGCAAATCTTTGGACTACATCCATATTATCGTATACCATTCGGTTCGCTATTCCATCCGAAAACCACACGATAAAGTTCCGAAATTTTCAATATATAAACTCCGACTAAAAACTCGTTTTCCACATATGACTCGCAACGTCAATCATTTTCCATGCTGGATCACCTCAATTATGCTATGACAATGCATTGAAACAATTTAACATAGCAAAAGACTTCCCGAGAAGTTTCTTTTGAACAAGTAATCCAGAACCCCGAAAGGCAGGAACAACATAGATAAACGATTGATAAAGTGTTTTACAAGTCTCGGGAGTTTTTAAGAAAACAGAAAAGTCTTTTGAAATATTAGGGTCTCAGCCCGTATCTCGTTCCGCATTACAAGAAGTTTAAAAAGTAGGAAACTCTTTTTCGGACCCCAAGTCTTGAGTTATAAAACAATTTCAAAAATCTATTGGGTCTCGGCCCAAAAATCATTTTCCGTAAAACATCCATAAAACATTCATTTTGAAAAGTATCATTTTCAAATGCCCAAAAACAGTTCATATATCTCAAAATAAACTAACATGACTACATGTTCTCCTGAACAATCCACAATATTTCTCCCAAATGCACAACTCCGTTCCAAAACTTAATCGACATATTGATTTCCAAAATCATAACTTCTGAAGATCATCAATCCTGTCCCAACTCTGTCATCTTATAGTGTAACGCATAATATCTTTCAGAACCTCAGAACATATCAACTTAGAACGGCAATTAATCTCAATGCAATTAAAAACTCCAATACTTACAGATCGTGAAGCCGATGATTCCCCATGATACTGGCACATGTCTCGACTCAAGAAAATACTCGACACAGATATTTTCAAAACACACATTTTGCAAACTCAGTTCAACTCGAGAAAACAACACAGCTCTATCTGACGAAACACGTTAACACCATTTGAAAAAGTTACAACAATCCCAGTACCACACTGGTAAATCACATAACGCAGAAGCCCGAGTGAACAACAAAAACCCAGAGCTCAAACACTTGTCAACCGACAACTCGAATGACACGACAAAAGCACGACCCAACTCGACCCGACTGCCTAGGTTTTCACAACCTAAGCTCCGATACCATATTCTGTAACAAGCCCAGATCCGACCGGGAATATTACAGTGCCGTGGGCCCCGAGATGGAGCCCACAAGGCTGAAGGAAATTTTTTTGCAAACATTACGCCCAAGAGGCTAACGACGGTATTATCTACTAAAAACATTCAAAGATTTATAAAACTCGTTTATCAAACCGTCGTAAAAACTCATTTGAAACCACAAGGCCCAAAATGCCAAAACTCAACAGTTTAAAAACATACGTTAAGCTATTGCTTACACGTACCGACAGAATAGATTTAGAAAATGATTGCCAAAGTAACCTAAGTTACTGGATACCAAAAAGGGAATTTAAAAATACTCACGCAGCGGATAAAGACAAACAATTAAAATACTCTAGCAGCGGAATACAACAACTGGTCAGAAACTCAAAACACAAATACATGCCCTTGCCAATATCCTCCGGGAAGTTCATCTCTCCACGACCGCTACAAGCTTGGTAATCCAATAACCTAAAAAGAAAGCCCACGACGGGGTCAGCCATAATATCCAACAATGATAACCATCACATCTCGTCAATAATTACATATCAATGGAAATACTAAGTAAGAATACGACCAATGTAATCTTACCGTCATAACTTTACGAGAATCCACGATTCATATCCTTAACAACACATTAAAATAATAGCGAAATATCTGTACGGTATCTCAATAATACTCAAGGTTCTCAAAACATTAACATAACTCGCGATACGGAAATTATACCATATCTGGCCAATTCAATCCATCGGATAACATCGACAATTCCAATACGATAATCGATTGTCCATCAAAGTTAAGTACCAAGGAAATACGGAACATACCTCAAGATTACGAAATACCATGACAATCACGTCAGTCTAATCCGAGATCAGATCAACATAACATACGGACATGGTCCTAACACAAGACCTACAAATGCATACTCATATGACAACGTCAATATGATCACAACAATAACGACAATGTATACTTATGGCAAACCCATAATATACATATGCACAACAACAATACATTGTAATCCGATGATCCAGCGTTCACTGCGTAGATCCCCCGATGATCCCGTCAGACCAACCCGAGGTGGAAAACCTGTCCGTTGATCCAGCGCACGCTAGCATAGATCCCCCGATGATCCCGTCGGACCAACCCGAGGTGGACATACAACAACAATGCGCAAATGCATATAACAATGATACACAATGCATGACAACAACGATACACGCATGTATCACAACATGATCGACATGAAATGACAAAAACGATTAGAGTACTTGCCCCGAGTCCTTCGAGAGCAATCTCGATGTCCAGACCATCACGAACCATTATTCTGAATATTCGACGATCCGAAATGTCACGGATGGTAAATAATTCACGCCTTTGTCTATACCATGATGTATCCTCGATACCAAGTATGCCAACAAGAATGTAAATCATATACATTATGATTTAGTTCCCAAAACTCAAATACAACCTATAATCTCAACTCTCATGTGATTACGATTTATAAATATTGCTATACGAATTATAAACGAATGAAACTGAAACCATTCATTAAATATTATAAACTGAGCAAGTAATAACTTGCCTCGATACCAATGAAGCCATTACCAATTCCTTGTCGTGGTCTACATGTCCCTCGGCCCTGATCAAAGCAATCTACGAACATTCTTGAATAGGACCGCAAAGCATGGTTCTAAACATCGATCAATAATCTCAACCTATTACAATAATCGATTTAACATACATTCGATAACAATCAACAATCGATATAACTAATCCACAAACCCAACGATTCCAAAATATCTCGATTAAACACAAGTCCGAACAATCTAACTCAAATAATTACGAATTCATTCCCATGATTCCACAAAGCCCACATATCGATTCGATAAGGCGAGTATACAAACTTAACTGAAATATTCCAATCAATTTCTCTTTCAAAACTTCAATCAAACACCTTGAAGGCAGAATTCAAAGGTATATTCGAATCATCAATCAACAAACACCAACCACATCAAGAACACGAAGAACATAATCACAAACATATATATCCTTCAACATTACATGATTCTAGCCATCGATACGAACTAAACCACCAAAATATATCAAGAATCTCAAACATCCCAAAATATTAGAGTTCAAGCCAATTACCTTCATTCCGGCGAAAGAATCAATAATGATGTTATAATCCTTGTTCCAAGCTTTCCTAGATGTTATCACTTGATAAACCAACTCAAAGGCTGAGGTTTAGGGGTTAAAAACTGAGTTTGGGTGATTTGGGACGAAAGGGGATCGTGTAGTATGGGTTGGGAAATGAAATTCCTGACTGCTTTACGTTTTTATATGCCCAGGCATGTTAGCGAATGCTAACTTCATCAATAGCGTGCGCTACCTGTTCCCAGAATACAGACAGTATAGTTTTTGCCATTTTGAGCATAACTCACTCAGACGGACTCCGATCAACTCACCGTTTGAACCATTAGAAATCTAACTCGATGCTCTATTATACTGTTATGTTTCAGAATTTTTGGAGTTTTCAAGAATCAGTGGTGATTTTCCAAAGTCAAACCTTATACACATTACTTTCCAAACAAGTGTCCAAATCTTATTTCCACTAACATTTCAACATATAGTCTTCTTAATCATATCATATACACCAAGAATCATAATCACTTGCATGTTCATCATCATACGAAGTAAACAATAACAACAACATTAAAAACCCTAAATGAAGGGAGATATTAACCAACATATCTCTTGAAGAAAAACAACACCGTTCAAAACCACACGAATCATATCAATATCCGCATATCAACCATATTATCAACATAACTCAGTAATCCATCTCATAACCATACTCATCAACTCATAAACATCACAATCATCAACTCAGGAACATCATATACAATCCAAAATGAAATCCCAAAGTGGAGAGTAATTACCTCTTTGAAGGAATGGATTGAATCCCAAGGTTGAATCCGTTTTCAATCACTTCAAGGCTTCAAATGTTGTTAGGAATGATCAACTCAAGTGTTTGGAACCTCAACTTCTCTCTAAGACCTCTCTCTATCGGTTCACATGAAGAAATGGACGGAAATGACGAATAATGGCCAACTGCACTTATATATATACTGTACATTACTAACGTACGCTAACATCTTCAGTTAACGTACGTTACACACTTAGCGTGCGCTAACTGTCTTTGTTAGCGTGTCCTATCGAAGTCCAGAGGCAACTGTCTTACTGCATGAAGTGATTTACGTACGCAATGCCCATGCAATAGCGTACGTAAATGCCTCTATTTAGCGTACGCAAGTGTCCTACCTTAGCGTGCGCTACTCATAGTTGACTCGTTTGTCTGTATGCTTCCGAAGACAGGTCCACATGCCGAAAGTGCTGACGAGGATAAGATTCCCTTTTGTCCGATATACAGTTAGCGTGCGCTAATCAACATGCATTAGCGTGCGCTATCACTACATTACAACATCCGTTGACTTATCAGAACGTGCGTCGAAAGTGGCCTGTCCACACGCAGATTCCTTCCGATCTGACTGCATTAGTGTGCGTTATCTTATATCCGTAGCGTGCGCTAAACCTGCATGATAGCGTGCGCTACTCATGATTATTAGTGTGCGCTAATAATGTTACACTTAGCCATTTTTCAGCTATTCTTGTCCAATGTCTCAACATACAGAATACGAACATACGACATACTGAATACATATACTTCTTACATCCAATTGTCGACCAAGTACGACAATTATACAAATACAGATGTCTCAGTCCTTCAATTATTTTACCCATACTGTACAGATTCCACGCTGTACAACATAACTCGGACAACATTAAACAATAGTAATATAAATTCCGGATATTACATACTACACCACTTAAAATAAGTTTCGTCCTCGAAACTTGCAATCCGTCATAAAAACAAATAAACCGTTCAACCAAAATATCCCGAAATACTCACGACAACGATTAATCATCATTATTACAGAATAAACAAAATAGAATACTTACATATGCGCCAAGTCGATGATCTCCTGAGATACTAGCAAGTGACTTCACTGAAAAGCCTCAACACGCTTACAATAACAATTCCATAAGTCCCAACCAGATATATTATCGTCCGATGAAATAATCTATCCGTGTCAGATCTTGTCTGCCTGATCGCACAATCAAATCCCAATCCGGATACAAATCAATAATACACAATACAACTGTGAAACAACTGTCCAAAACAATGACAATAGACCCCGAAATATCGACATAACGTCCGAACGCTCATACGATCGTTAACGATGATCAATCAACAAATTAGCCAAGAATATCATCGACATGATAAACTCTAATTCGACCATCCAAAGGTCAAAACACACTTCGAGAATACTTTCACACGGTAAGATCCAACATGGTCAACACGGAACCACGGAAATAGATATACGAAAGAATAACATTCTCAAAATGACACACCAATCACGTACAGTATATCTCAATAAACATACCCAACTGGCGAACATATCCAATCCTATATGGAGTGGGAACGACCATTCAATATTTAAAGCAACCAGCATGGGGTCACCATCTCCAATGTCTCAGTTTCACAAAACCCACAGTTCCAAAATTACATCCTATGCATGAATTCTACATCCTGTAGCATATTCTTCTTATCCGATCAATCGACGATCATCCCTAGATAACCAACTACCATACTGAAGTTCGAATCTTTATTCATCGTACCGTACTGATGCCTTATCCATTTTGTGAGTCACACGCATAACTCCATCATGATATGCATTATGCACTAAATGCGTATTTATATCGATCATATTTTCAAAACCAGTTTGAAATCATATAGTCTCGTCAAAAGATAAATTTTCGAAAGTTCTTTCAAAAATTTCAAAACTCAAAACATAAATTTTTCGTAAGTCCACGAAATCAATTTTCGAAAAAATTAAATCGGCTCGCTGGTGCCAAGTATTCGATAATAGTTTCCTTCGATTCTACACGATTTCGAAGTTTCAAATGAAAACTATGCAAATGCTGGACTACATCCATATTACTGTATACCAATTCGGTTCGCTATTCCATCCGAAAACCACACGATAAAGTTCCGAAATTTTCAATATATAAACTCCGACTAAAAACTCCTTTTCCACAGATGACTCGCAACGTCAATAATTTTCCATCCTGGATCACCTCAATTATGCTATGACAATGCATTGAAACAATTTAACACAGCAAAAGACTTCACGAGAAGTTTCTTTTGAACAAGTAATCCAGAACCCCGAAAGGCAGGAACAACATAGATAAACGATTGATAAAGTGTTTTACAAGTCTCGGGAGTTTTTAAGAAAACAGAAAAGTCTTTTGAAATATTAGGGTCTCAGCCCGTATCTCGTTCCGCATTACAAGAAGTTTAAAAAGTAGGAAACTCTTTTTCGGACCCCAAGTCGTGAGTTATAAAACAATTTCAAAAATCTATTGGGTCTCGGCCCAAAAATTATTTTCCGTAAAACATCCGTAAAACATTCATTTTGAAAAGTATCATTTTCAAATGCTCAAAAACAGTTCATATATCTCAAAATGAACTAACATGACTACATGTTCACCTGAACAATCCACAATATTTCTCCCAAATGCACAGCTCCGTTCCAAAACTTAATCGACATATTGATTTCCAAAATCATAACTTCTCAAGATCATCAATCATGTCCCAACTCAGTCATCTTATACTGTAACGCATAATATCTTTCTGAACCTCAGAACATATCAACTTAGAACGACAATAAATCTCAATGCAATTCAAAAATCCAATACTTACAGATCGTGAAGCCGACGATTCCCCGTGATACTGGCACATATCTCGACTCAAGAAAATACTCGACACAGATATTTTCAAAACACACATTTTGCAAACTCAGTTCAACTCGAGAAAACAACACAGCTCTATCTAAAGAAACACGTTAACACCATTTGAAAAAGTTACAACAATCCCAGTACCACACTGGTAAATCACATAACGCAGAAGCCCGAGTGAACAACAAAAACCCAGAGCTCAAACACTTGTCAACCGACAACTCGAATGACACGACAAAAGCACGACCCAACTCGACCCGACTGCCTAGGTTTTCACAACCTAAGCTTCGATACCATATTCTGTAACACCCCGCATCCGACCGAATATTACGGTGCCGTGGGCCCGAGATGGAACCCACAAGGCTGAAGGAAATTTTTTTGCAAACATTTACAAACGCCCAAGAGGCTAACGACGGTATTATCTATTAAAAACATTCGAAGATTTATAAAACTCGTTTATCAAACCGTCGTAAAAACTCATTTGAAACCACAAGGCCCAAAATGCCAAAACTCAACAGTTTAAAAACATACGTTAAGCTATCGCCACACGTCAAGCGAGAATAGATTTAGAAAATGATTGCCAAAGTAACCTAAGTTACCGGATACCAAAAAGGCTATTTAAAAATACTCACGCAGCGGATAAAGACAAACAATTAAAATACTCTAGCAGCGGAATACAACAACTGGTCAGAAACTCAAAACACAAATACATGCCCTTGCCAGTATCCTCTGGGAAGTTCATCTTTCCACGACCGCTACAAGCTTTATAATCCAAGAACCTAAAAAGAAAGCCCACGACGGGGTCAGCCATAATATCCAACAATGATAACCATCACATCTCGTCAATAATTACATATCAATGGAAATACTAAGTAAGAATACGACCAATGTAATCTTACCGTCGTAACTTTACGAGAATCCACGATTCGTATCCTTAACAACACATTAAAATAATACCGAAATATCTGTACGGTATCTCAATAATACTCAAGGTTCTCAAAACATTATCATAACTCGCGATACGGAAATTATACCATCTCTGTTCAATTCAATCTATCGGATAACATCGACAATTCCAATACGATAATCGATTGTCCATCAAAGATAAGTACCAAGGAAATACGAAACATACTTCAAGATTACGAAATACCATGACAATCACGTCAGTCTAATCCGAGATCAGATCAACATAACATACGGACATGGTCCTAACACAAGACCTACAAATGCATACTCATATGACAATGTCAGTATGATCACAACAATAACGACAATATATACTTATGGCAAACCCATAATATACATATGCACAACAACAATACATGGCAATCCGATGATCCAGCGTTCACAGCCTAGATCCCCCAATGATCCCGTCAGACCAACCCGAGGTGGAAAACCCGTCCGTTGATCCGGTAGACGCTAGCATAGATCCCCCGATGATCCCGTCGGACCAACCCGAGGTGGACATACAACAACAATGCATAATTGCATATAACAATGATACACAATGCATGACAACAACGATACACGCATGTATCACAACATGATCGACATGAAATGACAAAAATGATTAGAGTACTTGCCCCGAGTCCTTCGAGAGCAATCTCGATGTCCAGACCATCACGAACTATTATTCTGAATATTCGACGATCCGAAATGTCACAGATGGTAAATAATTCACGCCTTTGTCTATACCATGATGTATCCTCGATACCAAGTATGCCAACAAGAATGTAAATCATATACATTATGATTTAGTTCCCAAAACTCAAATACAACCTATAATCTCAACTCTCCTATGATTACGATTTATAAACATTGCTATATGAATTATAAACGAATGAAACTGAAACCGTTACCAACTTTCATTAAATATTATAATTGAGCAAGTAATAACTTGCCTCAATACTAATGAAGCCGTTACCAATTCCTTGCCGTCGTCTACATGTCCCTCGGCCATGATCAAAGCAATCTACGAACATTCTTGAATACGACCGCAAATCATGGTTCTAAACATCGATCATTAATCTCAACCTATTACAATAATCGATTTAACATACATTCGATAACAATCAACAATCGATATAACTAATCCAGAAACCCAACGATTCCAAAATATCTCGATTAAACACAAGTCCGAACAATCTAACTCAAACAATTACGAATTCATTCCCATGATTCCACAAAGCCCACATATCGATTCGATAAGGCGAGTATACAAACTTAACTGAAATACTCCAATCAATTTCTCTTTCAAAACTCCAATCAAACACCTTGAAGGCGGAATTTAAAGGTATATTCGAATCATCAATCAACAAACACCAACCACATCAAGAACACGAAGAACATAATCACAAACATATATATCCTTCAACATTACATGATTCTAGCCATCGATACGAACTAAACCACCAAAATATATCATGAATCTCAAACATCCCAAAATATTAGAGTTCAATCCAATTACCTTCAATCCGGCGAAAGAATCAATAATGATGTTATAATCCTTGTTCCAAGCTTTCCTAGATGTTATCACTTGATAAACCAACTCAAAAGCTGAGGTTTAGGGGTTAAAAACCGAGTTTGGGTGATTTGGGACGAAAGGGGATCGTGTAGGATGGGTTGGGAAATGAAATTCCCGATCGCTTTACGTTTTATACGCCTGTGCATGTTAGCGTCGCTAACTTCATCAATAGCGTGCGCTACCTTCCCTGCATACGCATGATAGTTTTTGCCATTTTGAGCATAACTCACTCATCCGAACTCCGATCAACTCACCGCTTGAACCATTAGAAATCTAACTCTATGCTCTATTATACTGTTATGTTTCAGAATTTTTGGAGTTTTCAAGAATCAGTGGTGATTTTCCAAAGTCGAACCTTATACACATTACTTTCCAAATAAGTGTCCAAATCTTATTTCCACTAACATTTCAACATATAGTCTTCTTAATCATATCATATACACCAAGAATCATAATCACTTGCATGTTCATCATCATACGAAGTAAACAATAACAACAATATTAAAAACCCGAAATGAAGGGAGATATTAACCAACATATCTCTTGAAGAAAAACAACACCGTTCAAAACCACACGAATCATATCAATATCCGCATATCAACCGTATTATCAACATAACTCATTAATCAATCTCATAACCATACTTATCAACTCATAAACATGACGATCATCAACTCAAGAACATCATATACAATCCAAAATGAATTCCCAAAGTGGAGAGTAATTACCTCTTTGAAGGAATGGATTGAATCCCAAGGTTGAATCAGTTTTCAATCACTTCCAAGCTTCAAATGTTGTTAGGAATGATCAACTCAAGTGTTTGGAACCTCAACTTCTCTCTAAGACCTCTCTCTATCGGTTCACATGAAGAAATGGACGGAAATGACGAATAATGGCCAACTGCACTTATATATATCAGACATTACTAACGTACGCTAACATCTTCAGTTAACGTACGTTACACACTTAGCGTGCGCTAACTGTCTTTGTTAGCATGCGCTATCGAAGTCCAGAGGCAACTGTCTTACTGCATGAAGTGATTTACGTATGCAATGCCCATGCAATAGCGTACGTAAATGCCTCTATTTAGCGTACGCAAGTGTCCTACCTTAGCGTGCGCTACTCATAGTTGACTCGTTTGTCTGTATGCTTCCGAAGACAGGTCCACACGCCGAAAGTGCTGACGAGGATAAGATTCCTTTTAGTCCGATATACAGTTAACGTGCGCTAATGAACATGCATTAGCGTGCGCTATCACTACATTACAACATCCGTTGACTTATCAGAACGTGCGTCGAAAGTGGCCTGGTCCACACACAGATTCCTTCCGATATGACTGCATTAGCGTGCGTTATCTTATATCCGTAGCGTGCGCTAAACCTGCACGATAGCGTGCGCTATTTATGATTATTAGCGTGCGCTAATAATGTTACACTTAGCCATTTTTCAGCAATTCTTGTCCAACGTCTCAACATACAGAATATGAACATACGACATACTGAATACATATACTTCTTACATCCAATTGTCGACCAAGTACGACAATTATACAACTACAGATGTCTCGGTCCTTCAATTATTTTAGCCATACTGTACAGATTCCACGCTGTACAACATAACTCGGATAACATTAAACAATAGTAATAGAAATTCCGGATATTACAAGCAGGACCAGTCTGCTAGCTTCGTAATGCTAATGATAACGTCGAAGTAGCTAACATTCTGAAGCAAGTAGCGAATCAGATGGCGCTACTAACTCATGCGGTCTTAGTTAATCAAGCTAATGCTAATCCGGTTCTACCTACTGGTTCTGGTACCGACAAGTTGCTTCAAGGTGTGATCCGTATGCGTCCTCCACAGTTCGATGGTACCTCCGACCCTTCAGGTTGGGAGAGTTTGATATTTGAGATGAAAAAAGTATTCGAGGGAGCAAACTGCTCCGAGGAGAAGAAAGTACCAATTGCTCAGTACTTTGTCTCCAAGGAAGTGGCAACGTGGTGGCAGGCAGTGAAACTGCGTGATCGGGCAGCTACATGGGATGCGTTCCAGGAATTGATGGAGGATGAGTATTGCCCATGGCCAGTGAATGAGGGAAGGACTCGAGCCTTCTTTGAGGCAAAACCGCGGGATGTTCGCATCTCTCAGGCAATCAAGGACTACAATTAGCAGCTACACTACATGAGAAATCAGGTCCGGGATGAACAAGACAAGATCCGCCCCTTCGACATGTGGAGGAAACCAAGAGTTCGCCATTATATCTCAGGCCTTGGGTGTACGACCTTGAAAGACTATCAGAACAAAGCGATAGCCTATGAGATGTCTTTTTCGGCGACAGAGTTGGCAACAGAGGGTAAGAAACAGAAGACTTCCGGTCAGTTTTCGGGAAGTAAGTTTGGAGGGAATCAGAAGACTCCGTCTGGTCCGCGATCCTTTGGGAATAAGTCCCTGCCATTTCGGCAAGGCCATGGTTCTAAGTCTGCTCCATCTGTACCTGCTCGTGGTTATACTTGTTTTAACCGTGGTCGTCCGGGACAAATGATGAGTGAATGTGGCAAGCCACCGCTACAGTGTCATAATTGTGGTTGTTCGGGACATCGTGTTGCGTACTGTAGAGATGCAAGTCGGGCACCAGTTACTCAGTGTCGTCCCCGGCTATGAGAGAACCGAGCGTGAATCTAACTCCGACAGCTAATCAGTTTCGGCAGAGGTCAGCAGAGGTCGAGGATGTGGGTAGTATTCCCTAGGGGGAGCGTCTAGTGCGGGCTCTGTTCCGCCCTGTGTGTATGAGATGAGACAAGATGGAGATCCTGACGCGACATTGGCTATAGGTACCGTCCACATCTTTGACCATCTTGTATCTGTACTTTTCGATTCTGGTGCTACGCATTCTTTCATCTCTTTGGATTGTTTGCATCGTCTGCATGATGATTGTCTAGTTGCATGTGAATTGTTTGTTGTCAAACTGCCTAGTGGAGATAGTATTGTGGGGGATCGTGAGGTTAGAGATTTTCCGATGAGTATCGCGGGGAGGGCTTGGTCTTCTAATCTAATTGTGGTAGACATTAGGGATGAAGATTTGGTCCTTGGTGAGGATTGGTTGGATCGACATGGAGCGATCATGAATTATAGAGCGAGGACCATTTTTATGTTAGCCTCTGACGGTACTAAACACTCCTTTGTGGGACGCAAATGGAGTAGTCAGAGATTCTTGATCAGCGCTATGAAAGCGGTGAAACTCCTTCGGGGAGTTTGCACTAGTTACTGGTGTTATGCTTTGAGATCGGCAAAAGGGGGAGTCGAACTCTCATCTATTCCGGTAGTGAGCGAGTATCCTGACGTCTTTCTAGATGAGTTGTCGTCGGGTTTACCACCGGACCGTGAGGTTGACTTCACCGTTGATTTAGAGTCTGGTGCAGCTCCAATTTCGAAAACCCCGTACCGCATGGCGCCTGCCCAGATGCTTGAGTTGAAGAAACAGTTGGAGAGTTGCTAGACATGGGTTACATTCGACCGAGCGCATCGCCTTGGGGCGCACCCGTCTTGTTTGTGAAGAAGAAGGATGGGTCACTGTGTTTATGCATCGACTACCGAGAGTTGAACACCATCAAAAACAAGTATCAACTTCCGAGAATTGACGACTCGATTGACCAATTGCAGGGAGCAACTGTGTTCTCGAAGATTGATTTGAGATCGCACTACCAAAAATAACACTTTAGACAACGACTAGCCGGAGAACTACCGACGCGGCCGAGTCACCGGCTAAAGGTGGCAAGTTTAGTGGACGGCTAACTTATTGTCGGCTAAAGTAGTTTAGCCGACGACTTTGCTTTTGGTCGTCGGCTAAAGTCCAGTTAGTCGTTGGCTAAAGTTCTGTAGTTTAGCCGACGACTATGACACTTTAGCCGATGACTTGTTGATGTTTAGCCGACGGCTGATATACTTTAGCCGACGACCAGCCGTCGGCTAAAGTCTTACATATTTTTTTGTGCAGGATATATCACCATCTAACACTTCAAGACACCATTTACAACACATTCAGAAATTAGAAGGCAAGAAAACGAAAAACAACAATTTTCTCTGGTTTGATCATTCAAGAAATCATATATTGCATGTATGTTTATTGAATGTTAATATAAATTATAATTATATTATGCATATAATATATCTATTTGTAAAAGTTCCTTCATAAATATTCATTGTTGTGTGCCGCTCGAACGAATCAAAAAAATGATATTATTACCTGATTTTTTATTTTTTTATATTCATTATTCCATTGATGATTAAAAACTGTACAAATTAATAAACAAATATATAATCATATATATTTATAATTAAATTCAAATATATAAAATATTATTATATAAAAACATGTCTAAATATATAAAATATTATTATATAAAAACTATATAAATATATAAAATATTATTATATAAAAACTGTATAAATATAAAGATATATAAGCATATCATATATATATATATACATGTATTTATAATTAAATTCACATATATAAAATATTATTATATAAAAGACATGTATAAATATAAAAAATTGGGTGAAAATGTATGAAGGATAAACATGAACTAGTGGTAAAATGCCATATCATTTATATAAATGGCATGTGTTCGAACCCCGACAGTCACATGGGTTATGTTTTTTTTTGGATTAAGCATAGCCGACGGCTGTCGTCGGCTAGAGTCCCAGGTATAGCCGACAGCAGCCTGGCCATCGGCTAAAGTGTAGCACCCGTGTCCTTCGACACGGGCGGGTCGACAGGTATATTTATAATTAAATTTAAATATATAAAATATCATTGTATAAAGGTGACGAAAATCTCACTTCTCACAAGTCACTTACATTAGCGTATTTAGATCTTTCCTTATTTGCGTTTTTTATCAGTATCAAACGTTATAACATTGTATACACATATGGTAATTCTGGGTTTGATAAGACTGAGAATTGGTTTCTATTAGGAAGACTTTCACAGCTTAAATGAATATTAGATACTAAATAACGAAACAAGCTAGAATACAACATAAAATTCTTGCAACATATGACCATTGAGTAAAGACTAATAGCTATTAGATGGAGGCTTTACTATTTGACCATTGAACTAAACCTGACCAAGGAACATCTTTTCATATGTGCAAACTTGTTTTTTATTATGCTTTGTTTTTCACTATGCAACTGCGTGTCTGGTTCTAGCATTATTACATCAAAGTGATAGTGCATAGTCTCGTATTTCTTGTCTTACTAATCACAGATCATTCTATCTGTTAGTGCAAAAGACATAATACTAGTTGTTTGGCAGATGTCTACTGTTTGATTTTTTCTCTCGGTTCCTTAATTTCTAATGCGAACTTTTTCATTGTATCAGGGAGGAATTGTTACAACTTTTATACTGTGTTATGACTTCCCCTCATTTATGTAAGTGGGGGGGATCTAATGATGCGAATTCACGATCGGATACAACGTGTATCGCATGCAACGCAATGGAAGTGTATTTTATGAAATAAGAACACGAACAATAATTCGAGGTATAGAACACAATGTAAGAATCGTCCGAAACTAGGGAAATTCGGCCAAATGAGAACAAGTATAAGGTGTGTATCGAATTAGACATATAACTCGATAAAGTGATTTTTTTTCTCAAGACCAATTGAGAATCGATCGGATTAAAACTCGAAAACGCGTCGAATAATAATCAAATTTTGGTAGGAACTCGTCCAACACAAAAGTAATACAAAAGTAGTTTTATTCCTTCAATGCCCCTTATATACAAGCCATGAATGGCTACTTATAGCTAAGATCAACTAAAGTAGGTAAGATTACATGATCTTTGAAAAGAAAGATAACATGAAAAGCTAGCATCTTTGATTAGAAAATGGCACACTTCATGACAACAAGTCACGATCACAAGAGAAAGGGGGGGGGGGGGGGGGATCTCTTCAAATGATACTCTTGACAACTAAAGATATCATACTATAAGACTTTAAAAAGTAATGCATACTTTAATATAAAGAAAATGGATGAAATCTTCATCAATCTTGAATAAAATTGGCCGAAATCTTCATGAATCTTGGATCAATATCAACGGCTTAGAATTACTCATGCATCGTACGTATGTATCGTGTATAGTGCATGGGGATTTTACGTACACATGTCGACAAGTCTAAGTTATTCCGAGTCCGATTACCAACGTCACTCCAAGTCTCGTATCCGATTTCTCACCTAAGCACGTGCGTGTATGTACATGGTGCTTTGCAATGTTGCTTATGTCTATCCTTACGTCGTCTTCTTCACATGGAATAGTCGTTTTTGTGTCATTCCCTCCTTCTTTAAAAGAAATTGTCCTCAATTCCGCAATCCCATCGTCATCGAGATACAGGGATAAATCACCTATGATAAAAGTAGCATGTACTCCATAATCACTCGTAAGTTCTACCTTATACGCATTATCGTTTATTTCAGCAACTACCTTGAAAGGACCCTCGGCTCGCGGCATAAGTTTGTTCTTGCGTTTCCCCGGAAATCATTCCTTTCTCAAATGTACCCAAACCAAATCGCCAATTTCAAATAGTCTAAATTTTCTTTGTTTGTTGGACTTCCGTTTATAAGCATCATTAACCTCCTTCATCCGATTACGTACTTGTTCATGTAGCCTCATCATGAACTTAAGTTTCGACTCAACGTCTTTGTGAACTAACTCATTACTCGGCAAGGGAACTATGTCCAATGGCATGTACGAATTCAAACCATAAACGATTTCAAAAGGTGAGTGAGCTGTGGCATGAGTAGGGGATAGGTTGTACGTAAATTCCGCATGAATCCTTCTATGTTTTGCTTACAAGACCTCGTAGCAAAGTACCCAAAGTTCGATTAGTCACCTCGGTTTGTCCGTCGGTTTGAGGATGATGCGAAGTACTAAATAATAGTTTGGTTCCCACCTTTCTCCACAATGTGTTCCAAAAATAGCTAAGAAAATTGGAATCCCGATCCGAAACAATAGTGTAACACCCCAAACTAGGCGGATATTACAGTGCCGTGGACCCCCGACTGGGACCCACCAGGCGAATGAAAATGAATGAATTACACAGGGTAAATGTAGTACCGAACCACATTACAACATTAATTACTCCGATGAGGAGTTTCATACAACACACCCAGGATAATACAGGATACATGTATATTTTATATGGAGATAAAATATACAACACTGAGTAAAATGAGTATTCAAACGGAATGTCTGCAGCGGAATAAAATGAAGGAAACGTAAATGATCAATGCATCGGGCCCCCTTCTAGTATCATTGGGACTCGCCGTCAACGTGCTCTCCCGTGCTTCGCCTTGCCATGACACGAAAAACAATATCCCCAACGGCCGCCATACGTAACAACAATCCTCAAGAGTTGAATATACACAACTCGTCGAAACATACGCAATCAAACATGCTATATGAATCAACTAACAGTATGGCTCAAAGGAATGGCGCCACACTACGTCCGGGATGGAAATGTGTCCATGCACAAGTCACCAACGAGTATCGATCGAATACACATGTGGTCTTGTACCTAATCGCCTCACGGCCATCAACTCGTGTGCACACCCAATGTGAGGCCACCAACCAACACACGACTTAAATGTGCCCGACATGAAAATCCTACACATACCAACTGCACGCCAAGATGACCGGAATGCCACGATATAACAAAAGTGACATCGAAAATGAATAATGACTCACCAAGATGAAATGATGGTGAAATGAATGACAGCTCAATGAAATGATCGGAACCGTCGTTCCCCGTGAATGAAGTAATTAAGTGACAAATACAAGTTTTGAAACGGTTAGTACCTTATGAATGAATTATGATTATGAATGAACAACAACGAAAGGAATGAATATCCTTTTAACTGGGTAAGAATTAACTTACACAACACCGATGAAGAATGTCCGTCCACGAACAACGTCCTAAATGAAATGTCGGTCGCTCGAACAACCTTGAATAACACAATCAAACACGATTAACTTATGGCAAACCCATAATATACATATGCACAACAATAATACATTGCAATCCGATGATCCAGCGTTCACTGCGTAGATCCCCCGATGATCCCGTCAGACCAACCCGAGGTGGAAAACCTGTCCGTTGATCCAGCGCACGCTAGCATAGATCCCCCGATGATCCCGTCGGACCAACCCGAGGTGGACATACAACAACAATGCACAAATGCATATAACAATGATACACAATGCATGACAACAACGATACACGCATGTATCACAACATGATCGGCATGAAATGACAAAAACGATTAGAGTACATGCCCCGAGTCCTTCGAGAGCAATCTCGATGTCCAGACCATCACGAACCATTATTCTGAATATTCGACGATCCGAAATGTCACGAATGGTAAATAATTCACGCCTTTGTCTATACCATGATGTATCCTGGATACCAAGTATGCCAACAAGAATGTAAATCATATACATTATGATTTAGTTCCCAAAACTCAAATACAACCTATAATCTCAACTCTCCTGTGATTACGATTTATAAATATTGCTATACGAATTATAAACGAATGAAACTGAAACCATTCATTAAATATTATAAACTGAGCAAGTAATAACTTGCCTCGATACCAATGAAGCCATTACCAATTCCTTGCCGTGGTCTACATGTCCCTCGGCCCTGATCAAAGCAATCTACGAACATTCTTGAATAGGACCGCAAAGCATGGTTCTAAACATCGATCAATAATCTCAACCTATTACAATAATCGATTTAACATACATTCGATAACAATCAACAATCGATATAACTAATCCACAAACCCAACGATTCCAAAATATCTCGATTAAACACAAGTCCGAACAATCTAACTCAAATAATTACGAATTCATTCCCATGATTCCACAAAGCCCACATATCGATTCGATAAGGCGAGTATACAAACTTAACCGAAATATTCCAATCAATTTCTCTTTCAAAACTTCAATCAAACACCTTGAAGGCGGAATTCAAAGGTATATTCGAATCATCAATCAACAAACACCAACCACATCAAGAACACGAAGAACATAATCACAAACATATATATCCTTCAACATTACATGATTCTAGCCATCGATACGAACTAAACCACCAAAATATATCAAGAATCTCAAACATCCCAAAATATTAGAGTTCAAGCCAATTACCTTCATTCCGGCGAAAGAATCAATAATGATGTTATAATCCTTGTTCCAAGCTTTCCTAGATGTTATCACTTGATAAACCAACTCAAAGGCTAAGGTTTAGGGGTTAAAAACTGAGTTTGGGTGATTTGGGACGAAAGGGGATCGTGTAGTATGGGTTGGGAAATGAAATTCCTGACTGCTTTACGTTTTTATATGCCCAGGCATGTTAGCGAATGCTAACTTCATCAATAGCGTGCGCTACTGCTCCTTAATACGACAAGATAGTTTTTGCCATTTTGAGCATAACTCACTCAGACGGACTCCGATCAACTCACCGTTTGAACCATTAGAAATCTAACTCGATGCTCTATTATACTGTTATGTTTCAGAATTTTTCGAGTTTTCAAGAATCAGTGGTGATTTTCCAAAGTCGAACCTTATACACATTACTTTCCAAACAAGTGTCCAAATCTTATTTCCACTAACATTTCAACATATAGTCTTCTTAATCATATCATATACACCAAGAATCATAATCACTTGCATGTTCATCATCATACGAAGTAAACAATAACAACAACATTAAAAACCCTAAATGAAGGGAGATATTAACCAACATATCTCTTGAAGAAAAACAACACCGTTCAAAACCACACGAATCATATCAATATCCGCATATCAACCATATTATCAACATAACTCAGTAATCCATCTCATAACCATACTCATCAACTCATAAACATCACAATCATCAACTCAAGAACATCATATACAATCCAAAATGAAATCCCAAAGTGGAGAGTAATTACCTCTTTGAAGGAATGGATTGAATCCCAAGGTTGAATCCGTTTTCAATCACTTCCAGGCTTCAAATGTTGTTAGGAATGATCAACTCAAGTGTTTGGAACCTCAACTTCTCTCTAAGACCTCTCTCTATCGGTTCACATGAAGAAATGGACGGAAATGACGAATAATGGCCAACTGCACTTATATATATACTGTACATTACTAACGTACGCTAACATCTTCAGTTAATGTACGTTACACACTTAGCGTGCGCTAACTGTCTTTGTTAGCGTGTCCTATCGAAGTCCAGAGGCAACTGTCTTACTGCATGAAGTGATTTACGTACGCAATGCCCATGCAATAGCGTACGTAAATGCCTCTATTTAGCGTACGCAAGTGTCCTACCTTAGCGTGCGCTACTCATAGTTGACTCGTTTGTCTGTATGCTTCCGAAGACAGGTCCACATGCCAAAAGTGCTGACGAGGATAAGATTCCCTTTTGTCCGATATACAGTTAGCGTGCGCTAATCAACATGCATTAGCGTGCGCTATCACTACATTACAACATCCGTTGACTTATCAGAACGTGCGTCGAAAGTGGCCTATCCACACGCAGATTCCTTCCGATCTGACTGCATTAGTGTGTGTTATCTTATATCCGTAGCGTGCGCTAAACCTGCATGATAGCGTGCGCTACTCATGATTATTAGCGTGCGCTAATAATGTTACACTTAGCCATTTTTCAGCTATTCTTGTCCAATGTCTCAACATACAGAATACGAACATACGACATACTGAATACATATACTTCTTACATCCAATTGTCGACCAAGTACGACAATTATACAAATACAGATGTCTCAGTCCTTCAATTATTTTACCCATACTGTACAGATTCCACGCTGTACAATATAACTCGGATAACATTAAACAATAGTAATATAAATTCCGGATATTACATACTACACCACTTAAAATAAGTTTCGTCCTCGAAACTTGCAATCCGTCATAAAAACAAATAAACCGTTCAACCAAAATATCTCGAAATAATCACGACAACGATTAATCATCATTATTACCGAAAAAACAAAATAGAATACTTACATATGCGCCAAGTCGATGATCTCCTGAGATACTAGCAAGTGACTTCACTGAAAAGCCTCAACACGCTTACAATAACAATTCCATAAGTCCCAACCAGATATATTATCCCCCGATGAAATAATCTATCCGTGTCAGATCTTGTCTGCCTGATCGCACAATCAAATCCCAATCCGGATACAAATCAATAATACACAATACAACTGTGAAACAACTGTCCAAAACAATGACAATATACCCCGAAATATCGACATAACGTCCGAACGCTCATACGATCGTTAACGATGATCAATCAACAAATTAGCCAAGAATATCATCGACATGATAAACTCTAATTCGACCATCCAAAGGTCAAAACACACTTCGAGAATACTTTCACATGGTAAGCTCCAACATGGTCAACACGGAACCACGGAAATAGATATACGAAAGAATAACATTCTCAAAATGACACACCAATCACGTACAGTAGATCTCAATAAACATACCCAACTGGCGAACATATCCAATCCTATATGGAGTGGGAACGACCATTCAATATTTAAAGCAACCAGCATGGGGTCACCATCTCCAATGTCTCAGTTTCACAAAACCCACAGTTCCAAAATTACATCCTGTGCATGAATTCTACATCCTGTAGCATATTCTTATTATCCGATCAATCGACCGATCATCCCTAGATAACCAACTACCATACTGAAGTTCGAATCTTTATTCATCGTACCATACTGATGCCTTATCCATTTTGTGAGTCACACGCATAACTCCATCATGATATGCATTATGCACTAAATGCGTATTTATATCGATCATATTTTCAAAACCAGTTTGAAATCATATAGTCTCGTCAAAAGATAAATTTTCGAAAGTTCTTTCAAAAATTTCAAAACTCAAAACATAAATTTTTCGTAAGTCCACGAAATCAATTTTCGAAAAAATTAAATCGGCTCGCTGGTGCCAAGTATTCGATAACAGTTTCCTTCGATTCTACACGATTTCGAAGTTTCAAATGAAAACTATGCAAATGCTGGACTACATCTATATTACTGTATACCAATTCGGTTCGCTATTCCATCCGAAAACCACACGATAAAGTTCCGAAATTTTCAATATATAAACTCCGACTAAAAACTCCTTTTCCACAGATGACTCGCAACGTCAATCATTTTCCATCCTGGATCACCTCAATTATGCTATGACAATGCATTGAAACAATTTAACACAGCAAAAGACTTCACGAGAAGTTTCTTTTGAACAAGTAATCCAGAACCCCGAAAGGCAGGAACAACATAGATAAACGATTGATAAAGTGTTTTACAAGTCTCGGGAGTTTTTAAGAAAACAGAAAAGTCTTTTGAAATATTAGGGTCTCAGCCCGTATCTCATTCCGCATTACAAGAAGTTTAAAAAGTAGGAAACTCTTTTTCGGACCCCAAGTCCTGAGTTATAAAACAATTTCAAAAATCTATTGGGTCTCGGCCCAAAAATCATTTTCCGTAAAACATCCGTAAAACATTCATTTTGAAAAGTATCATTTTCAAATGCTCAAAAACAGTTCATATATCTCAAAATGAACTAACATGACTACATGTTCACCTGAACAATCCACAATATTTCTCCCAAATGCACAGCTCCGTTCCAAAACTTAATCGACATATTGATTTCCAAAATCATAACTTCTCAAGATCATCAATCATGTCCCAACTCTGTCATCTTATACTGTAACGCATAATATCTTTCTGAACCTCAGAACATATCAACTTAGAACTACAATAAATCTCAATGCAATTCAAAAATCCAATACTTACAGATCGTGAAGCCGACGATTCCCTATGATACTGGCACATATCTCGACTCCAGAAAATACTCGACACAGATATTTTCAAAACACACATTTTGCAAACTCAGTTCAACTCGAGAAAACAACACAGCTCTATCTGAAGAAACACGTTAACACCATTTGAAAAAGTTACAACAATCCCAGTACCACACTGGTAAATCACATAACGCAGAAGCCCGAGTGAACAACAAAAACCCAGAGCTCAAACACTTGTCAACCGACAACTCGAATGACACGACAAAAGCACGACCCAACTCGACCCGACTGCCTAGGTTTTCACAACCTAAGCTCCGATACCATATTCTGTAACACCCCCAGATCCGACCGGGAATATTACAGTGCCGTGGGCCCCGAGATGGAACCCACAAGGCTGAAGGAAATTTTTTTGCAAACATTTACAAACGCCCA
Organism: Orobanche coerulescens; assembly: GCA_033398695.1. NCBI lineage: Eukaryota > Viridiplantae > Streptophyta > Magnoliopsida > Lamiales > Orobanchaceae > Orobanche > Orobanche coerulescens. The sequence goes on along the minus strand of CM065811.1, from coordinate 110,780,604 downwards.
AGAGGCTAACGACGGTATTATCTATTAAAAACATTCGAAGATTTATAAAACTCGTTTATCAAACCGTCGTAAAAACTCATTTGAAACCACAAGGCCCAAAATGCCAAAACTCAACAGTTTAAAAACATACGTTAAGCTATCGCTTACACGTACCGACAGAATAGATTTAGAAAATGATTGCCAAAGTAACCTAAGTTACCGGATACCAAAAAGGCTATTTAAAAATACTCACGCAGCGGATAAAGACAAACAATTAAAATACTCTAGCAGCGGAATACAACAACTGGTCAGAAACTCAAAACACAAATACATGCCCTTGCCAGTATCCTCCGGGAAGTTCATCTCTCCACGACCGCTACAAGCTTGATAATCCAAGAACCTAAAAAGAAAGCCCACGACGGGGTCAGCCATAATATCCAACAATGATAACCATCACATCTCGTCAATAATTACATATCAATGGAAATACTAAGTAAGAATACGACCAATGTAATCTTACCGTCGTAACTTTACGAGAATCCACGATTCGTATCCTTAACAACACATTAAAATAATACCGAAATATCTGTACGGTATCTCAATAATACTCAAGGTTCTCAAAACATTATCATAACTCGCGATACGGAAATTATACCATCTCTGTTCAATTCAATCCATCGGATAACATCGACAATTCCAATACGATAATCGATTGTCCATCAAAGATAAGTACCAAGGAAATACGAAACATACTTCAAGATTACGAAATACCATGACAATCACGTCAGTCTAATCCGAGATCAGATCAACATAACATACGGACATGGTCCTAACACAAGACCTACAAATGCATACTCATATGACAATGTCAGTATGATCACAACAATAACGACAATATATACTTATGGCAAACCCATAATATACATATGCACAACAACAATACATGGCAATCCGATGATCCAGCGTTCACAGCCTAGATCCCCCAATGATCCCGTCAGACCAACCCGAGGTGGAAAACCCGTCCGTTGATCCAGCGCACGCTAGCATAGATCCCCCGATGATCCCGTCGGACCAACCCGAGGTGGACATACAACAACAATGCATAATTGCATATAACAATGATACACAATGCATGACAACAACGATACACGCATGTATCACAACATGATCGACATGAAATGACAAAAATGATTAGAGTACTTGCCCCGAGTCCTTCGAGAGCAATCTCGATGTCCAGACCATCACGAACCATTATTCTGAATATTCGACGATCCGAAATGTCACAGATGGTAAATAATTCACGCCTTTGTCTATACGATGATGTATCCTCGATACCAAGTACGCCAACAAGAATGTAAATCATATACATTATGATTTAGTTCCCAAAACTCAAATACAACCTATAATCTCAACTCTCCTGTGATTACGATTTATAAACATTGCTATATGAATTATAAACGAATGAAACTGAAACCGTTACCAACTTTCATTAAATATTATAATTGAGCAAGTAATAACTTGCCTCAATACTAATGAAGCCGTTACCAATTCCTTGCCGTCGTCTACATGTCCCTCGGCCATGATCAAAGCAATCTACGAACATTCTTGAATACGACCGCAAATCATGGTTCTAAACATCGATCAATAATCTCAACCTATTACAATAATCGATTTAACATACATTCGATAACAATCAACAATCGATATAACTAATCCACAAACCCAACGATTCCAAAATATCTCGATTAAACACAAGTCCTAACAATCTAACTCAAACAATTACGAATTCATTCCCATGATTCCACAAAGCCCACATATCGATTCGATAAGGCGAGTATACAAACTTAACCGAAATACTCCAATCAATTTCTCTTCCAAAACTCCAATCAAACACCTTGAAGGCGGAATTTAAAGGTATATTCGAATCATCAATCAACAAACACCAACCACATCAAGAACACGAAGAACATAATCACAAACATATATATCCTTCAACATTACATGATTCTAGCCATCGATACGAACTAAACCACCAAAATATATCATGAATCTCAAACATCCCAAAATATTAGAGTTCAATCCAATTACCTTCAATCCGGCGAAAGAATCAATAATGATGTTATAATCCTTGTTCCAAGCTTTCCTAGATGTTATCACTTGATAAACCAACTCAAAAGCTGAGGTTTAGGGGTTAAAAACCGAGTTTGGGTGATTTGGGACGAAAGGGGATCGTGTAGGATGGGTTGGGAAATGAAATTCCCGACTGCTTTACGTTTTTATACGCCCAGGCATGTTAGCGTACGCTAACTTCATCAATAGCGTGCGCTACCTGTTCCCAGAATACAGACAGTATAGTTTTTGCCATTTTGAGCATAACTCACTCATCCGAACTCCGATCAACTCACCGTTTGAACCATTAGAAATCTAACTCTATGCTCTATTATACTGTTATGTTTCAGAATTTTTGGAGTTTTCAAGAATCAGTGGTGATTTTCCAAAGTCGAACCTTATACACATTACTTTCCAAATAAGTGTCCAAATCTTATTTCCACTAACATTTCAACATATAGTCTTCTTAATCATATCATATACACCAAGAATCATAATCACTTGCATGTTCATCATCATACGAAGTAAACAATAACAACAATATTAAAAACCCGAAATGAAGGGAGATATTAACCAACATATCTCTTGAAGAAAAACAACACCGTTCAAAACCACACGAATCATATCAATATCCGCATATCAACCGTATTATCAACATAACTCAGTAATCCATCTCATAACCATACTTATCAACTCATAAACATGACGATCATCAACTCAAGAACATCATATACAATCCAAAATGAATTCCCAAAGTGGAGAGTAATTACCTCTTTGAAGGAATGGATTGAATCCCAAGGTTGAATCAGTTTTCAATCACTTCCAAGCTTCAAATGTTGTTAGGAATGATCAACTCAAGTGTTTGGAACCTCAACTTCTCTCTAAGACCTCTCTCTATCGGTTCACATGAAGAAATGGACGGAAATGACGAATAATGGCCAACTGCACTTATATATATACTGTACATTACTAACGTACGCTAACATCTTCAGTTAACGTACGTTACACACTTAGCGTGCGCTAACTGTCTTTGTTAGCATGCGCTATCGAAGTCCAGAGGCAACTGTCTTACTGCATGAAGTGATTTACGTATGCAATGCCCATGCAATAGCGTACGTAAATGCCTCTATTTAGCGTACGCAAGTGTCCTACCTTAGCGTGCGCTACTCATAGTTGACTCGTTTGTCTGTATGCTTCCGAAGACAGGTCCACACGCCGAAAGTGCTGACGAGGATAAGATTCCTTTTTGTCCGATATACAGTTAGCGTGCGCTAATCAACATGCATTAGCGTGCGCTATCACTACATTACAACATCCGTTGACTTATCAGAACGTGCGTCGAAAGTGGCCTGGTCCACACGCAGATTCCTTCCGATCTGACTGCATTAGCGTGCGTTATCTTATATCCGTAGCGTGCGCTAAACCTGCACGATAGCGTGCGCTATTTATGATTATTAGCGTGCGCTAATAATGTTACACTTAGCCATTTTTCAGCTATTCTTGTCCAACGTCTCAACATACAGAATATGAACATACGACATACTGAATACATATACTTCTTACATCCAATTGTCGACCAAGTACGACAATTATACAAATACAGATGTCTCGGTCCTTCAATTATTTTACCCATACTGTACAGATTCCACGCTGTACAACATAACTCGGATAACATTAAACAATAGTAATAGAAATTCCGGATATTACAAGCAGGACCAGTCTGCTAGCTTCGTAATGCTAATGATAACGTCGAAGTAGCTAACATTCTGAAGCAAGTAGCGAATCAGATGGCGCTACTAACTCATGCGGTCTTAGTTAATCAAGCTAATGCTAATCCGGTTCTACCTACTGGTTCTGGTACCGACAAGTTGCTTCAAGGTGTGATCCGTATGCGTCCTCCACAGTTCGATGGTACCTCCGACCCTTCAGGTTGGGAGAGTTTGATATTTGAGATGAAAAAAGTATTCGAGGGAGAAAACTGCTCCGAGGAGAAGAAAGTACCAATTGCTCAGTACTTTGTCTCCAAGGAAGTGGCAACGTGGTGGCAGGCAGTGAAACTGCGTGATCGGGCAGCTACATGGGATGCGTTCCAGGAATTGATGGAGGATGAGTATTGCCCATGGCCAGTGAAAGAGGGAAGGACTCGAGCCTTCTTTGAGGCAAAACCGCGGGATGTTCGCATCTCTCAGGCAATCAAGGACTACAATTAGCAGCTACACTACATGAGAAATCAGGTCCGGGATGAACAAGACAAGATCCGCCCCTTCGACATGTGGAGGAAACCAAGAGTTCGCCATTATATCTCAGGCCTTGGGTGTACGACCTTGAAAGACTATCAGAACAAAGCGATGGCCTATGAGATGTCTTTTTCGGCGACAGAGTTGGCAACAGAGGGTAAGAAACAGAAGACTTCCGGTCAGTTTTCGGGAAGTAAGTTTGGAGGGAATCAGAAGACTCCGTCTGGTCCGTGATCCTTTGGGAATAAGTCCCTGCCATTTCGGCAAGGCCATGGTTCTAAGTCTGCTTCATCTGTACCTGCTCGTGGTTATACTTGTTTTAACCGTGGTCGTCCGGGACAAATGATGAGTGAATGTGGCAAGTCGCCGCTACAGTGTCATAATTGTGGTTGTTCGGGACATCGTGTTGCGTACTGTAGAGATGCAAGTCGGGCACCAGTTACTCAGTGTCGTCCCCGGCTATGAGAGAACCGAGCGTGAATCTAACTCCGACAGCTAATCAGTTTCGGCAGAGGTCAGCAGAGGTCGAGGATGTGGGTAGTATTCCCTAGGGGGAGCGTCTAGTGCGGGCTCTGTTCCGCCCTGTGTGTATGAGATGAGACAAGCTGGAGATCCTGACGCGACATTGGCTATAGGTACCGTCCACATCTTTGACCATCTTGTATCTGTACTTTTCGATTCTGGTGCTACGCATTCTTTCATCTCTTTGGATTGTTTGCATCGTCTGCATGATGATTGTCTAGTTGCATGTGAATTGTTTGTTGTCAAACTGCCTAGTGGAGATAGTATTGTGGGGGATCGTGAGGTTAGAGATTTTCCGATGAGTATCGCGGGGAGGGCTTGGTCTTCTAATCTAATTGTGGTAGACATTAGGGATGAAGATTTGGTCCTTGGTGAGGATTGGTTGGATCGACATGGAGCGATCATGAATTATAGAGCGAGGACCATTTTTATGTTAGCCTCTGACGGTACTAAACACTCCTTTGTGGGACGCAAATGGAGTAGTCAGAGATTCTTGATCAGCGCTATGAAAGCGGTGAAACTCCTTCGGGGAGTTTGCACTAGTTACTGGTGTTATGCTTTGAGATCGGAAAAAGGGGGAGTCGAACTCTCATCTATTCCGGTAGTGAGCGAGTATCCTGACGTCTTTCTAGATGAGTTGTCGTCGGGTTTACCACCGGACCGTGAGGTTGAGTTCACCGTTGATTTAGAGTCTGGTGCAGCTCCAATTTCGAAAACCCCGTACCGCATGGCGCCTGCCCAGATGCTTGAGTTGAAGAAACAGTTGGAGAGTTGCTAGACATGGGTTACATTCGACCGAGCGCATCGCCTTGGGGCGCACCCGTCTTGTTTGTGAAGAAGAAGGATGGGTCACTGTGTTTATGCATCGACTACCGAGAGTTGAACACCATCAAAAACAAGTATCAACTTCCGAGAATTGACGACTCGATTGACCAATTGCAGGGAGCAACTATGTTCTCGAAGATTGATTTGAGATCGCACTACCAAAAATAACACTTTAGACAACGACTAGCCGGAGAACGGCTGACGCTGGCCAGAGTCACCGGCTAAAGGCGGCAAGTTTAGTGGACGGCTAACTTATTGTCGGCTAAAGTAGTTTAGCTGACGACTTTGCTTTTGGTCGTCGGCTAAAGTCCAGTTAGTCGTTGGCTAAAGTTCTGTAGTTTAGCCGACGACTATGACACTTTAGCCGATGACTTGTTGATGTTTAGCCGACGGCTGATATACTTTAGTCGACGACCAGCCGTCGGCTAAAGTCTTACATGTTTTTTTGTGCAGGATATATCACCATCTAACACTTCAAGACACCATTTACAACACATTCAGAAATTAGAAAGCAAGAAAACGAAAAACAACAATTTTCTCTCGTTTGATCATTCAAGAAATCATATATTGCATGTATGTTTATTGAATGTTAATATCAATTATAATTATATTATGCATATAATATATCTATTTGTAAAAGTTCCTTCATAAATATTCATTGTTGTGTGCCGCTCGAACGAATCAAAAAAATGATATTATTACCTGATTTTTTATTTTTTTATATTCATTATTCCATTGATGATTAAAAACTGTACAAATTAATAAACAAATATATAATCATATATATTTATAATTAAATTCAAATATATAAAATATTATTATATAAAAACATGTCTAAATATATAAAATATTATTATATAAAAACTATATAAATATATAAAATATTATTATATAAAAACTGTATAAATATAAAGATATATAAGCATATCATATATATATATATATATATATACATGTATTTATAATTAAATTCACATATATAAAATATTATTATATAAAAGACATGTATAAATATAAAAAATTGGGTTAAAATGTATGAAGGATAAACATGAACTAGTGGTAAAATGCCATATCATTTATATAAATGGCATGTGTTCGAACCCCGACAGTCACATGGGTTATGTTTTTTTTTGGATTAAGCATAGCCGACGGCTGTCGTCGGCTAGAGTCCCAGGTATAGCCGACAGCAGCCTGGCCATCGGCTAAAGTGTAGCACCCGTGTCCTTCGACACGGGCGGGTCGACAGGTATATTTATAATTAAATTTAAATATATAAAATATCATTGTATAAAGGTGACGAAAATCTCACTTCTCACAAGTCACTTACATTAGCGTATTTAGATCTTTCCTTATTTGCGTTTTTTGTCAGTATCAAACGTTATAACATTGTATACACATATGGTAATTCTGGGTTTGATAAGACTGAGAATTGGTTTCTATTAGGAAGACTTTCACAGCTTAAATGAATATTAGATACTAAATAACGAAACAAGCTAGAATACAACATAAAATTCTTGCAACATATGACCATTGAGTAAAGACTAATAGCTATTAGATGGAGGCTTTACTATTTGACCATTGAACTAAACCTGACCAAGGAACATCTTTTCATATGTGCAAACTTGTTTTTTATTATGCTTTGTTTTTCACTATGCAACTGCGTGTCTGGTTCTAGCATTATTACATCAAAGTGATAGTGCATAGTCTCGTATTTCTTGTCTTACTAATCACAGATCATTCTATCTGTTAGTGCAAAAGACATAATACTAGTTGTTTGGCAGATGACTACTGTTTGATTTTTTCTCTCGGTTCCTTAATTTCTAATGCGAACTTTTTCATTGTATCAGGGAGGAATTGTTACAACTTTTATACTGTGTTATGACTTCCCCTCATTTATGTAAGTGGGGGGATCTAATGATGCGAATTCACGATCGGATACAACGTGTATCGCATGCAACGCAATGGAAGTGTATTTTATGAAATAAGAACACGAACAATAATTCGAGGTATAGAACACAATGTAAGAATCGTCCGAAACTAGGGAAATTCGGCCAAATGAGAACAAGTATAAGGTGTGTATCGAATTAGACATATAACTCGATAAAGTGATTTCTTCTCAAGACCTATTGAGAATCGATCGGATTAAAACTCGAAAACGCGTCGAATATTAATCAAATTTTGGTAGGAACTCGTCCAACACTTAGGTAATACAAGAGTATTTTTATTCATTCGATGTCCCTTCCATACAAGCCATAATGGCTACTTATAGCTAAGATCAACTAAAATAGGTAAGATTACATGATCTTTGAAAAGAAAGATAACATGAAAAGCTAGCATCTTTGACTAGAAAATGACACACTTCATGACAACAAGTCATGATCACAAGAGAAAAAAAAAGGGGGGGAGGGCGAAATCTCTTCAAATGATACTCTTGACAACTAAAGATATCATACTTTAAGACTTTAAAAAGTAATGCATACTTTAATATAAAGAAAATGGATGAAATCTTCATCAATCTTGAATAAAATCGGCCGAAATCTTCATGAATCTTGGATCAATATCGACGGCTTAGAATTACTCATGCATCGTACGTATGTATCGTGTATAGTGCATGGGGATTTTACGTACACATGTCGACAAGTCTAAGTTATTCCGAGTCCGATTACCAACGTCACTCCAAGTCTCGTATCCGATTTCTCACCTAAGCACGTGCGTGTATGTACATGGTGCTTTGCAATGTTGCTTATGTCTATCCTTACGTCGTCTTCTTCACATGGAATAGTCGTTTTTGTGTCATTCCCTCCTTCTTTAAAAGAAATTGTCCTCAATTCCGCAATCCCATCGTCATCGAGATACAGGGATAAATCACCTATGATAAAAGTAGCATGTACTCCATAATCACTCGGAAGTTCTATCTTATACGCATTATCGTTTATTTCAGCAACTACCTTGAAAGGACCCTCGGCTCGCGGCATAAGTTTGTTCTTGCGTTTCCCCGGAAATCATTCCTTTCTCAAATGTACCCAAACCAAATCGCCAATTTCAAATAGTCTAAATTTTCTTTGTTTGTTGGACTTCCGTTTATAAGCATCATTAACCTCCTTCATCCGATTACGTACTTGTTCATGTAGCCTCATCATGAACTTAAGTTTCGACTCAACGTCTTTGTGAACTAACTCATTACTCGGCAAGGGAACTATGTCCAATGGCATGTACGAATTCAAACCATAAACGATTTCAAAAGGTGAGTGAGCTGTGGCATGAGTAGGGGATAGGTTGTACGTAAATTCCGCATGAATCCTTCTATGTTTTGCTTACAAGACCTCGTAGCAAAGTACCCAAAGTTCGATTAGTCACCTCGGTTTGTCCGTCGGTTTGAGGATGATGCGAAGTACTAAATAATAGTTTGGTTCCCACCTTTCTCCACAATGTGTTCCAAAAATAGCTAAGAAAATTTGAATCCTGATCCGAAACAATAGTGTAACACCCCAAACTAGGCGGATATTACAGTGCCGTGGACCCCCGACTGGGACCCACCAGGCGAATGAAAATGAATGAATTACACAGGGTAAATGTAGTACCGAACCACATTACAACATTAATTACTCTGATGAGGAGTTTCATACAACACACCCAGGATAATACAGGATACATGTATATTTTATATGGAGATAAAATATACAACACTGAGTAAAATGAGTATTCAAACGGAATGTCTGCAGCAGAATAAAATGAAGGAAACGTAAATGACTGAACAGACTGGGGCCCCCCTTCTAGTATCATTGGGACTCCTCGCCGTCAACGTGCTCTCCCCGTGCTTCTGCCTTGCCATGACCTGAAAAACAATATCCTCCAACGGGGTCAGTTACACAGAACAACAATCCTCAAGAGTTGAATATACACAATCCTGTCGAAACATACGCAATCAAACATGCTATATGAATCAACTAACAGTATGGCTCAAAGGAATGGCGCCACACTACGTCCGGGATGGAAATGTGTCCATGCACAAGCCACCAACGAGTATCGATCGAATACACATGTGGTCTTGTACCTAATCAGTCTCACGAAGCCATCAACTCGTGTGCACAGTCCAATGTGAGGCCACCAACCAACACACGACTTAAATGTGCCCGACATGAAAATCCTACACATACCAACCGGCACGCCAGTATGACCCGGAATGCCACGATATAACAAAAGTGACATCGAAAATGAATAATGACTCACCAAGATGAAATGATGGTGAAATGAATGACAGCTCAATGAAATGATCGGAACCGTCGTTCCCCGTGAATGAAGTAATTAAGTGACAAATACAAGTTTTGAAACGGTTAGTACATTATGAATGAATTATGATTATGAATGAACAACAACGAAAGGAATGAATATCCTTTTAACTGGGTAAGAATTAACTTACACAACACCGATGAAGAATGTCCGTCCACGAACAACGTCCTAAATGAAATGTCGGTTGCTCGAACAACCTTGAATAACACAATCAAACACGATTATAACCAACTCAAACGTCGATACGACAATATCCAAACTCGTAGATGCACTCTAACGAATACGTTGAAAATATCCTTCTCGTTGGTTACAACCAAACCCAAATTATCGAAACGAACTTCAAGTGATTGATTCAAACCAGCAAAACAATATCAATGGCATCAATAATCCAATAGGAATCCACAATTCAATATTACAACAACATCAATCGGAAATCCCCAAATTAACCGAAGTCAACCCCAAGGGTTCTTGAAATAAATCCCCAAAATAGCCATTAAATTCGTAGGAATTTATTAATCCAAGGTAGATAATCCATATCTAACATATTCCAACAACAATCTAAGTTCATACGAAGAAATTGGAAGGAAAACCCCAAATATCCGAAATTCTAGATTCAAGAAATCATTACCTTTGATTTGATGTTTGAAGGTGATGAAATGATGATTACTCCAGATTATATGCTTGAAGACGATGATTAATGATTACACCTCGAAGAATACTCTCCAAAACGCCCGAAATCGCCCAAAATTGCCGAAGGAGTGAAATGAGATGAAGAAATGACGAAATGGACTGCACTATCCTATTTATAGTCACTCCAGTTTAGCGTGCGCTAGATCCTGTGCGTAGCGTGCGCTAACGGGTATTTTGGGTAGTCCAGTACCCACTGTACGAGAACGGTAGCGTGCGCTACGTACCTTTGGTAGCGTGCGCTACGAATGTACAAATGGCGTGCGCTAACCCCAAATGTTAGCGTGCGCTAACGAATTATCTGATGCCCAGTACTGGAGTCCAGAAACCTTCTGTCCACTGATCTGATCTCGGTAGCGTGCGCTACATCCAACAATTAGCGTGCGCCACTACACCGATTGCGTACGCTAAAACCACTCGTAGCGTGCGCTATGAATTAATTCAATTCAGTCCAGTAGCCACTGGACTCAACCTGATCCGACCTTAGCGCGCGCTACACCGACTGTATAGCGTGCGCTACTCCGGATCATTAGCGCGCGCTACTTACCATTCGTAGCATGCACTACCTACAATGCCAACTGCAGTCCAGTGCCTTCTGGACTGCCTCCTCAACTACAATAGCGTGCGCTAGTGTTGAGAGGTGGCGTGCGCTACCCGTACTCAATTAGCGCACGCTAAAGAGAGTACGTAGCGTGCGCTACTCCTCACCCAAACCACACTATGAATATGACAACGGTGATAAACACGGCACGAAACTCCATCTTGATTGATGATGAATGACGACTGATACACGATACAATTACTCTGAACGATGAATACAATGATTGAATATGAGTGACAAATGATCATTAATGAGTGAAAAATACTGAGTGACAATTACTGAATGATAAATACTGAATGGTAATGACTGAATTACAACCGGGTATTACATACACCCACCCTTAAAAGAGTTTCGTCCCCGAAACTAAGGGTCGAACAACTCGGGATAACTCTCCCACATACTATCCTCGGTTTCCCAGGTAGCCTCTTCGACTCCGTGTCTAGACCACTGAATTTTAACCAAAGGAATCGTCTTGTTCCTCAACTGTTTGATTCGCCGCTCTAAAACTCGTATAGGATGTTCCTCATATGAATGATCATAGGCGATCTCGATTTCGTCGAACTGAAGTATGTGACTCGGGTCAGAAACATACTTCCGCAACTGAGAGACGTGAAACACATTATAAATTCGGCTCAATGCCGGAGGTAGGGCCAATCGATAAACTAACTCGCCTACTCGATCCAAAATCTCAAACGGCCCAATAAATCTCGAACTCAACTTCCCCCTCTTCCCAAAACGGAAGATACCACGACTCGGAGATACCTTGACCAAAACATGGTCACCTGTCTCGAACTCTAATGGTCGACGACGATTATCTGCATAAGATTTTTGTCGACTCTGAGCGGTCAACAAACGACTCCTGATCAAAGCTACCTTCTCACGGGCGGGTATAAGCATATCGGGATCGGTGCCGATTGATTCTGATAAGTCATCCCAACACAAAGGAGATCGACAACGACGACCGTACAAGGCCTCGTAAGGTGCCATCTTAATCGAAGAATGCCAACTATTATTGTACGTGAATTCGATCAACGGTAGTTGGGCTTCCCAATCATTCTTCTAATTGAGGACACATGCTCTCAACATGTCCTCCAAAGTCTGAATAGTCCTCTCTGATTGTCCGTCGGACTGAGGATGAAAAGTTGTACTGAGATTAAGCTGAGTTCCCATAGCACGATGAACTGATTTACAAAAATGAGACACGAATCGTCCGTCACGATCGGAAACAATACTTTTAGGAGTACCGTGCAATCTCACCATCTCTTTGATAAACAACTGGGCAAGTCTCTCGGGACCCCACATATCCTTAATCTCAAGGAAATGAGCTGATTTAGTGAAGCGGTCCACAATCACCCAGATTGTATTCATGCCACGACGACTCATCGGCAAACTCGTGATGAAGTACATAGAAATATCTTCCCACTTCTGATGTAACCGAGCTGATCGGTCACCAAGAACCGGGTTAATCTTAGGAGTTTAGCTAAGAAAACCCAAAATATATGAAGTACTCTCTTTTCTTTCTCTCTCTAAAATATGCCGTATTCTCAGAGTGTGTCCCTTTTTGAGGAACCCCCTCTCTCCCTTTTATAGGAGGAGGGTGCCTTGTTATCTGAGATTTTTCCTGATTCCCAGAGAGAATCCCGGATATCCAGGGATTCGAGCTGCGATTTTCCATCCCTGGATTTCCGGCATTGCAAGGTATGGGCTCTCAATCCCTGGATCTCCGGGATGGCAAGGTATGGGCTCTCAACCCCTGGATCTTAGGGATTCTGTCAGGTGAGTCAGGATCTTCTTTCTCAAGAGTTCGAGCTTCCTGAGTTCGGTGGTTTTTAGGTTGGCTCATCCCTATTCAAATCAGTAGTTTGAGAGACCTTTGAGGTCGGCGACCTGTTATCGGATATCATAGGTCAGCGGGGGCCTCCGAGGTCGGCGCCCTTCTAACAGATGTCACAGCTAAACGGGACCTCCGAGGTCGGCGACCTTTATCAGATATCCTAGGTCAACGGGGCCTCCGAGGTCGGCGCCCTTCTAACAGATGTTACAGCTAAGTGGGGCCTCCGAGGTCGGCGACCTTCTAAAGGACCTTGGGGTTGTAGGGGCGACTCGAGTTGTAGGGGCGACTCGAGTTCTCCCTCCCCATCCTCTATCGAGGACTAGCCCAGCCGCGCTGGCTAGTCTTATAAGATTTCTTAGGCTTCCCCCGGGGTGGGAATTTGTCACACCTCAGGCTAGCGATACCCCTGATCATCCTCCTCCGGGTCATATTACCTGGTTTGTGGATCAGGTGAGCATTGGTCTTCGCTTTCCACCCCATCACTTCCTTGTCTCTCTCTCCGTCAAATACAATCTTCCCCTCAACCAGTTCTCTCCAAACTCTTTTCGCTACATGGTGGGTTTTCTCGTGCTGTGTCATTACAGACATGAGGAACCCGACACAGGCTTTTCTATTTTGCTTTGGGCTAAAGAGTTTTAAAGGCTCTTTTACTTGACTTCCCGAAACAACGCCCATTTCTTCACCCACCTCCCTTCCAATGTGAAGGACTGAGGTCCCTTCTTTTCCTTCGGCTCCCACATCCGATTCTTGGGGCTTTCCTACGCAATGGACGCAGCTACTCGAGCCAGGATCCTATTCCTGGCGTAGTTCCATCCGGCCGCGTGGGTCGAAAGTTCGGGAATGGAATGCCATTCCTATAATGCTTTCCAGCTGACGCAATTACATGATCTTCTGTTCCATTGTGGGCTGAGCTCGAATCCCTACCCGGCTATCCCTAACATTGGTAGGCTTTATCTATATATTTTTTTTAGATCTTTGTTATTTTGCTTTTTAGCTATTTCCTTGACCGTCTGTATTGTTTTTTGTAGATCGGTTCATGCGGACCTGCCAGTCGGATGCCTCAAAGCCGGCTGAACCAATAAAAGAGAAGGTCCCTAAGTCGACGAATCCTCCCAAGGAGAGGGCGGAGGGCTCGTCCAAAGCTAAACGGAAGGTTCCTGCTCGCCCCAAGTCTGGGGTAACTCTCCCATCCAACCTGGCTCCTACCTTGACCACTGGACGAGGCTCTGCGAGCTCGTCTCGGCAGCTTCAGGTCACTCAGAGGGCCTCTTCTCCTAGCTCCCCTGCTTCCAAACGGACGAAGACCACGGGTCCTCCAGGTCCGGCTATGGAGACTCTTCTCCGTTGCAAGGAGTTTGAGAGATTTCTTCCTTATTTTAGCTCCATGGTCCCGGCTAAGGATAAGCTGGGGTTACGAGACGCCGAGGAGGACCCTAAATTTGATGCTATGATGATGTACTTTGGGAAGGTATTCCCCTTTTTGCCTTCATACCCCTTTTGGTTATTTTTATGTTTATTATTACCCTCTGCCGACCTGATATAACTTCTTGTGCAGTTCTTCCCCACCTTTGTGACCTTCGCCGAGGATCATAAGCTCGGCGCTACTTCTTCTTCGCAGCTCACCCAGATGCAAGCCGACCTGGAGGCCGCCCTATCGGCTAATTCTGATCTTTCGGCCCGGCTTCAGGAGAGGGAGTATCGCTTAGATGCTGCCCTTAAGAAAGATTCTGAGCGGGAGGCCGTTTTAGAGCGGGCCCAGATGGCCAATGTTCAGCTAAACCAAGAGCTGAAATTTTGGAAGACCATGTCTTCAGCTGAAACGGAGATGGTGGGCCAGCTCGAGGCTCAGTTGTCGGAAGCTAGGGCCGAATCCAAAAGGATAGCTCAACTCGAGGCACGGGCTAAGGCTGAGTTGGAGAAGGTCGCCGACCTCGAAGCTCAAGCTAGAGCGGCATCGGAAAAGGTGACCCTGCTGGAGACTCAACTAGCCGAGGCTAGATCCGAGAGATCGTCTTATGAGCGCGGGGCGACGGATGGCCGACGTCGATTCCTGACTAGTGACGTTGGTCACTCTTTTCTGGAGGCCTACCGTTCCGCCCTCCTGGCCCGGTATCATTATTCCACCACATTCCTGGTTAAGCTAGCCCCAGCTGCGACACAATATTTTGATTTTGCTCTGATTCGTGCTCGTGAGCAGCTAGCTTCATTGGGCTTTTCGGGCGAGCTGGACCGGGATGCTGCATTGGACGGGGCTCTTGTTCCTTCGGGTTGGTCCGGGTACGTGGTAGAATCTCCGGAGGCGGCCTGGTGGAAGGACGCCCTTGAGGAGTCCATAAAGCAATCTGGCTTAGATTTGGAGCTGCCTTCTGATCCTCCCAGTTCACCTGTTAAGGCCAGCACTCCTAGTCCCGAGGTGGTTGGGACCGATCGTGATGCTTCTCCTCCGTTGCCTCCTCCGTCTTCAGAGCCTGTAGCTTAGTGTAGACAATGTATATTTTTCTTCTGTTTCTTTTTCCCTACTTTATTTGTACTGGCACAGCTATTTTGAATGACAACTTTTTGAGTTGAATATACTTTGGGTTTGTGTGCTTTGTATGACAAGTTGATATAGTTCGGTGTTGCTTGTAACCTTGATGTATCTTGTGCCTGTTTGATTTGATACGATTACTTTCTGATATGGCCCGACTTTTAAATTTCGAAAAATCCTAAATGTAATCCGACAAGTTTGACTTAATCTTTTCACCGATCATTAGTGTAGGTTAGGTATTTCCCTTAGTCATAGCTTCATAGGTCGGTTCACCCTTACTCGGATCTGGAGGCGTTTCGCCTATTCAGATGTCAGAGGGCGGTTCACCCTTACTCGGATCTGGAGGCGTTTCTCCTATTCAGATGTCAGAGGGCGGTTCACCCTTACTCGGATCTGGAGGCGTTTCGCCTATTCAGATGTCAGAGGGCGGTTCACCCTTACTCGGATCTGGAGGCGTTTCGCCTTTTCAGATGTCAGAGGGCGGTTCACCCTTACTCGGATCTGGAGGCGTTTCGCCTATTCAGATGTCAGAGGGCGGTTCACCCTTACTCGGATCTGGAGGCGTTTCGCCTTTTCAGATGTCAGAGGGCGGTTCACCCTTACTCGGATCTGGAGGCGTTTCGCCTATTCAGATGTCAGAGGGCGGTTCACCCTTACTCGGATCTGGAGGCGTTTCGCCTGTTCAGATGTCATTTCTAGTTTTACTTGATCAACACATTCAGAGAGATATATTTTTGTAATAGACTTTCATTAAAACAACATAAGCTTTTTTCCACATCTCTTCACACAAAATACTTTTTTAAGTGACATATGTTCCAAGGTCTTTTGATGAGGTGCCCTTCCATATCCTCAAGCTCGTAAGCTCCTCCCGCATAAATTCGGATTACCTTGTAAGGGCCTTCCCAGTTCGGCTCCAGCTTTCCTGTTTTTCTGAGGGCATCAGCTCGCCTAAGCACCAAATCACCGACCTGGAATTGTCTCTTCCTGACTCTTTTGTCATGAGCTGCTTTTGTCAGGCTTTTGTATCTTTCCATTCGTGCTGCTGCCGCTTCCCTCCTTTCTTCTATGGTATCTAACGCCTCCTTCATTATTTCCTCGTTCTCCACCTAGTTGAACCATCGAACCCGATGGGACATTTCTCCGACTTCATGGGGATGACGGCCTCGGACCCGTAGACCATACCGAAGGGTGTTTCTCCGCTGACGATCTAGGTGTGGTCTGTCGACCATAGTACCGAGCTAAGTTCATCCACCCATCCTCCTCCTACTTTGTCTAAGCGGGTTTTTATCCCCTGCAAGATTGTTCTGTTAGTTACCTCTACTTGCCCATTAGCTTGCGGGTGAGCAACCGCAGCGAACCTTTGCTTGATATGCATACCCTCGCACCAGGACTGGGTTCTCTTCCCATTGAATTGGGTTCCATTATCTGAGATGAGTATCTGGGGAGCTCCGTACCTGCAGCAAATGTTGTTAAACAGGAAACTTATGATTCTTTGCTCGGTTATGGTGGCCACGGGCTCGGCTTCTCCCCATTTGCTGAAGTAGTCTATGGCTACTATTAAGAACTTTCTTCCTCCCGAGCCAGGTGTATGTAATATCCGGTTGTAATTCAGTCATTATCATTCAGTAATTTCATTCGGTGATTGTCACTCAGTGGATTTTCACACATTTATAATCATTCATCAATCATGTTCATTCACCCGTGTTCACCGTTCGGAAAAACTTCGAGTTGTGTATCGTTATTGTTCATCGTTTCAACTTTCCTCTTATGAGTTCGACTTTATTAGATCACCATTAATTTTTGGTAACTCCACAAATTCTAAATCTTTGCAATATTATAGAGCATCGAGTTAGCTTTCCAATGGTTCAAACGGTGAGTCAATCGGAGTCCGGACGAGAGAGTTATGGTCGTTTTAGCTCACCCGCTCGTTATTGGCCGATCACTGCCGGCCGAACTCGACCGTGTCGTCCGACACGGCCCGCCCTGCATTTCGTGCGGAAATGCCGAAAGTTTCGCCTCAGACCCGACCGTGCCGCCCGACACGCCCCGTGCCGAACTTCGTCGGATAAGCTGTAACCGATCGCCCAGACGCCCGACCGTGTTCTGGACACGGCCGAGTCATGCCGAAGTCATTGCCTCGATGTGTCATCGGAAGGCCCTCAGCGCCGCGACCGTGTCAAGCGGGACACGGCCGAGTCCTCGCCGCCGGTATGCGACACGACCGTGCCGATCGGCACGGGTCGTGTCGGCAGGCGCCAACCCCTATAAAAGGCCCCGCAGACGCTTTTCTTGCCATTTTTCACCTTCTTCTTCTCCTTCCGCACTGGGCGTGTTCTAAGCTTGAAGCCATGTTGTTTAACAACATATCCATGGAGTTCTTGAGGTTATATCATCAATAATCCGTCTGATATCATCCCTTGATCCAAATAATCAAGGTTAGATCTTTAGAACCCTACTTTTGGTAAAATTGGGGGTTTTCGTGTTTTTGTCCGATTCGTTCCGTTTTGTTGATTAATTCATGATGAATATGATTAATCTTGTTGGTATTCTTAGTTTCCCTACGGATTCATGGTATATTTCGTGATTTTTACGGAATCGAGAGGGTCTGGTTGTGGTCCGCCCTCGTTGTTGTTTATATACGAATATACATGAATCGTAGGCGGGTTTTCGGGGGTTTCTTCGTGTAATTTGAATATGGATAATTGATTATCATATTCCTTGCGAATCGTTTAGGTGACGGAAGCGCGTTCTCGGACCTACCGAACTCATACCTTTCCTCCGTTCGATTTCTCGATGTCTCAAAGGCAAGTATACATTTATGATTGTACGTTCTCGACATTGAAAGTAAGAGGAATTGATGGTATGATATGAACGAACCGTTTTTACGGCATTCATAGAAATATTGATGGCATATCATGAACGAACCATTTTTACGGCATTCATAGATATATTGTTGGCATGTAATGAACGAACCGTTTTGACAGCATTCCTACATGTATCGGCGTATGAGGTGAACGAACCATTTCCACGGCATTCACATACGTAACGGCGTATGAGGTGAACGAACCGTTTCTACGGCATTCACATACGTCTTATGAGATTTAGTTATTCCGGAATACTAGTCTTAAATTGATGAATTGACGGATATTGATGAATTGACGGATTACATTTACTTTATTGTCGAGAAGTATTATGTTTCATATTGTTATACTTGCACTAGCTATTCGACGGCTAACCCCTTTATGGGGGAAATACGTTTCATGTATTTCAGGTTCCATGAGAGCGGACGGGCAGGTATCGGGTCAGCATAAAGATGGTGGGCAAGTGTGATACTGTGTCTTTCTTCCAGTTTTATTTCTTTGGAAATTCCCGTGCAGTGTTGTTGTACTGGATTGGCTATTGAATACTCGAGTATTGTTTTCCTTTTTCCTTGATGTTCCGGCCTGTGTTTTCCGAAGTATTGAATTGAGTTGTGATGTTTGTAAGTACATTGGTTATATTTCGAATACCTTTGTATTGTTTTTCATCCCAATGTGTGTAGACCTTATCGGTCAAAGATTATGGTTCCGCGTATGTTTAGCCTTGTGGGTCCCACGGAGGGGCTTACGGCGCTGTAATATCCCTGAATAACTTGGGGGTGTTACAGAATATGGTATCAGAGCTTAGGTCTATGGATACCTAGGCTGTCGGTCTTTTGGGTCGATTGAGTCGTTAATTGTCCACAGATTACCACTGCCATCATCACAAGGCGACCGTACTTGTAAGACCTCTCACTCTTCCGGTGTTTCCTTATTCGCTTTGCTTCCTTTTATCGGTATTCTTGAGAATCGGACACTTTGTTGATGCGTGATTGAATTTTGCTTACGTGACTTGTGTGTTCTTCAAGATGTCACCGGTAGGGGCCGTGGCCGTGGTCGTGGCCGTGGGCGAGGAAGAGTCGTGGCGCGGCCGTTTCCATCGATTCGATTGCGGGGTCGACCAACCCGCTTGTCGAACTCGGTGCATCCCGATACCGAGAGTCAGCACGACCGGTCGGATGGTCGTGGAACAACGCAGACGTTGGAGTGGCGAATGCACTTCAACAATTGGCTACTCGGATGACTATTTTGGCCCAAACTGTTGGTGAATAACCCGAACCCAAACACGGATGCTCGTTAACGTAATCCGTATGCAACCTCCAAAGTTTGGTGGTGCCACAGACCCGTTAAGCTGGGAGGATTGGCTAGCAGAATTGGAAAAGATTTTCGAGGCAGTTGATTGCCCCGAGGTGAGGAAAGTACCGATTGCCCAGTATTTCCTCACTAAGGAGGCCGCTACCTGGTGGAAGGTCATCAAGCCACAGGATCGTATTGCCTCATGGGATGAATTTAAGGAGCTCTTGGAGGCCGAGTTTTGTCCTTGGCCGGTACGAGAGAGCCGAATCCGAGCCTTCTTCGAGGCTAAACCACAAGATATTCCCGTTTCGCAGGCGATCGTGGAGTATAACCAACAATTAATCCATGTGAAGGATCAAGTACGTAACGAGCGCGATAAGATCCGTTATTTTGATATGCGGATGAATTTGGACTTACGGCGGTACATGGCCGGATTTGCTTGCACCACACTGAAAGAATATCAGGACAGAGCTTTAGCCCATGATATGTTGAGCCCCGACAATGATACCGTTGAAGAACCGAAGAAGCAGAAAGTCGGGGGAAATTTTTCTGGCTCTAAGGGTGGCAACTTTCAGAAGTCACAGACGACTAACCGTTTTGCCGGACAATCGTCACGTTCTAATAAAGGGAAGAGGGGTTACAGTCCCACTACAGGTACCTCAAATCGTACAGTGACTTGCTATAATTGTGGCCGTCCAGGCCACTTTAGTTCGGAATGCTACTTCCCACTATTAAAGTGTCACACGTGTGGTCAGATGGGGCATAGAGCGGTTTATTGTTCCGAACCGAACCAGACTTTGGACACTCGGGCTTCTGCCCCAACACCCCTTGATCAAGGTGTTAATCAGCGGCAATCTTTCCGTCAACCTCAGTAGAATTTTGGCAGGGCCGGGGACGGGGTCAGAATGCTGGAGGGGGGGACTCTAGCATCGGTTCGGTACAACCACGAGTTTATGAGATGCGTCGAACAGACGAACCCGATGCGGCGGTGGCTTCAGGTACCATCCATATTCTATCCTATCCAGTCCGTGTACTTTTTGATTCGGGTGATACACATTCTTTTATTTCTTTGGAGTGTGTACGCCGTTTGAATATAACTTGTTTAATCGCCATGATCCCTTTATCGTGAGACCGCTAGCGGGATAGGATTGTGGGGAATCAGGAGATTAGAGAATTTCCGGTGGTTATATCCAGTATGGAATGGTTATCAAATTTAATTGTAGTTGATATGGAAGGCGGGGACGTAATCCTCGGCGAGGATTGGCTTAATAATCACCAGGCGATTATGAATTACCGTACCAAAGTTATCACTATGATGACTAAGGACGGATCTGAGTACTCATTTTTGGGACGTAAGTTGGGCCAAACCAAGTTACTTATCAGTTCCATGAAGGCCGTAAAACTTTTGAATAAAGGTTGTACGGGCTATTGGTGTTATGCGTTGAAAACGGAAGGAATTGAAGTCGATTTCTCTTCAATTCCGGTTGTTAATGAGTATCCCGATGTTTTTCCGGACGATCTTCCGGGATTACCGCCAGATCGAGAGATAGATTTTTCCGTGGATTTAGAGCCAGATGCGGCCCCGATTTCTAAAGCACCTTATCGGATGGCACCTTCCGAGATGCAGGAATTGAAGACTCAGTTGGGAGAACTTTTGGAAAAAGGGTACATCAGACCGAGCGCTTCGCCTTGGGGCGCGCCCGTTCTTTTCGTCAGGAAGAAGGATGGTTCACTACGTTTGTGCATTGACTACCGTGAGCTGAATAAAGTAACCATCAAGAATAAATATCCTTTGCCTCGTATAGACGATCTATTTGATCAATTGCAAGGAGCTGCGGTTTTCTCGAAGATTGATTTAAGATCCGGGTATTATCAACTCAGGGTGAGGGAGTCCGACGTTCCGAAGACGGCGTTTCGGACAAGATATGGGCATTACGAATTTGTAGTTATGCCTTTTGGGTTGACGAATGCGCCAGTAGTATTCATGCAATTAATGAATAAAATATTCATCGAGTACCTCGACAGGTGTGTAGTCGTCTTTATTGACGACATCTTGATCTATTCTCGAGATAAGGAGGAACATGCCCGGCACTTGCGTTTGGTCTTAGACATTTTGAGAACCGAGCACCTCTATGCAAAATTCTCGAATTGTGAGTTTTGGTTGGAAGAAGTTATGTTTCTCGGCCATGTGATTTCAGCCGAAGGGGTTCGTGTAGACCCGCAGAAGATCGAGGCAGTGTTAGGCTGGGCACCACCTAAAAATGTTAAGGAGGTTCGTAGCTTTTTGGGCCTTGCTGGGTATTACCGTCGGTTTGTCGAGGGGTTCTCGAAACTCGCTCGACCGCTTACG
The DNA here is from genome assembly GCA_033398695.1 of Orobanche coerulescens. Lineage (NCBI taxonomy): Eukaryota > Viridiplantae > Streptophyta > Magnoliopsida > Lamiales > Orobanchaceae > Orobanche > Orobanche coerulescens. The sequence continues at coordinate 110,758,489 of CM065811.1, read as the reverse complement.
AAATTACTCTAGAAGACCGAAAAGTTTATTTGGACGGATGAGAGACAACAGAGCTTCGATGAACTGAAGAGACGATTAACTTCAGCGCCGATTCTAACTTTACCACATGGTAGCGAAGGCTTTACAGTTTATAGTGATGCTTCGGGTCAAGGCCTGGGCTGTGTTCTTATGCAGCATGATAAGACGATAGCTTTTGCGTCTCGACAATTAAAGCCTTATGAGATGAATTATCCTACTCACGATTTAGAGTTGGCCGCAATTGTCTTCGCACTCAAGATTTGGCGGCATTATTTGTACGGTTCACCGTGTCGGATTTATACCGATCACAAGAGCCTGAAATATATTTTCAGTCAGAAGGAGCTAAATATGAGGCAGAGACGTTGGTTAGAATTGATAAAGGATTATGATTTGGAGATTCTTTACCACCCCGGAAAAGCCAATGTCGTTGCGGATGCTTTGAGCCGCAAATCGGCATCTCTTCAAATGCTTGAGGTTCTTACGTCTGAGATGAAGATTCGTCAGGATTTAATTGAACAAGGGATCGAAGTTTGGCTTCAGCGAGTACAGGGACAGTTGTGTACTCTCGAAATTACTTTGTCCTTGGTTGATGATATCAAAGGGAAACAGTGGAGTGACCCGATGATTTCTCAACTGAAGTAAGATGTAATTAAAGGAAAAGCTCCAGGCTTTATGGTACAGGAGGATAGTATTTTGAGATTTCAGGGCAGGCTTTGCGTTCCGAATGATTTGGAATTGAGACAGAGGATTCTCCGAGAAGCTCATACTACGCCTTACTCAATCCACCCCGGAACGAGTAAGATGTACAAAGATTTGAAGCGCAATTTTTGGTGGAATAACATGAAGAAGGATGTTACGGAGTTTGTATTACGGTGCTTGACGTGTCAACAAGTCAAGATCGAACATCAACGACCGGCGGGGTTGTTGAAACCACTTCCCATTCCCGAATGGAAGTGGGAAGATATCTCAATGGATTTTATCACTGGCATGCCGAGAACTCGGACTGGAATGAATATGATTTGGGTAATTGTCGATCGATTGACCAAGTCTGCACACTTCTTGGGTATTAAGGATACTTGGGGACTGGATAGATTGGCTCGAACCTTTATCGCTGAGATCGTGAGGTTACACGGTGCCCCCAAGACCATTGTTTCTGATCGAGACGGCCGTTTCGTATCGCATTTTTGGCAGCCCGTTCATCAGGCTCTGGGTACGGAGTTGAGATTGAGCACTTCCTTTCATCCTCAGTCGGACGGTCAGACAGAGAGGACGATTCAGACATTGGAAGATATGTTACGGGCTTGTGCCTTGGATTGGAGTAATGATTGGGAGCTTCACTTGTCGTTGATCGAGTTTGCTTACAATAATAGTTGGCATGCGTCGATCAAAATGGCACCCTTCGAGGCACTCTATGGTAGGCGATGTAGGTCGCCATTATGTTGGGACGAGGCTTCTAAGCTAGTTGGGACGGAACCGGATATGTTATTAGAGACCAAGGAAAAGATTTCTATTATCCGAGATCGGCTACTGACTGCCCAGAGTCGTCAGAAATCTTACGCTGATACTCGTCGTCGACCCTTGGAGTTTGAAGTGGGGGATCACGTCTTGCTCAAAGTATCACCGACCAGAGGAGTTTTCCGCTTCGGGAAAAAGGGAAAACTCAGTCCAAGGTATATCGGACCGTTCGAGATTTTGGACAGAGTTGGAGATTTAGCTTATCGCTTGGCGTTGCCTCCAGCTTTGAGTCACGTCCATAGTGTTTTCCATGTGTCCCAGTTGAGGAACTACGTACCGGATCCGAGCCACATTATCGACTACAATGAGATTGACGTAGCCGAGGATATTACCTTTCCGGAGAAACCCGTGAAGATTCTTGAGCGCCGTGAGAAACAACTTCGGCATAAGACCATTCCACTGGTTAAATTACAATGGTCGAGGCATGGAGTCGAAGAGGCGACTTGGGAGACGGAAGAGAAGATGCGAGTTGAATACCCCGAACTATTTATTTCTTAAGTTTCGGGACGAAACTTCTTTTTAGAAGGGGAGAATGTAATATCCGGTTGTAATTCAGTCATTATCATTCAGTAATTTCATTCGGTGATTGTCACTCAGTGGATTTTCACACATTTATAATCATTCATCAATCATGTTCATTCACCCGTGTTCACCGTTCGGAAAAACTTCGAGTTGTGTATCGTTATTGTTCATCGTTTCAACTTTCCTCTTATGAGTTCGACTTTATTAGATCACCATTAATTTTTGGTAACTCCAAGAATTCTAAATCTGTGCAATATTATAGAGCATCGAGTTAGCTTTCTAATGGTTCAAACGGTGAGTCAATCGGAGTCCGGACGAGAGAGTTATGGTCGTTTTAGCTCACCCGCTCGTTATTGGCCGATCACTGCCGGCCGAACTCGACCGTGTCGTCCGACACGGCCCGTCCCGTACTCGTCCGGAAATGCCGAAAGTTTCTGTCTCAGGACCCGACCGTGTCGTCCGACACGGCCCGTGCCGAACTCGTCCGGATAAGCCAGAACCGACTGCCCAGACGCCCGACCGTGTTCCTGGACACGGTCGAGTCATGCCGAGTCGCTGTCGGACAGGTCACTGTCGGAAGGCCCTCCGCGCCGCGACCGTGTCAAGCAGGACACGGTCGAGTCCCTGTCGGCCAGCTGTGCGACACGACCGTGCCGATCGGCACGGGCCGTGTCCGGCAGGGCAGTCAACCCCTATAAAAGGCCCTGCAGACGTTTTTCTTGCCATTTTTCACCTTCTTCTTCTCCTCTTCCGCAGCTGGGCGTGTTCTAAGCTTGAAGCCATGTTGTTTAACAACATATCCATGGAGTTCTTGAGGTTATATCATCAATAATCCGTCCGATATCATCCCTTGATCCAGCGAATCAAGGTTAGATCTTTAGAATCCTACTTTTGGTAAAATTGGGGGTTTTCGTGTTTTTGTCCGATTCGTTCCGTTTTGTTGATTAATTCATGATGAATATGATTAATCTTGTTGGTATTCTTAGTTTCCCTACGGATTCAAGGTATATTTCGTGATTTTTACGGAATCGAGAGGGTTTGGTTGTGGTCCGCCCTCGTTGTTGTTTATATACGAATATACATGAATCGTAGGCGGGTTTTCGGGGGTTTCTTCGTGTAATTTGAATATGGATAATTGATTATCATATTCCTTGCAAATCGTTTAGGTGCCGGAAGCGCGTTCTCGGACCTACCGAACTCATACCTTTCCTCCGTTCGATTTCTCGATGTCTCAAAGGCAAGTATACATTTATGATTGTACGTTCTTGACTTTGAAAGTAAGAGGAATTGATGGTATGATATGAACGAACCGTTTTTACGGCATTCATAGAAATATTGATGGCATATCATGAACGAACCGTTTTTACGGCATTCATAGATATATTGTTGGCATGTAATGAACGAACCGTTTTGACGGCATTCCTACATGTATCGGCGTATGAGGTGAACGAACCGTTTCTACGGCATTCACATACGTAACGGCGTATGAGGTGAACGAACCGTTTCTACGGCATTCACATACGTCTTATGAGATTTAGTTATTCCGGAATACTAGTCTTAAATTGATGAATTGACGGATATTGATGAATTGATGGATTACATTTACTTTATTGTCGAGAAGTATTATGTTTCATATTGTTATACTTGCACTAGCTATTCGACGGCTAACCCCTTTATGGGGGAAATACATTTCATGTATTTCAGGTTCCAGGAGAGCGGACGGGCAGGTATCGGGTCGGCATAAAGATGGTGGGCAAGTGTGATACTGTGTCTTTCTTCCAGTTTTATTTCTTTGGAAATTCCCGTTCAGTGTTGTTGTACTGGATTGGCTATTGAATACTCGAGTATGTTTTCCTTTTTCCTTGATGTTCCGGCCTGTGTTTGCCGAAGTATTGAATTGAGTTGTGATGTTTGTAAGTACATTGGTTATATTTCGAATACCTTTGTATTGTTTTTCATTCCAATGTGTGTAGACCTTATCGGTCAAAGATTATGGTTCCGCGTATGTTTAGCCTTGTGGGTCCCACGGCGGGGCTTACGGCGCTGTAATATCCCTGAATAACTTGGGGGTGTTACAGTGTAAACTGCCCCATGATATCAATTCCCCATTTAGTGAATGGACAGGGCGCTCCCATGGTGATCATATCCTCGGCTGGGATATGAATTAAGGGTGCGTGCACTTGACATTTTTGGCATCGCTTAACCATTTCCACTGCTTTCTTGCTCATGGTCGGCCAAAAGAAACTAGCCCTTAGCGTTTTGCTAATCAGCGCTCTTCCTTTGGTATGGTCTCCGCAGCACCCTTCATGGATTTCTTCCAATACACTTCGCCCTTCTTCTTCCGAGATGCATCGTAGGTATGGCCCGAGGTAGGACCTCTTATATAGCTCATCATTAATGCAGCAGAACCTCGCTGCTCTTCGCACAATTTTCATTCTTTCTTGTCTCTCCTTGGGTAATTCTGCCCTTCTTAGGTATGCCAACAAAGGAGTTCGCCAATCTGCCATCTCATTCACCTCTATCACCTGTTTCATGATGCTACTTCGGGCTGCTCCCAGAATCGTTACTTTTCGCGAGCGGCAATCCACTAAGGAGCTTCCCATCTTTGCTAGGTAATCAGCTTTTGCATTCTCCGACCTAGGGATATGGATTAACTTCCATTCCCCTAGTTTTTTGGTAGCCTCTTTCACTTCCTCCACATACTTCTTCATCCGATCTTCATTTATCTCAAATTTTCCTTCTACCTGTTGTGTGACCAGTTGGTAATCACAGTAAGCAATGAGTCGTCGCGCGCCCAAGTCTATTCCCAGCTGCATTCCCTTAACCAGGGCTTCATATTCGGCCTCGTTGTTAGATGCCCTGAAATCGAATTTTATGGCATACTCTAATTGCTCACCTTCCGGGGTAGTGAGGATTATCCCTGCCCCAGAACCACTAGTTGTCGCCGATCCATCCACATGCAATGCCCACTGTCCTTACGGTGGCGATGGCATGGCCCCTCTTGGATAAAGTCTGCTAGGGCTCGAGCTTTAATCGCCGTTCTCGGCTCATATTCCATGTCGTACTCCCCCATTTCTACCGCCCACTTCACCAGACGACCTGACACATTAGGTCGCCCTAATATCTCTCTCAAGGGCAAGTTGGTTCGCAATTTTATCCGGTGGGCTAGGAAATAGGGCCTCAATCGCCTGGCCGTAACCACTAACGCCAGCGCCACTTTTTCTAGCTCGGAGTAGTTCCGTTCTGCTCCTTGCAAGATTCGGCTTGTATAATAAATGGGCTTTTGTTTATTCATTTCTTCTCTTAGCAAGACCGAGCTCACCGCTCCTTCTCCCACGGATAAGTAGAGTACAAGATCCTCCCCTGGTACCGGTTTGGTGAGTAGGGGCAGCTCGGCCAAATACTCTTTCAATTTTCCGAATGCCGTTTGCGCTTCCGGGGTCCACTCGAACTTGTTCCCTTTTCTTAAGAGTTTAAAAAATGGGAACCCCTTCTCGGCCGAGCGTGATATGAAACAGCTCAGCCCTGCTATTCTTCCCGTTAGTATCTGGATATCCTTTATATTTTTTGGAGGATTCATTTGCAATACTGCCTTGACCTTCTCCGGGTTGACCTCGATTCCTTGTTCTGTGACCACATACCCCAGGAATTTTCCCGATTTGACTCCAAAAGAACATTTTGATGGGTTGAGCTTCATTCCGTACGTGCGCAGGTTCTCGAACGTCTCTTATAGGTCCCTGATATGTTCTCCTGCCTTCACACTTTTCACTAGCATGTCATCCACGTATACCTCCATGTTTCTGCCGATTTGGGATTTAAAGATTCTGTCGACCATCCTCTGATATGTAGATCCTGCATTTTTCAATCCAAAAGGCATGCGTACATAACAAAAAGTTCCCTTTGAAACCACAAAACTAACCCTCTTTCTGTCCTCGGGTGCGAGAGGAATTTGATGATATCCTTGGGAAGCGTCCATCATACTGAGTAACTCGCACCCTGAGGTTGAATCCACCAGCTGATCTATGCGGGGTAACGGGTAGTGATCCTTGGGACATGCTTTATTTAGGTCCCGGAAGTCCATGCACATTCTCCACTTCCCCTGGCCCTTCCCTACCATCACAGCGTTGGATAGCCACTCCGGAAACTGGATCTCCATTATGTGCCCAGCTCGGAGGAGCTTATCAACCTCCTCCCCAATGACCCCATCCATCTCTAGCCCGAAATGCCTCCTCTTCTGCTTTACTGGTCTTATGGTGGGGTCGATGTTCAACCTTTGCTCGGCAACTGTTGGGCTGATTCCCACCAGATCCTCAGCTGCGAACGCGAAAATGTCCACGAATCTTCTTAGCAGGCTGATGAGGCTTTTCTTTATTCCATCGTCCAACCGACTTCCCATGCGAGTCTTTGTTTCCGGCTTTCCTGGAACCAATTCTATTTCTAGTAACTCCTCGTTGGGCTTGACACCTTCTTCCTCAGCTTCCTCGGGTGACTTCGATTGCTTATTCCTCTTAGACTCCGGATCCGGACCCCCGAGCTCGGGTGTCCTCTTTCCGCGCTGCACTCCCTGCTTTACGGATGTTTGATAACAAGAACGGGCGACAAAACTGATCTCCTGCTACTTCTCCCACCTCACCTCCTACGGGGAATTTTACTTTCATGTGCGCGGTAGAGGCTACTGCTTCGAATTTGTTGAGCCCTGGTCGTCCTAAAATGGCGTTATAGGCCGATTTGGTGTCCACCACTAAAAATCTGAGTGTCTTGACCTTCCGATGGGGCATACGACCTAGTGCTACTGGAAGCACCACTTCTCCAACTGGTTGCACCTCGGTCATACAGAACCCATAGAGCGCGGTATCTACCTTTCTCAATTCCACTTCCAGGTTCATCTGTTTGAAACAGTCATAGAATAAGATGTCTACTGAGCTTCCCGTATCGATAAACACCCTTTGCACATCGTAACTGGCGATTTCTGCTGTGATGACCAACGCGTCATTGTGGGGCGTATGTATCCCATTATAATCCATGGGGCTGAACTGAATGATAGGCCCACTGCCTACAGAGGCGACCTCCTTGAGTTGATGACACCTAGCCTTTCGTGCGTGGGCTTTTCTAGCCTGATTAGAACTTCCGTCGGTTGGTCCCCCTGATATCATGTGGATCACTCCTTTTTTAGCTGGGGGAGCAGCGGGTCCCCGAGGAGCTTCTCTTTTCACCCCCGCCCCTCCTTGGGGCATGGGTGGTTGCCTCCGACCTCCATTTCTCTGTTGATATGTGAACTCCATCAGATGTCCCGCTCGGACCAGCCTCTCGATCTCATCCTTAAGGTGCTTGCATTCGTCTGTTTTATGCCCGTAATCATTGTGGAATCGACAATAAAGCTCTGATTTCGGCTGGGTGGGCCTATTAGGGCGAGATGCAGGCCACTCGATGACCCTACTCACCTTACCCTCAACTGCTTCCAAAACCTGGGCTCTCATTATTAGTGGGCTGTATTGGTCAAATCTTGGTCGCCTTAGAACGATATCGTTCTTCTTCCGATCTGTTTTTCCCCGTGACATTTCTTCCCGAGGCAAATTTCCTTCAAAGGTGTACTCCTGCCGTCGTATCAATCTGCTGGACCCCCTTTCCCCATCCTCGGGCGTTTCATGCAACTCCTCCATATCCTTCTCGGTTTCCTCAACATTGATGTACTTCGAGCATCGGGCTAAGACCTCATCGTATGTTCTGGCTGGTTTTTTAGCTAATGAGGTGCGTAACAACCCCGGCCTCAGTCCCTGCGTCAAGGCACTGGTTTTTACTTCTTCTGACGACGAGGGTACCTCCAGACACGCCTTCGTGAATCGGGTCACATAAGCTCTCAGCGCTTCTCCAGAATATTGCTTGATACTGAACAAGGACATGAAGGTCTTTTGGTGCGCCCTGGCGCTGGCAAAGTGCGTCAAGAACGTGGAGCTGAAAGTTTTGAAGCTGGTGACTGACCCAGGGGGTATCTGGTGGAACCAATCCTGAGCTGACTCACAAGGTGGCCAAGAATGACTGCAACTCACGGCATCCGAATATCTATGTAGTACCGCCATGTTCTCGAATCGGTATAAATGTCGTGTAGGATCTCGAGAGTCCATCATAGGTGAAGGTAATGACCTCTAAACCCATACGGTAGCTCGGCTGTAGTATGCCTTCCGAGAAGGGATGGCACGGATGACTTTCCATGTCCCTCCCCGCAATCCTCTGTCGCAACTCTTCCATTTCGTCCTGCATGCCGGATATCAAGGGATCCTGCGTTTTTACGCCTAGATCGCTCCCATATTTTTGGATAACTCTCCCCATGTTCTTCCTGCTGAACAATTTCATCCGCCCCATCCGAAAGGATGGGTAATATTTTTCGAGGTACCCTGTGTTTTTCGACATCACTGCTCGTCTGGATTGCACTGGCGATTATGTCGGCTAAGGCTTCCTTCGTCAGTGTAATTGTGCTTGGTGCGACTTCTTCTACAGGGGTGACGGGTGTTTTCTCCAGAGTCGCTTCTCCACCCGCCACTGCTAGTTCCTCTTCTAGATTTCTGGGTATTAACTCCCCTGTTCTCTTCTGGTTCATTTCTTCTGCCATTACTAACCTCACGTCTCAACTCAAAGTGACTCGATGTCACACTTCCCACAGACGGCGCCACTTGATGTAACCGAGCTGATCGGTCACCAAGAACCGGGTTAATCTTAGGAGTTTAGCTAAGAAAACCCAAAATATATGAAGTACTCTCTTTTCTTTCTCTCTCTAAAATATGGTGTATTCTCAGAGTGTGTCCCTTTTGGAGGAACCCCCTCTCTCCCTTTTATAGGAGGAGGGTGCCTTGTTATCTGAGATTTTTCCTGATTCCCAGAGAGAATCCCGGATATCCAGGGATTCGAGCTGCGATTTTCCATCCCTGGATTTTCGGGATTGCAAGGTATGGGCTCTCAATCCCTGGATCTCCGGGATGGCAAGGTATGGGCTCTCAACCCCTGGACCTTAGGGATTATGTCAGGTGAGTCAGGATCTTCTTTCTCAAGAGTTCGACCTTCCTGAGTTCGGTGGTTTTTAGGTCGGCTCATCCCTATTCAAATCAGTAGTTTGAGAGACCTTTGAGGTCGGCGACCTGTTATCGGATATCATAGGTCAGCGGGGGCCTCCGAGGTCGGCGCCCTTCTAACAGATGTCACAGCTAAACGGGACCTCCGAGGTCGGCGACCTTTATCAGATATCCTAGGTCAATGGGGCCTCCGAGGTTGGCGCCCTTCTAACAGATGTTACAGCTAAGTGGGGCCTCCGAGGTCGGCGACCTTCTAAAGGACCTTGGGGTTGTCATCTCCTTATCTAAGAACCTAGGTCGGACTTTTATTGGTCCATATTTTAAACCGGGTTTTCATGGAGCGTACATTCGACGTCCTATCAACTTCCATTCTGGAATAGGGAGCGGTTTCAGCATACCTGCCGGTCGCCGATGTTCAATCTTGACTTGCTGACAGGTCAAACATCTCGAAAAAAATTCCGCGTCTTCTCGCTTCATATTACTCCACCAGTAATTCTGTTTCAAGTCTTTGTACATGTTGCTAGACCCCGGATGAACAGAATAAGGGTAGCATGAGCTTCTCTCAAAATCGAGTTTTTCAACTCGTCATTCGCCGGTACACACAACCGATTCTTAAATCTCAAAAGTCCATCCTTGTGGACCACGAATCCAGGGGCTTTCCCGTGAGACACATCCTCACGGATGCGCAACAATGATGGGTCTGAACCCTGATTCTCTCTGATTGGCTCCTCAAGTGGCGATGAAATCTCTAACATGCAAAGTTGCCCTTGTACTCGCTGAAGCCAGACCTAGATCTAGGGTCTAAGGAATTCCTGTTGAAGCTCCTTCTGAACTGTTAATCGAGCAAGCATCTGCTCCTAAACGGACTTAGGACTCAAGGCGTCGGCGACAGCGTTCGCCTTGTCCGGGTGGTAAAGGATCTCGATATCATAATCTTTGATTAGTTCCAACCACCGTCTCTGTCGCATATTTAACTCCTTCTGAGTAAATATATACTTTAAACTCTTATGATCGGTGAACATCTGACAGGTAACGCCATAAAAATAATGACGCCAAATCTTCAATGCAAAAACCACGGCTGCTAACTCCAGGTCGTGGGTCGGATAATTAACCTCATAAGGTCTCAATTGCCGTGAAGCATAAGCAATGACTTTTCCGTTCTGCATTAGTACACATCCGAGACCCTGTCCGGACGTATCACTATAAACCACAAATCCCTCTATCCCTTGCGGTAAATAAAGGACAGGTGCTGAAGTTAACCGGCTTTTGAGTTCCTCAAAACTCTGTTGACACGCGTCGGACCACGTATATTTCTTATCCTTCCGTAAAAGGTTCGTCATGGGTTGAGCGATTTTAGAAAATCCCTCCACAAATCGTCGATAATAACCTGCTAGTCCGAGGAAACTTCGGATTTCCTTAACATTCTTCGGAGGTAGCTAATCACGAATAGCCTCCGTCTTTTGAGGGTCGACACGAACTCCGTCTGATGAAATTACATGTCCGAGAAACGTCACTTCGGACATCCAGAATTCACATTTGGAAAACTTTCCAAAAAGTTGCTCTCGTCTCAACACGTCGAGCACTCGATGAAGGTGAAGCTCGTGTTCCTCCCGGTTACGAGAATAAATCAAAATGTCATCAATGAAGACAACCACGAACTGATCCAAATAGTCGATGAAAACCCGATTCATTAACTCCATGAATACCGCAGGTGCATTAGTCAATCCAAACGGCATAACCACAAACTCACAATGACCATAGCGTGTTCGAAACGCCGTCCTCGCGATATCTGACTCTCGAATCCGCAACTGATGATATCCAGATCTTAAGTCGATCTTGGAAAATACTGAAGCTCCCTGAAGTTGATCCAAAAGATCATCAATACGGGGTAAAGGATACTTATTCTTGATCGTCACCCGGTTCAATTCCCGATAATCAATACACAAGCGGAACGAACCATCCTTCTTCTTGACAAACAACACTGGTGCTCCCCACGGGGACGCATTCGGACGGATATAACCTTTCTCGAACAACTCCTCAAGTTGGTTCTTTAATTCCTGCATTTCGGTCGGGTCCATCCGGTACGGTGCCTTAGATATCGGGGACGTACCGGGCTCCAACTCAATCGTGAATTCCACATCTCTCTGTGGAGGCAAACCAGGTAACTCGTCTGGAAAAACATCGGCATATTCCCTCACTACTGGAATATCCATCAACATTACTGATCATTTCTCGGTTTTGGTCATATAGCACCAATAACCAACACACCCCTGACTGAGTAATTTCACTGCTTTCATCAAATTAATGACCTTACCAGAATATCCGGGATTACCTCCCTGAAAAACACATTCAACCCCATCGTCTGAAATGATAGTGACCATACGCTTATGGACACAAATGATGGCATCGTGACGATCCATCCAATCAATACCCAGAATGACGTCGTCTCTTGGTAAATCTACCATGATTAGGTCTGATAGCCATACACGGCCATGAAGCTGAATCGGACAATTCTGAATCTCGCGATTTCCGATAATTCGTCTACCATCAGGTAGACCAATGACATAAGGCTCACAACTAGTAGGACTACCCAGACGTAGTCTACTCAAACATGACTCGGAAATGAATGAATGCGATGCACCAGTATCAAAAGGGGTACACACAGGTTGATATAAAATATTGAGTGTACCTGAGATCATCCGGGCCTCTAGATCGTCAGTCTTATTCATCTCATAAATTCGGGGCTTGCCGGCCCCCAAACCGGATGCTCTCGTCTGATAGCTCTTGGCTCCGCCTTTATCTCCTGTCGTCTTGAACGACGCTGACTGAGTGGCCTGATTCTGCACCGCTGAATGTACTGGGGCCTGAGATGACGTCGGAGTAGGTTTAGAGTCCCTTCGGCAAAAATGGGCCCTATGCCCAGCAATCCCACAGTTGTGGCACGTGACAGTCTGTTTCGGACATTTGGTGCTGAAATGACTCTGTTCCTCACAGTTGAAACAGATGATGGCCGAACTGGCCACTCGTGACTGAGATTCCGCGGGTTTAGGCGCCATAGGAGGTCGCTCAGAGAAGGTAGAGCCCACATGTGGTTTCTTGAAAGTGGCCTGACTGCCGTCAGACTCATTACGGTTCTTAGACTTCTTGCCAGCAGATAAAGGTAGTTGCTTAGCAATTTCCTTAGCAGTAAGCTCGTAAGTAAGAGCTTTCTCGATGAATTCGGCCAGAGTGGTGCAATTAGGATTAAGCAACTGTATCCGCATACGAGGTTTCAGTCTCTTGCTGAAATACTTGATCTTGTCCGCCTCAGAATGAATGATAGATGAGGCGAACGGAAGAAGTTCCTGAAATTTTTCGGCGATGGCAAGAACATCATCGTCCGATGAGAGGTCGGGAGTGAGTAATTCCGACAACTTAGCCTCCCTGAGTGGGGCTGGATAATACCTCTCCATCATGAGAGTTTTGAACTGATCCCAAGTACATGATCCTTCAGTGGGCTTCAACGATAACCACCATGAATGAGCGCTCTTACCAAGATAGCCGGACGCAACTGAAACTTTATGTCCTTCGGGACACTCTACCATGGCAAATAACTTCTCGAAATGCTCAAGCCAATGAACAATATCCGCCGACTCAGATGAGCCCTCAAATGTAGGTGGTCGCTGGCGAGAGATATCGCCAATGATACTGCTCACACCCCTCTCTTGCCTCTGAGGTGGCGGCGGAGGAGCCTGTTGATTTTGAGTAGTGGAGTTATGCATCGTCTCCATTAGTTGTGCCATATGAGTCATTTGGGCCATCATGCCCTGCATAAAGGCGAGTGGGTCAACCCGAACACCGTCTGACTGAGCTGTGTCCCGGGTACGACTCCCTGATAGTGAATGATTACGTCCAGGTGAATGAGTGGCAGCATCACTGCTCGATGAGTTAGCATTATTTCTAGCATTCGCGCGTGTATTCACACGAGCTCTCGGGTTCCGGCCTGCACCACGGCATCTTCTCCCGCGTCCTCTGCCAGCTCTTTCCATACTGAAGTGGAAGGTCATATGAAAATGAGCATACGTGCTCAAATACAATGATTACATGAATGATCAACTGAAATGACGCGATTATCTGATGAGATTCTTGAAATGAATATCTTGAACAAGTTAACAAGATTAAAGAGATATGATCCTTAAGATCAATAACTGAACAATGAAATGAACTGAGTGATTAATGAATTAACATGATCGACTTGATCACAAATGAAAATGATGAATGAGGATTGTTGACTGTTGAATGATGAATGAGTGATTAATGCCAGAAATTATACCATGGCGTTAGAAGTCTTATAGTTCTTTCGGTCTGATTGGCTCGGCATTTGCACAGGTCACACGTGACGCAAAAGTCCAATGATACTAGTCTGATGACGATGATTTCAAATGAGACATGACTCGGAAGGTAGTATTCAAAACCACGCTCCGATACCAACTCTGTAACACCCCAAACTAGGCGGATATTACAGTGCCGTGGACCCCCGACTGGGACCCACCAGGCGAATGAAAATGAATAATTACACAGGGTAAATGTAGTACCGAACCACATTACAACATTAATTACTCCAATGAGGAGTTTCATACAACACACCCAGGATAATACAGGATACATGTATATTTTATATGGAGATAAAATATACAACACTGAGTAAAATGAGTATTCAAATGGAATATCTGCAGCGGAATAAAATGAAGGAAACGTAAATGACTGAACAGACTGGTGCCCCCCTTCTAGTATCATTGGGACTCCTTGCCGTCAACGTTCTCTCCCCGTGCTTTCGCCTTGCCATGACCTGAAAAACAATATCCCCCAACGGGGTCAGTTACACAGAACAACAATCCTCAAGAGTTGAATATACACAATCCTATCGAAACATACGCAATCAAACATGCTATATGAATCAACTAACAGTATGGCTCAAAGGAATGGCGCCACACTACATCCGGGATGGAAATGTGTCCGTGCACAATCCACCAACGAGTATCGATCGAATACACGTGTGGTCTTGTACCTAATCAATCTCACGAAGCCATCAACTCGTGTGCATAGTCCAATGTGAGGCCACCAACCAACACACGACTTGAATGTGCCCGACATGAAAATCCTACACATACCAACCGGTACGCCAGTATGACCCGGAATGCCACGATATAACAAAAGTGACATCGAAAAGGAATAATGACTCGACGAGATGAAATGATGGTGAAATGAATGACAGCTCAATGAAATGATCGGAACCGTCGTTCCCCGTGAATGAAGTAACTAAGTGACAATTACAAGTTTTGAAACGGTTAGTACCTTATGAATGAATTATGATTATGAATGAACAACAACGAAAGGAATGAATATCCTTTTAACTGGGTAAGAAATAACTTACACAACACCGATGAAGAATGTCCGTCCACGAACAACGTCCTAAATGAAATGTCGGTCGCTCGAACAACCTTGAATAACACAATCAAACACGATTATAACCAACTCAAACGTCGATACAACAATATCCAAACTCGTAGATGCACTCTAACGAATACGTTGAAAATATCCTTCCCGTTGCTTACAACCAAACCCAAATTATCGAAACCAACTTCAAGTGATTGATTCAAACCAGCAAAACAATATCAATGGCATCAATAATCCAATAGGAATCCACAATTCAAGATTACAAGAACATCAATCGGAAATCTCCAAATTAACCGAAGTCAACCCCAAGGGTTCTTGAAATAAATCCCCAAAATAGCAAATTAAATCCATAGGAATATATTAATCTAAGGTAGATAATCCATATCTAACATATTCTAACAACAATCTAAGTTCATACGAAGAAATCGGAAGGAAAACCCCAAATATCCGAAATTATAGATTCAAGAAATCATTACCTTTGATTTGATGTTTGAAGGTGATGAAATGATGATTACTCCAGATTATATGCTTTAAGATGATGATTAATGATTACACCTCGAAGAATACTCTCCAAAACGCCCGAAATCGCCCAAAATCGCCGAAGGAGTGAAATGAGATGAAGAAATGACGAAATGGACTACACTGTCCTCTTTATAGTCACTCTAGTTTACCGTGCGCTAGCTCCTGTGCGTAGCGTGCGCTAACGGGTATTTTGGGTAGTCCAGTACCCACTGTACGAGAACGGTAGCGTGCGTTACGTACCTTTGGTAGCGTGCGCTACGAATGTACAAATGGCGTGCGCTAACCCCAAATGTTAGCGTGCGCTAACGAATTATCTGATGCCCAGTACTGGAGTCCAGAAACCTTCTGTCCTCTGATCTGATCTCGGTAACATGTGCTACATCCAACAATTAGTGTGCGCCACTACACCGATTGCGTACGCTAAAACCACTCGTAGCGTGCGCTATGAATTAATTCAATTCAGTCCAGTAGCCACTGGACTCAACCTGATCCGACCTTAGTGCGCGCTACACCGACTGTATAGCGTGCGCTACTCCGGATCATCAGTGCGCGCTATTTACCATTCGTAGCGTGCGCTACCTACAATCCCAACTGCAGTCCAGTGCCTTCTGGACTGCCTACTCAACTACACAAGCGTGCGCTAGTGTTGAGAGGTGGCGTGCGCTACCCGTACTCAATTAGCGCACGCTAAAGAGAGTACGTAGCGTGCGCTACTCCTCACCCACAACACAATATGAATATGACAACGGTGATAAACATGGCACGAAACTCCATCTTGATTGATGATGAATGACGACTGATACACGATACAATTACTCTGAACGATGAATACAATGATTGAATATGAGTGACAAATGATCATTAATGAGTGAAAAATACTGAGTGACAATTACTGAATGATAAATACTGAATGGTAATGACTGAATTACAACCGAGTATTACAAATAGTCTTCGGTATTCCATGTAAACGTACCACTTCTCGGAAATATAAGTCCAGCCAAGCCTCCTCCATGAGCTTCACGAATCAATACCTCTCGAACCGCATGCTTGGGCAAGCAAAATTGATTCCCCTTAAAGAGAAATCCGTCTTGTATCATAAATTCCCCGAACGGACCAGATTTACATATGATAAAGATCTCCCCGAAATCAGCATAGTCAACATAACAATCTTTCAACATCTCGAATCCAAGTAAATGAACATCAAGAGTAGACAGTAGAGCTTACCTTCTAGATAATGCATCCGCAACAACATTGCTTTTACCGTCCTTATACTTTGATGAAAAGTGAAATGATTGTAAAAACTCCACCCACTTAGCATGTCTCGGACTTAACTTGTGCTGTCCGTTAATATATTTCAATGATTCATGGTCCGAATGTAGAATAAAGTGATTCGGCCGAAGATAGTGACTCCAGTTATCTAAATCCCTCACAATAGCATAGAACTCCTTATCGTATGTATAATAATTGAGTCGAGCACCACTTAACTTCTCCGAAAAATACCCAATAGGACACTTTCCTTGAATAAGAGTCATTTCAATGCCAACTCCGCTAGCATCACACTCTACTTCGAATGGTTGTGCAAACTCGGGTAATGCCAAGATTGGTGCTTCACACAACTTTGTTTTCAACTTTTCGAACGCCTCTTGGGCAGCCCTGCTCCATTTAAACGTGCCTTTCTTCGAACATTCTTTTATCGGACTTGTAATGGTGCTAAAATCTCGAATAAATCTGAGATAGAATGAAGAGAGTTCGTGGAACGACCTAACTTCCGTCAAGGTCGTAGGAATCAGCCATGACTTAATTGCTTCGATCTTGGTTTGTCCCTCGAAACGATATAGCCAAGAAAGACTATACTTTTGACTAAGAATGAGCACTTTTCTTTCTTCCCATAAATCTTTTGGTCCCTAAGAGTCTCCAAGACTTGCCTTAAGTGTCCGAAATGTTCTTGCAACGATCGACTATAAATCAAGATGTCTTCCAAATACACAACTACAAATTTCCCCAAAAAAGGTTTAAGCACCTCATTCATCAAGCGCATGAAAGTACTCAGCGCATTTGTAAGCCGAATAACGGTCCACTCGTACAATCCATTTTTCATTTTGAAGGTCGTCTTCCATTCATCACCTTCTCGCATACGAATTTTATGATAGCCACTTCGTAAATCAACTTTTGGAAAGACCACTGAACCGTGTAGTTCATCCAACATATCATCAAGTCTTGGGATCGGGAATCGATACTTGATTGTTATGTTATTCACGGCCCTACTATCCGCGGATCATTAGTTCCTAGATTAAGCTGTAGACAACGCTACGCTTGTCTGCTTTTTACTTCCCCGGGAGATTAAGCATGAACCAATGAAACGACATGTACCACTAGTGCTTTTCTTGTCAATTTTACATCATCCGAAATCGGCATCACTATATGCAATTAAATTAAAATCCAGACAAGATAGATACCATAGTCCTAAACCAATAGTCCCTTTCAAATATCGAAAATACATTTATAGGTAGTTAAATGGGATTCCTTAGGAATTTATTGAAATCTAGCACATAAGAAAGTAGCGAATATTATATCTGGTCTAGAAGCAGTTAAATATAATAGAGATCCGATCATACCTCGATATAGTCTTTGATCCACGGAGTTTCCATTTTCATGTTTGTCTAATTTTAACGTGGAAGACATTGGAGTTGAAATTGCTTTGCTACTTTCCATTTTTAACTTCTTGAAGAGATCGTGAGAATTGCATTTGTAAGCCGAATAACGGTCCACTCGTATAATCCATTTTTCATTTTGAAGGTCGTCTTCCATTCATCACCTTCTCGCATACGAATTTTATGATAGCCACTTCGTAAATCAACTTTTGGAAAGACCACTGAACCGTGTAGTTCATCCAACATATCATCAAGTCTCGGGATCGGGAATCGATACTTGATTATTATGTTATTCACGGCCATACTATCCGCGGATCATTAGTTCCTAGATTAAGCGGTAGACAACGCTACGCTTGTCTGCTTTTTACTTCCCCAGGAGATTAAGCATGAACCAATGAAACGACATGTACCGCTAGTGCTTTTCTTGTCAATTTTACATCCGCCGAAATCGGCATCACTATATGCAATTAAACTAAAATCCAGACAAGATAGATACCATAGTCCTAAACCAATAGTCCCTTTCAAATATCGAAAATACATTTACAGGTAGTTAAATGGGATTCCTTAGGAACTTATTGAAATCTAGCACATAAGAAAGTAGCAAATATTATATCCGGTCTAGAAGCAGTTAAATATAATAGATATCCGATCATACCTCGATATAGTCATTGATCCATGGATTTTCCATTTTCATGTTTGTCCAATTTTAACGTGGAAGACATTGGAGTTGAAATTGCTTTGCTACTTTCCATTGGATTTTCCATTTTCATATTTGTCCAAGGACTTAAACTTTCTCCAACGTATCCGCGGATCATTAGTTCCTAGATTTGTTTTTGTAGTTCCTTCATCTCCTCGAGATTACATCTTTAGTCGGCTTTATTAGGAAGTGATGCATCTAGTATAAGATCAATTTGATGTTCGATCCCATGAATAGGTGGCAAACCCGACAGTAACTCTTCAAGAAAAACATCCGAAATTCGTGTAATAAAGTATCTATCTCCCCTTCGTTTCGCACAACCATGTCATCGTCCCACATCTCCTTAACGATAAACAAGTACATGCATTCACCATTATCAACAGCGTGTTCCATCTCCCGCACGCTAGCAAACAATGTAAGTTTCGGTTTTCCAACCCGATTAGAGCTCATAGAACGAATAGTTTGAGGTGACATCGGTTTAAGCACAATTTTTTGCCCTTATCCCGTAACTCATATTCATTGCTTCTTTCTCGATGTGAAACATCCCTATCAAACAACCATGGACACCCCAAAAGTACATGACATTCATCCATTGAGAGTACATCACATAACACGTTATCATCATACGAACCCATGGTTAATCCGATCCTCACTAGTTTTGACACCTTTACTTTCCGTGTTGGATGTCATTTTTGTCGCCGTTGGGTTCAATTCTCGTAATCACTATTTGGAACTGCCATTTGGGGTTCCCGCAAATCCATCTCATGTTATTATGGATGTTGTCAACTTGTATTGGTGTTCCGATCGAGTATCATGTTGGGTCATTCCGTTATATTCCAAGGTTTTGGGTTCCCATTGCGTTTGTTCTCTTTTCGGATCATTTGATGTTACCATCGTGTTGGGACCGACCGTGCTTGACGTGAAGTTGCCATATGAAGGTTCATGATAGTCCTTTTAGGCCTTTAAATGGTTGGGATTATGTGTCGATCGATTATATCATGTTTGGGGGTCGTTTTTCAACAATTTCGGGCTCAAACGGTGTGTGCCGCGGCACGGCCTTAGCTTGAATGTTGGCCAGGCCAGATGTACTACGTGCCAAGGCATGCAACAGTCTGGGCCGCGGTCCTAGTCAAAAACCTGCTCCCCATTTTCGGCCGCAGGCTGCGGCACACTCAACCCGGGCCGCGGCACGCGGGTCAGTCTGCACTATTTCAGTAGGGTTCCTGGGAGAGGATTTTATTTCCTCTCCTCTATTCTTCTTCCTCTCATTTTGGGCGATTTAGGGGCGATTTTGGCATCTTCAAACTTGGAGAGATCATCCACCTCGAGTTTTTGTTGTAGATTATCGATTTCTACTTCAATCCTTCCTCCTAATCCAAGGTAATCTCTTAGAACCCTACTTTTGGGTGATCAAAGAGCCCTTCTTTACTACTTTAGGGGGTGATGCGGCTAAGCAAGTGCGATTGGTGTGGCTATGCAACGCCCTTCGAGCCGGCTTCCCCTTTCAATGTTATTGTTCGATTCATTCCGTGTTGTTGGTTAACTCATAATGAATATGATTAATCTTATTGGTATTATTGTTTTCCTACGAATTCATGGTGTATTTCGTGGTATTTGTGTAATCGAGAGGGTTTGGTTGCGATCCGCCCTCGTTGTTGTTTTGTACGAATACACATGAATCGTAGGTGGGTTCTCGGGTGTATTGCATTTTTGTATTCATTTAGAAATAGTTGTGATTCTATTCTTCGAATCGTTAGGTCCGGTTTCGTTGGTTCCTAGCGGACGCGTTGATTTCCTTCCGTTCATGTCATCGTCAATTACTCAATACAAGTATTTTTGGAAACCTTTATGCTTAACATGAAATGATGATGTATATTTTGTGTGCTTTTCTCACATCGGGAGGGTCCGATGGGGCCTCGAGGGAATCCAATGGTATACCCCTGGGTTCACGAGTTTGATTCGCTAGCCAGCTCGGGAGGGTCCTCAGAGGCCTCGAGCGGGATCAGTGGTATAGCCATGTTCGCAAGGTGATTCCTGTGCGTAATTTATTTTATGATATGGCCAGCTCGGGAGGGTCCTTAGAGGCCTCGAGCGGGACCCCCAGTTCCCAGTCAAATTATTGATTGACTGTTTGTTTCCGGAAAAGACATGTCTTGTTTTGGTTTTCGAAATGAATTGGTGCATGTACTATGAAATGTGTAAGCGATTGGTTTGCCTTGATTACTTCTACTAGCGTAATTGCTAACCCCTTTGGGGACCCGTTTTGGGGAAATTCTTGTTATGGATTTCAGGTTATGTTCAGCTGGACGAGTGGGCGCTGGGACAGTACAATGATGCTGGCCAGGGTCGTTGACGTGTGCATTGGGGTCTCTTTATTTATGTTGTCTCTTGCGATATGGTTGTTTTTTTTAAATTGTAAACTTATAAAATGTACTCGCGAGTACTTAGACTTTTCAATTCGGGTTGTGGTTTGTATTCATTGAAGTTGTTATATTTGTCGATTGATGTTTATTTTGCTCGTTGCACCGGGTGTGTTATTATAATGCTGCATTGTTAATATATGTTTTCTCGCTAACCGAGACGGTTAGTCGAGTGGTGTTTTTATTGTTTAGCCTGGTGGGTCCCATGTAGGGGTCCACGACGCTGTAATATATCTCAAATATCTCGGGGGTGTTACAGAAAATGGTATCGGAGCACTAGGTTTATGGATACCTAGTGTTGTCGGTTATTTGGGTCTAGTTGTGTTTTGTTTTGCACATCGTCACACCGCTACTAACATCTCGGTACTTCCAGTGCTCGTAAGTTTTCCTACCTCGATTTCTTGTTTTCTCGTACCGTGTTTCCATATCTTGAACTGTGGATGTTTTTCCTCTCTTACTTATCATGGAGTTGCTTTTTCTACCTTTTAACACCAGTATGGATGCTGGGAGAGGCCATGGTCGTGGTCGTGGACGCGGCCGGGGACGTGGGGCAGCGGGTGAGGTGGCCACGTCGCATTCTTCGGGAGCCGGTAGCACCGGTGACCGTCATAGCCATGCTACTTCTCAGGATGGCGCTGATCTTGGTGTTGCGGCGGTGATGCAACAAATGGTGAACCAAATGGCTGCGATAGCTCAGGCGGTTCAGAACCCGATTCCGGCCCATGCTAATCGGGGTGGAGCAGATTGTTGGCTTCAGGATGTCATCAAGATGCATCCTCCTCAGTTTTCGGGGGCATCAGACCCGATCGGCTAGGAGGGGTGGATCAAGGAGATATCTAAAGTGTTCGTCGCCACCAACTGTCCCGAGGACCGCAAGGTTCCTATTGCACAATACTTTCTCACTAGGGACGCTACTGATTGGTGGAAGGCTGTTGAGCCTAAGGACCATGCTGCTTCGTGGGCGTAATTCAAGGATCTGATGGAGACCGAATATTGCCCGTGGCCGGTTAGACAGGCTCGAGTCCATCCCTTCTATGATGCTCAACCATGGTATATTCCTTTCTCTCAAGCTATTTCCGATTTCAACCGGGAGTTGGGCTACGTGAAGGCCCAAGTCAATGGGGAGAGTGACAAAATTTTTCATTTTTCCAGGCAGATGAAACTGTCGATTCGGGATTACATGTCTAGGCTCTTCTGCACCACTTTGAAGGATTATCAGAGTCGAGCTCTTGCCGATGATATGTCTGTGATGGCCAGCGAGGCGGTTCGTGAGAGCAAGAAGTAGAAGTCCACCGGAAATTTTTCGGGCCACAAGGGTGGAAGTCAGCAGAATTCTCAGTCTGCAAACGTTCCTGTGGGCGGTTCGACTTGTTTCTCTGGGGGTTTTCGAGGTACTTCCAGAACCTCCGTACGTGATATCACATGCTTTAACTGTGGAAAGTTGGGCCATAATAACTGGGAGCGTCTTCGTCCGTAGTTGACTTGTCATACTTGTGGTCAGTCGGGCCACAAGGCTTTCTATTATGAGCGAGTAGGACAGATTCTCGGTGCCCAGACTTCTTTTCCAGCACCTATGGAGCAGAGTGTGAACCATTGATCATTTGCTCCTCAGTCCCCACCGAGTACAGTCGAGGGAGAGGTCGGGGTCAGACCGCTAGAGGGGGAGCTTCCAGTGTCGGCTCCGCCCATCCGCATGTCTATGAGATGAGGAGGTCCGATGATCCAGCGGCCACTGTGGCAACAGGTACCGTTCACATCCATTCTCATCCTGTCAGTGTGCTTTTTGATTCGGGTGCTATGCATTCATTCATCTCTTTTGAATGTGTACGTCGTTTGAGTATTGATTGTTTGTCCCCTTGCGGGCCTTTCATCATTAAACTCCCTAGCAGTGATAGGATCATTGGTGATCGGGAGATCCAAGATTGTTCTGTGATTATTTGCGAGAGGTCTCGACTCTCTAATCTTATTGTTATGGGTATTAAGGGTGAGGATTGTATTCTCGGGGATGATTGGCTCCAGCGGCATGGTGCGATCACGAACTACCGCACGAGAATCATCACCATGTTAGCGGAGGACGGCACCGAGCACTCTTTCGCAGGGCGAAAAAGGGGAAACCAAAAATTCGTTATTAACGCCTTGAAGGCGATGAGAATCCTGCGGAAGGGTGTACTGGTTATTGGTGTTACGCCTTGGAGGCGGAGAGTGGTGGAGTCGAACTTTCATCGATTTCAAGTGTTGGTGAATTTCCTGATGTTTTTCCTGACGAGTTACTGGGGTTGCCACCGGACCGTGAGGTTGAGTTCGCTATCGAGTTAGAGTCGGGTGCGGCTCCGATTTCGAAGGCGCCATATCGCATGGCACCTTCAGAAATGGCTGAGTTGAAGAATCAATTTAGTGATCTTCTTGAGTCGAGAAATATTCGACCGAGTGCTTCGCCTTGGGGTGCACCGGTCCTGTTTGTGAGGAAGATGGATGGTTCGCTGCGTTTATGTATCGACTATCACGAGATAAACAAGGTAACTATCAAGAACAAGTATCCTTTTCCGATGATTGATGACTTGTTCGATCAGTTGCAGGGAGCTGCGGTATTCTCGAAGATCAACTTGAGATTGAGGTACTATCAGCTTCGGGTGAAGGAGTCCGATGTTCCGAAAACAGCTTTTCGGACGAAATACAGACATTATGAGTTTGTGGTTATGCCCTTCGGCTTAACTAACACGTCGGCAGTTTTCATGCAGTTGATTAATAAGGTCTTTATCGAGTATTTGGATAAGTGTGTCGTCGTTTTCATTGATGATATCCTTATTTATTCGAAGAACGAGGAGGAGCATGCCTATCATCTGCGTGTGGTGTTAGACATTTTCAGGACCGAGCAACTCTATGCGAAGTTCTCGAAATGTGAGTTCTGTTGGGTACGGGGTCGGATATTTGCGCCGTGTTGCGGAAGCGTAAATATAAGTTGCTGAAAATAAAGGACACGAGGATTTATAGAGGTTCGGCTATAAACGAGCCTACGTCCTCTCTCGGTATCTTTTTCAATAGGCTAAAGAAAAACCTCTACGCCTCTCTTCTATCGGTCGAGGTATAACCGTTACAATCACGTCTTCTATTGGTCCGTGATAAACCACTCGTACTTGTCTTTGCGTCGGTCCAAGTAAAACCGTTTTCCTTTTCTATCGGACAAGGAATCAACCGCTCTAGCTTTCTATGGGTACTAGATAAACCTCACTTAGATATCGATTGCGATTCTAATAATGCCGGATCCTTGATCCTAATAACACCGAATCCAATCGTATCTTTTCTTTTACCACTCGTGTATGTTTTCGTGAATTCTCACTCAAACACTTACAATTAAGCTCAATATCAACAACAAGAATGTGTTTAATAATATCACAAGTATAGACAATTTGCTCAAGGTTATTGTTCTCAAACAATACCATAGGGATGGTATTTATAGGCTTCATGATCAAACTAGCCGTTAGCTGCCAGGACCTTCATTACGTACGCTATATACTTCCCATTACGTACGTAAGCATTGCTTACGTACGTTAACCATGCCTGGTTACGTACGTTAGCATCTTCACAAAACAGTCCAGGGAGTTTCGTCATTTTGGGTTACGTACGTTAGTATAGACTTCATTACGTACGTTAAGCCTTATGTCACTGATGACGTCATATATCCGTTGTATGCTTTGCTGACTTTGACTTCTCCAACATTCACTTGGCTTGAACTAAATTACGTACGCTATCTCTCATCCATTACGTACGTTAAGCTTCTTACATTACGTACGTTAATGATCACATATTACGTACGTTAGCTTTGTGTTTTTCCACCTTTTTGCACTTCGTTTTCTTCGATGCTTGGCTTCGTCTCTTTGTTGTTTTGTTTTGCTTATCAACTTTAATCATCAAAACACTTTTAATTTATGTATGGAACAAAATGTTCCAACAATCTCCCCCTTTTTGATGATTACAAAACAACACTTCGTCAATGGGATTTTTCTGCAAAAAAAAAATATAAATATATGTATATGTGTACAGACCAAAGTTTTTGACTTTGTCCGTTTCGTTAGTTTCTTCTCCCATTTTCTTTTTTTTTGTTTTTTTTCGACTTCTTCTTTCTCCTTCTTTCCTTTTCTTTTTCTTTTTGACTTTTCAAATTTTCATCATCTTTTCGACGTCTCCTCATTTTTCTTTTTCTGTCATTTTTTTTTCGACTTCTCCTCTTCATTTTTCAATTCCTTCGTTTCTCCCCCTTTCAGGGTAAATCCCATTTTCCTCCTTTCTCTCCCCCTTTTTGTTTTCATCAAAAAGTAAAAAAAAATTGAAATAAATAATACCAAAATATAAAATATGCATGATACAATTTATGAATATTTGCATAAAGGGTAAAAACTCTCCCCTGAGAATAATATCACCCCTTAAAAAAAATACTCCCCCTGAGTAAAATACAAAAATTAATTTTTGAGGATCCAACCTATAGTTGGTTTTTGTTTAGAAACGTAGACGATATTTGAGACGATTGTTCCTTTAGGAACCCAAATTTTCTTAATTTTTATCGTCCGCCTCGGGCTTTTGCAGCTTGAAATATGATCCCGATTTTTAAACACTTTTCGCAATGGGGTATTTTAAAATTAACGAATTCGTTTTTCGAACGTGGTTTGAATGCTAACCCCTCTTTATTTAAAGTATATTTTTGAACACATAACATTTGTTCAAATTTATCGTTGCCGCACGAGAATTTTCTTGCCAAAGATTTTAGTTCATCTTGAACTTTTAAAAGATCATTCTTCAAAATATTTTCATTTTCAATACACTTTGAATGATCGATTTCAACAAATTTTCCCTTCTCGATAATTTTGGAATTTTCAATTTCCAAAGATTTAATTTTAAATTTAAGGGATTTGATTTCCGATAATGCATTTTGAAAATCCGTATGAAGTATTTCAAATGCATCAAAAAGTTCATCACGGGAGGGTGTACTAACCTCGCTTTCGACGTCGCTGTCGTCGAACGAACTCCGGGCCATGAGAGCGAGATTATTTTGATTGATGAAATCATCGTCTTCATCTTCATCGCTCCAAGTAGCCACGAGAACCTCCTTCTTGGGTTTGGCACGGCAATGCTTAGCGAAGTGGCCTGGTTTTCCACATTGTCGACAAGAGTTGTCGAACTTCTTCGTTTCGCTCGAGATATCCTTCTTCCTCCGGTTTAATAAGGTTTGGAATTTATTAATATTCTTGGCATAATATGCCGCTTCTTCGTCGCTTTCTTCCACCAGGATTTCTTCTTTCTTTTTCGACATCTTAGCCATCATGGCTAACGATTTTTCTTTCGGTTTCGGCTTGATACTTCGTGATTTTAACACGATCTCATAATTAATTAGCGAACCAACGAGGGTGCCTGCTAAAATCGAGCGTGTTGAGATCTTTGGATTCCATAATCGCGGTCACGGTGCCGTCCCATTCGCTAGGTAGTGATCGTAAAATTTTCTTAACTTTTTCACTACTAGATAATGGTTTTCCGAATGACGCAAGACCATTTGTGATGACCGAGAATCGGTCGAGCATATTGGTGATGGATTCGTCACCTTTCATCATGAATAACTCGTAGTCATGGAGAAGCATATTGATTTTCGTCTCCTTGACTTGAGTCGTCCCTTCGTGTGTGATTTCTAGAATTTTCCATATTTCTTTCGCACTCTCACACGATGAGATTCGATTGACCTCTTCCGGATTTAAGGCACAAAATAAGAGTTGAGTAGCCTTACAATTTAGATGGTCATTTTTCCAATCGGCATCGTCGTATTCTTCGAAAGATTTGAGCGTACCGTCGGATTTCAGAGGAACTTTCGGGCCAAGGCAAATAATCTTCCAAATCTCTATATCGTAGGCACGAATAAAGATCGACATATTTTTCTTCCATGTCAATTAATTTGAGCCATCGAAGAATTGTGGTCGGGTGAGAGCAAGGCCTTCGACTGGAGCAAATTGAAACGCCATTGGATCTTTTTCTCCTCGGATATTTGCGCCGTGTTGCGGAAGCGTAAATATAAGTTGCTGAAAATAAAGGACACGAGGATTTATAGAGGTTTGGCTATAAACGAGCTTACGTCCTCTCTTGGTATCTTTTTCAATAGGCTAAAGAAAAACCTCTACGCCTCTCTTCTATCGGTCGAGGTATAACCGTTACAATCACGTCTTCTATTCGTCCGTGATAAACCACTCGTACTTGTCTTTGCATCGGTCCAAGTTAAACCGTTTTCCTTTTCTATCGGACAAGGAATCAACCGCTCTAGCTTTCTATGGGTACTAGATAAACCTCACTTAGATATCGATTGCGATTCTAATAATGCCGGATCCTTGATCCTAATAACACCGAATCCAATCATATCTTTTCTTTTACCACTCGTGTATGTTTTCGTGAGTTCTCACTCAAACACTTACAATTAAGCTCAATATCAACAACAAGAATGTGTATAATAATATCACAAGTATAGACAATTTGCTCAAGGTTATTATTCTCAAACAATACCATAGGGATGGTATTTATAGGCTTCATGATCAAACTAGCCGTTAGCTGCCAGGACCTTCATTACGTACGCTATATACTTCCCATTACGTACGTAAGCATCGTTTACGTACGTTAACCATGCCTGGTTACGTACGTTAGCATCTTCACAAAACAGTCCAGGGAGTTTCGTCATTTTGGGTTACGTACGTTAGTATAGACTTCATTACGTATGTTAAGCCTTACGTCACTGATGACGTTATATATCCGTTGTATGCTTTGCTGACTTTGACTTCTCCAACGTTCACTTAGTTTGAACTACATTACGTACGTTATCTCTCATCCATTACGTACATTAAGCTGCTTACATTACGTACGTTAATGATCACATATTACGTATGTTAGCTTTGTGTTTTTCCAGCTTTTTGCACTTCGTTTTCTTCGATGCTTGGCTTCGTCTCTTTGTTGTTTTGTTTTGCTTATCAACATTAATCATCAAAACACTTTTAATTTATGTATGGAACAAAATGTTCCAACAAGTTCTGGCCGAAAGAAGTGATTTTTTTGGGTCACGTGATTTCAGCCGAAGGGGTCCGTGTAGATCCACAGAAGATTGAGACGGTATTAGATTGGGCACCGCCTAAGAACGTGAAGGAGGTCCGTAGTTTCCTGGGTTTGGCTGGCTACTACCGTAGGTTCGTCGAGGGGTTTTCGAAACTACCTCGGCCACTTACACAGTTGCTCCAGAAATTCGAGAAATTCGTCGGGAATGACAAGAGGCAGACGAGTTTTGAGGAGCTGAAGAGGCGTTTGACTTCAGCCCCAATTTTGGCGTTGCCATGTGGCAATGAGGGTTTTGCCGTTTATAGTGATTCTTCGAGTCAGGGTCATGGGTGTGTGTTGATGAAGCACGACAAGACTATCGCATTTGCATCGAGACAGTTGAGGCCATATGAGCTTAACGACCCTACACACGATTTAGAGTTAGCAGCGGTTGTCTTTGCGCTCAAGATTTGGCGCACTATCTGTTTGGCTCCACGTGTCAGATTTTTACTGATCATAAAAGTATAAAGTATATATTTACCCAGCGGGAGTTGAATATGAGCAGAGGAGGTGGTTAGAATTGATTAAGGATTATGATTTTGAAATCCTGTATCATCCGGGCAAGGCGAACGTCGTGGCTGACGCCTTGAGTCAAAAACTGGTTGCGTTACGGACGCTTGAGATCCTTACGTCTCAATCTAAGCTTCAGCGGGTTTTGATCGGGTTAGGGGTTGAGATTTCATTGCCAGGAACTGTCGGGCAATGCGCTTTAGAGGTTTCGTCGTCACTGATCGATGAAATTAAACTGAAGTAGTTAGAGGATCCGGTGATTTCTCAAATCCGAGAGAATGTTCTTAATGTAAAGTCTCCTGGGTTTGTGATTCATGAAGATAAGGTATTGAGATTCCAGAGTCGACTATGTATATCAAACGATTCGGAATTGAGGCAGGGTATTTTGCAAGAGGCCCATGTTACGCCTTACTCCGTTCATCCTGGTTCGAGTAAGATGTACAAGGACCTGAGGAGGAATTTTTGGTGGAATGATATGAAGAAAGAGGTCGCACAGTTTGTAGCAAGATGTTTGACTTGTCAGCAGGTCAAAATCGAGCACCAGCGACCGGCTGGGTTATTGCAGTAGCTTTCCGTTCTGGAATGGAAGTGGGAATATATTTCGATGGACTTCGTCACGAGCTTGCCGAGATCTAGATCGGGCATGAATATGGTTTGGGTGATTGTGGACCGTCTGACCAAGTCATCACATTTCCTGGGCATCAAGGATACTTGGGTCCGGAGAAATTGGCATGTGTTTATTGCGCAGATTGTGAGGCTTCACGGTACTCCGAAGTCTACTGTTTTGGATGAGGATGGTCGTTTTGTATCGCACTTTTGGCAGGCGGTGCATAACGCATTGGGTACTAGTTTGCGTCTGAGTACCTCTTTTCATCCTCAGTCAGAGGGACAGTCGGAACGCACTATCCAGATGTTTGAGGACATGTTGCACGCTTGTGCTCTTGACTGGAGCAGTAACTGGGAGGAGCATTTGCCATTGATCGAGTTCATGTACAACAATAGTTGGCACGCATCGATTCGAATGGCACCATTCGAGGTACTTTATGGGCGGAATCTTCGATCACCGATTTGTTGTAATGAGGCGTCCGATTTGGTCGGGACCGAACCGGATATCGCTTTAGAGACGATACGGAAAGTGTAATTTATTCGGGAGAGGATGTTGACTGCTCAGAGCCGACATAAGTCATATGCCGATGTCCGTCGTTGACCTTTAGAATTCTAGGTGGGAGACCATGTTTTGCTGTGTAATACCCGAGATTTCTGTTATGTAATTGGAACTTACGATATTGTAATGATTGTACTTTTGTCTGAATACTATTCTCCGTAGTTCATAATCCGATATCGTCGAGCATATAATTTCGTGTATGTGATTTAAAGGTTGAAATTCTGTGCATGTAGCGCACGCTACAGGCTAAGGGTAGCGTACGCTAACATGGTTTTATAGCGCACGCTACCGAGTGTAATTAGCACACGCTATGCGTGGTCAGACTGATTGAGACATGCGGTAGGTGAGATCTGGCCGGGGGACCCCTGTCGGATCGTGTCGGATGTACCTGGACGGCTTTCGGGAAAAGCCGGGTCAACGCCTTAGCGCACGCTACAGGTATATGCGTAGCGTACGCTAAGTGCCGACTACGATTTAGGCGTGAGCCGTTAGCGCACGCTACGAGCAGGTGTAGCGCGCGCTAATAGCCATTTATTATAAATAGAGCGACATCCTATTCGTGATTTCATCCTTTCTTCCCACATAACCCGAACTCTTGCACTTGAAACATAACTCCATTCGTCCTAAACACTTCGTATCAACCACTTAGTTCGAGATTGAAGATCTTATATCATTGGAGATTGGTGTTCAAGCCTTTGGTGTTGGATTGCTTCATTTTCATCCGTGTTCTTCATTACTTTGAGGTAGGTGATTTTTCACCAATGATTAGTAAGGTTCCTAAGGAAGTTTGAATCATGTTTGGATAGCAAGTATTTCGTTTTTATCGGTCATCGCATGTTAGAAGGATACTTTTGACGTATAGATGCTAGATATCGAATGAACCTTTGAACCACCTTATTATAAGGACTCCTAAGCATGTTTAAATCGATTTATGATCAAGTAATCGGATAGTACCGATTCTTTGAGTCGTATACGTTGAAATCAGTGTTTTGAAACATAAGACGATCGGAACTTAGATTACTTCTGGAAGATCGTAATGGATTATGATATTAAGATGACTATCCGTATATTGGTATTCCATAATCAAATCTTCCTCAAACCTTATTAGCATGATTTGCCCGAGGATAACTTGTATTATCACGGTAGGATTCTTGAGTTCTTCACCATTCAACCCGATTTCGGCTTGCGTATTCGCCATGCAATATTAGCGCACGCTAACACATGTGAGTTAACGTGCGCTATCGGGGTCGATTAACGCCCGAAACGTCGTAGCGCGCGTTATGAGACCAGGCGAAGTCGGCGCCAGACCGTGGCTAGCGCACGCTAGTCTTATAAGATAGCGTACGCTAAAAGTCCGTCTTAGCGCACGTTACGTAGGGTACGTAGCGCGCGCTAAGCAGTCCGGGCAGATTGTTTATTTTGAGCTTTTCGGCCGTAGACCGAATTGTTAGGCCATCGTTCGACTTGAGATGATTTGTATATCGTTCCTTTTGTTAAGGTTCGAGCTTGTTACGTTGATTGGAGAAGACGGCCTTCGAGTGCGTCGAGAGCATTGAAGTGTATCGTTCTTGCCATCTTCGAGGCAAGTATCGTGATATGTTAATATCGGTATTTTTGGAGTATGCGTATGATTATGCATGTTGTTGAACATGATATTTACTTCGTTGATTTGTCATGATATTCGTTATATAGTGTTTATATGTTCATGTTGATGAACATAACGATTTGGCATATGTGTATGCATGAGTTGTGTTTGTATACGTTGAACGATCTATGCTGAGGGCGCTGGATCGGATGTCCACCTCGTGTTGGTCCGACGGGATCATCTTGGGATCTAGGCTGAGGGCGCTGGATCATTGGACGGGTTATTTCCACCTCGTGTTGGTCCGACGAGATCATCTTGGGATCTATGCTGAGGGCGCTGGATCATTGGAATACCCATGCTGTGTAATGGAATCTTGTGGATTCGCATTGTCGGATTCCGGTAGCGGAAGTCCGTGTGGTGTATCTTGTTATGTATTATTGATGCATATTCGAATTGTTTAACATGATACTTGTACTAGCATCGTTTTGCTAACCCCTTCGGGGGTGGACATTTGTTTTGATGTTCAGGTAGCCGAGGAGCAGGGAAACAGCCACAGGACCGACGTGACGACGAAGGGGTTGAGTGATGTTTATTGTTATTGGAGATTTGTTGTCTTGGTTTGGTTTCTGTACTCGAGCACGCGTGTCCTTTTGATATTAATTCGATATGGTTGTATTAATTAACCGTTGAACCAGTTGTACGTTCCATAAACTTGAATTTTCGCAGTGTTGATGTCTTATAGTTACTTTCCTTTTTAATTAGCCTTGTAAATCCTTACTTAAAGGGTTTACAGCGCTGTAATTATTCCGAACATCTCGGGGTGTTACAGAATATGGTATCGGAGCTAAGATTCATGGATATCTTGGCAGTCGGGTTTTAGTTGGGTCTATTTACGTTATTTGATTTACGGGTCATTTGTAACTTCACTGTTCAGCCTAAGTCGTCATGTGGACCGTGGTTGTAAGTCTCTTAATCTCTTATACTACCGTTTTACTTAATTATTGTTTTGTGAGTATTGACGGACTTTATTTCAAAAAATTTGTTCTGGATATTGAGAAATTGTGTTTACAGTATGTTGAGAGGAGGACGTGGACGCGGACGCGGTCGTGGGCGCGGACGTGGTAACATGAGACATGAGGATTCCGCAACTACCCCAGAAATATCGGCTAGTCGAACCGATTCCCATTCTGGAGGGCAGCAAGGATCAGCGAATGGTGACGCAAATCCTAACATGCCAGGGGTGCTTCAACAGGTGGTGGCGCAGATAAACCAGTTCGCGGAGTCGTTGATCGCATGCGCAGCCGATGGGACAGCAGCACCACGAGGATAACCGGGGAGACAGATGGCTTGCTGAGGTGGTTAAATTGCACCCTCCAAAATTTGACGGATCTGCTGAGGCACTTATTTGGGATCACTGGCTCAAGGAGTTGGAGAAAATATTCGCGGGTCTTAACTGTCCCGAGGACCGGAAGGTTCCCATCGCCCGGATTTTCCGACCGGGAGGCCTTTGATTGATGGGAAGTCGTTTCACCCGAGGATCATAATGCGGATTGGACGGAATTCAAACAAATGATGGAAGCACGATTGTCCCCGTCCAGAAGAGAGGCGAAGATCCGAGAGTTTTTCTCACCACAGAGTTCGGAGGCATCTGTGATGGATGTAATTAAAACTTTTAATCATCAGTGACTTGTGTGCGACACTTGGTCGAACGGAGGCGTAAAAGATTTTTCATTTTGATATGCGGATGAAGCCGGAGATTCAGCAGTACATGTCCGGATTCGAGTGTACTACGTTGCGCATGCTCGTGACAAAGCGCCGCCTACGACATGAAAGAGGCGGCGGTAGAGAAATCGGTAGAGGCAAAGAAGCGAAGGTGACCGGCACTGCGAAAACAAGAGTGGTGGGGCCCGCAAAGGCGTCTTCCTTTTATTCGGCTAGAAACCTCCACATCCTTCTAGAGGCGGAAAGAAGTTCCTGACAGACGCCAGCTTTCGGACGCATCAAAGAAATGTTACAATTGTGGTCGAGCAGGCATGTTCGACGTGATTGCCCGCATCTTACGTGACTTGTTACGATCAGGCAAGAAGGGCACCGTGCGGCCTTCTGTGGAGCCGCTACTAGATCTTTGGTACCCGCACTCCGGCCAGATTCCTAAGGAGATAAGTGTGAACCAGAACCACAGAGTGGATTCCAGCAGGACGCCGGGAAGAGAGAGACATCCAGTCTTTGGGTCCGTTCCTCCGCGCCTGTACGAAATGAGGAGATCGACGACTGAACACTGCCGTTGCATCGAGTACGATTCAGATCCTTTTGCAACCAGCTAGTGTTTTATTCGATTCGGAGCCACACATTCTTTTATATCTTTGAACTGTGTTAATCGTTTGAAAATCTCGTGCTTAATTAATTGTGAACCGTATGTTGTGGGATTGCCGAGTGGAGAGAGAATTATGGGAACACTTGAAGCTAGGGATTTCCCAGTATCTATAGAAGGAAGAGATTGGCCATCGAATCTTATTGTAGTTGACATCTGCGGTGACGATTTAATTCTCGGAGATGATTGGCTCAACTGTTATGGAGTCTTTGAATTACCGAGAGAGAGTCATTTCCATCATTGCCGATGACGGATTCGAACACTTATTCCGAGGATGGAGACCGGGAAGCTCGGGAAATTGATCAAGGCAATGAAAGCGGTGAAATTACTGAAGCAGGGATGTCATGGACTTTGGTGCTATGCCATGAGGAAAGAGGAAGGAATAGAGCTCTCGTCTATCTCAGTTGTGAATGAGTTCTCGGATGTATTTCCTGACGAGCTACTGTGGTTACCTCCGCAAAGAGAAGTGGAATTCACCATCGAATTAGAGCCTGAGCAACCCCTATTTCCAGGCACCATACCGTATGGCGCCAACCGAGATGTATGAACTCAAGAAGCAACCGGAGGAATTGCTACGAAGGGATATATTCAACCTAGCGTTTCTCCTTGGGGCGCCGTTCTCTTTGTCCTAAGAAAGACGGATCCCTCCGACTGTATTGATTACAGGAGCTTAACAAAATGACGATCAAGAATAAGTATCCTATACCTCGGATCGACGACTTGTTTGATTAACGCAAGGGGCAAGGGTATTCTCGAAGATTGACTTGCGATCGGGATACCATCGATTGAGAATTAAGGAATCGGATATACCAAATCGCTGGATCCCTGCAGGCATTATGAATTTGTAGTGATGCCATTTGGACTTACAAATGCTCCTGCGGTATTCATGCAATTGATGAATCGGGTATTCTTGGAGTACTTGGATAAATTTGTGGTTGTCTTCATTGACGACATCTTGATATATTCGAGGGACACAGAGGAACATGCTGAACATTTACGTGTGGTTTTGAGCATCCTGAGAAAGGAACAGCTGTATGCTAAGCTTTCTAAATGCGAATTCTGGCTTAAGGAAGTAACCTTCCTTGGGCACGTGATATCATCCGACGGAGTTCAGGTGGACCCGAAGAAAGTCGAAGCAATCTTGGAATGGGAAGCCCCTAAAAACGTGAAAGAAGTCCGAAGCTTCTTAGGACTTCTTTGGATATTATCGCCGCTTTGTAGAGGATTTTCCAAAATTGCTCGTCCGCTCACCCATTTATTCTGAGAAAACTCAAAAGTTCGCGTGGAATGAGAAGTGCAGTGGTTTTGTGAACTTAAGAAGAGGCGGCACGACACCTATATTAGCGCCGCGAGGAAGGCGACGGATTTTTGGTATACTGACGCTTGAATCGGGAGTTTGGGTTGTGTGTTGATGCAAAAGGGTAAAGTAATTGCTTATGCTTCTCGGCAATTGAAACCGTCGAAGTTAATTATCCGACTCATGATCCGGAGCTAGCGTGTGGTCTTTGCCTTGAAAATTTGGAGACATTATTTGTACGGCACTCATTGTCGGATCTTCTGAGATCATAAGAGCCTCAAATACATTTTGATCGTAAAGAATTAAACATGAGGCGAGAGAAGGTGGTGGAATTGATCAAGGATTACGACTTGGAGATTCTCTATCATCAGGGAAAGCAAATGTAGTAGCCGATGCCTTGAGCCGAAAACCCGTTTCTCTTCGAGTGTTGGAAGCACTTACATCCCAAACCGGTATTCAACGAGGCCCGATCCGCGAGGATTGAAGTATGGGCACCGGGAATCGAGGACAACTTTATGTGATGGGCCGACTTCATCACTAGTCGAGGGATCAAGTCTAACAATTTGCACGATTCTCGATCCTTCGATTATGTGATGAAGTAAAGAAAGGAAAAGCCCCAGGATTCGTGATACAAGATGATGGAGTTATGAGATTTCAGAGTCGACTTTGCGTTCCCGATGATGATGGTTTGAGACGGACTATTCTGAAGGAAGCTCACAGCGCGCCCTATTCTATTCACCCGGGCGTGATAAAATGTATAAGGATCTAAAACAAAACTTACGGTGGGGAATATGAAGAAGGGCGTGGCAGTACGTTTGAAGTGTTTGACTTGTCGTGAGTCAAGATTGAGCATCGGCGACTGCCGGATGTTAAAGCCGCTTAGATCCACGAGTGGAAGTGGGAGGATATCTCGATGGATTTCATCACCAGTATGCCAAGGACTAGAGCGGGAATGAACATGATTTGGGTTATAGTTGATCGACTACCCAAGCCAGCTCATTTCCTAGGGATCAAAGATACTTGGGGACCCGAAAGTTTGGCGCGAGTATTTATTGCGGAGATAGTCGGATTGCACGGGGCCGAAGACCATTATTTCGGATCGAGATGGTCGTTTCGTGTCGCACTTACGGAAAGCGATTCACAAAGCTTTGGGGGAGCTCAACTTTGTGACTTATCATCCCCAAACGGACGGTCGGTCAGAAAGGACTATTCAAACTGTAGAAGACATGCTTAGAGCTTGTGCGTTGGATTGGTCAACGATTGGGAAGTTCACTTGCCCTTGATCGAATTCACTTACAATAATAGTTAGCATGCTTCTATTAAGATGGCACCATTTGAAGCTTTATGCGGGAGGAGGTGCCGATCACCCCTGTGTTGGGATGATTCTTGGATTTGATCGGGACGGAACCGGATTTGATTATTCGGACTCAAGAGAAGATAGCGGTGATTCGAGAGAGGCTGTTGATCGCCTGAGTCGGCCGAAGTCTTATGCGGATGTACGTCGTCGCCCTCTAGAGTTCGGCGTTGGGGACCACGTACTATTGAAGGTGTCTCCTACACGAGGGATTTTCCGTTTTGGGAGAAGAGGCAAGCTTAGTCCAAGATATATCGGACCATTTGAGATCCTAGAGAGAGTTGGGGATTTAGCATACAGTTGGCCTTACCGCCATCGGCGAGTCATGTTCACGGTGTATTTCACGTATCCCAGCTGCGGAAGTATATACGGACCCGATCACGTCATTGATTTCGGCGAGATCGAGATAGCTAATGATGGCACCTTCAAGAGAGACCAATCAAGATACTTGAGAGCCGGATCAAACAATTAAGGAATAAACCGATACATTTGGTTAAAGTACAATGGTCACGACATGGAGTCGAAGAGGCCACTTGGGAAACGGAGGACGGTATGAAGGCTAAATATCCGGAGTTGTTTTCATCCTAAGTTTCGGGACGAAACTTCTTTTTAGGGAGGAAGGATGTAATACCGAGATTTGTTATGTAATTGGAACTTGCGATATTGTAATGATTGTACTTTTGTCGAATACTATTCTCCGTAGTTCATAATCCGATATCGTCGAGCATATAATTTCGTATATGTGATTTAAAGGTTGAAATTCTGTGCATGTAGCGCACGCTACTGGCTAAGGGTAGCGTACGCTAACATGGTTTTATAGCGCACGCTACCGAGTGTAATTAGCGCCCTCTATGGGTTGTCTAATTGATTGAGACGTGCGGTAGGTGAGATCGGCGGGGACCCCGTCGGATCGTGTCGGATGTACTGGGCGGCTTTCGGAAAATCCGGGTCAACGCCTTAGCGCACGCTACGGGTATATGCGTAGCGTACGCTAAGTGCGAGTACGATTTAGGCTGAGCCGTTAGCGCACGCTACGAACAGGGTGTAGCGCGCGCTAATAGCCATTTATTATAAATAGGACAGCATCCTATTCGTGATTTCAGTTCTTTCTTCCCACATAACCCGAACTCTTGCACTTGAAACATAACTCCATTCGTCCTAAACACTTCGTATCAACCACTTAGTTCGAGATTGAAGATCTTATATCATTGGAGATTGGTGTTCAAGCCTTTGGTGTTGGATTGCTTCATTTTCATCCGTGTTCTTCATTACTTTGAGGTAGGTGATTTTTCACCAATGATTAGTAAGGTTCCTAAGGAAGTTTGAATCATGTTTGGATAGCAAGTATTTCGTTTTTATCGGTCATCGCATGTTAGAAGGATACTTTTGACGTATAGATGCTAGATATCGAATGAACCTTTGAACCACCTTATTATAAGGACTCCTAAGCATGTTTAAATCGATTTATGATCAAGTAATTGGATAGTACCCAGTTGCTGAGTCGTATACGTTGAAATCAGGTGTTTTGAAACATAAGACGATCGGAACTTAGATTACTTCTGGAAGATCGTAATGGATTATGATATTAAGATGACTACCCGTATATTGGTATTCCATAATCAAATCTTCCTCAAACCTTATTAGCATAATTTGCCCGAGGATAACTTGTATTATCACGGTAGGATTCTTGAGTTCTTCACCATTCAACCCAATTTCGGCTTGCAGTATTCTGCCATGCAATATTAGCGCACGCTAACACATGTGAGTTAACGTGCGCTATCGGGTCGATTAACGCCGAAAGCGTCGTAGCGCGCGTTATGAGACCAGCCAGTCAGGCCCGGACCGTGGCTGGCGCCGCTAGTCTTATAAGATAGCGTCGCTAAAAGTCCGTCTTAGCGCACGTTACGTAGGTACGTGGCGCGCTAAGCGATCGGCATTGTTTATTTTGAGCTTTTCGGCCGTAGACCGAATTGATAGGCCATCGTTCGACTTCAGATGATTTGTATATCGTTCCTTTTGTTAAGGTTCGAGCTTGTTACGTTGATCGGAGGCGGCCTTGAGTGCGTCGAGAGCATTGAAGTGTATCGTTCTTGCCATCTTCGAGGCAAGTATCGTGATATGTTAATATCGGTATTTTTGGAGTATGCGTATGATTATGCATGTTGTTGAACATGATATTTACTTCGTTGATTTGTCATGATATTCGTTATATAGTGTTTATATGTTCATGTTGATGAACATAACGATTTGGCATATGTGTATGCATGAGTTGTGTTTGTATACGTTGAACGATCTATGCTGAGGGCGCTGGATCGGATGTCCACCTCGTGTTGGTCCGACGGGATCATCTTGGGATCTAGGCTGAGGGCGCTGGATCATTGGACGGGTTATTTCCACCTCGTGTTGGTCCGACGGGATCATCTTGGGATCTATGCTGAGGGCGCTGGATCATTGGAATACCCATGCTGTGTAATGGAATCTTGTGGATTCGCATTGTCGGATTCTGGTAGCGGAAGTCCGTGTTGACACAAAATGTATTTTGATGATGGTTACATACAAAACATTTAATTGAATCTATCTCGGCTCGATAATATTTTGAAGGGACACAATATGGCTAGCGCACGCTACGTATCATACCGTAGCGCACGCTATCGAGACTCTCATACACAGCCCAGTCAAGTCAGCTGCAGCCTACTCAAGTCGCCTGAATCGATAGCGCACGCAAGCTATTGAATGATAGCGTACGCTAATAAACTATAGATAGCGCACGCTATACAACATACATAACGCACGCTATCGCAAGTCTCCAGAAGTCAGTGAAAGGAATTCAGAATTGGACGTTGCGCACGCTACAGACATATTCTTACGTACGCTAAAGTGAAGACTTAGCGCACGCTAATTTTCATATCTAGCGCACGCTACCGAAATAATGGTCAGTAGTCCAAAGAGCCACTGGACTCACTTCGTCTAGGTCTTTACGTACGCTACACAAGGCAACGTACGTTATTGAAATAATTCAGTAGCGCACGCTAAAGGAAAGGTGCTAGCGCACGCTAAATGGAATATGCAGTTTACCGTTTGAAATTCAACCGTTGGAAGCAAGAGTCAATGCAGATCCGGAAAATCTGGAAATATTGGATTTAATTAATGCTAGCG
This sequence comes from Orobanche coerulescens, assembly GCA_033398695.1. Classification (NCBI taxonomy): domain Eukaryota; kingdom Viridiplantae; phylum Streptophyta; class Magnoliopsida; order Lamiales; family Orobanchaceae; genus Orobanche; species Orobanche coerulescens. The sequence goes on along the minus strand of CM065811.1, from coordinate 110,719,093 downwards.
CACGCTATGCATACTTGCTAGCGCACGCTAATCATGATTTTAGCCGTTGGAAAAAGAGTCGTTGGAGAGGAAATCGGATTTTGTCAAAGTCAAGATCGAAGACTAGTTGACCAAGACGATAGCGCACGCTACCATATCATTACTAGCGCACGCTAGACACGAGAATTTTACCGTTGCAGCATCTTTGTGACCGTTCGGAGAACTCAAGTCAAAATTCGCTAACGCACGCTACAAGGATCTATTAGTGCACGCTAATAGTATATTTTTCAGATTTCAAGGTGTCTCACTCCTATAAATACCCGAAGGACTTGGGTATCAAACACACAACTTCAAGCATTCAAGCATTCTAGCATACAAGCAATCAAAGCATTCTTGAGCTCAGTTACATATCTTATTGTATTACAAGTTGTGAGAAAAGGAAGATACAAGAGCGATTTCAATTGTATTATCCATTATTCCTTGTATTCTTTCATTTGGTTGTAAGTATTGCATCACTTACACTTGAGCGAAAGAAAGCGAATCAAGAGTCACTAATCCGGTGTTATTAGGATCTTTGATCCGGCATTATTAGGATTATACTCCCACATTAAATGCAGTGAGGATTATCTAGTTCCTATAGAACACTAGATAAACAATTATTCATATTGAGGGAAAGGTTGAGCTTGGACCGATAGAAGACAAGCGGATTGTAACGATTGTGAACTCGGACCGATAGAAGACGAGTTAAGGTTGTGGTTTTTCTTTGCCAATAGAAAAGAAAGTCGGAGAGAGGACGTAGGCAAGTTGCCGAACCTCTATAAATTCTTGAGTCTTTATTTTCCGCATTATTTTCTTTTTACTCGTAAGAAATTTCGGTATTCCGCATCACCACTATTCAACCCCCTTCTAGTGGTGAATTTATCTCTTCATTGGTATCGGAGCGGGTCTCTTTTTAAAGGTTTAACCACCTAGGAGAAAAGATCCGCAAATGGCACTTCTAGGCCAAATTGAAGGAAATGCTCTCAACCGTCCTCCTTTCTTCGACGGTTCCAATTTCATGACGTGGAAAAGAAGATGGCGATCTTCGTTCAAGCCTACGATATTGAAATCGAAAGTTATTGCTCTCGGTCCTAAACTTGCTAAGAAAGAAGATGGATCGTTGAAAAAGATCGAAGAATTCAATGATGAGGATTGGAGAAACACGCATGTCAACTCCCGAGCTACTCAACTTCTCTATTGCGCTCTCAATCCCGAAGAACTTAATAGGATATCATCCTATGAAAGTGCCAAAGAAATTTGGGAAATTCTCGAAGTCACTCACGAGGGAACCACTCAAGTCAAGGAGACCAAGATTAATATGTTACTCCATGACTACGAATTATTTTCCATGAAAGACGAGGAAACGATCACAAATATGTTGGATCGATTTTCGGCTATAACAAACGGTCTTGCATCTTTTGGAAAGCATATATCGAGCAGCGACAAAGCTAAGAAAATTCTGCGATCGTTGCCACGAGAATGGGATGCCACGGTCACCGCGATCATGGAATCCAAGGATCTCAATAAGCTCGAATTTAGTGCCCTCATCGGGTCACTCATCAACTATGAGATCGTTCTCAAGTCTCGAGGCACAAAACCAAAGCCTCGTGAAAGAGTAGTCGCATTCAATGTTGATAGCGACGTTGAGGAAGATGTTGCCGAAGATGAAGACGACGAGGAACTCGCTCTTTATGCCAAAAACTTTAGAAGGTACAAAAACCTAATTCAAAAGAGGAGAAGTTTTCTTGGTCGGGATGGCAAACCGGAGCAAAAGAAAAGTGGCTACACTCCTGTCAAGAAGTTCGACAATAATTGTCGAAAATGTGGTCAGGCCGGTCATTATGCCAAAGAATGCCGAGGATCCTCTTCAAAACCGCAAATGGAAAGATTCAAAAAGAAGGAGGTTCTAATCGCTTCTTGGAGTGATGACGAGGAGGAGATAGAAAGATCTCTAGACGCAAACCTTGCATTCATGGCCCTCGACTCCGAAAGCAATATCGAGGTACCGGCACCAAGGAAAAACAAGTGGTACATTGATAGCGGATGCTCAAGGCACATGTGCGGCTCCGAGGACTTATTTGAAGACCTCGAATATCAAGATCAAGGACATGTGACCTTTGGAGATAACCAAAAGGGAAAAATCAAAGGAATCGGCAAAGTCGGTAAGGAACCTTCTCCTTCTATCAACAAAGTACTTTTTGTTGAAGGTTTGCATCATAATCTCCTTAGCGTTTCGCAACTTTGTGATGAAGGTTTTAAAATTCTATTTGAGCAAACGCATTGCACGGCATTTAGAAATAATAAAATTGCATTCATTGGCTTGAGATGCGGAAACATCTATATTGTTGATCTTAATGATAAGAGTTCATTCAATGAAAAATGCCTTATTACCTTGGATGACAATGCATATTTATGGCATCGAAAATTGGGGCATACTTCTCTACCCATTATCTCTATTTTATCTAGACACGACCTTGTTCGTGGATTACCCAAACTCAAATTCGATAGAAAACATTTGTGTGAATCATGCATTAAAGGGAAACATACTCGAGAATCGTTTAAACCAAAATTCGAGGTTTCCACTAGTCGAGTTCTTGAACTCGTGCATATGGATTTGATCGGACCATCTAGACATGTTAGTTTAAATGGTAAACTTTATACTTTGGTTATTGTTGACGATTTCTCTCGATTTACTTGGGTTAGATTTTTAGCTCATAAAGATGATGCATTTTCCGAGTTTTCTAAATGGTGTCGTTTGGTATCAAATGAGAAAAACCTCTCCATAATTTCTATTCGCACCGACCACGGAGGTGAATTTGATTGCACCCCGTTTGAACTTTTATGCGATAAATACGGTATTAATCACAATTTTCGGCTCTAGAACGCCTCAACAAAATGGAGTTGTTGAAAGGAAAAACCGATCTTTGGAAGAAATGTCGAGAACAATGCTTAATGAATACTCTCTTCCACGATACTTTTGGGCCGAAGCAATTTTTACGGCATGCTATGTGATTAACCGAGTTCACGTTCGTAGAACTCATCTTAAAACACCTTATGAATTATGGAAGGGCAAAAAGCCTAATATTGCTTACTTTCATCCTTTTGGTTGCAATGTATTTATTTTGAACGATGGCAAGGATAACTTGGGCAAGTTTGATGCCAAATCCGACTCCGGAATTTTTCTTGGCTATTGTACGAATAGCAAAGCATATCGTGTGTATAATATTAGAACGAATAAAGTTGAAGAATCCATACACGTTAAATTCAATGATATGATCTCACCCCCGAGAAAGGTAGAATATTTTGATGATGCAGGTACCTTTCCGGATCCCTCACCCGAAGTGAAGAAAATTTCAGAAATCGAAACGAACACAATCGTTGATTTACCGAAAGATTGGAGGCACATCAAGGACCATCCGAAGGATCTCGTGATCGGAAACATTGAAGACGGTGTTCAAACCCGAAGGAGGACCACCGAGTTTATGGCTCATTGTGCTTTTGTATCCGAAATAGTTCCCAAAAATATATCGGAAGCTCTCGATGATGAAAGTTGGGTAATGGCAATGCAAGAGGAGCTTGTGCAATTCAAGCACAATAATGTATGGAATTTACTTCCCGCGCCTAAAGATAAAACAATTATCGGAACTAAATGGGTGCATAAAATCAAGAGTGACGAAGACGGCTATCCTATTCGAAATAAATCTTGTTTGGTCGCTCAAGGATATAATCAAGAAGAAGGTCTTGATTACGAAGAAAGTTTTGCTCCCGTGGCTCGACTCGAAGCCATTCGCTTGCTTTGTGCATTTGCCGCTCATAAAAAGATAAAGCTATTTCAAATGGATGTCAAAAGTGCATTCTTGAATGGTTTCATTCAAGAAGAAGTCTACGTCAAGCAACCTCCCGGTTTTGAAGACCATCATTTTACGGATCATGTCTACAAGCTCAACAAGGCACTCTACGGGTTGAAACAAGCACCCCGAGCATGGTATGATCGTTTAAGTCAATTTTGAATTGCAAATGACTATAAAAGAGGCAAAGTTGATAATACCTTGTTTGTTAAAATACTAAATGATGATATACTAGTTTGCCAAATTTACGTTGATGACATTGTTTTTGGAGCTACTAATGAATCCTTGTGCCAAGATTTTTCTAATCTTATGAAAGGAGAATTCGAAATGAGTATGATGGGAGAATTAACGTTCTTCCTCGGGCTTCAAATCAAACAATGCGAAGATGGAATTTTTATCCATCAAACGAAGTACTCAAACGACCTCCTCAAGAAATTCAATATGGAAAATAGCAAGGTGATATCTACGCCAATGTCGTCATCATTAAAGCTCGAGAAAGATGAAAATGGCAAATCCGTAGATCAAAAACTATATCGAGGTATGATCGGATCTTTGCTATATTTGACTGCATCTAGGCCAGATATAATATTTGCTACATGTCTATGTGCTCGATTCCAAGCTAATCCCAAGGAATCACATTTAATTGCTTGTAAACGCATTTTTCGATATTTGAAAGGAACTATTGGACTAGGTCTATGGTATCCTTCTTGCTTGGATTTTAATTTAATTGCCTATAGTGACGCCGATTTCGGCGGATGCAAAATTGATAAAAAGAGTACTAGTGGTACATGTCACTTTATTGGATCTTGTTTAATATCTTGGGAAGTAAAAGCAAACCCGGCGTAGCCTTGTCTACAGTGAGGCCGAATATGTCATTGCGAGGAGCGCACGTGCTCAAGTGCTATGGATCAAAAATCAACTACGCGACTACGGCATTCATTTTGAAAATACCCCTATCTTATGTGATAACACTAGTGCTATTAATTTGAGCAAAAATCCTGTTTTGCACAGTCGAACCAAGCATATAGATATCAGACATCATTTTTTACGTGATCATGTTCAAAAGAAAGACATCTGTTTAATTTTTGTCGGGACGAAGGATCAACTTGCTGACATATTTACAAAACCTCTTCCCGAAGAATCCTTTAACTCCATTCGTTTGCAACTTCGCATGGGACATATAGACAACTTTTGAAATAAAATTCTACTCAAAACATCAAAATCGGTGAAACAGATCAATCGGTAGCGCGCGCTAGCTTCATATCCTTAACGCGCGCTAAAAATTTATTTTGATAGCGTACGCTAAACTTTTCCTTCTTGCGTACGCTAATTAAAGTTTTCCTGTTATTCAGTGGACAGTCCAGTAAGTCCTATTTTTTCGCCTAACGTACGCTAATCTTTTAAATCCTAGCGTACGCTAACTTAAAACTCGTTGACTATATATATGCCGTACAACCCTAAATCACAGCACATCCCTTAACGCACGCAAACGACTCTCTCTTGCAAAAACCCTAGACAGACATCCGATCCAATCTGCGATCTTCTCCCTCAAAATCTTCGATTCCCTTCGTTTTTCTCCTTCTCCGATCATGTCTAGCAAGAATCGAACCGCTATGGGAAAGCAATACAACAATTTGAAGCGTCCTCTAAGCGCCCAACTTGATGCGGACCGGTTCGTCTCCGCCACTGCTTCGAGAGTGTTCTTTGACATACTCCCTCAAGAACACATCAGAGATTGCTACTTTTTCAATCTTCTAAGTCTCGAACGGGTAAACGTTAACATCTCCAATTTCTTCTCATCACTCGGTATTTCTCGTTTCGTTGAGTGCAAAAACCCTGTGTTTCCTGAGCTCGTCCGGGAATTCTATGCTAACCTTCACGTGGCCGAGAGTGAAGGTTCTTCAGCTCTTGTGCTAGGTAGCCTTGTCGGAGGAACCAAGGTGAAAGTGTCTTCCGATATTTTGTATCAAATTTTTTGTTTGCCCAGAGATGGTTTGATTTGCACTGGAAAATCATTGGTCGACGATAATGAAATTGGTGAAATTGACGTGAAAGAATTTCTGAGCACGAAAGCCGTTATTGACATAACGGATGATTTTTTTGAGAACAACGACTTCGGAATCAACATTCGTTTGCTTTTGGTAGCCCTCACAAAATGTCTTATGCCAAAGGTCAATTCGCAACACAAACTAGTCGGCGTGGACAAGCAAGTGGTGTACCGCGTTCTAAATGACGATAAGGTCGATTTCTCCGACATCGTCATCAGTTGGATGAAGGTGAAAGGAGATTTGTTCCGGTCGAAAAATTACGCCACTCGTTCTCGCAAGGCTGGAATGCCTTATGGCTCTATCCTGTCGGCTATCTTTAGCTTTCATCAAGTGGACTTGTCGAAGGACAAGGCATTCCCCGTCTCCCTCGGGCATGAGATCTCGGACGCGTCACTTAAAGCTATGCATTACGTCCGTACGATCAACAGAGGCTGGATTCTTTTTCCGTACCTTCGTGATGATGACCAAGTTGAGAAAGGGTCACGGAAGCCCACTGCAGAAGAAATGATTACTCGTCGGGGACCTCACACCCTTCGAGAAATGCAGACTGGGGAGTTCGTAAGGAAACAAACATCGAAAGGAAAACGCCCGATGCGAAATGTGGTGACGGAGGAAGAAGAGAGTGATCTCTTTGCTCGGATGCGGGGCATCGAGACTTCACACGCTGAGTTACGAGAGGACTTTCGGGCTCTGCGTTCGGAAGTCAGAGATGTGCATTCAGAAGTCCGCGAAGTTCGTGGGCTATTATCCGAGTTTATTCGCTTCACACACCCCTCGTTCCCTTTCCCTTCGACCTCCTCCGATCCGTAGATTTGATGATTTTTGATGCTTGTTGTAGAATCTTCTTTTTCGAATAATATATATGTCGCTTGCCATGGATAACTCGTTGTATTCACTGCATTTTATTATTAATGAAATTCGCATTTCTTAATTTGGCATTTATTATGTACACGTATGTGCTATCTCCTAGTATTGTTACTATCGTTGTTACTATCATTGTTGATTGCACCTTGAGTAATGGCAACATTTCGTTAATATTTATTAATAATGCAACAATTCAGGGGGAGTTCCTTTTTGTTTCTGTCAAAAAGGGGGAGAAAACTCCAAAAACGAAAACCGACTAACATATCGAACAAGTTTATCTTGATTCGAATCACTTCAAAACGTTTTTGCAGGTATTAATTAAATGTTTTGACATCATCAAAAAGGGGGAGATTGTTGACACAAAATGTATTTTGATGATGGTTACATACAAAACATTTAATTGAATCTATCTCGGCTCGATAATATTTTGAAGGGACACAATATGGCTAGCGCACGCTACGTATCATACCGTAGCGCACGCTATCGAGACTCTCATACACACCCAGTCAAGTCACCGCACTTACTCAAGTCGCCTGAATCGATAGCGCACGCAAGCTATTGAATGATAGCGTACGCTAATAAACTATAGATAGCGCACGCTATACAACATACATAACGCACGCTATCGCAAGTCTCCAGAAGTCAGTGAAAGGAATTCAGAATTGGACGTTGCGCACGCTACAGACATATTCTTACGTACGCTAAAGTGAAGACTTAGCGCACGCTAATTTTCATATCTAGCGCACGCTACGGAAATAATGGTCAGTAGTCCAGTAGCCACTGGACTCACTTCGTCTAGGTCTTTACGTACGCTACACAAGGCAACGTACGTTATTGAAATAATTCAGTAGCGCACGCTAAAGGAAAGGTGCTAGCGCACGCTAAATGGAATATGCGGTTCTGGCTTGAAATTCAACCGTTGGAAGCAAGAGTCAATGCGCATCCGGAAAATGCGGAAATATTGGATTTAATTAATGCTAGCGCACGCTATGCATACTTGCTAGCGCACGCTAATCATGATTTTAGTCGTTGGAAAAGAGTCGTTGGAGAGGAAATCGGATTTTGTCAAAGTCAAGATCAAGACTAGTTGACCAAGACGATAGCGCACGCTACCATATCATTACTAGCGCACGCTAGACACAGAATTTTACCGTTGCAGTCTTTGTGACCGTTCGGAGAACTCAAGTCAAAATTCGCTAACGCACGCTACAAGGATCTATTAGCGCACGCTAATAGTATATTTTCAGATTTTGAAGGTGTCTCACTCCTATAAATACCCGAAGGACTTGGGTATCAAACACACAACTTCAAGCATTCAAGCATTCTAGCATACAAGCAATCAAAGCATTCTTGAGCTCAGATTTACATATCTTATTGTATTACAAGTTGTGAGAAAAGGAAGATACAAGAGCGATTTCAATTGTATTATCCATTATTCCTTGTATTCTTTCATTTGGTTGTAAGTGTTGCATCACTTACACTTGAGCGAAAAAGAAACGAATCAAGAGTCACTAATCCGGTGTTATTAGGATCTTTGATCCGGCATTATTAGGATTATACTCCCACATTCGTACAGTGAGGATTATCTAGTTCCTATAGAACACTAGATAAACAATTATTCATATTGAGGGAAAGGTTGAGCTTGGACCGATAGAAGACAAGCGGATTGTAACGGTTGTGAACTCGGACCGATAGAAGACGAGTTAAGGTTGTGGTTTTTCTTTAGCCAATAGAAAAAGAAAGTCGGAGAGAGTACGTAGGCAAGTTGCCGAATCTCTATAAATTCTTGAGTCTTTATTTTCCGCATTATTTTCTTTTTACTCGCAAGAAATTTCGGTATTCCGCATCACCACTATTCAACCCCCCTTCTAGTGGTGAATTTATCTCTTCAGTCCGTGTGGTGTATCTTGTTATTTATTATTGATGCATATTCGAATTGTTTAACATGATACTTGTACTAGCATCGTTTTGCTAACCCCTTCGGGGGTGGACATTTGTTTTGATGTTCAGGTAGCCGAGGAGCAGGGAAAGCGACCACGGGACCGACGTGGCATTGAAGGGGTTCAGTGATGTTTATTGTTATTGGAGATTTGTTGTCTTGGTTTGGTTTCTGTACTCGAGCACGCGTGTCCTTTTGATATTAATTCGATATGGTTGTATTAATTAACCGTTGAAGCAGTTGTACGTTCCATAAACTTGAATTTTCGCAGTGTTGATGTCTTATATTTACTTTCCTTTTTAATTAGCCTTGTAAATCCTTACTTAAAGGGTTTACGGCGCTGTAATTATTCCGAACATCTCGGGGTGTTACATGCTGAAGGTGTCTCCGATGAGGGGAGTTTACCGTTTCAGGAAGAAAGGGAAGTTGAGTCTAAAATTTATTGGACCTTTCGAGATTCTCGAGAGAGTCGGCGAATTGGCTAACTGTTTGGCGTTTCCCCCAACTTTGAGCCATGTTCATAGCGTTTTCCATGTTTCCCAACTGAGGAAATATGTCCCGAATCCTAGTCATGTCATCGACTATGGTGAGATCGATATTTCCGAGGATATTACTTTCGAGGAACGTCCCTTGAAGATTTTGGACCTCCGTGAGAAGCGACTGAGGCATAAGGCCATCCCTTTGGTCAAAGTGCAGTGGTCGAGACATGGTGTAGAGGAGTCAACTTTGGAAACCGAGGATAGCATGCGTGTTAAGTACCCCGAGCTGTTTATTTCTTAAGTTTTGGGACGAAATTTGTTTCTAGAGGGGGAGAATGTAATATCCGCGTTTTTCCTCTTTCGGGTATTTTCATTTTTGGTGTAATTTTCGTTCATAGTGACTCTCCTGTAACCGTATGAGTATTTTGAGAATATGTAATATTAAACTCCTCATCATCCGAGCTTGTTTCAAACTTGTTTTACTAATTTCCGTGTTGGATGTCATTTTTGTCGCCGTTGGGTTCAATTCTCATAATCATTGTTTGGAACCGCCGTTTGGGGTTCCTGCAAATCCATCTCATGTGATTATGGATGTTGTGAACTTTTATTGGTGTTCTGATTGAGTATCGTGTTGGGTCATTCCGTTATATTCCAAGGTTTTGGGTTCCCATTGCGTTTGTTCTCTTTTCGGATCATTTGATGTTACCGTCGTGTTGGGACCGACTGTGCTTGACGTGAAGTATCCACATGAGGCTTCATGATAGTCCTTTTAGGCCATTAAATGGTTGGGATTATGCGTCGATCAATTATATCATGTTTGGGGGTCGTTTTTCATCAATTACGGGCTCAAGCAGTGTGTGCCGCGGCACGGGAGACTATGAACCGCAGCACGGCCTTAGCTTGAATGTTGGCCAGGCCGGATGTACTACGTGCCACGGCACGTAACAGTCTAGGCCGCGGTCCTAGTCAAAAGCCTGCTCCCCATTTTCGGATGCGGGCTGCGGCACACTCAACCCGGGTCGCGGCACGCGGGTCAGTCTGCACTATTTCAGCAGGGTTCCTGGGAGAGGATTTCATTTCCTCTCCACTATTCTTCTTCCTCTCGTTTTGGGCGATTTAAGAGCGACTTTTGGGCGATTTTGGCATCTTCAAACTTGGAGAGATCACCCACATCGAGTTTTTGTTGTAGCTCATCGATTGTGTGTGCTTTGCTCACCTCGGGAGGGTCCGACAGGGCCTCGAGGGAATCCAATAGTATAGCCCTGGGTTCACGAGTTTGATTCACTAGCCAGCTCAGGAGGGTCCTCAGAGGCCTAGAGCGGGATCAGTGGTATAGCCCTGTTCCCATGGCGATGCCTATGCGTGATTTGTTTTATGATATGGCTAGCTCGGGAGGGTCCTTAGTGGCCTCGAGCGGGACCAGTGTTATAGACCCGGCTCCAAGGCAAATTGTTGATTGACTGTTTGTTTCCAGAAAAGACATGTCTAGTTTTGGTTTTCGAAATGAATTGGTGCATATACTATGAAATGTGTAAGCGATTGGTTTGCCTTGATTACTTGTACTAGTGTAAATGCTAACCCATTTGGGGACCCGTTCTGGGGAAATTCTTGTTGTGGATTTCAGGTTATGTTCAGCCGGATGAGTGGGCGCTGGGACAGTACGAGGATGCTGGCCAAGGTCGTTGACGTGTGCATTGGGGTCTCCTTATTTATGTCGTCTCTTGCGATATGGTTGTTTTTTTTTAATTGTAAACTTATAGAATGTACTCGCGAGTACTTTGGCTTTTCACACCGGGTTGTGGTTTGTATCCGTTGAAGTTTTTATATCTGTCGATTGATGTTTATTTCTCCGGTTGCACCGGGCGTGTTATTATAATGTTGCATTGTTGATATATATTTCCTCGCTAACCGAGACGGTTAGTCGAGTGGTGTTTTTCTTGTTTAGCCTAGTGGGTCCCATATAGGGGTCCACGGCGCTGTCATATACTTCGAATATCTCGGGGGTGTTACAGTCACCATCTCACTCGAAGCTACGTTGGTGCAACTTCCTCCATCGATGATCAAGCTACACTATTTGTTCCCGACTTGACACTTCGTGTGAAATATTTGGTCTCGTTGTTCTGAATCATTCGAAGTGGATTTGTATTGTAAGGTACGAAGAACCAAAGCCGTATCATAAGTTGGAGCATCGTAAGTTTCACATTCTTCTTCTTCTTCGTCCTCCACGTTGAAATTAAACACATCACCTAGTCTTTATCTTTCGTCCTCGACCAACAACTCATCTCGAACCGTGAGAGCTTCTCTTAGCGTCACCACCCGTTTGTTCGGACAAGCATTTTGATAATGACCGAACCCTTGACATTTAAAACATTGTACCTTAGTCAAGCTCGTCCCCTTTGGCATGTAGGGGGCCTTAGGAACCGTAGTAGGGGTAGGATTTGGTACGGTTGTTTTGGTAGTCGAAGTCGAACTGATACTTGGATTCCCAATTTTAGATGGAAACTCGGGTTTATAAAACTTCATCTTGTTTTGAGCTTCCAACTTCACACATAGTCCACACAAAGTATCAAAGTCTTTATTTGGGTATAATTCCACCGAGTTAGCTATGCTTCAGTTCAAACCACGTAAGAACCGCGACATCTTTTGTTCCTCATTCTCTTCTAATTCTCCCATTAAGGTCAAATTTTCGAACTCCTCAATGTATTCACCAACACTTAATTTTCCTTGCATGATGTCGGCAATCTTCCGGTATAAGGATAACCTATGTGATGTTGGTACATACCTTTTACGATGCTTTATTTTTAACGAATCCCACGAACGGATCTTTTCTTTCCCCGCACGAGCTCTTCATGTTGAATGCATGCCCTCTTCTCCTCATCTTGGTTGTAAATGTGGTTCCGGTAAGTTACGCAATGCTTCGCGGAGCTTCAGCAAGAAATCGGCATCAGTGAATCCATAATGCCAAAAGATCAATACACCAAATGTGTCTCTGATACCACTAATGATGCGAATTCATGATCAGATACAACGTTTATCGCATGCAACGCAATGGAAGTGTATTTTATGAAATAAGAACACGAACAATAATTCGAGGTATAGAACACAACGTAAGAATCGTCCGAAAGTAGGGAAATTCGGCCGAATGAGAACAAGTATAAGGTGTTTATCGAATTAGACCTATAACTCGATAAAGTTATTTCTTCTCAAGACCTATTGAGAATCGATCGGATTAAAACTCGAAAACGCGTCGAATAATAATCAAATTTTGGTAGGAACTCGTCCAACACTTAAGTAATACAAGCGTATTTTTATTCATTCAATGCCCCTTCCATACACGTCATAAATAGATACTTATAGCATTTTATTCATTCAATGCCCCTTCCATACACGTCATAAATGGATACTTATAGCAAAGATCAACTAAAGTCGGTAAGATTACATGATCTTTGAAAAGAAAGATAATATGAAAAGGTAGCATCTTTGACTAGAAAATGACACACTTCATGACAACAAGTCATGATCACAAGAGAAAAAAAAAGAGGGGGGAGGGCGAAATCTCTTCAAATGATACTCTTGACAACTAAAGATATCATACTTTAAGACTTTGAAAAGGAAGGCGTACTTTAATATAAAGAAAAGGGATGAAATCTTCTCAATCTTGGACAAAATCGGCCGAAATCTTCATGAATCTTGGACCAATATTGACGGCTTAGAATGACACATGCATCGTACGTATGTATCGTGTATAGTGCATGGGGATTTTATGTACGCATGTCGACAAATCTAAGTTATTCCGAGTCCGATTACCAACGTCACTCCAAGTCTCGTATCCGATTTATCACCTAAGCACGTGTGTGTATGTACATGGTGCTTTGTAAGGTTGCTTACGTCGATCCTTACTTCGTCTTCTTCACTTGGAATAGTCGTTTTCGTATCAGTATTCACATCGAATGGGGGTATGATTTATCTTGCTTTATTTGTCACGTTTATATTTCTATCATTAAAGCATGTATTTATTTCTTAAGTTCTCATCCTTTGTTATAGGAAAGAACTGGATAAACTCAACGATCTTGACGGCATCTCTCTGTTTCCATTTTTTATGCTTTGGGATTGGTTTTGTGCTGCTGAATACGGTTGCTATATTATATGGGTCTCTAGTAGCTATTCACTTCGGCACAATGGTGGTTGTTTTTGTCATTTGGGGTTTTATCTCAACGAAAATTATTGTTAAAGATAATTGCATACCATCATTATCGCCTCTCTCCCAGCATATATAGTCAATGATCGACATCGTTGGTTAATCATGGATCGGGAACCACTCCCATTTGCTATATAAATATATTATTAATGATAAATATTTTTCAATTTAGACTCGTGTTCGTTAACGTTAGTGTTTATAGTGATTTTGTTGATGTTGCTACATGACATGTTGATATGGTGTGATTTCTATACTGTTCGTGTTTAAATTATGCTTTTCGTACATTGATGTATGTTGATTGTGATGTAAGGTGGTGTATTGTACATTTGGAATAACAGGTTATCTGAACAGGTTTGGGGATTCCAAAATCTGAATATTTTTTTTTACTGGACTTTAGCCGACGGCATCTGCACAAACCATCGGCTAAAGTTTTTATTAAAAAAAATACTTTAGCCGACAACATTTTCGCAGTCAGCTAAAATATAGTACTTTAGCCGACGACGTAAAAACCATCAGCTAAAACCTAAATATTTTAGCCGACAACATTTGCGCTGTCGACTAAAGTTGAACTTTAGCCGACGACCTTTTCTATTTGCCGTCGGCTAAACTTTAGCCGACCGACTTTTAGCCGACAACTGACCACTTTAGCCGATGGTTTTTTACTTTAGCCGACGACTTTTTGTTGTCGGCTAAAGTGTAAACATTGGTACTGTCGGGGTATTACCAACTTCGAGTGAAGGATTCCGATATTCCGAAGACGGCCTTTCGGACGAGATACGACCATTATGAGTTTGTGGTTATGCCGTTCGGACTAACCAACGCCCCAGCTGTGTTCATGCAGCTAATGAACAAGGTCTTTATCGAATATCTCGATAAGTGTGTAGTCGTCTTTGTTGATGATATTCTGATTTACTCGAGGAACGAGGAGGAGCGTGCACGTCATCTGCATATCGTATTGGAAATCTTGAGAACTCCGCGCCTTTACGCGAAGTTCTCAAAGTGTGAGTTTTGGTTGCGGGAGGTTATGTTTCTCGGCCACGTGATCTTGGTTGAGGGTGTTCGTGTGGACCCACATAAGATGGAGGCAATGTTGGAGGTCCGTAGCTTTCTGGGTTTGGCCGGATATTATCGGTGATTCGTTGAGGGGTTCTCTAAGCTTGCTCGACCGCTTACTCAGTTATTGTAGAAGACAGAGAAGTTTGTATGGACAGACGAGAGGCAGAAGAGTTTTGAAGAGTTAAAGAAGCGATTGACTACCGCTCAGTTTATGGCGATGCCTCAGGCCAATGACATGGAGGTGTACTCATACAACACGGTAAGACGGTTGCCTATGCTTCCCATCAGTTGAAACCGTACGAGTTGAATTACCCTATACACGATCTTGAGTTGGTTGTAGTTGTGCTTGCGTTGAAGATTTAGCGGCATTACTTGTATGTCTCATCATGTTAGATTTTCACCGATCACAAGAGCCTGAAGTATATTTTCACCCAGAAGGAATTGAATATGATACAGAGGAGGTGGCTTGAGCTAATAAAGGATTACGATCTCAAAATCCTTTATATCCGGGCAAGGCAATTGTTGTGGCAAATGCCTTGACTCGGAAATCGATATCGTTTCGGGCACTTGAGTTACTCACGGCTCAGCCAGGGCTCCAGAGAGAGTTGATGGGGTCGAGTATCGAGGTTGTGTTTACCAGGGAATGCTGGGAAGTTGTGCGACCTTGAGATCTCTTCGTCTCTGGTCGACGACATCAAATCGAGATAGTTAGAAGATCCAATGTTTAATCAATTCCGTGAGAATGTGGTTAAGGGGAAAGCCCCAGGATTCGTCATTCATGAAGATGGTGTGTTGAGAATCCAAGTTCAGTTGTGTGTTCTGAACGACTTGGAATTGAGACAGGGCATTATGTGGGAGGCTCATGCGTCATCTTACTTAGTCCATCCGGGCCCGAGTAAAATGTATAAGGATTTGAGGAATAATTTCGGATGGAATGACATGAAGAATGATGTAGTACAGTTTGTGGCTAAGTGTTTGACTTGTCAGCAAGTCAAAATCGAGCATCAGCGGCCAGCCAGGTTGTTGAAACCCCTTCCCATTCTGGAATGGAAGTGGGAGGACGTCTCTATGGATTTTGTCACGAATTTGCTGAGGACGAAGATGGGAATGAACATGGTGTGGGTGATCGTGGATCGACTAACTAAATCGATACATTTTCTGGGCATCAGGGACCAGAGAAATTGGCTCGTATATTTATTGCGCAGATCGTGAGGTTCCATGGTACGCCAAAAACTATTATTTTGGATAGGAACGGTTGGTTTGTATTGCATTTCTGGCAGGCGGTACATAAGGCATTGGGTACGTGTTTTCGTTTGAGCACATCTTTCCATCCTCAGACCGATGGACAGTCCGAGCATACCATTCAGATGTTAGAGGATATGTTGCGCGCGTGTGCGCTCGACTGGAGTAGCATTGGGAGGAACATCTGGACCTGATCGAGTTTACTTATAATAATAGCTCGCATGCATCGATTAAGATGGCACCGCGTGAGGCGCTTTATGGCCGATGATGTCGATCACCGATATGTTGGAATGAGTCATCCGATTTATTTGGCACCAAGCCGAATCTTGTGTTGGAGACTAGAAAGAAAGTCGAGATGATTAGAGAGAGAATGCTAGTGGCACAGAGTCGACAAAAGTCCTATGCGGATGTTAGGCGTCGACCCTTCGAGTTTGAGGTAGGGGATCACATTTTGTTAAGAGTGTCTCCATCTAATGGAGTTTTTCATTTTGGGAAAAAGGGGAAGTTTGTCCAAGGTATATCGGACCTTTCGATATATTGGAGAGAGTGGGTGAGTTGGCTTACCGTTTGGCATTACCCCCGTCATTGAGCCATGTGCATAGTGTATTTCACGTCTCTCAGTTGAGAAAGTATGTTCCAGACCCGAATCACGTTATTGACTTCGGGGATGTGGAAATCGAGAAGGATGCTACGTTTGAGGATAGGCCAGTGAGGATTTTGGAACGTCGGGCTAAACAGTTAAGGCACAAAACCATCCCTTTGGTTAAGATGCAATGGTCGAGACATGGAGTGGAGGAAGCGACGTGGGAATTGGAGAAGGATATGCATGTGAGATACCCCGAGCTTTTTTACCTTTAAGTTTCGGGACGAAACTTCTTTTTAGAGGGGGAGAATGTAATATCCGTACTTTCTATTTTTAGCAGTTTCTATTTTTGGTGCATGTCTATTTTAACGACTTTCTTGTAACCGTTTTGACATTTTGAATGTATTTTGTTCTTGGTATTTTCCCATTTGGACGAGTTTCGAAGGTGTATTTACATAATTCACTTTGTGTTATGATCTTGTCGCATGTACGTTCGATTCTTATAAAACTCGTTGATTTCCTTATTTCCTTGTTCCCGTGAGTCTGTATGGTTGAGTTATTCGTGTTGTGAGTTTCAGTTTAATAATCCAATGTCGTATCATGATTTTCAGACGTTGTGGGCCGTTTTTTAATTTCCTAAAGTTTGAGGGTATTTACCCCCGTCGTCAAATTCCGAACCTTTGGTTAGTCGGAATGGTGTTTCCTTTTAGCGCTTAGATTTGTCATCGCGAATACTTCGTACATGTGTCTTTGGGATCCCATATTTTGTTGCGTTTCGTTTTCGTACCTTCTTGAACAGCGGACTGCACTCAGCAGTACTGAACTATTCTGTGAGTAACGTACGTTATGTATGTTCCATTACGTACACTACTCACATTGTTAACGTACATAATCTCTTGGCAATAGCGTACATTATCGGCTTCAGCGAATTGGACAGAATGTTCTGCCGAGCCCTTACGTACATTAATTCATGAGTCTTACGTACGTAAACTTCATAACGTACGTTAACTCTCCATGTTAACATACGTAATCCGCGGTCAGGTATTTAAAACCTGAACAGACCTTAATTGCTCATTTTCTTTCTTTTTCTTCCCTTGTCCGCGACTTCAGTTCTTTGGAGGGTTTTGGAGCTATTTGTGATGAGCAGTCCGTAGAGTTCCTCAATAGATCTATTGTGGTGCTCCAAACGAAGTTTATCATCATCCTAATCCGTCTCTCTCGCCCTAATCCAAGGTATTTTGGCTTAGAAGCCTAACTTTGTCACTTTTGGAGATTTTTCGAGATTTGTCTATTTAAACTCAAATGTTTGTTTGTGCTGCTATATTTCCTATCGATTATTGTTATTGAGTGATTCCCAGTCCGTTTCCATCGATGTTTAATCCGTGAGTTGTTGATTCGGAGAGATCTTGTGAAAACCCTCACCCGTGTTGATCGTACGTGTATTGTTATGGTTGGTAAGTGGGGTTGTGGGCATATTCCGTTAGATTATTGATGTCGTTTAGGACTGATTCGTGTTAACCTTTCGTTTAGGAGTGGACGTGGTCCCTCCGGGTCATTCCTAGTCATCGTTTATTTTCCGTCTCGTCGAAGATGTCTCAAAGGCAAGTACTTTACATTTGGTTGCGTATTCTAGTATTTGATTTATGGCTTTTCGTGTATGTTGTGGATGTGAATGCGTATATTCACCCAGGGATGGTCAGATGGGGCCTCTGGGGATACGTAGTGTCGTAGGTATATGTATCATGAACTGGGGTTAACCACCCAGGGATGGTCCGACGGGGCCTCTGCGGGGTGCGGTGGTCGTGTCGCACCTACCCAGAATGGGAAAACACACTGTATGACTGACCCGACCGTGTTGTCTAACACGGCCGGGTCATTACTGGGGTTTAGCCGACGACCGTCTTATATGTCGTCGGCTAAACTATAATTTTTTTTTTAAAAAAACTTTAGCCGACGACGTAGATCTTGTCGTCGGCTAAACCCCCCGGGTTTTTTTAATAATATTATTGATATTATATTAATATTATGATTATGATTATTATTTTTACTATTTTTTTAATTATATTTAACAAATGAAAATATATATCTACTAAATTTATGGCTCATAGTTTGAGTCATCACTACAGTCTGTCTCACTATCTGAGTTGATATTCGGAAACATATGCCTCAAGTCGTCCATATTATCGTCATCAGAATTTTCAAGTAATTCGTTTGTATCAACGTCAACGTACCCGCGAGCATCACCACGGAGTCGGACGACTCGTCCTTCAGGAACATTATTCATTGTAATTGTCGTTGATTGTGGAATATTTGCTGTATTTGGCTCTTGATAAGCATCATCGTCATCAGTACCTGTTGTTTCTCCCAGTGTAGCAGCACTAAAAATATTTCTCGTTGTCACAACGTTCACTACCTTCCATGTGCCTTTCTTCACCAAGTCGTCCAAATAATACACCGACTTTGCTGATGTAGCAAATACAAAAGGATCACTTTCATACTATGAAGTGGAAGTGTTAACACATAACAGCCCGTTCCAAGACTGGTGTCGTACCATCGACACTTAAACAAGTAAATTGTCATGCGTTCCCCGTAAATTAGTTCTACCACTTCCAAAAGAACACCGTAATATCCACCATCTATCATAACCCCAGAATTTTGACATCTTCTTTTTTGGTCTCTCTCAAGGCATACGAATGTGACACCGTTGACTTTGGCCATCGAATAAATTCTTGACATAACCGGCTTCATAGAAAGAAGCATAAGTTCACGCCACCAGTTAGGGTGTCCGTCATCTTGTATGTGTGTTATTTGTCGTAAATAAACTTTTTATGTAAAAAAATATCTTAAGTCCAAAATGCAATAGCAACTGAATGTATACGTACCCATTCTTCAAAATAGTCGGCAAAAGTGTCATTGTGGAATCTAGTGTCACCTCGCACATGACAAGTGGATGTCTTTCCAGTACTGAACTTCTGGAAAATTGAGCAATATCCACCAATGTGTAATTCGTGACTGGTACGGGTCTAATTGTCTTCCTGGCAACCTCCCATAGACGTCAACCTCAGTGGATATGATAGAAAGATTGAATTGTATTTTATCTGCTGGAATAGAGTGGGAAGGGGGCTCGAAGGTGCCCAAATACAACTTGATATGCGTAATACACTCCGACGCAAGGTAAGATTCTGCAATGCATCCTTCTGGTGCAGACTTATTGGCCACGGAGTCTTTGTAATCACCGAGTTGCCTGTAATATTGTCATTGTGTTAAAAATCATACTTAATTTGACAATATATATATATCATACAAAAAGTGTAGTGCACTGGACCAGTGACCAATAACTGCCTGGGAAGGTGGACCATGAGGTGAGGCATGAGGTCAAAAAAGTTTGGAGGAAATATTCGCTCAAACTTGCACAAGATATAGATGATCTCATCTTGCATTTTACGCAAATCAGATCTCTTGACTTCTCTCGTACATAATTTCTGGAAAAATCTTGACAATGCAACACACGGCTCAACCACCTGTTTTGGTAAGTACGGTCAAATAAATACCGAAAATAGGCGTTGGAGTAGGATATGACAATCATGACTCTTCAAACCAGTTAACTTGCTCTCCCTGAAATTAACACATCTTCCTATATTTCCAGCATACCCGATAGGATACCTAGCAGTCTTTATCCAGCAAAATATCTCAGTTCTCTGCTCGGCAGTGATGGTGTAAGCTGCCTTAGGCATTTTTTGTTTTCCCTTGACAGTTTTCAACCACAAATATTTTCTTATGCTCATTTCTTCCAAACCTCTGCGTGCTTTTGGCCCATCTGTGGTCTTTCCATCCCAACCTAAGGTTGTCCTAACCACACTTTCGCAAACATTCTTTTCAATATGCATGACATCCAAGAAGTTCCTTATCAGTAACTTAGACCAGTAAGGCAATTCCCAGAATATACTTTTTTGCGACCAATATTTATACCTGTCGGGCCTTTCAGGGGTTGCTGCAATCACATCAGGATGGTTGCTAAGCTGACCAAAATCGTACTCATTAATAATCGATAGTATTTCATCACCTGTCCACTGTTGTGGTGGCCCGCCCATTTCTACAGTGCCATCAAATGCTGCAGCATCCATACGCCACTCATGTACCCTATCAAGCCATATCCGATGACGCATTCGGATAACTTTTCTACAGTGGTACCTAGCACAATCTGCATTCAAACACACTGGACAACCTCTATATCCGCTAATAACAGATCCAGACAGCATTCCATATGCAGGAAAATCACTAATAGTGCCGATACACATGGCGTGCAAGTAGAACGTCTCGGACGAATAAGCGTGACGTGGGATGACCTTGCTCCCACAACAATTTCAGCTCCTCTATCAAAGGTCTCATATACACATCGATACACTTTCCCGGATATCCCGGCCCCGGGACTAACAAGGTCAACATATTATACTCCTTCCGCATACACATCCACGGAGGAAGATTGTAAGGAATCACTACAACAGGCCATATGGTATATGAAAGACTCATGTTACCAAAAGGGTTGAAACCATCAGATGCAATCCCGAGCCTCACATTTCGGATATCTGAAGAAAAATTCGGATACTCCCTATCTATATGCTTCCATGATTCTCCATCTGAAGGGTGTATCATAGTATCCATATCATTAGTGCACGGCTCGGCATGCCATCTCATTGCTTTTGCCGTGTGAGGAGACATAAAAAGCCATTCCAACCTGTCCTTTAGTGGAAAATACCAAAGTACCTTCACCAGTTTCTCTTTTCCAGAAGGAGTGATCTTATATCTCTCTGTATCACATACAGGACATCTCGTGAGGTCTTCAATAGGATGCCCCCATAATAGAACATAATCATACATGCAGACGTGGATCTTAATGTAGGAAAGACCAAGATCTTTCAAAATTCATCTCATTTTTGAATATTTATTAGGAAGATGATGACCCTGTGGAAGCATATTACTCGTAAGCTCCAAGTAATCATCTACAGACTTGAGGGATGATTTGTTTTCCACCTTTAATCTCATCGTTTCCATGATACAATCAAGAACAGTCATGTTACACCCTGGGTATAGAGGGGTCTGTTGGAGTTGAATTAGCTTGTTGTACCTGTCAAGCCCAGCAGTATTGCAAGGCAACGGTCTATGGGGTCGTGGGATTTGCTCAGTTGGTACAAACATCTCGGAAAAACACATCATCAGTCAACCTCCTCTTCGGATCGGTGAACCTGTCGTTACCACTAAATTGTCCGTGATCATACGGAATAACAGAATTCGGTGCTTCACCGTGGTATATCCAACATGTATATTTACTCCAAAAACCATTCTTCTTTAGGTGTTCCCAGACCTCATCAAATGGAAAACGAAACGTATCACTGCGACATCTACATTTATTGTTGGGATTCGGTGCCTAAAACGAAGGCCCAGCGGAAGCGGTAAAACGAAAATTAATTCGATCCGAATCCCTACGAGAATCGATCGAGCTACGTATATACGAATATGTAAACGAAAAGCAAGAGTCGTAAGAAACTAACCCTCGAAGTCCGTTGATTAAATGGAAACCTTCTCTTGAGCTATTCCCCAAGCTTTAGTTTGATCTCTACGTGTTCAATCCGCTCCAAGCCCTTGAACGATCCAACGCCGAAAACACCGCGTCTCTACTTGCCACGCCGGAAAAGCGATCGGAACAACAACACTTGATTAACCTCTAAGGTTACGGCTAGAATCAAGTGGTGAAGCTTTTGTTATTACACTCTAAGTGTATAATATATCTCTCTTAATGTATCTTGAATTTTCTCCAAGAAAACTCAAGAATAAAAGTGAAGAAGAAGATGAAGATGAAGACTTGAGAAAATGATTTTTCTCTCTCTCTCTCTCACTACTCACGGTTGGAAGCCTTTTCTAAAAGTTGAGTGAAGTGAGATCAAAGTCCTCTTGCCATTCTTATTCAACCCACATAAATCAAATCATATCACATGAGATTCCCCCACCAAGTCATAATCATCTATTAATAAAATGGAATTGAAGACTTGGTGGAAAGTAGGTGGAAGGAGGGCAGCCATCTAGAAGGTATCGGACGAGTTCGATCCGTTTCGAACTCCTGTGAGTCTAAACAGATAAACTCCAATTCCGTTCCAATGTATTTATATCGATTAATTAATCCAATTAATTAATCATATCAAATACATAATAACATAATTAATTTCTCCAAGAAATAATTATATTTATGAATTAAATTAATCACCCAGTAATTTATTTAATTCATTAGGCTGTAAATTAATTTATCCAATAAATTAATTTAGACATCCAATGTCCCAAAATCAATTAGACATCCAATGTCCAACAAATTAGATATCCAATATCTAATATTAATAATGAGAGAATAAGCTCGATTCATTCCGTCGTCAATCCTAATGCGCGACTCGGTAGGTCCGTCTCAGTCAGCAATGGGAGGAACCAAAGAGTAGTAGCACCACCTAGCCAGCTGGCGGCCTGCTACATGCCCCAGCGAGAACGAATGATTGGGATCATTCAAGAACCATTCATCGTGAATACCGATGGCGTATAAACCCTTCTTTCAAATGTCCCGATCAAGTTTTAGGGTCACGGTCGGTCAAACCCTATCTACTTGACGCTATGCATGCGTTAATGCAAATCGAGATCATCGAGTATCGTGTATCTAATACTGGCTCCAATGCTTTGGCCAAAGACTTATGATCTCATCTCGATAACCGCATAGGACATATAACCCGCTCACTAACGGGAGAAAGAATTCTATCTTGGTATTGATGGGACTCGCTACTTGCCGTCAAGATGCACGTCGAGGTTGACCCCGCCTTCCGTTTACGTGGTCGAACTACTCTAATGAAAATCTTGACGTCACAAGCACATCCCTACTAAATCCTCAAGTCGAAGGTTCACGAATACCTATCACAACCTTTCGATTCCGTCATTGGTATCCGAGTGAAATCCATGTGACGAATCGAGGGTGAGTCGGTTCAGTATACTAATCTAATTAGCATACCTATAACGTGTGCTCCCACTAACCATTAGTGTTCGAGGCACTCTCCATGTCAAAGAACACGTCATACAAGTCTTTACATAAACTTAACGCCTCAAGTTTCATCGACTTATGCGACGATTAAGTATTTGAGCTATAAACCTTTCCGGTGCGACCCCTTATCCAATAAGGAGTGGAACGCTTTGCTCTCAAATACACGGACTAGTTTCTATATGTTTATTTACGAGTTAGGAATTCCGGTAACTACCAGTAAATAAACAAACAATCATTGCCTTATATAAATGGTTTACATAATTACAAGTACAATGCCCTCACTCAACAACCTCTGAGTGGCATTCGAGGGCATACTCCTAACAATCTCCCACTTGCACTCAATGCCACACACTATGGTATCTAATACCCATGTTCTCCAGATGACGCTCCAAGCTAGTCGGAGATAGTGGCTTGGTCAGTGGATCGGCGACGTTGTCGGCCGAGTCTACTCTATGCAGCACAATGTATCCCTTGCGAACAAATTCTCTTATGAGATGATACTTCCTCTCAATATGTTTGGTGCTGTTGTGAAACCTCGGCTCCTTGGCCTGCGCTACAGCTCCGTCGTTGTCGCGATCTGGTAGACAGTGACTCGGCACATGGTATCACTTGAAGTTCTCCCGAAACTTCTTAATCGAACCCTTCCTTGGAAGCCTCCGAGGTCGCTTGATACTCGGCTGACAGTGGAATCAGCGATCGCGCTTTGCTTGGCACTACGCCAAGATATCGCTCCTCCATTAAGAGTAAATATGTAGCAGTGGACATCGAGTCGTCCTTCATCCTTGGAAGTCCGAATCGGTGAATCCCACCACATCAATTCTCCACCACCATACATCGAACCATATCTCTAGTCCTTCTCAAGTACTTGAGAACGTTCTTTCTGACGGTCAATGTTCCCTACAGGTTTGCTCGAAACCTACTCACCACGCTTACAGCATGCGCAATGTCAGGTCTTGTACACAACATAGCATACATAAGGCTACCCACGGCCGAAGCATATTGTATATTACTCATTTCCTTTCGTTGTTCCTCATTTGAGGACACATCTTCAAGGTGAGTTTTATTCCATGTCGCATCGGTAGGAACCCTCTTTTAGAATCATCCATCTTAAATCGCTTTAAGATTTTATCTATATAGAGGGCTTGGGAAAGACCTATTGTTCTCTTCGCTCTATCCGGTAGAGTCGAATACCAAGAATATAGGTAGCTTCTCCCAAGTCTTTCATGGAGAAATTACTCAAAGCCAAGCTTTCACAGGCGAGCATTCCCACATCATTTCCTATTAGTAGAATGTCATCTACATATAGTACTAAGAATGCGATCTTGCTCCCACTAACCCTCTTGTATACACAAGGTTCCTCTTCATTTTGCACGAAGTCAAACTCTTTGTTGCCTCGTCAAAAGCGAAGATTCCAACTCTGCGACGCTTGCTTCATCCATAAATGGAACGCTGAAGCTTGCACACTTCTGAATATCGACTTCGGATACAAAGCCTTTAGGTGCTCCATATAGATTTCCTCCTCGAGGAATCCATTAAGGAAAGCCGTCTTTACGTCCATTTGCCATATCTCATAATCGTGGTAGGCGGCTATAGCAAGCATCATGCGAATAGACTTGATCATGGCTACGGGCGAGAAGGTATCGTGTGTCGATTCCTTCCTTCAGGTATAACCCTTTGCCACTAGCACGGCCTTATAGGCGTCAACCTTGCCATCACCATCAGTCTTTCTCTTGTAGATCCACTTGTTCCCAATAGGCACTATGCCCTTGGGGCGGTCTACTAGAGTCCAGACCTGATTGACATGCATCGAGTCTATCTCAGCTTCCATAGCTTCACGCCATTTCGCGGAGTCTACATCCACCATCGCTTGGTCATAGGTCGTCGGGTCGGTCTCTTGGCTATCACTTGGAACCTCATGGAGACCCAGCTCCTCCAATTGCACAAGACCATACCTCTCAGGTAAATGAGACACCCTACTAGACCTACGAGGTGGTTGTACTTGTGTTTCAGAAAGTTCGGTTCCAGTTTCTTGCACAGGTGTCTCTCGAGGAGTTTCATTGTATTCTTCTAAAGAAATACTTCTACCTGCTCCGCCTTCCTGAATGAACTCATCTTCCAGGAAGTGTGCTTGTAAAGCAACAATGATCCTTCGATCTTCGGGCATGTAGAATAGATATCCCATCGTCCCAGACGGGAATCCAATGAAACGTCCCTTCGCAGACCTAGCTTCCAACTTTTCCACCTTAGTCTTCTTGACATAGGCGGGACATCCCCAAATCCTAATATGATTAAGACTTGGTTTCCTTCCCTCCCACATCTCATGTGGAGTTTTAGGAACGGATTTGGAAGGACATCTATTCAAGATATATGCGGCAGTCAAAAGTGCATACCCCCACAGGTAAATCGGCAAGTCAGTATAGCCCAGCATGGAACGGACCATGTTCAACAGGGTCCGGTTCCTTCTTTCTGACACACCATTTAACTGAGGAGTACCTGGAGGTGTTAGTTGTGAAACTATTCCATGTTCCTTAAGGAACTCGTCAAACTCCGTACTCATATACTCGCCACCTCGGTCCGACCGAAGTGCTTTGATATGATTACCGGTTTGTTTCTCGACTAGGGCCTTGAATTCCTGGAATTTCTCAAAGGCCTCGGATTTATGTTTCATTAAGTATACATAACCATACCTAGTATGATCATCTGTAAACGTAATGAAATATTGATATCCGTCACGTGCTGCTTATAAAGCACCACATACGTCGTTATGGATTACTCCCGATTTATCGGCTCTTTCAAAAGTCCCTGTGAAGGGGATTTAGTCATTTTGCCTTTAAGGCAAGATTCACAAGTAGGAAAGGGATCCGATCCCAATGGACCCATAAGTCCATCTTTTCCATCTTGTAAACCTTGGTCGACCAACATGACCAAGTCTAAGATGCCATTTCAAAACTTGATTGGTTTCATCCCTACCACGTTTTCTAGTCATAGTATTCACAACTACTTTGTTGCTGAGATTTAGATGATACAATCCATTCAACAATGTAGCAGTACCCACTAGTTTATTTCTAAAATAAATTTTGCAGAACCATCACCAATGAAAAATGAAAAGCCTTTTCGGTCCATGACCGAATGGATACAATGTTTTGTGCCCCTTGGGCAAAACAAGTA
This sequence comes from Orobanche coerulescens, assembly GCA_033398695.1. NCBI lineage: Eukaryota > Viridiplantae > Streptophyta > Magnoliopsida > Lamiales > Orobanchaceae > Orobanche > Orobanche coerulescens. Next base: position 110,692,581 of record CM065811.1, on the reverse strand, counting down.
CATCTTCTAAAGTCAAAACAAAGCCGGATTCTAAACCCAAAAGAAGTGATCATATGTCGGTCGCCTCGACACTATGCCCGCTTCCGACTGTGATCATAACTTCTCCAGCTCCAAGCTTCCTACTTTGTTCCAGATCCCGATTCACGGTACAAATATGAGAACTAGCACGAGAATCCAGATCCAGAAGTAGAAAATACAATGGCAGAACAATTTGTTTCCAAAACTAAAAGTTACAGACCAAGTGCCATGAAGAATCGGACAGTCTCTAGCCCAGTGGCCCAGCTCACCGCACTTGAGACAAGTATCCTTTTTCTTCTTGTTCTTCGGAACCATTGGGGCCTTGCCCTTACCCTTAAGGTCCTTAGCTTGTGGTCCAGTCTGCTTCTTGGTCTTTTTCTTCTTATTTTTAGACCTCCGAGGTCCAGAAGAAATCACAAGAGCAGACTCCTTCATCCGCGGAGTCTTCATCTGAGACTGAGCAGTCACAAGTTTGTTCATTAGCCCAGCTAAATTACATGCAATCTCATTGCAGTTGAAGTTCATAACAAACTGTGAGAAGGAATCAGGGAGAGACTGTAGGATAAGGTCGGTTTGGAGAGAAGTATCCATTTTAAAATCAAGAGCCTCCAATCTCTCGATCATGGATATCATTTTGAGGACGTGTTCCCCAACCTTCTCACCTTCCTTCATCCTTGCACCGAGCTTGCTTGGATATCTCATATCTAGCGATTCACTGTGCTCACCATAAAGCTCGGTTAAGTGAGATAGAATGCACTAGCAGAAGTCATTTTCTCATGAGCTCTCTGAAGCTCATTAGACATGGAAGCCATCATATAAGCACGGACTTTCACGTCATCCTTAACCCACTTTTCGTGGTTTTCAATCTCTTCCTGATTGGCTCGAGTCCGCATAGGAGGCGCCGGAATGTCCGTCTCCAAGACGTATCCCAGTGCCTCTATACTGAGGACAATCATCAGATTGCGGAGCCAATCCACAAAGTTAGGTCCCATTAAGGTGTTCTTTTCGAGTAGAATTGCGAGTGGATTCATTGTCATATTGAGTTATGTCTGCATTAAGTATAACAGATTAATTAGTGACTTGTTATATTATGATCTGAGTATAGAATTAAGGTCCTTTCTATTCTTGTTACCCAGCTCCCACTATTTTTATCGGAATAACACACTCCCATGTGAAATCCGGAAGTATCGTCGCTCTACTTCATAGTGGTGATCGAGTTCTTTATAAATCTTAATAGAGGGCAACCTAACAGGTTTCTAGTCTATTAATTTTCATAAAGTGGTGTCCAACACCAACCCATCTAATGGATGATTCGATCTTCTTTTTCCCCTTGTTCACTCCCCTCAACCTATACGGTTTCTATGGTTCGTGAACAAGTTAAGTTTATACCATCGACGCAAATCAGTTTCACAATTGAATCTTATCCGGCAACCTATCAGGTTTCTAGGGATAAAATTTGCTCCAACCGAAGGCATCCAATGCGCTCCCGGTAATTTATCCGTCCTCCCCGAACGACTACCCCGATAACTCGGAAGCATAGCACATCCGGTTTGGATTTCAATTTCCCGAAAACTCGATGGAGGGAAGGCAAACCTTGAAACCTTATAAACTTAATTATTTGTTGTGGGAGAATTATCGCGATTAACGTTACACTTTGCACATTAATCGTTTAAGCGCGTTTGTGGCATTCATACAATATGAAACAACCAATCACAACCTAGTTGCTACCAACATGTGGTTCATGGACCGTTCCTAGAAAACAAAAACTCCGTAATCTAATTACAAGTCTTCGTCTTGAATCTTCGTCTTCTCGAAATGGATCTTCCTCCGGTCTTCGTCATTACATATAAATTTTACATTGAAAATTGCATCCTAGATACAAATTTTTCTAGTAAAATAAATAGGCTCAAAACGGCCTTTACAACCCAATCGAATAAAACGAACGATTCAAAACTAAGTCCATGAACCACATCCCCATTCAAAAGCATTCATCCAATAAATACTAAATAAATGGAAAGCGTAGAGATACATTGATCCAATCAACAATACGAACCGATCCAATCGATTCACACAATCGGTAATGTAATAACGTTCAAAATAATTCGGTCGACCATAAATATTCCAATTAATCAAATTTCCCTTATAAAATGAAATACCATAAATCATTTTAATCATATTAAATCCAATTTAACATGCGGGAGATTAATTTTTAAGAATACACGGAAAAATCGAGCCGGGTGAAAACGGGCCAGATGACCGAGTCACCCTCGGCGGCTACCGGCGATCACTCCCGGCTTGGCGAGTCACCTCGGAAGATGCCGGCCAGACACGACCGAGTCACCCAGACACGGTCGGGTCGCTCAGCGATGACTTGGCAGATCGCCGGACACGACCGTGTCACCAGACACGGTCGAGTCACTCGGCTGACACGCCCGTGTCTCGACACGGTCGGGTCTCCAGCGTGCTTTGGCCACATTGCCGACACACGGCCGTGTCACCAGGACACGGTCGAGTCACTCTCGGCCAAATTACCCTTTTTGTCCAAAAAATCGTCCGACGATTCGGGGCTAGATTTTCGACCGGATATCAATATCAATATTTTCCGACTTTCATATCTTCAATATAAATCATATTTCCCAGAAATTTAAGATTTATATTTAGACATAAACTTACGAAAAATACAATTATTACGAACGAAAAACATATACCACGATTATGACTAAAATGATTCCAAATCATTCACCATTTAATCGAGCATTCCAAATGCCAATATCGTATATACGATCGCAAGACCTACGCTCCGATACCCTTTGTTGGGATTCGGTGCCTAAAACGAAGGCCAGGAAGCGGTAAAACGAAAATTAATTCGATCCGAATCCCTACGAGAATCGATCGAGCTACGTATATACGAATATGTAAACGAAAAGCAAGAGTCGTAAGAAACTAACCCTCGAAGTCCGTTGATTAAATGGAAACCTTCTCTTGAGCTATTCCCCAAGCTTTAGTTTGATCTCTACGTGTTCAATCCGCTCCAAGCCCTTGAACGATCCAACGCCGAAAACACCGCGTCTCTACTTGCCACGCGCCGGAAAAACGATCGAACAACAACACTTGATTAACCTCTAAGGTTACGGCTAGAATCAAGTGGTGAAGCTTTTGTTATTACACTCTAAGTGTATAATATATCTCTCTTAATGTATCTTGAATTTTCTCCAAGAAAACTCAAGAATAAAAGTGAAGAAGAAGATGAAGATGAAGACTTGAGAAAATGATTTTTCTCTCTCTCTCTCTCACTACTCACGGTTGGAAGCCTTTTCTAAAAGTTGAGTGAAGTGAGATCAAAGTCCTCTTGCCATTCTTATTCAACCCACATAAATCAAATCATATCACATGAGATTCCCCACCAAGTCATAATCATCTATTAATAAAATGGAATTGAAGACTTGGTGGAAAGTAGGTGGAAGGAGGGCAGCCATCTAGAAGGTATCGGACGAGTTCGATCCGCTTCAACTCCTGTGAGTCTAAACAGATAATCTCCAATTCCGTTCTAATGTATTTATATCGATTAATTAATCCAATTAATTAATCATATCAAATACATAATAACATAATTAATTTCTCCAAGAAATAATTATATTTATGAATTAAATTAATCACCCAGTAATTTATTTAATTCATTAGGCTGTAAATTAATTTATCCAATAAATTAATTTAGACATCCAATGTCCCAAAATCAATTAGACATCCAATGTCCAATAAATTAGATATCCAATATCTAATATTAATAATGAGAGAATAAGCTCGATTCATTCCGTCGTCAATCCTAATGCGCGACTCGGTAGGTCCGTCTCAGTCAGCAATGGGAGGAACCAAAGAGTAGTAGCACCACCTAGCCAGCCTGGCGGCCTACACTGTACCCCAACTGAGAACGAATGATTGGGATCATTCAAGAACCATTCTGTCGTGAATACCTTTTAAAGTATAAACCCTTCTTTCAAATGTCCCGATCAAGTTTTAGGGTCACGGTCAGTCAAACCCTATCTGTACTTGACGCTATGCATGCGTTAATGCAAATCGAGATCATCGAGCTGTCGTGTATCTAATACAACTGGCTCCAATGCTTTGGCCAAAGACTTATGATCTCATCTGCCAATAACCGCATAGGACATATAACCCGCTCACTAACGGGAGAAAGAATTCTATCTTGGTATTCGCAGGACTGCTACTTGCCCGTCAAGATGCACGTCGAGGTTGACCCCGCCTTCCGGTTTACGAGTTCGAACTACTCTAATGAAAATCTTGACGTCACAAGAACATCCCTACTAAATCCTCTTGTCGAAGGTTCACGAATACCTATCACAACCTTTCGATTCCGTCATTGACTGTCCCAGAGTGAAATCCATGTGACGAATCGAGGGTGAGTCGGTTCGAGTATACTAATCTAATTAGCATACCTATAACGTGTGCTCCCACTAACCATTAGTGTTCGACAGGCACTCTCCATGTCAAAGAACACGTCATACAAGTCTTTACATAAACTTAACGCCTACCAAGTTTCATCGACTTGCGAACGATTAAGTATTTGAGCTATAAACCTTTCCAGTGCCGACCCCCTTATCCAATAAGGAGTGGAACGTTTTGCTCTCAAATACACGGACTAGTTTCTATATGTTTATTTACGAGTTAGGAATGCCAGTAACTACCAGTAAATAAAGAAACAATCATTTGCCTTATATAAATGGTTTACATAATTACAAGTACAATGCCCTCACTCAACAACCTCTGAGTGGCATTCGAGGGCATACTCCTAACATTTATTACATGGACAGTAGTGCAACGTATTACCACTGTCGTGCTCTTTTACAAATCTCATAAACTGCTTCATCCCATCCATTACACTTGGATCCCATTTTCGTAACCCAATCCAACTCTTGTCCATCCTGAAAATGTATACATTTTCCAATATATCCAACTAACTAATATTGTTCAAATTATAAATGAAATCAGAACAAACAATTAATCATAATTATTATCATCATAAAACTTAATCGTTTTACATAAAAGTTATCGAATGTAACATGAATAATACAAAATTTCAAAATTACAATAAAAAATACAATAAAATACGTACCTTAATCGAAATGGTGATTATAACAACCGTTAAAACCTTCGTCACTCCAGCTAGCACAACTCAAAGTAGCAACTCACAAGCTTTTTTCGGGAATAACTGACAGGATCGGGAATAGAAATGTGCTCTTTAGCGGGGAGAGGGGCAAGATTGGGTTGGTGTTCCCTGAACTATAAATAATTTTCACTTGGAGGTTTAGCTGACGACCTAGATATAGGTCGTCGGCTAAACTATTACAATATTATTTTTCTTCGGAAGGAGTTTAGCCGACGACCACGATCTAGGTCGTCGGCTAAAGTATATTATTTTTTTTTCGAAAAAGTGTTTAGCCGCCGACCTCGATCTAGGTCGTCGGCTAAACTGTTACAATATTATTTTTTTTGGGGAGGAGTTTAGCCGACGACCTAGATCGAGGTAGGAGGCTAAAGTATATTATTTTTTACTTTCGAAAAAGTGTTTCGCCGCCGCCCTCGATCTAGGTCGTCGGCTAAACTATTACAATATTATTTTTTTTCGGAAGGAGTTTAGCCGACGACCTAGATCGAGGTCGTCGGCTAAAGTATATTATTTTTTTTCTTTCGAAAAAGTGTTTAGCCGACGACCTAGATCGAGGTCGGCAGCTAAACACTTACAATATTATTTTTTTTTCGGAAGGACTTTAGCCGACGACCTAGATCTAGGTCGTCGGCTAAACTGTTGCAATATTATTTTTTTTTCGAAAGGGATTTAGCCGACGACCGAGATCAAGTCGTCGGCTAAATTTTTTTTTCGGTCGGCTAAACGTCATCTTGGTCATCGGATAAACCTCTTTAATATAGCCGACGACTATTTCGAACTTTAGCCGATGACATTGGCCAAGTCGTCGGCTAAAACCCTTTAGCCGACGGTAGAACAAGTCGTCGGCTAAAGTGCGAAGTTTAGCCGACGACACTATATAGTCGTCAGCCATTTTTTTCCGGGTTGTCGGCTAAAGTAGTTTTTTTGGTAGTGCAAGTTCATGGTAAATTTCATGGTATTTGTTAAATCGAGAGGGTTCGGTTGCGACCAGCCCTCATTGTTGTTTTTGTATGAATTTACATGAATCGTAGGTGTGTTTTTGGGTGTATTCCATTTTCGTACTCATGTAGAATTGGTTGTGATTGTATTCTTTGAATCATTAGGTTGGGGATTGTCAGTTCCTAGCGAGCGTGGTTGATTTTTCCGTTCATTTCGTCGTCAATTTATCAAGGAAAATATTCTTATGAAATCCTTATGCTTAACATGGAATGGTAATGTATATGTGTGTGATTTTCTCACTCCTGAAGGGTCCAACGGGGACTCGGAGGAATCTGTGATTTCGCTCTTCATTCACGAGCTTATTTGGACATCCAGTCCAGGAGGGTCCATAGAGGCCTCGGATGGGACCAGTGGTTTAGCTCCAGTCCTAGGAGAGTCATGTGCGTGTTTTGGTTTTTAACTATAGCCAGTCTGGGAGGGTCCATAGTGGCGTCGGATGTAACACCCTCGATCCCCTCGGGAATATTAAAGCGTCGTAGACCCTATCAGCGGGGATCTACCAGGCTAAATACATAAACAAGACATTTCATTACATGCCGACCTGGCTGAATAATGAACCAATAAACCAATTTGGTCTTTCACCATAAACATACAACTTTTACATACACATACATATCTCTTTCACAATTCATACCCATGCAAGGGTCAAATACACTAACAAATTCATACAACATAAAATACGACTGCGTAAAGGATAATATAATGAACTTCGACCAGTTGTATCCAGAACTGGCCTTCATGTGATTAGTATCATTTATCTTCAATCATCCTTCGTACCAACCCTGTGTTTTGCCGCCCAAGAACCTGCATATACCTGGATGCAATACAAACATCCACCCCCCGTTTACTCAGGGGTTAGCAAAATTCTACTATTTTGCTAGTGCAAGTATAAAGTGCAAATACGAGCCATACACAACATACTTTGGAAACATAATAATCGAGAACATCCAACCAGATAAACATAGCAAAAGATTTCCCAAGATAATTCACTTGAGCAAAATAATCTGAAGCCATGAAAGGTAGGAATAAAGTAAACAATTTGTAAAGCGTTTACAGATCTCGGGAGTTTTTAGGGAAAACATTTTGGGACTAAAGAGTCCTTATCTTTTCAAAAATCACTTAGGGTCACAACCCAAAGATTTACTCGGTTCTCGACTACTAGAATATAATACTGGGTCACACAAATCCGACAATAAAATAATATTCGTACTCATCAAGTAAAAAATTCTAGAGGCCTCAACCGACCGTACCTGGCATCATGAAAATATGGTTCATACTCCTCAAGTAACGAACTCCAGAGGCCTCGTCAGATCCTACATGGTACATACATATAGTGTTCGTACTCATAAAGTAACGAGTCCCAGAGGCCCCGTCGGACCCTACCTGGTACGACACATATACTGTTCGTACTCATCAAGTAACAAACCCTATAGGACCCATCAGACCCAACCTGGTTCCACACATATACTGTTCGTATTCATCAAGTAACAAATCTCAGAGGCCTCTTCGAACCCTACCAGGTTTCACACATATTCTGTGCGTACTCATCAAGTACCGAACCCCGGAGGCCCCATTGGACCCTACCTAGCTCCACATATCAACACAACAATCCAAAACGCATATCAAATATACCACGTTTACATACCACAAGGAGATATACTTCTCGAACAACAACAAATTGCACTACCTCCTTAAAAAGGAGTCAGTAAATAATACAAGCAATATCACACAACATCACAATACTCATCACTAAGCACACATAACACACACACACACACACACCTTGCCAAAAAGATATAACTTTAAGTCCACTAGAGATATACTTGCACACAACAGTAACACACAAAAATAAGGCATTCCAACATACAACACTAACACACATTCTCAGAACGACACATTTGTTTACAAACACACGAGTTGATTTTGAAGAATACCTTTATCGAGAATGTACCAATTCTTCTGAAAGTTCATTAAAAACATTCAAATTGCACACATAATCAATTACCAACTATTACATCTACGAAACACGAATTGTATGGGCAAGATACTTGCCTCGAAAATCAACACGAATCCTCCGAAGAACACGGTTCGATCGGACATCCCCGAAAACCTACAACCTCCGTGACATACAATGATAATACAATCACTACGAGGATAAGGGATAATAACAACGGAAATCACAACCAAAAACTGAAGGGAACTCATTGAAAGATTCAATCGAATATTAAATATTCACGGTTCTTCAAGAACACTCAAAATCATGAACCGGTTTAAATGAATCTAAGATATGGATATATAATCCATAGAATACGATTCACAACTTCTGATAACATCAATCGATTCATCATAATCGGGCTAGAAATGAAATTAAGTGGAAAACCCTATAAAAATAATTGGAAAGGATTTTCGAAGAATCACCTCAATCCGGACGAAGAATCAACAAAGGATGATGTTAAACATGATCAAGACCTCAACATGTGATGATAATCTGCTCAAGGATTGAAATCCTCGTCAAATTGACCAAAAACCGAGAGAGAAAAGTGAAATTGGCAGAAAAATTCGACTGTCCTATTTATACACCTGGACACAATAGCCCAGCAAAACGGCTGAACTAGCGCCGTATTCGGACAACAAGCAAAATTAAAATCCTGAAGGAAATGGCTCAACTAAACGGCGCAATTTAGCACCGTGTTTTGCATCTTGTTATAAACGACTCAACAAAACGGCGCAAATTAGCACCATGTTTATGGCCGTGTTTCTCCAGAATTGGAGGAAACATCTCCGCAAGTTGACAATCTAATATGAAGATGAACCAACAACAACACACAACATACTATAACATGAATACACTTACAAATCATCACAGAACTAACTTCAGAGTTCAAATTAAACATCAAACACGACAACAATCCGAATGAAAACAAAAAAATAAAGAAGCAAGACATATGACCACGTAAACACGCGCACCTTACATCCGCTTGAATCGATAAACAATTCAAGATGTCTGGATGGGACCAGTGGTTTAGCCCCGATCCTAGGCGATTTTCAACTGTGATTATTGACTTTTGTTTTCCGTGAAAAGACATGTCTTGATTTTTAAAACAATTTGATGCATGTACTATGAGATGTGTAAGCGAATGGTTTTCCTTGATTACATGTACTAGCATAATTGCTAACCCCTTTGGGGACCCATTTTGGGGGAAATTCATGTTATGAATTTCAGGTTGCGTTCAGCCGGTCGAGTGGGCACTGGAGTAGTACGAGGATGCTGGCCAGGGTTGTTGACGTGTGGAAATGAGTTCCTTTATTTTAGTTGTCCATTTTAAACATTTGTTTTCAAACCTGTAAACTGATAGAATTCGATTAACAACTTATGATAACATCAACCAATTCATCATAATCGGGCTAGAAATGAAATTAAGAGGAAAACCCTAAAAAATAGTTGGAAAGGATTTTCGAAGAATTACCTCAATCCGGACGAAGAATCAACAAAGGATGATGTTAAACATGATCAAGACCTCAACATATGATGTTAATCTGCTCAAGGATTGAGATCCTCATAAAATCGCCCAAAAACCGAGAGAGAGAATTGAAATGGGCTGAAAAACGCGACTGTCCTATTTATACACCTCGACAAAATAGCCCAGCAAAATGGCTGAATTTGTAACACCCCCTATCCGCTCAGGGATATTACCCGCCGTAGAACCTTTCGTCAAGGTCTACCAGGCTGGTAACAACATCGAACAACTCAACAATGCCTTCAAGGATAAAATGACTCAGTAGACTAATTTGGCCTTTCAATAAAAACATACAACTCAATTACAATTCATGCCCACGCAGGGTTCAAAATACAACAACTTCCGTACAACGGGGAAAAAAATATTGCACCGGAAAATAAAGTACAACTGAACCAATACACAACGTACGGTTCCACATGTGATTAGTATCGATCATCTTTCATCATCCTTCATCCCGACCCTGTGCCACGCTCCCTGAAACCTGAATGCAATACAGACATCCACCCCCCGAATACTCGGGGGTTAGCAAAACTCCACTGTTTTGCTAGTGCAAGTACAAAGTGCAAATACGAGCCATATATTTCAAGTTCCAAGAATAACAATAACCAGGAATCCTCAAAGATCCAAACATAATGAAAAGTACTTCCCGAGGCAAGAGTTTGGGTAAAACATTCCAAAACCGAAAGATCGCAAATCGAGAGGATAATTTATAAAACCTTTTATAAATGCCCTCGGGAGTTTTCAACGTAAACCATTTAGGATTATCGAATCCTTATCTTTCCGAAATCAACAGGGGTTACAGCCCAGTAGTTTTGTTTTCACAAATAGAAAACCACTAACAATTCACAGGGTCAGAACCCACATCACGTGTCCTCGACGGACATAAAATCAACACAACATAATCACATACAGGCATCGCCTAGGACCGGGAAGAAGCCACAAATCCCACTCGAGGCCTCTAAAGACCCTCCCGAGCTGGCTAGCGAAACAAATCACACACAGGCATCGCCTAGGACTGGGACGAAGCCACAAATCCCACTCAAGCCCTCTAAGGACCCTCCCGAGCTGGCTAGCGAAACACAAATCACAAAATCTCACGGTTGGATCAATCACTTGTTGCATCCTGGCCACTTGATCGTATGCCATGTGCCACCGTAGATTATCTTTGGCGCTCGCGGTTGGATCAATCACTTGTTGCATCCTGACCACACGATCGCATGCCATGTGTCACCGTAGTTTTATTAGGCTCTCACGGTTGGATCAATCGCTTGTTGCATCCTGGCCACATGATCGCATGCCATGTGCCACCGTTGGCCCCGTCCACATCGATACATTCACATACAACACAATACAACACATATATTCAAACAATTCACCTAGAGGCATCAAACACTTAGCAAAACACCACGTCAAACCACAACGCACCGAAATGAAATAATATACGTCCACACGCAATACCAAGTGCAACATCAACACCAAACATATTCATAGAATTCATATAGTCATTCACAAACCACACCATTCACAAAACACACACGTTTTGAAAGCAAGCCTTTAACAAGGCTAAACCGAATCTTTTGAAAGTTCAATTCAAACGACCAAACAACCACATTTAGACGATCACTAATTATCGTATCCATAAACAAGAATCGTATGGACAAGGTACTTGCCTCAAAATCGGCAAGCAAGTATTCCGACGAACACGGCTCAACCGAGAAGCTTCGGAACGCCCGATGCTATCGAAAAGGAAGACGACAAGGAACGGAAGGGTTCAACATGGTTTCTTCGCAAGAAACTCGACCCTAACATCATATAAATAATCAATCAATGATCATACGAGGAAGAATAATCGTATAAAGTCCGAAAACCCCTCTATGACATTCTATCGGACACCTTCAAGGCGTCGATCAAGAACTCGACCAAAACAACGAATCGATACGATCCAACCATGGAATAACAAGAGAAATGATATAATACATCTAAATAATCATCAATCCATCAGAATCCTAAGTTAAATCGGATTAAACGGATGAAAATAACCAAAATACCCAAATTCCCCAAAACTAGGTTTCTAGAAAATCTAACCTGATTCGCTCGATCAGAGGATGTTATAGGATGGATAAATGATGATATGAACTCCAAGACTTCATGGATTTAACACACCTGACAACATCCCTCCATGATCATCAAAGCTCCAGCCGCGGAAGAGGATGAAACGAGTGAGAAAAATGATGAAAAACCCGTCTGCTAGGTCTTAAATACATAGCCTGTCGGACGCCTTACGTACGTAATCGGCCATGGGTTACGGCCGTAACCGGCCATGGCCGAGTCTCCTGCCCAAAAATGTCGGTAGTGTTACGTACGTAGCCGGCCAAGGCTTACATACGTAACCAGACTTACGTACGTAACTGCCGAGACCTTCCGGCCGTAACTCGGCCAGGGCTGGCCTGGGCCCAACCTGTCCGGCCATGACTCGGCCGGGACCAATTCCAACGGCCCGGACGACCCCGAAACCCGAACCTAAATATGAATCGAAGATACGGTTACGAAGTAATCACAAGGACGAATCCAAGCGCTAAGAGAACACACGATTCCGACCACCTGAAGGCTCGAAATTCGACAACGGAAAGTAATTACCCCAAACTTTGGGAAATTACGAAAATGGCCCAAAATGTCCGAAATACACTATACATGATCGAAACACCAAGCCGAAGCTCGTAACATGAATAATAAAATTAAATAAACTTACAAGAAACTCCAAACACCAGTTTTGAACGAGATTCACAGGAATCAAACTCAAGCGCGGAAAAGTCGCTTAAGAACACGGAATTCAACAAAATGATACTAAAAAAAACTCGGACGTCGAAAAATGCAGAATTAAATATTCTCAAAATGACGAAACGGTCATCAGATAGACGTCAAAACGGACATCCGCCAAAAATAGGAAACTTACCGGAAATCGAAATTGCGGGTATTACATTCTACCCTCCTTAAAAGAAGTGTCATCTCGAAACTTAAAACAAGTATGGAGAAGCAATATCCTGCCAGGAAACACTCAACGAGATACAGAAGAAATGCGTAACTTACTCCCAACGGCGAAACGTTACAAGCAACGCAAAGAAACAAACGGCGTGAAAACACGCTCCACGACGACCCACACAACGCCACTGGTAGAGACATAATAAAACCAACAAGTGACAAGCGTCATCAAACAGATAATACAATCAAGTCGATTATCCGAACTATCACAAAACACAAAGCACCTGATACAAGGAACACGCACAGTCGAGAAAACAGAAAATAAACACAAAACGATCCACAAGGACAATCACAAACAATACGGACTACGCTGAAATCCTTAAAAAGCATACTAGGCATCTCTGTGCCCTTTCGGAGCAGAGACGCAGCCTCGATCCCCAAATATCTCAGCTACCGTCTCGCAATGCACGGCTGAGTAACCCACCTGGCCACACTTGAAACAACTGACTAATAGTGAATGACAATTCTTCGCGGTACGAGATCAGGAAACAACAGTCAGACAACCCCGATCGAACAACAACGATTGAACAACAACGACCGAACAACACCGATCGAATAACAACGATCAAATAACAATGATCGGACAACAACGATCAAATAACAATGATGGAACAACAACGATCAAAAAGCAATGATCGAGTAACAACAATCGAACAACAATGATCGAATGACAACGGTCGAACAATGACTCCGACGTTCACACTTCAACTCAAGACATCAAAAGAACTAGTAGAACCAAAAGATGTTACTTCCAAACAAGGTTCACAAGAATCAAACCGAACTCGGAAAAGTCACAGCGGTAACCAGATCGACCCAAAACAAGATCACGGCTCGTTCGAACGATGAAACTGAAATACAAAACAAGTTCAGAAAGTATCAACGAACACGAACGAGTCGATAGACCTGAGGAAGAGGAAATGCAGAAGTCCAAAAACAATACGGGTATTACATTCGACCTCTTATAAAAGAAATGCCATCCACGCAACTCACAACAACGGAAACAAGGTAACAACACAAAAAGCAACCGACAGAAAAATCTCCCATGGGCCTCTCAGAGCCGATCCTGATATATGTGCAGAAGCGCGAACTCCGAAAGTCTCGGTAGCCAATTCGCAAAACTAAATTATGTGTACCTCAAGTCCGCACTTGAAATGCGTTACTGACGAGAAGGACAATTTACACGTGCATGCCCTGGCACATCACGGTTGAAACACCTCGGCTTGGCATACCGAAAATGCAAATGCTAGATACAATGGGGCATAACGTCGCAAAACAACATAGCAGAGATGCCAACTTAGCACAACAAAGAATCATAACACATATCATATACAACTATTACCATCGTAAAGTAATACACACACAAACACTACAGCAACGACGGTATCGTTCGGCGACCTCAACGGCCCGAACGATAACCAGCACAAAATTACAAACATCATGAAACAATCACACATGTACACAAACGTACAAACCCAAGCTTTAATAGCTCACACAGGTGCGATAACACGCAAACCACCATGAAATGACAACATTAAAGATCATCATCACACCTCCCACAAAGGGCTAACAAAACATATACGTGGCGAACGACTCACCGTTCACACCACCAATTCAATTATAACTCGGAGGGCTCACACCCTAACGACAATAGTAACATCATACACATCTTCTCAGACCACAAGCAGGAAGTGATAGGTTTTAAAAACGAAAACCACCTTTTTGAAAACAATTTGGAAACACCGGTAGATCTTGAATATCACCTTACAAAAAATAGTACAAATACCATTATAGAGACTTTGAAAGCCATCTTGCGTTCGAACAAAAATGAGGACACTTTTCTTTTAGTGAAAAACTTTCAGAAATATTCGACCCTCAGGTCTAAGCAAAGCATTTCTAAATAATTGAAAATATCTCAAAATATTTTGGTCCTCAACTGGAATAATTTTGAAACATATTGCGGCGCTGGAAGGCACCTTGAAAGTATCGCGAGAAAATAATTCATTTTAAAATGTACGTCTCGAAATTTATTTTCTAAGATACTCAAGGTTTTCAAAAATTCAATAGGCCAAAATGCCCAAAACTCACAAAATCCTTTATCAAACCGTCATAAAACATTCAAGGCCAAAATACCAAAACTCGATTTAGAGAATCGGTTTTACGAAATAAAACTCACTTTGCAAAATACTGAAAGTCATTTTGAAAGAACTCACGCAGCGGATAAAATACCGTTCGAAAATACATTAGCAGCGACACCGCTCCTTATATAAATAAAATATGAGAGTTGAATACCCACATATCACGAAATCAAAATCCACAGAAGGATTCCATCACTTAACGAATAATCATACAAGTAACTCGCATCAGACGAGGCACAATAACAAAGAAGGGAGACTTACATCCATAGGTCGCACGAAGATGATGATCGCCCCACGATAATAATCACGACCAACGAACTCAGACAACGCATCGCGACACGACTCAGTAATACACAATCCGACGAGACAAAACTCAACAGACACCACTGACCCGATAGCCTAGGTTTCCACAACCTAAGCTCCGATACCATTATTGTAACACCCCCAATCCGCTCAGGTATATTACATGCCGTAGAACCTTTCCTCAAGGTCTACCAGGCTGGTAACAACATCGAACAACTCAACAATGCCTTCAAGGCTAAAATGACTCAGTAGACCGATTTGGTCTTTCAATAAAAACATACAACTCAATTACAATTCATGCCCACGCAGGGGTCAAAATACAACAACTACCGTACAACGGAGAAAAAATATTGCAGCGGAAAATAAAGTACAACTGAATACTCGGGGGTTAGCAAAACTCTACTGTTTTGCTAGTGCAAGTACAAAGTGCAAATACGAGCCATATATTTTAAGTTCCAAGAATAACAATAACCAGAAATCCTCAAAGATCCAAACATAACGAAAAGTACTTCCCGAGCCAAGAGTTTGGGTAAAACATTCCAAAACCGAAAGATCGCAAATCGAGAGGATAATTTATAAAACCTTTTAAAACTTCCCTCGGGAGTTTTCAACGTAAACCATTTAGGATTATCGAATCCTTCTCTTTCCAAAATCAACAGGGGTCACTGCCCAGCAGTTTTGTTTTCGCAAATAGAAAACCACTAACAATTCATAGGGTCAGAACCCACATCACGTGTCCTCGATGGACATAAAATCAACACAACATAATCACATACAGGCATCGCCTAGGACTGGGACGAAGCCACAAATCCCACTCGAGGCCTTTAAGGACCCTCCCAAGCTGGCTAGCAAAACAATTCACACATAGGCATCGCCTTGGACCGGGACGAAGCCACAAATCCCACTCGAGGCCTCTAAGGACCCTCACGAGCTGGCTAGCGAAACAAATCACACACAGGCATCACCTAAGACCGGGATGAAGCCACAAATCACACTCGAGGCCTCTAACGACCCTCCCGAGCTGGCTAGCGATACACAAATCACAACATCTCACGGTTGGATCAATCACTTATTGCATCCTGGCCACATGATTGCATGCCATGTGCCACCGTAGATTATCTTTGGTACTCACGGTTGGATCAATCACTTGTTGCATCCTGACCACATGATCGCATGCCATGTGTCACCGTAGTTTTATTAGGCTCTCACGATTGGATCAATCGCTTGTTGCATCCTAGCCACATGATCGCATGCCATATGCCACCGTAGGCCCTGCCGACATCCATACATTCACACACAGCAAAATACAACGCATATATTCAAACAATTCACCCGGTGGCATCAAACACTTAGCAAAACACCACGTCAAACCACAACGCACTGAAATGAAATAATATACGTCCATATGCAATACCAAGTGCAACATCAACACCAAACATATCAATAGAATTCACATAGTCATTCACAAACCACACCATTCACAAAACACACACGTTTTGAAAGCAAGCCTTTAACAAGGCTAAACCGAATCTTTTGAAAGTTCAATTCAAACGACCAAACAACCACATTTAGACGATCACTAATTATCGTATCCATAAAACAAGAATTGTATGTACAAGGTACTTGCCTCGAAATCGGCACGCAAGTATTCCGACGAACATGGCTCAACCAGGAAGCTTTGGAACGCCTCATATTATCGAAAAGTAAGACGACAACGAATGGAAGGGTTCAACATGGTTTCTTCGCAAGAAACTCGACAAATTTTGAAAGATCTTGGTCTTTCCTACATTAAGATCCACGTCTGCATGTATGATTGTGTTCTATTATGGGGGCATCCTAATGAAGACCTCACGAGATGTCCTGTATGTGATACAGAGATATATATGATCACTCCTTCTGGAAAAGAGAAACCGGTGAAGGTACTTTGGTATTTTCCACTGAAGGACAGGTTGGAACGGCTTTTTATGTCTCCTCACACGGCAAAAGCAATGAGATGGCATGCCGAGCCGCGCACTAATGACAGGGATACTATGATACACCCTTCGGATGGAGAGGCATGGAAGCATATAGATAGGAAGTATCCGAATTTTTCTTCAGATATCCGAAATGTGAGGCTCGGGATTGCATCTGATAGTTTTAACCCTTTTGGTTACATGAGTCTTTCATATACCATATGGCCTGTTGTAGTGATACCTTACAATCTTCCTCCGTGGATGTGTATGTGGAAGGAGTATAATATGTTGACCTTGTTAGTCCCGGGGCCGGGATATCCAGGAAAGTGTATCGATGTGTATATGAGACCTTTGATAGAGGAGCTGAAATTGTTGTGGGAGCAAGGTCATCCCACGTACGACAGTTATTCGTCCGAGACGTTCTACTTGCACAGCATGTGTATCGGCAATATTAGTGATTTTCTTGCATATGGAATGCTGTTTGGATCTGTTATTAGCGGATATAGAGGTTGTCCAGTGTGTTTGAATGCAGATTGTGCTAGGTACCACTGTAGGAAAGTTATCCGAATACATCATCGGATATGGCTTGAGAGGGAACATGAGTGGCGTATGGATGCTGCAGCATTTGATAGCACTGTAGAAATGGGCGAGCCACCACGACAGTGGACAGGTGATGAAATACTATCGATTCTTAATGAGTACGATTTTGGTCAGCTTAGCAACCATCCTGATGTGATTGCAGCAACCCCTAAAAGGCCCGACAGGTATAAGTATTGGTCGCACAAAAGTATATTCTGGGAATTGCCTTACTGGTCCAAGTTATTGATAAGAAACTTCTTGGATGTCATGCGCATTGAAAAGAATGTTTGCGAAAGTGTGGTTGGGACAACCTTAGGTTGGGATGGAAAGACCAAAGACGGGGCAATAGCACGCAAAGGTTTGGAAGAAATGAGCATAAGAAAACATTTGTGGTTGAAAACTGTCAAGGGAAAACAAAAAATGCCTAAGGCAGCTTACATCATCACTGCCGAGGAGAGAACTGAGATATTTTGGTGGATAAAGACTGCTAGGTATCCTACCGGGTATGCTGGAAATATAGGAAGATGCGTTAATTTTAGGGAAAACAAGTTAACTGGTTTGAAGAGTCATGATTGTCATATCCTACTCCAACACCTATTTCCGGTATTTATTCGATCGTACTTACCAAAATAGGTGGTTGAGCCGTGTGTTGCATTGTCAAGATTTTTCCAGAAATTATGTACGAGAGAAGTGAAAAGATCTGATTTGCGTAAAATGTAAGATGAGATCATCTATATCTTGTGCAAGTTTGAGCGAATATTTCCTCCAAACTTTTTTGACCTCATGCCTCACCTCATGATCCACCTTCCCCGACAGTTATTGGTCACTGGTCCAGTGCACTACACGTGGATGTACCCGGTTGAAAGGTAACATAATTTTGTATGATATATATATATTGTCAAATTAAGTATGATTTCTAACACAATGACAATATTATAGGCAACTCGGTGATTAAAAAGACTCCATGGCCAATAAGTCTGCACCGGAAGGATGCATTACAGAATATTACCTTGCGTCGGAGTGTATTATGCATATCAAGTTATATTTGGGCACCTTCGAGCCCCCTTCCCGCTCTATTCTAGCAGATGAAAGACAATTCAATCTTTCTATCATATCCAATGAGGTTGACGTCTATGGGAGGTTGCCAGGAAGACAATTAGACCCGTACGAGTCACGAATTGCACATTGATGGATATTGCTCAATTGTCCAGAAGTTCAGTACTGGAAAGACATCCACTTGTCATGCGATATGGTGCGAGGTGACACTAGATTCCACAATGACACTTTTGCCGACTATTTTGGAGAATGGGTAGGTATACATTCAGTTGCTATTGATTTTGGACTTAAGATATTTTTTTTTACATAAAAAGTTTATTTACGACAGATGACAAACATACAAGATGACGGACACCCTAACTGGTCGTGTGAACTTATGCTTCTTTCTATGAAGCCGGTTATGTCAAGAATTTATTCGATGGCTAAAGTCAACGGTGTCACATTCGTATGCCTTGAGAGAGACCAAAAAAAAGATGTCAAAATTCTGGGGTTATGATAGATGGTGGATATTACGGTGTTCTTTTGGAAGTGGTAGAACTAATTTACGGTAAAGGCATGACAATTTACTTGTTTAAGTGTCGATGGTATGACACCAGTCTTGGAACCGATATGCAAGACGACTACGGGCTGTTATGTGTTAACACTTCCACTTCATAGTATGAAAGTGATCCTTTTGTATTTGCTACATCAGCAAAGTCGGTATATTATTTGGACGACTTGGTGAAGAAAGTTACATGGAAGATAGTGAACGTTGTGACAACGAGGAATATTTATAGTGCTGCTACACTGGGAGAAACAACATGTACTGATGACGATGATGCTTATCAAAAGCCAAATACAGCAAATATTCCACCATCAACGACAATTACAATGAATAATGTTCCTGAAAGACGATTCGTCCGACTCCGTGGTGATGCTTGCGGGTATGTTGACGTTGAAAAAACGAATTACTTGAAAATTTTGATGATGATAATGTGGACGACTTGAGGCATATGTTGCCGGATATCAACTCAGATAATGAGACAGACTGTAGTGATGACTCAAACTATGTGCCATAAATTTATTAGATGTATATTTTCATATGTTAAATATAATTAAAAAAATAGTAATAATAATAATCTATTAACATAATATTAATAATATTATTAAAAAAAATCGGGGGGTTTAGCCGACGACAGTATCTAAGTCGTCGGCTAAAGTTTTTTAAATAAAATGGTATACTTTAGCCGACAACTTAGATATTGTCGTCGGCTAAACCACCGACCGTGTCAAATGACACGGCCCATGTCGCACCTACCCCGAAAGTGAAACCAGACTGTATGCCTGACCCGACCATGTTAGAATACACGGCCTGTGTCATACTTGGGGTTTAGCCGATGACTTAGATATTGTCGTCGGTTAAAGTATAATATATTTTTTTTAAAACACTTTAGCCGATGACGTAGATCTTATCGTCGGCTAACCCCCTACATTTTATACGTTTTCTCCTTCTTTCTTATATTATTTTCTCCTTCCCTCACCCAGCCCCCGTCACCCAACCGCCCGTCCGACAACCGCCCTTCAACTAGCCCACGTCCCGTCGCTCGTCACCCAGCCCCCAACCCCCGTCATCCAACCGTCGCCCGCCCGCCCGCCGTCCCGTCGCCCGTACAACAGCCCTCGTCCCGCCGCCTGCCGTCCGACTGCCTCCCGACAAGTAACACTTTTCTTTTTTTTTTTAATTTTTATTTTGTTTGATGAATTTGTTTAGAATATTTGATGAATTAGGTAAATTGTTTAATGAGTTGTGATGCAATATTTGATGAATTTAGTATTTTCAATATTTTGTGTTTAATGAGTTGTGAATTTGATGAATTTGTTTAGATTATATGATGAATTAGGTAAATTGTTTATTGAGTTGTGATGAAATATTTGATGAATTTGTTTGAGGAGGAAGGAATTGTATAGTCGGCGTTAATCGAAAGATTAATGTGGTATGGCATTGATAATTACTGTTGTGTTGAGTTGTGAATTTGATTAATTTGTTTAGATTATGAATAGAATAAAGAAAGCATTGGGGAAGAAGTCGACAAAGTCGACCACTCCTGATTCGGGGGGGAGTTCGGCAACCTCTAGTAAGGCGGATCACGCTACACTATACATATCTCAGAGTAGCATTCATGCCCGCCAGATACTAGAAGCTACCGGCATGAACGCTGACGATTTTTTTAGGGTGACAGATGAGCCCGCTGCACTAGCGTGGCATTTATCCTTTCAGACACCACGGTCGACCCCCTCGCAGACGGATACTCGTATGCCTCCCATCCACCGACCCACGTGTAGCCCTCATATATTAAGAGATGTACGGAGTTCCTCGTCGGCGGTGCCCCACGGTCCTCCGCCGACTCTATTCATGCCTCTGATGGTTCTGACTATTCCAGAGGTCGATAAGACGGGAGTCCGAGTTCCCGTTCGATTGATTAGCCCTGACGAGGCGTACATCTACGAGTCTTGGCCAGACAACATGTGTTGGCGGAGTTGTCGGGTTTCGAAGACGAAATTTTACGAGAGATAGAGAGGGAGAAGCAGAAGGGGAAAAATGTAGTCGAGGAGGAGAAGAAAAAGAAGAAGACTCGTGGCCCAGCAAAGGGTCTGGCGCTCGACTCGTACGTAAGCATGGCCATTACGAGATTCCTCTAGATAGACACGGCCGGCCGGTGATGTCTTCTGATGCTACGGCGTCATATAGCCGTAATGTTGGTTTTGTCATTCGGTGCAGAGTCCCCGTTTTGTGGCCCGATTGGGGGACGTGCCGCAGTGCGTGAAGGATGCTTTGAACAATGCTATGTCAGTAAGTTAATAAATATTTAATAAGTGTTTTTCAATCAACACATAGTTCTTCAAAATGCAATATGTGATGTTTTTAAATTATTGCGTAATTATGCTGTTCATAGTGTGGTTTGTCATTCCCGACTCTCTACTACGTACTTGGTGTGACGAGGTGCAGTCTACCAAGTTAGTCATTTTAATTTGTTTTGTATCTACATTGTTTGCGTAATTTTTTTTCTTACGAATAATATATGTTGTGCAACGTGTGTTGTAGGTACAAATCTTGGAAAAATGAGATGCACATGTTCTGGACAGCCTGTGGTGATACCCGAGAGGCTACCCCAGAAGAATTTAAGCTCCGAGAGTACGAGTGGAAGTGGCTACGCGCCCATTTTCGCGACCCGGAGTTCATGGTATGACTAAAATACCCTCATTTCATTCTTTCTTTTTCAGTTTTTATTTTTTTTGAATTTTAAATATAAACTCGATTTTTTTAAATTAATGTTTCAGAATTTAAAAAATACTTGAAGTTCCGATTTTTTAAATTAGAAAAAATCGGAACTTCAGGTATTTTTTATTTAGATTCTGGAATATTATTAATATTAAAAAATCAGAATTTTTATTCAAAAGTGGAAATAAAAAAATTTATAAACTCTGGATATTATTTATAAATTGTTTTAATAAAAATAAAAAATAGAATATTATTTTCCATAAAAAATAAAAATCTGCATATTGTATTTTATTTATTAAAAAACTGTTAGTATTTAATAAAAATTAATAATATTTCAGTTTTTATTTTTTTTGAATTCTAAATATAAACTCGATTATAAATAATATTTTTTTGAAGGCGACTAGCTTGATCAACACGACCAATCGTGCTGGTCTAACTGACCATCAAAGTCTGGGTTCCCGGTCGTTAGCCAGAGTTGCGCACGAGGCCATTTCTTCTGATTCGTTGGATGCATTTGCCTACGTGACTCAGAAAGCATATCCGAACCGTCCCTAGGAGCATGTAAGTCTTTTTTATTTTATTTTGGTAATAAATAAATGCCTTTGTATCATACTTTTATTGATATTGAAATATTTATTTTCATATTAACTTAGGAGCGTGTGCGGGAGGACTCTCAGAGGATGCTTGCTGAGATTGATCGGGAGCAGTTTTCGGACTTAGCGGAGACCGGCCTCGATTCTGACATTTGACAGATCGATCAGGTCGATCCTTATGTTCGCGCTAGGGTGTGGGGTACCGTCTACCCTCCTAGAGGTAGTTGGTAACGCACTAAGATGATGGGAGCCGAGGGTCACCGTGTATTGAAAGATGCCCCCGGCTTCCAGCGCCCTCGCGGACGGGATGCACGGACTGCCTATCTCGAGGAGCAGTTGAGGGTGGAGAGGGAGCTCCGAGCTGAGAATGAAAGGAGGACTCAGACGCGGTTACATGAGAGCGACCAGAGGACTGAGTCGCGGTTAAAGAGTTTCCAGAGACAGCAGCAGGCCATGATGGACTTATATGATGACGCTAACTCAGACCATTACTCAGGCTGGACTGCAGGCACCTGCTCCACCGCCTTCTCTCTTCGGACAGACCCCATCTTCACAGCCTCGTGACGAGGATCTAGGGGATGGTGGTAATCCTTCTACTACTACTACATTTCGACATTTAGATGATTTTGATAGTGGATTGTAGTTGTGTTGTTGTAGTACTCTTTTATATTTATATTTGTGTTAGAATTGTGTAAGTGATTTTGTTGACACTACTAGTATGTTGATGAAATTAATGTTCTTGAATATGTTGTGCGTTGTGTTGCATATAATGTTGGGTATATTATTGATGGTATTAGTTGAATGTGTTGCGCGTTGATTGTTGTTGATAATTGGAGCTGGTGTATAAAAATTGCAGGTGCAAGAAATATAGGTTTTGGGATCCCAAAATCTGAATTACTTTTTTTTTATATTAGGTTTTAGCCGACGACTTTCCAAAGGTCGTCGGCTAAAGTATATTAATTTTTTTTTAAAAAAAGTTTTAGCCGACGACATTTAAAACCGTCGTCGGCTAAAGTGTCTTTTTTTATATAAACAGGTTTTAGCTGACGACATTTGAAAAGGTCGTCGGCTAAAATGTTTTTTTTTATAAACAGGTTTTAGCCGACGACATTTAAAAAGGTCGTCGGCTAAAGTATCTTTTTTTTTTATAAACAGGTTTTAGCCGACGACATTATTGTAGTGGTCGGCTAAACTTTGAACTTTAGGCGACGACTAACAAAAAAGTCGTCGGCTAAACCTTGATCGACGAATATCGGCCGACGGTTTTTTAGCCGACGACTGGGGGGATTAGCCGATGACATTGGCCTTTAGCCGACGACTTTAAGTCATCGGCTAAACCCCCAATATTGGTAGTGTACGGCATGGGACATTATGGCCGTATGACGTGGAATGTTACGACCGCAAGTCATGTGGTACAATTTGCATGGAGATCCCGAGATCTAGGTATGACCATAAGTAACAAGAGTTACACTATAAGTATATGGAGTTACGACTATGATTAAGGAGAGTTACGATTGTAACATGTTTCACGTATAAAATGGGCAACAAGCTGTGTTCTTTGTCATTTCCTCCCCTATTTCCTCCCAATTTCCTCTCCACATCTTACTCGAGAAAATCCTCTACACCCCAAACACGATTCTCATCTCCAAGAACATGTGGTTCAGCTTAGAATTCATTTGGTTGCATCAAAGAGTTTATACATATTGATTGGCGTTCTTCATTCTTGGATGCAAGATCCAAAATCCTAAGAATCTAATTATCATGGAATATTTTGAGTATTGAAGTGTTTTTAGCCTATTGAACATGTTTTATTTAAACAGGATATGGTTCAATTTATTATTTTTGGTTATTACCCCAAACTAAAGATTTGGTAATTTAAATCATTTGATTAAGATGTTGAGAGATAAATAGCGTTGTCATGCTTAAGAATGTTTGATATGAGCATTCGTTTATTTTGGCTGGTTTTAGCCGAATTAATTCAGAAGAGAATGATTGTTTTAGGTTCTGAGAACTTGGGTTGGATATGTGAACCCGGGGGTTTGACGAAATGCCTGAACGAGGTTTATGTGTTGTCTTTATGAGGTTATTGATTGGAATGGATACTCACAATTTTCAAGTCTATGCTATACTAAACATAAATTACATCACATACAATCATAAATTTAAGCATACGTAGCATTACATGATATTTATAATAAAGGATCACGTATAAGATAATTTTCTCTTTCTATTTCTCTTCTTTGGATAATCAAAAGAACCGAACCGGCTCCACTAGATTCTAGGTGTAGGCAATATGTGGTTTGAAAACTAGAATGGTATTTGAATCAAACCAAAAAAATAGTTTCTAAACCGCATCGAATTAATAGGGTTTATTTCAATCTGAAAGTTCTCAACCCATTTAATATGCTGATTCGGGTTGGGTCCAACGCAACCCGTTTGAACCCAACCAACCCAGATTAATTAAGTCTCTCTCTCTCTCTCTCTCTCTATATATATATATATATATATTGATAAGACAATATATGTGGACCTCCTAAGAGCCTGGTCTAGAAAACCCGGTCCCTAGTAGACCTACCTGTAGGTCACAAGTACAAATCTATAAGGGGGTAGAGGGTGAATAGACTTGTAAAATCTTTTACTGAAAATAACATGTTTGAAAAACACAACTATAATATAGTGCACCTAAGATAACTTGACTGATTTTAGTGCAGTTAGTTAAGTTGGGATATCAGCTATAAAAACGTTTTGTGAAAGACATCTGACTTTTAATGCAACAATTAAGATGAATGCAGCAATTAAGTATGACGTTAAATATGATAAATCAAACAGTACTTATAGTGATTTTAGAGGTGGGGCAATCATCTACTAATCCACTTCTCTCCAATCCACTTGGAGATAAATTCACTATAACTTTCAACCAGTGAAACTTAGCTACAATGGATCTAGTTCCACCAGCTTTTAACCAGTGAAAATCCCTGGTTTTTGCAACTCCTTCCCTTGGTTGCTTAATATCTCTTGATCGAAAACCCTTGGATGCCTCAACAACTAGAAAGTTTCCTAACACCTTCTAATCAAGAACCCGTGGATGCATTACAATCTTTTACTCTCAAGAACCTCTTTCAAGAAAGTACCCCGTACTCAAACTTTAAGACAAGAGTTTATGTATTCTCCAACTTCAAAGAACTTATGATGATTTGTATCTTTAAGATCTCTGTTCTGTCACGATGCTTAGCACAGAGAGTATTGCTTGTTTGCTTTGAGAATGTTAATCGCATCGTACTTCTGCTCAAGTGTTCTTCCTATATTTATAGTATGGTTCTAGAGCTCTTCATAGTCGTTGCATCCTTGAACAAATTAGTCTGTGGCGAGTGGACCTCATTGTTTTCCTCTTCATCTCTTGCACGACTTTGTCTCTTTCTTTAAATCCGACCGTTTGAACATTTATAGTAGTGTGGCCATTATCTTTTGATTACTAGGCGGGAATCTCAAGGAATATTTTATTCCTTAACATCCGAAAATCAATTAATTTATCTCCTCGGCTTTCTTTATGTCTGTATGTGATTTGCTGTCTTTGTTGACTTTTCAACGTTTGCGGACATGGACATGTTTGATGTTTAAACTCGACTGATATCAATTCTTGGCTGCTTTTCTGCCTTGGTCAAACCCAACTGATGTATCAGTCAAACTCGGCTTATATTTCATCTTGATAAAACTTGGCTGATAGTTGGTGTAACACCCCAACTAGGCGGATATTACAGTGCCGTGAATTCCCGACTGGGACCCACCCGGCAAGTGAAAATGATGAATTAAATAATATAATTGTAGTACCGAACCACATTATATTACCAAATACTCCGATGAGGAGTTTAAGTACAACACACCAGGACAAAACCGAATACTAGTATATTTTATATGGAGATAAAATACACCACCCTGAACAATTAAACATTTCAAACGGAATTTGCAGCGGAAAATACGAATGACGGAAATAACTGAAATGACTGAAAAAAACGGAATAACTGGGGCCCCCTACTAGTATCACTAGGACTCCTCACCGTCTGCATGATCTTCCCGTGCCTTTGCCTTGCCGTGACCTGAAAACAAAATTCCCCAAACGGGGTCAGTTACACAGAACAACAATCCTCACGGGTTGAAAATACACAATCATGAATTATCTTTAGTTATGAAACATCCTAAGTTATGAATTACGCTGAAGAGGAGTATCATAGTACGCCCGTAGTGTTCTGTGCAAGTGTACAAGACGAATAACCGGACACACCCGTCCTTGTACCTAATTAGTCTCACGGAAGTAATCTGTTACCGTGTGCACAGTCCAATGTATTACTCCCAATACATGGACATCACGTGCCCGACTAAAAATTCCACACATCCGCACCCGGCCACGCAATATGAACCCAGAAGGTCATATGAACGAGAATGACCATAATGAATGTCAATGAATAATAAACTGACAAAGTCAAGAATGACTCACCTAGATAAAAGTAATAATGAAGCGATTGATAGTTCAATGAAATGATTGGAACCGCCGTTCCTCGTTAATGAAGTGATTATTCGACAATTACAAGTCTCAATATGATTAATACAATGATGAATGAATTATGATTATAAATGATCAACAACAAAAGGAATGAATATCCTTTTAACCGAGTAAGAATTAACTTACACAATACCGATGAAGAATGTCCTTCCACGAACAAATGTCCTAAATGAAGTGTTGGTCGCTCGAACAACCTTAATTCAATACAATTACCAACAATCTGTTCAATATACGAATTAAACATGAATATAACGAACTCAAAATGTCGATACGATTAAACCAAGTTCATTGGGGCATTATATCGAACACTTTGTGGCCAACTTCGATTGATTACAACTAAACCTCAATAATACCAACCTCAAATCCCCAAGAAGTGTTTCAAACCAACAAAACATCTTCAATACGATCAAAAATCTGTTATGAATATCCAAGAACGTGATTATAACAACAATTAATCGAAAATCCCCAAATCCAACTCGATATTCAAAGTGTTCTTGAATAATCCCTCAATAATCCAATGAATCTATATACAACCTCATAATCATATGCATATCCCTTCATATAACATGATTATTGCGTCCAAAACATCAGATCTCAACACAAAATCGAAATCCAAGATGTTGAAGAAATTACCTCTTGAAGATCCAACCACTTCGATCCGAAGAACACGAGTTAAATCGAGTATCCAAGCTTCCCAAAAGAATGAAGATGATGAAAATTACACACTCAAATGATTAAGTGATGGAAAATCTCTCCCTCAACCCTCTCTCTCGGATAAAAGTTGGAGATGTGAAGAAATGAGGAAAAATGTCCCGGCCAAATCCTTAAATACTGCCGGAAGTTACGGCCGTAACTCGGCCCTCTTACGGTCGTAACATTCCAAGTCAACGGCCTTACGGCCGTAACCGGACAACTCGTACGGCCGTAACTCGGCTTCGTCTGAAAGCCTGCCGACAGACTTACGGTCGTAACCGATCCTGAGTTACGGGCGTAACCCGCCTTCGTCAAAAACAACTGCCGACACCTTACAGCCGTACATGCACACCTTACGGGCGTAACTCGGATGATACGGCCGTATCCGGCCGAACTTATGGGCATAACCCGCCTTTGTCAAAAACGACCAGGCATCCTGCCTGCAGCGTACGGCCGTATCCGGCCAAGCCTTATGGCCGTACCCTCCTCGACTTACGGCCGTATACCGCAAACCTTACGGCCGTAAGTCCCCCTTGCCCGACAACACCTGAAATTTACGAACACCACTTACGGCCGTATCCTCCCCTTCTTACGGCCGTAACTCGCCTTCGGCCAAAAATGCCTGGGCAGCCTGCTGACACGTCGCCAGAATCGGCCGGGCCTTACGGCCGCATTCGCTCAACTTACGGCTGTATTCCGAAACCTTACGGCCGTAAGTCCCGTTCGTCCAAAATGGCCTGAAACCAACGAACCCTTGTTACGGCCGTAACCCATAGACCTTACGGCCAAGGTGAAAAATTCCGATAACTCCGATTCCTCGCTACGACTGATGAATGATCCGACATATCATACGAATGTGAAAATGAACAAGTCTAACACAAGCCAAAGATTATACTCCCAGTACAAGGCTATCAATCACAATGAAAATGATAAATCTCCCGTCTCGGTCTATAAATAGAGATGAAATGACGATCGGTAACTGATATAAGATTACAACATGCCAACAGTGAACGCAGATGAATGAATCATGAATGATGAGTGAGAATTACTGAGTGACAATTACAGACTGATAATTACTGAATGAAAATGAATTAATTACACCCGGGTATTACATACTCCCCCCTTAAAAAGAGTTTCGTCCTCGAAACTAAGGGTCAAACAACTCGGGATAACTCTCCCGCATACTCTCCTCGGTTTCCCAAGTGGCCTCTTCGACTCTGTGTCTAGACCACTGAATCTTGACCAAAGGGATCGTCTTGTTCCTCAACTGTTTGATTCGCCACTCTAACACTCGTACAGGACGCTCCTCGTACGAATGATCATCTGCGATCTCGATTTCGTTGAACTGAAGTATGTGACTCGGGTCGGCAACATACTTCCGCAACTGAGAGACGTGAAACACATTATGAATTCGGCTCAATGCCGGAGGTAAAGCCAATCGATAAGCTAACTCGCTTACTCGATCCAAAATTTCAAACGGTCCAATGAATCTCGGACTTAACTTTCCCCGTTTTCCGAAACGGAAAATACCTCGACCCGGGGATACCTTGACCAAAACGTGGTCACCCGTCTCGAACTCCAGTGGTCGACGACGATTATCTGCATATGATTTATGTCGACTCTGAGCTGTCAACATACGACTCTTGATCAAAGCTACCTTCTCCCAGGCGGCTATAAGCATATCGGGCTCGGTGCTGATTGATTCTGACAAGTCATCCCAACACAAATGAGATCGACAACGACGACCGTACAAGGCCTCGTAAGGTGCCATCTTAATGGAAGCATGCCAACTATTATTATACGTGAACTCGATCAATGGTAGTTGGGCTTCCCAATCGTCCTTCCAATCGAGGACGCATGCCCTCAACATGTCCTCTAATGTCTGTATAGTCCTCTCTGATTTTCTGTCGGACTGAGGATGAAAGGCGGTACTGAGATTGAGCTGAGTTCTCATAGCACGATGAACTGATTTCCAAAAATGAGACACAAATCGTCTGTCACGATTGGATACGATACACTTAGGAGTACCGTGCAGTCTCACTATCTCCTTGATGAACAACTGAGCCAGTCTCCCGGGACCCCACGTATCCTTGATCTCAAGTAAATGAGCTGATTTAGTTAAGCGGTCCACAATCACCCAGATCGTATTCATGCCACGACGACTCGTCGGCAAACTCGTGATGAAATCCATAGAAATGTCTTCCCACTTCCACTCTGGAATAGGGAGAGGTTTCAGCACACCCGCCAGTCGCTGATGTTCAATCTTGACTTGTTGACAGGTTAAGCATCTCGAAACAAATTCTGCGACTTCTCGCTTAATATTACTCCACCAGTAATTTTGTTTCAAGTCCTTGTACATCTTGCTGGACCCCGGATAAACAGAATAAGGGGTAGCATGAGCTTCTCTCAAAATAGAGTTTTTCAACTCGACATTCGCCGGTACGCACAACCGATTCTTAAATCTCAAAAGTCCATCCTCGTGGACCACGAATCCAGGGGCTTTCCCCTGAGCCACATCCTCACGGATGCGCAACAATGCTGGGTCTGAACCTTGATTCTCCCTGGTTTCCTCCTCAAGTGACGATGAAATCTCTAACATACAAAGCTGTCCCTGAACTCGCCGGGCTGCACTCGATCTCGGGTCTAAGGAATTCCTGCTGAAGCTCCTTCTGAACTGTTAAACGAGCAAGCATCTGCTCCTGAACGGACTTACGACTCAAGGCGTCGGCGACAACGTTCACCTTGCCCGGGTGGTAAAGGATCTCGATATCATAATCTTTGATTAGTTCTAACCACCGCCTCTGTTGCATATTTAACTCCTTCTGAGTAAATATATACTTTAAACTCTTATGATCGGTGAATATCTGACAAGTAACGCCATAAAGATAATGACGCCAAATCTTCAATGCGAACACCACGGCTGCTAGCTCCAGGTCGTGAGTCGGATAATTAACCTCGTAAGGTCTCAATTGCCGTGAAGCATAAGCAATAACCTTCCCATTCTGCATAAGTACACATCTGAGACCCTGTCCGGACCCATCACTATAAACCACAAATCCCTCCGTCCCTTGCGGCAAGGAAAGTACAGGTGCTGACATTAACCGGCTCTTGAGTTCCTCAAAACTCCGCTGACACACGTCGGACCACATGTATTTCTTATCCTTTCGCAAAAGGTTCGTCAAGGGTTGAGTGATTCTAGAAAATCCCTCCACAAATCGCCGATAATAGCCCGCTAATCCGAGAAAACTTCGGATTTCCTTAACATTCTTCGGAGGTAACCAATCTCGGATAGCCTCCGTCTTCTGAGGGTCGACATGAACTCCGTCTGATGAAATTACATGTCCGAGAAAAGTCACTTCGGACATCCAGAACTCACATTTGGAAAACTTTCCATAAAGTTGCTCTCGTCTCAACACGTCGAGAACCTGATGAAGATGAACCTTGTGTTCCTCTCGGCTACGAGAATAAATCAAAATGTCATCGATGAAGACAACAACAAACTGATCTAAAAAGTCGATGAAAACCCGATTCATTAACTCCATGAATACCGCAGGTGCATTAGTTAGCCCGAACGGAATAACTACGAACTCATAGTGGCCATAGCGTGTCCGAAACGCCGTCCTCGCAATATCCGACTCTTGAATCCGCAACTGCTGATATCCAGATCTTAAGTCGATCTTGAAAAATACTGAAGCTCCCTGAAGTTGATCTAAGAGATCATCAATACGGGGTAAGGGATACTTATTCTTGATTGTCACCCTCTTCAACTCCCGATAATCAATACACAAACGAAATGAACCATCTTTCTTCTTGACAAACAACACTGGTGCTCCCCACGGAGACGCACTCGGTCGGACATAACCCTTCTCGAACAACTCCTCAAGTTGGTTTTTTAATTCCTGCATTTCGGTCAGGGCCATCCGGTATGGTGCCTTCGATATCGGAGATATACCAGGCTCCAACTCAATCGAGAATTCCACATCTCTCTGTGGAGGCAAACCAGGTAACTCGTCTGGAAAAACGTTGGCATACTCCCTCACTACCGGAATATCCGTCAACATTACTGATGAATTCTCGGTTTTGGTCATGTAGCACCAATAACCAACACATCCCTGACTGAGTAATCGCACTGCTTTCATCAAATTAATGACCTTACCAGAACAGCCTGGATTACCTCCCTGAAACACACATTCCACACCATCGTCTCAAATGATAGTGATCATATGCTTACGGACACTAATGATGGCATCATGACGATCAATCCAATCAATACCCAAGATGACGTCGTCCCTCGGCAAATCTACTACGATTAGGTCCGCTGGCCATACACGACCATGAAACTGAATCGGACAATTCTGAATCTCACGATTACAGATAATTCGTCTACCATCAGGTAGGCCAATGACATAAGTCTCACAACTAGTAGCACTACCCAGACGTAGTCTACCCAAACATGACTCGGAAATGAATGAATGCGATGCACCAGTATCAAAAAGGGTACGCACAGGTTGAGATAGAATATCGAGTGTACCTGAGATCATTCGGGCCTCGGGATCATCGGTCTTCTTCATCTCGTAAATCCAGGGCTTGCTAGTCCCGGCACCGGACGCTCCCGTATGCTGGCTATAGGCTCCACCTTTAGTCGCTCCTGTCATTTTAAACGACGCTGATTGAGTGGCCTGATTCGAGCAGTGATCGCTTAGGGGCTTGAGATGACGCTCGAGTAGGTTTGGAGTCCCTACGGTAAAACGGGCCTTATGCCCAACAATTCCCGATTATGACAAGTGACAGACTGTCTCGGACACTTAGTGCCGACATGACCAAGATCCCCACAGTTATAACAGTGATGGCGAACTGGCCACTCGTGATCGAGATTCCGCGGGTTTAGACGTCACAGAGGTCGCTCGTAAAGCAGAGCCCGCACGAGGTTTCTTGAAAGTGGCACACCGCCGTCAGACTGATTACGGTTCTTGGACTTCTTGCTAGCAGATGAAGGTTGCTGCTTAGCAATCTCCTTAGCAGTAAGCTCATAGGTAAGAGCTTTCTCAATGAATTCAGCCAACGTGGTGCAATTATGATTAAGCAACTGTAGTCTCATACGGGGTTTCAGCCTCTTGCTGAAATACTTAATATTATCTTCCTCTGAATGAATGATAGATGAGGCGAACGGAATAAGTTCCTGAAATTTCTCGGCAATGGCGAGA
The DNA here is from genome assembly GCA_033398695.1 of Orobanche coerulescens. Lineage (NCBI taxonomy): Eukaryota > Viridiplantae > Streptophyta > Magnoliopsida > Lamiales > Orobanchaceae > Orobanche > Orobanche coerulescens. The sequence goes on along the minus strand of CM065811.1, from coordinate 110,659,490 downwards.
ACATCCTCGTCTGCTGAGGGGTCGGGGGTGAGTAATTCTGACAGTTTGGCCTCTCTGAGCGGGGTCGGATAATACCTCTCCATCATGAGAGTTTTGAACTGATCCCAAGTACATGATCCTTCGGTGGGCTTCAACGACAACCACCAAGAATGTGCGCTCTTGCCCAGGTAGTAAGCTGCAATAGAAACTTTGTGTCCTTCGGGACACTCTACCATAGCAAACAACTTCTCGAAATGCTCGAGCCAATGAATAATATTTGCCGGCTCAGACGAGCCCTCAAAAGTAGGTGGCCTCTGGCGAGAGATGTCGCCGATGATATTGCTCACATTCCTCTCTTGCCTCTGAGGTGGCGGCGGAGGAGCCTGTTGATTTTGATTGGCGGAGTTATGCATCGTCTCCATCAGCTGTGCCATCTGGGTCATTTGGGCCATCATGCCCTGCATAAAAGCGAGTGGGTCAACCCGGACACCTTCTGACTGAGCCGTGTCCCGGGTACGACTCCCCGTTAGTGAATGATCGCGTCCAGGTGAATGAGTGGCAGCGTCGCTGCTCGATGAATTAGCATTATTTCTCGCATTTTCACGTGTATTCACACGAGCTCTCGGGATTTGGCCCGCTCCATGGCCTCGTCCTCCACGTCCTCTTCTTGCCCTCTCCATACTGAAGTAGGAAAGTCACATGATGATTATATTTCCCGCATGAATATTACGTTATGATTATGACATGAGATGATGAAAATGAGCATACGCGCTCTAACACAGTGATTACATGAATGATTAACTGAAATGACATGATTATCTTGAACAGGTTAACATGATTAATGATTTGATCTTCCTGATCAACAACTGAATAATGAAATGAATTGAGTGATTAACGAGTTAACATGACCGTCCTGGTCAATGAAAATGATGGTTGAGGATTGTTAACTGATAAATTATGAATGAATGATTCTTGCCAAAAATTATACCATGGCCTTAGAAATCTTACAGTTCTTGGTCTGATTGGCTCGGCATTTGCACAGGTCACACGTGACGCGAAAGTCCAATGATACTAGTCTGATGACGATGATTTCAAATGAGACATGACTTGGAGGGTAGTATTCAAAACCACGCTCCGATACCAACTCTGTAACACCCCAACTGGGCGGATATTACAGTGCCGTGAATCCCCGACTGGGACCCACCCGGCAAGTGAAAATGATGAATTAAATAATATAATTGTAGTACCGAACCACATTATATTACCAAATACTCCGATGAGGAGTTTAAGTACAACACACCAGGACAAAACCGAATACTAGTATATTTTATATGGAGATAAAATACACCACCCTGAACAATTAAGCATTTCAAATGGAATTTGCAGCGGAAAATACGAATGACGGAAATAACTGAAATGACTGAAACAAACGGAATAACTGGGGCCCCCTACTAGTATCACTAGGACTCCTCGCCGTCAGCATGATCTTCCCGTGCCTTTGCCTTGCCGTGACCTGAAAACAAAATTCCCCAAACAGGGTCAGTTACACAGAACAACAATCCTCAAGGGTTGAAAATACACAATCATGAATTATCTTTAGTTATGAAACATCCTAAGTTATGAATTACGCTGAAGAGGAGTATCATAGTACGCCCGTAGTGTTTTGTGCAAGTGTACAAGACGAATGACCGGACACACCCGTCCTTGTACCTAATTAGTCTCACGGAGGTAATCTGTTACCGTGTGCACAGTCCAATGTATTACTCCCAATACATGGCCATCACGTGCCCGACTAAAAATTCCACACATCCGCACCCGGCCACGCAATATGAACCCAGAAGGTCATATGAACGAGAATGACCATAATGAATGTCAATGAATAATAAACTGACAAAGTCAAGAATGACTCACCGAGATAAAAGTAATAATGAAGCGATTGATAGTTCAATGAAATGATTGGAACCACCGTTCCTCATTAATGAAGTGATTATTCGACAATTACAAGTCTCAATATGATTAATACAATGATGAATGAATTATAATTATAAATGATCAACAACAAAAGGAATGAATATCCTTTTAACCGAGTAAGAATTAACTTTCACAATACCGATGAAGAATGTCCTTCCATGAACAAATGTCCTAAATGAAGTGTCGGTCGCTCGAACAACCTTAATTCAATACAATTACCAACAATCCGTTCAATATACGAATTAAACACGATATAACGAACTCAAAACGTCGATACGATTAAACCAAGTTCATTGGGGCATTATATCGAACACTTTGTGGCCTCAAATCCCCAAGAAGTGTTTCAAACCAACAAAACATCTTCAGTACGATCAAAAATCCGTTATGAATATCCAAGAACGTGATTATAACAAAAATTAATCGAAAATCCCCAAATCCAACTCGATATTCAAAGTGTTCTTGAATAATCCCTCAATAATCCAATGAATCTATATACAACCTCATAATCATATGCATATCCCTTCATATAACATGATTATCGCGTCCAAAACATCATATCTCAACACAAAATCGAAATCCAAGATGTTGAAGAAATTAGCTCTTGAAGATCCAACCACTTCGATCCGAAGAACACGAGTTAAATCGAGTATACAAGCTTCCCAAAAGAATGAAGATGATGAAAATTACACACTCAAATGATTAAGTGATGGAAAATCTCTCCCTCAACCCTCTCTCTCGGATAAAAGTTGGAGAAGTGAAGAAATGAGGAAAAATGTCCCGGTCAAATCCTTAAATACTGCCGGAAGTTACGGCCGTAAATCGGCCCTCTTACGGCCGTAACATTCCAAGTCAACGGACTTACGGCCGTAACCGTCCAACTCGTACGGCCGTAACTCGGCTTCGTCCGAAAGCCTGCCGATAGACTTACGGCCGTAACCGCTCCTGAGTTAGGGGCGTAACCCGCCTTCGTCAAAAACAACTGCCGACACCTTACGGCCGTACCCGCACACCTTACGGGCATAACTCGGATGATACGGCCGTATCCGGCCGAACTTACGGGCGTAACCCGCCTTCGTCAAAAACGACCAGGCATCCTGCCTGCAGCGTACAGCCGTATCCGGCCAAGCCTTACGGCCGTACCCTCTACGACTTACGGCCGTATACCGCAACCCTTACGGCCGTAAGTCCCCCTTGCCCGACAACACCTGAAATTTACGAACACCACCTACGGCCGTATCCTCCCCTTCTTACGGCCGTAACTCGCCTTCGGCCAAAAATGCCTGGGCAGCCTGCTGGACACGTACGACCGTAACCGGCCAGCCTTACGGCCGTACCTGCTCAACTTATGGCCGTATTCCGAAACCTTACAGCCGTAAGTCCCGTTCGTCCAAAATGGCCTGAAACCAACGGACCCTTGTTACGGTCGTAACCCATAGACCTTACGGCCGTAACTCAATGCTGGCCAAGGTGAAAAATTCCGATAACTCCGATTCCTCGCTACGACTGATGAATGATCCGACATATCATACAAATGTGAAAGTGAACAAGTCTAACACAAGCCAAAGATTATACTCCCAGTACAAGGCTATCAATCACAATGAAAATGATAAATCTCCCGTCTCGGTCTATAAACGGAGATGAAATGACGATCGGTAACTGATATACGATTACAACATGCCAACAGTGAACGCAGATGAATGAATCATGAATGATGAGTGAGAATTACTGAGTGACAATTACAGACTGATAATTACTGAATGAAAATGAATGAATTACACTCGGGTATTACATTTGGCTATTCCATACTTGGTAAAAAACGTGTAGGTCACAAGTCGTCAGGAATAAGTATGTGGGGGTGAATAAACTTATTAAACTCTTTTACTGAATCTCAGGTGAGTAACCTCAGTTGTGATTATATGCAGCTAACAAACTTGACTGCAGGTGAGTAATGCGGAAGACACAGTTGATGATAGTGCAGGTGACAAATGTCGACGGCAAGTGGCTTATGTCAACTGTAAAACTGAGTTATGCGAAACATAGTTGACTGCTAAATGGAATAATAAAATATGTATGCAGCAGTTATGTATGATGATTAAAATAGTAAATCATACAAGCACTTATAGTGACTTGAGAGGTAGGGTAATCCTCTACTAGTCCACTTCTCTCCAAACCAGTTGGAGATGAATTCACTATAAATTTCAACCAGTGATAAATGTTACAATGAATTCCCTATTTACATCAGCTTCCAACCAGTGGAAACCCATAGCCGTTGCAACTCCCTTTGGCTGCCTTACACCTCTTGATCGAAAACTTGTGGATGCCTCAACAACTCGCAAGCTATCTATCACCTTCTAATCAAGAACTCGTGGATGGGTAGACAACCTCTTTACTTTCAAGAACCTCGTTCAAGAAAGCAACCCCGAATTCAAACTTTAAAACAAGAGTGTTTGTCTTCTCCAACCTAAGAGCTTCTCAGAATATAACTGTTAAGCTTGCTCTTCACAATGCTATAGTTTGCTTTGTTTGCTTAGATCGCTTGAATATATTGTTCGCATCGTACTTTGCTCAATTCCGACTTCAGATATTTATAGTACGAATCTTGAACTTCTTCATACCCATTGCATGTCTTGTAACAAATCCATTCCTTGGAGAGTGGACTTCTTTGTTTAGCTTATCGTTCCATTGCACGGCTTGATTCCCTTTTCAATTCCGACTGTTTGAAGGAATTCTTTTTGTCTGTGCCACTTTTCCTGATTTGTATATTCATAAGTCTTCCGAGCATAGATCTCAAGGAATATTCTATACCTAACTTTCCGGGAATCATTCAGAATGTTTCTTGCTTTTACGTCCGCATGTTGCTTGATGTTATTGTTGACTATTAAACGCTTTCTTATGTGGAGTGAGCTTCTTAAACATGGTTGTAGACTAAGTTTAGTCAACCTCCTCTGATAATCTGTTTGACCGAAAACCTTGTCTATTTAAAATACTTGTCTGTAGTCAAACTTCAGCTGATGACCGAAAGTGGCCTGATAACTCGCCTGATAAAATTTTATCTGATGATCAAACCTTAGATGATATTTTGTGTTGACCAGATCTTCTCTGATAATAATTTGTCTGCGCTAATACTTCTCTGATATATTCTGTTGACGAGAACTCGCCTGATATGTTGCATGATTATATCTTGTCTGTGGTCAACCTTCTCTGATATGTTGGGTTGACCAAAACTCGGCTGAAGTTATCTTGCCTGATGATAACATGTCTAAATCTCAGTTGCTATAGTGTTTTGGTTAAAACTCCCTATTATTACAATTGACCAAAACTCGGATGATAATTAACTTATCTGATGTTTAGATAGTTCTATACTTAGCCAATTTTCTAACTGATCAACACTTGATCAAGACTTAGCCTAAAGTTTAAGGCCTATAGAAGATACTCATTTGGTTCTTCTTAACAGTGCCAAGTACCTAGAGCATACATTTGAATTAATCATGAATACAGGGATGACATCATCAAAATCTAAATTAATATTGCTAACAAATTTTCCCTATTTTGATGATGGCAAAACTTAAGCATTCAAATGTAAACAATTCTGCACAAAAGTAAAGTGCAAGACACAAATCAAACTCCGTCTTTTTTATATAACTAGTGGTTGTCATTGAAGTTAACTGTAATAAATTTCATAGTATGTCACATTGCAGTGCGATTCTTTAATGAAACAAAATACAAGTAAAAATTACCAGTAACACAGAAATTCTAAGTAAAAACAGAAATTACAAGTAAGTTACAAAAAAAAATTCATCTCCCTCTTCCTCTGCCTCTCCCTCTTGCAGGAGGAAGTGTCTTCAATGGCTTTGCACATATGGGTCTCTTTGTAATTTGAATTACCCCATACTTCTTCCTCACAATATTTGAGGCAAACTGTTGTTGATCTGGGTCGGTAAATTTGTTCGCAATGCATACCTTTTTAATTTCTTCCTGAAAAGAAATTTCATCCAGTTCCCCATTCATGAGAGTAGGTGCTTCTTCAAGTCTGAAGCTTGTAATCATGGGATATGCATTGAATTTCCTCTCAACAGTCCTTATCTACAAGTATTTACCAGAGGTAGTACTTTTCAATGAACTGCCTTTTGCTGCCCCCCACATAGGTTCTGCTTCAACAGGCAAGAACTCTTCTACAAGGTAAAGTTCCTTTCCTTCCCATTGTAATGGTACAATAGGATCTTGCTTGGTTCTTTTCCTTTTTGGTGCAGGTTCTTCAGATGGTGCAACTGTCTCTTTTCTCTTCAGGCATGAGGTTCCTTCTTGAATCAGTGGGAGATCGTGCTTTCTATTTGTTCTTAGTTCTTCTCTTTCTTCCCCCTTAATCATTTCCCCCTTTTTGCCAGCATTAAGAATCTTAGCTAGCTGATCCTCCACCCTAGTCATAAAGTCATACATGCCAAGAGGCATTCTGGAGTTTGAGGGTGGTGGGGAGGGTTCTTTCCTATTGATCAGGGTATCCAGCTTTTCATTGAGAGACTTTAGGTCAGGTCTGATCTCAATTGCCAAGAGTTGAGCAATTGTCTCTACAACAATGCTTCTGACCAGATCAGTGAAGTTTGGAGGCAGATGATATGCAGGAGCTTGTTCAACGTTCTCTCTTGATTCCTCCTCTGCAGTTGATTTTTGGCAATAGATTTCTCAGATGAGAGTTGCCTGTCAATTGGTTTCTGATCAGTTGGTGCTCTGTCAGGGGTCCCTGATCTGTCTGAAGAATCATCATCTGCAGGTGACTTGCTCTTTTTCTCTGCAGATATCTTCTTTTTGGAGGGGGTTTCCTCAGGTTATCCCCCCGGATGTTCTGCTTCATAAGGATGTGCCTGATTAGATGACTTCTGATCATGATCCTCATCATTTTTTCTGTCTTTTTCTTTTCTTCCTCATCCTCCTTTTTCTCATCTTCATTTTTCTCATCTTTTTTTTCTTCTTCTTTTTCTTCTTCATCTTTATCTTCTTTTTCTTCTTCAATCTTTTCTTCATTCTTCTTCTTTTGAACTTCTTCAGTTTTAGTTTTTTCAACTTCAACAATCGTAATTTTATTCTTTTCTCCTCTTTCTCCTTCTTTTTCGTTTCTTACTTCACCCTATTCATCAACAATTTTGCCTTGGAATCCATTTTTCATAACCTGAAGGATGAATTGGTTCATGTTTTGTGAAAATGGGAGATGAACCAGTTCTCGTCCAGCAATAACCTCACATCTGTCTCTTGACAGAAGTACATAATAATTTGTTCTATCACAGTGGGGTGATCCCAGCTGCTTCTCTCAACAAATTTTCTCAATTGAGTGAAGGTAAGTGTTTTCAACTCTTTCCATTATTTATAAATATTGATAAAAGAGTATTGTTGGACTTCTTTTCTTACCAGCTATAATTGAGCGTTGGTAAGTCCCAAGGAATTATTTGTCTTTATGTTGAAGGAGTAATCTGCAGTTGGCACTTCAATGGTTTCCTCTGCTTCTTCTTCTTCTTCTTCTTCTTCTTCTTTTTCTTCTTCCGTAACACTTGGAAGTGTTAGGAGTAGAATTACATTTTCCATCAGCTCAGATGGATGCTCAGGTTGATCTTCAATTTGTGCAGGTGCAGGTGAGACCACAATCTGCATATCTTTCTCAGGTGTCTGCACCTCCAAATCCTTGAGCTTTTTGGGTGTGGAGTCAGGTGAGGAGGTGACGTAGGCAACTTCAGGTAACTTTCTTTTTAAGAGCTTGGATAGAGGAAGGTTTTCGCTATCAGAGTCATCTATAGGTAGGATGTCAAGTGTAGGTGACTTTTGTATCTCAGCTGCAGAGGGGGCTGATGTCATCTCCTCTGTAAGTACCTCAGGTGGGTCAGAGTGAACCTTGTCTAAGTCCGTAGGTCCTTTGTAAGGAGAAGTTCCACTTGTCATTTCCTTAAGAATCTCAGCTGCTTTCCTCTTATCTCTAAGTTTTTTTCAATGTTTCCTGGTCCAAGTGACCAAGTCTCTTGCTTGTGTGGAAGGTGTCTGACTTTCCTTTGGCTTTTCCAAGGAACTCCAGAATCCAACTGATCTGAGTTCCGTAGGCCAACTTCTGTCTGAACTTTTTCTCATTATTATCTGAGCTGGCTTTGTTGACTTCTCAGACCAACTGCCTATAGATATAGTCCGGCCAGTTAATCCTTTGCTGCTCGCTCAATGCTCCCGTCACTATGTACTTGGCAGATGACAGTTGGTTGAAACTTCCTGCCATGGCCATGACTGTTTTGTTAGTGATGTCAAGAACATATTTGTACTCATTCTTAAGATCTCTTTTCTTTGCGGTGAATTTGACTTTAGGTGATTGCTCTGGTAGCTTGATATCATACCAAATATCAAATAGGCTCTGCTTCAGGGCCTCGACCGCTATGCCCTTGTTATCCAGCTTGAAGGCGTCAGCAACAATTTGTTGGGTGATGGTAATTTCTTCTCCAAAAATGGAGCTCTTGATGACACTTGCATCTTTGAAAAAGCATATGACAGCTTCCTTGAAAAGATGCGACGGGTTTATGTCCAGGAAATGGTAAATGCCATTCTTCTTCATCTTTCGAATTACATGAGCCATTTCTGCCGTGTTGTTCAATTCAAGCAAACCTTCAAAATCGACAACAATGCTAAAAAAGATCTGTTCTTTCACCAGCCGCAAGTTGACATCCTCGAAATAAGTATTTAAGTCCATTTTTGCAATAGTAAGAGTTTCGATTTAGTGCAGTGAAGATTCTAGGGTTCTTTGTTTTTTCAGAGAAAGTAGGGTTATTAGAGCTTGAATACGGTAAAGATTTGTGAAATGATTTCAACCGTCTTATATAGCCAATCGAAGAGACATTTTAAATTTAATAATAAAATAAAGAATGGCAGTTCGAGTGATTGATTGGACATCGTGGTGGTAGATGTGGAAGTAGTGTGGTCGTGTATTTTTAGCCACGTGTAATAAAACTGATTATTTAAAGAAGTTGGAAAACTTAGTTGGTTGACTTTTTGACTTCATGTCTGCTCTGCATCAGGTGGGATATGTCGGCTGTGGTTAATGTCAGCTAGCTTTTCCTTGTTTGTGCTTTGGTTTCTTATCTGATCTGATCTAGTCTTATCAGTTAACTTTTCTTCGTCTATTCTGATCAGATGACTTTTCTCCTATTTCAGGTCAGATTACTCTTCTCTTCTGCTTCACATCAGGTGACTTTTCTCGTCTGGTCTTCAACTATTCACTATATTCCCAGTCTAGTAATCTAAGATCCCTGCTAAGTTCCATAAACCTTTCTGCTGGTAAAGGCTTTGTGAATATATCCGTAATTTGGTATTCTGTGCTAACTCTTTCCACCCTTACTCTTTTGTTTATCCCATGGTCTTTGACGAAATGGTGTTTGACATCTATATGCTTTGTTCTTGAGTGTAAGACTGGATTGTTTGTTATTGCTATTGCATTATTGTTATCACACCAAATAAGAACTTCATTTGCTATGATGTTGTAGTCCCTTAACTGTTGTCTGATCCGTAGTATCTGTGCACAATAGCTGCCTGCAGCTAGGTATTATGACTAAGTTATGGATATTGAGTTGGATACCTGCTTCTTACTGAACCATGATATAAGTCTGGTTCCAAGGAATTGGCACGTTCCATTGGTGCTTTTCCTATCAATCTTGCATCCTGCAAAATATGCATCTGAATATCCTGAGAGTTCGAAGTTGTCATCTTTTGGATACCATAATCCAACGTTGACCGAAGACTTAAGGTATCTGATTATCTTCTTAGTTGCTTCCTGGTGAGACTACTTTGGCTTGGATTGAAATCTTGCACACACTCCTACTGCATATGAAATATCAGGTCTATTTGCAGTGAGGTATAGTAATGATCCAATAAGTCCTCTGTAGTGGGTTGGATCCACTGAAATGCCTCTTTCATCTACATCAATACGTAGGGATGTGCTCATACGAACTCTTAATGGTTTGGATGAGTCCATGCCCAATCTCTTGATTAATTCTCTCGTATACTTTGCTTGGTTAATGAAGATTCCATTGTCAACTTGTTTGACTATCAAACCAAGAAAGAAATCCAGCTTTCCCATCATGCTCATCTCAAATTCTCCTTGCATGAGATTTGAGAACTTCTCACAAAGATCTGGGTTGGTTGATTCAAATATGATGTCATCCACATATATTTGAACTAGTAATATGTGTTCTTCATGTTCTAATCTAAAGAGGGTCTTGTCCACCTTTCCTTTGTTGACTCCAGTTTTCTCCAGAAATACTGATAATGTTTCATACCATGCTCTTGGTGCCTGTTTGAGTCCATATAGAGCTTTTAAAAGCTTGTATACTTTGTCTCCTTTGCCAAATCCAGGGGATTGCTCCACATAGACTTCTTATTCTTCTAGAACTCCATTTAGAAATGCACTTTTCACGTCCATTTGGTAGACTTCAAAATCCTTGAATGCTGCATATGCAAGGAATAGTCTCATTGCTTCAACCCTTGCTACTGGTGCATAATTTTCATCAAAATATATCCTTCGCATTGTGCATATCCTTTTGCAGCCAATCTGGCTTTATTCCTAACAATAGCTCCATCTTCATCACATTTATTTTTGTACACCCATTTGGTGCCTATGTCTTTCTTGTCATCTGGTATGTCTGTTAGTTCCCAGACATTGTTTCTCTCCATTTGATTTAGCTCTTCTTTCATTGAAGTTACCCATGTGTAGTCTTCCAAGGCCTGTTCAGTTGTTTTGGGTTCCATCTGAGACATGAAACATGAAAACATTGCCATTCTTGCCGGTTCTGTAGATTTTCTGGTCTTGACTCCATCAGATAGGCTTCCAATGATCTGTTGGATGGGGTGATCTTTTAGACATTTTGGAACTTCATCTTCAAGGTTTGTTCTCCCTGTTGAATTTCTTAGAGGAGCTTCGTCTGTATCAGCTTGGTTTTGGCAATCTTGAGCTGTATCTGGTTCTGCTATAGTTTTGTCAACTGCAGATGGGGATCCTGTCTGATCTGCAGTTGGATCTTCATCAGCTGCAGTTGGATCAGCTACTGTTAGAGACCCTATCAGATCTGTTGTTGAGTCTTCAACTGAGTCCATCATTCCTGTGTCATTGATGATGACTTCTTCTAGGTGGTGGATTTGAGCTTTTTATCAATTAATTCCACCTGTTTTATGTACTCAACAATAGATTCATCAAAGACAACATGAGGTGTTTCTTCCACAACTAAGGTTCTTTTGTTAAAAACTCTGCATGCCTTGCTTATTTGTGTGTATCCCATAAAGAGACCAGCATCAGTTTTAGCATCCAAAGGCATTCAGTTGGATTTTATCATTATTGTGAATGAAACACTTACAACCAAATATACGAAAATATGCAACAATTGGTGTTCTGCCATTCCAAACCCCATAGAGAGTTTTTTTGTGTCTCCCTACTATCATAATCCTATTTTGAGTATGCGATGTTGTGTTGACGGCTTCCGCACATAACTTCTTTGTTAGGTCACTTTCAGCAATCATTAACCTGGCTGCTTCCTTCAGGGTTCTGTTCTTTCTTTCAATGCTACACCATTTTGTTGTGGTGTTCTTGCGGCTGATACTTCGTGTTGGATTCCATTCTGATCACTATATTCAGTGATTGCCTTGTCGAGAAATTCTCCATCTCTGTCTGATCTGATCTTGATGATGGAGAGGGATTTGTCATTTCGAATCTCCTCATCAGCTCACGTAGCTTTGTTAATGTTTCACTCTTCTTGTAGGGAAACACTATCCAAGTGTATCTTGAGTAGTCATACATAACTACTAGGGCATGCTTCCTTCCAGTCAGATTTCTTGGCTTGATGGGACCAAATGAGTCCATATGGAGTAGGTCCAATATTCTAGTTGTGAGACTGGTAGGCTGAACTGATTTGAAAGATGCTTTGGTTTGCTTTCCCTTCTGGCATGCATCACAAAGAGCCTATTTCTTGAATACTTCTGTTGGAAGTCCTCTGACCATTTGAGAACTTATATTGTTGATGGCTTTGAAGTTCAGATGACATAGTCTCTTGTGCCAGAGTCATCCATTCTCAGCAACTGTCTTTGATAAAAAACAAGTATTTGGTGATCCTGATTTCCAATCTATTAGGTAGACATATCTTCTTCTGAATCATTGTAGTTTCACTTCTCCAGTGAGTAGATCAATCATCATACATTTCAATCTTGTGAAGACTACCAGATTGGTCTCATCACAGAATTAACTTATGCTTAGGAGATTGTATTTGAGCCCTTTGACATACTGCACATTTGTAATGATTATGTTCCCTCTTTGTAGCTTCCCATGTCCTTTGGTTTGTCCACTTGCTCTATCTCCAAATGCCACATCTGGACCTCTTTCTTTCACATATTCTGACAAAATCTTCTTGTTCCCTGTCATGTGCCTTGAGTATCCAGAGTCTACAAATCATTCTTCACCTGCTACCATTGAACTTGAGGAGATGTGGTAGTAGGCCTCCCATCTTTTCTGCAATCAGTAAAGAAGTGATTTAGGTACCCAAATCTGAGTGGGTCCTTTGGGATTAGTGGGCTTCCTGGAGAATTGATTTCTCCTGGTGTTTGGAAAATTATATTGATTACCCCCATTAGGTGCATATTAACTAGGTCTATATCTTTGATTGGATTTGTATACTGGATATGCCTGAAAGTGGTTTTGGTGTGGGCCATTTCTAAATCTTGGCTGGAACCTTTTATTAAAGCTTTGGGGTCTCCACACCGGTCATTTTGAAAATTTAGATAACCTTGAGGTTTCCATTTACCTCTACTATTTTGAAATCTATTTTGGGGAGTCTTTGGTAATAAGTAGAATAATCTTTTGACTGCTCCTTCTGCCCTAGCCATTGCCTAGTCTCCTATCTAGGTAGCTGCCTTCTGAACTTTGGCTGCTACCTAAACCTTTGACTTGGCTATTGTCTTTTTTGAAATACAGGTTTATTTATAGGCTCAACAGTCTGGACATAAGTTTCTCCCTTGATAAAAGTAGTTTTTGAACTAGAGAAAGTGTTGGGGTCATATCCAAGGCCTGATTTTAAATATAGTGGCCTCTGGTTTATACATAAACCATCAAGAGTTATAGAAGCTTTCAGAGATGTTATCTCTTTAGCTTGTGCACTTATTAGCTGTTTTAATTTTGAAAGCTCGGTTTTGATATGAGCAAGTGTAGCTGACTTTTCACTATTTAAAACAGCTAGCTTATGACCCTCAGCGGTGGTATTTTCAGCTGAGTTTTTCAAAGTTTTTTCAGATTGTTTTTCAAGCTCAGCTATGATGTTTTTAAATTTTGCCGACTCTTGGCTGAGTTTGTCCAGAGTATTTTTCAACTGCCTATTCTCATTTTGCAGCTGTGTTTTCTCAACTGTCACAGTTAAATGTGTAGTTTTTAATGTTTCAATGTCTTTAAGGAGCTGATTTACGGATTCATGCAGATCAATATCTTAGGACATGTCTGAGCTGACATTTTTTGAAATTGGAGGTTTAGATGTTACCTCTCATCAGCTAGGTTGGCCATTTGGTCTTCACCAGTGAGGTATTTTCTCTAATCATTCCTCTTGCCTGATTCCTTCTTGTCATCACACTTCTTAAGATCAGGACAGTCAAATTGGATGTGACCTATCTTGTGGCAGTTGTAACATTATATCTTCTAATTTCCAGATTTTTTGTTCCTCCTTTGATTATCTTTGTAATTGTTCTTGTACTTGGAGTAGTTTTTCCTGAAGTTGTTGAATCTTTGAATGATGAATGCCATCTCTTCGTCAAAGTCTAGAGGATTTGGAGGGTTAACTTCAGCATTACTTTTTTCAGGTGATTCTGCTATAAAAGCCATTCCTTTCTCAGCTGGCTCAATAGATGATGAGCAGGGTAGCTCGAATTCAAATGCCTTGATGTCTGAGAATATTTCTTGGATTTTAATTTTGTTAAGATCCTTGGATTCCCTCATGGCAACAACCTTCATGCTCTATTCTGGTGTAAGAGACCTAAGAACTTTCAAGGCCATCTCCCTGTTGCCATATGTCTTTCCCATGGAGTTTATCTCGTTTATGATCTCTATGAATCTTGTATCCACATGATCAATAGTTTCTCCACACTTCATCTTGAAGTTGTCAAACTTCTGGGTGGCTATTGACAACTTGTTCTCCTTGATCAGATCGGTTCCCTCACACATTATAGCTAATGTGTCCCAAATTTCTTTGGCATTTTTGCAATTTTTGATCTTAACCATGGTGGCTTTGTCTAGAGTCTGGTATAGGATATCTCTTGCCTGATTATCAAGGTTGGCCAGCTTCCTTTCTTCAGTGGACATCTCCGTCTCTTCTTGGAAATCTTCTCTGGCTTCCCGGCTACAATTTCCTAAGTCGTATTGTCCTTTAAGAATGTGTAGGGTCCATCCTCTATGATACACCACATATCGTCATGTATGGATGATAGATGTGACTGCATTCTTATTTTCCATAAGTCATATTCATCAACAGAGAATACAAGTAATCTAGAGTGCATATGTTGCATGTGTTCCATTATAATGAGAGATTAAGATATATGCTCTGATATATATGGACCTGATTCTGTTAAATTGAGACAACCTCTCTGATATCACTTGTAGGTCATAAGTCATCAGGAATAAGTCTAGATGGGGGTGAATAGAAGTATTAAATTCTTTTCCTAAATCTTAGTTGAGTAACCTCAGCTGTGATTATATGCAGCCAACAAACTTGGTTGCAGGTGAGTAATGCGGACACGGCTAATAATAGTGCATATGACAAATGTTGACTGCAGATGACTTATGTCAACTGTAAAAATAAGTTATTCGGGAGACAGATGATTGCTAAATGGAACAGTAAAATATGTATGCACCAATTATGTATGATGATTAAAACTCTAAATCACACAAGCACTTATAGTGGTTTCAGAGGTGGGGTAATCCTCTACTAGTCCACTTCTCTCCAAACCAGTTGGAGATGAATTTACTATCACTTTCAACTAGTGATAAATGTTACAGTGAATTTCCTAGTTACAACAGCTTCCAACTAGTGGAAACCCGTGGCCGTTGCAACTCCCTTTGGCTGCCTTACAGCTCTTGATTGAAAACCTCTGGATGCCTCAACAACTCGCAAGCTATCTATCAGCCTCCAATCGAGAACCCGTAGATGCGTTCACAACCTCTTTACTTTCAAGAACCTCGTTCAAAAAAGCAACGCCCAACTCAAACTTTAAGACAAGAGTGTTTGTCTTCTCCAACTTAAGAGCTTCTCATAATATGACTGTTAAGCTTTCTCTTTATGATGCTATAGTTTGCTTGATTGATTTATTTTCTTAGATCGCTTGAATGTATTATTCGCATCGTATTTTGCTCAATTCTGACTTCAGATATTTACAGTATGAATCTTGATCTTCTTCATAGCCATTGCATCTCTTGTAACAAATCCGTTCCTTGGAGAGTGGACTTCTTTGTTTAGCTTATCATTCTATTGCACGGCTTGATTCTCTTTTAAATTCCGACTGTTTGAACGAATTCTTTTTGTCCGCGCCGCTTTTCTTGATTTGTATATTCAGAATTCTTCCGAGCTTCGATCTCAAGGAATATTCTATTCCTAACTTTCCGGGAATCATTCAGAATGTTTCTTGCTTTTACATCCACATGTTTCTTGCTGTTATTGTTGACTATTCAACGCTTGCTTACGTGGACTGGGCTTCTTAAACTTGGATGTAGACTAAGTTTAGTCAACCTCCTCTGATAATTTGTTTGACCAAAAACCTTGTCTGTTTAAAATACTTGTTTGTAGTCAAACTTCAGCTGATGACCGAAAGTGTCCTGATAACTCGCCTGAGAAAATATTATCTGATGATCAAACCTTAGCTGCTATTTTATGTTGAGCAGACCTTCTCTGATAATAAGTCGTCTGCGGTGAAACTTCTCTGATATATTTTGTTGACCAAAACTTGCCTGATATGTTGCCTGATTATATCTTGTTTGTGATCAACCTTCTCTGATCTGTTGAGTTGAATAAAACTCGGATGAAGTTATCTCGCCTGATGATAACTTGTCTAAACCTTAGTTGCTACAGTGTTTTGGTCAAACCTCTCTGTTATTACAATTGACCAAAACTTGGCTGATAGTTAACTTATCTGATGTTAGACAGTTCTATACTTAACCGATTTGCTAACTGATCAATACTTGATCAAGACTCGGACTAAATTTTAAGGCCTATAGAAGATTCTTATTTGGTTCTTCTTTACAGTGCCAGATACTTAGAGCATACATTTGAATTAATCATGAATAGAGGGATGACATCATCAAATCTAAAATAATATTCCTAACAAAACTTGTCTTGGTAAAACTCAGCTGAAATTCTGACTTAGTAAAACCCGGCTGATGTTTTGTTTTGACGGAAATTCCGATTGATGTTTATCTGGTCAAACGTAGCGGATATTTGTCTTTGACCAAACTCGGAGCTGGATCCCAGAAAATCGGGGTCCCTCTTAGTCTAGGTGTGGGACATCTGCTATAGGCTCCTCCTCCCTTCTATAAATAAGAGAGAGGCTGCCCATTTTAAAGGGAGCAAAAAGAAAAATACAAAGAAAGAATTAATCACATTTTTGGGGTTTTCCTAGAGCTTGTTCGAATCAGAGCATCGCGGAGACCTAGGCTGGAAATCTTCCCGGTATTTCTTAGCTCAAACCTCTAAGATTGACTCAATTCTTGGTGGCCGATCAGCTCGGTTTCATCAAGTGGCGCCGTCTGTGGGAACTGCGGCATCGAGTCACACTAGAGTTAAGATGTGAGATTAACAATGGCGGAAGAAGAAATTGTCCAGAAGAAAACTGGAGAACTGGTGCCCAGAAATCTACGAGAATAGCTAGCAGCAGTAGGTGGGAGAACAATTCCAAAAAAAACACCCACCACCCCAACCGCAGAAGAAACTACACCTAACACGATCACCCTGACAAAATATGCATTAACCGACATTACTGCTAGCGCGATCCAGAAAACCCAAAAGGCTGTAAAGCAAAGGATGTCCCTAAAGATAATACTTATCCTCTCTGACAAGACAGATGATATAAGCCAGCAAGAGGGACATGGAAAAAGCCACCCATGAATATGGAAGCGTTAGAAAATGATATATCCCATCATATCCAGCATGCAAGACGAGTTAGAAGAGCTACGACAGAAGATTACATGGAAGGGCTCAGGAAACCAC
Source organism: Orobanche coerulescens (assembly GCA_033398695.1). Taxonomy (NCBI): domain Eukaryota; kingdom Viridiplantae; phylum Streptophyta; class Magnoliopsida; order Lamiales; family Orobanchaceae; genus Orobanche; species Orobanche coerulescens. Next base: position 110,642,304 of record CM065811.1, on the reverse strand, counting down.
TAAAGCCATCCCTTCTTTGAAGAAATACTACAAGCCGAATTCCCTTATAGATTTAGGGCGGTCACCTTCTTCTAAAATGGGCTCTTAGATCCTACTAGACATTTATATCGGTTCAAAAACATGGTAGTATTACATCGATATTCTGACCCTGTGAGCTATAGGGCGTTCTTAGCCAAACTGACAGAATCAGCTCAACATTGGTTCCACTAGATACCGCCGGGAACGATTACCATCTTCCAAGCCTTTAGCTTGACATTCTTAACTCATTCTGCAAGCACCAAAGCTCATCAAAAAACATTCATGTCTTTATTCAGTTTCAAGCAGTACTCTGGAGAAGCATTGAGGGCTTATGTAACTTGGTTTAAAAAAGCGTGTTTGAAGTACCCTCGTCATCTCAAGAAGTAAAGGCGAGCGACCTGATGCAGGGATTAGAGGCAGGTCTGCTTCGCACATCTCTAGCTAAAAAGCCGACCGAACTTATGATGAAGTCCTAGCTCGATGCTCCAAATACATCAACATCGAAGAATCCAAGAAAGACATGGAAGAATCATAAGGGAAGTCGGAAGAAATGGAACGACAATCCAATAACGTGGTACAACACGAAGTATTTAACTTCAGAGGCAATATTCCTCGAGGCGAGGTATACCATGGAAGGGCATATCGAAATGTGGACAGGGAAGAATGAAATCAATCCTGGTCTGAAACGGCCAAGGTTCGATCAATGTAGCATACTGACGATGAGGAAGGCGCATGTCCTAGAGGCGGTAGAGGGGAAGATGGGCAGGGTTATTGATTGGCCCACAACTCATTTCAATGGGCCCACCCAACCGAAGTTGGAGCTTTATTGGAAATGATTATGGACATCAAATGGACGAATGTAAGCACCTCAAAGATGATAGCAAGAGGCTTATTCGAGCAGGGCACCTAATGGAGCTCACATACCAACAAAAAAATGGAGGTCGGAAGAAGTCGCCCGTGCCACATGGGGGTATAGGGATAAAAATGGAAGCTCCTGAAGGGCCTCCTACCCATCGGCCTAGAAAGGGATAATTCATATGATATCAGGGGGGACCAACCAACGAAAGTTCTAACCAAGCTAGAAAACTCACGCACAATAAATGAAATATCACCAGTTCGAAGAGGTCGCCTCCATAAACAGAGTCCACATCATTCAATTTAGTCTTGCATACTATAAGGGGATACATGTACCCCACAATGATGCTCTTGTTATCACAGCCGAAATTGCCTCAAGAAGCTCGGTGGATCTATTGTTTATGATTACTTCAAGCAAATGAATCTAGAGATGGAATAATGGAAAGTGGATATGGAACTCTATTGGTTCTGTATAACCAAAATTTAGCCAGTGAGCGAGGTGGTACTCCCAGTGGCCATAGGTCCGTCACCTCACAGGAAGGTCAAAATAATCAGATTTCTAGTGATCGACACCAAGTCCGCCTACAACGCATTCCACGGCATCCTGGGCTCAACAATTTTGAAGTAGTGGCGTCCACATGCCACATGAAGGTAGAATTCTCGATAGGACGAGATTGGGGAAGTAGCTAGAGACCATTTTATTTCCTGACCTTGCTACCAGACAACAGTGAAATATGGAGTATAAAATAATAAAGAACACCCGAGCTGAGAGGCTTGGGTCCATAGCAGATAAATGATAAGAAGCTAAAAGTGGTGGAGGGAGCTCAAGAGGAAGGTGTCAAACCAAATGAAGAACTAATAAGGGTAGAACTAATCCTAGGGAATCCAGAAACAAAAACTCGCATGGGAAGCCAGTTGGATAATCGGATGAAAAAAAGTCTAATTCGCTTATTAAGAAATTTTGTAGACATCTTCACATTTTCAGCCGATGACTTTGAACCTATATTGAACATCGACCCAACATTGAGTCTAGTGAAACAAAAGAGAAGACACTTTGTGTAATACCCGTAATTTTGATTTCCGGTAATTTCTTTTTTTCAGCGAAAGTCCGTTTTGACGACTCGATCATGACCGTTTCGTCATTACGAGAATGATTAATTCTGCACTTTTTGTCATCCGAGTTCGTTTCGGTGTCGTTTTGTTGAGTTTCGTGTTTTTTGGCGACTTTTCCGCACTTGGGTTCGATTCTTGCGAACTCATTCAAAACTGCTGTTTCGAGTTTCCGTAAGTCCGTTTAACTTTGTTATTCGATCACGTATCGTGATTTTTGGGCTTTTTGGGCCATTTTATAATTTACCCAAAGTTATGGGTATCTGTATCTGTATTCGTTGTCTCGACCCTTTTCTTGGTCGCGTATGATTAATTATTGCATTATGTTTTCATTTCGGGTCGTTGATGTTGTCCGCGAACTTTTCATCGTGTTCGTTCCGTATGTTTTCGGAAATCGAGTCGTCGGGTCATGGCGGCTGATCAGCTGGCCGGACAGGTGCGGCACTATCGGAAATGCTGGGCACTGGCCGAGCAGGCACGGCAGGAACCGGCGTAGCGCACGCTACGACCGGAAGGATGCGTGCGCTAGCTCGGCAGGTGTAGCGCACACTGTCGATCGGCCCAGCGTACGCTATCGGGCTGGGCAGAGTGGTTACTGGAGTACTGGGCTCGGGGAGGATCGGCAGGTAGCGCACGCTACTGTCGGTCGTGGCGCGCGCTAATCGGCATGTGTAGCGTACGCTGCCGGCCGACTAGCGTACGTTACCTGGACGAGCTGTTTAGTCCAGAGGTTACTGGACAGGTCCGTTAGCCGCGCTAGCGTCCGCGCAGCGCACGCTATCGGGGTCGGGCGGGCAGGTCACGGTTGGTAGGATTGGTCGGTGGTGCCGGGTCGTGCGGGCCCTGGCCGAGGGTGCTGGGCCGATACTGGCCGATAGCGCACGCTAGTCCGGGAAGGCTTAGCGCACGCTAATGCCTACTTCTATAAATATGACAGAGCAGTCGCATTTTCACTCGTTTTTCATTTCCTTTCTTTTCTGTCCGCGATTGGGGTTTCGGAGGAGGCGAAGCCATGTTGTTAAACAACAAATCCACGAAGTTCTTGAGTTCATATCATTGATTGATCATCCTATATCATCCTTCGATCCAGCGAATCAAGGTGAGATTTCCTAGAACCCTATTTTGAGAAATTTTGGGGGTTTTGCGTTTTTGTCCGAATCTTTCCTTATTATTGATTAATCCATGATGGGTATGATTAATCTTAGTAGTATTCTTGTATTTAATATCATTTAATCCATTGTTCTTCGTGGAATCAAAGTATATTTCTTGATTTTCTTCGAATCGACTTTTTGGGGGATTTGTTCTTGATTTAGTTTTTCATCCGTTTTTGATGGATCGATTGTTGTTAAATGATGTTGTTAAACATATCATATGGATTGTATATCCATATTTCGGTTTGGAATTCCGTTTTCATGTTTTGACGGGACGAATCGTGTTCTTGGCCGTTTTGGGGGAAACACATGAACTTTCATCATTCGTTCTTTGAATTCAACGGCTTTAAGTCGTGCTATGGAATTCATTTTCACTGTTGTTATTGTCCTTCGTAGTTTATTATCGCGAGTTGGCATTCGGTGGAGTCGGCGAGTTCGTAGTCGGCTCGTGCCAACCTACTTCGGCGATTCTCCGCGTTGTGGTTATTCGAGGCAAGTACCTTGTCCATACAATTCTTGTTTTATGGATATGATAATTAGTGGATCGTCTCTATTTGTTTGTTTGATCATTTAAATTGAACTTTCAAAAGATTCGGTTTACCCTCGTTAAAGGCTCACTTTCAAAACGCGTGTGTTTTGTGAATATTGCGCCCCGTAAATGATTAAGTGAACCCTAAGAATTCGCTTGTTGTCGTTGTTGTTGATGTTGTTATGCTTTGATAATATATATACACATATTATCTGTTTTTGGTGCGTTATGATTTGGCGTGGTGTTTTGCTAAGTGTTTGATGCCTCTAGTGAATTATTTGGATATCCTTGGTGTGATATGTTATTTGTACTTGATTGTTTCGCTAGCCAGCTCGGGAGGGTCCTTCGAGGCCTCGAGTGGGATTTGTGGCTTCGTCCCGGTCCTAGGCGACGTGTGTGCTTCATTATTTCGCTAGCCATCTCGGGAGGGTCTGATGGGGCCTCGAGTGGGATTCGTGGCTTCATCCCGGTCCTAGGCGATGCTTGTGCATGAATGTGTTTGCTCACCGCGGGAAGGTTCGATGGGGCCACGGAGGGAATTCCAATGGCTTCGACCTGGATTCACGAGTGAAACTTCACGAGTGCGTGTGTATGTTTTGTGAATGTGTTTGCTCACCTCGGGAGGGTTCGACGGGGCCACTGAGGGAATTCCAATGGCTTCGAACTTGATTCAAGAGTCAAACTTCACGAGTGCGTGTGTATGTTTTGTGAATGTGTTTGCTCGCCTCAGGAGGGTTCGACGGGGCCACGGAGGGAATTCCAATGGATTCAACCTGGATTCACGAGTGAAACTTCACGAGTGCGTGTGTATTTTATATCTGTCGAGGACGCGTGACGTGGGTTTTAACCTTGTGCATTGTTGTTGGTTTCATTTGTGAAAACAAAACCTTTGGGCTGCGACCCTGTTGATTTTTGGAAAGATAAGGATTCGGTAATCCTAAATTATTTTCTATTAAAACTCTCGATGGCATTTTAAACTGTTTTATAAATTATTTCCCCTGATTTGTGATCTTTTGGTTTTGGAATGTTTTACCCAAACTCTTGCCTCGGGAAGTACTTTTCGTTATGTTTGGATCTTTGAGGATTCCTGGTTATTGTTATTCGTGGAATGTGAATTGTATGGCTTGTATTTGCACTTTGTTCTTGCACTAGAAAAACAGTGGATTTTTGCTAACCCCCGAGTATTCGGGGGTGGATGTCTGTTTTTGCATTCAGGTTTCAAGAAAAATCATCAAAATACCAACACCTCATACCCTTTGAGAATCAAGGCAAGTTTTCTTTGTTTTCTTGATGTTCTTGATGCTTTGTTGATTATTTTGATGGAATGAGGGTTTTTTCAGTCCCTTAGACATGTCATGATAATGTTAAGAATTCATCCACGACTTAACCTTGTGTTTACTGTGGATTTATAGACAACATAGAACTCAATTCTGACACCTTTTATAAACATATATGGATTGTGCATATTTCATGTGGTTCAGGGGCTGGTGTTGTAACACCCCCAAGATATTCGAGGTGTATTACAGTGCCGTGGACCCCTACATGGGATCCACCAGGCTAACACAAGAAAACACCTTTCGACTAACCGTCTCGGTTAGCAAGGAAACAATTGTTAACAACAAGAACATAAAACAACACGTCCGGTACAACCGGCATAATAAACATCAACCGACAAATACAGTAACTCCAACGAAGACCAATCACAATTCGAAAGGAAAAGCCTAAGTAATCGCGAGTACAATCTATAAGTTTACAATTTGGAAAACATCCACATCAAAAGAGACAGTAGGAAATAACAAGACTCAATTGCACATGTCAACAACCTTGGCCGACATCCTCGTACCATCCCAGCGCCCGCTTGTCTGGCTGAACATAACCTGAAATCCATAACAAGAATTTCCCCGACAACGGGTCCCCAAAGGGGTTAGCAATTATGCTAGTACAAGTATTCAAGGCAAACCAATCGCTTACACATTTCATAGTACATGCACCAATATCAATTTCAAAAACCAAAACCAGACATGTCTTTTCCGGAAACAAATAGTCAAATAATCAATTTGCCTAGGACCAGGATGCCACCATGAATCCCACCCGAGGCCTCTAAGGACCCCTTCTGGGATGGCTACTTTATAACAACAAATCACGCACAGGCATCGCCTAGGACCAGGACGCCACCATGAATCCCACCCGAGGCCTCTAAGGACCCCTTCCGGGCTGGCTAGCGAAACAAACTCGTGAATCCAGAGTGAAGTTATAGATTCCCCCGAGGCCCCATCGGACCCTCCCAGGGTCAGCAAAGCACACACAATATACATTACAATTTCACGTTAAGCATAAAGGTTTCCAAAAATACTTGCCTTGAATTATTGACGACGCAACGAATGAAAAGGAAAGTCACCGACGAATTCTAGGAACCAATGAAACCGAAACTAACGATTCGAAGAATACAATCACAACCATTTCTAAATGAATACGGAATTGGAATACACCCAAAAACCCGCCTACGATTCATGTATATTCGTATATAAACAACAACGAGGGCGGACCACAACCATACCCTCTCGATTCCGTAAAAATCACGAAATATACCATGAATCCGTAGGGAAACTAAGAATACCAACAAGATTAATCATATTCATCATGAATTAATCGATAAAACGGAACGAATCGGACAAAAACGCGAAAACCCCCAAATCTCCACTATAGATAATAATGTAAGAGCTCATTTATGAATATTATATGATGATGATGATAAAACAAAATATAAGTTCAATTGGTTCCGACCGCAACTGGTACGAATAGAAAAATGACATATCCTATTACTTAATAGGTGATGTCGTATGCAACTACAAATTGAATGATTTATAATGTTGATAAGAATCAAATAATTGACACGTTTTATTAGGTTAAACAAATGTTATCTACTTGAATCATATATCTAAATTTACTCAACAATACCACTAAGTTACGGGGTTAAATTGGTTAACCTATGATAGACCTGTCAGTGACTCTATTAGCACTTATATGTTTGCCACCTGTGCTTAGAGCTAATTTAATATGTTTAATACCCTTCAACATAGTGAGTTAACTATGAGATGGAGTGAATCATCATATGTGAAAGTAATGCAAAAATGCAAATTAACAAATAAAATCACTTTGTAGTCATTTAGCACATCCATCTCTGTTAACCGAGAAACTGAGCTTCTCACTGCAATGAGACATATATAAAGAAAAACTTGATAATGTTAGGAGAGATAAATCACATGTTGAATGTATCATAGATAGAAAACGTAATTAAGCACGTAGATAGCAATTATTCATTCTAATGAAATATCTACTTATATGCCATGCTTCCCTAATGCATATTATGTAAATGCATCTAGTTATAAAATGGTTATTGGCTTAGAAGGAGAAAATTGGGCATTACAATAACCACATATCCCAAAAAAAAATTACGGACTTCACCCCAAAGGAACATTTTTATGGATTTAGTTTCATCCCGTGTTTGCGCAGGTTTTCAAAGGTTTCTTCTAGATCTTTCATATGTTCCTCTGCCTTTATGCTTTTCACCAGCATATCGTCCTCATAGACCATCCTATTCTGACTGATTTGTGATTTAAAGATTTTGTCGACCATCTTTTGATATGTTGCTCATGTATTCTTTAACCCAAAAGCATACGTACGTACCAGAAAGTTCCTTTCGATACTATGCTGACCCTCTTCTATCTTCGGGTGCCAAGGGGATTTGATGATATCCCTGTGAGGCATCCATCATGCTGAGCAGCTCGCACCCAGAAATCGAGTCAACCAGTTTATCTATACGAGGGGACGGATAATGATCTTTGGGGCATGTATTATTTAGATCTCAGAAATCCGTGCACATTCCCCACTTTTCCTTGCTCTTTCCTACCATGACAGCGTTGGGAAACCACTTCGGGAACTGGATTTTAGTTATGTGTCCAGCTCGGAGGGGTTTGTCAACTTCTTCCCTAATAATTCCATCCATCTCTGGCTCAAAGTGTAACACCCCCAATCCGCTCAGGGATATTACACGCCGTAGAACCTTTCCACAAGGATCTACCAGGCTGGTAACAACATAGAACATCTCAACAATGCCTTTAAGGCTAAAATGACTCAGTAGACCGATTTGGTCTTTCAATAAATACATACAACTCAAACTCATTACATGCCCACGCAGGGGTCGAATACAACACACTCACGTACAACGGAAAAGAATACTGCAGCGAAAAATAAACTATAACTAAACTAATGACATCATATGGATCCTAGTGTGATTAGTATCGTTCATCTTTCATCATCCTTCATTTCGAACCTATGTTATGCTGTGCGCTAGCCTTCCCGGACTAGCGTGCGCTATCGGCCAGTATCGGCCGAGCACTCTCGGCCATGGCCCGCATGACCCGGCACCGACCAGTGCGACCATGACTGCCCATCGACTCAGCTAGCGTGCGCTACGGCCGGAGCCTACGCGCTAGCCGACTGTCCGATAGCCTCTGGACTAACAAACTCACCCGTGTAACGTATGCTAGTCGGCCAGGCGCTACCCTGCCGGTTAGCGTGCGCTTACAACCGGCATGGCGTGCGCTACCCGCCGATCCCGACCGAGTCCGAACCTCGTAACCCCACCGCCTGCACCCGATGGCGTCGTTAGGCCCGATAGCGTGCGCTACACCTGCCGGTTAGCGCGCGCAGCCTTCCGGCCGTAGCGTGCGCTACGCCGGTTCCTGCCGCACCTGTCCGGCCGGTGCCCGCAATCGTCCGGCCAGTCCCGCAACCGTCCGGCCAGTACCCGACCATCAGGGCTCGACGACCCGATTTCCGAAAACGTACGGAACGAACACGACGAAAAGTTCGCGGACAACATCAACGGCTCGAAATGAAAACATAATACCATAATTAATCATACACGACCAAGAAACGGGTCGAGACAACAATTACAGATACGGATACCCGTATCTTTCAAGAAATTACAAAATGGCCCAAAACGCACGGAAATCACGATACGTGATCGAATAACCAAACCGAAGTTCACAACACGTCTAACAAAGTTAAACAGACTTGCGGGAAACTCGAAACAGCAGTTTCGGACGAGATTCGCAAGAATCGAACTCAAGTGCGGAAACGTCGTTAAAAAGCTTGGAACTCAACAAAACAACACCGAAACGAACTCGGATGACAAAAAGTGTAGAATTAATCATTCTCAGAATGACGAAACGGTCATGAGCGAGTCGTCAAAACGGACTCCGGCCGAAAAAAAGAAATTTACCGAAAATCGAAAATTGCGGATATTACATTCTACCCTCCTTAAAAGAAGTTTCGTCCCGAAACTTAAAACAAGTAGGGAGAAGCAATATCCTGTCAGGAAAACTCAACGAGATACACAAAAACCGAAAGCTCGCGCCCGACGGCGAAACGCTGCAAGAAACGCAAAGAGACATACGGCGTGAAAATACGCTCCACGGCGACTAACACAACGCCACCGGTAGAGACATAATAAAATCAACGAGTGACAAGCGTCATCAAATAGACAATACAATTGAGTCGATTATCCGAACAATCTCAAAACTCAACGAACGAAAATCAATACGATTGACCAACCCAACGGTTCATCAACCAAAACGCGAGTCAACGCTGAACAAATACGGAATTCCACCGCCCAAGGGTTGGAAGATCGAAAACGAGACTAATTTCCCGAACTTAAGGGAATTACGAAGGAGCCTGAACGCTCAACAATCACGAAACGAGAATAAAAACCGAACAAACAAACGATTGAGACAACAAAAATCGAACAATCATGTCCGAAACACGTAGGATAATAAAATTCAAACAACAACTCCCAGGATGACCTGGTGAGAACAGCAAGACGTGCATTCCCATAAGATCCACAGGAAAGGTAATAGCGATTGAAAAGTCACAACGACAGACGAGTTATTCCGAAACAATACCACCCTCGTTCGATCAACAAAAGCAAGGGATAGGGAAAGTTCAGAAATGTTAACGAGCATAAACGAGTCGATAGAGCCAAAAATACAGAAGTTAAAAATCCGATCCACTTCGAATAAAAGAACTATTAGAACCAAAAGATGTTACTTCCGAACAAGGTTCACAATAGTCGAACCGAGTTCGGAAAAGTCACAGCGATAACCAGCTCGACTCAAAACCAGATTACAGCTCGTTCGAACGATGAAACCAAGGTACAGAACAAGTTGAGAAGGTATCAATGAACACGAGAGAATCGATAGACTGGAGAAAGAGAAGATATAGAAGTCAAAATAGTACGGGTATTACCTTTGACCTCGCCCCCGAAACTCACAACAACGGAACCAAGGTAACAATATAACAAGCAACCGACACAATGCGGAACAATCACCGATGCACACAATAATACCAACCCGAGCTCTAACAGCTCGCATATATGCGATAACGCATAAACCGCTACGAGGCGACGACATCCAATACCAACATCACACCCCTCACAGAGGCTACCACGACAACTGTGTGGCGAATGACTCAATGCTCACACCACCAATTCAACAACATCTTGGGGGTTAACACCCTAACGAGAGCACGAACATCACACATATATTCCCGGACCACAAATAGGAGTGATAGGTTTTGAAAACGAAAACCATCTTTTGAAAATAACATGAAAGCACCAGTTGATCTTGAGTATCATATATCAAAAAGTAGTACAAACATCGTCATCAAGACTTTAAAAAAAATCATCTTGCGTTTGTTAAAAAAATGAAGACACCTTTCATTAAATTAAAACTTTTCAGCTATATTCGACCTTCGGGTCTAAGCGAATGCGTTTCTAAATCATTAGAAATATCTCAAAATATTTTGATCCTCAAAGTAGAATAATTTTGAAACATAGCGTGGTACTAGTAGGCATCTTGAGAGCACTGTGAGAAAATAATTCATTTTAAAAGTACGTCTCGAGGTTTATTTTCTAAGATACTCAAGGTTTTTCAGAAGTACAATAGGCCAAAATGCCCAAAATTCGCACGTATCAACATTCACTTAAACACATCATATCAAACGCATCAAATCGCTCAAAATCACGACAGTGATATACAACCCTTAGGATATGTTTAACAACATCGTTAAAACAACAATCGGTTTATCAAAACTGGATGGAAAACGATATCAAGAACAAAACTCCAAAAAGTCAACTCTAGGGATTCAAGAAAATACCTAGATTCGGCGAAGAACAATGGATTAGATGATGTTAAAAATCATCTAGGATACTCCAAAACACATTTGGATGGAAGAAAAATCAGCCCAGATGCGAAACTGAGTCGCTACGTCTCAAACTCATGGAGGAAGAAGAAGAAATGAAGAAAAATGCAACTTCTACACTGGTGTCCAGTATTTATACTGGACACAATTAGCGTGCGCTATCACGGCACCAAACAAAACTCCTGACCAAAAATACACTGTTAGCGTGCGCTAACCCCAAGTGTTAGCGTGCGCTAACGAGAACTTGCACCAGTCCGGTAGCTACCGGATCGCCGAACTACCGTGTAGCGTGCGCTATCCTCCCCTTAGCGTGCTACCAACACACTCTTGCGCGCGCTAGCCGCAAAGCGTAGCGTGCGCTAATGACCCACAGAGACAACAACAGAACATATCAGAAAAATTACATGCCGTAAACCTTTCTCACACGGGTTTACCAGGCTAAGCACAATTTCCCATCTCATTTCGAAAATGCTAAAAAGACCAATGACGGTAATATTTTCCAAAACTCACAAACTCATTTGTCAAACCGTCATAAAATTTTCAAGGCCAAAATGCCAAAACTTGATTCAGGGAATCGGTTTTACGAAATAAAACTCAATTTGCAAAATGCCGAAAGCCGTTTTGAAAGAACTCACGCAGCGGATAAAATGCGGTTCGAAAATACATCAGCAGTGACGACACTCCTCGTATAAACCAAATACGAGAGTCTAATAAACACATATTGTGAAATCAAAATCCACAGAAGGATTCCATCATTTAACGACTAATCATACAAATAACTCGTGTCACACGAGGCACAAAACAAGGAAGGGAGTTTTACATCCATAGGTCGCACGTAAGTGACGACCACCCCTCGATACTAATCACGACCAATGATCTCAAACGACGCGTCGCGATGCGACTAAGTCAGACAAAATCCGACGAGACAAAACTCAACCAACACAACTTGACTCGACAGCCTAGGTTTCCCCAGGATAATCTGATTTTAAAATCGTATACTCTAGTTATTCGAAAATAAAACCGATAACTTAAAAATCATTTTCAAGACCCTTCCAAACACGACAAGGGTTTAACAACGGCAACATTTTATAAAATGTCCTAAAACACTTGTAAACACGACCTTTAAATACCGACACAAGGTTTTATTTGAAAATACAAGGCTGGCTCGGCCAAATTCATGTCACTTTTCAAAAACCCACAATACGATCAAGTCTCAGAGATTTCAAGCATGCACGCCGCATGTATTATTATTAATAGAAACAAATTGGTTGTAAATAACAATAATTAGCCAAGTACCAACAATTCCCGAACACACGTATATACGGCATTCAAAAATCACCAGTTCAACAAGCGCAACTCGGGAATACTAATTCCAAGCATATGTCAAACTATCTCTTCAAGTTTGACAGCGTAACCAAAGATCACTGATTTGGACGTATGTCGAAACCAGCTATGTGATTTTCTCAACAAACTCTGCCATCAATACCTATACCGGAACATATCAATGTTCAAAACTTCTACATCATACTGCACCCTTCGGTGTCCAACCCATCAGTACATCCGGCTCAACATACATTTAGTATACCGCAATTACCAAACACAGGTTCCATCATACAACAAAAGACTAGAGAGTCAAGCCCTCTCACAATATACCACGGAGCAAAACTCGGATCTTTCGATCACCAACGATCCCACCAACGCTAGGTAGTTTAGCGATGGAAGGCTCGCAAAACGACAAACGGTCAAGCCCAGAACGGCGCACATACTCCAGAGAGACAAAGGACTGCGCAATACTAGAATCAAAAGTACACGAACAGGATGGATCGAAAAACAACTCGACGATAAGTACGAGAGAGGCAATCACAGTTCAAGAAGTGGAATTTCAATATGAGAAAACAAGAGAATCGAGTAAGGAAAACTTACGAGCAATTGGATGTATCTTGAGATGCCGGCAGCGGTGTGACAATGTGCAAAACAAAACACAACTAGACCCAAATAACCAACAAGCCTAGGTATCCATAAACCTAGAGCTCCGATACCATTTTCTGTAACACCCCCAAGATATTCGAGGTGTATTACAGCGCCGCGGACCCCTACATGGGATCCACCACGCTAACACAAGAAAACACCTCTCGACTAACCGTCTAGGTTAGCAAGGAAACAATTGTTAACAACAAGAACATAAAACAACACGTCCGGTACAACCGGCATAATTAACATCAACCGACAAATACAGTAACTCCAACGAAGACCAATCACAATTCGAAAGGAAAAGCCTAAGTACTCGCGAGTACAATCTATAAGTTTACAATTTGGAAAACATCCACATCAAAAGAGACAGTAGGAAATAACAAGACTCAATTGCACATGTCAACAACCTTGGCCGACATCCTCGTACCATCCCAGCGCCCGCTTGTCTGGCTGAACATAACCTGAAATCCATAACAAGAATTTCCCCGACAACGGGTCCCCAAAGGGGTTAGAAATTACGCTAGTACAAGTATTCAAGGCAAACCAATCGCTTACACATTTCATAGTACATGCACCAATATCAATTTCAAAAACCAAAACCAGACATGCCTTTTCCGGAAACAAACAGTCAAATAATCAATTTGCCTAGGACCAGGACGCCACCATGAATCCCACCCGAGGCCTCTAAGGACCCCTTCCGGGCTGGCTACTTTATAACAACAAATCACGCACAGGCATCGCCTAGGACCAGGACGCCACCATGAATCCCACCCGAGGCCTCTAAGGACCCCTTCCGGGCTGGCTAGCGAAACAAACTCGTGAATCCAGAGTGAAGTCATAGATTTCCCCGAGGCCCCATCGGACCCTCCCAGGGTGAGCAAAGCACACACAATATACATTACCATTTCACGTTAAGCATAAAGGTTTCCAAAAATACTTGCCTTGAATTATTGACGACGCAACGAACGGAAAGGAAAGTCACCGACGAACGCTAGGAACCAATGAAACCGAACCTAACGATTCGAAGAATATAATCACAACCATTTCTAAATGAATACGGAATTGGAATACACCCGAAAACCCGCCTACGATTCATGTATATTCGTATATAAACAACAACGAGGGCGGACCACAACCAAACCCTCTCAATTCCGTAAAAATCACGAAATATACCATGAATCCGTAGGGAAACTAAGAACACCAACAAGATTAATCATATCCATTATGAATTAATCGATAAAACGGAACGAATCGGACAAAAACGCGAAAACCCCCAAATCTCCCCAAAAGTAGGGTTCTAAAGATCTAACCTTGATTCGCTGGTTCGAAGGATGTTATAGGATGATTGATCAACGATATAAACTCAGAAACTTCATGGATTTGTTGTCCAACAACATGGTTTCATCTCCTCCAAAACCCCAGCCGCGGACCGAAGAGAAATGAAATGAAAAATGACTGAAAAAGTCGTTGGTCTGTCATATATATACTGGGCCGAAACTAGCGTGCGCTAGCCTTCCCGGACTAGCGTGCGCTCTCGGCCAGTATCGGCCGAGCACTCTCGGCCATGGCCCGCATGACCCGGCAGCACCGACCAATTTTTCCGACCATGACTGTCCGCCCGACTCCCGCTAGCGTGCGCTGTAATATCCGGAATTTCAATTACTATTGTTTAATGTTATCCGAGTTATGTTGTACAGCATGGAATCTGTACAGTATGGGTAAAATAATTAAAGGACCGAGACATCTGTATTTGTATAATTGTCGTACTTGGTCGACAATTGGATGTAAGAAGTATATGTATTCAGTATGCCGTATGTTCGTATTCTGTATGTTGAGACGTTGGAAAAGAATAGCTGAATATGGTATCAGAGCTTAGGTTGAGAAAACCTAGGCATTTGGGTCGAGTTGGGTCGTGCTTTTGTCGTGTCATTCGAGTTGTCGGTTGACAAGTGTTTGAGCTCTGGGTTTTTGTTGTTCACTCGGGCTTGTGCGTTATGTGATTTACCAGTGTGGTACTGGGATTGTTGTAACTTTTTCAAATGGTGTTAACTTGTTTCTTCAGATAAAGTTGTGTTGTGTTCTCGAGTTGCACTGAGTTTGCAAAATGTGTGTTTTGAAAGTATCCATGTCGAGTAATTTCTAGAGTCGAGGCATGTGCCAGTATCACGGGGAATCGTCGGCTTCACGATCTGTAAGTAATTGGATTTTTGAATTTCATTAAGATTTATTGCCGTTCTAAGTTGATATGTTTTGAGATTCAGCAGATATCATGCGTTACGGTATAAGTTGACAGATTTGGGATAGGATTGATGATCTCGAGAAGCTATGATTTTGGAAAATCAATATGTCGGTTAAGTTTTGGAACAGAATTGTGTATTCGGGAGAAGGACTGGGAATTGTTGAGAAGAACATGTAGTCATGTTAAGTCATTTTGGAAATACATGAAATTGCTTTTGAGCATTTGAAAATGGTACTTTTCAAAATGAATGTTTTACTGATGTTTTACCGTAAATGATTTTTGGTCCGAGACCCAATAGTTTTTTGAAATTTTTTTATCACTCTTGACTTGGTGTCCGAATAAGAGTTTACTTCTTTTTAAACTCCTTGTAATGCGGAGCGAGATACGGTGAGACCCTAATATTTCAAAAGGCTTTTTGTTTTCTAAAACTCCCGAGATTAATAAAATATTTTACCAATCGTTTATCGATTTTATTTCCGCCTTCGAGGTTTTGCTTTACTTGTTCAAATGAAACTTCTCGGGAAGCCTTTATTGTGTTGATTTGTTTCAATATTTTGTCATAACATAGTTGAGGTGATCGAGAATGGGATATGGTCGACGTTGTGAGCCATATGTGGATAAAGGAGTTTTGGTCGGAGTTTATTTATTGAGATTTTGAAACTCTATCGTGTGGTTTTCCAATGGAATGTCGGTGGAATTTGTGGCCAGTCGAATTGGTATACGGGAGTATAGATGCGGTCAATCATTTCCATAGTTTTCATTTTTAAAACTTCAAATCGTGTGGATTCGAAGGAAATGTTATCGAACACTTGGCATTTGCGAGCCGGTTTAATTTTTCAAAATTAATTTCGTAGTCTTACGAAAATTTATGTTTTTAGTTTTGAAATTTTTGAAAGAACTTTCGAAAATTGTCTTCGTGACAAGAATATATGATTTCAAACTGGTTTTGAAAATGTGATCGAGGTACATACGCATTTAATGCATAATGCATATCGTGGTGAAGTTCTGAATGAGATTCACGAACTGGATAAGACATCAGTATGGTACGAGGAAAAGAGATTCGAACTTTAGTATGGCAGTTTGGTTATCCAGGGATGATCGGTTGATCTATTGAATGAGAGAGATATGTTGCGTGTTGTAGATTCATGCACAGGATGTAATTTTGGAACTGTGGATTTTATGAAACCGGGACATGTGTGTTATGTGATTCCATTGGTAACAGCTTCATCGGTATCGAGGTAAGTTATTACTTGCTCAGTTCATAATATTTAATGAATGGTTTCCGTTTCATTCGTGTATAATTCGTATAGCAATGTTTATAATCGTAATCACAGGAGATTTGAGATTATAAATCGTATTCGAGTTTTGGGAATCTGAATCATAATGTATATGATTTACTTTTGTTATTGGTATATCGAGGATATATTGTGATAAAGACGGAGATATGAATTATCTGCAATTCGTGATACTTTGGACCGTCGAGTATTGAGGATAATGGTTCGTGATGGTTTAGACATTGAGATCATTCTCGAAGGACTCGGGGCAAGTACTCTAATCTATTTTATCATTTGTGTCGATTATGTCATGATACATTCGTGTATCGTTGTTGTCATGCGTTTGTGCATTGTTGTTGTCGTGTATTGTGTACTGCTGTTTTGTGCAGTTGTGTATTGTTGTCATATGTCCACCTCGTGTTGGTCCGACGGGATCATCGGGGGATCTATGCTAGCGTGCGCTGGATCATCGGACGGGTTTTCCACCTCGGGTTGGTCTGACGGGATCATCGGGGGATCTAGGCAGTGAACGCTGGATCATCGGATTGCCATGTATTGTTGTTGTGCATATGTATATTATGGATTTGCCATAAGTATATATTGTCATTATTGTTGTGATCATATTGACGTTGTCATATGAGTATGCATTTGTAGGTCTTGTGTTAGGACCATGTCCGTATGTTGTGTGGATCTGATCTCGGATTAGACTGACGTGATGGAAATGGTATTTCGTATCTTGAGGTATGTTCCGTATTTCCTTGATACTTGTCTTTGATGGACAATCGATTTTCGTATTGAAATTGTCGACGTCATCCGATGGATTGAATTGGCCAGAGTTGGTATAATTTCCGTATCGCGAGTTATGATAATGTTTTTGAGAACCTTGGGTATTGTTGAGATACCGTACAGATATTTTGGTATTATCTCATGGTGATGTTAAGGATACAAATTGTGGATTTTCGTAAAGTTAAGACGGTAAGATTACATTGGTCGTATTCTTACTTAGTATTTCCATTGATATGTAATTATTGACGTGATGTGATGGTTATCATTGTTGTATATTATGGCTGACCCCGTCGTGGGCTTTCTTTTTAGGTTCTTGGATTATCAAGCTTGTAGCGGTCGTGGAGAGATGAGCTTCCCGGAGGATACTGGCTAGAACATGTATTTGTGTATTGAGCTTACATTCGGTTGTTGTATTCATTTGCTAGAGTATTTTAATCGTTTGTCTTTTTCCGCTGCGTGAGTATTTTTAAATGGTCTTTTGGTATTTGGTAACTTAGGTTACCTTGGCGATCGTTCTCTAAATCTATTCTGTCGGTACGTGTAAGCGATAGGTTAACGTATGTACTTAAACTGTTGAGTCTTGGCATTTCGGGCCTTGTGGTTTCAAATGAGTTTTTACGACGGTTTGATAAACGAGTTTTATAAATCTTTGAATGGTTTTAATAGATAATACCGTCGTTAGCATCTTGGGCGTTTTGTAAATGTTTGCGAAAATTTCTTTCAGCCTTGTGGGTTCCATCTCGGGGCCCACGGCGCTGTAATATTCCCGGTCGGATCTGGGGGTGTTACATGCGCTACGTCCGGATGCCTGCGCGCGCTAGCCGACCTGTCCAGTAGCCTCTGGACTAACAAACTCACCCAGGTAACGTACGCTAGTCGGCCGGCAGCATGCGCTACCCCTGCCGGTTAGCGTGCGCTACAACCGACAGTAGCGTGCGCTACCTGCCGATCCTGACCGAGTCCAGAACCTCAGAACCCCACTGCCCAGACCCGATAGCGTGCCGTAGGCCAGCCGATAGCGTGCGCTACACCTGCCGGTTAGCGCGCGCAGCCTTCCGGCCATAGCGTGCGCTACGCCGGTTCCTGCCGCACCTGTCCGGCCGGTGCCCGCAATCGTCCGTCGATCCATAGCCGTCCGGCGATGCAGACCATCAGGGCTCGACGACCCGATTTCCGAAAACGAACGGAACGAACACGACGAAAAGTTCGCGGACAACATCAACAGCCCGAAATGAAAACATAATACCATAATTAATCATACGCGACCAAGAAACGGGTCGAGACAACAATTACAGATACGGATACCCGTAACTTTCAAGAAATTACAAAATGGCCCAAAATGCCCGGAAATCACGATACGTGATCGAATAACCAAACCGAAGTTCACAACACATCTAACAAAGTTAAACAGACTTGCGGGAAACTCAAAGCAATAGCTTTGACGAGATTCGCAAGAATCGAACTCAAGTGCGGAAAAGTCGTTAAAAAGCACGGAACTCAACAAAACAACACCGAAACGAACTCGGATGACAAAAAGTGTAGAATTAATCATTCTCAGAATGACGAAACGGTCATGAGCTAGTCATTAAAACGGACTCCGGCCGAAAAAAAGAAATTTACCGAAAATCGAAAATTGCGGATATTACAGGTGTTACCGTATATTTGTTCTTCAGTATGTTGGGATGTTATATCAAAATTTTATGTAAATCCAACTTATAATCAAGCAGTTATTATCAAAACTAATTCTGTTATTTCAAGGTCTTTAGGAATTCTATTTACTAATTGTGTTGTTGTATAATATGTTACATAGAATATTATATATGTTCATATTTTCAGAATAAATTTAATTGTATAAGTAAAGAATAAGGATGTAAAGTTTAAACATAGTATAAATCGGTATATATATGTATAATCATTTCATTACGGTAACTAGTTGTGAAGGGATAAGTCATAGATGATCTTAAATTGTATTCCAACATTTTGTAACATTCATGAAAGTAATGTTAAGTGCAACATGGTTAATTAATTCAGGGCTTTTAGAACATCCACAGCGAGAGAAGCTATTCTTTTCACTTCAAGACGCAGCTGGACCTGAGGTAAGATGAGGCTTTTCCTTGTTGTGTCATATGCTGTGTCATAAGGATCATATATTGGTTGATATTTTCATATGTGGTTGTCATTGAATGATCATGCATAACATGTATATGTGAAAGAATGTTTATGAAAAGGAAGTATGGTACTTGATTGATGGCGGGTAGGAACGGGATGCGGGGGACCAGCGGAACCAACACATGGTGGCAAATACTTGCAGCTTAAAGTCGGTCAAGGAAACCCACATTGAATGAAAAAGGTTGAATACGGCTAATACCATTGGTTGAAAGCCAGTATGGGAACCCCCATTTGCATGTTTTATTAGCCAATTATATGAACAGGTTCCGAAAACCATGGTCTACCACTATCTGTCAAGTATCACACTTTAAGGGTACCCGACGAAAGGATTTTACGAGAACATGACTATATCATATAAAGTACTAATTTGTTGATGAATGCGATATGTGCCACTTTGCTATTACATAAGTCTCATCTTACAAAGTCTTTAGCTCACTAGATTCTTATGATACAGGTGGTGATGCTCATGTTTAGGGGTTGACTATACTTCTTCAGTGTTGCGAGTCGGAGAATTGTCCATATGCCATTCCCCAACTATTTTGCCCCTATGCTGGAAGAATATGTTTTGTTTTGAATAGGGCCGCATTGTTATGGTTTTGTTTATGTATTAAACTTAAGGTTGTGTAATGTTTTGAACAAATAATACCATTTTGCGTTATTTTCCTGAGCTTTGCTTTTACCAAATTTAAAATTATGGTTTTGAAAGTATAAAAGAGTGATACTCCCCAACTTAGTAGCACATGACCCTTTGCGGTTCAGCTGCTAGGTTAGGGGCACTACTACAAAAATATCTTTTACTGACACTTTTGTTCTGACACTTTATCAAAAGTGTTAGTGACTTACGACATTTGATCTATTTTATGACTTTAATATAAATGTGTCAAACTATATTGACACAAAGGTATCAGTAATTTAAATGAGAAATAAAAAAAATATGCTAAATCATTATCCCAATGAAAAAGTCTTCTCATCTCACACACTCTCTCTCTCTTCTTGTCGCCCCCTTTCTGTTCTCTCTCGTCATTCTCTCTCCCTCTCTCAAATGCTTCCGAGTGTTCTATCTCCGGCGTGACCACCTCCCGCTCGACTCGGCAGCGTACATGTCCTTAATTGGAGTAAATCGGAGTGACAGGAGCCCGATTCAAGGGCCTGGTTTGGAAATACGAAATTCCAGATCCGACTACCAGTGGAAAAAAGGTGGAAGACAAGGTCTCCGATAAGCTTCGACGGCGACTATCCGTGGATGCGACTAAAGTTGTCAGCGAGACGGAGGGTTGGGTTTTGTCGCGACTGAAATAACGAATTTCAGGTTCGTTTTCTAACTCTTCCGATTTTAAATTCCAAGATATCTTTTGTCCTTCTGATTTTATTGTCTCTTACCTGCCAATCCAGACATTCTTGAGGGGGTGTATGATCTTATAGAACTTAGCTACTTGAACGAGCCTTCAGTTCTTCACAATCTACAGTATAGATATTCTCAAGACATTGTATATGTAAGTAACTAGTGGTCAAGCATTTGTGTTATGTACTATGTTAGCTGTCTGTGCTCTTGAAAAATCTGTTCCTGTTTTTCCTAGAGTAAGGCAGGCCCCGGTTTAATAGTAGTCAATCCTTTCAAAAATGTGCCGCTATATGGAAATGACTTTGTTACAGCTTATAGACAAAATCTTCTGGACAACCCTCATGTGTATGCTGTTGCTGACACAAATTACAATGATATGATGAAAGGTATTGTATACTCTCTAAAATCATTTGGAATGCTCCTTACCGTTGACATATATTTCAAATCTCATTTGTGTTTGCGACGATTTGTGAATTTTGCAGATGAAACAATCCAGTCTATAATCATAAGGTTTGTTGAAGTGTTTTTGCCTCTTTACTTCATCTATCTATTCAGTTCTTGTTCTGATGCTATGGCATGCTCTTGATGTGGTGTGGATTATACTAGTGTGATG
The DNA here is from genome assembly GCA_033398695.1 of Orobanche coerulescens. Classification (NCBI taxonomy): domain Eukaryota; kingdom Viridiplantae; phylum Streptophyta; class Magnoliopsida; order Lamiales; family Orobanchaceae; genus Orobanche; species Orobanche coerulescens. The sequence continues at coordinate 110,620,984 of CM065811.1, read as the reverse complement.
TGGATTACACTATTAGGCAGGAGTAGTTCAGGTTTTTTACTGAGGCGCTTAGGGTTAATAAACTTAAACGCTATGTTGATCAGATGAAAGTTGAGGTATATTTTCTCTTTTCCTTTTCTTCTTTTAATTACTAATCGATTATGCTTGGACTTTATGTTTATTTGATTAGTTGGTTGCTGAACTATTTTCTTGTTACTGCACATTCAAGTGTTTATGTGTATCTTTATCATCTTGGATCCATGATTAACTTCAACATGAGTGTATGCATCTTTTGATGTATGGAATATTTTTTCCGTATATTCAGATTGGGGGGATATGTTATAACTCCAATTGTAGTGCAATGAATGGAGAAATGTACTTTAGTTTCCTGTATAGTGCAAATAAATGTAGTTGTCCTGTTTAGTGCAAAGATTTGTGGAGCTTGAGTAACACTCAATTTTGTATACATAGTTTTGCAACACTTAGAAACATCTTGATCTTTACAAATATAGTTTGTAGATCAGAAGGAAACACATAAAGATTGAATATGTGACATAGAGAGCTACATTAGGCCAGGTTGTGTCATTCTGACTATATATCTTCGTCTATCTGAGGCTACATGGGAGGAGGTATGGATTCTTATAGTACTGTGCAAACATGATGATAGAATTGTGACCTTGCGCCATTATTGAACTAATTTTTTTTGTCAAAATCTTTAAATGTTTCTTTTCTTTTTTTCCTTGTTAGCTTTATTATGACCTGAGCTCCAGCCTAAATAGGCTTCTAAATGTCGCTGACGAAGTTAATTTTTGGAGTACTAGATGGATCTATGCCAGAGTGCAGAATCAGATGGCATTTATCTATAATGGTTTTCTCTTACTGTGTTTCTCCAATAACCTTTTGTCATATGTTACATACTCAAAGGTATAATTTTGTTTGAGGATATGTTATTGGACCTATTTGGCAATGCAGGTCATGTAGTTGCCAACACCTCTTTGCCTTGTGGAACTGGTAACTATAGCACCATTCTAAGTGTCAAACCTATTGCTGTCACATCGTCTACACGAGCTGAATTTATTGTCAAAGGCATTAATTTATCGCGACCTTCTATATTAAAATTTTCTACTTTTATATTAAAATTTCAATAGTTAATTAAACACACTTTGGTGTTTCTGACTAGGGGCCGTTTGCTTCATGGTACTTGAACGTGAATCATAATGTTATTCTCATACGCTTGTAAGGTCCTTATAGCATTTTTGTTGATTATTCTCAAATCTAGACATTTGAGAATAGGATGGGGACGAGTCTCAACAAGCAGGGCAGGAGGGGAACGACTATCAGCCGTATAACCAAATAGTGGAGAATCAGCCCGATGCCTACAAGAGGTACTCATCGATACGATAGGTTGATTAATATAAGATCATACCTGGATCTAACCCCTCGAGAAAGCACTCTTGCCTTGATTTAGCCGATTGAGTTGTTTTTCTTCAGTATACTCTTTACATTATGCATAGGCGACGCCACAACTGAGTTTTTCAGCTTGTGAACTCTTTGCTTGCTCTTTACTAATTATTATTATTATTATTATTTATAGTCCAATATACTTGAATGAAACCTGCAGTTGATGATGATGATGATGATGTTATCTGTTGTGTGCGGGAGATAGAAACTGACATCAATTACCTTTTTGACTAAATTGGAAATTTAACATATCAACTGAGTTTAAGGAATTTCACCGCAGACCAAACTATTTTTGTTTATATGCTGCTTTCTTTTTTTCATGACTATTTAAATTACCAAATGGTTTCCTTTCATAGTGAATCAGTTGAGTTTATTTAATACTTGAATTATGTGAATGCTTGTTGATGTGTATAATATATACATATATTTTTAAGAATGCTCCATTGAGGCTTTTGTTGTTTGTGCTCAGTATACGGTAGCAATGATGGGCTTCGGTCCTGAAGATAAAAATGCTGTCATAGAGTTGACTTACAATTATGGTGTCACGGAATATGACCAAGGCAGTGCTTATGCTCAGGTTCGATGTCTTCCTCTGCCTAGTGTTTTTTTATCCTACCACATTTAGCGTTTCTTTAGCACTGTGATACGCTGGTTTAATATTCAAACTGACTGAATCTTGCAGATAGCAATAGGGACAGGTGATGTTTATCAAACCGCTGAAGCAGTTAGGCTTTGTGGTGGGAAAATTACCAGAGAACCTGGACCTGTACCTGGTATTAGCACCAAGATTACGGCATGCCTAGATCCCGATGGTTGGAAGATGGTATGGCCATTGCTTATCAACATTTCATGTTTGACTTCTTTAGATTGGTTTTTTCAGTTTTATTCATCATTTTTCACCATGTAGCATTTCAAATAATGGATGTCAAAGAGTAAACATGCGCTTGTAGCATTCTCATACTATTTTGTTACTTACAGCTTTTTTCCCCTTATTTAGGCTCTTCTTTCATTTGCGAATCAAGCGCATAAATTACATTACGATCTTTTCCATGTAAAATTTACAAAACATAAGATGAACAACTCAGTTGCTAAGGAAGTATTTGAGTCAATACCATTGGACTTAAAAGATGGTTATCCAAGTCCCTGGAAAGTTTTACAATGTTTTATCGAGAGCCTTTTAAAGGTTTGACCTCCATCTTATCATCCTTTTATTTATGGAATTAAATTAAATTTATTTTTAAGGGGGCTCATGCAGATTGTTTCAATTTTAAATATTATATCTGCGTGCAGGTCCGACTCATCTATGAAATGATGGGAGATAGAAGATGGGCTGAAGCCTATTTCAAATCCGGGAAGGACATATCCCATTTACATGACGTTCCTTTGTTTACATTTGCTTTCTCTTACCACTGCATTTTGTTGCCACCAATGTAGACTACAATTTGAAGTTTCTATGTATGAGTCTTTTTGTCAGGTCTGGCAGCACACTCGACTGATTTACCGAACCAGCTTAAATCCATTTCCAAGGCCCAACTGCAAAACTTGGTTGAAGTGTTTTGTTAGTAGTTAAGTTTAATGCTTGATTAGTATATTTGATTGAGGTGTTGTATTGATATAGTTTAGAATTTCCCAGACTTGGTAGTTTAGTAGTTTGATTGTATTTTGATGGCTCTCGATGCTTGGTTTTGTATTCTGCTGCTTTTTTAAGTCAATTGCATTTGGGATGTTTTATAAGTGAAATGTCTGTTTGAAAATTTTAATTTATGGTATTTTTTTCATGTAATTAAACAAAAAAATGTAATTGAGATAATAATACATTTTTTTTTCACAAATCGGAACATCTACTGACACTAAAATAGTGTCAGTAATTATTTTTACTGACACTTTATAATAGTGTTAGTAATGCTAAAGCCAGAACATACTGACACTAATGTTTAGTGTCAGTAAAAAATTAATTACTGACACTATTTTAGTGTCAGCAAAACAAAATACTGACGCTATTTTAGTGTCAGTATTTATTGACTCTTGTATTACTGACACTAAAAATTAGTGTCAGTATTTTCTGGCTTTAGCATTACTGACACTATTATGAAGTGTCAGTAAAACTAATACTGACACTATTTTAGTGTCAGTAAAGGGGATATTTGTATTAGTGGGGGTGTTACAGTTGTGGTATCGGAGCGAAGGTTTAAATCTTTCCTGCAAACAGAAGATGGCATATGGAAATTCTCGACTTAGGGATATGGTCAACTTTTATCTATTGAGTATTATGTTTAATAAATTGTAATTTATTGGTTGTCATTATCATCATTGTGTGTTCATTATTGGCTTATGAACTGGTGAGATTGGGCAGTAGAGAGGAAGTTATGGCACCTAAAAGGAAGACAAGAGATGATCCGAATCCAAACCACAACCTTCAAGTGTAGAATTAATCATTTTCAGAATGACGAAATGGTCAAGAACGAGTCGTTGAAATGGACTTTCGCCGAAAGAAGAAAATTATCGGAAATCGAAATTACGGGTATTACAACAGTGGTCCAACAGGTATGTTCAATATATACCAATTAAAAAAATTAGCTAAAATTGATGTCTGAAGTTAAGAGCTAAATTTGATGGCTTATATCTTAGCGGATGTCTAATTTCTCTCAGTAATAAGATGTTGATGTTAACTCTAGGTAGAAACATATGTGTGTGTGTGTGTGTGTGTATAATCATGTGATTGATAGTTTCAACTATTTTATTTGGATTGTACTGATTTTATTAACTTGAGTTTGGCATTCAACATGAGGTTTAAACTTTGAATTTGATATATATTTGCAGTGGGAGGACTTTTGAACACAATATGTGGTAATGCAACAGAGCTAATAATTGCTAGCATTACACCAAGGGAAAATTTATATGCTCAAGTATTCACTTTATGGTTCTTTTCTATCAAACCTTCTGCTTGATTACGTGAGAAACTTCTCTAAAGTTTCGTACCTAAGTGAGTTATATTTTCTGCCCTTATGTTGGATCAAGTATACTTGATATCTACCTTTTAGGAGTAGATCATTTGAAGGCGAAAGGTGGACATCGATAATATTCAGGTACTTGGAATACAAAATGAATATCGAAAACTCCATATTGTTCTCAGTTCTGTCAGTGAAGTAAAAATGACTTCAGTTCCTAAAATAAAAACTGTTTAGTTAATCTGTGTTTTTTTTCATGCTAAATGGGCAAGTTCTTTGTCAAATATAACTATTATGTCGTACTACTTAGATGAGTAATTAAGTTCCTCAGGTAGAATGGCTTAAAATTTGGTGTCAATGAAGTTAGCCAAGCACTCAATTTTAGTTTTTACAAAACTGCTAATACTTATGTTACATGCAAAATATAATCTTTGTCGGTTCATTCGTATGCGCTAAGTTTCAAATTATGGAAGTAACATGACTGCTGTTTAAATTAAGAAAAATAAAATTAAAAAAAGCCTGTTAGGAAATTTAGTAATGGTAGAGAATAATATTCAAAGGATAAGTGAATTATGTAATATTAAAAAGTCACGTTATATATGTTTTTGTGATACTGTATGACTCTTTGCTATAAATTTGGGGTCTGTTCTTGCTAAGAATTGGCCATCCATGTATAGTTATTCATCCTATGGGAGGAGTAATTAATTGGGTAAAGGTCAATGTGGTTGTACTTGTATTGTCGACAAGCAGTTTCTTAACTCAAAGCTTTCTTTGCAGCTCTACTTCAATCCTGCCACCGTGAAGACGTTGAGCAATCTAAAAGTAAGTATGATGTTATGGTTCTCTTTATTTTTATAGCTTGTTTTTTTATCATGGTGGTTACTCCCTCATTTTTGCTTGCATCTACATGTGACATTATGGATTCTTAAGAGTATCATAGTCAACTAGGCAGAATATCTCCAGTCACAGTTTTTTTAAATGTAACTGACACTGGTACTAAGATCAAGCTCAAAAATAAAATTATGTCATGGTTAAAGACATTGAGATGTGTGGAGCAAGTTCTTTGCGTTGGAACTTTGATTAGAGTATATTATGGGTTATAACTCCAAATGAGGTAAATTGAACCTCCCCCCCAATACGAGAACTACCTGACTCTTATGTGAACTTCGTTTTGTTTCATCCTTTAAATTTATAGCAGACCATGTGGGTACATGTATCAGAGAAATCGTACTTTAACAGAATTACATGTTTATTTGATAAGCCAATATTATAGCTTAATTTTATATCTAATCAATAGTTGACGCAACAGGTCTAGTTCATAACCACAGTCAATTACTGAATTTAGTGGCTGTTTTTGTTTGCCTGTATACAAAACCATACCCTTATAATTTGTATCCAAATCTAATATGAACATGATGGGACTTCACATTATCCGAAAGGAGTGGTCCCTATATAATGGTTGTTGCTTGTTTTTTTTGTTCAAAAATTTCCTTCAAGGAGTGACTGCATATAATTGATCAATAATATTTGCTACCTGTCTATCATCATGCACATAAAATACTAACAATTTTATTTGTAGATCATATAGTTAAAGGGGATTTGGAAGTTCCGCATCATCTTCAAACTTGAATATCTCCAAACGAAGGTCGGTACTAAAAACAAGTTCAACTACATATTAAAAACTCGAGACTGCACACTTCATACTTACTTTTTAGCACATTTTACAGAAAGGACCATGCCTCGAAAGTTCAACAAATGAAATTGGAATGGTGTTTGATGATCTATGTCAAGTGAACAAGATGACAACAGTACACCTGTGACACAAGGTGGCACTTCTACGTAGAAATTGAGATATTTAATTATGTATAGTATTTAGAACTTTGGTCACTTGGTACTTTGAATTATACTTGGTAATTTGGTCTTAAATTAGACTGTAGTTATGGTGTTGCGTGTCCAATTATTAGTATAAGACTTGTTGAATAGTAGTTGATGTTGGTATTTTGCGTCGAATGTTTGTTGAGATGTTGGTATTTGGTACTGAGTTGTGAATTTTGGATGGTATTCTATTTGTATGGAATGATGTACATACGAAATGGTTATTTCGAAATTTTTATTTATAGTGTTGTATTTATCTTTCAGTTATTGTTGCATATATCTTCAGTAATGTTGCATATTTTTAAATTAGTGTTGTATATAACAACCATGTTACTGTCGGATATAAGAATAGTAGTGTTGCATTATGTCTAGTGGGGCATACTGCTGACATTGCAAAATGTCCCACTGCTGATTTGGATGAAGCGGGACCCACTATTGATGTGGCAAATGGGCTCACTGCTGATGTGTCATTGGTTGTGGGCCCTGCTTTTCTAAACTGTATTCTCCTCTAAGCCAACACTATTTTCTGTTGCATATATTTAGTTATGTGTTGCACTACGTACATAATGCAATACTTTTCTTCTGTTGTATTAGAACGGAAAAGTATTGGATTAGAGGTCAAATGCCACGCGATCAGATGCAACACCCACAAAGTGTTGGATATATCAATTTCTGGCCTAAGGTAACAGAAAATAGGGCATAATACAACAATATGAAGCATTGCATATGAACACTTATGGCGTAGTGCAAGAGGAACAAAATTAACTCTAAACACCAAAAGAGCAGCAACAAGCTTCCAACTTCAAGCTTTAAACCAAGCTAGGGTGATCAAAATCACGTTGGAAGAGTCTAAATATCAAGAACAAGTCCAGATAGATGGTTCTAGGGAGAGAAAAGAGGTTTTGGTTCGTGAAGAAATGAAATACGAAACCAAGATATATAATCTGACAATCTTATTACGTATGCTATACACTAAGCGCAACGTACATAATGTTGTAGTAAGTTTTGAATTTGCGCCGTGTTGTGGAAGCATAAATTAATGTGCGGAAATTAAATGACACACGGATTTATAGAGGTTCGGCTATAAACAAGCCTATGTCCTCTCTCGGTATCTTTTTCTATAGGTTCAAGATAAAAACCTCTGCACCTCTCTTCTATCGGTCGAGGGATAACCGTTACAACACGTCTTCTATTGGTCCGTGATAAACCACTCATACTTGTCTTTGTATCGGTCCAAGTTAAACCATTTTCCTTTTCTATTGGACAAGGAATCAACCACTCTAGATTTCGATGGGTACTAGATAAACCTCACTAAGATAGCGATTGCGATTCTAATAATGCCGAATCCTTGATCCTAATACCACCGAATCCAATCGTATATTTTCTTTTACCTCTCGTGTATATGTTGAATGTATAAACACTCAAACTAATAATATAAGCTCAATATTACAACAACAATATAAGTATATCAATCTCAGATCAATGAATGTTTTGCTTGAAGTTGTTGTATGGAATAATACCAAGGTTATGGTATTTATAGCCTTCTTCATCAAACTAGCCGTTAGCTCCCTGAGTCTTCATTACGGCCGTTATCACTTCACCATTACTTCCGTTAGCCCTTTCACGTACGTTATATCATCTTTGTTACGTACGTTAACAACTCCCAGATTGAGTCCAGTAGCATTCGTTTCTATCCTTACGTACGTTAATAGAACATCAATACGTACGTTATATATAGTCAATATGTCCGTTGCTTGCTGACCTATGCCATGACGTCATCTCCAACGTTCATCACGTTTGTGAACTCAGAATCAGTTGATTACATACGTTGATAGTCAATCTTTATGTACGTTAAGGCCGTCATATTACGTACGCTAAACTCTATTCATTGCGTACGTTATGCATGATCAGAACACCTTTTCTCAACTTCATTTCCTTCGATGCTTTGCTTCGCCTTGTTGTTGTTTTGCTTTGTTTATCAACTTTAATCATCAAAACATTATTAAGCATGTATGGAACAAAATGTTCCAACAATCTCCCCCTTTTTGACGAGTACAAAACAACACTTCGTCAATGGGATTTACCTGCAAAAATACAAATCTATGTATATGTGTACAGACCAAAGTTTTCGACCTTGTTCGTTTCGTTAGTTTCTTCTCCCATTTCTTTTTCGACTTCTTCTTTCCTTTTCTTTTTCTTTTCGAATTTTCAAATTTTCATCATCTTTTCGACGTCTCCTCATTTTTCTTTTCAACTTCATCCTTTCGACTTTTTCTTATCCTTTTCTCCTTTCAACTTCCAACTTTTCGACTTTTCTTCGATTTCTCTCTCTCTTTCAGGGTTAATCCCATTCTCCTTTCTCTCCCCCTTTCTGTTTTCATCAAAAAGTGTAAAAAATATAATGATACCAAATATAAAATATGCATGATACCAAATGATAAATATAATAATATGCATGAATAGGGTATAAACCCCCTGAAAATATTATCTCCCTAAAAAAATTATTACTCCCCCTAAGTAAAATAGTTTGAAAAAAAATCAATTTTTGGGGATCCAACCGAGAGTTGGTTTTTCTTTCGAGATGTAGACGATATTTGAAACAAGTATTCCTTTTAGAACCCAAAATTTCTTAACTTTAATCGTCCATCTTGGGCTCTTACAGTTTGAAATATGATGCCCAATTTTCAAACATTTTTCAAACCGGGGTATTTTTAAATTTAAGGATTCGTTTTTAGAACGAGGTGTGAATCCCAACTCCTGTTTATTTAGAGTAAACTTTTGCACCGAGAGCATATTTTCAAATTTCTCGTTTCCGAGAGAAAATTTCTTCGTTAAATTCTTGAGCTCGGTTTGCATTTTAACAAGATCATCCTTTAAAATATTTTCATTTTCAAGGCATTTTGAATGATCGATTTCAACAAATTTCCCTTTTTCAAGAATTTTGGTATTTTCAATTTCCAAAGATTTATTTTTGGATTTAAAGGATTTAATTTCGTATAATGCATTTTGGTAATCCGTATGCAATAATTCAAATGCTTCAAATAATTCATCCTGAGAATTACTTACTTGGCTTTCGATGTCGCTATCGTTGAATGAACTTCGGGCCATGAGAGCGAGATTATTTTGATTGATAAAATCATCATCTTCGTCTTCATCGCTCCATGTTGCAACGAGAACCACCTTCTTGGGTTTAGCTCAGCAATTCTTAGCAAATTGGCCTGGTTTTCCACATAATCGACAAGAGTTGTCGAATTTCTTAGATTCGCTCGATTGGATGTCCTTCTTTCTCCAGTTTAATAAGTGTTGGAACTTATTAATATTCTTGGCATAATATGCCGATTCTTCATCGCTATCATCCACCGGAATTTCTTCTCTCTTTGACATCTTAGTCTTGAAGGCTATTGATCGTTCCTTCGGCTTTGGCTTGACACTTCGTGATTTTAAAACTGTCTCATAATTAATTAGCGAACCAACGTGTGCTAAAATCAAGCGTATTGAGATCTTTAGATTCCATGATCGCAGTCACGGTGCTGTCCCATTCGCTAGGTAGTGATCGTAAAATTTTCTTGACTTTTTCACTACTAGATAATAGTTTTCCGAATGAAGCTAGCCCATTGGTGATGACTGAGAATCGGTCGAGCATGTTGGTGATGGAGTCGTCACCTTTCATCATGAATAATTCGTAGTCATGGAGAAGCATATTGATCTTCGTCTCCTTGAATTGAGTTGTCCCTTCGTGTGTGATTTCAAGAATTTTCCATATCTCTTTCGAACTTTCACATGATGAGATACGATTGACCTCTTCCGGATTTAAGGCACAATATAAGAGTTGAGTAGCCTTACGATTTAGATGGTCATTTTTCCAATCCTCGTCGTTATATTCTTCGAAACTCTTGAGAGATCCATCGGATTTGATTGGAACTTTCGGGCCAAGACAAATGATATTCCAAATATCAATATCATAAGCACGAATGAAGATCGACATCTTTTTATTCTACGTCATATAATTTGATCCATCAAAAAATAGTGGTCGATTTAGAGCGAGGCCTTCGACTGGAGCAAATTGGAACGCCATTTGGATCGACTCCTCGGATGTTAAGCTGTGTATTGGAGTTACTGCTCTGATACTAATTGTTGGAGAAAGATTTGAATTTGCGCCGTGTTGCAGAAGCATAAATTAATGTGCAGAAATTAAATGACACACAGATTTATAGAGGTGCCGCTATAAACGAGCCTACATCCTCTCTCGGTATCTTTTTCTATAGGTTCAAGAAAAAAAACTCTGCACCTCTCTTCTATCGGTCGAGGGATAACCATTACAATCACGTCTTCTATTGGTCCGTGATAAACCACTCATACATGTCTTTGTGTCGGTCCAAGTTAAACCATTTCCCTTTTCTATTGGACAAGGAATCAACCACTCTAGCTTTCTATGGGTACTAGATAAACCTCACTAAGATAGCGATTGCGATTCTAATAATGCCGGATCTTTGATCCTAATAACACCGAATCTAATCGTATCTTTTCGTTTACCTCTCGTGTACATGTTGAATGTATAAACACTCAAACTAACAATATAAGCTCAATATTACAACAACAATATAATTATAGTAATCTCAGATCAATGAATGTTGTGCCTGGAGTTGTTGTATGGAATAATACCAAGGTTATGGTATTTATAGCCTTCTTCATCAAATTAGCCATTAGCTCTCTGACTCTTCATTACGGCCGTTATCACTTCCATTATGGTCGTTAGCCCTTTAACGTACGTTATATCATCTTTGTTACGTACGTTAACAACTCCCAGATTGGGTCCAGATAGCATTCGTTTCTATCCTTACGTACGTTAATAGAACATCATTACATACGTTATATATAGTTAATATGTCCGTTGCTTGCTGACCTATGCCATGATGTCATCTCCAACGTTCATCTCGTTTGAACTTAGAATCACTTGATTACGAACCTTAATAGTCAATCTTTACATACGTTAAATCCATCATATTACGTATGCTACACTCTATTCATTGCGTACGTTATGCATGATCAGAACACCTTTGCTTCGCCTTGTTGTTTTGCTTTGTTTATTAACTTTAATCATCAAAACATTATTAAGCATGCATATGAACACTTATAGCGTAGTGCAAGAAGAACAAAATGAACTCTCTAAACACCAAAGGAGAACCAACAAGCTTCCAACTTCAAGCTTTAAACCAAGCTAAGTTGATCAAAATCACGTTAGAAGAGTCTAAATATCAAGAACAAGTCCAGATAGATGGTTCTAGGGAGAGAAAAGAGGTTTTGGTTCGTGAAGAAATGAAATAAGAAACCAAGATATGTAATCTGACAATCTTATTACGTACGCTATACACTAAGCGCAACGTACATAATGTTGGAGCAAGATTTAAATTTGCGCCGTGTTGCGGAAGCGTAAATTAATGTGCAGAAATTAAATGACACATGGATTTATAGACGTTCGGCAATAAACGAGCCTACGTCCTCTCTTGGTATCTTTTTCTATAGGTTCAATATAAAAACCTCTGCACCTCTCTTCTATCGATCGAGGGATAACCGTTACAATCACGTCTTCTATTGGTCCGTGATAAAGCACTCGTATTTGTCTTTGTGTCGGTCCAAGTTAAACCGTTTTCCTTTTCTATTGGACAAGAAATCAACCACTCTAGCTTTCTATGGGTACTAGATAAACCTCACTAAGATAGCGATTGGGATTCTAATAATGCCAGATCCTTGATCCTAATAACACCGAATCCAATTGTATCTTTTCTTTTACCTCTCGTGTATATGTTGAATGTATGAACACTGAAACTAACAATATAAGCTCAATATTACAACAACAATATAAGTATATCAATCTCAGATCAATGAATGTTGTGCTTGAAGTTTTTGTATGGAATAATACCAAGGTTATGGTATTTATAGCCTTCTTCATCAAACTAGCCATTAGCTACCTGACTCTTCATTACGGCCGTTATCACTTCCATTACGGCCGTTAGCCCTTTAACGTACGCTATATCATCTTTGTTACGTACGTTAACAACTCCCAGATTGAGTCCAGTAGCATTCGTTTCTATCCTTATGTAAGTTAATAGAACATCATTATGTACGTTATATATAGTCAATATGTCCGTTGCTTGCTGACCTATGCCATGACGTCATCTCCAACATTCATTTCGTTTGAGCTCAGAATCACTTGATTACGTACGTTAATAGTTAATATTTACGTACGTTAAGGCCGTCATATTACGTACGCTACACTCTATTCATTGCGTACGTTATGCATGATCAGAACACCTTTTTGCAAATTCGTTTCCTTCGATGCTTTGCTTCGCCTTGTTGTTGTTTTGCTTTGTTTATCAACTTTAATCATCAAAACATTATTAAGCATGCATATGAACACTTATGGCGTAGTGCAAGAAGAACAAAATGAACTCTCTAAACACCCAAGGAGCACCAACAAGCTTCCAACTTCAAGCTTTAAACCAAGCTAGGGTGATCAAAATCACGTTGGAAGAGTCTAAATATCAAGAACAAGTCCAGAGAGATGGTTCTAGGGAGAGAAAAGAGGTTTTGGTTCGTGAAGAAATGAAATAAGAAACCAAGATATGTAATCTGACAATCTTATTACGTACGCTATACACTAAGCGCAACGTACATAATGTTGGAGCAAGATTTAAATTTGCGCCGTGTTGCGGAAGCGTAAATTAATGTGCGGAAATTAAATGACACATGGATTTATAGAGGTTCGGCAATAAACGAGCCTACGTCCTCTCTTGGTATCTTTTTCTATAGGTTCAATATAAAAACCTCTGCACCTCTCTTCTATCGATCGAGGGATAACCATTACAATCACGTCTTCTATTGGTCCGTGATAAACCACTCGTATTTATCTTTGTGTCGGTCCAAGTTAAACCGTTTTCCTTTTCTATTGGACAAGGAATCAACCACTCTAGCTTTCTATGGGTATTAGATAAACCTCACTAAGCAAGCGATTGCGATTCTAATAATGCCAGATCCTTGATCCTAATAACACCGAATCCAATCGTATCTTTTCTTTTACCTCTCATGTATATGTTGAATGTATAAACACTGAAACTAACAATATAAGCTCAATATTACAACAACAATATAAGTATATCAATCTCAGATCAATGAATGTTGTGTTTGAAGTTGTTGTATGGAATAATACCAAGGTTATGGTATTTATAGCCTTCTTCATCAAACTAGCCATTAGCTCCCTGACTCTTCATTACGGCCGTTATCACTTTCATTACGGCCGTTAGCCCTTTAACGTACGCTATATCATCTTTGTTACGTACGTTAACAACTCCCAGATTGAGTCCAGTAGCATTCGTTTCTATCCTTATGTACGATAATAGAACATCATTATGTACGTTATATATAGAAAATATGTCCGTTGCTTGCTGACCTATGCCATGACGTCATCTCCAACGTTCATTTCGTTTGAGCTCAGAATCACTTGATTACGTACGTTAATAGTCAATATTTACATACGTTAAGGCCGTCATATTACGTACGCTACACTCTATTCATTGCGTACGTTATGCATGATCAGAACACCTTTTTGCAAATTCGTTTCCTTCAATGCTTTGCTTCGCCTTGTTGTTGTTTTGCTTTGTTTATCAACTTTAATCATCAAAACATTATTAAGCATGCATATGAACACTTATGGCGTGGTGCAAGAAGAACAAAATGAACTCTCTAAACACCAAAGGAGCACCAACAAGCTTCCAACTTCAAGCTTTAAACCAAGCTAGGGTGATCAAAATCACGTTGGAAGAGTCTAAATATCAAGAACAAGTCCAGAGAGATGGCTCAAGGGAGAGAGAAGAGGTTTTGGTTCGTGAAGAAATGAAATACGAAACCAAGATATGTAATCTGACAATCTTATTATGTACGCTATACACTAAGCGCAACGTATATAATGTTGGAGCAAGATTTGAATTTGCGCGTGTTGCCGAAGCGTAAATTAATATGCGGAAATTAAGTGACACACGGATTTATAGAGGTTCGGCTATAAATGAGCCTACGTCCTCTCTCGGTATCTTTTTCTATAGGTTCAAGATAAAAACCTCTGCACCTCTCTTCTATCAGTCGAGGGATAACCGTTACAATCCCCTCTTTTATTGGTCCAAGTTAAACTGTTTTCCTTTTCTATTAGACGAGGAATCAACCACTATAGTTTTCTATTGGTACTAGATAAACCTCACTAAGATAGCGATTGTGATTCTAATAATGCCGGATCCTTGATCCTAATAACACCGAACTAATAATATAAGCTCAATATTACAACAACAATATAAGTATATCAATCTCAGATCAATGAATGTTTTGCTTGAAGTTGTTGTATGGAATAATACCTAGGTTATGGTATTTATAGCCTACTTCATCAAACTAGCCGTTAGCTCCCTGACTCTTCATTACGGCCGTTATCACTTCACCATTACGGCCGTTAACCCTTTAACGTACGTTATATCATCTTTGTTACGTACGTTAACAACTCCCAGATTGAGTCCAGTAGCATTCATTTCTATCCTTACGTACGTTAATAGAACATCATTACGTACGATATATATAGTCAATATGTCCGTTGCTTGCTGACCTATGCCATAACATCATCTCCAACGTTCATCTCGTTTGAACTCAGAATCACTTGATTACGTACGTTAATAGTCAATCTTTACATATGTTAAGGCCGTCATATTACGTACGCTACACTCTATTCATTGCGTACGTTATACATGATCAGAACACCTTTTTGCAACTTCATTTCCTTTGATGCTTTGCTTCGCCTTGTTTTTGTTTTGCTTTCTTTATCAACTTTAATCATCAAAACATTATTAAGCATGTATGGAACAAAATGTTCCAACACGTAAGAATAATTACGTACGCTACATCAATAACTTAACGTACGTAATGTTAGTCCAGAACCTATGGCCCAAAAATATGAAGATCTTAACGTATGTAAACAACCACCATTTACGTACGTTAGCAAGCTGCATGAATAACGTACGCAGAACTCACCTCCTAACGTACGTAATGAATCCGTTGAATGTAATAGTCGATCAGATCAAAGATACCCAGGACCCACTGTCCGAAAGTTGACCACGAGGAAGGTTCCCTCTACCTACCACTCATTACGTAGGTAACATAAACAGAATAACGTACATAATGCCGAACAATGCCTAACGTACATTAAGCACACAAGCTAACATATGTTAGATCAACAACAGTCGACAACCAAGTCGTTCCATCAAATCTCAACTCGAATGAACGGACACAACCCAACGCACCTCAACAATTATGCATGGTATAACACAACATGTATAATGTTGAAGACAAGGTAAACATACAGTTCAACACATCAATAAAAATGAAAAAAAATTACCTCAGGATATTACATACTCCCCCCCTTAAAAAGAGTTTCGTCCCCAAAACTAAGGGTACACAACTCCGGACATGAACTATCCATCAGGATATGAAAACAACTTCTTATGGAATACTTCTCAATGTGAACCACTTCGCCTGAGCAACTGGTCCAACCCTACGGGTCCCCGCGTCTTCTCTGCCTGAACAAGGCGAAAAAATCAAGTGATAAAACACTCAGCCAAGTGTGAGATCATTCGAATCATGTATCCTCCGCTAGAGATCGGTCGGACAGCCGTACCACCCGCATGACTTGTAACACTAGCGTACACATCCTGAGGAAGCCACTCATTATACATGTATACAACCATCGGTGTACACTTCCCCGTTCTTATCGGCATCGGATGCCCATGCAATCACTGACTCACGCCACAAAAAGATAATAACAACGCAGACATAGTCCTCGGGACCATATCAACCGCATGCCCAAGTCCTCACGACTTGGCGTCTCTAATCACAATGAATAACTACCCAAATTACCACAAAATCTTGAGTATAACACCCAAAAGGTAAGAAAATCACATCAAACGGCCTCAAATCTCAAGGTTATCAAATAATATCGGTACAAGAATGATCAATAACAAATGGTTCACAACCACAATACCATAATACAAATTAATTTAAACATTAATCCGAAAATCAAAGAAAGGAATACATAAGTCAAGGCTACATCTCAAGTGTACCCAACATCGATATCCTCCAAATCATCTATCTCCTCGATCTCATCGACTCGAGGTAGACCCAAATATGAACTCATTCCTCCTCCTCATCTGTCCTTACCCATGGCTTCAGAAGCCTGATAGGACCCCTTGGATGAAGTACGGACTGGAGTAACAAAATCTCTCGAGGCCCGTGAGCTCTCTCGCGACCTGCTAGCACTAGAACTCCTGCAGTATTTCTGAAGGTGTCCCTGCCTCCCACATGAACAACAAACAAAAGCTGACATTGTACAACGAGTGCTAACGTGCCCCGCTGAATCACAGTTAAAGAAAACAACAGTCGAACTCGTCGTCAAAGATGCTTTCCCAGTACAAAGATGACTAGAAAACGACCTCCTGGATGTTAGATCCCGAAGTCCCTCTGAACGAACCGGCATCCTAGTCCTCTCACCAGAATAAACTGAAGGGTTCTTCCGAGCAAGCTCCTTGATCAAAAGCTCTGCTCCAAGAGCCTTTTCAATGAATTCGCCAAGTGAGTTACATTTATGATTGAACGACTGCATCCTCAACTGCGGGTTTCAACTCTTGCTAAAATACTTGATCTTATCCGCTTCAGTACGTATAACAGACGAAGCAAACTGAAGAAGTCCATGAAACTTCTCAGCAATGACAACAACACCCTTGTCCTTGATAGATGCGGGGTTCAAAACCTCTGATAACTTGGCTTCACGAAGTGGAGACGGATAATACTTCTCTAAAATGAGAGTCTTGAACTCATCCCAAACACAATCATGATCGGTGGGCTACACAGAAAGCCACCAAGAATAAGCGCCCTTACTTAAATAGTAAGCCGCTACTGCCACCTTACTCTCTTCCGGACACTAAACCATGTCGAAGAGTTTATCAAAATGTTCAAGCTAATGAACAATGTAAGCTGGTTCGGACGAAACCTCAAAAGTAGGCGGCCTCTGACGAGAGATATCGCCAACAATCTGACTCACTCCCCCAGTCTGCCCATGAAACGGCACGTGGAATCCCTGCTGCGGTGGACCACGAACCATCGAGGCCTACATGGTCTCCACTATCCGTGTCATCTGAGCCATCTGGTCCATCATGCCACTCATAAGCAAGAAAGGGTCGATGTGTCCACCCTCAGTCTGACCGACTTCTAGAGGATGACGTCCTGAAGGATAATCGGTCGCATAGGTAACACAACCAGCCGATCTCTTATCCATATCGGCATCCGCACGCGCATAATCATGAGGTTCTGGATTCTGGATCATCCTGCAGCTTTTACCCCGTCTGCCACATCCTCGTAATCCTCTTTCCATACTGAAAGAATAACATTCGATCATGATCATAGCTCAAATACGCCTCAACGGCCAATCTAGAATGCTAAGTCAATAGCCAAACACGAGTATACATACTCAACAGATAAACAATCACATCAATCATGCTAATCATAGCCTATAAGGAGCTTGCACACTCCAAAACATATAATCATGAGTCAATCATACCGCTAATGTCACATACAGGTTTCAACAAAACATGTATAATCAATTACATAATGAATGTATGAACATAAAAGATAATCGAGTCCTTACACAGGTCATGCGAAGCTTCGAGGTCTTGCGATTCTAGTTCTCACTAATGACGACCCGATGAAAGAATGACTCATGCAGTCGACCAACTATCACATCTCATAAAACCCGACTGTCCAGATTGTCGTAACCTGACAGCCCCACTACTACCGAGTCGGTAGAGCCACATAACTCACATATCAGGGTATCTCACAACCCATTGCTCCGATACCATCTTCTGTAATGCCCCCAAAATCCCATTGAGTTATTACAGTTCTGTGGACCCTACACCAGGAGACCCACCAGGCAAACAAGAATAAAATACATCAACTATCCCAAAAGGAAAACCACAGTCCCTACTATGATATTCGACACAATATTCCGACGTGGAATTTCAACAAAAATGATGGACCTACATGGCCAAAATAAAAATACAACAACCTCCACGAGCCTTTCTCGGATAATACATAATGACAACGACTGACAAATTGGAGAACACTCCGAACGGACTAACCAACATGAACACCGAAACAACTTGGGACTAGTATCGCTTGAATGCCTCGTTGCCATCGTCATGCCTGTGTGTCTCAACTCTCTCCTCGCAAACACCAAAAACATGAAAACATGTTCCGCCCCCACGGGTTCAGTCATCTAGATAATGAATATCAAATACATGAATAACATGATATGCATCCAAAGGCAGAATAATTGGTACAACAATGGTAATATGATATGCTCACAAACCAAGGTAAGAACCAAGCATTCGTGAAACACTATGCCCATGGCATACGATCAATACCTGTTCAACAGGTTAGAAAACAAGTGCCCAACGGCGAATCATCAATATAGAACACAACAACGAATTACCCGAAGGTAATCCAAACCAAAACTGAATTAGAATACGAATCACAATGCCTGAAGCCACGGCACGAAGCCGTATCACAATGAGGGCCGAATCCACGACATGAAGCCGTATCACAATGAGGGCCGAAGCCACTATTACACCCCCGTGTATTTATAGAGATATTACAGCGCCGTAGATTCTTTTTGGAGAACCTACAAGGCTTAGATCAACATAAAACACATTAATCAACAACAAAACCGAGACATTCCCACACTTAAAACCAACATCAACTCCAATATGACATACATCACAAACCATACCAATACATTGTCCTATTGGATCACAACAGATACAAAAACTCACAACTGATCCAACTACATCAACAACAACTAACACCAACACATTAAACCATATATGACAGTACCAGCTTGAGTACAAATCCAAAACTCGACTCTGACCATGACAAAACGACCACCGACTCAAAATAACACATCAGTGTTGCTCGCTATCCTCGTGCCCTTCCTGCGCCGGCTCGCCACTAAGACCTATACCTGAATACACAACAAGTATATTCACCCCCGAAGGGGTCAGCAAACAGCCGGTGTAAGTACGACGATTCCAAAATATGTACAACAATAAACAATAGGAATCACAGTGCCATCATGGATATTCCGGAATACCATACCACAATCATCATCACAAAATGACAACGGGGGATATACTGGTACTATACCTCACACGAGATACATACCACTCCCCAAAGAGTCCTCGTCAGGCCCTCTCTGGCTGTACAACACTACCAAATGAACTGCATAAGCCTCGGTCTACGGAACCCAGGGACCCTCACTGATTTTACTTGGCACACGACCACAAGTTGCACTTTCAGTAATCATCACTTTTTCACAAATGGCATAAATCATATTTTCTGAAATTACCACTTTTCACAAAATCACATTTTCCACATATTCACACGAAGTACATCAAACACAATCAAAGTACTTGCCTGGAAACTTCTGGAATAAAAACGTTTTGAGCGATTTATAATTAGGATTCAAAACTCTGAAATCTCCAGCCTACAATGAGGAATTCGTGTTAACCAGCATTAGGATTGTTCATTCTAATCAAAATAATGTCGAAAACCTTAATTGAATCCCTTAGGGAACTTTTATCGGACGCTTCGCGAATGATATCCGGTTACGATGGTTTAAATGAAGGATTTGATTTCCGTTCCGCTAGAATCAATAAGAACAGTCCTAGGATATTGGATATATAACCATTTTCAAGTTCTAAACAAGTATAAATCCAAAATCTCAAAAAACGAGTTTTAGGGTTCATGGTGAATTACCTCCAATCTGGCGAATTAGGCGTGACTCGCTCGTTATATACTCGCTATATGATCCCTCCGAAGATTATGGAATATTTAACAACTCAAAAAATCACTCAAGAATACTTGTTCTATAAGGAGGGCCGAAGGGTTTGGGAAAAACTACTGTAAAACGCTGAAAACTGCCCTATTTATAGGGTATTCGATCAACACAGTGCTGGACCCAGCAGTGAATGCGCCGTGTCTTGCGTCGTGTTCCATAAGGTGGCCGAGAGTTCCTGGAAAGCGCTGGAAGCTGTCCGGATGGTTCGGACAACCCGACGTTGTACCCAGCAGTGCCTGAAGTGTGTTATGCGCCGTGTTCCACAAGGCGGTTGATACACGGCGCAGTGTGGTGCGTAACACGGCACTCACAACGCCGAGTGTTTCGCCGGGTGCTGCTGACTGACATCCCTGTGTTGCTTTGGCATTAACTTGTTCGTTTGGGTTCGGAAAGCTAACTCAATAATCTACGATGCTCTAGAATTTTAGGATCTTTGAATTTTTCCGAGATTTATAGTGATTGATCAAAGTCGCTTCGACGCACAATGCCTTCCAGAAAGGTCGACGTTTATTTTTATTGACTCCCTTGTGGCACTTAATTTATTTATTTATTATATATATATATATCATTATAATTATCAAAATTATTATTATTATACTATCTTTCATCCCGATAGTTCGTCAATAGGGCGGCGAAGTACAAAATGTTATACGTATAAAATATATAATAGCACTCCAAAAATATAGAAATTTACGTTCGTCGCTCTAAACAACACGGGCGAGATAGTTCTCGACTCCGACATAATAACCGAATTTATTCGATGGTTGACAAAATATAAAATCATCCGGTTTATTTACGGGGCATTACACCATATTCCCTAAAAAGAAGTTTCATCCTCGAAACTTGAAACGGGAATGAGATTGATGAAATACATTCGGATTATAGATCAACTTGATGAATAATTTCATTTTTCAATCGCAAATATTAAACTAGTACATATTTGTGAGAAAACATCAATATATAGTATGCCCCATTAAGCATATCTTATGGGTTGACGACGACGGGGTCTTCTTCAATCGCTTCTTCAAGGTCCTCCTCGGGATCTTCCTTGGGATCCTCTTCGGCCTCTGCGACTTCTTGCCCCACGACTCGAATTGGGGCCGCTGGGAGGATAGCAAGGATCTCCTCAACGTTGGCCCGTATCATCGCCCTCTCTCGCTGGACTTGATCCTGGAGGGCCTCTCTCGCCTGAGTGTACTGTGCCTCCCTCTCTCGAAGATCGTACTGCAGCCAACTGAGCTTCTAGCTGCACAGCAAGGTCACGTTCCCATGCAGCTGCCTCCTGCGCAGTCTGACTTGTGTCCCGATGAAATTGTGCTACGGCCTCTAGACAACTGATACGCTCTAAGCAACGGGTATGATGAGTAGGATCCATACTAACAAAATTACTCAACTGTTTCCTTTCGGTTAACGTCTTAAGTCTACTATGGGAATACCTCTCAGGTCCTATATATACATCAAACCGACGTTAAGTTGGTGGTCCTAACGGTGCCACAGTTGTTTCTTAGCAGCCACTATTATAGCGGCACCATCATTCAGTGTTAATTATCTCTCGCCGCCACAACAATGATAATATTAATAAATCTTAGCGATAGACTCGCAAAGATACCTGATAAGGACCAAGTAAATCAATGGTATGAATATGACCAAAATATTGGTCAGGCTAAAAGATGTAATCACGGACTCTCGGTACTCCCACTTGATGTCAAGACATGATGACCATATCTCAGATGTTGGTCGTCGAGACGAGCGAACCGAAAGAAATGAAAATAGATCAAAAGAAAAAGAACTAATGGGAAAATAAAATTATTACATCCCACTTCTTTTGAAATAAATTTTGTCCCAAAACTTAGGACATGAAATAATTAAGGCAAGGCAAACTTTAGATGACACACGTTATCTGTTGCTGACAGCATTCGAAAGCTCCATGCCGTACAGAAATGTTGTCCGATTCAATACGCATAAATGTTTACGAAATACAATAATCATGGATCCCTACAGTTGATGAATCTGAGTAGTACGATAATCAAAATGTGAGTTTAACGCTGAACAAGTAAGTAATTCCGATAACCTCGAAGGTTTGGAAAATCACATATTAGGACAAGTACTCGAATCTTAAGGAAATCAGACGCTCGATAATCACGACCGAGATCGAGCAACAACAGTCGAACCACAACGATCGAACGACATTGATCGAACAACAACAATTTGACGACAATAATTAAACACCCTAAAGTTCACGCCTCAACTCAAGACATTAAGTGGGCTTGTAAGAATTACAAGATATTCACATTGCATAGGACTCACGAGTGTTGAACCGAACATGGGAAAAGTCACAAATGTAAACGGACTAATTCGAAGCAGTGCCACAACTCGTTCGAACGGCAAAGACCAAAGAACAGAACACATTCAGTAGGTATCAACGAACATAAGTGAGTCGATAGGATGGAAAAATATAGAAGTCAAGAATTTGGGTATTACGATCCACTTTAAATAAAATAAGTTTGTCCACGAAATTTAGAACAATGAAAATAAGGTGATAATATAACAAGCAACTTCATAAGGTCGAATGACCAAATCTCTAAGCATTCTGACAAATGCGGAATGACTACTAACATCACGAGAATTTCTCGGTAGTGACGCGATTCAGTTAACGACACAAGTTGAAGTCAAAATAAAGCACAACACAATTAGATATGGTTTTCTCGGGTGGAATCATAAGTTACCAAAAGAAATATGATACAATATTCGACAACAATGGGGTTATACAACGAGATCTTAAAACCAATACATGACGGAAACCATAATTACGATAATCTCAAACATCTAGTCAATCATCGCAGTACTACCGATCTCGCAAGTTCTGCAGTGCGACAACAGAGTCAAACATAATAGTTCAAGGCCCTAAATTGTACAAGCGCAAGAATCCCGATTATTATACTCTTCTTCCCTTCAAAGGGAGTTTTGTCCTTAATGCGTAGAACTACCAAGTTAGAGATGGAAAGCAAGAAGATGAGGAGAATCAAAGCCACAATTGTTGGAAGCATCAACAATTCGGACGTATCATGAAAGCATCACTTGCCGACACCTGGGATACGGGATGCTCGTTGATCATTTGCCTTTTTCACCAATAGTTTATGGACTTTTGATCGAACGTTAATTGATCACGGTTCCTATGACAGTACCAGTGCGAGTATAAAACCAAAACACGACTCTGACCATGAAAACACAACCACCGACTCAAAATAACACATGATATCAGTGTTGCTTGCCATCCTCGTTCCCTTCCTGCGCCGGCTCGCCATTAAGACCTGTACCTGAATACAAAACAAGTATATTCACCCCCGAAGGGGTTAGCAAACAGTCGGTGCAAGTACAATGATTCTAGAATATGTACAACAAGTGAATAAACAACAGGAATCACAGTGCCATCACGGATATTCCGGAAAACCATACCACAATCATCATCACAAAACAACAACGGGGACTATACTTGTACTATACCTCATGCGAGATACATACCACTCCCCAAAGGCTCCTCGTTAGGCCCTTTACAACCCTACCAAGTGAACCACAGAAGCCTCGGTCTACGGAACCCAAGGGACCCTCACTCGTTTTACTTGGCACACAACCACAAGTCGCACTTTCAGTAATCATCACTTTTTCACAAATGGCACAAATGACATTTTTTGATATGACCACTTTTCACAAATCACATTTTCCACATATTCACATGAAGTACATCAAACACAATCAAAGTACTTGCCTGGTGACTTCAGGGATAAAAACGTTTCGAGCGTTTTATAATTAGGATTCAAAACTCTGAAATCTCCAGCCTACAACGAGGAATTCATGTTAACCGGCATTAGGACTGTTCATTCTAATCGAAATAATGTCTAAAACCTTAATTGAATCCCTTAGGGAACTTTTATCGGACGCTTCGCGGACGATATCCGGTTACGATGGTTTAAACGAAGGTTTTGATTTCTGTTCTGCTAGAATCGATAAGAACAGTCCCAGGATATTCAATCTATAACCATTTTCAAGTTCTAAACAAGTATAAATCCGAAATCTCGAAAAACAAGTTTTAGGGTTCATGGTTGAATAACCACCAATCTGGCGAAGTTGGCCTGACTCGCTCGTTATATACTCATTATCTGATCCCTCCGAAGATTATGGAATGTTTAACAACTCAAAAAATCACTGAAGAATACCTGTTCTATAAGGAGGGCCGAAGGGTTGGGGAAAAACTGCTGGAAAACGCTGGAAACTGCCTTATTTATAGGGTTGTTTGATCAACACGGCTCTGGACCCGGCGGTGCCTGTGCCGTATCTTGCGCCGTGATTCATAAGGCGGCCGAAAGTTCCTGGAAAGTGCTGGAAGCTGTCCGAACGGTTCGTACAACATGGAGTTGTACCCGGCAATGCCTGCAGCATGTTATGCGCCGTGTTCCGCAAGGCGGCCTATATACGGCGCAGCGTACTGCGCAACACAGCGCTCACAGCGCCGGGTGCTTCGCCGGGTGCTGCTGACTGATATCCCTATCTTGCTTTGGCCATTACTTGTTCGTTTGGGTTCGGAATGACTCGCCGTTTATTCCATTGGAAAGATAACTCAATAATCTACGATGCTCTAGAATTTTAGGATCTTTGAATTTTTCTGAGATTTATGGTGATTGATCAAAGTCGGTCTTGACGCACAGTGCCTTCCAAAAAGGTCTACGTTTATTTTTATTGACTCCCTTGTGGTACTTAATTTATTTATTTATTCTACGTGTATGTATATATATATATATCATTATAATCATCAAAATAATTATTATTATTATACTATCTTTCGTCCAGATAGTTCGTCAATTGGGCGTCGAAGTAGAAAATGTTATACGTATAAAATATATAGTAGCACTCCGAAAATATAGAAATTCAAGTTCGTCGCTCTAAACAAACGGGCGTCATAATTCTCGACTCCGACATAATAATCGAATTTATTCGACAGTTTTCAAAATATAAAATCATCCGGTTTATTTATTACGAGGTATTACAGCCACGGCACGAAGCCGTATCACAATGAGGTCCGAATCCACGGCACAAAGTCGTATCACAATGAGGGCCGAAGACACAACATGAAGCCGTATCACGATGAGGGCATCCAATGACCGTGATCTACTGAACTGTAGGTGTTGGAAAAAAACCGTGAAGGTTCAGGCCGGAAACTTACCCTTCGAGCAGTAGCCTAAGCTAGCCTCTAAAACACAATCAATTACAAACGGCAGCGATCACAAGATTACCGAATTCACAAGAACGATAGTGTGCTGCCTTGAGTCGGCCAACACGACAACAATAACTCACGGATGGGCACTGTCCTCCGCGGTCCCAATTCAAATACCTCAATTGCCTTAGGATGGTCTATCGATAACAACAACTCAGCGGATGGGAACTATCCACGATAGTCCCAATTCAATACCTTAATTGTCTTAGAACGACCAATCGATAACAACAACTCAATGGATGGGAACTATCCTCGACAGTCCCAATTCAATACCTCGATTGCCTTAGAACGGCCAATCGATTGACCTATGTAAGGACTCGATTCTCTTTTATGTTCATACACTCATTATGTAATTGATTATACAAGTTTTGTTGAAACGTGTATGTGACATTAGTGGTATAATGGACTTATGATTATTTGTTTTGGAGCGTGTGAGCTCTGTATTGGCTATGATTAGCATGATTGATGTGATTGTTTATCTGTTGAGCATGTATACTCATGTTTGGCTATTAACTTAGCATTCTAGATTGGCCGTTGAGGCATATTTGAGCTATGATCGTGATCGAACATTATTCTTTCAGTATGGAAAGAGGAATTCGAGGAAGTGAAGTGAACATTCCACTCTTGTTACCGGATAAGAGAGAAGTGCACTGGAAGTGTTTAGGGATTATTTATGTAAAATTTTAGTAAGTCGATAAACTTAATTGGGCATTCAGTTTTGAGTATGACTTGTATAACTGATGCTAGGACATGTGCATATATTGATAGCATAGTCAACAGTAGGGTTTGACTTTACCGTGACTCGAAGACATGACCGGGACATCTGATGAAGTGTCTATACGTATATGATATTCACGACATAATGGTTCTAGAATGAACCCTTCATTAGTTTTCAGTCGGGGTTTACAGTGCGGCCCACTAGGCTAGCTAAGTGTTGCCCGCACTCATTGGTTCCTCCCAATGCCGGCTGAGACAGACCTACAGAGTCGTTCATCAGGATAGTTGATGGATAAATATGAATTTATCATCTCTCTAATTGTAACACCTCCAAAATCCCATTGGGTTATTATAGTGCCGTGGACCCCACACCGGGAGATCCACCAGGCGAACGCTGTTGTTGCCCAAAATATTTATCCGAAGATTAATACTGCTGGAAGGCGGACAACAAACAACAATTGCGGGAGCACTTCCGAGAGAAGATAAATAATACAAGATTTGCCGGGTTTGTTAGGCCCGGGCTTGAATGCTCTCGCGAGATGAAATTAATACAAATATTCGTGGATACAAGTATTAATGAGAGAAATCTAAATACAATGAGTGTAAAAAGACTCTGTTAATCCGGCTCTTGAGCGAAGCTCGGTGTTCTTCGTCCCCGCCGATCGTCTTCCTGATGAGAGAGGCCGGGAGAAGTAAGACCGAATGATAGTTGTTGCCAAGAGTTGGAGATAGCCAAGTGCTTGATGTTTTGCTTATGTATTGCGTGAAATCCGAAGGAAGTTGAAGAAGAATCCAAGTGTAGGGAGCCTTGTATATATAGTGGCAGCCGGGTCTTGTCCTTTCGCGGGCGATCGCCTTCCGGCCAATATTAAAATGGGGCGATCACCTGGGCTGTCGGGCTAAAGTCCAAGGAAGAGGCAGGCGCCAGCTGGGCGGTCCAATGAGGAGCCATCACGCGTCCGGAGTCACTGTCACATGCGGCCCTACTGACAGCTTTCGGCGGAATCACTGGCACATGCAGCCCTACTGACAACTTTCGGCGGCTTGTCGACTGGTGGAGAGATTCTGCCAGGCTGTGGTCAATGATCCGAGATTCGCGGATCTTGTCTCGGCTCTTGCATGTGGTGCCAGTCTTGAGGCTCGGCCTTTGCCGACTGGATGGCCATCGGCCCTGATCGACATGAGGCGGTCGTCTCTTAGCTGGTCATCAGAGGTCGCCATCGGCCAGCTGCCGAGGGTCGGCATCGGTCGGTCACCAAGGGTCGGTCGGCAGGTGCCGAGGGATGGTCGTCCGCTTGTCGGTCGGAAGGAGTCGGTCGCCGGGTACCGAGAGACGATTGTATTTGATGTCGGTCGCTCGGCACCGGGACTTGTCCTGGGACCTTCGGTTGGCCTATTTAGCTTGTCCGCTGGGTTAAGGCTCGACCGCCTGGTCGCTGGTCGGCAGTTCTGCCTCGGCTGCTCGGCAGTGACTCGGTCGCCCGATCTCCGAGGCGATCGCCGGTCGGAGAGTGTTAATTCTTGACACAACAATTGCCCCCCAGCTTGCTCCTATGTTGAAGACATGGGGCGAGGTGGTTCTTGCTGGCGATCGTGTAAGGATGAGGACGGGCGATCTTTGCTGAGCTGACTTAGAATTCGGACTTGGGCTATCATGGTCGATTGGCTAGCTATCTTTCGGTCTTGTACCTGCAAAAACAACATTGGCCGATCCCCCTAGGAAACTTGGTGGTTTCGCTTGTTTGAGGAATCGTGCACAGTCGCGGAGATCGATGGACCGACTCCATGACCGTGTCTTGGTGCGCGAAGACATTGAGTGTCTCGTGACTCACTTTATTATGAGGGTCCTCTGTTAGGCTGCGCCTCGCCTCGTATTTAAACGAAGGGCGTGCGGTCTCGGTCTAGAGGAGTCCTTGCGCGGGGCAGCGTCGGATGAATCAACTCCACGCCCGCGGCTTGTTAGCTCTGCTTCCACCTCGGCCAGCCATGGAGATGGCCGACCTCGACGGTGTACGTTGAGACGGGGGTAGTGGCACGTGTCCACTGATTAAATTTGGAGAGCTCTCAGACTACGCCGGCCTCGTATTTAAATGAAGGGCGGTCTATCTCGGCTGAAAGGGACCTTGCATGGCCGAAGCAGCCGGTTCCATCGACTACCAGGACCATGGCTTTATGATGTGCGGTGGAGGCGATCGCGAGCCTTAGTCCGTCATGTTAAATGCTGGACTGTAGATGGCGATCGTGTCCTCCGGGTTGTTGATGATGTAGCGTGATGATCGGCGATCGGGCCGGAAGACTGGCGATCATCGCTCGGCTGCCAATCGCTTTATTCGTAGGTCGATATTGGCGATCGGGCGGGAGATCGTCGTCCGGGCGCCGATCGCGCTGCTCACAGGCTAAGAAGGAACCTTTGCCTGGACAGAAAATCTGCGGCTCTAGCCCGGAAGGCTGCGTAGGTTGTAGGTTGGTTCTTCGTGAGATGCCTGAACATAGGCGAAAAACCCTGAAATCCTCCTAGGACCGCGTAGAGGGCGGTCTCATCGCTTATGGGCTCGCCGTTGAGGATGATCACGTCTACCCGGTCGATGTAGTCCGAGTCGGACTCTTCTTCTCCCTTCTTGATTTGCATCATGCGAAGGCGACCTTCTGGCCGGACAACTCTGGTGGCGAAGTATTCCGTGAAGACGTGCGCCAGCTCGTTAAAGGAGCCAATGGACCGAGGTGGCAATGAAGTGTACCACCAGTGGGCGAGGTCGTCCAGCGTCAGAGGGAACATTCGGCACCGGGTCGCGTCAGATGCCCCACACCCGGTCATGTAGATGTTGAACTTCCTCAGGTGTGTCTGGGGGTCCGATCGCCCCTCGTACATAGGAGTTTGCGGAGGAGCGATCTTGTGCTGCACGGGGGCGAGCTCGATGTCGATCGCGAGCGGCTCGCTTGGCTCGGCGATCGTCTTCATGGCGCCTGCCCTGGATTCCAGGAGCGCTTTCACGTCGTCGAGCTGACGTTGTAATGCGGCAATCGCTGTGGCTCGGTTGCTTGCGGATCGGCTTTGGGAGCGGGTGCCGAGGCAATCGTGTACCGATCTCCGGACTCCGCTGCAGCCAACCTCGGCTATTTGGCGAGCGGGAGCCAGACGGCTAGGCTGCCTTCTGGGAGCCGGGTAGGCCGAGCTCCTGGTGACGGACTCAAGTTCCGTCGTCTCGTAGCTGGGACCGGACTGCCCCGGTCGCCAGGTCGGGTCACTGCCCAGGCGATCGAAGACAGAGGTGCCCCGGCTGCCGAACGCCTCCTCTTGCGGGCGAGAGCCTCCTGGCGATCGCTCGGCCAGTAACGCCTTGAGCTTCCGCTTGGACTTCCGGCGGGCGGCCGAGGGGGTGATAGCGGGAGGCGCGTTGAGAGCACTCCGTCGCCCCTGAAGGGCGGCTATGGCCTCTTCGATCTGTTCATTGGTTGGGCCCGATCGAGCGAGAGCAGGCCGCCGTCCGAGGCGAGATCGAACGTCTCTGACCGCGGCGGCTGCCTTCCACCATCGGCTGCGGCTCAGACTGGGACGGAATGGGGGGTCTGGCCGGCTGGTCAGCGGCTTTCTTCGACGCGGAGCACTTCCGAGAGAAGATAAATAATACAAGAATTGCCGGGTTTGTTCGGCCCGGGCTTGAATGCTCTCGCGAGATGATATTAATACAAATATTCGTGGATACAAGTATTAATGAGAGAAATCTAAATACAATGAGTGTAAAAAGACTATGTTAATCTGGCTCTTGAGCGAAGCTCGGTGTTCTTTGTCCCCGCCGATCGTCTTCCTGATGAGAGAGGCCGGGAGAAGTAAGACCGAATGATAGCTGTTGCCAAGAGTTGGAGATAGCCAAGTGCTGGGTGTTTTGCTTCTGTATTGCGTGAAATCCGAAGGAAGTTGAAGAAGAATCCAAGTGCAGGGAGCCTTGTATATATAGTGGCAGCCGGGTCTTGTCCTTTCGCGGGCGATCGCCTTCCGGCCATTATAATAATGGGGCGATCGTCCGCCGGCCAATATTATAATGGGGTGATCACCCGGGCTGTCGGGCTAAAGTCCAAGGAAGAGGCAGGCGCCAGCTGGGCGGTCCAATGAGGAGCCAGCACGCGTCCGGAGTCACTGTCACATGCGGCCCTACTGACAGCTTTCGGCGGAATCACTGGCACATGCAGCCCTACTGACAACTTTCGGTGGCTTGTCGGCTGGTGGAGAGATTCTGCCAGGCTGTGGTCAATGATCCGAGATTCGCGGATCTTGTCTCGGCTCTTGCATGTGGTGCCAGTCTTGAGGCTCGGCCTTTGCCGACTGGATGGCCATCGGTCCTGATCGACATGAGGCGGTCATCTCTTAGCTGGTCATCAGAGGTCGCCATCGGCCGGCTGCCGAGGGTCGGCATCGGTCGGTCACCAAGGGTCGGTCGGCAGGTGCCGAGGGATGGTCGTCCGCTTGTCGGTCGGAAGGAGTTGGTTATTTATCCGAAGATTAATACTGCTGGAAGGTGGACAACAAACAACAATTGCGGGAGCACTTCCGAGAGAAGATAAATAATACAAGATTTGCCGAGTTTGTTAGGCCCGGGCTTGAATGCTCTCGCGAGATGATATTAATACAAATATTCGTGGATACAAGTATTAATGAGAGAAATATAAATACAATGAGTGTAAAAAGACTCTGTTAATCCGGCTCTTGAGCGAAGCTCGGTGTTCTTCGTCCCCGCCGATCGTCTTCCTGATGAGAGAGGCCGGGAGAAGTAAGACCGAATGATAGCTGTTGCCAAGAGTTGGAGATAGCCAAGTGCTTGATGTTTTGCTTCTGTATTGCGTGAAATCCGAAGGAAGTTGAAGAAGAATCCAAGTGCAGGGAGCCTTGTATATATAGTGGCAGCCGGGTCTTGTCCTTTCGCGGGCGATCGCCTTCCGGCCATTATAATAATGGGGCGATCGTCCGCCGGCCAATATTATAATGGGGCGATCACCCGGGCTGTTGGGCTAAAGTCCAAGGAAGAGGCAGGCGCCAGCTGGGCGGTCCAATGAGGAGCCAGCACGCGTCCGGAGTCACTGTCACATACGGCCCTACTGACATCTTTCGGCGGAATCACTGGCACATGCAGCCCTACTGACAACTTTCGGCGGCTTGTCGGCTGGTGGAGAGATTCTGCCAGGCTGTGGTCAATGATCCGAGGTTCGCTGATCTTGTCTCGGCTCTTGCACGTGGTGCCAGTCTTGAGGCTCGGCCTTTGCCGACTGGATGGCCATCGGCCCTGATCGACATGAGGCGGTCGTCTCTTAGCTGGTCATCAGAGGTCGCCATCGGCCAGCTGCCGAGGGTCGGCATCGGTCGGTCACCAAGGGTCGGTCGGCAGGTGCCGAGGGATGGTCATCCGCTTGTCGGTCAGAAGGAGTCTGTCGCCGGGTACCGAGAGACGATCGTATTTGATGTCGATCGCTCGGCACCGGGACTTGTCCTGGGACCTTCGGTTGGCCGATTTAGCTTGTCCGCTGGGTTAAGGCTCAGCCGCCTGGTCGCTGGGCGGCAGTTCTGCCTCGGCTGCTCGGCAGTGACTCGGTCGCCCGATCTCCGAGGCGATCGCCGGTCGGAGAGTGTTAATTCTTGACACAACAATTGCCCCAAAGCTTGCTTCTATGTTGAAGACATGGGGCGAGGTGGTTCTTGCTGGCGATCGTGTGAGGATGAGGACGGGCAATCTTTGCTGAGCTGACTTAGGATTCGGACTTGGGCTATCATGGTCGATTGGCTAGCTATCTTTTGGTCTTGTACCTGCAAAAACAACATTGGCCGATCCCCCTCGGAAACTTGGTGGTTTCTCTTGTTTGAGGAATCGTGCACAGTCGCGGAGATCGATGGACCGACTCCATGACCGTGTCTTGGTGCGCGAAGACATTGAGTGTCTCGTGACTCACTTTATTATGAGGGTCCTCTGTTAGGCTGCGCCTCGCCTCGTATTTAAACAAAGGGCGTGCGGTCTCGGTCTAGAGGAGTCCTTGCGCGGGGCAGCGTCGGATGAATCAACTCCACGCCCGCGGCTTGTTAGTTCTGCTTCCACCTCGGCCAGCCATGGAGATGGCCGACCTCGACGGTGTACGTTGAGACAGGGGTAGTGGCACGTGTCCACTGATTAAATTTGGAGAGCCCTCAGACTACGCCGGCCTCGTATTTAAACGAAGGGCGGGCGATCTCGGCCGAAAGGGACCTTGCATGGCCGAAGCAGCTGGTTCCATCGACTACCAGGACCATGGCTTTATGATGTTCGGTGGAGGCGATCGCGAGCCTTAGTCCCTCATGTTAAATGTTGGACTGTAGATGGCGATCGTGTCCTATGGGTTGCTGATGATGTAGCGTGATGATCGGCGATCGGGCCGGAGGACTGGCGATCGTCGCTCGGCTGCCGATCGCTTTATTCGTAGGTCGATATTGGCGATCGGGCGGGAGATCGTCGTCCGGGCGCCGATCGCGCTGCTCATAGGCTAAGAAGGAACCTTTGCCTGGCCAGAAAATCTGCGGCTCTAGCCCGGAAGGCTGCGTAGGTTGTAGGTTGGTTCTTCGTGAGATGCCTGAACATAGGTGAAAAACCCTGAAATCCTCCTAGGACCGCGTAGAGGGCGGTCTCATCGCTTACGGGCTCGCCGTTGAGGATGATCACATCTACCCGGTCGATGTAGTCCGAGTCGGACTCTTCTTCTCCCTGCTTGATTTGCATCATGCAAAGGCGACCTTCTGGCCGGACGACTCTGGTGGCGAAGTATTCCGTGAAGACGTGCGCCAGCTCATTAAAGGAGCTAATGGACTGAGGTGGAAATGAAGTGTACCACCGGTGGGCGAGGTCGTCCAGCGTCAGAGGGAACATTCGGCACCGGGTCGCGTCAGATGCTCCACACCCGGTCATGTAGATGTTGAACTTCCTCAGGTGTGTCTGGGGGTTCGATCGCCCCTCGTACATAGGAGTTTGCGGAGGAGCGATCTTGTGCTGCACGGGGGCGAGCTCGATGTCGATCGCGAGCGGCTCGCTTGGCTCGGCGATCGTCTTCATGGCGCCTGCCCTGGATTCCAGGAGAGCTTTCACGTCGTCGAGCTGACGTTGTAATGCGGCAATCGCCGTGGCTCGGTTGCTGCGGATCGGCTTTGGGAGCGGGTGCCGAGGCGATCGTGTACCGATCTCCGGACTCCGCTGCTGCCGACCTCGGCTATTTGGAGAGCGGGAGCCAGACAGATAGGCTGCCTTCTGGGAGCCGGGTAGGCTGAGCTCCTGGTGACGGACTCAAGTTCCGTCGTCTCGTAGCTGGGGCCAGACTGCCCCGGTCGCCAGGTCGGGTCACTGCCCAGGCGATCGAAGACAAAGGTGCCCCGGCTGCCGAGCACCTCTTCTTGCGGACGAGAGCCTCCTGGCGATCGCTCGGCCAGTAATGCCTTGAGCTTCTGCTTGGACTTCCGGCGGGCGGCCGAGGGGCTGATAGCAGGAGGCGCGTCAAGAGCACTCCGTCGCTCCTGTAGGACGGCCATGACCTCGTCGATTTGCTCCTTGGTTTGGAGCTGATCGAGCGAGAGGCTTGGGCCGCCGTCCAGGGATGGGATCGAGCGTCTCCGACCGCGGCGGCTGCCTTCCACCATCGGCTGCGGCTCGGACTGGGACAGGCAGAGTGCAGCCGGTGGTCAGCGGCTTTTTTCGACGCGGAGGCGGAAGACATGATTTCTGAAAGATTTCTTTGAAGTGCAGTGAGTGTCACTTCAAGTATCTGCCCCGAGAACTGTGAGTGTTCTTCGGGACGGTAGGTATAAAAAATTTGAGGGTTGGATGCCCTCCTTCTAGCGCCAATTGTTGTTGCCCAAAATATTTATCCAAAGATTAATACTGCTGGAAGCCGGACAAGAAACAACAATTGCGGGACCACTTCCGAGAGAAGATAAATAATACAAGATTTGCCTGGTTTGTTAGGCCCGGGCTTGAATGCTCTCGCGAGATGATATTAATATAAATATTCGTGGATACAAGTATTAATGAGAGAAATCTAAATACAATGAGTGTAAAAAGACTCTGTTAATCCGGCTCTTGAGCGAAGCTCGGTGTTCTTCGTACCCGTCGATCGTCTTCCTGATGAGAGAGGCCGGGAGAAGTAAGACCGAATGATAGCTGTTGCCAAGAGTTGGAGATAGCCAAGTGCTTCATGTTTTGCTTCTGTATTGCGTGAAATCCGAAGGAAGTTGAAGAAGAATCCAAGTGCAGGGAGCCTTGTATATATAGTGGCAGTCGGGTCTTGTCCTTTCGCGGGCGATCGCCTTCCGGCCATTATAATAATGGGGCGATCGTCCGCCGACCAATATTATAATGGGGCGATCACCCGGGCTGTCGGGCTAAAGTCCAAGGAAGAGGCAGGCGCCAGCTGGGCGGTCCAATGAGGAGCTAGCACGCGTCTGGAGTCACTGTCACATGCGGCCCTACTGACAGCTTTCGGCGGAATCACTGGTACATGCAGCCCTACTCACAACTTTCGGCGGCTTGTCGGCTGGTGGAGAGATTCTGCCAGGCTGTGGTCAATGATCCGAGATTCGCGGATCTTGTCTCGGCTCTTGCACGTGGTGCCAGTCTTGAGGCTCGGCCTTTGCCGACTGGATGGCCATCGGCCCTGATCGACATGAGGCGGTCGTCTCTTAGCTGGTCATCAGAGGTCGCCATCGGCCAGCTGCAGAGGGTCGGCATCGGTCGGTCACCAAGGGTCGGTCGGCAGGTGCCGAGGGATGGTCGTCCGATTGTCGGTCGGAAGGAGTCGGTCGCCGGGTACCGAGAGACGATCGTATTTGATGTTGATCGCTCGGAACCGGGACTTGTCCTCGGACCTTCGGTTGGCTGATTTAGCTTGTCCGCTGGGTTAAGGCTCGGCCGCCTGGTCGCTGGTCGGCAGTTCTGCCTCGGCTGCTCGGCAGTGACTCGGTCGCCCGATCTCCGAGGCGATCGCCGGTCGGAGAGTGTTAATTCTTGACACAACAAACGCGACTAACATACATCAATCTAGCCAAAAAGGAATATCACAGTCCCTACTATGATGTCCGACACAATAATCCGACGTGGAATTTAAACGATAAGGGTTGGCCTACATGGCCAAAATAAAATACAACAACATCCATGAGTCTTGCTTGGATAATACAAAATGACAACAACTAATGAAACTGTGTTGGAGCAATTTCGGACACTATGATGTCCGATACAATATTCCGACATGGGATTTCAATGATAAGGGTTGGCCTACATGGCCAAAATAAAATACAACAACATCCACTAGCCTTGCTCGGATAATACAAAATGACAACAACTGACGAAATTGTGTTGGAGTAATTTCGGTATTAACGCCATTGTGCGGAAGCGTAAATATAAAGAGCAGAAAATAAACGACACAAGGATTTATAGAGGTTCGGCCAAACGTGCCTACGTCCTCTCTCGTTATCTTTTTCTATAGGCTTAAGATATAAACCTCTGCACCTCTCTTCTATCGGTCGAGGGATTACCGTTACAAGCTCGTCTTCTATCGGTCCGAGTAAATCGTTCTCTTACTTGTCTTTTTTTCGGCCCAAGTTAAACTGTTTTCCTTTTCTATTGGACAAGGAATCAACCACTCTAGCTTTCTATCGGTACTAGATAAACCTCACTAAGATAGCGATTGCAATTCTAACAATGCCGGATCCTTAATCCTAATAACACCAAATCCGATCATATCTTTTCTTTTACCTCTCGTGTATGATTTAGTGTATCACACACAATCACTCTCAATTTATGCTCAAGGATAGTAACTATAATGTTTACAATGATATCTCAAGTGTATATGAATTGCTCAATGTTGTTGTATGGTTTAATACCAAGGATGTGGTATTTATAGCCTTCTTCAACCAACTAGCCGTTATTGACTTCTGACTTGCTAGCGTGCGCTACCTCTTCTTAATAGTGTGCGCTAAGCGTCTTTATGTACGTTATGCCTTCCATGTAGCGTATGTTATCGATGTCCAGTTTTAGTCCTGTGGCTTCGTTTCTTCTCTTACGTACGTTATGCCTCCATGTTACGTACGTTATCCTCTTTCTGTAGCGTACGTTAATAATGCAATGTAGCGTGCGCCAGTCCAATATATCCATTGCCTTCATTTGTCAAACTATCTGTTTGATATGCTGACTTTGACCAGATTCTTTCCAACATTCATCTGATTTGAAATCTCATTACATATGTTTACCTCCTTGTGCTACGTACGTTAATCTACTTCGATAGCGTGCATTAATCATTATGTGTAGCGTGCGCTATCCCCATCAGGTAGGTTGGCTGAACTGCAGGTAAGTACTTGTTACGTACGTTATCATGACAGAATTACGTACTTTAGTCGTGCTCGACTGCGTGCACTTTTCAATATGAATAGCGTGCGTTTATGCATGCAGTTTGGACAGCTTTTTGCATCTTCGTCTGCTTCGTTGTTTTGCTTTGCCCCTTTGTTGTTTTGTTTTGTTTAGCAACTTAATCATCAAAACTCTATTTATAAATATGTTTAATAAATATTCCAACAATCTCCCCCTTTTTGATAATTACAAAACAACCCTTGAATTGTATAAAACCTGTAAAATAAAAGTATATATATTTGTACGTATAAAAGTTTTCGGCTTTGATCGATTCGTTAGTTTCACCCATTTTCTTTTTCTGTCATTTTCGACTTCTTCGTTTCTCATTTTTCAACTCCTTCGTTTTCCCCCTTTTTGTATGCTTTTTTTTCTCCTTTTCGACTTCTTTGATTTTTATTATTTCTCCTCCTTTTACTTTTTATTTTTCTCGTCATTCTTTCAAGACGCTTTTTATCCGATTATACTCCTTTCATTTGGATCGACTCCTCGTATCTAAAGCCGCTTATTAGAGGTACCGCTCCGATACCAATTGTTAGAGCAATTTCGGTATTAGCGCAGTTGTGCGTAAGCGTAAATATAAAGAGCAGAAAATAAACGACACAATGATTTATAGAGGTTCGGCCAAACGTGCCTACGTGTAATATCCTAGAATTTCACTAAGATTTTTTTTTGCATTATTTTATCTGGGATGTACTTTACAGAGTGGGACCGACACGATATGAGTGGATAATTTTGGAAACCGTGACAGCCGTGCCAGTATGTCTATCGAGGTTATTTTGATTCTAGGATATTACATGCTTGGTCTGTTTTTCGATGATGGATATACTGTATGAGTATTTGTACAATTGCCGTACTTGGTCGACAGTTGTATTCGAGGTATCGTAGATCAGAAGTGTCGTATGAAAATAATATCGGAACGAGCATATGTATTCAGTATGTCGTGTGTACGTATTCAGTATATTGAGATGACAGACAGGAGCAAAATGGCTAAGTATGAAAGCCATTACGTACGTTATATGTTGGAGATTACGTACGTAGCTAAGTAATCTTAACGTACGTTAAGCTGCGTACATTACGTACGTTAAGAATGGAATCAGCGGGTCCGAGCTATGGTCGGCAGGTGGGCCCGGTGTCGGCTACTTTCGGCACAGGATGTGGACAGGCGAGTCAACTCTGGCATTACGTACGCTATGCATGGCATATTACGTACGTAATATGGGTTGATACTGTAGCAAGTCAGCCGCTACATTACGTACGCTACGGTGATGGTATTACGTACGTAACGCAAGGTGCAAAATAGTACAGATTACCCTGGATGACGATTACGTACGCTATATAGGACATATAGCGTACGTTAAAGGCCTTACGTACGTTAACTTTGGGACTTAACGTACGTAACGAGATGCACATTTTATAAAATAAGAACGGGACTTTCATTTCCGCACGAAAGGAAACACATTTCTTCCTCCCCAGCTCGTCCCTCTCCACTCTCAAACCCATCTCAGACCCTCATACCCTTGTTAAGACTTTGATAAGGATGATCAGAAGCTTGAAACTTGGAGTTCTTGGAGTTTTGGAAGTGTTTGATTGTGTTATTCATCTTCAAAAGGTATGTTGATGAACTCTACTCCTTGAATTCGGATTTTGATGTTAGTGTTGATGTTCTTCTTCGTATGAAGATGATTATGGTATTGTTGTTACGATTCTTGAGGATATATGAACTATATGTTGAAAGGAAGATGATGATATGTTGACTATGATTATAGAATCATGTTGTTCTTGATGATCTTGGTAGTATTGCTTCGATTCTTGATGTTAGGAGGATCGTATGTTGGAGAATATGATGATACATGCCTTGGAGTATGGATTAGATGATGGTTAGATGTTAGAACACATTGAATTACGTCGTTTTGTTGGCTTCAAACGTGATTATGGATTAGTTCATGTTCTTGAAGAATTCTTGAATGATATATGTCCGTAAATTGGAAGAATTACGGTTAATTTTGGTATATGATTATTCATGATGATAGGCGTAATTGTATTCCTATGAATTTGCAAGAATGAGCCATGTTAATCCGAATTTAAGATTGAAGTCGGAACCAAGAATGTTGTAGACGTTGATAGAACTATTGATTATCGAAATTCGGCTTGTATTCGTATTGATAAGAGTTGATATGGTTTGGTTTCGTACGATCGAGACACCATTGAGTTTGATTGGTTGATTTTACCGGTTGTTGATTGTTATCGAACGTATCGTTGATTGATTATTGTATTAGGTTGCGTTAGATGATCGTTGATATTAACCGTTGTGCTGTGGTGAGTCGGGGCTGCGAAGCTTGTAGATGAAGACGACGGGACTAGTAACAACTTCATCGTATCGGTATCGAGGCAAGTTATGCTTGCTCAGTTCATAATGTTAATAAATGATTTCGTTTTCGTTTCATTTATGATTCATATAGCAATGGTATTATGGAATATATGAATTGTCGGAATGGTGGTATGTAAGATAAATCATAATGTATATGATATTAAGGATGTCTAATGAAATGGGAACGTGAATTATAATTTGGTCTATTGCATGAGGAGTTGGATATCAAGGCTAGTTATCGTGTCGATGTTGAACTCGGGATGGTGGTTGAGTATTTGTTATGGACTGTACATCATTTTGGATTATCGGATAAACCATGTATTCGTCCAGTGCGGTTGGTCGTGGAAAGGTTAGCGTCTCCAGCTTGAGGTAAATTAATATAGTTAGATTATGATAATCATCATGTTGCATTATTGCATGTGTGTGTTGATATTTCATGTGGTGAGTGTGCACCATCGTTGTTACGTTTGTAATGTGCTCTTCCTTTGAGCTGTGATCTGTTGGGCCGATGTGTTAGGGGATAAGACCTATATGACACCTATGTTCCGGGGTATTCTTGTGTGGATACTTTCGTGACCCTTGGTTGCGACCTTGGGGTATTTTGTGATTGCATGAACTGTGTTAGGGGATAAGACCTAAATGGCACCTATGTTCCGGGGTATTCCTGTGAGATGCTTCCGTGACCCTTGGCTGCTGCCTTGGGGTTTATGTGTTAATATTATATGCATTGTTGAGCATGATGTGGACTGTTGTCTGATGAAAATACGACATTGTGGTCGTGTCGGTCTTTCATGATCGAGTTACTATTGCTCTTTTGGGAAGTCTTCTGATCCTTGATGGATATGCAATTCTTTGAGATTTGTTGTCATGTTGTATCCTGGCATATCTGGAGTCAGATACGTTCGGGTCGTTCATGTGTAGGATTTTCGGGACGGGCACGTGTAGCCTGTGTTGGTTTCGACCTCATATTGAACCGTGCATACGAGACATACTTCGTGAGGCTGATTAGGTACGAGACCAGACAGGTACCTGATCAATACTCGTGGTTGGCTTGTACACGGACACATGTCTGGATCGAGCGTATCGTGACGTCCATCTTGAGTCTTATTGATTGGTCGTTCACAGTCCATGTACAATTGGATCTATTCGATATTCGAGTTGTCTTTGGAATCCCGTATATATGATTTGTATATGGTCGACGATTTTATTCTCTCATGTATCTGTCGCCATTGAACCTTTATTAATCTCGTTCGGAGTTACCATATCGATGGTCAACTCATTTGACATCGATTCTTTATTAATCTCGTTGGAGTTTACCCTGTCATTGGTAATCGCGTTCGTTATGGATCCTTATTGATTCCATTTGGGAGTTGTCCCACCTTTGGTATTCTTAGTTATTAGTCCTTGATTAAAGTTATTGGAGTTTACCGTGTCGTTGGTATTCTCGATTGTCGATTCCTTATTGCTCTTGTTGGAGTTTACCGTATCGTTGGTATTCTCGGTTGTTGGTCCTTATTGATCTTTCTAGAGTTTACTGTTTCGTCAGTATTCTCGGTTGTTGACCCTTTATTGATCTATTGGAGTTTATCGTACCGTTGGTTGTCGACTCTTATTGGTCTTGTTGGAGTTTACCGTGTCGTCGGTATTCTCGGCTATTGATTCTTCGTTGATCCTTACCGTTTCGTCGGTATTCTCGGTTGTCCACCTTTTATTGATCTTGTTGGGATTTTCCGTATTGCCGGTATTCTCGGTTATTTATTCTTCATTGATCTTGTTGGAGTTACCTCATCATGGCATTCTCGTTCGTGGTTGATCCTTTGTCGATCTTGTGTGGAAATATCATGTCATTGGTATTTCCGTTGTGATGCATTAATTTTTTATCATTATTGATTGTGTAAACATGCATGTTTTGTATTGATATTCGGGACCTGCTATTGTCTCGGAACAGTTGGATTACAGGTGTGACATGTGATATCGGTTTTATCAGGATTCGGATCCGATTGTGCGACCCAGCCGATAGAGTTAGTCTTGGCCAGATCATTCTATAATTGAGATATGACAAGTTTGGGAATTTTTGTATCGTTTCGGTTACAGTACAGGTGGTTACTTTTGAATTCATTCATCACTTAAGGACACGAGGCGTGGGTTACGGTAAGAAATATTGTAATGGTTGTGACAGGTTGGTAAGGTTACTTCGGTAAAATACATGGGGAATGTTCTTACTCTGTAGATTACATTGATATGTAATTGTTTTTGTGATGTGATCATTATCATTGTTGAGTATTATGGCTGACCCCGTCGTGGGCTTTATCTTTTAGGTACTCGGAGTTCGAACTAGTAGCGGTCGTGAAGGGATGAGCTTTCCGGTGATACTGGCTATCGCGTGATTGTGGGTTTATGTATTCTTTTGTGGTTTTTCTAATTCCGCTGCAAATGTAACTAATTGTGTTTTTATCCGCTGCGTGTGTATATTTAAAATGGCTTTCAGTATTCTTTGGACTGTGTTTTTATCCGCTGCGTGTGTGTGTACTTTCAAAGGTCTTTTTGACATTTTTAAACGTTTGCGAAAATTATTTTAGCCTTGTGGGTTCCAATAAGGGGCCCACGGCGCTTTAATATTCCCGGTCGGTTTTGGGGGTGTTACAGAAAATGGTATCGGAGCTTGGGTTTCGTAAAACCCAGGCGTGTGTGTTATGTGGCTCTACCGGTGCGGTAGTAGCGTTACTTTTGAAAATGATTTTCTGACTTTTGTGTCAAACCAATTTTGGAGGTTTCAAAATTTTTGAAATATTTTCAAATTGATGTATTTGCGATGCCGGTGCGTTGTTAGTGTGTTGAGACTTTGTAAGGGAGTCGTATGCTGGTATCACGAAATATCATCGACTTCACGGACCTGTAGGTATGTTCTTTCAGTTATTTCAGTTTTGATGATGATTATTGAGTATGGTGTCGTGATTTTGTGATATTTCGGGATTGAGATACTGATTATGGCAGGTGTTGAGTTTCGAGGACGAAACTTATTTAAGTGGTTGTATATGTAATATCCTAGAATTTCATTATGATTTTTTTTTGCATTATTTTATCTGGGATGTACTGTACAGAGTGGGACCGACACGATATGAGTGGATAATTTTGGAAATCGTGACAGCCGTGCCAGTATGTCTATCGAGGTTATTTTGATTCTAGGATATTACATGCTTGGTCTGTTTTTCGATGTCGTATATACTGTATGAGTATTTGTACAATTGCCGTACTTGGTCGACAGTTGTATTCGAGGTATCGTGCATCAGAAGTATCGTATGAAAATAATATCGGAACGAGCATATGTATTCAGTATGTCGCGTGTACGTATTCAGTATATTGAGATGACAGACAGGAGAAAAATGGCTAAGTATGAAAGCCATTACGTACGTTATATGTTGGAGATTATGTATGTAGCTAAGTAATCTTAACGTACGTTAAGCTGCGTACATTACGTACGTTAAGAATGGAATCAGCAGGTCCGAGCTGTGGTCGG
Organism: Orobanche coerulescens; assembly: GCA_033398695.1. Lineage (NCBI taxonomy): Eukaryota > Viridiplantae > Streptophyta > Magnoliopsida > Lamiales > Orobanchaceae > Orobanche > Orobanche coerulescens. Next base: position 110,578,472 of record CM065811.1, on the reverse strand, counting down.
CAGGTGGGCCTGGTGTCGGCTGCTTTCGGCGCAGGATGTGGACAGGCGAGTCAACTCCGGCATTACGTACGCTGGCATATTACGTACGTAATATGGGTTGATACTGTAGCAAGTCAACCGCTACATTACGTACGCTACGGTGATGGTATTACGTACGTAACGCAAGGTGCAAAATAGTACAGATTACCCTGGATGACGATTACGTACGCTATATAGGACATATAGCGTACGTTAAAGGCCTTACGTACGTTAACTTTGGGACTTAACGTACGTAACGAGATGCACAGTTTATAAAGTAAGAACGGGACTTTCATTTCCTCACGAAAGGAAACACATTTCTTCCTCCCCAGCTCGTCCCTCTCCACTCTCAAACCCATCTCAGACCCTCATACCCTTGTTAGGACTTTGATAAGGATGATCGGAAGCTTGAAACTTGGAGTTCTTGGAGTTTTGGAAGTGTTTGATTGTGTTATTCATCTTCAAAAGGTATGTTGATGAACTCTACTCCTTGAATTCGGATTTTGATGTTAGTGTTGATGTTCTTCTTCGTATGAAGATGATTATGGTATTGTTGTTACGATTCTTGAGGATATATGAACTATATGTTGAAAGGAAGATGATGATATGTTGACTATGATTATGGAATCATGTTGTTCTTGGTGATCTTGGTAGTATTGCTTCGATTCTTGATGTTAGGAGGATCGTATGTTGGAGAATATGATGATACATGCCTTGGAGTATGGATTAGATGATGGTTAGATGTTAGAACACATTGAATTACGTCGTTTTGTTGGCTTCAAACGTGATTATGGATTTGTTCATGTTCTTGAAGAATTCTTGAATGATATATGTCCGTAAATTGGAAGAATTACGGTTAATTTTGGTATATGATTATTCATGATGATAGCCGTAATTGTATTCCTATGAATTTGAAAGAATGAGCCATGTTAATCCGAATTTAAGATTGAAGTCGGAACCAAGAATGTTGTAGATGTTGATAGAACTATTGATTATCGAAGTTCGGCTTGTATTCGTATTGATAAGAGTTGATATGGTTTGATTTCGTACGATCGAGACACCGTTGAGTTTGATTGGTTGATTATACCGGTTGTTGATTGTTATCGAACGTATCGTTGATTGATTATTGTATTAGGTTGCGTTAGATGATCGTTGATATTAATCGTTGTGCTGCGGTGAGTCGGGGTTGCGTAGCTTGTAGATGAAGACGACGGGACTAGTAACAACTTCATCATATCGGTATCGAGGCAAGTTATGCTTGCTCAGTTCATAGTGTTAATAAATGATTTCGTTTTCGTTTCATTTATGATTCATATAGCAATGGTATTATAGAATATATGAATTGTCGGAATGGTGGTATGTAAGATAAATCATAATGTATATGATTTTAAGGATGTCTAATGGAAATGGGAACGTGAATTATAATTTCGTCTATTGCATGAGGAGTTGGATATCAAGGCTAGTTATCGTGTCGATGTTGAACTCGGGATGGTGGTTGAGTATTTGTTATGGACTGTACATCATTTTGGATTGTCGGATAAACCATGTATTCGTCCAGGGCGGTTGGTCGTGGAAAGGTTAGCGTCTCCAGCTTGAGGTAAATTAATATAGTTAGATTATGATAATCATCATGTTGCATTATTGCATGTGTGTGTTGATATTTCATGTGGTGAGTGTGCACCATCGTTGTTACGTTTGTAATGTGCTCTTCCTTTGAGCTGTAATCTGTTGGGCCGATGTGTTAGGGGATAAGACCTATATGGCACCTATGTTCCGGGGTATTCTTGTGTGGATACTTTCGTGACCCTTGGTTGCGACCTTGGGGTATTTTGTGATTGCATGAACTGTGTTAGGGGATAAGACCTAAATGGCACCTATGTTCCGGGGTATTCCTGTGAGATGCTTCCGTGACCCTTGGCTGCTGCCTTGGAGTTTATGTGTTAATATTATATGCATTATTGAGCATGATGTGGACTGTTGTCTGATGAAAATACGACATTGTGGTCGTGTCGGTCTTTCATGATCGAGTTACTGTTGCTCTTTTGGGAAGTCTTCTGATCCTTGATGGATATGCAATTCTTTGAGATTTGTTGTCATGTTGTATCCTGGCATATCTGGAGTCAGATACGTTCGGGTCGTTCATGTGTAGGATTTTCGGGACGGGCACGTGTAGCATGTGTTGGTTTCGACCTCATATTTAACCGTGCACATGAGACGTAGTTCATGAGGCTGATTAGGTACGAGACCAGACAGGTACCTGATCAATACCCGTGGTTGGCTTGTACACGGACACATATCTGGATCGAGCGTATCGTGACGTCCATCTTGAGTCTTATTGATTGGTCGTTCACAGTCCATGTATAATTGGATCTATTCGATATTCGGGTTGTCTTTGGAATCCCGTATATATGATTTGTATATGGTCGACGATTTTATTCTCTCATGTATCTGTCGCCATTGAACCTTTATTAATCTCGTTCGGAGTTACCATATCGATGGTCAACTCATTTGACATCGATTCTTTATTAATCTCGTTGGAGTTCACCCTGTCATTGGTAATCTCGTCCGTTATTGATCCTTATTGATTCCGTTTGGGAGTTGTCCCACCATTGGTATTCTTAGTTATTAGTCCTTGATTAAAGTTATGGGAGTTTACCGTGTCGTTGGTATTCTCGATTATCGATTCCTTATTGCTCTTGTTGGAGTTTACCGTATCATTGGTATTCTCGGTTGTTGGTCCTTATTGATCTTGCTAGAGTTTACTATGTCGTCAGTATTCTCGGTTGTTGACCCTTTATTGATCTATTGGAGTTTATCGTACCGTTGGTTGTCGACTCTTATTGGTCTTGTTGGAGTTTACCGTGTCATTGGTATTCTCGGCTATTGATTCTTCGTTGATCCTTACTGTGTCGTCGGTATTCTCGGTTGTCCACCTTTTATTGATCTTGTTGGGATTTGCCGTATTGCCGGTATTCTCGGTTATTTATTCTTCATTGATCTTGTTGGAGTTACCTCATCATGGCATTCTCGTTCGTGGTTGATCCTTTGTCGATCTTGTGTGGAAATAGTCGCACAATCGGATCCCAATCCTGATAAAACCGATATCACATGGCACACCTGTAATCCAACTGTTCCGAGACAATAGCAAGTCCCGAATATCAATACAAAACATGAATGTTTACACAATCAATAATGATAAACAATTAATGCATCACAACGGAAATACCAATGATGAGGTAACTCCAACAATATCGACAAAGGATCAACCACGAACGAGAATGCCATGATGAGGTAACTCCAACAAGATCATTCTATAATTGAGATATGACAAGTTTGGGAATTTTTGTATCGTTTCGGTTACAGTACAGGTGGTTACTTTTGAATTCATTCATCACTTAAGGACACGAGGCGTGGGTTACGGTAAGAATTGATTGTAATGGTTGTGACAGGTTGGTAAGGTTACTTCGGTAAAATACATGGGGAATGTTCTTACTCTGTAGATTACATTGATATGTAATTGTTTTTGTGATGTGATCGTTATCATAATTGAGTATTATGGCTGACCCCGTCGTGGGCTTTATCTTTTAGGTACTCGGAGTTCGAGCTAGTAGCGGTCGTGAAGGGATGAGCTTTACGGTGATACTGGCTATGGCGTGATTGTGGGATTATGTATTCTTTTCTGGTTTTTCTAATTCCGCTGCAAATGTAATTAATTGTGTTTTTATCCGCTGCGTGTGTATATTTAAAATGTCTTTCAGTATTCTTTGAACTGAGTTTTTATCCGCTGCGTGTGTGTGTACTTTCAAAGGGCTTTTTGACATTTTTAAACATTTGCGAAAATGATTTTAGCCTTGTGGGTTCCAATATGGGGCCCACGACGCTGTAATATTCCCGGTCGGTTTTGGGGGTGTTACACTACGTCCTCTCTCGTTATCCTTTTCTATAGGCTTAAGATATAAACGTGTGCACCTCTCTTCTATTGGTCGAGGATTACCGTTACAAGCTCGTCTTTTATCGGTCCGAGTAAACCATTCTCTTACTTGTCTTTTTGTCGGTCCAAGTTAAACCATTTTCCTTTTCTATTGGACAAGGAATCAACCACTCTTGCTTTATATCGGTACTAGATAAACCTCACTAAGATAGCGATTGCAATTCTAACAATGCCGGATCCTTCATCCAAATAACACCGAATCCAATCGTATCTTTTCTTTTACCTCTCGTGTATGATTTAGTATATCACGCTCAATCACTCTCAATTTAAGCTCAAGGACAACAACTATAATGTATACAACGATATCTCAAGTGTATATGAATTGCTCAATGTTGTTGTATGGTTTAATACCAAGGATGTGGTATTTATAGCCTTCTTCAACCAACTAGCCGTTATTGACTTCTGACTTGCTATCGTGCGCTAGCTCTTCTTAATAGCGTGCGCTAAGCGTCTTTATGTATGTTATGCCTTCCATGTAGCGTATGTTATCGATGTTCAGTTTTAGGCCAGTGGCTTTGTTTTTTCTCTTACGTACGTTATGCCTCCATGTTACGTACGTTATCCTCTTTCTGTAGCGTACGTTAATAATGCAATGTAGCGTGCGCTAGTCCAATATATCCATTGCCTTCATTTGTCAAACTATCCGTTTGATATGCTGACTTTGACCAGATTCTTTCCAACGTTCATCTGATTTGAAATCTCATTACGTACGTTAACCTCCTTGTGTTACGTACGTTAATCTGCTTCGATAGCATGCGTTAATCATTATGTGTAGCGTGCGCTATCCCCAGCAGGTAGGTTGGCTGAACTGCAGGTAAGTACTTATTACGTACATTATCATGACAGAATTACGTATGTTAATCGTGCTCGACAGCGTGCGCTTTTCAATATGAATAGCGTGCGTTTATGCATGCAGTTTAGACAGCTTTTTGCATCTTCGTCTGCTTCGTTGTTTTGCTTCGCCTCTTTGTGCTTTTGTTTTGTTTAGCAACATAATCATCAAAACTCTATTTATGAATATGTAGAATAAATATTTCAACAATCTCCCCCTTTTTGATGATTACAAAACAACCCTTGAATTGGATAAAACCTGCAATATAAAAGTATATATATTTGTACGTGTCAAAGTTTTCGGCTTTGATCGATTCGTTAGTTTCACCCATTTTCTTTTTCTGTCATTTTCGACTTCTTCGTTTCTCATTTTTCAACTCCTTCGTTTCTCCCCCTTTTTGTATGCTTTCCTTTTCTACTTTTCGACTTCTTCGATTTTTATTATTTCTCCCCCTTTTACTTTTTATTTTTCTCATCATTCTTTCAAGACACTTTTTATCCGATTCTACTCCTTTCATTTGGATCGGCTCCTCGTATCTAAAGCCGCTTATTGGAGGTACTGCTCCGATACCAATTGTTGAAGCAATTTCGGTATTAGCACGGTTGTGCGGAAGCATAAATATAAAGAGCGGAAAATAAACGACACAAGGATTTATAGAGGTTCGGCTAAACGTGCCTACGTCCTTTCTCGTTATCTTTTTCTATAGGCTTAAGATATAAATCTATGCACCTCTTTTCTATCGATCGAGGGATTACTGTTACAAGCTCGTCTTCTATCGGTCCGAGTAAACCATTCTCTTACTTGTCTTTTTGTCGGTCCAAGTTAAACCATTTTCCTTTTCTATTGGACAAGAAATCAACCACTCTTGCATTCTATCGGTACTAGATAAACCTCACTAAGATAGCGATTGTGATTCTAACAATTCCGGTTCCTTGATCGTAATAACACCTAATCCAATCGTATCTTTTCTTTTACCTCTCGTGTATGATTTAGTGTATCACACTCAATCACTCTCAATTTAAGCTCAAGGACAACAACTATAATGTTTACAATGATATCTCAAGTGTCTATGAATTGCTCAATGTTGTTGTATGGTTTAATACCAAGGATGTCGTATTTATAACCTTCTTCAACCAACTAGCCGTTATTGACTTCTGACTTGCTAGCGTGCGCTAGATCTTCTTAATAGCGTGCTCTAAGCGTCTTTACGTACGTTATGCCTTCCATGTAGCGTATGTTATCTATGTTCAGTTTTAGTCCAGTGGCTTCGTTTCTTCTCTTACGTACGTTATGCCTCCGTGTTACGTACGCTATCCTCTTTCTGTAGCGTATGTTAATAATGCAATGTAGCATGCGCTAGTCCAATATATCCATTGCCTTCATTTGTCAAACTATCCGTTTGATATGCTGACTTTGACCAGATTCTTTCCAACGTTCATCTGATTTGAAATCTCATTACGTGCGTTAACCTCCTTGTGTTACGTACATTAATCTGCTTCGATAGCGTGCGGTAATCATTATGTGTAGCGTGCGCAATCCCCATCAGGTAGGTTGGCTGAACTGCAAGTAAGTACTTGTTACGCACGTTATCATGACTGAATTACGAACGTTAACCATGCTCGGTTGCGTGCGCTATTCAATATGAATAGAATGCGTTTATGCATGCAGTTTGGACAACTTTTTGCGTCTTCGTCTGCTTCGTTGTTTTGCTTCGCCTCTTTGTTGTTTTGTTTTGTTTAGCAACTTAATCATCAAAACTTTATTTATGAATATGTGGAATAAATATTCCAACAATCTCCCTTTTTTGATGATTACAAGACAACCCTTGAATTGGATAAAACCTGCAAAATAAAAGTACATATATTTGTAAGTATCAATGTTTTCGGCTTTGATCGTTTCGTTAGTTTCACCCATTTTCTTTTTCTGTCATTTTCGACTTCTTCGTTTCTCATTTTTCATCTCCTTCGTTTCTCCCCCTTTTTGTATGCTTTCTTTTTATCCTTTTCGACTTCTTCGATTTTTATTATTTCTCCTCCTTTTTTACTTTTTATTTTTCTCGTCATTCTTTCATGACGCTTTTTATCTACCCCTTTTTGTATTCACAAAAAAGTGTAAAAAATATACCAATTGAATATAAATATGCATGATACAAATTGGTGAATATAACTATATGCATGGATAGGGTATAACTCCTCCTGACAAAAATATTCGTTTTAAAAAATATACTCCCCCTGAGTAAAATACAAATTGTTAAAAATTAATTTTTGGGGATCCAACCTATAGTTGGTTTTTGTTTCGAGACGTAAACGATGTTTGGGATGGTGGTTCATTTAGGAATCCAAATTTTCTTAACTTTAATCGCCCGTCTTGGGCTTTTACAGTTTGAAATACGGTGCCCGATTTTCAAACATTTTTCGCAATGGGGTATCTTCAAGTTCATGGATTCAGTTTTAAAATTTCGTTTAAATCCCAACCCCTGTTTGTTCAAAGTAAATTTCTGAACCGAGAGCATTTTTTCAAATTTCTCGTTTCCACACGAGAATTTTTCGTTAAATTTTTTAGCTTGGTTTGACTTTTCAAAGGATCATCCTTAAAAAGAATTTCATTTTCAATGCATTTAGAATGATTGATCTCAATAAATTTTTCCTTTTCAAGAATTTTGGAATTTTCATTTTCCAATGATTTATATTTAGATTTAAGGGATTTGATTTCAATTAAAGCATTTTGATAGTCTGTATGTAATAACTCGAATGCTTCAAAAATTTCATCGTAAGAATTACTTACTTGACTTTCGACGTCGCTATCGTCGAATAAACTTTGGGCCATAAATGCAAGATTATTTTGATCAATGAAATCATAATCAATATCTTCGTCACTCCATCTTGCAACGAGTACCTTCTTCGGATTTGCTGCTTGGCAATTCATTGTGAAATGGCCTGGTTTACCCATACTCGACAATTATTGTCGAATTTTTTATATTTGTCCGATTTGATGTCTTTCTTTCTCTGGTTTAATCAGTGTTGGAACTTATTAATAATTTTGGCATAATATGCCGATTCTTCATCGCTTTCATCCACTGGGATTTCTTCCTTTCTAAACATCTTAGCCTTCATGGCTATCGATCTTTCCTTCGGCTTTCGTTTAGCATTTAGAGATTTTAGAACAATCTCGTACTTATAAGTGAACCAACCAGGCACTAAAATCAAGATTATATTAAACTTTATATTCCATTATCGCCGTAACCGTACCGTCCCATTCAATAGGTAGTGATCTTAAGATTGTCTTGACTTTCTCACTACTTGATAATGGTTTGCCGAACGAAGCAAGTCCATTTGTGATGACCACAAATCGGTCGAGCATGTTGGTGATAGACTCGTCACCCTTCATCATGAATAGCTCGTAGTCATGGAGAAGCATATTGATCTTCGTCTCCTTGACTTGAATTGTCCCTTCGTGTGTTATTTCAAGAATTTTCCATATTTCTTTAGCACTTTCACACGATGAGATACGATTGACCTCTTCTGGATTTAAGGCATAATATAGAAATTGAGTAGCCTTACAATTTAGATGGTCGTTCTTCCAATCCTCCTCATTATATTCTTCGAAACTTTTAAGAGATCCGTCGGATTTGATTCGAACTTTAGGGCCAAGGCATCTTATTTTCCATAGATCGATGTCATAAGCTCGAATGAATATCGACATCTTCTTCTTCCATATCATGAAGTTTGATCCATCAAAGAATGGTGGTCGATTGTGTAATACCCATCTGTAATTCAGTCATTATCATTCAGTACTTATCATTCAGTAATTGTCACTCAGTAATTTCTCACTCATTAATGATCATTTTTCACTCATATTCAATCATTGTCTTCACCGTTCAGAGTAATTGTATCGTGTATCAATCGTCTTTCATCATCAATCTAGTTGGAGAATCGTGTGGTGTTTACCATCGTTGTCATTTCATAGTGTGTTGTGTGTGAGGAGTAGTGCACGCCACGTACTCTCTTTAGCGTGCGCTAATTGAGTACGAGTAGCGCACGCTACCTCTCAACACTAGCGCACGCTAGTAGGTTTCAAGCAGGCAGTCCAGAAGGCACTGGACTGCAGTTGGGTTATAAGTAGCGCACGCTACAAATGGTAAGTAGCGCGCGCTAGCAGGCTGGAGCAGCGCACGCTATGTAGCCGGTATAGCACGTGCTAAGGTCGGATCAGGTTGAGTCCAGTGGCTACTGGACTGCATTGGATTAATTCATAGCGCACGCTATGAGTGGTTTTTAGCGTACGCAAACGATGTTGCAGCGCACGCTAAATATTGATTGTAGCGCACGCTACCGCGATCAGATCGGAGGACAGAAGGTTCTGGACTCTGGTACTGGGCATCAGATAATTTGTTAGCGTACGCTAACATTTCGGGGTTAGCGCACGCTAAGTGTACAGCCGTAGCGCACGCTACAAAAAGGTACGTAGCGCGCGCTACCGTTTTCGGACAGTGGGTACTGGACTACCCAAAACACCCGTTAGCGCACGCTAAGAACTGGGGCTAGCGGATGCTAAACTGGGATTTCTATAAATAGGACAGTGTAGCCCAGATTTCCTCATTTGTCATTTCTTCTCATTCTCTCATCGGTTCCAGGCGATTTGGAGCGATTTGGAGAGTATTCTTCGAGGTGTAATCATCAATCATCATCTTCAAGTCTTTGAGTTGGATTAATCATCACTTCATCATCTCCAAAACATCAAATCAAAGGTATTAATGTCTTGGATCTAGAATTTTGGATTTTTGAGTTTTTCCTTCCGATTTTCTTCGTGTAAGCTTGGATTGTTGTTGGAATATGTTAGATATGGATTATCTACCATGGATAAATATATTCCTACGGATTTAATGGCTATTTTGGGGATTTATTTCAAGAACCCTTGGGGTTGACTTCGGTTAATTTGTGGATTCTCGATTGATATTGTTGTAATCTTGAATTATGGATTCCTATTGGATTATTGATGCCATTGATATTGTTTTGCTGATTTGAATCAATCATTTGAATGTTGGTTTCGATAATTTGGGTTTGGTTGTAACCAACGGGAAGGATATTTTCAACGTATTCATTAGAGTGCATCTACGAGTTTGGATATTGTTGTATCAACGTTTGAGTTGGTTATAATCGTGTTTGATGCGTGTATTGATCGAATTATTGGTAATTGTGCTATTCAAGGTTGTTCGAGCGACCGACATTTCATTTAGGACGTTGTTCGTGGACGGACATTCTTCGTCGGTGTTGAGTAAGTTAATTCTTACTCGGTTAAAAGGATATTCATTCCTTTTGTTGTTGTTCATTCATAATCATAACTCATTCGTCATTGTATTAACTGTATTAATACTTGTTATTGTCAATCAATCACTTCAGTCACAAGGAACGACGTTTACAATCATTTCATTGAGCTGTCATTCATTTCGCTATCATTTCATATCGGTGAGTCATTATTGATTTCGATGTCACTTTGTTATCTCGTGGCATTCCGGGTCATACTGGCGTGCCGGTTGGTATGTGTAAGATTTTCTGTGGGCACATTTAAGTCGTGTGTTGGTTGTTGGCCTCACATTGGACTGTGCACATGAGTCGATTGCTTCGTGAGACTGATTAGGTACAAGACCACACGTGTATTCGATCGATACTCGTTGGTGGCTTGTGCACGGACACATTTCCATCCCGAGCGTAGTGTGGCACCACCCTTTGAGCCGTACTGTTAGTTGATTCATACAGCATGTTTGATTGCGTATGTTTTCAACAAGATTGGGTTATAATCTAACCGATTCATTTTTGATCAAACTTGTGGTTTATACAGCATATATATGATTGTGTTTATTCAACTCTTGAGGATTGTTGTTACGTATAATCGACCCCGTTTGGGGATTTTGTTTTCAGGTCATGGCAAGGCAAAAGCACGGGAATAGCATGTTGACGGCGAGGAGTCCCAGTGATACTAGTAGGGGGCCCCAGTCCTTTCATTCACCGTGTTTCCTTATTTCATTTCATTATGATTTCCGTTTGGATTTTGAGTTCATTCAGTGTTGTATATTTTATCTCCATATAAAATATACTTGTATTCGGTCATTTCCTTGGGTGTGTTGTACTAAAACTCCTCATCGGAGTAATTAATGATGTAATATGGTTCGGTACTACATTTACCTTGTGTATTTCATTCATTTTCACTCGCCTGGTGGGTCCCAGTCGGGGGTCCACGGCACTGTAATATCCGCCTAGTTTGGGGTGTTACAGAGTTGGTATTGGAGCGTGGCTTTGAATACTACCTTCCGAGTCATGTCTCATTTGAAATCATCGTCATCAGACTTGTATCATTGGACTTTCGCGTCACGTGTGACCTGCGCAGATGCCGAGCCAATCAGACCGAAAGAACTGTAAGACTTCTAACGCCATGGTATAATTTCTGGCAATAATCATTCATTCATAATTCACTAGTTAACAATCCTCAAACATCATTTTCATTTCAATCATGTTGATCATGTTAACTCATTAATCACTCAATTCATTTTATTACTCAGTTGTTGATCTTGATGATCATATCATTAATCTTGCTAACTTGTTCAAGATAATCATTTCAGGAATATCATCAGATAATCATGTCACCTCAGTTAATCATTCATGTAATCACTGTGTTAGAGCACATATGCTCATTTTCATCATTTCATGACGTAAATCATAATGCGGTACTCATACAAGATCTATGATTATCATGCGACCTTCCTACTTTAGTATGGAGAGAGCTGTCAGGGGATGCACGGGGAGAGGCCGTGGTGCGGGCCGAAACCCGAGAAATAATCACTCGCTGTCGGGAAATCATACCCAGGACTCGGCTCGATCAGAAGATGTCCGGGTTGATCCACTCACTTTTATGCAGGTCATGATGACCCATATGCAATTGCTCAATCATCATTGCGCCACTCTGGCCGAATTAATCGAGAGAACTCTCCCGTATGAGCCTGCTGCTAAGGAAATTGTTGAGCAACAACCTTCATCTGTCAACAAGAAATCAACGAAGCGTAATCAATCCGAAGGCGGTCAGTCAACCTTCAAGAAGCCTCGTGCGGGCCCTATCATTTCTGAGCGACCTCCTACGGCACATAATCGTGCGGGATCTCAGTCCCGAGCGGCCAGTTCGGCCATCACCTGTTTCAACTGTGGAGCGCCGGGTCATTACAGCACTAAGTGTCTGAAACCATCTATCACGTGCCATAATTGTGGGATTTTTGGGCATAAGGCCTGTTTTTGCCGAAAGGACTCCAAGTCAGCTCCGGCGGCATCTCAGGCCCCGAAGCAATCAGCGATTCAGAATCAGACTGCTCTGTCAGCGTAGTTTAAGACAATGGAAGCAAATAAAGGCGGAGCTCATATTTATCAGATGGGAGCGTCTGGTTCGGTGGCCGGCAAGTCCCGGATTCATGTGATGAAGAGGATCGACGATCCGGTGGCCCGAATGATCTCAGGTATACTCGTAATTTTATCTCAACCTGTGTGTACCTTTTGATACTGGTGCACCGCATTCTTTCATTTTCGAATCATGTTTGAATAGACTTAATTTAGATAGTCCTATTACTTGTGGACCTCATACCATCGGTCTATCTGATGATGGAAGAATTTCCGGAAGTCATGAGGTTAAGAACTGACTGAATTAAGTTTAAATGACCATGATTGGTTGATGGACCAAATCATGGTAGATTTACTGAAGGACGATGTATATCGGGTATTAATGGGATGGATCGTCATGATACCCCCTCAATGTTCGTAAACATTTGGTCACTATCATTTCCGTCGTTGGGGTCGAATGTGTGCTTCAGGGAGGTGATCCCCGTTGTTCCGGAAGAATCATTAATATGATGGAAGCAGTAAAATTACTCAATCAGAGTTGTCCAATCATTCATTATATTATTGTCATCGATTGGCCGTTGATAGGCAATCGAGATATTCAATCATTCCTTATATCATTGTCATCGATTAGCCATTCTAAGGCAATCGAGGTGTTCATCCATTCATCGTATCGTTGTCGTCGATTGGCCATTCTCAGGCAATCGAGGTGTTCAACCATTTTGGTATCATTATTATCGTTTGATGATGTACTCCCAGACGAGCTACCTGTTTTACCTCCACCGAGGGATATGGAATTCACGATAGAGTTGGAGCCTGGTAAGTCCCCATTATCGAAGGCACCGTACCGGATGGCCCCGACCGAAATGCTAGAATTGAAGGATCAATTTGAGGATTTGACCGAGAAGGGTTATATCCGACCGAGTGCGTCCCCGTGGGGAGCACCAGTGTTGTTTGTCAAGAAGAAGGAGGTTTCGTTTCGTGTGTGTATTAATTAACGGGAGTTGAATAGGGTGACGATCAAGAATAAGTATCCCGTACCCCGTATTGATGATCTCTTAGATCAAATTCAGGGAGCTTCAATATTTTCCAAGATCGACCTAAGGTCTGGATATCATCAGTTGCGAATTCGAGAGTCAGACATCGCAAGGACAGCGTTTCGTACACGCTATGGTCATTATGAGTTCATAGTTATGCCGTTCGGGCTAACTAATGCACCTGCAGTATTCATGGAGTTAATGAATCGGATTTTCATCGACTTTTTGGATCAGTTTGTTGTTGTCTTCATCGATGACATTTTGATTTATTCTCGTGATCGAGAGGAACACGAGGTTCATCTTCATCAGGTTCTCGACGTGTTAAGACGAGAGCAATTTTATGGAAAGTTTTCCAAATGTGAGTTCTGGATGTCCGAAGTGACTTTTCTCGGTCATGTGATTTCATCAGATGGAGTGCGTGTTGATCCTCAGAAGATGGAGGCTATCCAAGATTGGTTACCTCCAAAGAATGTTAAGGAAATCCGAATTTTTCTCGGATTAGCCGGTTATTATCGGCGGTTTGTGGAAGGATTTTCTAAAATCGCTCAACCAATGACGAACCTTTTGCGAAAGGATAATAAATACACGTGGTCCGACGCGTGTCGGCGGAGTTTTGAGGAACTTAAGAGCCGGTTAATTTCAGCACCTGTACTTTCCTTGCCGCAAGGGACGGAAGGATTTGTGGTTTATAGTGATGCGTCCGGGCAGGGTCTCAGATGTATACTCATGCAGAACGGGAAGGTTATTGCTTATGCTTCACGGCAATTGAGACCTTACGAGGTTAATTATCCGACCTACGACCTGGAGTTAGCAGCCGTGGTAATTGCATCGAAGATTTGGCATCATTATCTTTATGGTGTTACCTGTCAGATATTCACCGATCATAAGAGTTTAAAGTATATATTCACTCAGAAGGAGTTAAATATGCGACAGAGACGGTGGTTGGAACTAATCAAAGATTATGATATCGAGATCCTATACCACCCGGGTAAGGCGAATGTTGTCGCCGATGCCTTGAGTCGTAAGTCCATTCAGGAGCAGATGCTTGCTCGATTAACAGTTCAGAAGGAACTTCAGCAGGAATTTCTGAGACCCTAGATCGAGGTCTGGTTACAGCGAGTACAAGGGAAACTTTGTACGTTGGAGATTTCATCGCCACTTGAGGAGGCGATCAGGGAAAATCAGGTTTCAGACCCATTTTTGTTACGCATTCGAGAGGATGTGACTCAGGGGAAAGCCCCGGGTTTGTGGTCCATGAGGATGGACTTTTGCGTTATAAGAATCGGTTGTGCGTACTGGAGAAAGACGAGTTGAAAAACTCGATTTTGAAGAGAAGCTCATGCTACCCCTTATTCCGTTCACCCAGGGTCTAGCAAGATGTATAAATACTTGAAAATAAATTACTGGTGGAGTAATATGAAGCGAGAAGTCGCGGAATTTGTTTCGAGATGCTTAACCTGTCAGCAAGTCAAGATAGAACATCAGCGACCGGGTGGAAGTGGAAGATATTTCTATGGACTTCATCACGAGTTTGCCGACGAGTCGTCGTGGCATGAACACAATCTGGGTAATTGTGGATCGCTTAACTAAATCAGCTCATTTCCTTGAGATTAAGGATACGTGGGGTCCCGAGAGACTTGCCCAGTTATTTATCAAAGAGATAGTGAGACTGCACGGTACTCCCAAAAGTATCGTTTCCGATTGTGACGGACGATTCGTGTCTCATTTTTGGAAATCATTTCATCGTGCTATGGGAACTCAGCTTAATCTCAGTACAGCTTTTCATCCTCAGTCCGACGGACAATCAGAGAGGACTATTCAGACTTTGTAGCACATGTTGAGGGCATGTGTCCTCGATTGGAAAGATGATTGGGAAGCCCAACTACCGTTGATCGAGTTCACATACAATAATAGTTGGCATTCTTCGATTAAGATGGCACCTTATGAGGCCTTGTACGATCGTCGTTGTAGATCTCCTTTGTGTTGGGATGACTTATCATATTCAATCGGCACCGAGCCCGATATGCTTATAGCCGCCTGTGACAAGGTAGCTTTGATCAGGAGTCGTTTGTTGACCGCTCATAGTCGACAGAAATCATATGCAGATAATCGTCGTCGACCATTAGAGTTCGAGACGGGTGACCATGTTTTGGTCAAGGTATCCCCGAGTCGTGGTATCTTCCGTTTTGGGAAGAGGGGAAAGTTGAGTACGAGATTCATTGGACCGTTTGAGATTTTGGATCGAGTAGGCGAGCTAGCTTATCGATTGGCCTTACCTCTGGCGTTGAGCCGAATTCATAATATGTTTCACGTCTCTCAGTTGTGGAAGTATATTGCCGACCCGAGTCACATACTTCAGTTCGACGAAATCGAGATCGCCGATGATCATTCATATGAGGAACGTCCTATACGAGTTTTAGAGCGGCGAATCAAACAGTTGAGGAACAAGACGATTCCTTTGGTTAAAATTCAGTGGTCTAAACACGGAGTCGAAGAGGCTACTTGGGAAACCGAGGATAGTGTGCGGGGGAGTTATCCCGAGTTGTTTGACCCTTAGTTTTGGGGACGAAACTCTTTTAAGGGGGGTGTATGTAATACACAGCTGTAATTCAGTCATTATCATTCAGTACTTATCATTCAGTAATTGTCACTCGGTAATTTCTCACTCATTAATGATCATTTGTCACTCATACTCAATCATTGTATTCACCGTTCAGAGTAATTGTATCGTGTATCAATCGTCTTTCATCATCAATCTAGTTGGAGAATCGTGTGGTGTTTGCCATCGTTGTCATTTCATAGTGTGTTGTGTGTGAGGAGTAGCGCACGCTACGTACTCTCTTTAGCGTGCGCTAATTGAGTACGGGTAGCGCACGCTACCTCTCAACACTAGCGCACGCTAGTAGGTTTCAAGCAGGCAGTCCAGAAGGCACTGGACTGCAGTTGGGTTATAAGTAGCGGACGCTACAAATGGTAAGTAGCGCGCGCTAGCAGGCTGGAGCAGCGCACGCTATGCAGCCGGTATAGCGCGCGCTAAGGTCGGATCAGGTTGAGTCCAGTGGCAACTGGACTGCATTGGATTAATTCATAGCGCACGCTATGAGTGCTTTTTAGCGTACGCAAACGATGTTGCAGCGCATGCTAAATATTGATTGTAGCACACGCTACCGCGATCAGATCAGAGGACAGAAGGTTCTGGACTCCGGTACTGGGCATCAGATAATTCGTTAGCGTACGCTAACATTTTGGGGTTAGCGCACGCTAAGTGTACAACCGTAGCGCACGCTACAAAAAGGTACGTAGCGCGCGCACCGCTTGGACAAGGGTACCGACTACCCAAAACACCCGTTAGCGCACGCTAAGAACTGGGGCTAGTGCACGCTAAACTGGGATTTCTATAAATTGGACAGTGTAGCCCAGATTTCGTCATTTGTCATTTCTTCTCATTCTCTCATCGGTTCCGGGCGATTTGGAGCGATTTGGAGAGTATACTTCGAGGTGTAATCATCAATCATCATCTTCAAGTCTTTGAGTTGGATTAATCATCACTTCATCATCTCCAAAACATCAAATCAAAGGTATTAATCTCTTGGATCTAGAATTTCGGATTTTTGAGTTTTTCCTTCCGATTTTCTTCGTGTAAGCTTGGATTGTTGTTGGAATATGTTAGATGTGGATTATCTACCTTCGATAAATATATTCCTACGCATTTAATGGCTATTTTGGGGATTTATTTCAAGAACCCTTGGGGTTGACTTCGGTTAATTAGGGGATTCCCGATTGATGTTGTTGTAATCTTGAATTATGGATTCCTATTGGATTATTGATGTCATTGATATTGTTTTGCTGATTTGAATCAATCATTTTGGTTTCGATAATTTGGGTTTGGTTGTAACCAACGGGAAGGATATTTTCAACGTATTCGTTAGAGTGCATCTACGAGTTTGGATATTGTTGTATCGACGTTTGAGTTGGTTATAATCGTGTTTGATCCGTGTATTTATCGAATTATTGGTTGTAACACCCCAATTCACAACTGGAACATTACACGCCGTAGATCCCTCGTGAGGTCTACCAAGCTAACACATGACATATAAACCACAATGTAGTCCCGAATAATGCACTCAAAAGTAAATAAGGCCGTGGCCTCGGCCAAAACATTTTTAACGTAATACATGAACAGAGGTTAAATACCAATTTATCGCCCACGCAGGGGACTTAAACCAAGTTTCAAAATGGACAGTCTAACTTCAATACTCGACCATGCAATGACAAAACATAAAAATGCAGACTCGAGCCACATCATCAAGCCAGCCCATTCTTTGCGTGCGTGTCCCGTGCCTGCTCCTCAGCCCTCCCAGTACCTGAAATGCATAAGACGCATTTCCCCCATTTAAGGGGTTAGCATTCGAATGGCTAGTGCAAGTACACAATTACACAACATTATATACAAAAACGGTTTTACTCATTCATCTCAATCAGAAATCATTTGCCATAAATATTCTGGAATACTACATTGGCAATCAAATCAGTTTTCAATCATCACGATGTCACAAAATCACAACTGGTATCCCGTGGCCGTACCCCTTAGTATCGACCCCCAGACATCCCGTCGAACACTCCGAGTGGGATACCACTTCCGCGGCCGTACCCCTTAGTATCGACCCCCAGACATCCCGTCGGACACTCCGGGTGGAAGTTCAATCACACACGCACCCAAGTCCACTTCCACGGCCGTACCCCTTAGTATCGACCCCCAGACATCCCGTCGGACACTCCGGGTGGAAGGAACACAACTCACGCACCCAAAAATCACCATTCATCATTTATTTCGAAAATCACAACATACATAATGAAATGTAATACATGTACTTGCCTTGAACACGTCGAAACAAGAGAAACAACGAAGGAATAGGTTTTGGTCCGAACAATCCTCCCAAATCCGCTCCTAACACAATAACGGTATACAACAAGTCTCAATAATGCGGAAAGGTAAGAATTAATCCTAATTCTACCCATTGGGGCAATTCACCGGACACCAAGAGTGCGTAAGGAAATGAAATTGGTCAACGGTGTAACAACGGGATTTCATCCCAACCAATAACAAGAAAACCAAGGGTCACGTGAATACTATCAAAATCTAACAACAACATCGGTTAATTCGAATTAAAACACAAGATCACCACCAAACCCTCCCCAAAATCATACTAGGGTTAAAGGAGTTCTTACCTCTTGAAGATTCAAGCCCTATAATCCGAAGAACACGTGCTAGATCCACAATCCGAGCTACACGATCGAAGGGAGATGAATAAAAACACACAATCAAAAGGTAGATGGAGAAAAAAATCCCCCTCTCAACCCTCTCTCTCTCGCGCACGGTGGAAGGAAGGAAAAATGAGTGACTTTCGCTGAATAAAAACACCGATATAGCACTGACCGCGTTGTGTGCCGCGGCTCAGCTAAACTGTGCCGCGGCACAGGGCCAAAAATAGCGCCCAGTGTTCGGCTGACCCCTCGTTGTGCCGCGGCTCATTCGAAGTGTGCCGTGGCTCAGACTCAACATGTGCCGCGGCCCTACCGGACTGTGCCGCGGCACGCGGTACAGGAGGTTTTAGCCGGCAGGTGCCACACGGGTGTGCCGCGGCCCGGACAAGTGTGCCGTGGCACTGACTCGGCTGTGTGCCGCGGCGCACAATCCTTGTGCCGCGGCACACGGTACAGCCTGCTCGGCCAACAACTGGGTAATGTGTGTGCCGCGGCGCACAATCCTTGTGCCGCGGCCCACACCCCCCCTCGGGTCCCAAAATGACGAAAAATGATCCGGAAAGAGAATAAAAGCAATAGGAATCGATATTTGGGCAACAATAACACGAAATGGAAGTACGGAACCCCAAAACGATCTGAGGTACACAACCAAAGTCGAACAAGGAACAAATTCCCTAAATTTCTAGGAAATTACAAAAACGGCCCAAACATCCGAAAATCACGACACAACGTCGAATTAACAATCCGAAACTCACAACATGCTCTACTCAAGCATACGAACTCATAGAGGTAAGAAAATGACGAAATCGAACGAGTTTAAGGAGAATCGAATACGCATGAGACAAAATATACCACAAGTTGAAATTACGTAAAAACATCATCGAGACCCGTCTAAGCGGAGAAACTCCAAGAACAAAATAGGTTCAGAATTCCAAAACAGTGCCAAGCGAGTTATCCGAAACGAATATACACTAAAAATAGAAATTACTAAAAATAGAAAATGCGGATATTACATTGGTAATTGTGTTATTCAAGGTTGTTCGATCGACCGACATTTCATTTAGGACGTTGTTCGTGGACGGACATTCTTCATCGGTGTTGAGTAAGTTAATTCTTACTCGGTTAAAAGGATATTCATTCCTTTTGTTGTTGTTCATTCATAATCATAACTCATTCATCATTGTATTAACCGTATCAATACTTGTCATTGTCAATCAATCACTTCAGTCACAAGGAACGACGGTTCCAATCATTTCATTGAGCTGTCATTCATTTCGCTATCATTTCATCTCGGTGAGTCATTATTGATTTCGATGTCACTTTGTTATCTCTTGGCATTCCGGGTCATACTGGCGTGCCGGTTGGTATGTGTAGGATTTTCATGTCGGGCACATTTAAGTCGTGTGTTGGTTGTTGGCCTCACATTGGATTGTGCACACGAGTCGATTGCTTCGTGAGACTGATTAGGTACAAGACCACACGTGTATTCGATCGATACTCATTGGTGGCTTGTGCACGGATACATTTCCATCCCGGGCGTAGTGTGGCGCCACCCTTTGAGCCGTACTGTTAGTTGATTCATATAGCATGTTTGATTGCGTATGTTTTCAACAAGATTGGGTTATAATCTAACCGATTCATTTTTGATCGAACTTGTGGTTTTTACAGCATATATATATATGATTGTGTTTATTCAACTCTTGAGGATTGTTGTTCTGTGTAACTGACCCCGTTTGGGGATTTTGTTTTCAGGTCATGGCAAGGCAAAAGCACGGGAATAGCATGTTGACGGCGAGGAGTCCCAATGATACTAGTAGGGGTCCCCAGTCCTTTCATTGACCGTGTTTCCTTATTTCATTTCCGCTGCAGATTTCCGTTTGGATTTTGAGTTCATTCAGTGTTGTATATTTTATCTCCATATAAAATATACTTGTATTCGGTCATTTCCTTGGGTGTGTTGTACTAAAACTCCTCATCGGAGTAATTAATGATGTAATGTGGTTCGGTACTATATTTACCCTGTGTATTTCATTCATTTTCACTCGCCTGGTGGGTCCCAGTCGGGGGTCCACGGCAGTGTAATATCCGCCTAGTTTGGGGTGTTACAGATTGAGAGCAAGACCTTCGACAGGGGAAAGTTGAAACGCCATTTGGATCGAATCCTCGTATGTAAAGCCGCTTATTGGAGGTACCGCTCCGATACCATTTATTGGAGCAATTTTGGTATTATCGTCATTGTGTGGAAGCATAAATATAAAGAGCGGAAAATAAACGACACAAGGATTTATAGAGGTTCGGCCAAACGTGCCTACGTCCTCTATCATTATCTTTTTCTATAGGCTTAAGATATAAACCTCTGCACCTCTTTTTTATCGGTCGAGGGTTTACCATTACAAGCTCGTCTTCTATCAGTCCGAGTAAACCGTTCTCTTACTTGTCTTTTTGTCGGTCCAAGTTAAACCGTTTTCGTTTTCTATTGGACAAAGAATCAACCACTCTAGCTTCTATCGGCACTAGATAAACCTCACTAAGATAGCGATTGCGATTCTAACAATGCCGGATCCTTGATCCTAATAACACTGAATCCAATCTTATCTTTTCTTTTTCCTCTCGTGTATGATTTAGTGTATCACACTCAATCACTCTCAATTTAAGCTCAAGGACAACAACTATAATGTTTACAATGATATCTCAAGTGTATATGAATTGCTCAATGTTGTTGTATGGTTTAATACCAAGGATGTGGTATTTATAGCCTTCTTCAACCAACTAGCCGTTATTGACTTCTGACTTGGTAGCGTGCGCTAGCTATTTTTAATAGCATGCGCTAAGTGTCTTTACATACATTATGCCTTCCATGTAGCGTACGTTATCGATGTCCAGTTTTAGTCCAGTGGCTTTGTTTCTTCCCTTACGTACGTTATGCCTCCATGTTACGCACATTATCTTCTTTCTGTAGCGTACGTTAATAATGCAATGTAGCGTGCGCTAGTCCAATATATCCTTTGCCTTCATTTATCAAACTGTCTGTTTGATATGCTGACTTTGACCAGATTATTTCCAACGTTCATCTCATTTGAAATCTCATTACGTACGTTAACCTCCTTGTGTTACGTATGTTAATCTGCTTCGATAGGGTGCATTAATCATTATGTGTAGCCTGCGCTATCCCCATCAGGTAGGTTGGCTGAACTGCAGGTAAGTACTTGTTACGTACGTTATCATGACTGAATTACGTACGTTAACCGTGCTCGGTTGAGTGCGCTATTCAATATGAATAGCGTGCATTTATGCTTGCAGTTTGGACAGCTTTTTGCGTCTTCGTCTGCTTCGTTGTTTTGCTTCGCCTCTTTGTTGTTTTGTTTTGTTTAGCAGCTTAATCATCAAAACTATATTTATAATATGTGGAATAAATATTCCGACAAACTGGAGTACTCCAAATTGTCTAACCGACAAGAACACCGAAACAACTCGGACTAGTATCGCTCGAATGCCTCGTCGCCATCATCATGCCCCAGTGTCTCAACTCTCTCCTCGCAAACACCTAAAACATGAAAACATGTTCCGCCCCCACGAGGTCAATCATCCAGATAATGAATATCAAATACATGTATAACATGATATGCATCCAAAGATAAAATAAATGGTACAACAAATGGCAATATGATATGCTCACAAACCAAGGTAAGAACCGAGCATTCGTGAAACACTATGCCTTCGGCATATGATCAGTACCTGCTCAACAGGTTAGAACACAAGTGCCCAACGGATAATCATCAATATAGAACACAACAATGAATTACCCGAAGGTAAACCAATCCAAAGTTGAAATAATTACGAATCACAATGCCCGAAAGCTCCAACGGAAATACCAAAACATCACAATGGCCTGAAAGCCCTCAGTCGAAGCTGCCAAAATATCACAATGGCTTGAAAGCCCTCAGCCGAAGCTGCCAAAATATCACGATGGCCTGAAAGTAACTCATCCGAAGCTGCCAATCATCATAATGGCCCGAACTAAACATCCCAAAGCTGTATCACATGAGGGCCGAAGCCACGGCATGAAGCCGTATCACAATGAGATCATCCAATGACCATGACCTGCTGAATAGCAGGTGCTGGGAAACCAACCACGAAGGTTCAATCCCCAGACTTACCCATAATGAGATCACCTAGTGACCGTAACCTACTGGACTGTGTTGACTCAAAATGTATTTTGATGATTATTATATTCAAAACATTTAATTGAATCAATCTCGGCTCGATAATATTTTGAAGGACCAAAATATAGCTAACGCACGCTACGTATCATATCGTAGCGCACGCTATCGAGACACTCATATACAGACCAGTCAAGTCAGCTGCAGCCTACTCAAGTCGCCTGATCGATAGCGCACGCAAGCTATTCAATGATAGCGCACGCTAATAACCCACAGTTAGCGCACGTTATGCATAAAATATAACGCACGCTATCGCAAGTCTCCAGAAGTCAGTAAAGTCTGGAAGGAAATCAGAACTGGACGTTGCGCACGCTACACATATAATCTTACGTACGCTACATCATGGACATAGCGCACGTTACTTCTCATATCTAGCGCACGCTACCAAAATTATGGTTTGTAGTCCAGTAGCTACTGGACTCATTTCGTCAAGGCTTTTACGTACGCTACACAAGGTAACGTACGTTATTGAAATAACTCAGTAGCGCACGCTAAAGGAAAGGTGTTAGCGCACGCTAAATGGAATCTGCAGTTTACCGTTTGAATTTCAACCATTGGAAGCAAGAGTCAATGCAGATCCGGAAAATCTGGAAAAGTTGGATTAAATTAATTCTAGCGCACGCTATGCATACTTGCTAGCGCACGCTAATCATGAATTTAGCCGTTGGAAAAAGAGTCGTTGGAGAGGAAATCGGATATTGTCAAAGTCAAGATCGAAGACTAGTTGACCAAGACGTTAGCGCACGCTACCATGTCATTACTAGCGCACGCTAGTCACAGTATTTTACCGTTGCAACAGTCTTTGTGACCGTTCAGAGATTTCAAGTCAAAATCCGTTAGCGCACGCTACAAGGGACTATTAGCGCACGCTAATAGTATGTTTTTCAGAATTTGAAGGTTGTCTCTCACCTATAAATACCCGAAGGACTTGGGTATCAAATACACAACTTCAAGCATTCAAGCATACAAGCATACAAGCAATCAAAGCATTCTTGAGCTCAGATTTACATACTTTATTGCATTACAAGTTGTGAGAAAAGAAAGATACAAGAGCGATTTCAATTGTAATATCTATTATTCTTTGTATTCTTTCATTTGGTTGTAAGTGTTGCATCACTTACACGTGAGCAAAAAAGAAACGAATCAAGAGTCACTAATCTGGTGTTATTAGGATCTTTGATCCGGCATTGTTAGGATTATACTCCCATATTCGTATAGTGAGGATTATCTAGTTCCTATAGAACACTAGATAAACAATTATTCATATTGAGGGAAAGGTTGAGCTTGGACCGATAGAAGACAAGCGGATTGTAACGGTTGTAAACTCGGACCGATAGAAGACGAGTTAAGGTTGTGGTTTTTCTTAAGGCAATAGAAAAAGAAAGTCGGAGAGAGGACGTAGGCAAGTTGCCGAACCTCTATAAATTCTTGAGTCTTTATTTTCCGCTCTATTTCCATTTTCTCGCAAGAAATTTCGGTATTCCGCATCACCACTATTCAACCCCCCCTTCTAGTGGTGAATTTATCTCTTCAGTTGGTATCGGAGAGGGTCTCTTTTTAAAGGTTTAACCACCTAAGAGAAAAAGATCCGCAAATGGCACTTCTTGGCCAAATTGAAGGAAATGCTCTCAACCGTCCTCCTTTCTTCGACCGTTCCAATTTCATGACGTGGAAAAAGAAGATGGCGATCTTCGTTCAAGCCTACGATATTGAAATCTGGAAAGTTATTGCTCTCGGTCCTAAACTTGCTAAGAAAGAAGATGGATCGTTGAAAAAGATCGAAGAATTCAACGATGAGGATTGGAGAAACACGCATGTCAACTCCCGAGCTACTCAACTCCTCTATTGCGCTCTCAATCCCGAAGAACTTAATAGGATATCTTCCTATGAAAGTGCAAATGAAATTTGGGAAATTCTCGAAGTCACTCACGAGGGAACCACTCAAGTCAAGGAGACCAAAATTAATATGTTACTCCATGACTACGAATTATTTTCCATGAAAGACGAGGAAACGATCACAAATATGTTGGATCAATTTTCGGCTATAACAAACGGTCTTGCATCTTTTGGAAAGCCTATATCGAGCAGCAACAAAGCTAAGAAAATTCTACGATCGTTGCCACGAGAATGGGATGCCACGGTCACCGCGATCATGGAATCCAAGGATCTCAACAAGCTCGAATTTAGTGTCCTCATCGGGTCACTCATCAACTATGAGATCGTTCTCAAGTCTAGAGGCACAAAACCAAAGCATCGGGAAAGAGTAGTCGCATTCAATGTTGATAGCGACGTTGAAGAAGATGTTGCCGAAGATGAAGACGACGAGGAACTCGCTCTTTATGCCAAAAACTTTAGAAGGTACAAAAACCTAATTCAAAAGAGGCGAAGTTTTCTTGTTCGGGATGGCAAACCGGAGCAAAAGAAGAGTGGCTACACTCCTATCAAGAAGTTCGACAATAATTGTCGGAAATGTGGTCAAGCCGGTCATTATGCCAAAGAATGCCGAGGATCCTCTTCAAAACCGCAAATGGAAAGATTCAAAAAGAAGGAGGTTCTAATCGCTTCTTGGAGCGATGACGAGGAGGAGATTGAAAGATCTCTAGACGCAAACCTTGCATTCATGGCCCTCGACTCCGAAAGCAATATCGAGGTAAGCTCTAAACTCAATGACGATGAATATGACTCTTTTGATTTTTGTGATTCACAAGAAGTTCATCAAGATGATGAGTTGTTGAGTGCGTTTGAATCGTTATATACGGAGTATGACGAGATGGTCAAGTTAAATATATCTTTAAAGAGAAAAATAAAATCTCTAGAACTCGAAAACTCCTCGCTTCAAAACAAGGGCAAAACTATTGAGATCGACCATACATCATGTATTGAAAAAGAAAATGTTTTGAAAATCGAGTTAACAAAAACTCAAAAGGAGCTAAAATATATTTTGAACAAATTTACTCTCGGAAACGAGAAGTTCGAAAGGCTCCTATCTATTCAAAAATCGCCCTTGCTCAAACACGGTCTTGGTTTCGACCCTTTTAAATGGGAACAATCCCTTATTAACCTTGACAAAATAAAGAAAACCGAAACCGAGAACTCAAAAGATCCGCTCAAACGAGTTCACAATGTTAATACTCATTCAAAGTTAAGAACTATCAAAGTTAAGCAAATATGGGTTCCGAAAGGGACGATTGTTCCGAATGCTATAAGCATAGTTAACTTTGGAGGACCCAAACGGGCTTGGGTACCGAAACAACTGAGAAATTCTACTTTTGTAGGTACCGGCACCAAGGAAAAACAAGTGGTACATTGATAGCGGATGCTCAAGGCACATGTGCGGCTCCGAGGACTTATTTGAAGACCTCGAATATCAAGATCAAGGACATCTGACCTTTGGAGATAATCAAAAGGGAAAAATCAAAGGAATCGGCAAAGTCGGTAAGGAACCTTCTCCCTCTATCAACAAAGTACTATTTGTTGAAGGTTTGCATCATAATCTCCTTAGTGTTTCGCAACTTTGTGATGAAGGCTTTAAAATTCTATTTGAACAAACGCATTGCACGGCATTTAGAAATAATAAAATTGCATTCATTGGTTTGAGATGTGGAAACATCTATATTGTTGATCTTAATGATAAAAGTTCTTTCAATGACAAATGCCTTATTACCTTGGATGACAATGCATATTTATGGCATCGAAAATTGGGGCATACTTCTCTACCTATTATTTCTATTTTATCTAGACATGATCTTGTTCGTGGATTGCCCAAACTCAAATTCGATAGAAAACATTTGTGTGAATCATGCATAAAAGGGAAACATACTCGAGAATCGTTTAAACCAAAATTCGAGGTTTCCACTAGTCGAGTTCTTGAACTCGTGCATATGGATTTGATTGGACCATCTAGACATGTTAGTTTAAATGGTAAACTTTATACTTTGGTTATTGTTGATGATTTCTCTCGATTTACTTGGGTTAGATTTTTAGCTCATAAAGATGATGCATTTTCCGAGTTTTCTAAATGGTGTCGTTTGGTATCAAATGAGAAAAACCTCTCCATAATTTCTATTCGCACCGACCACGGAGGTGAATTTGATTGCACCCCGTTTGAACTTTTATGCGATAAATACGGTATTAATCACAACTTTTCGGCTCCTAGAACGCCTCAACAAAATGGAGTTGTTGAAAGGAAAAACCGATCATTGGAAGAAATGTCGAGGACAATGCTAAATGAATACTCTCTTCCACGATACTTTTGGGCCGAAGCAATTTTTACGGCATGCTATGTGATTAACCGAGTTCACGTCCGTAGAACTCATCTTAAAACTCCATATGAATTATGGAAGGGCAAAAAGCCTAATATTGCTTATTTTCATCCCTTTGGTTGCAATGTATTTATTTTGAACAATGGCAAGGATAACTTGGGCAAGTTTGATGCCAAATCCGACTCCGGAATTTTTCTTGGTTATTGTACTAATAGCAAAGCATATCGTGTGTATAATATTAGAACGAATAAAGTTGAAGAATCCATACACGTTAAATTCAATGATATGATCTCACCCCCGAGAAAGGTAGAATATTTTGATGATGCAGGTACCTTTCCGGATCCCTCATCCGAAGTGAAGAAAATTTCGGAAATCGAAACGAACACAATCGTTGATTTACCGAAAGATTGGAGGCACATCAAAGACCATCCGAAGGATCTCGTGATCGGAAACATTGAATACGGTGTTCAAACCCGAAGGAGGACCACCGAATTTATGGCTCATTGTGCTTTTGTATCCGAAATAGTTCCCAAGAATATATCCGAAGCTCTCGACGATGAAAGCTGGGTGATGGCAATGCAAGAGGAGCTTGTGCAATTTAAGCACAATAATGTATGGAACTTAGTTCCCGCGCCTAAAGATAAAACAATTATCGGAACTAAATGGGTGCATAAAATCAAGAGTGACGAAGACGGCTATCCTATTCGAAATAAATCTCGTTTGGTCGCTCAAGGATATAATCAAGAAGAAGGTCTTGATTACGAAGAAAGTTTTGCTCCCGTGGCTCGACTCGAAGCCATTCGCTTGCTTTGTGCATTTGCCGCTCATAAGAAGATTAAACTATTTCAAATGGATGTCAAAAGTGCATTCTTGAATGGTTTCATTCAAGAAGAAGTCTACGTCAAGCAACCTCCCGGTTTTGAAGACCATCATTTTCCGGATCATGTCTACAAGCTCAACAAGGCACTCTACGGGTTGAAGCAAGCACCCCGAGCATGGTATGATCGTTTAAGTCAATTTTTAATAGCAAATGACTATAAAAGAGGCAAAGTCGATAATACCTTGTTTGTTAAAGTACTAAATGATGATATACTTGTTTGCCAAATTTACGTTGATGACATTGTTTTTGGAGCTACTAATGAATCCTTGTGCCAAGATTTTTCTAATCTCATGAAAGGAGAATTCGAAATGAGTATGATGGGGGAATTAACGTTCTTCCTCGGGCTTCAAATCAAACAATGCGAAGATGGAATTTTTATTCATCAAACGAAGTACTCAAACGACCTCCTCAAGAAATTCAATATGGAAAATAGCAAGGTGATATCTACGCCAATGTCGTCATCACTAAAGCTCGAGAAAGATGAAAATGGCAAATCCGTAGATCAAAAACTATATCGAGGTATGATCGGATCTTTGCTATACTTGACTGCATCTAGGCCAGATATAATATTTGCTACATGTCTATGTGCTCGATTCCAAGCTAATCCCAAGGAATCACATTTAATTGCTTGTAAACGCATTTTTCGCTATTTGAAAGGAACTATTGGACTAGGTCTATGGTATCCTTCTTGCTTGGATTTTAATTTAATTGCCTATAGTGACGCCGATTTCGGCGGATGCAAAATTGATAAAAAGAGTACTAGTGGTACATGTCATTTTGTTGGATCTTGTTTAATATCTTGGGGAAGTAAAAAGCAAACCAGCGTAGCATTGTCTACAGCTGAGGCCGAATATGTCGCTGCAGGGAGCGCCTGTGCTCAAGTGCTATGGATTAAAAATCAACTACGCGACTACGGCATTCATTTTGAAAATACCCCTATCTTATGTGATAACACTAGTGCTATTAATTTGAGCAAAAATCCTGTTTTGCACAGTCGAACCAAGCATATAGATATTAGACATCATTTTTTACGTGATCATGTTCAAAAGAAAGACATCTGTTTAATTTTTGTCGGGACGAAGGATCAACTTGCTGACATCTTTACAAAACCTCTTCCCGAAGAATCTTTTAATTCCATTCGTTTACAACTTGGCATGGGACATATAGACAACTTTTGAAATAAGCTTCTACTCAAAACATCAAAATCCTTGATTTAGATCACTCGCTAGCACGCGCTAGCTTCATATTCTTAACGCGCGCTAAAATTTTCTTTCGATAGCGTACGCTAAACCTTACCTTCTTGCGTACGCTAATTAAAGTTCTTTTGATTTTCACTGGACAGTCCAGTAAGCCTCTATTTTATGCCTAACGTACGCTACTCCTTTAAATCCTAGCGTACGCTAACTTAAACTTCGCTGACTATATATATGCCGTACAAACCTAAATCACAACACATTCCTTAACGCACGCAATCGACTTCCCTCTTGCAAAAACCCTAGACACACATCCGATCCAATCTGCGAGCTTCTCCCTCAAAATCTTCGATTCCCTTCGATTTTCCTTCATCATGTCGAGCAAGAACCGCACCGCTATGGGAAAACAATACAACAATTTGAAGCGACCTCTAAACGCCCAATTTGATGCGGACCGGTTCATCTCCGCCACTGCCTCGAGAGTGTTCTTTGACATACTCCCTCAAGAACACATCACCGATTGCTACTTCTTCAATCTCCTGAGTCTCGAACGGGTAAACATTGACATCTCCAATTTCTTTTCCTCGCTCGGTATTTCTCGCTTTGTTGAATGCAAAAACCCTGTTTTTCCTGAACTCGTCCGGGAATTTTATGCCAACCTTCATGTGGCCGAAAGTGAAGGTTCTTCGGCCCTTGTGCTAGGTAGTCTTGTCAGAGGAACCCGATTGAAAGTCTCTTCCGATGTCTTGTATCAGATATTCGGTTTACCTTCTGATGGCTTTATTTGCACTGGAAAATCCTTGGCCGACGACAGTGAAGTCGGTGAAATTGATGTAAAAGAGTTTCTGAGCTCGAAGGCCGTCATCGACATAACGGACGATTTTTTTGAAAACAACGACTTCGGGGTCAATATCCGTCTGCTTTTGGTAGCCCTCACAAAATGCCTTATGCCGAAGGTTAATTCCCAGCATAAACTTGTAGGCGTGGACAAGCAAGTGGTTTACCGAGTTCTCAACGACGATAAAGTCAATTTCTCCGACATCATCATCTGTTGGATGAAGGTGAAGGGAGATTTGTTTCGGTCGAAAAACTATGCCACTCGTTCTCGCAAGGCTGGAATGCCTTATGGCTCAATCCTGTCGGCTATCTTTAGTTTTCATCAAGTCGACTTGTCGAAGGACAAGGCAGTCCCCGTCTCCCTCGGACATGAGATCTCGGACGCTTCTCTTAAAGCGATGCACTACGTCCGGACGATCAACAGAGGCTGGATTATCTTTCCGTACCTACGCGATGATGACCAAGTAGAGAAAGGGTCACGGATGCCCACTGCCGAAGAAAAGATCACTCGTCGGGGACCTCACACCCTTCGAGAAATGCAGACTGGGGAATTCGTAAGAAAGCCTACGTCGAAAGGCAAACGGCCAATGAAAGATGTGGTGACGGAAGAAGAGGAAAGTGATCTCTGTGCCCGGATGAGGGGCATCGAGACTTCACACGCTGAGATACGAGAGGATTTTCGGGCTCTGCGTTCGGAAGTCCGGGAAGTGCGTTCAGAAGTCCGGGAAGTTCGTGGACTGTTATCCGAGTTCATTCGCTTCACACACCCCTCGTTCCCTTTCCCTTCGACCTCCTCCGATCCTTAGATTTGATGATCTTTGATGTTTGATGTAGAAACTTGTTGCTCGAATAATCTATATGTCGTTTGTCATGAAAACTCCCTGTATTCACTGCATTTTATATTAATGAAATTCGCATTCCTTTATTTGGCATGTGCAAGTATTTGATATTTACAAGTATTGTTACTGAAGTATTATTAATGTACAAGTATTATTTACAGGTATTTGATGTTTAACCTTGAATAATGGCAAAATTTTGTTAATATTTATTGGTAATGCAACAATTCAGGGGGAGTTCCTTTTTGTTAATGTCAAAAAGGGGGAGAATACTCCAAAAACGGAAAAACTACTAATATATCGAACAAGTTTACCTTGATTCGAATCATTTCAAAATGTTTTTGCAGGTACTAATTAAATGTTTTGACATCATCAAAAAGGGGGAGATTGTTGACTCAAAATGTATTTTGATGATTCTTATATTCAAAACATTTAATTGAATCAATCTCGGCTCGATAATATTTTGAAGGACCAAAATATAGCTAACGCACGCTACGTATCATATCGTAGCGCACGCTATCGAGACACTCATATACAGACCAGTCAAGTCAGCTGCAGCCTACTCAAGTCGCCTGATCGATAGCGCACGCAAGCTACTCAATGATAGCGCACGCTAATAACCCACAGTTAGCGCACGTTATGCATAAAATATAACGTACGCTATCGCAAGTCTCCAGAAGTCAGTAAAGTCTGGAAGGAAATCAGAACTGGACGTTGCGCACGCTACACATATAATCTTACGTACGCTACATCATGGACATAGCGCACGTTACTTCTCATATCTAGCGCACGCTACCAAAATTATGGTTTGTAGTCCAGTAGCTACTGGACTCATTTCGTCAAGGCTTTTACGTACGCTACACAAGGTAACGTACGTTATTGAAATAACTCAGTAGCGCACGCTAAAGGAAAGGTGTTAGCGCACGCTAAATGGAATCTGCAGTTTACCGTTTGAATTTCAACCGTTGGAAGCAAGAGTCAATGCAGATACGGAAAATCTGGAAAAGTTGGATTAAATTAATTCTAGCGCACGCTATGCATACTTGCTAGCGCACGCTAATCATGAATTTAGCCGTTGGAAAAAGAGTCATTCGAGAGGAAATCGGATATTGTCAAAGTCAAGATCGAAGACTAGTTGACCAAGACGTTAGCGCACGCTACCATGTCATTACTAGCGCACGCTAGTCACAGTATTTTACCGTTGCAACAGTCTTTGTGACCGTTCAGAGATTTCAAATCAAAATCCGTTAGCGCACGCTACAAGGGACTATTAGCGCACGCTAATAGTATGTTTTTCAGAATTTGAAGGCTGTCTCTCAACTATAAATACCCGAAGGACTTGGGTATCAAATACACAACTTCAAGCATTCAAGCATACAAGCATACAAGCAATCAAAGCATTCTTGAGCTCAGATTTACATACTTTATTGCATTACAAGTTGTGAGAAAAGAAAGATACAAGAGCGATTTCAATTGTAATATCTATTATTCTTTGTATTCTTTCATTTGGTTGTAAGTGTTGCATCACTTACACGTGAGCGAAAAAGAAACGAATCAAGAGTCACTAATCCGGTGTTATTAGGATCTTTGATCCGGCATTGTTAGGATTATACTCCCATATTCGTATAGTGAGGATTATCTAGTTCCTATAGAACACTAGATAAACAATTATTCATATTGAGGGAAAGGTTGAGCTTGGACCGATAGAAGACAAGCGGATTGTAACGGTTGTAAACTCGGACCGATAGAAGACGAGTTAAGGTTGTGGTTTTTCTTAAGCCAATAGAAAAAGAAAGTCGGAGAGAGGACATAGGCAAGTTGCCGAACCTCTATAAATTCTTGAGTCTTTATTTTCCGCTCTATTTCCATTTTATCGCAAGAAATTTCGGTATTCCGCATCACCACTATTCAACCCCCCCTTCTAGTGGTGAATTTATCTCTTCATACTGTAGGTGTTGGGAAACTAACTGCGAAGGTTTAAGCCCCAAACTGACCTATAATGAGCTCATCAACATGACCGTGACCTACTGAACTGTATGTGTTGGGAAACCAACCGTGAAGGTTCAAGCCCCAAACTTACCCATCGAGCACTAGACGAGACTAGCCTCCAAAACACAATTAATCACAAACGGTAACAATCCCAAGATTACCAAATTCACAAGAATAATAGTGTGCTGCCTTGTGTCATCCAACACGATAAAAATAACTCACGGATGGGCACCGTCCTCGGGGTCCCAATTCAAATACCTCAACTGCCTTGTGTTGTTACTCAAAATATTATCCGGAGATGATATCGCTGGAATGGTCAAGTAACAAACAAATGCGAGAACACTTCCGTGGGAAAATAAATAACCCAAGATTTGCTGGGGTTGTTAGTCCCGGGATTGAATGCTCTCGCGAGATGTTATTAATATTAATACTTTGGAGTACAAATACCAATGTTAGAATGGTCTTATAATGAGTGTAAAGATTCTAGTTATCTTAGCTATAGAGCTTGGAGATTGCCAGAAGAACCAGATATGAAGCTCTGTGAGTTCTTGCTTTTGGTGTTCTGTATATGTGAATGAGTTTGTCCTGTAAGCTCACTGTTCTCAGAATGTATCTCTCTGTACGTTTTTCACTGTCCCTTGGCCACTGTAGGAGGCCTCCTATCTATAGGAGAAAAGGTTGATTGGTCCTCTATAGCGATCGAGGGCGACCGCCGTTTTCTATATTAGAATAAGGTGGGCCATCGTCCTATCACGTGGGACTATTTCTTTAAAGTCCGAGGCTACTGCTGGCAGCCAGCCGTGTGAGCCAATGGGGAGCCTGCAAGCGTCCTGAGTTGCTGTCTGGGGAGGACCCACTTTGTACCTTTCGGTGGGCCTGTCGGTAGGTGTGAGGTTGGTGACAGGCTGGGGTCAAAGGCCTTATCTTGCGGTGCCTTTTGTGGATCTTGCATGTGGGTCTAAGTTCGAGATTCAGTCTTCGAAGACTCTGACGGGTGTCGGATTCACATGCGGTATGGGACGATCTTCTACAATCAGATATTATTGGCGATCGCCAGATGTTTACAGACAATCGCCTTGGACGTCGATCGCTCGGTGCTAGCCCAGCGTCTGTCTTCTTTTGCTGGCTCCTAACCATTATGCCGATCGCCATCGAGGCGTATAAATCGCCGCACAACAATTGCCCCCCTACTCGCTCCGATGTTGAAAACATGGGGTGAGGTGGCACTGTTGGCGATCGCCTATTTTAGACGATTGGCTCATCTGCTTATGACAAGGACGATCGTCGCCTGGACGATCTGATTTCGAATCCGGACGATCTCCTTATGCGCTGGAAACAACGGGGAATGAAGGCGGGCTCTCGAAACGTTGCAGGGACACGCGTCGTGCTACCGTTGGGGGAGTCTGACAGTTTTATCAGACTTGTCGCCTGGAGTGCCCTCAAAACAACATGTACGCGGGTTTTGAGGGCTGTATTTAATGTGTCCCCCCCCCCCCCCCGATGGTTGCACTCCAGCCCCTGGGATTTCGCCTATTTGCACAGAGGTCCCTGCACTCACCAATAAAAGGGCTAGGGCTACTTCAGTTCAACTCTTTAAGCGCCTTTGCTTTTCAGTCGAGACTTTGCCAAATTTCTTTGAAGATTCTTGTGCCGACCGACTTTCCTTCTAGGTAAGAACAAAAATTTTCTCTCCCCTTTTTCTCTTCGATTCGAAACATGTCTGGAGGAGGATTGAATGTGCATGAGGCTGGTAGCTCCTCTACCGCCGCGGCTTCGCCTGACCAGGAAGAAACCCCCGTGGCTCTTCATATGGAAACGGCTGTCGAGGCCATTCATGCGGGGATTGCACCTGCGGAGATTGAAGAGCTTTTCAACGAGGCCGACGCGGCGAGATCGGCGGCAGAGGCGGGGCAGAGGGGCCCGCCGGTGAATGAGGATGAAGCGGTGAGGCTGTACTGGGAGCAGAACAGCGTGTTCGGCCGGGCCTTTTTGGACTTCGCCGAACTTATGGAGGGGATTGCCGGACCGAGTCTCGGGTTTGACTTCGAAGCATACTCCACCGCCCACCCCTATGAACCTGTGAAGCGGACGACGTTTCGGGCCGCGGACCCCTCCCTGTGGACCCCCGGTCAGATTCGAAGCTCGGAGACTAGGAAAGACTTGAGCCGCTGGAGGGCGAAATTCCATATCCCTTCTGACGTCTCACTGCACGTGCCCTCGGAGAACGAGTGTGCCGACCAACCTCCCGAGGGTCTGGTTGCCGTCAACGAAATGATTCTAGAGGCCGGATTGTGGTTCCCCTTGCCATTTGCCGTGTCATATTTGTTCATCGCCTGGAATTTGTCGACGCTTCAGCTGACGTCGAATGCTTGGCTGCAGATCATTCGCACCTTGACAATTTTTGGTGGTCATCGGTTGTTCCGTCTTCCTTCTGCGCTGGAAATGAACTATCTCTTCAAACTGACTGCGTAAAAGGGATCGGTCGGCGGTTATCACATTCAAGGTAGAATGGGCAGAGTGGTCTTCGGGGTGCCGAACAAGAATCGGGGCAACCTGACGAAATGGTTTTGGGTCGGCGGAGCGTGGAGGTCGGCGTTGAGCGATCAGCCAGAGGAAGAGTTGGACATCCCCACCGTTTTCGGGAGAGGAATCCGAGTAAGGGTTTTAACTCTCCCTTTGATCGGATACACCTTGGACTGATCTAATTTGGTTTCCTTTTTGCAGGTTTCCTCGTGCCAGCGATTGGCGACCTTCCTTTCGACTTCTTGATCATCTGGGAGCGAATTCGCAGTCTGCCGGACTCATACATCGACGTTCGCACAGTCAACCACGAACCTCATTGGTTGGCAGCTCGATTGTTTCGCTTCCCTCTCCATCTGAAGGTTCCAGGTATAAAACTTTTTTACCTCCTCATTCCTGTATGACGATCGTCTGATTGAAGTAGATGTCTAACTTGGCCGTATTTTTCTTTGACAGAGATCCATTTTCCCTGATATTCCGAGCCTCTGAGAGAGATCTCAATGTCTAACCCCGGTCTGTTGGGTCGTCTTCACCAGGGAAAGAAAACGGGTCATGCCCCTGCAACGACGTCCCGTCCTGTCCCTGTGGTGAGACCTGCTACGGTGCCGGTCGTCGAGCCGGAAGCTCGGGAGGAGGAGCAGCTCCAGGCAACTGCTAGAGGTGGTGGCCGGAGGAGCCCCTGCCGACTGCTGAGGCGTAGGTATCCATTTTGGAACCGCCGGTTGCCGCGCCACCTATCTCTGCTGTTCCAATGGTGGAGGGGTCCAGGCCCTCTGCTGCCTTCCTGAAAATTGCGGCGATCGCCGAAGCCGAAACTCCTCGGGGCAAGCCCTTTTTGGCCGAGACCCCAAGTTGGTCAATAGGTAAGACCGGTTTGATCTGTCTGAGTTAGGCTATTTGTGTAGGGCGTATACTAACACCTTTGTTTCTTTTTGTTTGTGTCGCAGGGTCCGTCTTTCCGATCTGGACGTCTCGCCGATGGTGCTGGATTTCCTGGTGAGCAAGTCTCCTCGCCAGTCCCTCGACGTCCCTTCTTATGTCTCCCGGGCCTTCACCTCTCTTCCTAAGGCTTGGACAACCGATCTCGACGCGATTTCTCATCGGTCGTCTGGAGACGCCATGCAGTCCAATTCAATCGTTTATTCGAAGAAATACTCGAATTCGTTCCACAAAACTTCAAGAGTATTGAATTATTACGAGTTTACAGTCAAGTTCAATCAATAATCTGAATCAAAACGAAGCAAATCGGCCAAAACACAAAGAAACCTCAAGAACATCCAAAAACCAAAAGTTTAGGTGTTCTTACCTTCGATACGGGTGGAAGATGATGTTAATCCATGATTCCAACTTCCAAAACATGTTGTTCTATGTTGTTCTTACTCAAATACATCCATTTTGCTGAAGAAATCGCGAAGAAACGAAGAGAAAACATGAAAATGGCCGGATGACTCGGTCCAGGCCTTTAAATAGGCGGGACCTACCGGACCATTACGGCCGTAACCGGCCATAGCTTACGTACGTAACCGGCCATGGCCTCGCCATCGCCTAGCCTTCGGCACTTACGTACGTGAATCGGTAGGCGGCTTACGACGTAATCGCCCTTACGACAGAATCGCCGCGAGCCTTACGTACGTTATCGGCCAGTCCCGCGCCCAGCGAATCACTGCCGACCGTGATCGGCCACCCCCGCAAGTCACTGCCGACCGTGTTCGGCCATCCCAACGAGTCACGGCCGGCCATGCTCGGCCATCCAGGTCATCTCGGCCACGACTCGGCCAGCCGCCCCGTAACGTACGTAACACTTAATCCGTTGCGTACGTAATACGTTCGTTGACTTGCTACAGTATTATACTCGTATTACGTACGTAATACACCCTGTATAGCGTATGTAACTCCATCCGTTGACTCACCTGTCCACATCCGCGCCGAAAGCCGCCGACCGCGGGCCCCACTATCCGATCACAACTCGGTCCTGTCTGATTCCTCTTGTTACGTACGTAATGCCTTATGCATAATGTACGTAAAGCGTATAATTTAGCGTACGTTATCTCAACATCTTAACGTACGTTAAGGGCTCTATACTTAGCAAAAATCCAACTGTTCCTGTCCGACGTCTCGACGTACAAAATACAAACATACGGCATACTGAATACACATACTGAATCCAAAAATATTCTCATACGGTATACCTGATATCCAAATCAGTTCAACTCGATACAACATATCCTGAATATATCTGTCAATCAAAAACGATAATCACACCAGTATAACTGTCTCGGTTCTCAATTTATTTTATCCATACTGTATAGATACCAAACTATACAGTATATCCCAGATAAAATAACGCGAAAAATTTATACTGAAAATTTGGGTATTACATACTACCCCCCTTAAAATAAGTTTCGTCCTCGAAACTTGCGACCTGTCACCAACAACAGATAAATCCAAAATTTTCCAACTCATCACAAAAACAATCAATCGTCGCCACAAGCGAATAACCAAACCAATATACTTACAGGTGCGTGAAGCCGATGATCTCCCGTGATACTAGCACAGGACTCCCACATGAAGTCTCAATACGATACCAACACACACCAATATCACAATTAGCAATTTGAAAAGAATCTCAAAAATTTTGGAAACTCCAAAAATCGATTTGACTCAAAAGTCAGAAAAATCATTTTCAAAAGTCACGCTACTACCGTACCAGTAGAGCCACATAACACACATGCCCGGGTTTCACAAAACCCAAGCTCCGATACCATCTTCTGTAACACCCCCAAAACCATCCGGGATATTACAGCGCCGTGGGCCCCACGTCAGAACCCACCAGGCTAAAAATCATTTTCAAAACTATTTTAAAAATGTTTAAAAATGCCAAAAGGCCGATGACGGTAATATTTTGCAAATACTCAAATATTTCGAAAACATAATTCTGAAATACCGTCATAAAATACCATTTGAAAATACAAGGCGAAAATGCCAAAACTCAGTTTAGGGAATCGGTTTTACGAAATAATCCAAGTTTACGAAGTACCCAAAATGCCATTTTAAAATGTACACACGATTTGGTAAAAATACCGGAAAGACATTTTGAAATATACATACGCAGCGGATAAATATACCGAAAAGCCATTTTGAAATATACACACGCAACGAATAAAAACACAGTTCAAAATACACATTTGCAGCGGAAATGAATAACCAGAAAAGAAATACTCGATACTCCAAAACATGCCACCGCCAGTATCACATCGGGAAGCTCATCCCTTCACGACCGCTACTAGCTCGATCTTCGAG
The DNA here is from genome assembly GCA_033398695.1 of Orobanche coerulescens. Lineage (NCBI taxonomy): Eukaryota > Viridiplantae > Streptophyta > Magnoliopsida > Lamiales > Orobanchaceae > Orobanche > Orobanche coerulescens. The sequence goes on along the minus strand of CM065811.1, from coordinate 110,539,916 downwards.
TACCTAAAAATAAAGCCCACGACGGGGTCAGCCACAATACTCAATAATGATACCGATCACATCATCATAAATAATTACATACCAATGTAATAATACTGTAAGAATACTACCAATGTGATCTTACCATCATAACCTTACCAATCCAAAGCGATCCAACCAATTCAATCCTTATCATAATCCATAGTTCGCATTCTCAAATGACGAAATGAACTCAACAACACTCATCTGGACTGAACCAAAACAATACTCAAAATCCTCAAAAACATCATCATAACTCATAAGCGGGAAATAATCTATCTGTGCCAAATCCTGTCCGTCGGATCGCACAATCAAATACCAATCCTGATAAGAACTAAACATACACAATACATTTGTAGATCAACTACCACAAAATAATGATAACAAATCCGAAACATCGATGCACAGCCTAAATGCTCATACGATCAATAACCAGATCAACCAATACGTCAACTGAGAATATCACCAACATGACAAACTCCATGCAAGACCAACAAAGAATCAACAACGACCAAGAATCTCATCAACATGATCATCTCCAACATGACCAACAAGGATGGATCAACGATGACCAAGAATACCATTAACATGGTAAACTCCAACACGACCAATAAAAGATCAACAACGACTGAGAATACCATCAATATGGTATACTCCAACATGAACAAATATAATGGATCTCAAAGAAATAACCTCGACTATCGAACATACCCCTCGGGTGTATGAACAACCAGTCGCAAACTGTCGAACATATCCAATCATACATGGACTATGAACGATCAAAATAATATGGCTCAAAGATGGACGTCACAGTGCGCCCGATCCGGAAATATGTCCGTGCACAAGCCACCCCGTGTATCGATCAAATACACATGTGGTCTTATACCTAATCAGTCTGACGAAGTAATCTTCTCGTGTGCACAACCCAATGTGAGGACATGAACCCATCACACATCTATATGTGCCCGCCCTGTAAATCCTACACATAATCGATCGGTACGCAGATATGACTCCAGATATGTCACGATGCAACATGACAACGAAACTCAAAGAATCACATATCTAATAAGGATCAAAAGACTCACCGAAATGAACAAGACAAACTGACAAAAAAAAGTCGACACGACTAATCAATATGCAAAACAACAATCCTGGGATCATCATCCCCGACAAATGATCAACACGATCAACGATCTCAATACAATCAGCCCTGGGATTATCATCCCTCAATGAAATAACCAATACAAATCTCAATATACGAAGCCTCAACGTACAACATATACAACAACTCAACATAATAATTATCTCATAACTGAACAATACATAAATTACCTCAAAGCCGAAGACAACATCCTTTCCACGAACCAACATCCCTGAACGAGTACACAATTATACGAATAATCTCAAATAAGGTACCATCCATTCAATACCAATAAACCTTTAACCCGATACTTATGTCATAACGGTAACTATCCTCGATATCCGATATTCTATATCCTTGACCAAAGATAACTCACGTCTTCCTTGAACACAATTAAATCATATACCTTATGATTTAATACAACTAGAGCACGATATACAAACCATTATCCCGACAACTTACATTTCTAACAACATTGCTATACGAATTATAAATGAAATAAAAACGAAACCATTCATCAAGTATTATAAACTGAACAAGTATAAACTTACCTCGATACCGATACCACGAAGCTGTTACCAAAATCCATTGCCTTCGTCTATGCGCTCCTCAGCCCCGACCCAAAAGCAATCTATGAACTCTTCGACCTCAACCGCAACACAACGGTTATAGTCCACGATCAAAACATAACAACCTATTGCAATAACCGATTAACGCACATTCGATAAAAACCAATAACCGACATACCCAATCAACAAACTCAATGGTTCAATGATATCCCGATTAAATACAAATCCAAACAATCCAAACCAATCAATCACGAATTCAAAACCCATATAGATTCCACAATCCGAAAATCATATCAACAATCAATTTAAACCAACAAGGGTCTAAAATTACCGATTCCAAATTCAATCTTAAATACGGATACAAGTTTCCTCCTTGTAAATTCATTATAAAAACCAATTACCGATTATCATCACCAATCCGGACAATCCGATCAATTCAACATTGTAGAACACCATAGTCCAAAGGTTTCAAATATTTCCATTATCCGAATTGAACACTTATTCAACACGTATGAATTCTCAAACTCAAAAGTGAATCAAAACCTTATCAAATTAAGAATCATATTCGAATTCCTATACGAATATTGTACCAAGACATATAACTTAGTTTTAGATATGAATATTCCATATTCATATCTAAAACACCAACACCTCTTAAACATGTTCAACAATTCATATAATCCAAGAGTTCCTTAAGAACACTACTAATTCCGAAATCATATTCAAAATCTCAAATATGACATAATCCGATGTGTTCTAACATCTAAACAATCCTTATTCACAATTAAAGGTGTATATAATCATGTTCTTCAACATATATACTTCTCATAACATCGTGAATCGCAACAAACCACCAAGAACATCGAGAATACTACGATTCCATAATCATAACAACAAAATCGAATCATTTGATCACCAATTCATTATCTTCCTTTAACAAAATTCCCATAATTACCAAGAATCATCTCAACAATATCATTTCAACCATCATTCATACGAAAACGTGTAGAATTTTCCAAGTTCTACTCATTGAGACATTTCATCGAACACTTTGGAGGCATAGTCCAATTCAATCATTTATTCGAAGAAATACTCGAATTCGTTCCACAAAACTTCAAGAGTATTGAATGATTACGAGTTTACAATCAAGTTCAATCAATAATCTGAATCAAAACGAAGCAAATCGGCCAAAACACCAAGAAACCTCAAGAACATCCAAAAACCAAAAGTTTAGATGTTCTTACCTTCGATCCGGGTGGAAGATGATGTTAATCCATGATTGTAACTTCCAAAACATGTTGTTCTATGTTGTTCTTACTCAAATCCATCCATTTTGATGAATAAATCGCGAAGAAACGAAGAGAAAACATGAAAATGGCGGGATGACTCGGTCCAGGCCTTTAAATAGGCGGGACCTGCCGGACCATTACGGTCGTAACCGGCCATAGCTTACGTACGTAACCGGCCATGGCCTGCTCACTTCCCAGTCTGTTCGGCACCCTTACGTACATAACCGGCAGCTGGCTTACGTACGTAACTGGCCCTTACGGCCGTAACCGGCCAGAGCCTTACGTACGTTATCGGCCAATCCCGCGCCCAGCGAGTCACTACTGACCGTGATCGGCCACCCCCGCGAGTCACTGCCGACCATGTTCGGCCATCCCAACGTGTCACGACCGGCCATGCTCGGCCATCCAGGTCATCTCGGCCACGACTCGGCCAGCCGCCCCATAACGTACGTAACACTTAATCCGTTGCGTACATAATACATACGTTGACTTGCTACAGTATTATACTCGTATTACGTATGTAATACACCCTGTATAGCGTACGTAACTCCATCTGTTGACTCACCTGTCCACATCCTCGTCGAAATCCGCCGACCACGGGCCCCACTATCCGATCACAACTCGTTCCTGTCTGATTCCTCTTGTTACGTACGTAATGCCTTATGCATAACGTACGTAAAGCGTATAATTTAGCGTATGTTATCTCAACATCTTAACGTACGTTAAGGGCTCTATACTTAGCCAAAATCCAATTATTCCTGTCTGACGTCTCGACGTACACAATACAAACATACGGCATACTGAATACACATACTGAATCTAAAAATATTCTCATACGGTATACCTGATATCCAAATCAGTTCAACCCGATGAAACATATCCTCAATATATCTGTCAATCAAAAACGATAATCACACCAGTATAACTGTCTCGGTTCTCAATTTATTTTATCCATACTGTATAGATACCAAACTATACAGTATATCTCAGATAAAATAACGCGAAAAATTTATACTGAAAATTTGGGTATTACATACTACCCCCCTTAAAATAAGTTTCGTCCTCGAAACTTGCGACCTGTCACCAACAACAGATAAATCCAAAATTTTCCAACTCATCACAAAAACAATAAATCGTCGCCACAAGCGAATAACCAAACCAATATACTTATAGGTGCGTGAAGCCGATGATCTCCCATGATACGAGCACACGACTCCCACACGAAGTCTCAATACGATACCAACACACACCAATATCACAATTAGCAATTTGAAAAGAATCTCAAAAATTTTGGAAACTCCAAAAATCGATTTGACTCAAAAGTCAGAAAAATCATTTTCAAAAGACACGCTACTACCGTACCAGTAGAGCCACATAACACACATGCCCGGGTTTCACAAAACCCAAGCTCTGATACCATCTTTTGTAACACCCCCAAAACCATCCGGGATATTACAGCACCGTGAGCCCCACGCCGGAACCCACTGTTGCTACCCAAAATATTATCCGGAGATAGATATTGCTGGAATGGATGGATAGCAAACAAATTGCGAGAGCACTTCCGTAGAGAAAGTAAATAACACAAGATTTTCCGGGGTTGTTAGTCACTGGCTTGAATGCTCTCGCGAGATATTATTAATACAAATATTCGAGGATACAAGTATTAATGTTAGAATATTATTACCATGAGTGTAACGATTCTAGTTATCTTAGCTAGTGAGCGTATAGATTGCCAGAAGAACCAGATGTGATGCTCTGTGAGTTCTTGTAACAATGTTGGTGAATTGTGACGGCGGCGAGAGATCGACAACCTCTCACGGCGTGTAGTTTCTATGTATCTGAGCTCCGAGGCTTGCGAATCTGAACTGTGGAGACTTCTTTCCTCTGGCGGCCGTCTTCTGGTTGAGAGGTGCTGAGAGAGAAATCTTAAGTTAGATTCCGGTGAGAAAGCCGGGAGCCTGAGAGTATGTATGTTTATATGTATTTCGGGATGATTTTCCAACTGAGAGGAGAACCGATTTCTGCTATGAGTGGTATTGAGTGGAACAAATCGTGAACCTATTTCCAGTTGCTGAATGTTCTCTATTTATAAGACTGGGATATGCCGAGCGATCGCCTTTGCTGCATTATAATAAGCGGGCGATCGTATTTTAGGACATGGGTTGGTCCCTCTAAAGTCCGCAGGAGTTGCTGGCAGCCAGCTGGTTGGTCCAATGAGAAGCCTGCACGCGTCCGAGTCGCTGTCACGGGCGGCCCCACCTTGTACCTTTCGGCGGGCTTGTCGGTAGGTGATAAGGAGGTGCCAGGTTGTGGTCAACGATCTGGGAATCGCGGCGGCTGTCGCGGATCTGCACATGGGAGCTGCTTTGAGACTCAGTCTGCGTGGAGTTTGACGGATGATGGTTTCTGTTTGGGGTGTAGGACGGTCGTCCTTAGCCGGGCACCAGAGTCGATCGCTAGGTACCAAAAAGCAATCGCCTTGGGAGTCGATTGCTAGATGCCCGAAGGTGGTCTGGTGTCTTCGCTTTAGGCGAGTTCGCCGTAGCTTGACTGGTTGTGAACTCGGTCGCTCGGCCTTGTAGTCGATCGCCTGCCGAGGTGAATAAATCTTAACACAACAATTTCCCCCCAGCTTGCTCCGACGTTGGAAACGTGGGGCGAGGTGGTTCTGCTGGCGATCGCTGAATTATGGCGAGTGACTTTGCATTTCACTGAACTGGCGATCGTCATCGAGCGTTTTGATTCTGAATTTGGACGACCTGGTTGGTCGCTGAGCTGAGCGGGAAATGGTAATGGGCGTGGAAAAGTCTCTGCACACGTGTCGGATTCCTGTTGGAGGATACTGACGATCATTTATGACTCCTCGTCTGACGCGTCCTTGAAAAGATGCGTACGCGGGTCTCAAGGGGGTCAATAAATGCGACGGTTGCACTTCAGCCCTTGAGACTCTCCTTAATTGCATATGAGTCCCTACCATCTCCTATAAAAGGATGCAAGGTTGCAGCGTTAAAACTCTTACGCATTTTTTACTCGAGAAAGAAGGATTTTGCTGACGAATATTTTTGAGAGATCTGACTACCGATCGTCGATCCATTCCATCTTTGGGTAAGAAAAACTCCTTTTCTCCTTTCTTCTTTGAGAATGACTGGAACATCATCATCACACGGAGCAGGCACAAGCTCCTGCGCCGGGGCACCGACTGCCTGGGGAGGATCCGCTGCCGACTTCCATCTGGAGACTGCCGCTGAGGCTATCCAGGCCGGAATCGACCCTGCGGAAATTGAGGCTTTGTTTAGCGAAGCTGACGTCACTAAGGAGGCGGCCGTTGAACACAGACGCTCGCAGACGGAGAGATCTGGCGGTGAGGGCCTATTGGGAGCGGCATAGTGCCTTTGGCCAAGCTTATGTGGCCTTTGCTGAAATTATGGAGAGGCTGGCCGATCCGTCTCCAAGATTCGATTTCCGGGAGTATTCAATCGCTTACCCTTATCAGCTTGCTAAACGGTCGCAGTTTCGGGCTGCGCAGCGATCTCTGTGGTCTCTTGGCCAAATTAGGAGTTCGGAGGCCAGGAAAGAACTGGCCGTCTGGAGGACGAGGTACCACGTTCCTTCAGATGTGGATTTATTTGCGCCGGCGGAGAATGAGCGAGCCGACCAACCCCCGATGGGTATGGTCGCCGTGAACGAGGCGATCATGGAGGCCGAGCTCCGTTTTCCTCTATCTTTTGCTGTCTCTCACCTGTTGGATACTTGGAACGTGTCGCCACTCCAGTTGACGCCGAATGCTTGGCTCCAGATAATTTGCACTCTCACCTTGTTCGGCGGTCACCGTCTGTATCGCCTTATTTCGCCGTCGGAGATGAACCACCTGTTCAAACTGACGGCTCAGAAAGGGTCGGTCGGAGGCTATCATATTCAAGGCCGATTCAGTCGGGTGATCCTTGGAGTCCCGAACAAGGTGCGGGGCGACCCGGCGAAGTGGTTCTGGGTCGCCGGCACGTGGAGGGCTTCTGCGAGCGACAATCCTACGGGCGAGCTGCAGATCCCTACTAGCTTTCGGGAGATAAACCCTGGTAAGGGTTTAGACTCTCCCTTTGTTCGGATGTGTTCTGAACTGATCTTCTTTGATTTCGTTAATGCAGGTTTCTATATTCCGGCGATCGAAGAGCTGCCTTTTGATTTCTTGGTTGTCTGGGAGCGGATACGGAGCTTGTTGAACGACGACTTGGACGCTAGCCGGATCAATAAGGAGAGTCGTTGGTTGTCGGCTCAGTTGTTCCATTTCCCGAGACATCTCTCGGTATCAGGTATGAGTTTCTGTGACCTTCAATTTCTTGGCGATCGTCTCGCTTGAGGGAAATGTCTAACTTTCGTTCGACTGTCTTTATTATATAGGTACGCTTTCCTCACTTTTTGGAGCCCCCACCGGAGATCGCCATGTCGAATCCTGGAGTTTTGGGCCGTCTCCGCCACAAGAAGTCGTCTTGGGCTCCATCTGTTGTGTTGCCTATCATTCCGGAGGTGGAGCCTCGCGTGGAGCCGATTGTGGCTGAGGAGGAAGTTCCTGAGGAGGGGCTTCGAACGAACCGCAAGCGGCTGAGGTCGGAAGAAACTCCGGTTTCTGCCCCCGCCAGCGAGGTGCCGATCGCCGCGTATCCAATCACCGTTCTTCCTCCGGAGAGTGAGCCTACTCCCTCTGTGACTTTCTTACGGGAGATGGCGATCGCCGATGCTGAGACCCCTCGAGGGAAACCGTATTTCGGTCGCGACCCCGAGACGGCTGAGACGTAGACATTGCTAGTTGAGTTGAAACTTGTTATTCGCGTAGGAGATGTGTTAATTTTTGTTGTTTTGATGCAGGGTCCGTAGAGCTGATCCAACTTGCCCGCCTATGGTGGTGGATTTCTTAGCGAGCCGATCTCCTCGCGAGACCTGCGATATCCCTTTATACGTCAACTGGGTCGTTTCCGCTCTGCTGAAGGCCTGGACGACGGATTTGGATGCGATCGCTCATCAGCGATCTGGGAGCTCGATGCAGGCTGCTTTTGCTCTTTCTCTCCAGGCGGCGACAATGGCTGCCCAGGCTGTGCAGGAGTTTGAGGGGCGTCCTTCCACTATTCGCCTTCAGGCCGATCTTGAGGCGGCTCAGAAACAGAATGCCGAGTTCGCTGACAAGATAGTGGCAATGGAGAAGGAATCCCTGGACGCAGCTAATCGGGCAAGCCAAGAACTTGAGCTGGCTAGAAAAGATGCCAAGCTATCCCGGGTGACGGTCGATCGCTTTCGGGACCGGATGACAGATGCCATGCGGGCGCAAAAGGCCGCTGAGAAGGAGGCCGATCGACTGAAAGTGACTATCGCTCGGCTGACTAGCGAGCTGGCGGAGTCGGGGGGGAGACGGCTGCAAGGGAGGCCGAGCTCCAGGGCATGCAACAGGCGATGGTGGAGCTGAAGGGAAAGCAAGAGGCGACCGAGGCCAATCCCTTTCGTAATGTGGAGTTTGTCAGTGAGTTCACCTAATATATGGCGTTCGCTGACTCGCTCCGAGTCGCTAAGAAAGGAGGATTGGAGGTCGGCCCTCTAGCCGACAATTTCAAAGCATACGCGCTGGAGCACCCTCTTCACCCTGACTTCTCCGTGCCTATCTTGGATCTCGTGGACATCGGTGTGGACCTGAGCTGGTACCCGACCCAGGCGAACCTTATTCATCCCGATGCTCCAGAGGATGGGGAGGCTGCTCCGCAGGCTGGCGAAGGGTCGCGGACGGGTCCGGGGGCTGAAGGCGAAGGCCAGGTAGGGGCCTGAGGCACTTCTCTTTTACTATTTTAGTTTATTAGCTTGTAATCTGTAGCTTCCTTTTTGTAGTACTTAGGCCTTTGGGCGACCATGTATGTACCTTTGAGATTCCAAGTAATGAAATGAATGTTTGGTTCTTCGATTTATCATTTGAATGATTGCTATTTTTGAGTCTTTTTCTTGACTTTGTACAAATGTGTGAGGAGAGATTGTTGCAAGCGTAGGTCTACGTGAATTAATAAACTCATATAGATAACTTTTACAACAAATTCGATCGCTGCACAAACATCTGATTAATGCCGATCGCCGTATGTAATTGAATAGGGACGATCGTCGAGTATATATCTCCGCACTCTTTTCCCCCTTGTTTTTGTTCACTTAGTGAAAGTAAGGGGAAGAAAATAAATCATTGAGTGAGCGGTCTTCCAATTTGTCGAATCCTCGAAAGGAGCCGTCCATCTCGGTCTTGAGGAGCCGTGCACGATCGCAGAGTTTGATGGACCGACCTCCATGATCGTGTCTTATGCACGGGCGACATCCCGTATTATGGCTAAGTTCTCGTGACTCACTTTAATTGGTAGGGTCCTCCGAAGGCTGTGCCTCACCTCGTATTTAAACGAAGGGCGTGCGGTCTCGGTTTGGAAGATTTATTGCACGGGGCATCGTCGGATTAATCAACCCCACTTCCGTAGCTTGTTATCTCTGCTTCCACCTCCGGCCGTCACGAAGATGGCGACCCTCGACGGTGTACGTTGAGACGGGGGTAGGGACGCGTCGTATTGTCCGGGCCTACCATGTTAGATGATGAACCTTTGAGGGTGGGCGAGTGTGTCCACTGATTAGTTTTGGAGGGCCCTCAAACTACGCCGGCATCGTATTTAAACGAAAGGCGGGCGATCGTGGCCCAAAGGGACCTTGCATGGCCGAAGCAGTCGGTTCCATCGACTACCAGGACCATGGCTGCACTCTTCTACCTCGGATCGTCATGTAGATGCCGACCTTCGACGGTGTACTTTGTGCGGGGGAGGCGATCTCGTGCTTTAGTCCACCATGTTAGATGATGAACTGTAGATGGCGAACGAGTCCTCCGGTTTCGAAGTGTTCGTCCAGGCAGTAGCCTTCGGTTTGATGAGGTAGGAAATCGGGGAGAGACGTCCGAGGTTCCCTTCTCTTGATTGAAGCATACGGTCACCGAGGTTGATCGAGTGGTCGACTCATATGAGCTTTCCAGCCTGTTCGTGTTCGACTCGGGCAACCGTGTTGGGAGATTGGAGGGGCTCCGGCTAAGCCAATAAGCTGTCCAACTTGCCTTCCTCGAACAATTTCCAGAGTTGTTTGAGGAGGTCGCGGCATTGGTTGGTGCTGTGGCCGGGACTCTTATGGTAGGCACAATATTAATTGTGGTCCAGATAACCGTGGTCCCTTATCGCCTTTGGCTTGTTCAGCGGTTCGCACCCTTTGACGGCGTAGTAAATGCGGGTCAGAGTTCGGTTGAACGTATGGAGGAGATGGGCTTTCATGTCCTCGAAAGTCTTGCGATCTCCGGGTGGCTTGGCGACCGCCTTCTTGGTTTTGGCGATCGCCGTCTTTCGGACAGGAGGTGGCGTTTCCTCGCCTAGGTGGAGGGTGAGCAGCTTCTGCCTGGCCAGAAAGTCGGCAGCCTTGGCAAGAAGATCGCGTAAGTTGGGGGGATGTTCTTCGTCAAGTGTCTGAACATGGGTGAGTGACCGTAAAATCCCCCCAGGACTGAATAGAGAGCGAGCTCGTCGCTGATGGGGTCGCCGGTGAGGATGATTTCGTCCACTCTGTCAATGTAATCTGCATCGGATTCGTGTTCCCCCTGCCTGATTTTCATCATGCGGTGGGGGCCTTCTGGTCTGGAGACCTTGGCGGCGAAGTATGATGTGAAGTCGTTCGCCAGTTTCTCAAAGGAGATGATCGATCGTGGTGGTAGCGAGACGTACCACCTATGGGCCAGCTTGCCCAATGTTAACGGGAAGATTCGGCATTTAGTTGCATTTGATGCCCCACACCCGGTCATGTAGATCCGGAATTTACTTAGGTGGGTTTCGGGGTCCGACCTCCCTTCGTATAGAGGTGTTTTGGGAGGAGCGATCCTTGGTTGCACGGGGGCGAGCTCGATGTGGGCCGCGAGCGGCTCGGTCGGTCCGATGATATTTCTGCCGGTGCTTGCCCCAGTGTCCAAGAGTGCTTTCATCTCGTCGAGCTGGCGTTGCATAGCGGCCATCGTCGTGGCCTGGCTGCTTGCGGCTAGGCGATCAGAGCGGGAGCCGAGGCGATGTAGTACTGACCCCCTCGCATTCGGAATGGGGGCCAAGAGGCTGATCTGCCTTCGGCTGGGAGTTGGGTAGGCCGAACTCCTAGTGACGACTGAACACGGAACCGTCCGATCTAGCGAGAGCCTTTTCTCGCGACTTGGGGCTTTCTGACGATCGCTCGCCAATAGCCCCTTGAATTTCCGTTTGCCCACGATGCGGATGGCCGAGGGAGTAATAGCGGGAGTTGCGCATGCTCTCCGTCGCTCCTTTAGGATGGCCATATCCTCCTCGATCTGCTCCGCAGTTTGGATCTGATCGAGTGAGAGGCTGGGACCACCCCTCAGATGCGGGATCGAGAGTCTCGCATTCCTGCGACTTCCCTCCGCCGTCGGCTGGGGCTCGGATTGAGCCGGGACTCGGTGTCTGGCGGTTTGGAGAGTGGCTCTCTTCGGTGCAGAGGTAGATGCCATGATTCTGAAGGTTTTGTTTGAAGCGCAGTGAATGTCACTTCAAGTATATGCCCCGAGAACAGTGAGTGTTCTTTGGGATGGTAGGAATAAAAATGAAGGTTTAGAACCCCTTCCTTGTAACACCCTCAAGATATTCGAGGTATATTACAGCACCGTGAATCCCTATATGGGACCCACTAGGCTGAACAGCATCATACTCATCGACTCACATAAACGACAAACCAAAACCATGTCATAAAGACGCAAAACAGAATAATCCACCCGGTTTACCGGTCAAACATAACATCATCAATCAACACAAACATATAGGCAACAATACAATCCGGACGGACAAGAACTCTTAAGTACTCGAGTACAACCATTAGTTCAAAAGCCAAAAAAGATGAAAAGACAAAAAGACATTAAGACGTCACTTAGGCACAATCATCACGCTCGGCCATCATCCGCATACTGGTCCAGCGCCCGTTCGTCTCGATGAACCTGACCTGAAATTTATAAAACGAATTTCCCAAAACGGGTCCCCAGAGGGGTTAGCAATTACGCTAGTACAAGTAACCAGATGAACGACTTTACATCTTACACATATAGTAATGCATGCAATTCAAGAAAACATAGTTCCAAAATACTCATTTCCGGAAATGCCAATGATCAAACCACATTTGTAAAAACGCACCACAATTAGCCGCGGACCCACAGCTTCGTGGATCCCTGCCGAGACCCCGTCGGATCTAACCCACAGTGGTTAAAAGCAAGCTCGCGGTCCCACAGCTTCGTGGAACCCTACCGAGACCCCGTCGAGTCTAACCCACAGTGAGCATACACACACACGCAATTTCTCATACAAAACTACTATGTCAAGATCGTAAGTTCATAAGGGTACTTGCCTCGATTAATTAGACGATGACACGAACGGAACGGAAGAGTTGAACACGACCGCAAGGAACCGGCGGAAATGAACCTAACGATTCGAATAACACAATCACAACCAACTCTAGACGATTATGGAAATGGAATACACCCGAAACCCGCCTACGATTCATGTATATTCGTATATAAACAACAACGAGGGCGGACCACAACCAAACCCTCTCGATTCCGTAAAAATCACGAAATATACCATGAATCCGTAGGAAACTAAGAATACCAACAAGATTAATAATATTCATCATGAATCCATCAACGAAAGCGGACGGATCGGAAGAAAATCCCAAAACCCCAAATTTTCCAAATGTATGGTTCTAAGATATTACATTGGATTTAGGTTGTGACACACTAGTGGTTGATGTTAGTCTTACACCAAGTACTCAAGCACAAGGATCTCTCAAGTGATTGGAAGAAGAAAATCGCCTCAAATCGTCTCTGGAGTCGCTCGGCCGCGGAAGAGGAAGAAATGAGATTTTGTGATTATCTCGGTCAACTCCTGGTTTATATAGCCGGGGAGTGTTAGCGCACGCTAAGACCTCAAGGTTAGCGTGCGCTAACGGATAGGTTACAAACCCTCTGTTAGCGTCGATCCGAAGCCGTGTTTTGGCGTTAGCGTGCGCTACCATACATGCGTAGCGTGCGCTAATAACCTCTCGGTAGCGCGCGCTATCGACCAATAGCGTGCGCTACGAACATCGGCCGAGTCCAAGAGCTAACCGCCCAAACCTCACGACCCGTTAGCGTGCGCTACCATACCGGCGTAGCGTGCGCTAACTAGCATCGATTGAGTTCGTAGTAAAGCGCCCGATCTTGGGCAGTCACACTAGCGCGCCATCAACAATTTAACGTGCGCTAGTCACCCGACATTAGCGTCGCTAGACGAGATAGCGTGCGCTAATCCGATAGTCCGCAGGGTCGAGGCTTCGCCACTCCTGTGGCTAAATCGTTAGCGTGCGCTTAATTAAACGTAGCGTGCGCTACTAATGGATTTCTAGCGTGCGCTATACAGAAATTTAGCGTGCGCTTGATACGAATATAAACGACCCAAAATACCGGATTATGAACGAAACGTCAAACGGAACACCTCAAAACGCATCATAGCATAGAATGAATCCACGGCAACGGCGGTTCCGCACAACAATTACGAGAATCGGATCAAAAGATAACGAGAAAAGTTACCTTTGAAGGATACTCGAGGGTCACTAAAATCGAGAATTACACCGAAATACAATTACAAGTGAAAGAAAAATGCGGATATTACATTCTACCCCTCTAAAAATAAGTTTCGTCCCGAAACTTAATGAACAAACCACTCGGTGTACCTAGCACGCATGCTATCCTCGGTTTCCCAAGTTGCCTCCTCGACACCGTGTCTCGACCACCGCACCTTGACCAAAGGTATGGTCTTATGCCTCAATCGTTTCTCACGATGCTCCAAAATCTTCAAAGGGCGCTCTTGAAAGTAACATCTTCGGCGACATCAATCTCTCCATAATCGATGATGTGACTAGGATCCGGACATATTTCCTCAACTGGGAAACATGGAAAACGCTATGAACATGACTCAAGGCCGGAGGTAACGCCAAACGGTATGCCAACCCACCTACTCGCTCGAGGATCTCGAAGGGGCCGATAAATCTCGGACTCAACTTCCCTTTCTTCCCGAAACGAAAAACTCCCTTCGTCGGCGACACCTTTAGCAAAACATGGTCTCCCACCTCGAATTCCAAAGGTCGACGACGGATGTCGCATACGACTTGCCGACTGGGCAGTCAACATCCGTTCCCGAATTAACTCTATCTTCCGCCTCGTCTCTAAAACGACATCCGGCTCGGTCCCGACCAAATCGGACGCCTCATTCCAACAAATCGGTGATCGACATCGCCGCCCGTAAAGTGCCTCATACGGGGCCATCTGAATCGACGCGTGCCAACTGTTGTTGTATGTGAATTCGATCAGCGGCAAATGTTCCTCCCAGTCACTACTCCAATCGAGAGCACAGGCACGTAACAAGTCCTCGAACGTCTGGATAGTGCGTTCCGATTGTCCATCCGATCGGGATGAAAAGAGGTACTCAAGTGTAAACGGGTACCCAACGCCTTATGCACCGCCCGCCAGTGCGATACAAAACGGCCGTCACGATCCGAAACAATAGACTTCGGAGTACCGTGAAGTCTCACAATCTGCGCGATAAACACACGAGCTAACTTCTCCGGGCCCCAAGTGTCCTTGATGCCCAGAAAATGTGCCGACTTGGTCAGACGATCAACAATCATCCATACCATATTCATGCCCGACCTCGATCTCGGCAAACTCGTAATGAAATCCATCGATATATCCTCCCATTTCCATTCCGGAATGGGAAGTGACTGCAATAACCCAGCCGGTCTCTGATGCTCGATTTTGACCTGCTGACAAGTCAAACATCTCGCTACAAACTGTGCGACCTCATCCTTCATGTCATTCCACCAGAAGTTCCTTCTCAAGTCCTTGTACATCTTACTCGAACCAGGATGAACGGAGTAAGGTGTAGCATGGGCCTCCCGTAAAATACTCTGCCTCAACTCTGAGTCGTTCGGCACACAAAGCCGACTCTGGAATCTCAAAATACCATCCTCGTGAATCACAAACCCAGGAGACTTTCCCTTAAGAACGTTCTCTCGGATTTGAGTAATCATCGGATCCTCTGATTGCTTCAGCTTAATTTCGTCGATCAAGGATGACGAAATCTCTAAAGCACAAAGTTGCCCGACAGCTCCCGGCAACGAGACCTCAACATCTAACTCGATCAAGGCCCTCCGAAGCTCAGACTGAGACGTAAGGATCTCAAGCATTCGCAACGCAACTGGTTTCCGACTCAAGGCGTCGGCCACGACGTTCGCCTTGCCTGGATGATAAAGGATTTCGAGGTCATAATCCTTAATCAACTCTAACCACCTCCTCTGCCTCATATTTAACTCTCGCTGAGTAAATATGTATTTCAGACTTTTATGATCGGTAAAAATCTGGCATGCAGAGCCGAAAAGATAGTGACGCCAAATCTTGAGCGCAAAAACGACTGCCGCTAACTCCAAATCATGAGTAGGGTAGTTAAGATCATACGGCCTCAACTGTCTCGACGCAAAGGCAATGGTCTTACCGTGCTGCATTAATACACACCCAAGACCCTGACCCGAAGCATCGCTATAAAAGGCAAAACCCTCGTTGCCACATGGCAATGCCAAAACTGGGGCTGAAGTCAAACGCTTCTTGATTCCTCAAAACTCGATCGCCTCTCGTCATTCCAGACGAACTTCTCGAGTTACGGAGCAAGCGTGTAAGTGGTCGAGCCCGTTTGAAACCCTCGGCGAACCTACGGTAGTATCCAGCTAAACCCAGAAACTACGGAGCTCCTTCACATTCTTGGTGTGCCCAATCCAATACGGCCTCAATCTTCTGCGGATCCACACGAACCCCCTCAGTGAAATCACGTGACCTAAAAACATCACTTCCTTCCAGAACTCACATTTCGAGAACTTTGCATAGAGTTGCTCGGTCCTTAAAATGTCTAATACTATCCGCAAATGATGGGCATGCTCTTCCTCATTCCTCGAATAAATAAGAATATCGTCAATAAAGACGACGACGCACTTATCCAAATACTCGATAAAAACTTTGTTCATCAATTGCATGAACACCGCCGGTGCATTAGTTAACCCGAAAGGCATGACTACGAACTCATAATGTCCGTACCTCGTCCAGAAAATTTGTTTCGGCACATCGGACTCTCTCACCCGGAGCTGATAGTATCCCGATTTCAAATCAATTTTCGAGAATACCGCATCTCCCTGCAACTGATCGAACAAGTCATCAATTCTCGGCAAAGGATACTTGTTCTTGATGGTCACCTTGTTTAGTTCGCGATAGTCGATACACAAACGTAGTGAACCATCCTTCTTCCGCACAAACAGGACCGGTGCGCCCCAAGGCGAGGTGCTCGGTCGAACATACCCCGACTCAAGAAGCTCACTCAACTTCTTCTTCAACTCGGTCATCTCTGAAGGTGCCATGCGATAGGGCGCCTTCGAAATAGGAGCAGCGCCCGGCTCTAACTCTATGGCAAACTCAACCTCACGATCCGGTGGCAATCCCGGTAACTCGTCAGGAAATACATCAGGAAACTCATTAACGACTGGAATCGACGAAAGCTCGACTCCACCATCCTCCGCCTTCAAGGCATAGCACCAATAACCATTACACCCCTTTCACAGGAGACTCATCGCCTTCAAGGCATTAATAACGAATTTCTGGTTTCCTCTCTTTCGCCCCGCGAAAGAGTGCTCGGTGCCGTCCTCGGCTAACATAGTGATGATTCTCGTGCGGTAGTTCATGATCGCACCATGCCGCTCGAGCCAAGCATCACCAAGAATTAAATCCTCACCCTCGATACTCACAACAATAAGATTAGAGGGCCAAGTCCTCTCACAAATAAGTACAGAGCAGTCTCGAACCTCCTGATCACCAACAATCCTATCGCCGCTAGGAAGCTTAACGATGAAGGGCTCACAAGGCGTCAAACGGTCGAGACTCAAACGACGCACACAATCCAGAGATATGAACGAATGCGTAGCACCGGAATCGAAAAGCACACTGACAGGATGAGAAAGAATATAAACAGTACCTGTCGCCACGGTAGCCGCTGGATCATCGGCTCTCCGCATCTCATAGACACGCGGGTGGGCTGAGCCGACGCTGGAAGCTCCCCCCTTAGAGGGCTGACCCCGACCTATCCCCCGACTAACACTCGGCGGAGATTGAGGAGCAAACGATCCCTGATTCACACTTGGTTCCCTAGGCGCTGGAATGGAAGCCCGGGCACCAAGGATTTTCTCTCTCTCTCGGCCAGACGGCCTTGTGACCCGACCCCACACTGCGATTACACGTCGGCAAAGGGTTCGGACAAACACGATTGATGTGGCCTGCTGCACGATTAAAGCATTTCACCTCTCGAGAAGGGGCACCGGCGGCCCTACGGGAAACCCGGTAGATCGAGATGGGCCACCACCAATGGAAAAGTTAGCGGTCAAATTTCTGCGACCCCCACTTTGTGGCCGAAAAGTTTCCGGCGGACTTACGCTTCTTACTCTCGCGGGCCGCCTCACTCGCCGTCACGGACATATCATAAGCAAGGGCCCTACTCGATAATCCTTCAATGTAGTGCATACGAGCCCCGACATATAGTCCCGAATCGGCAACTTCATCCGTCTGGAGAAATGGAAAATCTTGTCACTCTCCTCGACAACTTGGGTCTTCACATAACCCAACTCTTTGTTAAAATCAGCAATAGCTTGAGCTACGGGGATATCCGTGGTTGAGCATCATAAAAGCATGTACCCGAGCACATGTCTGATCGCCACGGGCAATATTCGATCTCCATCAACTCTTGAAACTCGGCCACGACGGCATGGTCTTTGGGCCGACGGCCTCCCACCGATGCATGGCGTCTCCTGTGAGAAAGTATTGAGCAATAGGGACTTTACGGTCCTCGGGACAGTTAGTGGCAACGAAGACTTTAGATATCTCCTTGATCCACCCTTCCCAGCCAATCGGGTCTGAAGCTCCCGAAAACTGAGGAGGATGCATCTTGATGACATCTTGGAGCCATCGGTCCGCTCTGCCCCGATTAGCATGGGCCTGATCCGGGTTCTGAACCGCCTGAGCTATTGCCGCCATTTGGTTCACCATATGTTGCATAACGGCCGCAATACCAAGATCGGCACGCTCCTGAGAAGAAGCATGGCTATGACGGTCGCCGGTACTGCCGGCTCCCGAAGACTGTGACGTGGCCGCCCCACCGGCTTCCCCACGTCCCCGGCCGCGTCCACGACCACGACCGCGACCACGACCTCTTCCAGCATCCATACTGGAGTTAAATAAGTAGCAAAAGCCATACGAGGATTAGTACAAGAAAAGAACAATCACAAGTCGAGAATCAAGGGTACGATATAAGGAATTAATGAACAGAGGAAGGAAAACTTACGGACACTGGTAGTACCGGAACCATGGCAGCGTGACGATGATGTGCAAAACAAAACACCACAAGACCCAATAAACCGACAAGCCTAGGTATTCATAAACCTAGTGCTCCGATACCATTTTCTGTAACACCCTCAAGATATTCGAGGTATATTACAGCGCCGTGAATCCCTATATGGGACCCACCAGGCTGAACAGCATCATACTCATCGACTCACATAAACGACAAACCAAAACCATGTCATAAAGACGCAAAACAGAATAATCCACCCGGTTTACCAGTCAAACATAACATCATCAATCAACACAAACATATAGGCAACAATACAATCCGGACGGACAAGAACTCTTAAGTACTCGAGTACAACCATTAGTTCAAAAGCCACAAAAGATGAAAAGACAAAAAGACATTAAGACGTCACTTAGGCACAATCATCACGCTCGGCCATCATCCGCATACTGGTCCAGCGCCCGTTCGTCTCGATGAACCTGACCTGAAATTCATAAAACGAATTTCCCCAAAACGGGTCCCCAGAGGGGTTAGCAATTACGCTAGTACAAGTAACTAGATGAACGACTTTCCATCTTACACATATAGTAATGCATGCAATTCAAGAAAACATAGTTCCAAAATACTCATTTCCGGAAATGCCAATGATCAAACCACATTTGTAAAAACGCACCACAATTAACCGCGGACCCACAGCTTCGTGGATCCCTGCCGAGACCCCGTCGGATCTAACCCACAGTGGTTAAAAGCAAGCTCGCGGTCCCACAGCTTCGTGGAACCATACCGAGACCCCGTCGAGTCTAACCCGCAGTGAGCATACACACACACACAATTTCTCATACAAAACTACTATGTCAAGATCGTAAGTTCATAAGGGTACTTGCCTCGATTAATTAGACGATGACACGAACGGAACGGAAGAGTTGAACAAGACCGCAAGGAACCGGCGGAAATGAACCTAACGATTCGAATAACACAATCACAACCAACTCTAGACGATTATGGAAATGGAATACACCTGAAACCCGCCTACGATTCATGTATATTCGTATATAAACAACAACGAGGGCAGACCACAACCAAACCCTCTCGATTCCGTAAAAATCATGAAATATACCATGAATCCGTAGGGAAACTAAGAATACCAACAAGATTAATAATATTCATCATGAATCCATCAACGAAACGGAACGGATCGGAAGAAAATCCCAAAACCCCCAAATTATCCAAAAGTAGGGTTCTAAGAGATTACCTTGGATTTAGGATGAGAAACACAAGTGGATGATGTTAGTCTTACACCAAGAACTCAAGCACAAGGATCTCTGAAGTGATTGGAAGAAGAAAATCGCCTCAAATCGTCTCTGGAGTCGCTCGGCCGCGGAAAGAGGAAGAAATGAGATTTTGTGATTATCTCGGTCAACTCCCTGGTTTATATAGCCAGGGAGTGTTAGCGCACGCTAAGACCTCAAGGTTAGCGTGCGCTAACGGGATAGGGTTACAAACCCTCTGTTAGCGTCGATCCGAAGCCGAGTTTTGGCCGTTAGCGTGCGCTACCATACATGCGTAGCTTGCGCTAATAACCTCTCGGTAGCGCGCGCTATCGACCAATAGCGTGCGCTACCTGAACATCAGCCGAGTCCAATAGCCAACTGCCCAAACCTCACCTGACCCGTTAGCGTGCGCTACCATACCAGCGTAGCGTGCGCTAACTAGCATCTGATTGAGTTCAGTAGTAAACTGCCCAGTACTGGACAGTCACACTAGCGCGCGCTACTGAACAATTTAACGTGCGCTAGTCTCCCGACATTAGCGTGCGCTAGACGAGATAGCGTGCGCTAGATGAGATAGCGTGCGCTAATCCGATAGTCCAGAGGGCTGGGAGCTGAACTGCCACTCCCAGGGCTAAATCGTTAGCGTGCGCTACGAATTAAACGTAGCGTGCGCTACTAATGGATTTCTAGCGTGCGCTATACAGAAAATTTAGCGTGCGCTTGATACAGAATATAAACGACCCAAAATACCGGATTATGAACGAAACGTCAAACGGAACACCTCAAAACGCATCATAGCATAGAATGAATCCACGGCAACCCCGAAACGGCGGTTCCGCACAATAATTACGAGAATCAGATCAAAATATAACGGAAAAGTTACACTGAAGGATACTCGAGGGTCACTAAAATCGAGAATTACACCGGAAATACAATTACAAGGGAAAGAAAAATGCGGATATTACATTCCTCTAGCGCCAACTGTTGCTACCCAAAATATTATCCGGAGATAGATATTGCTGGAATGGATGGATAGCAAACAAAGTGCGAGAGCACTTCTGTAGAGAAAGTAAATAACACAAGATTTGCCAGGGTTGTTAGTCCCGGGCATGAATGCTCTCGCGAGATATTATTAATACGAATATTCGAGGATACAAGTATTAATGTTAGAATACTATTACAATGAGTGTAACGATTCTAGTTATCTTAGCTAGTGAGCGTATAGATTGCCAGAAGAACCAGATGTGATGCTCTGTGAGTTCTTGTAACAATGTTGGTGAACTGTGACGGCGGCAAGAGATCGACAGCCTCTCACGGCGTGTAGTTGCTATGTATCTGAGCTCCGAAGCTTGCGAATCTGAACTGTGAAGACTTCTTGCCTCTACCGATCGTCTTCTGGTTGAGAGGTGCTGAGAGAGAAATCCTAAGGTAGATTCTGGTGAGAAAGCCGGCAGCCTAAGAGTATGTATGTTTATATGTATTTCGGGATGATTTTCCGACTGAGAGGAGAACCGATTTCTGCTATGAGTGGTATTGAGAGGAACAAATCGTGAACCTTTTTCCAGTTGCTGAATGTTCTCTATTTATAGGACTGGGACATGCTGAGCGATCGCCTTTGCTGCATTACAATAAGCGGGCGATCGTCTTTTAGCACATGGGTTGGTCCCTCTAAAGTCTGCAGGAGTTGCTGGCAGCCAGTTGTGCGGTCCAATGAGAAGCCTGCACGCGTCCGAGTCGCTGTCACGGGCGGCCCCACCTTGTACCTTTCGGCGGGCTTGTCGGTAGGTGATAAAGAGGTGCCAGTCTGTGGTCAACGATCCGGGAATCGCGGCGGCTGTCGCGGATCTGCACATGGGAGCTGCTTTGAGACTCAGTCTGCGTGGACTTTGACGGACGATGGTTTCTGTTCGGGGCGTAGGATGGTCGTCCTTAGCCGGGCACCATAGTCGATCGCTAGGTACCAAAACGCGATCGCCTTGGGTGTCGATCGCTAGATGCCCGAAGGTGGTCTGGTATCTTCGCTTTAGGCGAGTTCGCCGTAGCTTGACTGGTTGTGGACTCGGTCGCTCGGCCTTGTAGTCGATCGCCTGTCGAGGTGAATAAATCTTGACACAACACCCACGAGGCTAAAAATCATTTTCAAAACTATTTTAAAAACGTTTAAAAACACCAAAAGGCCGATGATGGTAATATTTTGCAAATACTCAAATATTTCGAAAACATAATTCTGAAATACCGTCATAAAATACCATTTGAAAATACAAGGCGAAAATGCCAAATCTAGGTTTAGGGAATCTGTTTTACGAAATAATCCAAGTTTACGAAGTACCCAAAAAGCCATTTTAAAATGTACACACGATTTGGTAAAAATACCGGAAAGACATTTTAAAATATACATACGCAGCGGATAAACATACCGAAAAGCCATTTTGAAATATACACACGCAGCGGATAAAAACATAGTTCAAAACATGCCACCGCCAGTATCACATCAGGAAGCTCATCCCTTCACGACCGCTACTAGCTCGATCTCCGAGTTCCTAAAAATAAAGCCCACGACGGGGTCAGCCACAATACTCAATAATGATACCGATCACATCATCATAAATAATTACATACCAATGTAATAATACTGTAAGAATACTACCAACGTAATCTTACCATCATAACCTTACCAATCCAAAGCGATCCATACCAATTCAATCCTTACCATAATCCATATTTCGCATTCTCAAATGACGAAATGAACTCAACAACACTCATCTGGACTGAACCAAAACAATACTCAAAATCCTCAAAAACATCATCATAACTCATAAGCGGGAAATAATCTATCTGTGCCAAATCCTATCCGTCGGATCGCACAATCAAATACCAATCCTGATAAGAACCAAACATACACAATACATCTGTAGATCAACTACCACAAAATAATGATAACAAATCTGAAATATCGATGCACAGCCTAAACGCTCATACGATCAATAACCAGATCAACCAATACGTCAACTGAGAATATCACCAACATGACAAACTCCAAGCAAGACCAAAAAAGAATCAACAGCGACCGAGAATCTCATCAACATGATCATCTCCAACATGACCAACAAGGATGGATCAACGATGACCAAGAATACCATCAACATGGTAAACTCCAACACGACCAATAAAAGATCAACAACGACTGAGAATACCATCAATATGGTATACTCCAACATGAACAAATATAATGGATCTCAAAGAAATAACCTTGACTATCGAACATACCCCTCGGGCGTATGAACAACTAGTCGCAAACTATCGAACATATCCAATCATACATGGACTATGAACGACCAAAACAATATGGCTCAAAGATGGACCTCACAGTGCGCCCGATTCGGAAATGTGTCCGTGCACAAGCCACCCCGTGTATCGATCAAATACACGTGTGGTCTTGTACCTAATTAGTATCATGAAGTAATCTTCTCGTGTGCACGGCCCAATATGAGGACATGACCCCATCACACGTCTATATGTGTCCGCCCTGAAAATCCTACACATAACCGATCGGTACGCAGATATGACTCCAGATATGTCACGATGCAACATGACAACGAAACTCAAAGAAACACATATCCAATAATGATCAAAAGACTCACCGAAGTGAACAAGACAAACTGACAAAGAAAAGTCGACACGACTAATCAATATCCAAAAAAACAATCCTGGATCATCATCCCCGACAAATGATCAACACGATCAACGATCTCAATACAATCAGCCCTGGGATTATCATCCCTCAACGAAATAACCAATAGGAATCTCAATATACGAAGCCTCAACGTACAACATATACAACAACTCAACATAATAATTATCTCATAACTGAACAATACATAAATTACCTCAAAGCCGAACACAACATCCTTTCCACGAACCAACATCCCTGAACGAGTACACAGTTATACGAATAATCTCAAATAAGGTACCATCCATTCAATACCAATAAACCTTTATCCCGATACTTATGTCATCACGGTAACTATCCTCGCTATCCGATATTCTATATCCTTGACCAAAGATAACTCACGTCTTCCTTGAACACAATTAAATCATATACCTTATGATTTAATACAACCAGAGCACGATATACAAACCATTATCCCGACAACTTACATTTCTAACAACATTGCTATACGAATTATAAATTAAATGAAAACGAAACCATTCATCAAGTATTATAAACTCAACAAGTATAAACTTGCCTCGATACCGATACCATGAAGTCGTTACCAAAATCCATTGCCTTCGTCTATGAGCTCCTCAGCCCCGACCCAAAAGCAATCTATGAACTCTTCGACCTCAACCGCAACACAACGGTCATAATCCACGATCAAAACATATCAACCTATTGCAATAACCGATTAACACACTGTTGCTACCCAAAATATTATCCGGAGATAGATATTGCTGGAATGGATGGATAGCTAACAACGTGCGAGAGCACTTCCGTAGAGAAAGTAAATAACACACGATTTGCCGGGGTTGTTAGTCCCGGGCTTGAATGCTCTCGCGAGATGTTATTAATACGAATATTCAGGGATACAAGTATTAATGTTAGAATGCTATTACAATGAGTGTAACGATTCTAGTTATCTAAGCTAGTGAGTGTGTAGATTGCCGGAAGAACCATATGTGATGCTCTGTGAGTTCTTGTAACAACGATGATGAGCTGTGACGGCGGTGAGAGATCAATAGTCTCTCACGGCGTGTATAAGCTGTTTGTTTGAGCTCCGGGGCTTGTGAATATGACCTATGGAGACTTCTTGCCTCTGCCGACCGTCTGCTGGTTGAGAGGTGCTGAGAGAGAAATCCTGAAGTAGATTCCGGTGAGGAAGCCGGGAGCCTGAGAATATGTATGTGTTTGTATGTTTTTTCGGAATGATTTCGAAACTTAATGGAGAATGCGTGAACCCTCTTCCAGTTGCTGGATATTCCCTATTTATAGGACTGTGAGATGTCGGGCGATCGCCTTTGCTGCATTATAATAAGCGGGCGATCGTCTTTTATCACATGGGCTTGCCCCCTTAAAGTCCACAGGAGCCGCTGGCAGCCGGCTGTGCGGTCCAATGAGAAATCTGCACGTGTCCGAGTCGCTGTCACGGGCGGTCCCACCTTGTACCTTTCGGCGGTCTTGTCGGTAGGTGAAAAGGTGATGACAGGCTGTGGTCAACGATTCATGAAATGCGTCGCCTGTAGCGGATCTACACATGGGCACTGCTTTGAGGTCCAGTCTTCGTGGACTTTGACGGACGATGGTTTCTGTTCGGGGCATAGGATGGTCGTCCTTAGCCGGGCACCAGAGTGGATCGCTAGGTGCCAAAGGGCGATCGCCTGGGGAGTCGATCGCTAGATACCCGAAGGTGGTCTGGTATCTTCGCTTTAGGCGAGTTCGCCGCAGCTTGATTGGTTGTGGACTCGGTCGCTCCGCCTTGTAGTCGATCGCCTGTCGAGGTGAATAAATCTTGACACAACAACTGCCCCCCAGCTCGCTCCGATGTTGGAAATTTGGGGCGAGGTGGTTCTGCTGGCGATCGCTGAATTTTGACGAGTGACTCTGCATTTTACTGAACTGGCGATCGTCTTTGGGCTGATTGATTCTGAATTTGGACGACCTGATAGGTCGCTGAAAAGAGTGGGAAATGGCAGCGGATGCGGAAAAGTTTCTGGGGCACGTGTCGGGCTCCTGTTGGGGGAGGCCGACGGTCATTAATGACTCCTCGTCTGACACGTCCTTAAAAAGACGCGTACGCGGGTTTCAGGGGGGGTCAATAAATGCGACAGTTGCACTTCAACCCCTGAGACTCTCCTTAATTGCATATGAGTCCCCGCCATCTCCTATAAAAGGGCGCAAGGTTGCAGCGTTGACACCCTTATGCATTGTTATCGGAGAAAGAAGGGTAATACCGCTGATGAATTTTTCTGAGATATCCGACTGCCAATCGTCGATCGATTCCATCCTTGGGTAAGAAAAACTCCTTTTCTCCTCTTTTCTGCGAGAATGACATCTTCTTCACACGGAGTGGGCACCAGCTCCGGCGCCGGGGCATCGACTGCCCGGGGAGGATCCTCTGCTGACTTCCATCTGGAGACTGCCGCTGAGGCTATCCGGGCCGGAATTGACCCTGCGGAAATCGAGGATTTGTTTAATGAAGCCGACGTCGCTAAGGAGGCGGCCGTTGAACACATACGCTCACAGACGGAGAGAGATCTGGCGGTGAGGGCCCATTGGGTGTGGCATAGTGCCTTTGGCCAGGCTTATGTGGCCTTTGTTGAGATTATGGAAAGGCTGGCCGGTCCGTCTCCAAGATTCGATTTTCAGGAGTATTCGATCGCTCACCCTTACCAGCTTGCTAAACGGTAGCAGTTTCGGTCTGTGCAGCGATCTTTGTGGTCTCTTGGCCAAATCAGGAGTTCGGAGACCAGGAAAGACCTGGCCGTCTGGAGGATGAGGTACCACGTTCCTTCAGATGTGGATCTATTTGCGCCGGCAGAGAATGAGTGAGCCGACCAACCCCCGATGGGTATGGTCGCTGTGAACGAGGCGATTATGGAGGCCGGGCTGCGTTTCCCTCTATCTTTTGCTGTCTCCCACCTGCTGGATGCTTGGAACGTGGCGCCACTCCAGTTGACGCCGAATGCTTGGCTCCAGATAATTTGCACTCTCACCTTGTTCGGTGGTCACCGCCTGTATCGCCTTCCTTCGCCGTCGGAGATGAACCACTTGTTCTGTAATACCCGTAATTTCAATTTCCGGTAATTTATTTTTTTCGGCGAATGACCGTTTAGTCATTCCGAGAATGATTAATTCTGCACTTTTTGTCATCCGAGTTTGTTTCGGTGTTGTTTTGTTGAGTTCCGTGCTTTTTGGCGACTTTTCCGCACTTGAGCTCGATTCTTGCAAATCTCGTTCGAAACTGATGTTTCGAGTTTCCCATAAATCCGTTTAACTTTGTTATACGTGTTGTGAACTTCGGTTTGGTTATTCGATCACCTATCGTGATTTTCGGGCGTTTTGGGCCATTTTGTAATTTACCCAAAGTTGTGGGTATCCGCATTCGTATTTGTTGTTTTGACCTTTTAATGGTCGAGTGCGATATATTGTTGCATGGTATTTCTTTTCGGATCGATGTTGTTGTCCGAGAGCATTTCGTCGTGTTCGTTTCGTGCGTTTTTGGGAATTCGAGTCGTCGAGTCTTGGCGGCTAGGCACTAGCCGGCCACGTGTGGCATGGACCGGCCAGGTGCGCACGAGCTGCGCGCACGACCCGGTGCTCGTGCAGTCCTAAATGCACACGCACAAGCGGGTGCTCATGCCCGGTGCTCGTGCGTCCCGGCAGTTGGCTGGCAGTGGGCGCGCACGACCGGCCGCTCGTGCGTGCCTGCTCATGCGTGCTGGGCAGTATATATGATCGAGCAGATGGGTTTTTCACCCATTTTCTCATTCTTTTCCTTCTCTTCCGCGGGTGGAGGTGTGGTAAACGTGTATAGATGTTGTTCAACTATCAATCCACGAAGTTCTTGAGTTTCTAACATCAATCAATCATCCTATATCATCATTTGATCCAGCGAATCAAGGTAATATCTTCCTAGAACCCTAGTTTCTTGAATTTTGGGGTTTTTGCGTTTTTGTCCGATTCGTTCCGTATTGTTGATTAATTTATGATGGGTATGATTAATCTTGGTAGTATTCTTGTGTTTAACATCATTTAATCCATTGTTCTTCGTCGAATCGAAGTATAATACTCGATTTCCTTCGAATCGACTTTTTGGGGGATTTATTCTCGATCTTGTTTTCCATCCGTTTTTTTATGGATCAATTGTGGTTAAATGATGTTGTTAAACATATTCTATGGATTGTATATCCATATTTCGACTTGGAATTCTGTTTTCGTGTTTTGACAGGACGAATCGTGTTCTTGGCCGTTTTGGGGGAAACACTTGAACTTTCGTCATTCGTTCTTTGAATTCAACGGCTTTGAGTCGTGCTATGGAATTCATTTTCATTGTTGTTATTGTCCTTCATAGTTTATTATCGCGAGTTGGCGTTCGGTGGAGTCGGCGGGTTCGTAGTGGGTTCGTGCCAACCTACTTCGGTCGATTCTCCGTGTTGTTCTTATTCGAGGCAAGTACCTTGTCTATACATTTCTTGTTTTGTGGATATGATGATTGGTGATCGTCTTGGTGTGTTTGTTTGTTTGTTTGAATGAGTTTTCAAAAGATTCGGCTAGCCTCGTTAAAGGCTCACTTTCAAAACGCGTGTGTTGTAAATTGTGTGGGTTGTAAGTGACTACGTGAATCCTTTGGATATTTTTGTCGTTGATGTTGCGCTTGGTAATTCGTGTGGACGTATATTGTTTCATTTAGGTGCATTGTGGTTTGATGTGGTGTTTTGCTAAGTGTTTGATACCTCTGGGTGAAATGTTTGGATGTCTTTGGTGTGATATGTTATTTACGCATGATTGCTTCGCTCACCTCGGGGGGTCCGACGGGATCACGGAGGGAATTCCAATGGGTTGAGTCTGGGATTCACGAGTGGTGAATGTATTTTACTCACCTTGGGTAGGTTCGACGGGGCCTCGAAGGGAATTCCAGTGGGTGAGTCCGGGATTCATGAGTAAAAACTTCACGAGTGGTGTGTATATTTGGTGATTGTATTTTACTCACCTTGGGTAGGTTCGACGGGGCCTCGAAGGGAATTCCAATGGGTGAGTCCGGGATTCATGAGTAAAAAAAAACTTCATGAGTTGGTATTGATTTTTATGTCCGTCGACGACAGGTAACGTGGGTTTTAACCCTGTAAATTGTTGTCGGTTTTCTATTTGCGAAAACAAACCTTTGGGCTGTGACCCCTGTTGATTTTGGAAAGAGAAGGATTCGGTAAATCCTAAGTTGTTTTATATTAAAACTCTCGATGGCATTTTAAACTATTTTGTAAATCATTTCCATTGATCTGTGATCTCTCGGCTTTGGCATGTTTTCTCAAACTCTTGCCTCGAGAAGTAGATTTCGTTTCGAGGCGGAAGACATGATTTCTGAAAGATTTCTTTGAAGCGCAGTGAGTGTCACTTCAAGTATATGCCCCGAGAACAGTGAGTGTTCTTCGAGACGGTAGGAATAAAAAATTGAGGGTTAGATGCCCTTCTTCTAGCGCCAATTGTTGTTGCCCAAAATATTTATCCGAAGATTAAATACTGCTGGAATGAACGGACAACAATCAACAATTTGCGGGAGCACTTCCGAGATAATATGAATAACACAAGATTTGCCGGGTTTGTTAGGCCCGGGCTTGAATGCTCTCGCAAGATGTTATTAATACAAATATTCGTGGATACAAGTATTAATGTGAGAATCTAAGTACAATGAGTGTAAAAAGACTCTGTTAATCCGGCTCTTGAGTGAAGCTCTCGATGTTCTTCGTCCCTGTCGATCGTCTCTTGATGAGAGAGGCCGAGAGAAGAAAGAACCGAAAGATAGCTGTTGCCAAGAGTTGGAGAAAGCCAAGTGCTATGTATTACTTCTGTATTGAGTGCTGAAATCGCGATAATGCCAGCTTGTTGAAGCTTGGAGCAGAAATTCGGTCCTGGGACAAATGCTGGCAGCCTGCTATATATAGGGGCTGAGGTGCCCTGTTTTCTAGCGGGCGATCGCCTTCCGGTCAATATAATAATGGGGCGATCGTCTACCGGCCAATATAATACTGGGGCGATCGTCCTTTAGTCACACGGGCTGTCGGCCTAAAGTCCAAGGCAGCTGCTGGCAGCCAGCTGTGCGGTCCAATGAGGAGCCAGCACGCATCCGGAGTCACTGTCACATGCGGTCCTACTGACAACTTTCGGCGGGCCTATCGGCTGGTGGACGGATGCTGACAGGCTGTGGTCAACGATCCGTGATATGCGGATCTTGTCTCGGCTCTGCACGTGGTGTCTATCCTGAGGCTCGGCCTTTGCCGACTGGATGACCATCGGCTTCGAGTGGCATCAGGCGGTCGTCTCTAGCTGGTCATCAGAGGCCGGCATCGGTCGGTCACCAAGGGTTGGTCGGCAAGTGCCGAGAGATGATCATCCGCCAGTCGGTCGCTAGGAGTTGATCGCCAAGTACCGAGAGACGATCGTCTTTAGATGTCGATCGCTCGGCACCGGGACTTGTCCTGGGACCTTCGGTTGGCCGATACATCTTGACTGCTGGGCTAAGGCTAGGCCGCCTAGTCACTGGTCGGCAGTTCTGCCTCGGCTGATCGGCAATGGCTAGGTCGCCCGATCTCCGAGACGATCGCCGGTCGGAGAGTATAATTCTCGACACAACAATTGCCCCCCAGCTTGCTCCGATGTTGAAGACACAGGGCGAGGTGGTTCTTGCTGGCGATCGTGTAAGATGAGGACGGGCGATCCGTTGAGCTGACTTTGGATTCGGACTTGGGCTATCTGGTCGATTGGCTAGCTATCTTTCGGTCTTGTACCTGCAATAAACAACATTGGCCGATCCCTCGTAGAAACTTGATGGTTTCGTCGCTGAGGAATCGTGCACAGTCGCTAAGTTCGATGGACCGACTCCATGACCGTGTCTTGGTGCGCGAAGACATTGAGTGTCTCGTGACTCACTTTATTATGAGGGTCCTCTATTAGGTTGCGCCTCGCCTCGTATTTAAAAGAAGGGCGTGCGGTCTTGGTCTAGAGGAGTCCTTGCGCGGGGCAGCGTCGGAAGAATCAACTCCACCTCCGCGGCTTGTTTAGCTCTACTTCCACCTCGGCCCACCATGAAGATGGCGAACCTCGACGGTGTACGTTGAGTCGGGGGTAGTGGCACGTGTCGCATTGTCCGGGCCTATCATGTTAGATGGTGAACCTTGAGGGTGGGCGATCGTGTCCACTGATTAATTTTGGAGAGCCCTGACACGCTTTTAGTGTAACTATCGCAAGTGCACGATATCGTATCAAGTAGTAAAGTGGACTTTTTGAGTCCGGTTTATCGATCCCACAAGGAAGTTTTGTTATAATTTGAATTATACACTATTAGTCTATTTTTATAGATACTAAGATAAGTGAAACACACAATTGAAAAGTTTGGTTTAATAATTG
The DNA here is from genome assembly GCA_033398695.1 of Orobanche coerulescens. Taxonomy (NCBI): domain Eukaryota; kingdom Viridiplantae; phylum Streptophyta; class Magnoliopsida; order Lamiales; family Orobanchaceae; genus Orobanche; species Orobanche coerulescens. The sequence goes on along the minus strand of CM065811.1, from coordinate 110,509,015 downwards.
CAAAGATAATGCAATAATAGTTCTAAACTTATAAGGAAATAAAAAGATAGTAATAATAATAGATTGATTAAACAATAAATTGAAATAGTTGGGATTACAAACTTAGTTCGTCATTAGTTATAAAAGATGTATAGGAGATCATAAAATGAATTTACTTATTATGTTGTTTAGATTCGATTTTCCTTAAAACGACGGTTTCTCTTTCGAACTATCAAACGCCCCTTACATATTGAATCAATCCACTATATTTCTATGTTGATTGGCTTCAATACATAGCATTAGGATTTATGAAAATAAATCAAAGAATCATCTAAGGACTAGAAGTATATTTCTATCCCCTAGAACAACTTAGAGTGAAGATCATTTGATCTAATCGAACATATTTTCTTTCGAAACATATGAAGACCATAAATATCGTTATTTATTGGCCAAATAAATAAAGATTGTTAAAACAATGAAAATCACACACAATAATAAGTAATTCACAATAGATCTTTTATACAAACATAAATAACATGACTAACCTTGTTTATAATCCCAATTAAAGATTACTTAGCCCATGAAGGGTTTATTACACATATTACAAGCTTGTGTGGTCATTATTAGTTGAATCAAGAGAATGAATTGATCCTAACTCCCTTAGTAGATAAAGGAGATAGAAGCAATAAACTCTCTGAACAACATATGTTATACCACACTTACAAAGATCACTCAAGAACACAAGTGTGTTCTTCACACAAAAAGAAAAGTTTACAAAAAATGGAAAATTATAAGATGAATGATGAATGATGAAGGATCTAAGGGGTCTATTTATACACCTAAAGTCATCTAATAGCTCCAAAACTCCAGCATTATTACATTAGATCGGATCAATGCCAGCCATCCCCTCAATAATACATAAAAAGTATAAAAAATTAGACAAATCATAGCAATCTATCAAGAGTTACGGCCGTAACTTGGCTTCGTAAATTTGTTCACTGGTTGCTTTGAAAGTTACATTTTCAGCCCAGAATTCCTCAGACTTTGTGTTTTTGCCCCAGATCTTCTTCGGATGATAACTTTTGATATATAACTCTGATTTGAATCCGGAAAGACTGCCGAATTCGTCTCGGAAAGCCCTACAACATGAATATATCAAAATTCAATAAAGAGAATATTTATTAAACATGTTGTTTCTTGAGTAATTCAGTTATTTAATCCGATCATCATCCGATAAAAATAAAATTATTAAAACTAATTAATTAAAAGCAAAAAACGAGAAGACCAACTCAATTATGGGTGAATTTTATCGATACAAACCATGGATAAGTGTACAAAACTGACACTTATCACACCCCCAAACTTGAATTCTTGCTAGTCCCGAGCAAGACTCTTTATTAATCACACTCCAAAAATAAAAATAAAAATAAGATACAAAACTAATAATACACACAAAAATTAAAATATAAAAAGGGAAAAGGAGATCAAAATGCCATTAATACACAACAACCAGCTTATACAGTAGATATAAATGAATCAAGATTCAAAATAAATCTACAAATGATTTTGAAGTTAAAACACGGTTTTAGTATTGTAATTCCAAAATGTAAGGTTTCCCCCCAATAGGTTGATTATATCTTTCCCACTCGTGATACACACAACTCTCTTTAATGGTTCCTCTCGATCACTCGTTTATTTTTCGACTCAATATGAAGAAGAATTTCATTGGCGTCATCAAATATTGTGATTATTCACGAAATTGAGTGTATTGAAATTCAGCCGCTAATTAATTCAAATCTGCTCATAAACTACATCCCTTTTAGTGATAGCTTTCACACCATTATTTGCTAACATGTAGCTCTTTTCACTAACACAATTTCTATCTCATTATTTTTTTTTGTAAAAAGGTGATAGCTTTTACACCATTATTTGCTAACGTGTAGCTCTTTTCACCAATTTTTCTGAGACGGCGGCTACGCACCAACAATGGTTAGTCCTTTATTTTTCGCAAAATTTAAGACTTCCAAAATTAGGTAGCTGTTGCTGCTCAACACTTCTCCTTTTCGTCATTTTTTTTTTAGGTGATAGCTTTCTGTAACACCCCCAAGTTATTCAGGGATATTACAGCGCCGTAAGCCCCGCCGTGGGACCCACAAGGCTATACATACGCGTAACCATAAATTTTGACCGATAAGGTCTACACACAAAGGAATGAAAAACGATACAAAGGTATTCGAAACATAGCCAATGTATTCACGGACATCACAATACAATTCAATACTTCGGCAACACAGGCCGGAACATCAAGGGAAAAGGAAAACGATACTCGAGTATTCAAAAGACAATCCAGTACAACAACACTGAACCGGAACTCCAACCATAACTGGAAGAAAGACACAGTATCACACTTGCCCACCATCTTTATGCCGACCCGATACTCGCCCGTCCGCTCTCCTGGAACCTGAAATACATGAAACGTATTTCCCCATAAAGGGGTTAGCCGTCGAATAGCTAGTGCAAGTATAACAATATGAAACATAATACTTCGACAATAAAGTAAATGTAATCCACAATTCATCAATATCCGTCAATTCATCAATTAAAGACTAGTATTCCTAATAACTAAATCTCATAAGACGTATGTGAATGCCGTAGAAACGGTTCGTTCACCTCATACGCCGTTACGTATGTGAATGCCGTCAAAACGGTTCGCTCACCTCATACGCCGATACATGTAGGAATGCCGCCAAACGGTTCGCTCATTACATGCCAATCAATATATCTATGAATGCCGTAAAAACGGTTCGTTCATGATATGCCATCAATATTTCTTACTTCCAAAGTCGAGAACGTACAATCATAAATGTATACTTGCCTTTGAGACATCGAGAAATCGAACGGAGGAAAAGTATGAGTTCGGTAGGTCCGAGAACGCGCTTCCGGCACCTAAACGATTCGCAAGGAATATTACAATTAATTATCCATACTCAAATTATACGAAGAGACTCCTGAAACTCGTCTACGATTCCGTAAAAATATACGGGTGGATAACTAAAGGTTGGGAAATCGCCCAAACTCCCACAAGTCCGAAAACGGCACAATCCAACCCGTAAAATCGGGAGAAAACACTCATATGGTATAGATATATATCAAAATCTCAAGGTTCTCAAGCTTCAATCGGACAAAACGGACGAATCTACGAAAACCCCCAAAATCCAACATAAAATTCAAAGTGTTCTTGAATAATCTTTCAATAATCCGATGAATACTCAAGCATGTCCATAATCACGCATATATCACATCATACACCATGATTTTATCATCCAAAACGTCAAAACCCACACGAAATCGAGAAGTCAAGATGTCGAAGGAATTACCTCTTGAATATTCAAGCTCTATGATCCAAGGAATACGCGATAGATCGACTATCCGGGCTTCCCAACCGATTGAAAGTGGTAAATCTTCAACACACAAGTGATAGCTATGAAAAGAATTCTTCCCTCAACTCTCTGTCTCGCGATGGAAGAAGAAATGGGGAAAGAATGGCTGAAATCTCGCTTAAAAAGCCGAATTATGCAGTTGACCGCATTGTGTGCCGCGGCTCAGCATATGTGTGCCGCGGCACAGCCTAAAAATTGTTCCTGTGTTTCGGTAGTGTGCCGCGGCTCACTCGGGTGTGCCGCGGCACCGGGTCAGCGGGTTTTGGTTGGGGATGCAACACCAGTGTGCCGCGGCTCAGCGTAGGTGTGCCGCGGCAATGACTCGGCAGTGTGCCGCGGCTCAACGCATGTGTGCCGCGGCACCGGGTACAGCCTGCTCGGCCAAATATAGGAAATGTGTGTGCCGCGGCGCACACTCCTTGTGCCGCGGCTCACACCCCCTTCGGGTCCTAAAATGATGAAAATTGACCCTAAAGAGAATAAAAGCAATATGATTCAATGTCCTGGACAACAATAACACGAAATAAAAATACGGGAACCCCAAAACGGTGGTTCCAAGCAATGATTACAAGGGTTCGCTCAACAATCACGATCCGAAGAATATGAAAGGTTTGAAATGACATGACTTTCGACCGGATATTACATTCTCCCCCTCTAAAAAGAAGTTTCGTCCCGAAACTTAGGAAATAAATAGTTCGGGGTATTCCACCCGCATCTTCTCTTCCGTCTCCCAAGTCGCCTCTTCGACCCCATGCCTCGACCATTGTACTTTAACCAAAGGGAATGGTCTTATGCCAAAGCCGTTTCTCGCGACGCCAAGGATCTTTACGGTCTCTCCGGAAGGTAATATCCTCGGCTACATTAATCTCACCGTAGTCGATAATGTGGCTCGGATCCGCACGTACTTCCTCAATCGGGACACATGAAAAACACTATGGACGTGACTCAAAGCCGGAGGTAATGCCAAGCGATAAGCTAAGTCTCCAACTCGTCCAAAATCTCAAAAGGTCCGATATACCTTGACGAGTTTTCCTTTTACCGAAGCGGAAAACTCCTCCGGTCGGTGATACTTTGAGCAAGACATGATCCCCACTTCAAACTCCAAGGGTCGACGAGTATCGGCGTAGGATTTCTGCGACTCACTGGGCGCCGAATCGGTCTCGGATGATAGAAATCTTTTCCTTGGTCTCCAACAACATATCTCGGTTCCGTCCCAACTAGCTCAAGCCTCGTCCCAACATAATGGCGACCTACATCGCCTACCATAGAGAGCCTCGAAGGGTGCCATTTTGATCGACGCATGCCAACTATTATTGTAAGCAAACTCGATCAACGGCAAGTGAAGCTCCCAATCATTACTCAGCCTAAGGCACAAGCCCGTAACATATCCTCCAACGTCCGAATCGTCCTCTCTGTCTCGACCGTCCGACCGAGGATGAAAGGAAGTGCTCAATCTCAACTCGCACTGCAGCCCGATGAACGGCTGCCAAAATGCGATACGAAACGGCCGTCTCGATCGAAACAATGGTCTTGGGGGCACCGTGTAACCTCACGATCTCGGCGATAAAGGTTCGAGCCAATCTATCCGGTCCCCAAGTATCCTTAATACCCAAGAAGTGTGCGACTTGGTCAATCGATCGACAATTACCCAAATCATATTCATTCCACTTGAGTTCTCGCATGCCCGTGATAAAATCCATTGAGATATCTTCCCACTTCCACTCGGGAATGGGGAGTGGTTTCAACAACCCCGCCGGTCGTTGATGTTCGATCTTGACTTGTTGACACGTCAAGCACCGTAATACGAACTCCGTAACATCCTTCTTCATGTTATTCCACCAAAAATTTCGCTTCAAATCTTTGTACATCTTACTCGTCCCGGGGTGGATTGAGTAAGGCGTAGCATGAGCTTCTCGGAGAATCCTCTGTCTCAATTCCAAATCATTCGGAACGCAAAGCTCGCCTCGAAATCTCAAAATACTATCCTCGTGCACCATAAAGCCAGGAGCTTTTCCTTTAATCACATCTTCCTTCAGTTGAGAAATCATCGGGTCACTCCACTGTTTCCCTTTGATATCGTCAACCAAGGACGAAGTAATTTCGAGAGTACACAACTGTCCCTGTACTCGCTGAAACCACACTTCGATCCCTTGTTCAATTAAATCCTGACGAATCTTCGTCTGGGACGTAAGAACCTCAAGCATTTGAAGAGATGCCGATTTGCGGCTCAAAGCATCCGCAACGACATTGGCTTTCCCGGGGTGGTAAAGAATTTCCAGATCATAATCCTTTATCAACTCTAGCCAACGTCTCTGTCTCATATTCAGCTCCTTCTGGCTGAAAATATATTTCAGGCTCTTGTGATCGGTATAAATCCGGCACGGTGAACCATACAAATAATGCCGCCAAATCTTGAGTGCGAAAACAATTGCGGCCAATTCTAAATCGTGAGTAGGATAATTTACCTCATAAGGCTTTAATTGACGAGACACAAAAGCTATCGTCTTATCATGATGCATAAGCACACAAAGTGCCTTGACCCAAGCGTCATCAGAACCGCAAAGCCTTCGCTACCATGCGGTAAAGTTAAAATCGGCGCCAAGTCAATCGTCTCTTCGATTCATCAAGCTCGGTTGTCTCTCATCCGTCCCGTATAAATTTTTCGGTCTTCTCGAGTAATTTTGTAAGCGGTCGAGTGAGTTTCGAGAACCCTCGACGAACCGACGTAATACCCAAAGAAGGCCCAAAAAGCTACGAACCTCTTTAACATTTTTAGGCGGTGCCCAACTTAGCACCGCTCGATCTTCAAGGGTCTACACGAACCCCTTCGGCCGAAATCACATGGCCGAGAAACATAACTTCTTCCAACCAAAACTCACATTTCAAGAACTTTGCATAAAGGTGCTCGGTTCTCAAAATGTCTAAGACTAAACGCAAGTGTCGGGCATGTTCCTCCTTATCCCGAGAATAGATCAAGATGTCGTCAATAAAGACGACTACACACCTGTCGAGATACTCGATGAATATTTTATTCATCAACTGCATGAATACCGCGGCGCATTCACAACCCAAAAGGCATAACTACAAATTCATAATGCCCATATCTCGTCCGGAACGCCGTCTTTGGAACGTCGGACTCCCTCACTCTGAGTTGATAATACCCGGATCTTAAATCAATCTTCGAGAAAACCGCAGCTCCTTGCAATTGATCAAAAAGATCGTCTATACGAGGCAAAGGATATTTATTCTTGATGGTTACTTTATTCAGCTCACGGTAGTCAATGCACAAACGTAGTGAACCATCCTTCTTCCCGATTTAAAAGAACGGGCGCGCCCCAAGGCGAAGCGCTCGGTCCGATGTACCCTTTTTCCAAAAGTTCTCCCAACCGAGTCTTCAATTCCTGCATCTCGGAAGGTGCCATCCGATAAGGTGCTTTAGAAATCGGGGCCGCATCGCTCTAAATCCACGGAAAAATCTATCTCTCGATCGCGGTAATCCCTAAGATCGTCCTAAAACATCGGGATACTGTTAACAACCGGAATTGAAGAGAAATCGACTTCAATTCCTTGCTTTCAATGCATAACACCAATAGCCCGTACAACCTTTATTCAAAAGTTTTACGGCCTTCATGGAACTGATAAGTAACTTGGATTGGCCCAACTTACGTCCCAAAAATGAGTACTCAGATCCGTCCTTAGTCATCATAGTGATAACTTTGGTACGGTAATTCATAATCGCCTGGTGATTATTAAGCCAATCCTCGCCGAGGATTACGTCCTCGCCTTCCATGTCAACTACAATTAAATTTGATAACCATTCCATACCGGATATAACCACCGGAAATTCTCTAATCTCCCGATTCCCCACAATCCTATCCCCGCTAGGCAGTCACGATAAAGGGATCGCAAGCAGTTAAACAAGTTATATTCAAACGGCGTACACACTCCAAAGAAATAAAAGAATGTGTAGCACCCGAATCAAAAAGTACACGGACTGGATAGGATAGAATATGGATGGTACCTGAAGCCACCGCCGCATCGGGTTCGTCTGTTCGACGCATCTCATAAACCCGTGGTTGCACCGAACCGACGCTAGAGTTCCCCCCTCCAGCGTTCTGACCCCGTCCCCGGCCCCTGCCAAAATTCTGCTGAGGTTGACCGAAAGATTGCCGCTGATTAACACCTTGATCAAAGGGTGTTGGGGCAGAAGCCCGAGTGTCTAAAGTCTGGTTCGGCTCGGAACAATAAACCGCTCTATGCCCCATCTGACCACACGTGTGACACTTTAATAGTGGGAAGTAGCATTCCGAACTAAAGTGGCCTGGACGACCACAATTATAGCAAGTCACTGTACGATTTGAGGTACCCGTAGTGGGACGGTAACTCCTCTTCCCTTTATTAGAACGTGACGACTGTCCGGCAAAACGGTTAGTCGTCTGTGACTTCTGATAGTTGCCACCCTTAGAGCCGGAAAAATTTCCCCCGACTTTCTGCTTCTTCGGTTCTTCAACGGTATCATTGTCGGGGCTCAACATATCATGGGCTAAAGCTCTGTCCTGATACTCTTTCAGTGTGGTACAAGCAAATCCGGCCATGTACCGCAAGTCCAAATTCATCCGCATATCAAAATAACGGATCTTATCACGCTCGCTACGTACTTGATCCTTCACATGGATTAATTGTTGGTTATACTCCACGATTGCCTGCGAAACGGGAATATCTTGTGGTTTAGCCTCGAAGAAGGCTCGGATTCGGCTCTCTCGTACCGGCCAAGGACAAAACTCGGCCTCCAAGAGCTCCTTAAATTCATCCCATGAGGCAATACGATCCTGTGGCTTGATGACCTTCCACCAAGTAGCGGCCTCCTTAGTGAGGAAATACTGAGCAATCGGTACTTTCCTCACCTCGGGGCAATCAACTGCCTCGAAAATCTTCTCCAACTCTGCTAGCCAATCCTCCCAGCCTAACGGGTCTGTGGCACCGCCAAACTGTGGAGGGTGCATACGGATTACGTTCTGAAGCAGGGCATCCGTGTTTGGATTCGGGTTATTCAGCTGAACAGTTTGGGCCAAAATAGTCATCTGGGTAGGCAATTGTTGAAGTGCATTCGCCACTCCAACGTCTGCGTTGTTCCCCTGACCATTTGACTGGTCGTGCTGACTCTCGGTATCGGGATGCACCGAGTTCAACAAACTGGGGTAGGTCGATCCCGCAACCGAACTGATGGAAACGGCCGCGCCACGACCTCTTCCTCGCCCACGGCCACGACCACGGCCACGGCCCCTACCAGCTGACATACTGAAGAACACACAAGTCACATAAGCACAATTCAATCACGCATCAACAAAGTGTCCGATTCTCAAGAATACCGATAAAATGAAGCAAAACGAATAAGGAAACACCAGGAGAGTGAGAGGTCTTACAAGTACCGGTCGCACTGTGATGATGGCAGAGTAGTGATACTGTGGACATTTAACGACTCAATCGACCCAAAAGACCGACAGCCTAGGTATCCATAGACCTAAGCTCTGATACCATATTCTGTAACACCCCCAAGTTATTCAGGGATATTACAGCGCCGTAAGCCCCGCCGTGGGACCCACAAGGCTATACATACGCGTAACCATAAATTTTGACCGATAAGGTCTACACACAAAGGAATGAAAAACGATACAAAGGTATTCGAAACATAACCAATGTATTCACGGACATCACAATACAATTCAATACTTCGGCAACACAGCCTAACATCAAGGGAAAAGGAAAACGATACTCGAGTATTCAAAAGACAATCCAAGACAACAACACCGAACCGGAACTCCAACCATAATCGGAAGAAAGACACAAGATCACACTTGCCCACCATCTTTATGCCGACCCGATACCGCCCGTCCGCTCTCCCGGAACTCGAAATACATGAAACGTATTTTCCCCATAAAGGGGTTAGCCGTCGAATAGCTAGTGCAAGTATAACAATATGAAACATAATACTTCTCGACAATAAAGTAAATGTAATCCGTCAATTCATCAATATCCGTCAATTCATCAATTAAAGACTAGTATTCCGGAATAACTAAATCTCATAAGACGTATGTGAATGCCGTAGAAACGGTTCGTTCACCTCATACGCCGTTACGTATGTGAATGCCGTCAAAACGGTTCGTTCACCTCATACGCCGATACATGTAGGAATGCCGTCAAAACGGTTCGTTCATTACATGCCAATCAATATATCTATGAATCCCGTAAAAACGGTTCGTTCATGATATGCCATCAATATTTCTTACTTCCAAAGTCGAGAACGTACAATCATAAATGTATACTTTGTAATACCCTCGCCTTTAATATTGTATTCCATGATTTAAGTTAAGTATTTTCGCACCATATCTGTGATGTTGTAACAAGTACCGACGAATTATGTTAGATTGGATTCATGGTCATTCATACTATATTAGTTGTTGGGTGATATTGCGAGAATTCCATTTATGATTGTTATAGTACTTAACGTACGTTAACATGTATTCTTAACGTACGCTATATAGGCCGCCTTACGTACGTAATATCGATGCGTTAACGCACGTAATGCGGAAGATCCTCCAGCAATCCGCCTTTCGCGGGTGGGTCGAGCAAAAGTAGGTGGTCGAGTCGATCGCGATACCAAGTCAACGGCTATTACGTGCGTAATGGTCACCGTTACGACGTAACGAATCGCGTGTTTTTAGACGAGAGTTTGATGAAATTGGTTACGTACGTAATGATCATAAGATTACGACGTAAAGGCTATAACGCACGTTAACCTCGTTCGTTAACGTGCGTAATGACAAGTTCAGATTATAAATGTATGACTTGCCATTTACTTCCTACTCGACCTCTTTCAATCTCCCAACTTAGAACGATTCCTTTCCCTTCCAACTTCATTTCTAAGCCTTCCTAACTTGTGTTGGAGCTTCAACACTTGATTGGTGACTTGGAGAGCTAGAGATTGAAGTGTATTCCTTGGAGTGTTGGTGTTGTTCTTCATTTTAAGGTTGGTCTTTCTTTAACTCATATCAATTCCATGCTTATGATGATGTTAGTAGATAAATACTTCACATAATGTTAGTTTAAACTAGTGTAAACTTGATAAGTTAATTGAATCATACTCAAACCAAGTGAAGATTAACTTTGAAGGTATTAGTGTTACTTCTTGATGTAAATAACTTCATAATGTGATTGTGTTGATAATGATATACATAAAACCTGAGGTATAGCATGATAATCGGAAGTTGATTTTAGTCTCAACACTAGGAACATGTTAGGGATGATATCCTTAATGATTAAAAGTAAGAAATGTTAAATTGGTCTTGAACATTCTATTGATTCTTGAAGGTAGTATGAAACCATGATTTTTGGCCTCTAAAACCTTTGTAATAAAATTGTTGGAAAGATGATATTAATCCTTTGTAGATGATCCTTGTTAGATGAATGAAGTTACTTCAAAAATCTCAAGTATTCAATGATATAACTAGGCTTTTAATAAATTCTTGAAAGTAAAACAATGAATGTTGATAGAAGGAAGTTGTAATCTTCATATGTTCGAATCTATCGATTTCGTTAAAGGGCGTTAATCGCTACATTGATAGGTTGATAATGTTCTTTAGAGAATTGTGATGATACAAATGCGGTAGATGAATAGCCGAATTCCATTCCATTAATCCATGCATGTCAAGAGGCGTAAATTAAGATGATGTTCTTAATTCACTAAAAACTTAAAGTTATGTTTCATATAGTAATCAAGTTTTGAATGAAATTGTTGGTAAATAATGAAGAATGTAATTAAACACAAATTATATCGTCATTGGAAGTGTCGATGATTTGAAAAAGATATTTTCACGATATTGCATAAATAATAAACTAGACATCAAGAATTTGACATTAAGGTTAGAATATGTAATGATCATGATAAACATACGATGATTTGTAATAAGAACATTAAAATGATCGATAGGATAATCGATTTGTGAATATTGTTTATGCGATAATACCATTATCGTACGAATGTGTTGTTGAATGAATTATATTTCATTCAAGGTTGCTTGTTCGCGTGAGTGTTGTTAGACGAGGATACCGTTCGTTTGACCATTCGAGGAAGGATTATTCGTCTACGGAATTGAGGCAAGTTATCTTGCTTGGTTATAATGATGTGTGGATTCTTATGATGATTATGCATTTCGTGTATATAAACACCTATAAACTTGTGTCTTGTGACTTGAGGTTGTTCTTGATGATGTCCCGTTTTCATCATGGGATTGTATACCCAAATTCGTACTTTTGGACCCTTGATATCGTTGAGCTTTGTTGACACTTCGGTGAGTTGTTCGATTTCTTGGAAAAAGAGTAATTCGTTGAGTTTCGTTGTCATGTTGTATGGTGACATCTCTGGAGTCATATCTGCGCGCCGATTGGTTATGTGTAGGATTTTTAGCCGGGCACTTGATGATCATGCGTGGAGGTTTTTCCGCATTTAGATCGTGCACACGAGACGTAGTTCATGAGGCTAATTAGGTACATTGTCCCACGTATATTCTGGATTCCGTATACGGGGTGGACATGTGCACGGACACATTTCCGGATCGGGCGTACTGTGACGTCCGTCTTGAGCCATAGTATGTGGTCGTTCGTATATTTGGTTATCTTCGACAGTTGGGACTGATTGTTTATACGCCTTTGGGGTATATTCAGTAGTCGGTGAATTTCTTTGAAATCAGTATATATGAATTGTATAATGTCATGAGAATTATTATCATGTATAGCTGACCCTGTGGTTTGGGGCGAAATACTTGTATTTCAGGGCGAGGAAAGGGCAAGGCACAGGAGGAGCACAATGGCGACGGAGGATTCTGATGTATGCTATTTCGGGGGCCCCGAGTCTTTTGGTTGTTCGGTTATGTTTTAAGCGTGACTTTCGTTTTATTTTTGTGTCGGATGAATGTACTAAAACTTGTTAGGTACTGCCCATCGTCATATGGCCTGTACCGTGTTTGGATCCTGTGTATGTTTGCTTGTATTTAAAAATATGAATAACTCATACTCCACACCGGGGTTTTGATAAATATTGTGGTACGGTGCCACGTTGTCAGAATTTAAGTGTATATTGTGATATTGCCTGGTGGGTCCCAGGAGGGATCCACGGCACTGTAATAGCCACTGTTTTTGGGCTGTTACATACTTGCCTTTGAGACATCGAGAAATCGAACGGAGGAAAAGTATGAGTTCGGTAGGTCCGAGAACGCGCTTCCGGCACCTAAACGATTCGCAAGGAATATTACAATTAATTATCCATACTCAAATTATACGAAGAGACTCCTGAAACTCGTCTACGATTCCAGAAAATATACGGGTGGATAACTAAAGGTTGGGAAATCGCCCAAACTCCCACAAGTCCGAAAACGGCACAATCCAACCCGTAAAATCGGGAGAAAACACTCATATGGTATAGATATATATCAAAATCTCAAGGTTCTCAAGCTTCAATCGGACAAAACGGACGAATCTACGAAAACCCCCAAAATCCAACATAAAATTCAAAGTGTTCTTGAATAATCTTTCAATAATCCGATGAATACTCAAGCATGTCCATAATCACGCATATATCACATCATACACCATGATTTTATCATCCAAAACGTCAAAACCCACACGAAATCGAGAAGTCAAGATGTCGAAGGAATTACCTCTTGAATATCCAAGCTCTATGATCCAAGGAATACGCGATAGATCGACTATCCGGCTTCCCAACCGATTGAAAGTGGTAAATCTTCAACACACAAGTGATAGCTATGAAAAGAATTCTTCCCTCAACTCTCTCTCTCGCGATGGAAGAAGAAATGGGGAGAGAATGGCTGAAATCTCGCTTAAAAAGCCGAATTATGCGATTGACCGCATTGTGTGCCGCGGCTCGGCATATGTGTGCCGCGGCACAGCCTAAAAATTGTTCCTGTGTTTCGTGAGTGTGCCGCGGCTCACTGTGTGTGCCGCGGCACCGGCACAAAGCGGTTTTGGCCGGGATGCAACACCGGTGTGCCGCGGCTCGAGTAGGTGTGCCGCGGCAATGACTCGGCAAAGGTGCCGCGGCTCACCATGTGTGCCGCGGCACGGCACACCGCTCGGCCAAATATAGGAAATGTGTGTGCCGCGGCGCACACTCCTTGTGCCGCGGCTCACACCCCCTTCGGGTCCTAAAATGATGAAAATTGACCCGGAAAGAGAATAAAAGCAATATGATTCAATGTCTGGACAACAAAAACACGAAATAAAAATACGGGAACCCCAAAACGGTGGTTCCAAGCAATGATTACAAGGGTTCGCTCAACAATCACGATCCGAAGAATATGAAAGGTTTGAAATGACATGACTTTCGACCGGATATTACACTTTCACACCGTTATTTGCTAACGTGTAGCTCTTTTCACCAATGACTCCTTTTTTTTTTAGGGAATAGAATTTTTGCAGAAAATCATTTCTTAGTTTAAGCATGAAAAATCAAAAACTCCACAAATTAAGTAAATTTCAGTTCTATTTTTTTATCAACCAATTGATTCTTCTTTTCTCAAGAAAACGAGTGACTCGATTTTTTATGATAATTACTAGGCTAGGAAAGAGAGATTAAGGCTCAAAAAATTTTGGAATATACAATTTTTTACCGGTTAAAACGATTTTAGAAGCTTGTATATAGCTAATTTATTGGTGTTATGGCCAGATCTAGAAATCTCACAAATCAAAATACTATATATATATATATATATTAAAAAAAAGGTAAATAACCGGAAAGTAATCAAAACACACCAAAATAATAAAACAAACCACCCCCAAACTTGAAAATAAAACTGTCCTCAGTTTTTAAAAATAAAATAAAATAAAAAGCAATGCAGAAAAGCAGAATACTCCCTGTTAAGAAAGTTGATGTTTGAGCTAACGCCTTTTAGAATATGCAAGAGAATAAATATACGAGGCACACAACAAAAGAAAATAAAATATACTCGTAAGTATAACACAATTTTTAAGATGCGCATCAAGAAAGTCCGAAGAGTCGCCTTACGCTGCCATCAATGCTTTTATAAAAAACACACAATAAAAATTACAGCAATAAAATAACAATACATAAATCACGAATAGATGCGCGTCAAGAGATCAAGAAGAAACTCCTTAAGCTGCCACCATTTAGCACGATTATTTCACACGACAGAAAGTAAAAATACAAGAGGTCCGACATGGGTTATCAAAGGGATAGGAATGAATCCACTTTTCCTTTTCTCACGGTAAAATCTTCTACCGAGACAATTTTAGCTAGAGCTGGATCAGGTTGAGGAACAAATTCATTGAGTTTTTTGATGAGTTCATCTGGTGTTGTTGCAACGACTATGATTCGTTTAGCACGCTTGGAAATAAAACCCTTTTCAGCAGAGTAGTCGATGAATGACAGTAAACCATCAAAGAAACCATTGACATTAAGCATACCTATTGGTTTTTGATGAACATTTAGCTGGGCTCTGGTAACCATATGAAAAAGTTCCTCAAGGGTGCCAAAACCACCGGGTAGGGTGATAAAGGCGCCAGAATTATTTATCATGTGAGTTATGCGATCTTGCATATTTACAGATCTAAACTCATCTCCAATAGTTGACCCGGTGATTTTACTTTCAGCCAGAGGTTTTGGGATTATTTCCAACACTCTTACTGCTTCCATATAGGCCGAAGCAACAGCTCGTCCCATTAATCATAGACTTCCTCCTCCGTAAACTACATGAATGCATTTTTCTCCTAAGGTGAGACCCAAGTTGTGGGCTGCTTCAGCAAAGCATGCCTCTTTTTCATAACTAGCTCCACCAAAAATGCAGACTGTGCTAAATTTTTTTGTTGAAGATAATGACTCCATTTTTGAAAAGAAAATTTTTTTAGAGAGAAACAGAGAAAAGTGCAAGTTTGAGGGATGAATGAAAGAAACCAGTAGAAAGTTTTTTTATAGAATAAAAAGAAGGAAAAAATTGTTTAACAAGTTTGTGATTGCATTTGATTGTGCTTCAACTACTCAATAGAATAATGAAAGCATTTATCGCGTATCACATTTTTTATTCAGAAAATCTCACCACACGACAAAAATAAAAGATACTTACGCGTATGTACAGTAGTTGTGATTGTGGCTCACATCTTCCTCTGATTTTACGTTCAGAAATGGCCTAAACGCCTTCTATGATTCGGGGGGAAGCTTCCCATCTAATTTTCTTACAAATTGGCAAACAGGGTCTTTTAACGTCAGATTCCCAAGATGTTGTTCATATTCTGGTTGGAATTTATTCCACAAACATCGAATTCCGTAATGTAGTAGTCCACTAAGATGCGTGTCAAGAGAAATTTCGATATCATCTAAATTCTCCTCATTCAGACCATCCTTAATGAACTGAATTTTATCTTCTCTGTTTGTAGACGAAATTCCTAAAGATCGACATTTTAAATTACAGTTCCATCTAGCAAATTTATAACAAACGGCTATCATTTTTGCTCGTCGTTTCTTCGCATATGAACTTTTTCCTAGCCCTGGTAAAAATCTAGTCGGTGTTTCTGTGAATTCACCCTCTATTCTTACTTTGGCTTCAATTATGAATCTTATGTCAAAAGGTATGCTTTTATTCATAAGCAACCTCATCCTTTCAAGTCTTGCCTTGTAAATTTTTAAAATTGCATTTTTGCTTAGAAAGAGAAATCTTTTTTCCAATTTTATACAATGTTTATTCCATTATAAAAAAAATAAAAATGAAAATAAATGGAGGAAATATTTACAAATATCAGTTTTTGTGGGAAACTTAAAAATCCGACTTTAATAGTCACGGAGTACCGTTATCCGCCACTTGACCGGACAAACACAATTGAGTACTAAGTTACAATGTCGAGAAATTTATACCTATAAAAATAGTTTACAATGTAAGATTTCAAATATAACTTATACTTCCCCGGCAACGGCGCCAAAAACTTGACACGCTTTTACTGTAACTATCGCAAGTGCACGATATCGTATCAAGTAGTAAAGTGGACCTTTTGAGTCCGGTTTATCGATCCCACAAGGAAGTTTTGTTATAATTTGAATTATACACTATTAGTTTATTTTTATAGATACTAAGATAAGTGAAACACACAATTAAAAAGTTTGGTTTAATAATTGCAAAGATAATGCAATAATAGTTCTAAACTTATAAGGAAATAAAAAGATAGTAATAATACTAGATTGATTAAACGATAAATTGAAATAGTTGGGATTACAAACTTAGTTCGTCATTAGTTATAAAAGATGTATAGGAGATCATAAAATGAATTTACTTATTATGTTGTGTAGATTCGATTTTCCTTAAAAAGACGGTTTCTCTTTCGAACTATAAAACGCCCCTTACATATTGAATCAATCCACTATATTTCTATGTTGATTGGCTTCAATACATCGCATTAGGATTTATGAAAATAACTCAAAGAATCACTAGAGGTATATTTCTATCCCCTAGAACAACTTAGAGTGAAGATCATTTGATCTAATCAAACATATTTTCTTTCGAAACATATGAAGACCATAAATATCGTCATTTATTGGCCAAATAAATAAAGATTGTTAAAACAATGAAAATCACACACAATAATAAGTAATTCACAATAGATCTTTTATACAAACATAAATAACATGACTAACCTTGTTTATAATCCCAATTAAAGATTACTTAGCCCATGAAGGGTTTATTACACATATTACAAGCTTGTGTGGTCATTATTAGTTGAATCAAGAGAATGAATTGATCCTAACTCCCTTAGTAGATAAAGGAGATAGAAGCAATAAACTCTCTGAACAACATATGTTATACCACACTTACAAAGATCACTCAAGAACACAAGTGTGTTCTTCACACAAAAAGAAAAGTTTACAAAAAAATGAAAAATTATAAGATGAATGATGAATGATGAAGGATCTAAGGGGTCTATTTATACACCTAAAGTCATCTAATAGCTCCAAAACTCCAGCATTATTACATTAGATCGGATCAATGTCAGCCATCCCCTCAATAATACACAAAAAGTATAAAAAATTAGACAAATCATAGCAATCTGTCAAGAGTTACGGCCGTAACTTGGCTTCGTAAATTTGTTCACTGGTTGATTTGAAAGTTACATTTTCAGCCCAGAATTCCTCAGACTTTGTGTTTTTGCCCCAGATCTTCTTCGGATGATAACTTTTGATATATAACTCTGATTTGAATCCGGAAAGACTGCCGAATTCGTCTCGGAAAGCCCTACAACATGAATATATCAAAATTCAATAAAGAGAATATTTATTAAACATGTTGTTTCTTGAGTAATTCAGTTATTTAATCCGATCATCATCCGATAAAAATAAAATTATTAAAACTAATTAATTAAAAGCAAAAAACGAGAAGACCAGCTCAATTATGGGTGAATTTTATCGATACAAACCATGGATAAGTGTCCAAAACTGACACTTATCACACCTCCAAACTTGAATTCTTGCTAGTCCCGAGCAAGACTCTTTATTAATCACACTCCAAAAATAAAAATAAAAATAAGATACAAAACTAATAATACACACAAAAATTAAAATATAAAAAGGGAAAAGGAGATCAAAATGCCATTAATACACAACAACCAGCTTATACAGTAGATATAAATGAATCAAGATTCAAAATAAATCGACAAATGATTTTGAAGTTAAAACACGGTTTTAGTATTGTAATTCCAAAATGTAAGGTTTCCCCCCAATAGGTTGATTATATCTTTCCCACTTGTGATACACACAACTCTCTTTAATGGTTGCTCTCGATCACTCGTTTATTTTTCGACTCAATATGAAGAAGAATTTCATTGGCGTCATCAAATATTGTGATTATTCACGAAATTGAGTGTATTGAAATTCAGCCGCTAATTAATTCAAATCTGCTCATAAACTACATCCCTTTTAGTGATAGCTTTCACACCATTATTTGCTAACGTGTAGCTCTTTTCACTAACACAATTTCTATCTCATTATTTTTTTTTGTAAAAAGGTGATAGCTTTTACACCATTAGTTGCTAACGTGTAGCTCTTTTCACCAATTTTTCTGAGACGGCAGCTACGCACCAACAATGGTTAGTCCTTTATTTTTCGCAAAATTTAAGACTTCCAAAATTAGGTAGCTGTTGCTGCTCAACACTTCTCCTTTTCGTCATTTTTTTTTAGGTGATAGCTTTCACACCGTTATTTGCTAACGTATAGCTCTTTTCACCAATGACTCCTTTTTTTTTTAGGGAATAGAATTTTTGCAGAAAATCATTTCTTAGTTTAAGCATGAAATATCAAAAACTCCACAAATTAAGTAAATTTCAGTTCTATTTTTTTATCAACCAATTGATTCTTCTTTTCTCAAGGTAATGAGTGACTCGATTTTTTATGATAATTACTAGGCTAGGAAAGAGAGATTAAGGCTCAAAAAATTTTGGAATATACAATTTTTTACCGGTTAAAACGATTTTAGAAGCTTGTATATAGCTAATTTATTGGTGTTATGGCCAGATCTAGAAATCTCACAAATCAAAATACTATATATATATATATATATTAAAAAAAAAAGGTAAATAACCGGAAAGTAATCAAAACACACCAAAATAATAAAACAAACCACCCCCAAACTTGAAAATAAAACTGTCCTCAGTTTTTAAAAATAAAATAAAATAAAAAGCAATGCAGAAAAGCAGAATACTCCCTGTTAAGAAAGTTGATGTTTGAGCTAACGCCTTTTAGAATCTGCAAGAGAATAAATATACGAGGCACACAACAAAATAAAATAAAATATACTCGTAAGTATAACACAATTTTTAAGATGCGCATCAAGAAAGTCCGAAGAGTCGCCTTACGCTGCCATCAATGCTTTTATAAAAAAACACACAATAAAAATTACAGCAATAAAATAACAATACATAAATCACGAATAGATGCGCGTCAAGAGATCAAGAAGAAACTCCTTAAGCTGCCACCATTTAGCACGATTATTTCACACGACAGAAAGTAAAAATACAAGAGGTCCGACATGGGTTATCAAAGGGATAGGAATGAATCCACTTTTCCTTTTCTCACGGTAAAATCTTCTACCGAGACAATTTTAGCTAGAGCTGGATCAGGTTGAGGAACAAATTCATTGAGTTTTTTGATGAGTTCATCTGGTGTTGTTGCAACGACTATGATTCGTTTAGCACGCTTGGAAATAAAACCCTTTTCAGCAGAGTAGTCGATGAATGACAGTAAACCATCAAAGAAACCATTGACATTAAGCATACCTATTGGTTTTTGATGAACATTTAGCTGGGCTCTGGTAACCATATGAAAAAGTTCCTCAAGGGTGCCAAAACCACCGGGTAGGGTGATAAAGGCGCCAGAATTATTTATCATGTGAGTTATGCGATCTTGCATATTTACAGATCTAAACTCATCTCCAATAGTTGACCCGGTGATTTTACTTTTAGCCAGAGGTTTTGGGATTATTTCCAACACTCTTACTGCTTCCATATAGGCAGAAGCAACAGCTCGTCCCATTAATCATAGACTTTCTCCTCCGTAAACTACATGAATGCATTTTTCTCCTAAGGTGAGACCCAAGTTGTGGGCTGCTTCAGCAAAGCATGCCTCTTTTTCATAACTAGCTCCACCAAAAATGCAGACTGTGCTAAATTTTTTTGTTGAAGATAATGACTCCATTTTTGGAAAGAAAAATTTTTTAGAGAGAAACAGAGAAAAGTGCAAGTTTGAGGGATGAATGAAAGAAACCAGTAGAAAGTTTTTTTATAGAATAAAAAGAAGGAAAAAATTGTTTAACAAGTTTGTGATTGCATTTGATTGTGCTTCAACTACTCAATAGAATAATGAAAGCATTTATCGCGTATCACATTTTTTATTCAGAAAATCTCACCACACGACAAAAATAAAAGATACTTACGCGTATGTACAGTAGTTGTGATTGTGGCTCACATCTTCCTCTGATTTTACGTTCAGAAATGGCCTAAACGCCTTCTATGATTCAGGGAGAAGCTTCCCATCCAATTTTCTTACAAATTGGCAAACAGGGTCTCTTAACGTCAGATTCCCAAGATGTTGTTCATATTCTGGTTGGAATTTATTCCACAAACATCGAATTCCGTAATGTAGTAGTCCACTAAGATGCGTGTCAAGAGAAATTTCGATATCATCAAAATTCTCCTCATTCAGACCATCCTTAATGAACTGAATTTTATCTTCTCTGTTTGTAGATGAAATTCCTAAAGATCGACATTTTAAATTACAGTTCCATCTAGCAAATTTATAACAAACGGCTATCATTTTTGCTCGTCGTTTCTTCGCATATGAACTTTTTCCTAGCCCTAGTAAAAATCTAGTCGGTGTTTCTGTGAATTCACCCTCTATTCTTACTTTGGCTTCAATTATGAATCTTATGTCAAAAGGTATGCTTTTATTCATAAGCAACCTCATCCTTTCAAGCCTTGCCTTGTAAATTTTTAAAATTGCATTTTTGCTTAGAAAGAGAAATCTTTTTTCCAATTTTATACAATGTTTATTCCATTATAAAAAAAATAAAAATGAAAATAAATGGAGGAAATATTTACAAATATCAGTTTTTGTGGGAAACTTAAAAATCCGACTTTAATAGTCACGGAGTACCGTTATCCGCCACTTGACCGGACAAACACAATTGAGTACTAAGTTACAATGTCGAGAAATTTATACCTATAAAAATAGTTTACAATGTAAGATTTCAAATATAACTTATACTTCCCCGGCAACGGCGCCAAAAACTTGACACGCTTTTAGTGTAACTATCGCAAGTGCACGATATCGTATCAAGTAGTAAAGTGGACCTTTTGAGTCCGGTTTATCGATCCCACAAGGAAGTTTTGTTATAATTTGAATTATACACTATTAGTCTATTTTTATAGATACTAAGATAAGTGAAACACACAATTAAAAAGTTTGGTTTAATAATTGCAAAGATAATGCAATAATAGCTCTAAACTTATAAGGAAATAAAAAGATAGTAATAATACTAGATTGATTAAATGATAAATTGAAATAGTTGGGATTACAAACTTAGTTCGCCATTAGTTATAAAAGAAGTATAGGAGATCATAAAATGAATTTACTTATTATGTTGTGTAGATTCGATTTTCCTTAAAAAGACGGTTTCTCTTTCGAACTATAAAACGCCCCTTACATATTGAATCAATCCACTATATTTCTATGTTGATTGGCTTCAATACATAGCATTAGGATTTATGAAAATAACTCAAAGAATCATCTAAGGACTAGAGGTATATTTCTATCCCCTAGAACAACTTAGAGTGAAGATCATTTGATCTAATCAAACATATTTTCTTTCGAAACATATGAAGACCATAAATATCGTCATTTATTGGCCAAATAAATAAAGATTGTTAAAACAATGAAAATCACACACAATAATAAGTAATTCACAATAGATCTTTTATACAAACATAAATAACATGACTAACCTTGTTTATAATCCCAATTAAAGATTACTTAGCCCATGAAGGGTTTATTACACATATTACAAGCTTGTGTGGTCATTATTAGTTGAATCAAGAGAATGAATTGATCCTAACTCCCTTAGTAGATAAAGGAGATAGAAGCAATAAACTCTCTGAACAACATATGTTATACCACACTTACAAAGATCACTCAAGAACACAAGTGTGTTCTTTACACAAAAAGAAAAGTTTACAAAAAAATGGAAAATTATAAGATGAATGATGAATGATGAAGGATCTAAGGGGTCTATTTATACACCTAAAGTCATCTAATAGCTCCAAAACTTCAGCATTATTACATTAGATCGGATCAATGCCAGCCATCCCCTCAATAATACACAAAAAGTATAAAAAATTAGACAAATCATAGCAATCTGTCAATAGTTACGGCCGTAACTTGGCTTCGTAAATTTGTTCACTGGTTGCTTTGAAAGTTACATTTTCAGCCCAGAATTCCTCAGACTTTGTGTTTTTGCCCCAGATCTTCTTCGGATGATAACTTTTGATATATAACTCTGATTTGAATCCGGAAAGACTGCCGAATTCGTCTCGGAAAGCCCTACAACATGAATATATCAAAATTCAATAAAGAGAATATTTATTAAACATGTTGTTTCTTGAGTAATTCAGTTATTTAATCCGATCACCATCCGATAAAAATAAAATTATTAAAACTAATTAATTAAAAGCAAAAAACGAGAAGACCAGCTCAATTATGGGTGAATTTTATCGATACAAACCATGGATAAGTGTACAAAACTGACACTTATCACACCCCCAAACTTGAATTCTTGCTAGTCCCGAGCAAGACTCTTTATTAATCACACTCCAAAAATAAAAATAAAAATAAGATACAAAACTAATAATACACACAAAAATTAAAATATAAAAAGGGAAAAGGAGATCAAAATGCCATTAATACAGAACAACCAGCTTATACAGTAGATATAAATGAATCAAGATTCAAAATAAATCTACAAATGATTTTGAAGTTAAAACACGGTTTTAGTATTGTAATTCCAAAATGTAAGGTTTCCCCCCAATAGGTTGATTATATCTTTCCCACTCGTGATACACACAACTCTCTTTAATGGTTGCTCTCGATCACTCGTTTATTTTTCGACTCAATATGAAGAAGAATTTCATTGGCGTCATCAAATATTGTGATTATTCACGAAATTGAGTGTATTGAAATTCAGCCGCTAATTAATTCAAATCTGCTCATAAACTACATCCCTTTTAGTGATAGCTTTCACACCATTATTTGCTAACGTGTAGCTCTTTTCACTAACACAATTTCTATCTCATTATTTTTTTTTGTAAAAAGGTGATAGCTTTTACACCATTATTTACTAACGTGTAGCTCTTTTCACCAATTTTTCTGAGACGGCAGCTACGCACCAACAATGGTTAGTCCTTTATTTTTCGCAAAATTTAAGACTTCCAAAATTAGGTAGTCATTCGCTCAACACTTCTCCTTTTCGTCATTTTTTTTAGGTGATAGCTTTCACACCGTTATTTGCTAACGTGTAGCTCTTTTCACCAATGACTCCTTTTTTTTTTAGGGAATAGAATTTTTGCAGAAAATCATTTCTTAGCTTAAGCATGAAAAATCAAAAACTCCACAAATTAAGTAAATTTCAGTTCTATTTTTTTATCAACCAATTGATTCTTCTTTTCTCAAGGTAACGAGTGACTCGATTTTTTATGATAATTACTATGCTAGGAAAGAGAGATTAAGGCTCAAAAAATTTTGGAATATACAATTTTTTACCGGTTAAAACGATTTTAGAAGCTTGTATATAGCTAATTTATTGGTGTTATGGCCAGATCTAGAAATCTCACAAATCAAAATACTATATATATATATTAAAAAAAAAAGGTAAATAACCGGAAAGTAATCAAAACACACCAAAATAATAAAACAAACCACCCCCAAACTTGAAAATAAAACTGTCCTCAGTTTTTAAAAATAAAATAAAATAAAAAGCAATGCAGAAAAGCAGAATACTCCCTGTTAAGAAAGTTGATGTTTGAGCTAACGCCTTTTAGAATCTGCAAGAGAATAAATATACGAGGCACACAACAAAAGAAAATAAAATATACTCGTAAGTATAACACAATTTTTAAGATGCGCATAAAGAAAGTCCGAAGAGTCGCCTTACGCTGCCATCAATGCTTTTATAAAAAACACACAATAAAAATTACAGCAATAAAATAACAATACATAAATCACGAATAGATGCGCGTCAAGAGATCAAGAAGAAACTCCTTAAGCTGCCACCATTTAGCACGATTATTTCACACGGCGTAAAGTAAAAATACAAGAGGTCCGACATGGGTTATCAAAGGGATAGGAATGAATCCACTTTTCCTTTTCTCACGGTAAAATCTTCTACCGAGACAATTTTAGCTAGAGCTGGATCAGGTTGAGGAACAAATTCATTGAGTTTTTTGATGAGTTCATCTGGTGTTGTTGCAACGACTATGATTCGTTTAGCACGCTTAGAAATAAAACCCTTTTCAGCAGAGTAGTCGATGAATGACAGTAAACCATCAAAGAAACCATTGACATTAAGCATACCTATTGGTTTTTGATGAACATTTAGCTGGGCTCTGGTAACCATATGAAAAAGTTCCTCAAGGGTGCCAAAACCACCGGGTAGGGTGATAAAGGCGCCTTAATTATTTATCATGTGAGTTATGCGATCTTGCATATTCTGAGATCTAAACTCATCTCCAATAGTTGACCGGTGATTTTACTTTCAAATGAGGTTTTGGGATTATTTCCAACACTCTTCTTGCTTCCATATAGGCGATAACAGCTCGTCCCATTAATCATAGACTTCCTCCTCCGTAAACTACATGAATGCATTTTTCTCCTAAGGTGAGACCCAAGTTGTGGGCTGCTTCAGCAAAGCATGCCTCTTTTTCATAACTAGCTGTAATATCCGTATTTTTCTTTCCCTTGTATTTTCGTTTTTGGTGTATTTCTCGATCGTAGTGACCCTCGTGTACTTTTCAGCGTGTCCTTCCTGTCAAACTGTTGAACTATATTCTTGTTATTGTTGTGCGAAACCGCCGTTTCGGGGTTGCCGTGGATCCATTTCGTGTTATTAGTCCCCATATATTGATTCGTATCGTTTTATTCTCTTTCCGGATCATTTTTATCATTTTGGGACCCAAAAAGGGGTGTGGGCCGCGGCACAAGGTGCGTGCGCCGCGGCACACAAATTTCTCCAAATGTTGGTCGAGCAATGCATGCGTGTGCGCGGCACACCCATCCCGTGCGCGGCACGGCGCCAAGCTTGATGCCGCGGCACACACTGTCGGTGCCGCGGCACACTCGTGTGTCTTCGCGACCAAAACCCAGTGTCAGGTGTGCCGCTGCACACGCAGCCGTGCGGCACAATGCCAAAACCTGGGAGTAGATTTTCGGCCTGTGCCGCGGCACACTTCTGCTGTGACGCGGCACACGAAGCGGTAATTGCGCAGACTCGTCCTTATTAGACGAGATCGGTCATCTCCTTCCCCATTTTTCCACTGCATCGCGAGAGAAAGGATATAGAGGGAGAGAGTTCTTCATCCGGGGGTCGATTTTCATCATTCCTTTTCGGTTGTGAGGCTCGGATAATCAATCTAACGCGTGTTCTACGGATCTTAGTTCTTGAATCTCCAAAGGTAATGTTCTAAAACCCTATTTCGATTAATTTGGGGGTTTTGGGATTTTCTTCCGATTAGTTCCGTTTCGTTGGTGGATTCATGATGTATACGATTAATATTGTTAGTATCGTTAGTTTTCCTACAGATTCATGGATATTTTGTAGATTTTTATGGATTCGAGAGGGTTTGGTTGTGGTCCGCCCTCGTTGTTATTTTTGTATGAATATACATGAATCGTAGGCGGGTTTCCGGGTGTATTCCATTTCCATAATCGTTTAGAAGTGGTTGTGATTGTGCTATTCGAATCGTTAGGTTCATTCTCGTCGGTTCCTCGTGGTTGTGCTTGATCCTTCCATTCCGTTCGTGTCATCGTCTATTTAATCGAGGCAAGTATCCTTATGAACTTACAATCTTGACATAGTAGTTTTGTATGAGAAATCGTGTGTGTGTGTATGCTCACTGCGGGTTAGATCCGACGGGGTCTCGGTAGGGTTCCACGAAGCTGTGGGACTGCGAGCTTGCTTTTAACCACTGTGGGTTAGATCCGACGGGGTCTCGGCAGGGATCCACGAAGCTGTGGGTCCGCGGTTAATTGTGGTGCATTTTTACAAATGTGGTTTGATCATTGGCATTTCCGGAAATGAGTATTTTGGAACTATGTTTTCTTGAATTGCATGCATTACTATATGTGTAAGATGTAAGTCGTTCATCTGGTTACTTGTACTAGCGTAATTGCTAACCCCTCTGGGGACCCGTTTCGGGGAAATTCGTTTTATGAATTTCAGGTCAGGTTCATCGAGACGAGCGGTGTTGGACCAAGATTACGGATGATGGCCGTGCGTGATGATTGTGCACGAGTGACGTTTTGGTGTCTTTTACCTTTTTGTCTTTTGTGGTTTTGAACTAATAGTTGTACTCGAGTACCTAAGGGGGTCTTGTTCGTTTGGATTGTATTGTTGCTTATTATGTTGTGTTGGATGATGATGTTATATTGACCGGTTGAACCGGGTGGATTGTTCTGTTTTACGTCTTTATGACATGGTATTGTCCTGTCGTTTATGTGAGTCGATGAGTATGATGCTGTTCAGCCTGGTGGGTCCCATATAGGGATTCACGGCACTGTAATATACCTCGAATATCTTGGGGGGGTGTTACAGAAAATGGTATCGGAGATCTAGGTTTATGGATACCTAGGCTTGTCGGTTTATTGGGTCTTGTGGTGTTTTGTTTTGCACATCATCGTCACGCTGCCATGATTCCGGTACTACCAGTGTCCGTAAGTTTTCCTTCCTCTGTTCATTATTTCCTTGTATCGTACCTTTGATTCTCGACTTGTGATTGTTCTTCTCTCGTACTTACCCTCGTATGGCTTTTGCTACTTATTTAACTCCAGTATGGATGCTGGAAGAGGTCGTGGTCGCGGTCGTGGTCGTGGACGCGGCCGGGACGTGGGCGGCCGGTGGGCGGCCACGTCACGATCTTCGAGGCCGCGATCGGCGACCGTCATAGCCATGCTTCTTCTCAGGAGCGTGCCGATCTTGGTATTGCGGCCGTAATGCAACAAATGGTGAACCAAATGGCGGCAATAGCTCAGGCGGTTCAGAACCCGGATCAGGCCCATGCTAATCGGGGCGGAGCGGACCGTTGGCTCCAAGATGTCATCAAGATGCATCCTCCTCAGTTTTCGGGAGCTTCGGACCCGATGGGCTGGGAAGGGTGGATTAAGGAGATATCAAAGGTCTTCGTTGCCACTAACTGTCCCGAGGAACGTAGAGTCCCTATTGCTCAATATTTTCTCACAGGGGACGCTACGGATTGGTGGGAGGCCGTTGGGCCCAAAGACCATGCTGCTTCGTGGGCTGAGTTTCAAGAGTTGATGGAGGCTGAATATTGCCCGTGGCCAGTCAGACAGGCTCGGGTACATGCTTTTTATGATGCTCAACCGCGGGATATCCCCGTATCTCAAGCTATTGCCGATTTTAATAAGGAGTTGGGTTATGTGAAGACCCAAGTTGTCGAGGAGAGTGACAAGATTTTCCATTTCTCCAGACGGATGAAGTTGCCGATTCGGGACTATATGTCGGGGCTTGTATGCACTACCTTGAAAGATTACCAGAGCAGGGCCCTTGCTTACGATATGTCTGTGACGGCGAGTGAGGCGGCCCGCGAGAGTAAGAAGTAAGTCCACGAATTTTCGGGCCACAAAGTGGGGGTCGTGAGAAATTTGATCTGCTAACTTTTCCGCTGGTGGTGGCCCATCTCGATCTACTGGGTTTCCCCGTAGGGCTGCCAGTGCCCCTTCTCGAGAGGCGAAATGCTTTAACTGTGGCCAGCAGGGCCACATCAGCCGTATTTGTCCGAACCCTTTGCTGACGTGTAATCAGTGTGGCCAGTCGGGTCACAAAGCTGCTTTCTGTGCTGAGAGGGAGAAAATCCTTGGTACCCGGGCTTCCATTCCGGCGCCTAGGGAACCAAGTGTGAATCAGGGGTCGTTTGCTCCTCAATCTCCGCCGAGTGCTAGTCGGGGGAGAGGTCAGGGTCAGCCCTCAAGAGGGGAGCTTCCAGTGTCGGCTCCGCCCATCCGCGGGTTTATGAGATGCGGAAGACCGATGACCCAGCGGCTACCGTGGCGACAGGTACCGTTTATATTCTTTCTCATCTTGTCAGTGTGCTTTTCGATTCCGGTGCTACGCATTCGTTCATATCTCTGGATTGTGTACGTCGTTTGAGTCTCGACCGTTTGACGCCTTGTGAGCCCTTCATCGTTAAGCTTCCTAGCGGTGATAGGATCGTTGGTGATCAGGAGGTTCGAGACTGTTCTGTGCTTATTTATGAGAGGACTTGGCCCTCTAATCTTATTGTTGTGAGTATCGAGGGTGAGGATTTGATTCTTGGTGATGACTGGCTCGAGCGGCATGGTGCGATCATGAACTACCGCACGAGAATCATCACTATGTTAGCCGAGGATGGCACCGAGCACTCTTTCGCGGGCGAAGAGGGGAAACCAAATTCGTCATTAATGCCTTGAAGGCGATGAGTCTCATGCGAAAGGGATGTCTTGGTTATTGGTGCTATGCCTTGAAGGCGGGGGATGGTGGAGTCGAGCTTTCGTCGATTCCAGTCGTTAATGAGTTTCCTGATGTATTTCCTGACGAGTTACCGGGATTGCCACCGGATCGTGAGGTTGAGTTTGCTATAGAGTTAGAGCCGGGCGTGGCTCCTATTTCGAAGGCGCCGTATCGCATGGCACCTTCAGAGATGGCAGAGTTGACGAAGCCGTTGAGCGAGCTTCTTGAGTCGGGGTATGTTCGACCGAGCGCCTCGCCTTGGGGCGCACCGGTCCTGTTTGTGCGGAAGAAGGATGGTTCACTACGTTTGTGTATCGACTATCGCGAACTAAACAAGGTGACCATCAAGAACATGTATCCTTTGCCGAGAATTGATGACTTGTTCGATCAGTTGCAGGGAGCTACGGTATTCTCGAAAATTGACTTGAAATCGGGTACTATCACTCCGGTGAGAGAGTCCGATGTGCCAAGACAGCTTTTCGGTCGAGATACGGACATTATGAGTTTGTAGTTATGCCTTTCGGGTTAACTAATGCGCGGCGGTGTTCATGCGGTTGATGAACAAAGTTTTTATCGAGTATTTGGATAAGTGCGTAAATCGTCTTTATTGACGATATTCTTATTTATTCGAAGAATGAGGAAGAGCATGCCCATCATTTGCGGGTAGTATTAAACATTTTGAGGACCGAGCAACTCTATGCAAAGTTCTCGAAATGTGAGTTCTGGCCAAGGAAGTGATGTTTTTAGGTCACGTGATTTCAGCCGAGGGGGTTCGTGTGGATCCGCAGAAGATTGAGGCCGTGTTGGATTGGGCACCGCCCAAGAATGTGAAGGAGCTCCGTAGTTTCTTGGGTTTAGCTGGCTACTACCGTAGGTTCGTCGAGGGTTTCTTGAAACTGGCTCGGCCACTTACGCAGTTGCTCCAGAAATCCGAGAGGTTCGTCTGGAATGACGAGAGGCAGTCGAGTTTTGAGGAGCTGAAGAAGCATTTGACTTCAGCCCCGGTTTTGGCGTTGCCATGTGGTAACGAAGGTTTTGCCGTTTATAGCGATGCTTCGGGCAAGGGTCTTGGGTGCGTATTAATGCAGCACGGTAAGACCATTGCCTTTGCATCGAGACAGTTGAGGCCGTATGAGCTTAACTACCCTACTCATGATTTGGAGTTAGCGGCAGTCGTTTTTGCGCTCAAGATTTGGCGTCACTATCTTTTCGGCTCTACATGTCAGATTTTTACCGATCATAAAAGTCTGAAATACATATTTACTCAGCGGGAGTTGAATATGAGGCAGAGGAGGTGG
The DNA here is from genome assembly GCA_033398695.1 of Orobanche coerulescens. NCBI lineage: Eukaryota > Viridiplantae > Streptophyta > Magnoliopsida > Lamiales > Orobanchaceae > Orobanche > Orobanche coerulescens. Next base: position 110,478,967 of record CM065811.1, on the reverse strand, counting down.
TTAGAGTTGATTAAGGATTATGACCTCGAAATCCTTTATCATCCGGGCAAGGCGAACGTCGTGGCCGACGCCTTGAGTCGGAAACCGATTGCATTGCGATCGCTTGAGATCCTTACGTCTCAGTTCGAGCTTCGGCGATCTTTAATCGAGCTAGATGTTGAAGTTTTGTTGCCTGGAGCCGTCGGGCAACTTCGTGCTTTGGAGGTTTCGTCGTCTTTGATCGATGAAATTAAGCTGAAGCAGTTAGAGGATCCGATGATTACTCAAATCCGAGAGAACGTTCTTAAAGGAAAGTCTCCTGGATTTGTGATTCACGAGGATGGTATTTTGAGATTTCAGAGCCGGCTTTGTGTGCCGAACGACTGAGAGTTGAGACAGAATATTTTACGGGAGGCCCATGCTACACCTTACTCCGTTCATCCTGGTTCGAGTAAGATGTACAAGGACTTAAGAAGGAATTTCTGGTGGAATGATATGAAGGATGAGGTCGCACAGTTTGTAGCGAGATGTTTGACTTGTCGTGAGGTCAAAATCGAGCATCGGCCATTTGGATTATTGCAGTCACTTCCCGTTCCAGAATGGAAATGGGAAGATATATCGATGGATTTCATTACGAGTCTGCCGAGATTGAGGTCGGGCATGAATATGGTGTGGGTGATTGTCGATCGTCTGACCAAGTCGGCACATTTTCTGGGCATCAAGGACACTTGGGGCCCGGAGAAGTTAGCTCGTGTGTTTATCGCGCAGATTGTGAGACTTCACGGTACCCCGAAGTCTATTGTTTCGGATCGTGACGGCCGTTTTGTATCGCACTTCTGGCAGGCGGTGCATAAGGCGTTGGGTACCGTTTACATTTGAGTACCTCTTTCCATCCCGATCGGATGGGACGGTCGGACGCACTATCCAGACGTTCGAGGACCTGTTGCGTGCTTATGCTCTCGGCGGAGTAGTGACCGGGAGGAACATTTGCGGCGATTGAATTCACGTACAACAACGGTTGGCACGCGTCGGTCGGATGGCACCGTATGAGGCACTTTACGGGCGGCGATGTCGATCACCGATTTGTTGGAATGAGGCGTCCGATTTGGTCGGGACCGAGCCGGATGTCGTTTTAGAGACGAGGCGGAAGATAGAGTTAATTCGAGAACGGATGTTGGTGCCCGAGTCGGCGAAGTCATATGCGACGTCGTCGTCGACCTTTAGAATTCGAGGTGGGAGACCACGTTTTGCTAAAGGTGTCGCCGACGAAGGGAGTTTTTCGTTTCGGGAAGAAAGGAAAGCTGAGTCCGAGATTTATTGGACCCTTTGAGATTCTCGAGCGAGTCGGTGAATTGGCGTACCGTTTGGCGTTACCTCCAGCCTTGAGTCATGTTCATAGCATTTTTCATGTTTCCCAGTTGAGGAAATATGTTCCGGATCCTGGTCACGTCATCGATTATGGCGAGATTAATATTGCTGAAGATATTACTTTTGAGGAGCGTCCTTTGAAGATTTTGGAGTATCGTGAGAAATGATTGAGGCATAAGACCATACCTTTGGTCAAGGTGCAGTGGTCGAGACACGGTGTCGAGGAAGCAACTTGGGAAACCGAGGATAGCATGCGTGCTAGGTACCCGGAGTTGTTTGTTTCTTAAGTTTCGGGACGAAACTTATTTTTAGAGGGGTAGAATGTAATATCCGTATTTTTCTTTCCCCTGTATTTTCGTTTTTGGTGTATTTCTCGATCGTAGTGACCCTCGTGTACTTTTCAGCGTGTCCTTCCTGTCAAACTGTTGAACTATATTCTTGTTATTGTTGTGCGAAACCGCCGTTTCGGGGTTGCCGTGGATCCATTTCGTGTTATTAGTCCCCATATATTGATTCCTATCGTTTTATTCTCTTTCCGGATCATTTTTATCATTTTGGGACCCAAAAAGGGGTGTGGGCCGCGGCACAAGGTGCGTGCGCCGCGGCACAAGGTGCGTGCGCCGCGGCACACAAATTTCTCCAAATGTTGGTCGATCAATCTGTACTGTGTGCCGCGGCACACCCATCCGGTGCCGCGGCACAGCGCCAAGCCAGTGCCGCGGCACACCTGTCCGGTGCCGCGGCACACTCGTGTGTCTTCCGCGACCAAAACCCAACTGTACCGTGTGCCGCGGCACACGCAGGCTATGCCGCGGCACAATGCCAAAACACAGGAGTAGATTTTCGGCGTGCCGCGGCACACTTCTCGTGCCGCGGCACACGAAGCGGTAATTGCGAGACTCGTCCTTATTAGACGAGATCGGTCGTCTCCTTCCCCATTTTTCCACTGCATCGCGAGAGAAAGGATATAGAGGGGGAGAGTTCTTCATCCGGGGGTCGATTTTCATCATTCCTTTTCGGTTGTGAGGCTCGGATAATCAATCTAACGCGTGTTCTACGGATCTTAGTTCTTGAATCTCCAAAGGTAATGTTCTAAAACCCTATTTCGATTAATTTGGGGGTTTTGGGATTTTCTTCCGATTAGTTCCGTTTCGTTGGTGGATTCATGATGTATACGATTAATATTGTTAGTATCGTTAGTTTTCCTACGGATTCATGGATATTTTGTGGATTTTTATGGATTCGAGAGGGTTTGGTTGTGGTCCGCCCTCGTTGTTATTTTTGTATGAATATACATGAATCGTAGGCGGGTTTCCGGGTGTATTCCATTTCCATAATCGTTTAGAAGTGGTTGTGATTGTGCTATTCGAATCATTAGGTTCATTCTCGTCGGTTCCTCGTGGTTGTGCTTGATCCTTCCGTTCCGTTCGTGTCATCGTCTATTTAATCGAGGCAAGTATCCTTATGAACTTACAATCTTGACATAGTAGTTTTGTATGAGAAATCGTGTGTGTGTGTATGCTCACTGCGGGTTAGATCCGACGGGGTCTCGGTAGGGTTCCACGAAGCTGTGGGACCGCGAGCTTGCTTTTAACCACTGTGGGTTAGATCCGACGGGGTCTCGGCAGGATCCACGGCCGGGTCCGCGGTTAATTGTGGTGCATTTTTACAAATGTGGTTTGATCATTGGCATTTCCGAAATGAGTATTTTGGAACTATGTTTTCTTGAATTGCATGCATTACTATATGTGTAAGATGTAAGTCGTTCATCCGTTACTTGTACTAGCGTAATTGCTAACCCCTCTGGGGACCCGTTTGGGAAATTCGTTTTATGAATTTCAGTCGGGTTCATCGAGACAATGAGCGGACCAAGATTACGGATGATGGTCGTGCGTGATGATTGTGCACGAGTGACGTTTTGGTGTCTTTTACCTTTTTGTCTTTTGTGGTTTTGAACTAATAGTTGTACTCGAGTACCTAAGGGGGGTCTTGTTCGTTTGGATTGTATTGTTGCTTATTATGTTGTGTTGGATGATGATGTTATATTGACCGGTTGAACCGGGTGGATTGTTCTGTTTTGCGTCTTTATGACATGGTATTGTCATGTCGTTTATGTGAGTCGATGAGTATGATGCTGTTCAGCCTGGTGGGTCCCATATAGGGATTCACGGCACTGTAATATACCTCGAATATCTTGGGGGGTGTTACACTAGCTCCACCAAAAATGCAGAATAATGAAAGCATTTATCGCGTATCACATTTTTTATTCAGAAAATCTCACCACACGACAAAAATAAAAGATACTTACGCGTATGTACAGTAGTTGTGATTGTGGCTCACATCTTCCTCTGATTTTACGTTCAGAAATGGCCTAAACGCCTTCTATGATTCGGGGAGAAGCTTCCCATCTAATTTTCTTACAAATTGGCAAACAGGGTCTTTTAACGTCAGATTCCCAAGATGTTGTTCATATTCTGGTTGGAATTTATTCCACAAACATCGAATTCTGTAAAGTAGTAGTCCACTAAGATGCGTGTCAAGAGAAATTTCGATATCATCAAAATTCTCCTCATTCAGACCATCCTTAATGAACTGAATTTTATCTTCTCTGTTTGTAGATGAAATTCCTAAAGATCGACATTTTAAATTACAGTTCCATCTAGCAAATTTATAACAAACGGCTATCATTTTTGCTCGTCGTTTCTTCGCATATGAACTTTTTCCTAGCCCTGGTAAAAATCTAGTCGGTGTTTCTGTGAATTCACCCTCTATTCTTACTTTGGCTTCAATTATGAATCTTATGTCAAAAGGTATGCTTTTATTCATAAGCAACCTCATCCTTTCAAGCCTTGCCTTGTAAATTTTTAAAATTGCATTTTTGCTTAGAAAGAGAAATCTTTTTTCCAATTTTATACAATGTTTATTCCATTATAAAAAAAATAAAAATGAAAATAAATGGAGGAAATATTTACAAATATCAGTTTTTGTGGGAAACTTAAAAATCCGACTTTAATAGTCATGGAGTACCATTATCCGCCACTTGACCGGACAAACACAATTGAGTACTAAGTTACAATGTCGAGAAATTTATACCTATAAAAATAGTTTACAATGTAAGATTTCAAATATAACTTATACTTCCCCGGCAACGGCGCCAAAAACTTGACACGCTTTTAGTGTAACTATCGCAAGTGCACGATATCGTATCAAGTAGTAAAGTGGACCTTTTGAGTCCGGTTTATCGATCCCACAAGGAAGTTTTGTTATAATTTGAATTATACACTATTAGTCTATTTTTATAGATACTAAGATAAGTGAAACACACAATTAAAAAGTTTGGTTTAATAATTGCAAAGATAATGCAATAATAGTTCTAAACTTATAAGGAAATAAAAAGATAGTAATAATACTAGATTGATTAAACGATAAATTGAAATAGTTGGGATTACAAACTTAGTTCGTCATTAGTTATAAAAGATGTATAGGAGTTCATAAAATGAATTTACTTATTATGTTGTGTAGATTCGATTTTCCTTAAAAAGACGGTTTCTCTTTCGAACTATAAAACGCCCCTTACATATTGAATCAATCCACTATATTTCTATGTTGATTGGCTTCAATACATAGCATTAGGATTTATGAAAATAACTCAAAGAATCATCTAAGGACTAGAGGTATATTTCTATCCCCTAGAACAACTTAGAGTGAAGATCATTTGATCTAATCAAACATATTTTCTTTCGAAACATATGAAGACCATAAATATCGTCATTTATTGGCCAAATAAATAAAGATTGTTAAAACAATGAAAATCACACACAATAATAAGTAATTCACAATAGATCTTTTATACAGACATAAATAACATGACTAACCTTGTTTATAATCCCAATTAAAGATTACTTAGCCCATGAAGGGTTTATTACACATATTACAAGCTTGTGTGGTCATTATTAGTTGAATCAAGAGAATGAATTGATTCTAACTCCCTTAGTAGATAAAGGAGATAGAAGCAATAAACTCTCTGAACAACATATGTTATACCACACTTACAAAGATCACTCAAGAACACAAGTTTGTTCTTCACACAAAAAGAAAAGTTTACAAAAAAATGGAAAATTATAAGATGAATGATGAAGGATCTAAGGGGTCTATTTATACACCTAAAGTCATCTAATAGCTCAAAAACTCCAGCATTATTACATTAGATCGGATCAATGCCTGCCATCCCCTCAATAATACACAAAAAGTATAAAAAATTAGACAAATCATAGCAATCTGTCAAGAGTTACGGCCGTAACTTGGCTTCGTAAATTTGTTCACTGGTTGCTTTGAAAGTTACATTTTCAGCCCAGAATTCCTCAGACTTTGTGTTTTTGCCCCAGATCTTCTTCGGATGATAACTTTTGATATATAACTCTGATTTGAATCCGGAAAGACTGCCGAATTCGTCTCGGAAAGCCCTACAACATGTGTAACACCCCGAGATATTCGGGATATGTTACAGCGCCGTAGACCCCTGCATGGGACCTACCAGGCTACAATAGGGAAACTCCACTCGACTAACCATCTTGGTTAGCGAGGATACACAATTAAATAATATGACATATAAAGATACGCCCGGAGCAACCGGCAAAATAAGCATCAACCAATAACGTGACAATTTAAAGCAATACAATACAGAGTTTGAAACGAAAAAGCCTAAGTACTCGCGAGTACGATCTATAAGTTTAAAACTGTGGGAACAACCATATCGAAATGGACAAAGGAAATAAGTAGACCCAAGTGCACATGTCAACGACCCTGGCCAACATCCTCGTACTGTCCTGGTGCTCGCTCGACCGGATAATCATAACCTGAAATCCATAACAAGAATTTCCCCAAAACGGGTCCCTAAAGGGGTTAGCAATTACGCTAGTACAAGTAATCAAGGCAAACCAATCGCTTACACATTTCATAGTACATGCACCAATATCAAGTTCAAAAGTCAAAACCAGACATGTCTTTTCCGGAAAATAAACAGTCAAACAATTAGCCTTGGGAACAGTTGAATATCATAGATTCCCGCACGAGGCCTCTAAGGACCCTCCCGTGGCTACATTAAAAAACAAAACACGCACATGCATCGCCTTGGGAACAGAGTAATATCATAGATTCCCGCACGAGGCCTCTAAGGACCCTCCCGCACTGGCTAGCTAAACAAACTCGTGAAATCCAGGGCGACAGCATAGATTTCCCTCCTTGACCCCGTAGGGCCAACACGAGGTGAGTTACACACAAGTAATATACATCACCATTTCATGTTAAGCTTAAAGGTTTCCAAAAATACTTGCCTTGAATTATTGACGACGCGAAGAACGGAAAGGAAAGTCACCGACAACCGCTAGGGACCAATGAAACCGAACCTAACGATTCGAAGAACACAATCACAACCGTTTCTAAATGAGTACGGAATTGGAATACACCCGAAAACCCGCCTACGATTCATGTATATTCGTATATAAACAACAACGAGGGCGGACCACAACCAAACCCTCTCGATTTCGTAAAAATCACGAAATATACCATGAATCCGTAGGGAAACTAAGAATATCAACAAGATTAATCATATTCATCATAAATCCATCAACAAAACGGAACGGATCGGAAGAAAATCCCAAAACCCCCAAATTATCCAAAAGTAGGGTTCTAAGAGATTACCTTGGATTTAGGATGAGAAACACAAGTGGATGATGTTAATCTACACCAAGAACTCAAGCAAAGGAACCTCAAGTGATTGGAAGAAGAAAATCGCCTCAAATCGCCTCGGAGTCGCTCGGCCGTGGAAGAAGGAAAGAAATGAGAATGCATTACTATCTCGGTCAACTCCTGGTTTATATAGCCGGGAGTGTTAGCGCACGCTAAAACCTCAAGGTTAGCGTGCGCTAACGGATAAGATTACAAATCTTACCGTTAGCGTCCCGATCCAAGAACTGTTTTGGCGTTAGCGTGCGCTACCATACATGAGTAGCGTGCGCTAATAACCTCTCGGTAGCGCGCGCTATCGACCAATAGCGTGCGCTACCCGGACATTAGTCGAGTCCATGGCGTCGCCCGTAACCCACGATACGTTAGCGTGCGCTACCATACAAGCGTAGCGTGCGCTAACTGGCGCCTGACCGAGTTCAGTAGTAAACTGTCCAGTACTGGACACTCACGCTAGCGCACGCTACCGGGCACCATCAGCGTGCGCTAGACCCTCGACATTAGCGTGCGCTAGACCCTCGACATTAGCGTGCACTAGCATATGTAGCGTACGCTAATACACTAGTCCAGAAGGCTGGAAAAACAGCACTGCCACTCCCAGGGCTACTCGCTAGCGCGCGCTATGAAGCAAACGTAGCGTGCGCTACTAACGGACACCTAGCGCGCGCTATGCAGCAAAAAAATAGCGTGCGCTAGGTATGAAATATGAACGGTTCAACACACCGGAAAGTGAACGAAACATCAAACGGAACATCTCAACAGGCATCATAACGTTGAATGGATCCACGGCAACCCCGAAACGGCGGTTCCGCAAGACAATAATGGGAAAAAAAATCCATAGATAATAGGAAAGATACACTGAAAGATACGCGAGGGTCACTACTATCGGGAAATACGCCGAAAAAAGAAAAATACACGGGAAATAAAAATGCGGATATTACATTCTACCCCTCTAAAAACAAGTTTCGTCCCGAAACTTAAGAAACAAACAACTCCGGGTACCTAGCACGCATGCTATCCTCGGTCTCCCACGTTGCCTCCTCGACACCGTGTCTCGTCCACTACACCTTGACCAAAGGGATGATCTTATGCCTCAGTCGTTTCTCCCGACGCTCTAAAATCTTCAATGGACGCTCCTCAAAAGTAATATCCTTGGCAACGTCAATCTCCCCATAGTCGATGATGTGACTAGGATCCGGGACATATTTCCTCAACTGGGAAACATGAAAAACGTTATGAACATGACTCAGGGCCGGGGGTAACGCCAAACGGTATGCCAACCCACCGACTCGCTCGAGAATCTCGAAGGGTCCAATAAATCTCGGACTCAACTTCCCCTTTTTCCCGAAACGGAAAACTCCTCTCGTCGGTGACACCTTCAGCAAAACGTGGTCTCCCACCTCGAATTCTAAGGGTCGACGACGGACATCGGCATATGACTTCTGTCGACTATGGGCAGTCAACATCCGTTCTCGAATTAATTCTATCTTCCGTCTCGTCTCTAAAACGACATCCGGCTCGGTCCCGACCAAATCGGACGCCTCATTCCAACAAATCGGCGATCGACATCGCCGCCCATAAAGTGCCTCATACGGTGCCATCCGAATCGACGCGTGCCAACTATTGTTGTATGTGAATTCGATCAATGGCAAGTGCTCCTCCCAGTCGCTACTCCAATCGAGGGCACAAGCACGCAACGTGTCCTCGAATGTTTGGATAGTGCGTTCCGACTGTCCATCTGACTGGGGATGAAAAGAGGTACTCAAATGCAAACGGGTACCTAACGCCTTATGCATCGCCTGCCAAAAGTGCGATACAAAACGGCCATCACGATCCGAAACAATAGACTTCGGAGTACCGTGAAGTCTCACAATCTGCGCGATAAACACACGAGCCAATTTCTCCGGGCCCCAAGTGTCCTTGATGCCCAGAAGTGTGCCGACTTGGTCGACGATCAACAACCACCCATACCATATTCATGCCCGACCTCGATCTCGGCAAACTCGTAACAAAATCCATCGATATATCTTCCCATTTCCATTCGGAATGGGAAGTGACTGCAATAACTCAGACGGTCACGATGTTCGATTTTGACCTGCTGGCAAGTCAAACATCTCGCCACAAACCGTGCGACCTCCTCCTTCATATCATTCCACCGAAGTTCCTCCTCGTGTCCTTGTACATCTTACTCGAACCAGATGAACGGAATAGGGTGTGGAGTGGGCCTCATGCAAAATACTCTGTCGCAACTCTGGATCGCTCGGCACACAAAGCCGACTCTGGAATCTCAAAACGCCATCCTCGTGAATCACAAACCCAGAGACTTTCCCTTAAGAACGTTCTCTCGGATTTGAGTAATCATCGGATCCTCTAATTGCTTTAGCTTAATTTCATCGATCAAAGATGATGAAATCTCTAGAGCACAAAGTTGCCCGACAGCTCCAGGCAACAAAAATTCAACATCTAACTCGATCAGAGCCCGCCGGAGCTCAGACTGAGGCGTAAGGATCTCAAGTGTTCGCAATGCAATCGGTTTCCGACTCAAGGCGTCGGCCACGACGTTCGCTTTGCCTGGATGATAAAGGATTTCAAGGTCATAATCCTTAATCAGCTCCAACCACCTCCTCTGCCTCATATTCAACTCCCGCTGAGTAAATATGTATTTCAGACTTTTATGATCGGTGAAAATCTGACATGCAGAGTCGAAAAGATAGTGACGCCAAATCTTGAGTGCAAAGACAATTGCCGCTAACTCTAAATCGTGAGTAGGGTAGTTAAGCTCATATGGTCTCAACTGTCTCGACCCATAGGCAATGGTCTTGCCGTGCTGCATCAACACGCACCCAAGACCCTGACCCGAAGCATCGCTATAAATGGCGAATCCCTCGTTGCCACATGGCAACGCCAAAACCGGGGCTGAAGTCAAACGATTCTTCAGCTCCTCGAAACTCGACTGCCTCTCATCGGTCCAGACGAACTTCTAGGATTTATGGAGCAACTGTGTAAGTGGCCGAGCTAGTTTTGAGAAACCCTCGACGAACCTACGGTAGTAGCCAGCCAAACTCAAGAAACTACGGACCTCCTTCACATTTGTGGGCGATGCCCAATCCAATACTGCCTCAATTTTCTGCGGATCCACACGGACTCCCTCGGCTGAAATCACGTGACCTAAAAACATCACTTCCTTTAGCCAGAACTCACATTTCGAGAACTTCGCATAGAGTTGCTCGGTCCTCAAAATGTCTAACACTATCCGCAGATGATGGGCATGCTCTTCCTCATTCCTCGAATAGATAAGAATATCGTCAATGAAGACGACGACACACTTATCCAAATACTCGATGAAGACTTTGTTCATCAATTGCATGAACACCGCCGGCGCATTAGTTAATCCGAAGGCATAACTACAAACTCGTAATGTCCGTATCTCGTCCGAAAAGTCGTTTTCGCACGTCGGACTCTCTCACCGGTGATAGTACCCGATTTCAAATCAATCTTCGAGAATACCGCAGCCTCCCCGAATGGTCAAACAAGTCATCGATTCTCGGCAAAGGATACTTGTTCTTGATGGTCACCTTGTTTAGTTCGCGATAGTCGATACACAAACGTAGTGAACCATCCTTCTTCCGCACAAACAGGACCGGTGCGCCCCAAGGCGAGGCACTCGGTCGAACATACCCCGACTCAAGAAGCTCACTCAACTGCTTCTCCAACTCTGCCATCTCTGAAGGTGCCATGCGATACGGCGCCTTCGAAATCGGAGCCGCGCCCGGCTCTAACTCTATAGCAAACTCAACCTCACGATCCGGTGGCAGCCCCGGCAACTCGTCAGGAAATACATCGGGAAACTCACTAATGACTGGAATCGACGAAAGCTCGACTCCACCATTCTCCGCCTTCAAGGCGTAGCACCAATAACCCGTACACCCCTTTCGCAGGAGACTCATCGCCTTCAAGGCATTAATGACGAATTTCTGATTTCCCCTCCTTCGCCCCGCGATGGAGTGCTCGGTGCCATCCTCGGCTAACATGGTGATGATCCTCGTGCGGTAGTTCATGATTGCACCATGCCGCTCGAGCCAATCATCCCCGAGAATCAAATCCTCACCCTCAATATTAACGACAATAAGATTAGAGAGCCAAGCTCTCTCACAAATAAACACAGAGCAGTCTCGGACCTCTCGATCACCGACGATTCTATCACCGCTAGGAAGCTTAACGATGAAAGGCTCGCAAGGTGACAAACAATGAGACTCAAACGGCGTACACACTCTAGAGAAATGAATGAATGCGTAGCACCGAATCGAAAAGCACGGCGACAGATGGGAATGAATGTGAACGGTACCTGTCGCCACGTAGCCGTTGGATCATCGGCCCTCCTCATCTCATAGATACGCGGCCGAGCAGAGCCGACACTGGAAGCACCACCCCTAGCAGCCGACCCCGACCCCTACCTCGGCCGGCACTCGGTGGAGGCGGCGAGCAAACGAGCCCTGGTTCACACTCGGCTCCATAGGTGCTGGGTGAGAAGAACGGGCACCGCGGAGCTATTTGATCTGCTCACAAAAAGGGGCCTTGTGGCCTAGCTGTCCACAAGTATGACAAGTAAACTTCGGACGAGAACACTGTCGGCTCCTATGGCCATGCGTACCACAGTTAAAACATGTGGGCTCACGAGCGGAGGTTCCGGCGGCACTCCGAAAGCTCCCAGAGAAATGAGCCGAACCGCCCGCAGAAATATTTGTAGCTTGCGATTTCTGCTGGCCTCCACTCTTGGGACCAGAAAAATTTCCGACCGACTTATGCTTCTTGCTCTCACAAGCCAAATCACTCGCCGTCACTGACATATCATAAGCGAGGGCCCTACTCTGATAATCCTTCAAGGTAGTGCAGACGAGTCCAGACATGTAGTCCCGAATAGGCAGCTTCATCCTCCTGGAAAAATGGAAAATTTTGTCGCTCTCAGCGACAACTTGGGTCTTCACATAACCCAACTCCTTGTTAAAGTCGGCAATGGCCTGAGATACGGGGATATCCCGTGGTTGAGCATCATAGAAAGCATGCACTCGAGCCTGTTTGACCGGCCACGGACAATACTCGGTCTCCATCAATTCTTGGAATTCGGCCCACGAAGCAACGTGATCTTTGGGACCAACGGCCTCCCACCAATCTGTAGCATCTCCCGTGAGAAAGTATTGGGCAATAGGGACCTTACGGTCCTCGGGGCAGTTAGTAGCAGTGAAGACTTTGGATATCTCTTTGATCCACCCTTCCCAGCCGATCGGGTCCGAAGCTCCCGAAAACTGAGGAGGATGCATCTTGATGACATCCTGAAGCCAGCGATCCGCTCCGCCCCGATTAGCATGGGCCTGATCGGGGTTCTGAACCACCTGTGCTATAGCCGCCATCTGGTTAACCATTTGCTGCATGACAGCCGCAATACCAAGATCGGCGCGCTCCTGAGAAGAAGCATGATCGTGACGGTCGCCGTCGCCGGCTCTCAAGAGTGCGACGTGGCTGCCCCACCGGCTGCCCCACGTCCTCGGCCGCGTCCACGGCCACGACCACGACCACGACCACGGTTTCCTCCGGCATCCATACTGGTGTTAAAAGATAACAGGAGCATGTCGAGGATGAGTAAGGAAGAAAACAAAAACAACTACGATGATAAGCAAATGAGGGAGAATAACCACGGTTCAAGAAACGGAATACAGTATGTGAAAGCAAACAATCGGGTAAGGAAACTTACGAGCACTGGAAGTACTGAGATGCCGGCAGCGGTGTGACAATGTGCAAAACAAAACACGACTAGACCCAAATAACCGACAAGCCTAGGTATCCACAAACCTAGTGCTCTGATACCATTTTCTGTAACACCCCGAGATATTCGGGATATGTTACAGCGCCGTAGACCCCTACATGGGACCTACCAGGCTACAATAGGGAAACTCCACTCGACTAACCATCTTGGTTAGCGAGGATAAACAATTAAATAATATGACATATAAAGATACGCCTGGAGCAACCGGCAAAATAAGCATCAACCAATAACGTGACAATTTAAAGCAATACAATACAGAGTTTGAAACGAAAAAGCCTAAGTACTCGCGAGTACGATCTATAAGTTTAAAACTGTGGGAACAACCATATCGAAATGGACAAAGGAAATAAGTAGACCCAAGTGCACATGTCAACGACCCTGGCCAACATCCTCGTGCATGTCCCGGTGCTCGCCGACCGGATAATCATAACCTGAAATCCATAACAAGAATTTCCCCAAAACGGGTCCCCAAAGGGGTTAGCAATTACGCTAGTACAAGTAATCAAGGCAAACCAATCGCTTACACATTTCATAGTACATGCACCAATATCAAGTTCAAAAGTCAAAACCAGACATGTCTTTTCCAGAAAATAAACAGTCAAACAATTAGCCTTGGGAACAGAGTAATATCATAGATTCCCGCACGAGGCCTCTAAGGACCCTCCCGCACAGGCTACATAAAAAAACAAAACACGCACATGCAACGCCATGGCAACAGAGTAATATCAAAGATTCACTCACGAGGACTCAAAGTACCCACCCGCACAAGCTAGCTAAACAAACTCGTGAAATCCGGGCGGCGGATAGATTTCCCTCCTTGACCCCGTCGGGCCAACACGAGGTGAGTTACACACAAGTAATATACATCACCATTTCATGTTAAGCTTAAAGGTTTCCAAAAATACTTGCCTTGAATTATTGACGATGCGAAGAACGGAAAGGAAAGTCACCGACAACCGCTAGGGACCAACGAAACCGAACCTAACGATTCGAAGAACACAATCACAACCGTTTCTAAATGAGTACGGAATTGGAATACACCCAAAAACCCGCCTACGATTCATGTATATTCGTATATAAACAACAACGAGGGCGGACCACAACCAAACCCTCTCGATTTCGTAAAAATCACGAAATATACCATGAATCCGTAGGGAAACTAAGAATATCAACAAGATTAATCATATTCATCATAAATCCATCAACAAAACGGAACGGATCGGAAGAAAATCCCAAAACCCCCAAATTATCCAAAAGTAGGGTTCTAAGAGATTACCTTGGATTTAGGATGAGAAACACAAGTGGATGATGTTAATCTACACCAAGAACTCAAGCAAAGGAACCTCAAGTGATTGGAAGAAGAAACTCGCCTCAACTCGCCTCTGGAGTCGCTCGGCCGCGGAAGAAGGAAAGCAATGAGAATTTGTGACTATCTCGGTCAACTCCCTGGTTTATATAGCCAGGGAGTGTTAGCGCACGCTAAAACCTCAAGGTTAGCGTGCGCTAACAGATAAGATTACAAATCTTACCGTTAGCGTCGATCCGTAACTGTGTTTTGGCCGTTAGCGTGCGCTACCATACATGAGTAGCGTGCGCTAATAACCTCTCGGTAGCGCGCTATCGACCAATAGCGTGCGCTACCGGACATTAGTCGAGTCCAGTGGCGTCGCCCGTAACCCACCTGATACGTTAGCGTGCGCTACCATACAAGCGTAGCGTGCGCTAACCGGCGCCCGACCGAGTTCGGTAGTAAACTGTCCAAGATCTTTGGACACTCACGCTAGCGCACGCTACGGCACCATCGGCGTGCGCTAGACCCTCGACATTAGCGTGCGCTAGCATATGTAGCGTACGCTAAAACACTAGTCCGTAGGTGGAAAAACAGCACTGCCACTCCCAGGGCTACTCGCTAGCGCGCGCTACGAAGCAAACGTAGCGTGCGCTACTAAGGGACCCCTAGCGCGCGCTATGCAGCAAAAAAATAGCGTGCGCTAGGTATGAAATATGAACGGTTCAACACACCGGAAAGTTAACGAAACATCAAACGGAACATCTCAACAGGCATCATAACGTTGAATGGATCCACGGCAACCCCGAAACGGCGGTTCCGCAAGACAATAATGGGAAAAAAAATCCATAGATAATAGGAAAGATACACTGAAAGATACGCGAGGGTCACTACTATCGGGAAATACGCCGAAAAAAGAAAAATACACGGGAAATAAAAATGCGGATATTACAACATGAATATATCAAAATTCAATAAAGAGAATATTTATTAAACATGTTGTTTCTTGAGTAATTCAGTTATTTAATCCGATCATCATCCGATAAAAATAAAATTATTAAAACTAATTAATTAAAAGCAAAAAACGAGAAGACCAGCTCAATTATGGGTGAATTTTATCGATACAAACCATGGATAAGTGTACAAAACTGACACTTATCACACCCCCAAACTTGAATTCTTGCTAGTCCCGAGCAAGACTCTTTATTAATCACACTCCAAAAATAAAAATAAAAATAAGATACAAAACTAATAATACACACAAAAATTAAAATATAAAAAGGGAAAAGGAGATCAAAATGCCATTAATACACAACAACTAGCTTATACAGTAGATATAAATGAATCAAGATTCAAAATAAATCTACAAATGATTTTGAAGTTAAAACACGGTTTTAGTATTGTAATTCCAAAATGTAAGGTTTCCCCCCAATAGGTTGATTATATCTTTCCCACTCGTGATACACACAACTCTCTTTAATGGTTGCTCTCGATCACTCGTTTATTTTTCGACTCAATATGAAGAAGAATTTCATTGGCGTCATCAAATATTGTGATTATTCACGAAATTGAGTGTATTGAAATTCGGCCGCTAATTAATTCAAATCTGCTCATAAACTACATCCCTTTTAGTGATAGCTTTCACACCATTATTTGCTAACGTGTAGCTCTTTTCACTAACACAATTTCTATCTCATTATTTTTTTTTGTAAAAAGGTGATAGCTTTTACACCATTATTTGCTAACGTTTAGCTCTTTTCACCAATTTTTCTGAGACGGCAGCTACGCACCAACAATGGTTAGTCCTTTATTTTTCGCAAAATTTAAGACTTCCAAAATTAGGTAGCTGTTGCTGCTCAACACTTCTCCTTTTCGTCATTTTTTTTAGGTGATAGCTTTCACACCGTTATTTGCTAACGTGTAGCTCTTTTCACCAATGACTCCTTTTTTTTTAGAGAATAGAATTTTTGCAGAAAATCATTTCTTAGTTTAAGCATGAAAAATCAAAAACTCCACAAATTAAGTAAATTTCAGTTCTATTTTTTTATCAACCAATTGATTCTTCTTTTCTCAAGGTAACGAGTGACTCGATTTTTTATGATAATTACTAGGCTAGGAAAGAGAGATTAAGGCTCAAAAAATTTTGGAATATATAATTTTTTACCGGTTAAAACGATTTTAGAAGCTTGTATATAGCTAATTTATTGGTGTTATGGCCAGATCTAGAAATCTCACAAATCAAAATACTATATATATATATATTAAAAAAAAGGTAAATAACCGGAAAGTAATCAAAACACACCAAAATAATAAAACAAACCACCCCCAAACTTGAAAATAAAAGCTGTCTCGCTTTTAAAAATAAAATAAAATAAAAAGCAATGCAGAAAAGCAGAATACTCCCTGTTAAGAAAGTTGATGTTTGAGCTAACGCCTTTTAGAATCTGCAAGAGAATAAATATACGAGGCACACAACAAAAGAATATAAAATATACTCGTAAGTATAACACAATTTTTAAGATGCGCATCAAGAAAGTCCGAAGAGTCGCCTTACGCTGCCATCAATGCTTTTATAAAAAACACACAATAAAAATTACAGCAATAAAATAACAATACATAAATCACGAATAGATGCGCGTCAAGAGATCAAGAAGAAACTCCTTAAGCTGCCACCATTTAGCACGATTATTTCACACGACAGAAAGTAAAAATACAAGAGGTCCGACATGGGTTATCAAAGGGATAGGAATGAATCCACTTTTCCTTTTCTCATGGTAAAATCTTCTACCGAGACAATTTTAGCTAGAGCTGGATCAGGTTGAGGAACAAATTCATTGAGTTTTTTGATGAGTTCATCTGGTGTTGTTGCAACGACTATGATTCGTTTAGAACGCTTGAAAATAAAACCCTTTTCAGCAGAGTAGTCGATGAATGACAGTAAACCATCAAAGAAACCATTGACATTAAGCATACCTATTGGTTTTTGATGAACATTTAGCTGGGCTCTGGTAACCATATGAAAAAGTTCCTCAAGGGTGCCAAAACCACCGGGTAGGGTGATAAAGGCGCCAGAATTATTTATCATGTGAGTTATGCGATCTTGCATATTTACAGATCTAAACTCATCTCCAATAGTTGACCCGGTGATTTTACTTTCAGCCAGAGGTTTTGGGATTATTTCCAACACTCTTACTGCTTCCATATAGGCAGAAGCAACAGCTCGTCCCATTAATCATAGACTTCCTCCTCCGTAAACTACATGAATGCATTTTTCTCCTAAGGTGAGACCCAAGTTGTGGGCTGCTTCAGCAAAGCATGCCTCTTTTTCATAACTAGCTCCACCAAAAATGCAGACTGTGCTAAATTTTTTTGTTGAAGATAATGACTCCATTTTTGAAAAGAAAATTTTTTTAGAGAGAAACAGAGAAAAGTGCAAGTTTGAGGGATGAATGAAAGAAACCAGTAGAAAGTTTTTTTATAGAATAAAAAGAAGGAAAAAATTGTTTAACAAGTTTGTGATTGCATTTGATTGTGCTTCAACTACTCAATAGAATAATGAAAGCATTTATCGCGTATCACATTTTTTATTCAGAAAATCTCACCACACGACAAAAATAAAAGATACTTACGCGTATGTACAGTAGTTGTGATTGTGGCTCACATCTTCCTCTGATTTTACGTTCAGAAATGGCCTAAACGCCTTCTATGATTCAGGGAGAAGCTTCCCATCCAATTTTCTTACAAATTGGCAAACAGGGTCTTTTAACGTCAGATTCCCAAGATGTTGTTCATATTCTGGTTGGAATTTATTCCACAAACATCGAATTCCGTAATGTAGTAGTCCACTAAGATGCGTGTCAAGAGAAATTTCGATATCATCTAAATTCTCCTCATTCAGACCATCCTTAATGAACTGAATTTTATCTTCTCTGTTTCTAGATGAAATTCCTAAAGATCGACATTTTAAATTACAGTTCCATCTAGCAAATTTATAACAAACGGCTATCATTTTTGCTCGTTGTTTCTTCGCATATGAACTTTTTCCTAGCCCTGGTAAAAATCTAGTCGGTGTTTCTGTGAATTCACCCTCTATTCTTACTTTGGCTTCAATTATGAATCTTATGTCAAAAGGTATGCTTTTATTCATAAGCAACCTCATCCTTTCAAGCCTTGCCTTGTAAATTTTTAAAATTGCATTTTTGCTTAGAAAGAGAAATCTTTTTTCCAATTTTATACAATGTTTATTCCATTATAAAAAATAAAAATGAAAATAAATGGAGGAAATATTTACAAATATCAGTTTTTGTGGGAAACTTAAAAATCCGACTTTAATAGTCACGGAGTACCGTTATCCGCCACTTGACTGGACAAACACAATTGAGTACTAAGTTACAATGTCAAGAAATTTATACCTATAAAAATAGTTTACAATGTAAGATTTCAAATATAACTTATACTTCCCCGGCAACGGCGCCAAAAACTTGACACGCTTTTAGTGTAACTATCGCAAGTGCACGATATCGTATCAAGTTGTAAAGTGGACCTTTTGAGTCCGGTTTATCGATCCCACAAGGAAGTTTTGTTATAATTTGAATTATACACTATTAGTCTATTTTTATAGATACTAAGATAAGTGAAACACACAATTAAAAAGTTTGGTTTAATAATTGCAAAGATAATGCAATAATAGTTCTAAACTTATAAGGAAATAAAAAGATAGTAATAATACTAGATTGATTAAACGATAAATTGAAATAGTTGGGATTACAAACTTAGTTCGTCATTAGTTATAAAAGATGTATAGGAGATCATAAAATGAATTTACTTATTATGTTGTGTAGATTCGATTTTCCTTAAAAAGACGGTTTCTCTTTCGAACTATAAAACGCCCCTTACATATTGAATCAATCCACTATATTTCTATGTTGATTGGCTTCAATACATAGCATTAGGATTTATGAAAATAACTCAAAGAATCATCTAAGGACTAGAGGTATATTTCTATCCCCTAGAACAACTTAGAGTGAAGATCATTTGATCTAATCAAACATATTTTCTTTCGAAACATATGAAGACCATAAATATCGTCATTTATTGGCCAAATAAATAAAGATTGTTAAAACAATGAAAATCACACACAATAATAAGTAATTCACAATAGATCTTTATACAAACATAAATAACATGACTAACCTTGTTTATAATCCCAACTAAAGATTACTTAGCCCATGAAGGGTTTATTACACATATTACAAGCTTGTGTGGTCATTATTAGTTGAATCAAGAGAAAGAATTGATCCTAACTCCCTTAGTAGATGAAGGAGATAGAAGCAATAAACTCTCTGAACAACATATGCTATACCACACTTACAAAGATCACTCAAGAACACAAGTGTGTTCTTCACACAAAAAGAAAAGTTTATAAAAAATGGAAAATTATAAGATGAATGATGAATGATGAAGGATCTAAGGGGTCTATTTATACACCTAAAGTCATCTAATACCTCCAAAACTCCAGCATTATTACATTAGTTCGGATCAATGCCAGCCATCCCCTCAATAATACACAAAAAGTATAAAAAATTAGACAAATCATAGCAATCTGTCAAGAGTTACGGCCGTAACATTCAGGAGTTACGGCCATAACAAGGGTGACTTATGGACGGAACTCCTGAATGTTAAGGCCGTAACTAACCGTAAATTTGTTCACTGGTTGCTTTGAAAGTTACGTTTTCATCCCAGAATTCCTCAGACTTTGCGTTTTTGCCCCAGATCTTCTTCGGATGATAACTTTTGATATATAACTCTGATTTTGAATCCGGAAAGACTGCCGAATTCGTCTCGGAAAGCCCTACAACATGAATATATCAAAATTCAATAAAGAGAATATTTATTAAACATGTTGTTTCTTGAGTAATTCAGTTATTTAATCCGATCATCATCCGATGAAAATAAAATTATTAAAACTAATTAATTAAAAGCAAAAAACGAGAAGACCAGCTCAATTATGGGTGAATTTTATCGATACAAATCATGGATAAGTGTACAAAACTGACACTTATCAAGCCCTCAGACTACGCCGGCCTCGTATTTAAACGAAGGGCGGGCGATCTTGGCCGAAAGGGACCTTGCATGGCCGAAGCAGCCGGTTCCATCGACTACCAGGGCCATGGCTTTATGATGTGCGGTGGAGGCGATCGCGAGCCTTAGTCCATCATGTTAAATGGTGGACTGTAGATGGCGAGCGAGTCCTCCAGTTTTGTTGGTGTAGCTTGATAATGGCGATCAGGCTGGAAGACTCGAGATAGTCGCTCGGGTGCCGATCGCACTACTCCTAGGCTAAGAAGAAGCCTTTGCCTGGATAGAAAGTCTGCGGCCTTAGCTCGGAAGATCGCGTAGGTCGTGGGTTGGCTCTTCGTAAGATGCCTGAACATAGGCGAAAGGCCATGGAATCCTGCTAGGACCGAGTGGAGGGCGATTTCATCGCTTACGGGCTCGCCATTGAGGATGATCTCGTCTACTCGGTCGATGTAGTCCGAGTCGGACTCTTCTTCTCCTTGCATGATTTTCAACATGCGATGGGGACCTTCCGGCCGAGCGGCCCTGGTGGCGAAGTACGCTGTGAAGACGTTCGCCAGCTCGTTAAAGGAGTCAATGGACCGAGGTGGCAATGAGGTGTACCACCTGTAGGCGAGGTCGTCCAGCGTCATAGGGAACATTCGGCACCTGGTCGCGTCAGATGCCCCACACCCGGTCATATAGATGTTGAACTTGCTCAGGTGTATTTCAGGGTCCGATCTCCCCTCGTACAAAGGTGTTTGCGAAGGAGCGATCTTGTGCTGCACGGGGGCGAGCTCGATGTTGACCGCGAGCGGCTCGCTCGGCTCGGCGATCGTCTTCTAGGCGCCTGCCCTGTATTCTAGGAGCGCACGTTTCATCGCGGCAATCGCCATGGCTCGGTCTCTTGCGGATCGGCTTTGGGAGCGGGAGCCTAGGCGATCGTGTACCGATCTCCGGACTCCACTGCTGCCGACCTCGGCTATTTGGCGAGGGGGAGCCAGATGGCTGGGCTGCCTTCTGGGAGTCGTGTTGGAACATTTTGTTCCATACATAAATTAAAAGTGTTTTGATGATTAATGTTGATAAGCAAAACAAAACAACGAAGAGGCGAAGCAAAGCATCGAAGAAAACGAAGTGCAAAAAGATGAAAAAACACAAATCTAACGTACGTAATATGTGATCATTAACGTACGTAATGGATGGCAATTAACGTACGTAATAGTACGTAGTTAACGTACGTAAACAAGTTCAAACCAGATGAACGTTGGAGGAGTCAAAGTCAGAAAAGCATGCAACGGATATATAACGTCATCAGTGATGTAATGTTAACGTTCGTAATGGGTAGATGGCTAACGTACGTAACTCAAATGATGAAGCTCCCTGGACTGAAACTGGAAGAGACTTACGTACGTAACCCGTGGTGGTTAACGTACGTAACGAGGCTTGCGTACGTAATATGGAGATGATAGCGTACGTAATGAGCAGTCTGGCAGCTAACGGCTAGTTTGATGATGGAGCCTATAAATACCACCCCTATGGTATTGTTTGAGTACAACAACCTTGAGCAAATTGTCTATACTTATGATATTATTATACATATTCTTGTTGTTGATATTGAGCTTAATTGTAAGTGTTTGAGTGAGAATTCACGAAAACATACACGAGTGGTAAAAGAAAAGATACGATTGGATTCGGTGTTATTAGGATCAAGGATCCGACATTATTAGAATCGCAATCGATATCTAAGTGAGGTTTATCTAGTACCCATAGAAAGCTAGAGCGGTTGATTCCTTGTCCGATAGAAAAGGAAAACGGTTTAACTTGGACCGATGCAAAGACAAGTACGAGTGGTTTATCACGGACCAATAGAAGACGTGATTGTAACGGTTATACCTCGACCGATAAAAGAGAGGCGTAGAGGTTTTTCTTTAGCCTATTAAAAAGATACCGAGAGAGGACGTAGGCTCGTTTATAGCCGAACCTCTATAAATCCTCGTGTCCTTTATTTTCCGCACTTATATTTATGCTTCCGCAAATGGCGCAAATATCCAACCCTTTACCCAACAATTGGTATCGGAGCGGTTCTCCAATACGTGGCTTGACATCCGAGGAGAAGATCCAAAATGACGTTTCAATTCTCTCCAGTCGAAGGCCTTGCTCTCAACCGACCACCATTCTTTGATGGCTCAAATTATTTGACGTGGAAGAAGAAGATGTCGATATTCATCCGAGCATACGACATCGAGATTTGGAAGATTATTTGCCTTGGCCCGAAAGTTCCTATCAAATCCGACGGTACGCTCAAATCTTTCGAAGAATACGACGATGCCGATTGGAAAAATGACCATCTAAATTGTAAGGCTACTCAACTCTTATTTTGTTCCTTAAATCCGGAAGAGGTCAATCGAACCTCATCGTGTAAGAGTGCGAAAGAAATATGGAAAATTCTAGAAATCACACACGAAGGGACGACTCAAGTCAATGAGACGAAGATAAATATGCTTCTCCATGACTACGAGTTATTCATGATGAAGGGTGACGAGTCCATCGCCAATATGCTCGACCGATTTTCGGTCATCACCAATGGACTAGCTTCGTTTGACAAACCATTATCTAGTAGTGAAAAAGTCAAGAAAATCTTAAGATCACTACCTAGCGAATGGGTCGGCACCGTGACCGCAATTATGGAATCCAAAGATCTCAACACGCTCGATTTTAGTGCTCTTGTTGGTTCACTAATTAATTATGGGATCGTGCTAAAATCACTAAGTGTCAGACCTAAGCCGAAGGAACGATCATTAGCCATGAAGGCTAAGATATCGAGAAAGAAAGAAGAAACCCCGGTGGAGGAAAGCGACGAAGAAGCGGCATACTATGCCAAGAATATTAATAAATTCCAAACTTTATTAAACCGGAGGAAGAAGGATATCTCGAGCGAAATGAAGAAGTTCGACAACTCTTGTCGACAATGTGGAAAACCAGGCCACTTCGCTAAGCATTGCCGTGCCAAACCCAAGAAGGAGGTTCTCGTGGCTACTTAGAGCGATGAAGATGAAGACGATGATTTCATCAATCAAAATAAACTCGCTCTCATGGCCCGGAGTTAGTTCGACGACAACGACGTCGAAAGCCAAGTAAGTACTTCCTCCCGTGACGAAATTTTTGATGCATTTGAGTTATTACATACGGATTTCCAAAATGCTTTATCGGAAATTAAATCCCTTAAGTCTAAAATTAAATCTTTGGAAATTGAAAATTCCAAAATTATCGAGAAGGGAAAATTTGTCGAAATCGATCATTCGAAATGCATTGAAAATGAGAATATTTTGAAGAATGATCTATTAAAAGTTCAAGATGAACTAAAATCTTTGACAAGAAAATTCTCGTGCGGCAACGATAAATTTGAACAAATGTTATGTGTTCAAAAATATACTTTAAATAAAGAGGGGTTAGGATTCAAACCACGTTCGAAAAACGAATCCGTTAATTTTAAAATACCCCATTGCGAAAAGTGTTTGAAAATCGGGCATCACATTTCAAATTGCAAAAGCGCTCGCCGGACGATAAAAATTAAGAAAATTTGGGTTCCTAAAGGAACAAATATTTCAAATATTGTTTATGTCTCGAAACAAAAACCAACTATAGGTTGCATCCCCAAAAATTGATTTTTGTATTTTACTCAGGGGGAGTATATTTTTAAGGGGAGATATTATTCTCAGGGGGAGTTTTTATCCTTTATGCAAATATTCATAAGTTGTATCATGCATATTTTATATTTTGGTATTATTTATTTCAATTTTTTTACTTTTTGATGAAAACAAAAAGGGGGAGAGAAAGGAGGAAAATGGGATTTACCCTGAAAGGGGGAGAAACGAAGGAATTGAAAAATGAAGAGGAGAAGTCGAAAAAAAATGACAGAAAAAAAAATGAAGAGGAAAAGTCGAAAAAAAAAATGACAGAAAAAGAAGGAGAAAGAAGAAGTCGAAAAAGAAATGGGAAAAGAAACTAACGAAACGGACAAAGTCGAAAACTTTGGTCTCTACACATATACATATATTTATATATTTTTGCAGAAAAATCCCATTGACGAAGTGTTGTTTTGTAATCATCAAAAAGGGGGAGATTGTTGGAACATTTTGTTCCATACATAAATTAAAAGTGTTTTGATGATTAATGTTGATAAGCAAAACAAAACAACGAAGAGGCGAAGCAAAGCATCGAAGAAAACGAAATGCAAAAAGCTGAAATAACACAAAGCTAACGTACGTAATATGTGATCATTAACGTACGTAATGGATGGCAATTAACGTACGTAATAGTATGTAGTTAACGTACGTAAGCAAGTTCAAACCAGATGAACGTTGGAGGAGTCAAAGTCAGAAAAGCATGCAACGGATATATAACGTCATCAGTGATGTAATGTTAACGTACGTAATGGGTAGATGGCTAACGTACCTAACTCAAATGATGAAGCTCCCTGGACTGAAACTGGAAGAGACTTACGTACGTAACCCGTGGTGGTTAACGTACGTAACGAGGCTTGCGTACGTAATATGGAGATGATAGCGTACGTAATGAGCAGTCTGGCAGCTAACGGCTAGTTTGATGATGGAGCCTATAAATACCACCCCTATGGTATTGTTTGAGTACAACAACCTTGAGCAAATTGTCTATACTTATGATATTATTATACATATTCTTGTTGTTGATATTGAGCTTAATTGTAAGTGTTTGAGTGAGAATTCACGAAAACATACACGAGTGGTAAAAGAAAAGATACGATTGGATTCGGTGTTATTAGGATCAAGGATCCGACATTATTAGAATCGCAATCGATATCTAAGTGAGGTTTATCTAGTACCCATAGAAAGCTAGAGCGGTTGATTCCTTGTCCGATAGAAAAGGAAAACGGTTTAACTTGGACCGATGCAAAGACAAGTACGAGTGGTTTATCACGGACCAATAGAAGACGTGATTGTAACGGTTATACCTCCACCGATAAAAGAGAGGCGTAGAGGTTTTTCTTTAGCCTATTAAAAAGATACCGAGAGAGGACGTAGGCTCGTTTATAGCCGAACCTCTATAAATCCTCGTGTCCTTTATTTTCCGCACTTATATTTACGCTTCCGCAAATGGCGCAAATATCCAACCCTTTACCCAACAATTGGTATCGGAGCGGTTCTCCAATACGTGGCTTGACATCCGAGGAGAAGATCCAAAATGACGTTTCAATTCTCTCCAGTCGAAGGCCTTGCTCTCAACCGACCACCATTCTTTGATGGCTCAAATTATTTGACGTGGAAGAAGAAGATGTCGATATTCATCCGAGCATACGACATCGAGATTTGGAAGATTATTTGCCTTGGCCCGAAAGTTCCTATCAAATCCGACGGTACGCTCAAATCTTTCGAAGAATACGACGATGCCGATTGGAAAAATGACCATCTAAATTGTAAGGCTACTCAACTCTTATTTTGTTCCTTAAATCCGGAAGAGGTCAATCGAACCTCATCGTGTAAGAGTGCGAAAGAAATATAGAAAATTCTAGAAATCACACACGAAGGGACGACTCAAGTCAATGAGACGAAGATAAATATGCTTCTCCATGACTACGAGTTATTCATGATGAAGGGTGACGAGTCCATCGCCAATATGCTCGACCGAACTTCGGTCATCACCAATGGACTAGCTTCGTTTGACAAACCATTATCTAGTAGTGAAAAAGTCAAGAAAATCTTAAGATCACTACCTAGCGAATGGGTCGGCACCGTGACCGCAATTATGGAATCCAAAGATCTCAACACGCTCGATTTTAGTGCTCTTGTTGGTTCACTAATTAATTATGGGATCGTGCTAAAATCACTAAGTGTCAGACCTAAGCCGAAGGAACGATCATTAGCCATGAAGGCTAAGATATCGAGAAAGAAAGAAGAAACCCCGGTGGAGGAAAGCGACGAAGAAGCGGCATACTATGCCAAGAATATTAATAAATTCCAAACTTTATTAAACCGGAGGAAGAAGGATATCTCGAGCGAAATGAAGAAGTTCGACAACTCTTGTCGACAATGTGGAAAACCAGGCCACTTCGCTAAGCATTGCCGTGCCAAACCCAAGAAGGAGGTTCTCGTGGCTACTTAGAGCGATGAAGATGAAGACGATGATTTCATCAATCAAAATAAACTCGCTCTCATGGCCCGGAGTTAGTTCGACGACAACGACGTCGAAAGCCAAGTAATTACTTCCTCCCGTGACGAAATTTTTGATGCATTTGAGTTATTACATACGGATTTCCAAAATGCTTTATCGGAAATTAAATCCCTTAAGTCTAAAATTAAATCTTTGGAAATTGAAAATTCCAAAATTATCGAGAAGGGAAAATTTGTCGAAATCGATCATTCGAAATGCATTGAAAATGAGAATATTTTGAAGAATGATCTATTAAAAGTTCAAGATGAACTAAAATCTTTGACAAGAAAATTCTCGTGCGGCAACGATAAATTTGAACAAATGTTATGTGTTCAAAAATATACTTTAAATAAAGAGGGGTTAGGATTCAAACCACGTTCGAAAAACGAATCCGTTAATTTTAAAATACCCCATTGCGAAAAGTGTTTGAAAATCGGGCATCACATTTCAAATTGCAAAAGCGCTCGCCGGACGATAAAAATTAAGAAAATTTGGGTTCCTAAAGGAACAAATATTTCAAATATTGTTTATGTCTCGAAACAAAAACCAACTATAGGTTGCATCCCCAAAAATTGATTTTTGTATTTTACTCAGGGGGAGTATATTTTTAAGGGGAGATATTATTCTCAGGGGGAGTTTTTATCCTTTATGCAAATATTCATAAGTTGTATCATGCATATTTTATATTTTGGTATTATTTATTTCAATTTTTTTACTTTTTGATGAAAACAAAAAGGGGGAGAGAAAGGAGGAAAATGGGATTTACCCTGAAAGGGGGAGAAACGAAGGAATTGAAAAATGAAGAGGAGAAGTCGAAAAAAAATGACAGAAAAAAAAATGAAGAGGAAAAGTCGAAAAAAAAAATGACAGAAAAAGAAGGAGAAAGAAGAAGTCGAAAAAGAAATGGGAAAAGAAACTAACGAAACGGACAAAGTCGAAAACTTTGGTCTCTACACATATACATATATTTATATTTTTTTGCAGAAAAATCCCATTGACGAAGTGTTGTTTTGTAATCATCGAAAAGGGGGAGATTGTTGGAACATTTTGTTCCATACATAAATTAAAAGTGTTTTGATGATTAATGTTGATAAGCAAAACAAAACAACGAAGAGGCGAAGCAAAGCATCGAAGAAAACGAAATACAAAAAGCTGAAATAACACAAAGCTAACGTACGTAATATGTGATCATTAACGTACGTAATGGATGGCAATTAACGTACGTAATAGTATGTAGTTAACGTACGTAAACAAGTTCAAACCAGATGAACGTTGGAGGAGTCAAAGTCAGAAAAGCATGCAACGGATATATAACGTCATCAGTGATGTAATGTTAACGTACGTAATGGGTAGATGGCTAACGTACCTAACTCAAATGATGAAGCTCCCTGGACTGAAACTGGAAGAGACTTACGTACGTAACCCGTGGTGGTTAATGTACGTAACGAGGCTTGCGTACGTAATATGGAGATGATAGCGTACGTAATGAGCAGTATGGCAGCTAACGGCTAGTTTGATGATGGAGCCTATAAATACCACCCCTATGGTATTATTTGAATACAACAACCTTGAGCAAATTATCTATACTTGTGATATTATTATACACATTCTTGTTGTTGATATTGAGCTTAATTGTAAGTGTTTGAGTGAAAATTCACGAAAACATACACGAGTGGTAAAAGAAAAGATACGATTGGATTCGGTGTTATTAGGATCAAGGATCCGACATTATTAGAATCGCAATCGATATCTAAGTGAGGTTTATCTAGTACCCATAGAAAGCTAGAGCGGTTGATTCCTTGTCCGATAGAAAAGGAAAACGGTTTAACTTAGACCGACGCAAAGACAAGTACGAGTGGTTTATCATGGACCAATAGAAGACGTGATTGTAACGGTTATACCTCAACCGATAGAAGAGAGGCGTAGAGGTTTTTCTTTAGCCTATTGAAAAAGATACCGGTAGAGGACGTAGGCTCGTTTATAGCCGAACCTCTATAAATCCTTGTGTCCTTTATTTTCCGCACTTATATTTACGCTTCCGCAAACGGCGCAAATATCCGACCCCGTACCCAACAAGTCGGGTAGGCCGAGCTCCTGGTGACGGACTCAAACTCCGTCGTCTCGTAGCTGGGGCCGGACTGCCCCAGTTGCCAAGATGGGTCACTGCCCAGGCGATCAAAAACAGAGGTGCCCCAGCTGGCGAGCGCCTCTCCTTGCGGATGAGAGCCTCCTGGCGATCGCTCGGCCAGTAACACCTTGAGCTTCCGCTTGGTCTTCCAGCGGACGGCCGAGGGGGTGATAGCGGGAGGCACGTCGAGAGCACTCTGTCGCTCCTGTAGGACGGACATGGCCTCGTCGATCTGTTCCTTGGTTCGGAGCTGATCGAGCGAGAAGCTTGGGCCGGACCTCAGGGGCGGGATCGAGCATCTCAGACCGCGGCGGCTACCCTCCGCCATCGACTGAGGCTCGGACTGGGACGGAATGATGCGTCTGGAGGGCTGGCCAGCGGCTTTCTTCGTCGCGGAGGAGTAAGATATGATTTCTGAAAGATTTATTTGAAGCGCAGTGAGTGTCACTTCAAGTATATGCCCCGAGAACAGTGAGTGTTCTTCGAGACGGTAGGAATAAAAATTTGAGGGTTAGATGCCCTTCTTCTAGAGCCAATTGTTGTTGCCGGAAATATTTATCCGAATATTAAATACTGCTGGAATGAACGGACAACAAACAACAATTTGCGGGAGCACTTCCGAGAGAATATGAATAACACAAGATTTGCCGGGTTTGTTAGGCCCGGGATTGAATGCTCTCGCGAGATGTTATTAATACAAATATTCGTGGATACAAGTATTAATGTGAGAATCTAAGTACAATGAGTGTAAAAAGACTCTGTTAATCCGGCTCTTGAGCGAAGCTCGGTGTTCTTCGTCCCTGCCGATCGTCTCTTGATGAGAGAGGCCGAGTGAAGAAAGAACCGAAAGATAGCTGTTGCCAAGAGTTGGAGAAAGCCAAGTGCTGTGTATTACTTCTTATTGAGTGCTGAAATCATGATAATGCCAGCTTGTTGAAGCTTGGAGCAGAAATTCGGTCCTGGGACAAATGCTGGCAGCCTACTATATATAGGGGCTGAGGTGCCCTGTTTTCTAGCGGGCGATCGCCTTTCGGCCAATATAATAATGGGGCGATCGTCTTCCGGCCAATATAATACTGGGGAGATTGTCCTTTAGTCACACGGGCTGTCGGCCTAAAGTCCAAGGCAGCTGCTGGCAGCCAGCTGTGCGGTCCAATGAGGAGCCAGCACGCGTCCGGAGTCACTGTCACATGCGGTCCTACTGACAACTTTCGGCGGGCCTGTCGGCTGGTGGACGGATGCTGACAGGCTGTGGTCAACGAGGCTCTTCACGTGGTGTCTGTCCCGAGGCTCGGCCTTTGCCGACTGGATGACCATCGGCTTCGAGTGGCATGAGGCGGTCGTCTCTAGCTGGTGTAACACCCCAAACTAGGCGGATATTACAGTGCCGTGGACCCCCGACTGGGACCCACCAGGCGAATGAAAAAGGATGAATTACACAGGGTAAATGCAGTACCGAACCACATTATAACATCAATTACTCCGAGTAGGAGTTTCATACAACACACCCAGGATAATATAGAATACGTGTATCTTATGTGACGATAAAATACACGACACTGAATGAAATGAGTATTCGAACGGAATGTCTGCAGCGGAATAAATAAAGAAAACATGAATGACTGAATACATGACTGAAAGGACTGGGGCCCCCTTCTAGTATCACTGACTCCCGCCGTCAACGTGCTCTCCTCGCGCCTTTGCCTTGCCATGGCCTCGAAAAACAATATCCCCAAACGGGCCGATTATACGAACAACAATCCTCAAGGGTTGAAATTACACAATCATGAATTAACCGAGTTATGAAATATCCTTAATTATGAATTACGCCAAGAGGAGTACCATAGTACGCCCGTAGTGTTCTCGTGCGAGTGTACAAGACGAATGACCGACACACCCGTCCTTGTACCTAATTAGTCTCACGGTGTAACGCTTTCCCGTGTGCACGGTCCATGTATCGGTGAACCCAATACATAACCATCGTGTGCCCGACTAAAAATTCCACACAGCCACACCCGGCCACTCAATATGAACCCAGAAGGTCACACGAACGAGAATGACCATAATGAATATCAATGAATAATAATAATCCGACAACGTCAAGAATGACTTACCGAGATGAAAGTGATAATGAAGTGATTGGTAGTTTCAATGGAATGATGGGAACCGCCGTTCCTTATTAATGAAGTGATTATTCGACAATTACAAGTTTCAATATGATTAATACAATGATGAATGAGTTATGATTATGAATGATCAACAACAAAAGGAATGAATATCCTTTTAACCGAGTAAGAATCAACTTACACAATACCGATGAAGAAAGTCCTTCCACGAACAAATGTCCTAAATGAAGTGTCGGTCGCTCGAACAACCTTAATTCAATACAATTACCAACAATCCGATCAATAAACGAATTAAACACGAATATAACGAACTCAAGACGTCGATACGATTAAACCAAGTTCATTGCGGCATAATATCGAACAGTTTGAGGCCAACTTAGATTGATAACAACTAAATCTCAACAATACCAACTTCAAATCCCCAAGAAGTGTTTCAAACCAACAAAACATCTCCAATATGATCAATAATCCGTTATGAATATCCAAAAACGTGATTATAACAACAATTAATTGAAAATCCCCAATTCCAACTCGATATTCAAAGTGTTCTTGAATAATCCCTCAATAATCCAATGAATCCTTATACAAACTCATAATCATATACATATCCCTTCATATAACATGATTATAATGTCCGAAACATCATATCTCCACATAGAATCGAAATCCAAGGTGTTGAAGAAATTACCTCTTGAAGATCCAATCACTTCGATCCGAAGAACACGAGTTTAAACGAGTATCCAAGCTTCTCAAATGAATGAAGATGATGAAAATTACACACTCAAGTGATTGATGATTGCAAAATCTCTCTCTCAACCCTCTCTCTCGGATGAAGAAGGAAAAATGAAGAAGTGAGGAGAAAAGACCCGGCCAAGTCCTTAACATCACGGGTTACGGACGTAACTCGGCCCTCTTACGGCCGTAACTTTCCAAGTCAACGGCCTTACGGCCGTAACCGGCCAACTCGTACGGCCGTAACTCGGCTTCTTCCGAAAGCCTGCCGACAGACTTACGGCCGTAACCGCTCCTGAGTTACGGGCGTAACTCCCCTTCGTCAAAAACACCCGTCGACAGCCTTACGGTCGTACCGCACACCTTACGGCCGTAACTCGGATGATACGGCCGTATCCGGCCAACCTTACGGGCGTAACCCGCCTTCGTCAAAAACAACCAGGCACCTTGCCTGCCGCGTACGGCTGTAACCGGCCAAGCCTTACGGCCGTACCTTCCTCGACTTACGGCCGTATGCCGCAACCCTTACGGCCGTAAGTCACCCTTGGTCGACAACACCCAAAATTTACGAACACCACTTACGGCCGTATCTCACCTTCCTTACGGCCGTAACTCACCTTCGGCCAAAAATGTCTCGGTAGCCTGCTGGACGCGTACGGCTGTAACCGGCCAGCCTTACGGCCGTATCTGCTCAACTTACAACCGTACCACAAGACCTTACGGCCGTAAGTCCCTTTCGTCCAAATGGCCTGAAAAACACGAACCCTTGTTACGGCCGTAACCCAAAGTCCTTACGGCCGTAACTCGATGCTGGCCAAGTTGAAAAATCGGATAACTCCGATTCCTCGCTACGACTGATGAATGATCCGACCTAACATACGAATGTGAAAATGAACAAGTCTAAAACAAGCCACAGATGATGCTCCCAGTATACGACTACCAATCACGATGAAAATAATAATACTCCCGTCGGTCTCTAAACGGAGATGACATGCCGATCGGTAACTAATATACGATTACAACATGCCAACAGTGAACACAATGAATGAATCAAGAATGATGAGTGATTATTAACGAGTGAGAATTACTGAGTGACAATTACAGACTGATAATTACTGAATGAAAATGAATGAATTACAACCGGGTATTACATACTCCCCCCTTAAAAAGAGTTTCGTCCCCGAAACTAAGGGTCAAACCACTCGGGATAACTCTCTCGCATTTTCTCTTCGGTTTCCCAAGTGGCCTCTTCGACTCCGTGTCTAGACCACTGAATCTTGACCAAAGGGATCATCTTGTTCCTCAACTGTTTGATTCGCCGCTCTAACACTCGTACAGGACGCTCCTCGTACGAATGATCATTTGCGATCTCGATTTCGTCAAACTGAAGTACGTGGCTCGGGTCGGCAACATACTTCCGCAACTGAGAGACGTGAAACACATTATGAATTCGACTCAATGCCGGAGGTAAAGCCAATCGATAAGCTAACTCGCCTACTCGATCCAAAATTTCAAACGGTCCAATGAATCTCGGACTCAACTTCCCCCGTTTTCCGAAACGGAAAATACCTCGACTCGAGGATACCTTGACCAAAACGTGGTCACCCGTCTCGAACTCTAGTGGTCGACGACGATTATCTGCATAGGATTTCTGTCGACTCTGAGTTGTCAACATACGACTCCTGATTAAAGCTACCTTCTCCCGGGCGGCTATAAGCATATCGGGCTCGGTGCCGATTGATTCTGATAAGTCGTCCCAACACAACGGAGATCGACAACGACGACCATACAAGGCCTCGTAAGGTGCCATCTTGATCGAAGCATGCCAACTATTATTATACGTGAACTCGATCAATGGTATTTGGGCTTCCCAGTCGTCTTTCCAATCGAGGACGCATGCCCTCAACATGTCCTCTAATGTCTGAATGGTCCTCTCTGATTTTCCGTCGGACTGAGGATGAAAAGCGGTACTGAGATTGAGCTAAGTTCCCATAG
Organism: Orobanche coerulescens; assembly: GCA_033398695.1. Taxonomy (NCBI): domain Eukaryota; kingdom Viridiplantae; phylum Streptophyta; class Magnoliopsida; order Lamiales; family Orobanchaceae; genus Orobanche; species Orobanche coerulescens. Next base: position 110,445,539 of record CM065811.1, on the reverse strand, counting down.
CACGATGAACTGATTTCCAAAAATGAGACACAAATCGTCCGTCACGATCGGAAATGATACTCTTAGGAGTACCGTGCAGTCTCACTATCTCCTTGATGAACAACTGAGCCAGTCTCTCGGGACCCCACGTATCCTTGATCTCAAGGAAATGAGCTGATTTTGTTAAGCGGTCCACAATCACCCAGATCGTATTCATGCCATGACGACTTGTCGGCAAACTCGTGATGAAATCCATAGAAATGTCTTCCCACTTCCACTCTGGAATAGGGAGAGGTTTCAGCATACCCGCCGGTCGCTGATGCTCAATCTTAACTTATTGACAGGTTAAGCATCTCGAAACAAATTCCGCGAGTTCTCGCTTCATATTACTCCACCAGTAGTTTTGTTTCAAGTCCTTGTATATCTTGCTAGACCCAGGATGAACAGAATAAGGGGTAGCATGAGCTTCCTTCAAAATCGAGTTTTTCAACTCGTCATTTGCCGGTATGCACAACCGATTCTTAAATCTCAAAAGTCCATCCTCGTGGACCACGAATCCAGGGGCTTTCCCCTGAGTCACATCCTCACGGATGCGCAACAATGAAGGGTCTGAACTCTGATTCTCTCGGATTGCCTCCTCGAGTGACGATGAAATCTCTAACATACAAAGTTGTCCCTGAACTCGCCGGGCTGACTCGATCTCGGGTCTAAGGAATTCCTGCTGAAGCTCCTTCTGAACTGTTAGACGAGCAAGCATCTGCTCCTGAACGGACTTGCGACTCAAGGCGTCGGCGACAACGTTTGCCTTGCCCGGGTGGTAGAGGATCTCGATATCATAATCTTTGATTAATTCCAACCACCGTCTCTGTCGCATATTTAACTCCTTCTGAGTAAATATATACTTTAAGCTCTTATGATCGGTGAATATCTGACAGGTCACGCCATAAAGATAATGACGCCATATCTTCAGAGCGAACACCACGGCTGCTAGCTCCAGATCGTGGGTCGGATAATTGACCTCGTAAGGTCTCAATTGCCGTGAAGCATAAGCAATAACCTTCCCATTCTGCATGAGTACACATCCGAGACCCTGTCCGGACGCATCGCTAAAAACCACAAATCCCTCCGTCCCCTGTGGCAAGGAAAGTACACGTGCTGACATTAATCGGCTCTTGAGTTCCTCAAAACTCTGCTGACACGCGTAGGACCACGTGTATTTCTTATCCTTTCGCAAAAGGTTCGTCAAGGGTTGAGCGATCCTAGAAAACCCCTCCACAAATCGCCGATAATAGCCCGATAATCCGAGAAAACTTCGGATTTTCTTAACATTCTTCGGAGGTAACCAGTCTCGGATAGCCTCCGTCTTCTGAGGGTCAACACGAACTCCGTCTGACGAAATTACATGTCCGAGAAAAGTCACTTCGGACATCCAGAACTCGCACTTGGAAAAATTTCCAAAAAGTTGCTCTCGTCTCAACACGTCGAGAACCTGATGAAGATGAACCTCGTGATACTCTCGGCTACGAGAATAAATCAAAATATCGTCGATGAAGACAACAACAAACTGATCCAAAAAGTCGATGAAAACCCGATTCATTAATTCCATGAATACCTCAGGTGCATTAGTTAGCCCGAACGGCATAACTACGAACTCATAATGACCATAGCGTGTTCGAAACGCCGTCCTCGCGATATCCGACTCTTGAATCCGCAACTGGTGATATCCAGATCTTAAGTCGATCTTGGAAAATACTGAAGCTCCCTGAAATTGATCTAAAAGATCATCAATACGGGGTAAGGGATACTTATTCTTGATTGTCACTCTGTTCAACTCCCGATAATCGATACACAAACGAAATGAACCATCCTTCTTCTTGACAAACAACACGGGTGCTCCCCACGGAGACGCACTCGGTCGGATATAACCCTTCTCGAACAACTCCTCAAGTTGGTTCTTTAATTCCTGCATTTCGGTCGGGGCCATCCGGTACGGTGCCTTTGATATCGGAGACGTACCAGGCTCCAACTCAATCGTGAATTCCATATCTCTCTGTGGAGGCAAACCAGGTAACTCGTCTGGAAAAATGTCGGCATACTCCCTCACTACCGGAATATCCGTCAACATTACTGATGACTTCTCGGTTTTGGTCATGAAGCACCAATAACCAACACATCCCTGACTGAGTAATCGCACTGTTTTCATCAAATTAATGACCTTACCCGAACAACCGGGATTACCTCCCTGAAACACACATTCCACCCCATCGTCTGAAATGATAGTGATCATACGCTTACGGACACTAATGATGGCATCATGATGATCCATCCAATCAATACCCAAGATGACGTCCTCCATCGGCAAATCTACTACGATTAGGTCTGCTGGCCATACACGACCATGAAACTGAATCGGACAATTCTGAATCTCACGATTACCGATAATTCATCTACCATCAGGTAGGCCAATGACGTAAGGCTCACAACTAGTAGCACTACCCAGACGTAGTCTACTCAAACATGACTCGGAAATGAATGAATGCGATGCACCAGTATCAAAAAGGGTACACACAGGTTGAGATAGAATATCGAGTGTACCTGAGATCATTCGGGCCTCGGGATCATCGGTCTTCTTCATCTCATAAATCCGGGGCTTGCTAGTCCCGGCACCGGACGCTCCCGTCTGCTGGCTATAGGCTCCACCTTTCGTTGCTCCTGTCGTTTTAAACGACGCTGATTGAGTGGCCTGATTCTGAACGGCTGACTGCTTCGGGGCTTGAGATGACGTCTGAGTAGGTTTGGAGTCCCTACGGAAAAAACGGGCCTTATGCCCAGCAATCCCACAATTATGACATGTGATAGTCCGTCTCAGACACTTGGTACTGAGATGACCAAGGTCCCCACAGTTAAAACAGGTGATGGCCGAACTGGCCGCTCGAGATTGAGATTCCGCGGGTTTAGACGACACAGGAGGTCGCTCAGAAAAAGCAGAGCCCGCACGGGGTTTCTTGAAGGTTGTCTGACCGCCCTTAGACTGGTTACGATTCTTCGATTTCTTGCTAGCAGACGAAGGTTGCTGCTTAGCAATCTCCTTAGCAGTAAGCTCATAGGTAAGAGCTTTCTCAATGAATTCAGCCAACGTGGTGCAATTATGATTGAGCAACTGTAGTCTCATACGGGGTTTCAGCCTCTTGCTGAAACACTTAATCTTATCCGCCTCGGAATGAATGATAGATGAGGCGAACGGAAGAAGTTCCTGAAATTTCTCGGCAATGACGAGAACATCCTCGTCTGATGAGCGGTCGGGAGTGAGTAACTCTGACAGCTTGGCCTCTCTGAGTGGGGCCAGATAATATCCCTCCATCATGAGAGTTTTGAACTGATCCCACGTACATGATCCTTCAGTGGGCTTCAACGACAACCACCAAGAATGAGCGCTCTTACCCAGGTAGTAAGCCGCAACAGAAACTTTGTGTCCTTCGGGACACTCCACCATAGCAAACAACTTCTCGAAATGTTCGAGCTAATGAATAATATCTGCCGGTTCAGACGAGCCCTCGAAAGTCGGTGGCCTCTGCGAGAGATGTCGCCGATGATATTGCTCACATTCCTCTCTTGCCTCTGAGGTGGCGGCGGAGGAGCCTGTTGATTTTGAGTAGTGGAGTTATGCATCGTCTCCATCAGCTGTGCCATCTGAGTCATTTGGGCCATCATGCCCTGCATAAAAGCGAGTGGGTCAACCCGGACACCCTCTGACTGAGCCGTGTCCCGGGTACGACTCCCAGATAGTGAATGATCGCGTCCAGGTGAATGAGTGGCAGCGTCGCTGCTCGATGAATTAGCATTATTCCTCGCGTTTGCACGTGTATTCACACGAGTTCTCGGGATTCGGCCCGCTCCACGGCCTCGTCCTCCACGTCCTCTGCCAGCCCTTTCCATACTGAAGTGGAAAGTCATATGATGATTATATATCTCGCATGAGTATCACATTATGATTATATTATGAAATGATGAAAATGAGCACACGCGCTCAAATACAGCGATTACACGAATGATTAATTGACGTGACATGATTATCTGATGAAGTTACTGAAATGATTATCTTGAATGAGTTAACAAGATTAATGATTTGATCTTCCTGATCAACAACTGAATAATGAAATAAATTGAGTGATTAATGAGTTAACCTGACCGCCCTGGTAAAAGTGACAATGATGATTGAGGATTGTTAACTGATGAATTATGAATGAATGATTAATGCCAGAAATTTATACCATGGCATTAGAAATCTTACAGTTCTTGGTCTGATTGGCTCGGCATTTGCACAGGTCACACGTGACGCGAAAGTCCAATGATACTAGTCCGATGACGATGATTTCAAACGAGACATGACTTGGAGGGTAGTATTCAAAACCACGCTCCGATACCAACTCTGTAACACCCCAAACTAGGCGGATATTACGGTCTGTGGACCCCGACTGGGACCCACCAGCGAATGAAAAGGATGAATTACACAGGTAAATGCGATCGAACCACATTATAACATCAATTACTCCGAGTAGGAGTTTCATACAACACACCCAGGATAATATAGAATACATGTGTATCTTATGTGACGATAAAATACACGACACTGAATGAAATGAGTATTCGAACGGAATGTCTGCAGCGGAATAAATAAAGAAAACATGAATGACTGAATACATGACTAAAAGAACTGGGGCCCCCTTCTAGTATCACTGGGACTCCCCGCCGTGAACGTGCTCTCCCTGCGCCTTTGCCTTGCCATGACCTGAAAAACAATATCCCCAAACGGGGTCAGTTATACAGAACAACAATCCTCAAGGGTTGAAATTACACAATCATGAATTAACTGAGTTATGAAATATCTTTAATTATGAATTACGCTGAAGAGGAGTACCATAGTACGCCCGTAGTGTTCTGTGCAAGTGTACAAGACGAATGACCGGACACACCCGTCCTTGTACCTAATTAGTCTCACGGTGTAACGCTTTCCCGTGTGCACGGTCCAGTGTATCGGTGAACCCAATACATAACCATCGTGTGCCCGACTAAAAATTCCACACAGCCACACCCGGCCACTCAATATGAACCCAGAAGGTCACACGAACGAGAATGACCATAATGAATATCAATGAATAATAATAATCCGACAACGTCAAGAATGACTTACCGAGATGAAAGTGATAATGAAGTGATTGGTAGTTTCAATGGAATGATGGGAACCGCCGTTCCTTATTAATGAAGTGATTATTCGACAATTACAAGTTTCAATATGATTAATACAATGATGAATGAGTTATGATTATGAATGATCAACAACAAAAGGAATGAATATCCTTTTAACCGAGTAAGAATCAACTTACACAATACCGATGAAGAAAGTCCTTCCACGAACAAATGTCCTAAATGAAGTGTCGGTCGCTCGAACAACCTTAATTCAATACAATTACCAACAATCCGATCAATAAACGAATTAAACACGAATATAACGAACTCAAGACGTCGATACGATTAAACCAAGTTCATTGCGGCATAATATCGAACAGTTTGAGGCCAACTTAGATTGATAACAACTAAATCTCAACAATACCAACTTCAAATCCCCAAGAAGTGTTTCAAACCAACAAAACATCTCCAATACGATCAATAATCCGTTATGAATATCCAAAAACGTGATTATAACAACAATTAATTGAAAATCCCCAAATCCAACTCGATATTCAAAGTGTTCTTGAATAATCCCTCAATAATCCAATGAATCCTTATACAAACTCATAATCATATACATATCCCTTCATATAACATGATTATAATGTCCAAAACATCATATCTCCACATAGAATCGAAATCCAAGGTGTTGAAGAAATTACCTCTTGAAGATCCAATCACTTCGATCCGAAGAACACGAGTTTAAACGAGTATCCAAGCTTCCCAAATGAATGAAGATGATGAAAATTACACACTCAAGTGATTGATGATTGCAAAATCTCTCTCTCAACCCTCTCTCTCGGATGAAGAAGGAAAAATGAAGAAGTGAGGAGAAAAGACCCGGCCAAGTCCTTAAATACTGCCGGAAGTTACGGCCAGAATCGGCCCTCTTACGGCCGTAACTTTCCAAGTCAACGGCCTTACGGCCGTAACTGCCAACTCAGACGGCCGTAACTCGGCTTCTTCCGAAAGCTCGCCGGCAGACTTACGGCCAGTAACCGCTCCCGAGTTACGGCGTAACTCCTTCGTCAAAAACACCCGTCCGACCTTACGGTCGTACCGCACACCTTACGGCCGTAACTCGGATGATACGGCCGTATCCGCCAACCTTACGGGCGTAACCCGCCTTCCAAAAACAACCAGCACCTTGCACCGCCGCAGACGGTCAGAATCGCCAAGCCTTACGGCCGTACCTTCCTCGACTTACGGCCGTATGCCGCAACCCTTACGGCCGTAAGTCACCCTTGGTCGACAACACCCAAAATTTACGAACACCACTTACGGCCGTATCTCACCTTCCTTACGGCCGTAACTCACCTTCGGCCAAAAATGTCTCGGTAGCCTGCTGGACGCGTACGGCCGTAACCGGCCAGCCTTACGGCCGTATCTGCTCAACTTACGGCCGTACCACAAGACCTTACGGCCGTAAGTCCCTTTGGTCCAAATGGCCTGAAAAACACGAACCATTGTTACGGCCGTAACCCAAAGTACTTACGGCCGTAACTCGATGCTGGCCAAGTTGAAAAATCCGATAACTCCGATTCCTCGCTACGACTGATGAATGATCCGACCTAACATACGAATGTGAAAATGAACAAGTCTAAAACAAGCCACAGATGATGCTCCCAGTATACGACTACCAATCACGATGAAAATAATAATACTCCCGTCGGTCTCTAAACGGAGATGACATGCCGATCGGTAACTAATATATGATTACAACATGCCAACAGTGAACACAATGAATGAATCAAGAATGATGAGTGATTATTAACGAATGAGAATTACTGAGTGACAATTACAGACTGATAATTACTGAATGAAAATGAATGAATTACAACCGGGTATTACAGCTGGTCATCAGAGGCTGGCATCGATCGGTCACCAAGGGTCGGTCGGCAAGTGCCGAGAGATGATCGTCCGCCAGTCGGTCGCCAGGAGTTGATCGCCAAGTACCGAGAGACGATCGTCTTTAGAAGTCGATCGCTCGGCACTGGGACTTGTCCTGGGACCTTCGGTTGGCCGATACATCATGAGTGCTGGGCTAAGTCTAGGCCGCCTGGTCGCTGGTCGGCAGTTCTGCCTCGGCTGCTCGGCAATGGCTAGGTCGCCCGATCTCCGAGACGATCGCCGGTCGGAGAGTATAATTCTCGACACAACAACTTGTACTGTATGGCTCGTATTTGCACTTTGTTCTTGCACTAGCAAAACAGTGGAGTTTTGCTAACCCCTGAGTATTCGGGGAGTGGATGTCTGTATTGCATTCAGGTTTTGGAGCATAGCACAGGGTCTGCATGAAGGATGATGAAAGATGAACGATACTAATCACACGAGGACCCGTTTGATGTCATATTGGTTTAGTTGTATTTTGTTTCCGCTGTAGTATTCTTTACCCGTTGTACGGGAGTGTGTTGTATTCGACCCCTGCGTGGGCAAGTATTGTAATCGAGTTGTATGTTTTTATTGAAAGGCCAGATCGGTCCACTGAGTCTTTTTAGCCTTAAAGGCATTGTCGAGTTGTTCGTTTGTTGTTACTAGCCTGGTAGATCCTTGAGTAAAGGTTCTACGGCGTGTAATTTCCCTGAGTGGATTGGGGGTGTTACATAAATGGTATCGGAGCCAGGTTGTGGAAACCTAGGCTGTCGGGTTTAGTGGTGTCTGTTGAGTTTTTGTCTCGTCGGATTTTATCTGACTGAGTCGTGTCGCGACGCGTCGTCTGAGTTTGTTGGTCGTTATTAGTATCGTGGGCCATTATCATCTTCGTGCGACCTGTGGATGTAAGTCTCCCTTCTTTGTGTTGTGCCTCGTGAGACACGAGCTATTTTTATGATTATGAGTTAATTGACGGAATCCTCTTATGGATTTTGATTTCGTGATATGTGGTTATTTGACTATCATATTTCGTTCATGTGAGAAGTAGTGTTGCTAGATTGTGCATGTTGGATTGTATTTCTTTTATCTGCTGCGTGAGTTCTTTGGTAATGGCTTTCGGTATTTTACAGACTGGGTTTTATTTCGAAAACCGATTCCCTTAACCGAGTTTGTGGCATTATGGCCTTGATCGTTTTGGCTAAATTCTTATGCCGGTATTTAGTACTTTGTAAATGGCTTTTGTGAGTTTTTGAAATATTACCGTCATCGGCCTTTTTGACGTTTTTGTAAATGGTTTTTAGTCTGGTGGGTTCTGGTGTGGGACCCACGGCGCTATAATGTTCCGTGTAATTACGTGAAATTTTTAGGCATTCTAGCCCATTGAATTATCTTTGAAAACCTTGAGTATCTTAAAAAATAAATTTTGAGACGTACTTTTAAAATGAATTATATTCTCGTGGTACATCCAAGGTGCCACAATATGTTTCAAAAAATTCTTCTACCTCGAGGAACAAAATGTTTTGAGATATTTTCAATGTTTTATAAACACTTTTACTTAGACCCGAGGGTCGAATATTCTGAAAGTTTTTCACTAAGAGAAAGTGTCCTCATTTTTATCAAATGCAAAATGGTTCTCCAAAGTCTCGATAACGATGTTTCACGTTTGTACTTTTTTGAAAGGTGATACTCAAGATCAACCGGTGTTTATCTAAATTATTTTCAAAAGGTGGTTTTCGTTTTTAAAACCCATCATTTCCTGCTTGTGTTCGGAGAAGGTGTGTATGATGTTGGTATTGTTGTTAGGATGTTAGCCCTCCGAATTTTGATTGAATTGGTGATGTGAACGTTGAGTCGTTCGCCACACATATGTTTTGGTTAGCCCTTTGTGGGAGGTGTGATGACGATCTTTAATGTTGTCATTTCGTGGTGGCTTGCGTGTTATCGCACCTGTGTGAGTTGTTAAAGCTTGGGTTTGTACGTTTGTGTACATGTGTGATTGTTTCATGATGTTTGTAATTATGTACTGGTTATTGTTCGGGCCATTAAGATCGCCGAACGATGCCGTCGTTGCTATGATTCTGTGTATGCGAGCTACCTTATGTTGATATGTTGTGTAGAATTGGCATCTCGGGTTTGTTGCCTTGTGATGTTATGTTCCATTGTATCGAGCATTTGTATATTCGGTATGCCAAGCTGAGGTGTTTCAACCGTGGTGTGCCGGGGGCATGCACGTATCAATTGTCCTTCTCGTCGGTAACACATTTCAAGTGTGGACTCGAGGGACACCGAATTCAGTTTTGCGAATTGGCTACCGAGACTTTCGGAGTTCGCGCTTCAGCACAGTCATCAGAATCTGCTTTGAGAGGCCTTTGAAGGATGTTTTTGTCGGTTGCTTGTTGTGTTGTCACCTTGATTTCGTTGTTGTGAGTTTCGGGGACGGCACATCTTTTAGAAGAGGTCGGATATAATACCCGTATTATTTTTGGCTTCTGCATTTTCTCTTTCTCAATTCTATCGACTCGCTCGTGTTCATTGATACTTTCTGAACTTGTTCCGTATTTCAGTTTCATCGTTCGAACGAGCTGTGATCTTGTTTTGGGTCGATCTGGTTATCGCTGTGACTTTTCCGAGTTCGGTTCGATTCTTGTGCACCTTGTTCGGAAGTAACATCTTTTGATTCTACTAATTCTTTTATTCGAAGTGGATGAGATTTGGAACTTTTGTATTTTCAACTTTGTCGACTCGTTTATGTTCGTTGACATTTTCTGAGCTTGTCCTACCCCTTGCTTTTGTTGATCGAACGAGCGTGGTATTGTTTCGGAATGACTCATTTGTCGTTATGACTTTTCAATTTCTATTCCCTTTCCTGTGGGTCTCATGTGAATGCACATGTTGTTTTCACCGAATCATATATTGTCTCGAGTCGAGATGTGAACCTTGGAGTTGTTGTTTGAATTGTATTGTTCTTCGTGATTCGAACATGATTGTTCGATTTTTGTTGTCTCGATCGTTGTGGTTCGATCGTTTGATTGTTCGTTTTTGTTGATCTCGTTTCGTGATTGTTGAACGTTCAGACTCCTTCGTAATTCCCTTAAGTTCGGGAAATTAGTCTTGTTTCGATCTTCCAACCCTTGGGCGGTGGAATTCCGTATTTGTTCAGCGTCTGGCTCGCGTTTTGATTGATGAACCGTTGGTTGGTCAATCGCATTGATTTTTGTTCATTATGTTTTGCGATTGTTCGGATAATCGACTTGATTGTACTATCTGTTTGATGACGCTTGCCACTTGTTAATTTTATTATGTCTCTACCGGTGGCGTTGTGTTAGTCGTCGTGGAGCATGTTTTCACGCTGTATATTCCTTTGCGTTGCTTGTAACGTTTCGCCGATGGGCGTAAGTTACGCGTTCTTGTGTACCTCGTTGAGTTTTTCTGACGGGATATTGTTTTTCCCTATTCGTTTTAAGTTTCGGGACGAAACTTCTTTTAAGGAGGGTAGTGTGTAATATTCGTAATTTCGATTTCCGGTAATTTCTTTTTTTTCGGAAAAAGTCCATTTTGATGACTCACTCATGACCGTTTCGTCATTCCGAGAATGATTAATTCTGCATTTTTTGTCATCCGAGTTCGTTTCAGTGTTGTTTTGTTGAGTTCCGTGCTTTTTGGGGACTTTTCCGTACTTGAGCTCGATTCTTGCGAATCTCGTTCGAAACTGCCGTTTCGAGTTTCCCGTAATTCCGTTTAACTTTGTTATACGTGTTGTGAACTTCGGTTTGGTTATTCGATCACGTATCGTGATTTTCGGGCGTTTTGGGCCATTTTGTAATTTACCCAAAGTTGTGGGTATCTGCATTCGTATTTATTGTTTTGACCTTTTTCATGGTCGAGTGTGATATATTGTTGCATGGTATTTCTTTTCAGATCGATGTTGTCGTCCGAGAGCATTTAGTCGTGTTCGTTTCGTGCGTTTTTTGGGAATTCGAGTCGTCGAGTCTTGGCGGCTAGGCACTGGCCGGCCACGTGCGGCAGGGACCGGCCAGGTGCGCACGAGCTGCGCGCACGACCCGGTGCTCGTGCGGCCCTGACTGCACACACACAAGCGGGTGCTCGTGCCCGGTACTCGTGCGTCCCGGAAGTTGGCTGGCAGCGGGCGTGCACGACCAGACGCACGACCGGCCGCTCGTGCGTGCCTGCTCGTGCGTGCTGGGCAGTATATATGATCGAGCAGACGGGTTTTTCACCCATTTTCTCATTCTTTTCCTTCTCTTCCGCGGCTGGAGGTGTGCTAAACGTATATAGATGTTGTTCAACTATCAATCCACGAAGTTCTTGAGTTTCTAACATCAATCAATCATCCTATATCATCCTTTGATCCAACGAATCAAGGTAATCTCTTCCTAGAACCCTAGTTTCTTGAATTTTGGAGTTTTTGCGTTTTTGTCCGATTCGTTCCGTATTGTTGATTAATTCATGATGGGTATGATTAATCTTAGTAGTATTCTTGTGTTTAACATCATTTAATCCATTGTTCTTTGTCGAATCGAAGTATAATTCTCGATTTCCTTCGAATCGACTTTTTTGGGGGATTTGTTCTCGATCTTGTTTTCCATCCGTTTTTTTATGGATCGATTGTGGTTAAATGATGTTGTTAAACATATTCTATGGATTGTATATCCATATTTCGACTTGGAATTCCGTTTTCGTGTTTTGACGGGACGAATCGTGTTCTTGGCCGTTTTGGGGGAAACACTTGAACTTTCGTCATTCGTTCTTTGAATTCAATGGCTTTGAGTCGTGCTATGGAATTCATTTTCATTGTTGTTATTGTCCTTCGTAGTTTATTATCGCGAGTTGGCGTTCGGTGGAGTCGGCGGGTTCGTAGTCGGTTCGTGCCAACCTACTTTGGTCGATTCTCCGCGTTGTTCTTATTCGAGGCAAGTACCTTGTCCATACATTTCTTGTTTTGTGGATATGATGATTGGTGATCGTCTTGGTGTGTTTGTTTGTTTGTTTGAATGAGTTTTCAAAAGATTCGGCTAGCCTCGTTAAAGGCTCACTTTCAAAATGCCTGTGTGTTGTAAATTGTGTGGGTTGTAAGTGACTACGTGAATCCTTTGGATATTTTTGTCGTTGATGTTGCGCTTGGTAATGCGTGTGGACGTATATTGTTTCATTTCGGTGCATTGTGGTTTGATGTGGTGTTTTGCTAAGTGTTTGATACCTCTGGGTGAAATGTTTGGATGTCTTTGGTGTGATATGTTATTTGCGCATGATTGCTTCGCTCACCTCGGGGGGTTCGACGGGATCACGGAGGGAATTCCAATGGGTTGAGTCCGGGATTCACGAGTGGTGAATGTATTTTACTCACCTTGGGTAGGTTCGACGGGGCCTCGAAGGGAATTCCAATGGGTGAGTCCGGGATTCATGAGTAAAAACTTCACGAGTGGTGTGTATATTTGGTGATTGTATTTTACTCACCTTGGGTAGGTTCGACGGGGGCCTCTAAGGGAATTCTAATCGGTGAGTCCGGGATTCATGAGTAAAAAAAAACTTCACGAGTTGGTATTGATTTTTATGTCCGTCGAGGACACGTAACGTGGGTTTTAACCCTGTGAATTGTTGTCGGTTTTCTATTTGCGAAAACAAACCTTTGGGATGTGACCCGTGTTGATTTTGGAAAGAGAAGGATTCGGTAAATCCTAAGTTGTTTTATATTAAAACTCTCGATGGCATTTTAAACTGTTTTGTAAATCATTTCCATTGATCTGTGATCTCTCGGTTTTGGCATGTTTTCTCAAACTCTTGCCTCGGGAAGTAGATTTCATTTTGTTTGGATCTTTGAGGATTCCTGGTTATTATTGTTCTTGGAACTTGTACTGTATGGCTCGTATTTGCACTTTGTTCTTGCACTAGCAAAATAGTGGAGTTTTGCTAACCCCCGAGTATTCGGGGGGTGGATGTCTGTATTGCATTCAGGTTTTGGAGCATAGCACAGGGTCGGCATGAAAGATGATGAAAGATGAACGATACTAATCACACGAGGACCCGTTTGATGTCATATTGGTTTAGCTGTATTTTATTTCCACTGCAGTATTCTTTCCCCGTTGTACGGGAGTGTGTTGTATTCGACCCCTGCGTGGGCAAGTATTGTAATCGAGTTGTATGTTTTTATTGAAAGGCCAGATCGGTCTACTGAGTCTTTTTAGCCTTAAAGGCATTATCGAGTTGTTCGTTTGTTGTTACTAGCCTGGTAGATCCTTGAGGAAAGGTTCTACGGCGTGTAATATCCCTGAGCGGATTGGGGGTGTTACATGTTCAAACTAACGGCTCAGAATGGGTTGGTCGGAGGCCATCATATTCAAGGCCGAATTGGTCGGGTGATCCTTGGAGTCCCGACCAAGGTGCGGGGCGACCCAGCGAAGTGGTTCTGGGTCGCCGGTGCGTGGAGAGCTTCTGCGAGCGACAATCCTACGGCCGAGCTGGAGATCCCCACTAGCTTTCGGGAGAGGAATCCCGGTAAGGGTTCAGACTCTCCCTTTGTTCGGATATGTTCTGAACTGATCTAATTCGATTTCGTTATTGCAGGTTTTCATATTCCGGCGATCGAGGAGCTGCCTTTTGATTTCCTGGTTGTCTGGGAGCAGATACGGAGCTTGTCGGACGACGACTTGGACGCTAGCCGGATCAACAAGGAGAGTCGTTGGTTGTCGGCTCGGCTATTCCGTTTCCCGAGACATCTCTCGGTATCAGGTATGGATTTCTGTGACCTTCAATTTCTTTGGCGATTGCCTTGCTTGAAGAGAACATCTAATTGTTGTCCGACTGTCTTTATTGTAGAGGTTTGCTTTCCTCGCTTTTTGGAGCCCCCACCGGAGATAGCTATGTCGAATCCTGGAGTTTTAGGCCGTCTCCGCCACAAGAAGTCATCTCGGGCTCCTCCTGTTGCGTTGCCTATCATTCCGGAGGTGGAGCCTCGCGTGGATACGATCGTGGCTGAGGAGGAAGTTCCTGAGGAGGGGCTTCGAACGAACCGCAATCGGCAGAGGTCGGGAGAAACTCCTGTTTCTGCCCCTGTCAGCGAGGTGCCGATCGCCACGCCTCCGATCACCGTTCTTCCTCCGGAGAATGAGCCTACTCCCTACGGAGAATGAGCCTACTCCCTCCGCGACTTTCTTACGGAAGATGGCGATCGCCGATGCTGAGACCCCTCGAGGGAAATCGTACTTCGGTCGCGACCCCGAGAGGGCTGAGAGGTAGACATTGCTTGATGAGTTGAAACTTGTCATTCGTGTAGGAGATGTGCTAACTCGTGTTGTTTTGATGCAGGGTCCATAGAACTGACCCAACTTGCCCGCCGATGGTGGTGAATTTCTTAGCGAGCTGATCTCCTCGCCAGACCTGTGATATCCCTTTATATACCAGCCGGGCTGTTTCCGCTCTGCCGAAAGCCTGGACAATGGACGTAGATGCGATCGCACGTCAGCGATCTGGGAGTTCGATGCAGGCTGCTTTCGCTCTCTCTCTTCAGGCTGTGACAATGGCAGCTCAGGCTGTGCAGGAGTTTGAGGGGCGATCTTCTATCACTCGCCTGCAGGCGGATCTCGAGGCGGCTCAGAAAGAGAACGCCGAGTTCGCTGATAGGATCATGGCGATGGAGAAGGACTCCCTGGATGCGGCTAAGCGGGCGAGCCAGGAACTTGAGCTGGCGAGAAAGGATGCCGAGCTATCCCGGGTGACGGTCGATCATTTTTGGGATCGGATGACAGATGCCGTGCTGGCGCAGAAGTCCGCTGAAAAGGAGGCCGATCGACTGAAGGTGACTATCGGTCGGCTGACTAGCGAGCTGGCGGAGTCGAGGGGGGAGACGGCTGCAAGGGAGGCCAAGGTCCAGGGCGTGCAACAGGCGATGGCGGAGCTGAAGGGAAAGCAAGAGGCAACCGAGGCCGATCCCTTTCGTAAAGTGGAGTTTGTCAGTGAGTTCGCCTATTATATGGCGTTCGCTGACTCGCTCCGAGTCGCTAAGAAAGGAGGATTGGCGGTCGGCCCTCTAGCCGAAAATTTCAAAGCGCACGCGTTGGAGCACCCTCTTCACCCTGACTTCTCCGTGCCTATCTTGGATCTCGCGGACATCGGTGTGGATATGAGCTGGTACCCGACCCCAGCGAACCTTATCCACCCTGACGCTCCGGAGGACCGGGAGGCTGCTCCGCAGGCTAGCGAAGGGTCGCAGACAGATCCGGGGTCGAAGGCGAAGGCCAGGCAGGGGCCTGAGGCTCTCCTCTTTTATTGTTTTAGTATACTGCCTTGCAATTTGTAGCTTTCTTTTTGTAGTACTTAGGCCTTCGGGCGACCATGTATGTACCTTTCAGACTTCAAGTAATGAAATGAATGTTTGGTTCTTCGATTTATCACTTGAATGATTGCTATTTTTGAGTCTTTTGCTTGACTTTGTACAAATGTGTCAGGAGAGATTGCTGCAAGTGTAGGTCTACGTGAATTGATAAACTCATATAGATAACTTTTACAACAAATTCGATCGCTGCACAAACATCTGACTAATGCCGATCTCCGTATGTAATTGAATATGGACGATCGCTGTATATGTAGCTCGAAAGGAGCCATCCATCTCGGTCTTGAGGAGCCGTGCACGATCGCGGAGTTCGATAGACCTACCTCCATGATCATGTCTTATGCACGAGCGACATTCCGTCTGATAGCTAAGTTCTCGTGACTCACTTAATTGGTAGGGTCCTCCGAAGTCTTTGCCTCGCCTCGTATTTAAACGAAGGGCGTGCGGTCTCGGTCTGGAAGATTCCTTGCACGGATCATCGTCGGATTAATCAACTCCACTTCCGCGGCTTGTTAGTTCTGCTTCCACCTCGGGCCATCATGAAGATGGCGACCCTCGACGGTGTACGTTGAGATGGGGGTAGGGACGCGTCGCATTGTCCGGGTCCACCAAGTTAGATGATGAACCTTTGAGGGCAGGCGAGCGTGTCCACTGATTAGTTTTCGAGGGCCCTCAGACTACGCCGGCCTTGTATTTAAATGAAGGGCGGGCGATCGTGGCCCAAAGGGACCTTGCATGGCCCAAGCAGTCGGTTCCATCGACTACCAGGACCATGGCGGCACTCTTCTACCTCGGATCGTCATGTAGATGCCGACCTTTGACGGTTTACGTTGTGCGGGGGAGGCGATCTCGTGCCTTAGTCTACCATGTTAGATGAAGAACTGTAGATGGCGAACGAGTCCTCATATTTTTCGAAGCGTTTGTCCAGGCAGTAGCCCTTGGTTTGACGAGGTGGGAAATCGGGGAGAGACGTCTGAAGTTCCCTTCTCTTGATTTAAGAATACGGTCGCCGAGGGTGATCGAGGGGTCGGCTCGTATGAGCTTTCCAGCCTGTTCTCGTTCGACTCGGGCGACCGTGTTGGGATGTAGGAGGGGCTCCGGCTAAGCCAATAAGCTGTCCAACTTGCCTTCCTCGAACAATTTCCAGAGTTGTTTGAGGAGGTCGCGGCATTGGTTGGTGCTGTGGCCGGGACTTTTATGGTAGGCACAATATTGATTGTGGTCCAGATGACCGTGGTCCCTTATCGCCTTTGGCTTGTTCAGCGGTTCGCGCCATTTGACGGCGTAGAAAATGTGGGACGTAGTTCGGTTGAACGTATGGAGGAGATGGGCTTCCATGTCCTCGAAGGTCTTGCGATCTCCGGGTGGCTTGGCGACCGCCTTATTGGTTTTGGTGATCGCCGTCTTTCAGACAGGAGGTGGCGTTTCCTCGCCTAGGCGGAGGGTGAGCAGCTTCTGCCTGGCCAGAAAGTCGGCAGCCTTAGTGCGGAAGATCGCGTAAGTTGGAGGGATATCCTTCGTCAGATGCCTAAACATGGGTGAGTGACCGTAGAATCCCCCCAGGACTGAATAAAGAGCGAGCTCGTCGCTGATGGGCTCGCCGGTGAGGACGATTTCGTCTACTCGGTAGACGTAGTCTGCATCGGACTCGTCTTCCCCGTGCCTGACTTTCATCATGCGGTGGGGGCTTTCTGGTCTGGCGACCTTGGCGGCGAAGTATGACGTAAAGTCATTCGCCAGTTTCTCAAATGAGATGATCGATCGCGGTGGTATCGAGACGTACCACCTATGGGACAGCTCGCCTAATGTTAACGGGAAGATTCGGCACTTGGTCGCATCTGATGCCCCGCACCCGGTCATGTAGATCCGGAACTTACTTAGGTGGGTTTCGGGATCCGACCTCCCTTCGTATAGAGGTGTTTTGGGAGGAGCGATCTGTGGTTGCACGGGGGAGAGCTCGATGTGGGCCGCGAGCGGCTCGGTCGGTCCGATGATCTTTCTGCTGGTGCTTGCCCCAGTGTCCAAGAGTGCCTTCATCTCGTCGAGCTGACGTCGCATAGTGGCCATCGTTGTGGCCTGGCTGCTCGCGTCTAGGCGCTCGGAGCGGGAGCCGAGGCGATCTAGTACTGACCCCCTGGCGTTCGTAATGGGAGCCAAGAGGCTGATCTGCCTTCGGCTGGGAGTTGGGTAGGCCGAACTCCTGGTGACGGACTCGGAATCCGTCGTCTCGTGGTTGGGGCCAGAACTCCCCGGTCGCCATGATGGATCGCTCCCCAGGCGACTGAATACGGAACCGTCCGACCTTGCGAGAGCCTTTTCTCGCGACTTGGGGCTTTCTGACGATCGCTCGCCCAGTAGCCCCTTGAACTTCCGTTTGCCCACGCGGAGGATAGCTGAGGGAGTTATAGCAGGCGTCGCGCATGCTCTCCGTCGCTCTTTCAGGATGGCCATAGCCTCCTCGATCTATTCCACAGTTTGGATCTGATCGAGTGAGAGGCTGGGGCCGCCCCTCAGGCGCGGGATCGAGAGTCTTGCATTCCTGCGACTTCCCTCTACCGTTGGCTGGGGCTCGGATTGAGCCGGAATTTGGTGTCCGGCGGTTTGGAGATTGGCTCTCTCCGATGTAGTGGCGGACGTCATGATTCTGAAGGCTTTCTTTGAAGCGCAGTGAGTGTCACTTCAAGTATATGTCCTGAGAACAGTGAGTGTTCTTCGGGACGGTAGGAATAAAAATGAAGGTTAAGATGCCCTTCTTCTAGCGCCAATTGTTGCTACCCAAAATATTATCCGGTGATAGATATTGCTGGAATGGATGGATAGCTAACAAAATGCGAGAGCACTTCCGTAGAGAAAGTAAATAACACACGATTTGCCAGGATTGTTAGTCCCGGGCTTGAATGCTCTCGCGAGATGTTATTAATACGAATATTCGGGGATACAAGTATTAATGTTAGAATGCTATTACAATGAGTGTAACGATTGTAGTTATCTAAGCTAGTGAGCGTGTAGATTGCCGGAAGAACCAGATGTGATGCTCTGTGAGTTCTTGTAACAATGTTGATGAGCTGTGACGGCGGTGAGAGATCGACAGTCTCTCACGGCGTGTATAAGCTGTTTGTTTGAGCTCCGGGGCTTGTGAATCTGACCTGCGGAGACTTCTTGCCTCTGTCGACCGTCTGCTGGTTTAGAGGTGCTGAGAGAGAAATCCTGAAGTAGATTCCGGTGAGGATGCCGGGAGCCTGAGAATATGTATGTGTTTGCATGTTTTTTCGGAATGATTTCGAAACTTAATGGAGAATGCGTGAACCCTCTTCCAGTTGCTGGATATTCCCTATTTATAGGACTGGGAGATGTCGGGCGATTGCCTTTGCTGCATTATAATAAGCGGGCGATCGTCTTTTATCACATGGGCTTGTCCCCTTAAAGTCCATAGGAGTTGCTGGCAGCCGGCTGTGCGGTCCAATGAGAAATCTGCACGCGTCCAAGTCGCTGTCACGGGCGGTCCCACCTTGTACCTTTCGGCGGGCTTGTCGGTAGGTGAAAAGGTGGTGACAGGCTGTGGTCAATGATCCATGAAACGCGGCGCCTGTCGCGGATCTGCACATGGGCGCTGCTTTAAGGTCTAGTCTTCGTGGACTTTGACGAACGATGGTTTATGTTCGGGGCATAGGACGGTCGTCCTTAGCCGGGCACCAGAGTCGATCGCTAGGTGCCAAAGGGCGATTGCCTTGGGAGTCGATCGCTAGATACCCGAAGGTGGTCTGGTATCTTCGCTTTAGGCGAGTTCGCCGCAGCTTGATTGGTTGTGGACTCGGTCGCTCGGCCTTGTAGTCGATCGCCTGTCGAGGTGAATAAATCTTGACAGAACACACACATTCGATAAAAACCAATAACCGACATACCCAATCAACAAACTCAATGGTTCAACGATATCCCGATTAAATACAAATCCAAACAATCCAAACCAATCAATCACGAATTCAAAACCACAAATAGATTCCACAATCCGAAAATCATATCAACAATCAATTTAAACCAACAAGGGTCTAACATTACCGATTCCAAATTCAATCTTAAATACGGATACAAGTTTCCTCCTTGTAAATTTATAATAAAAACCAATTACCGATTATCATCACCAGTCCGAACAATCCTATCAATTCAACATTATAGAACACCATAGTCCAAAGGTTTCAAATATTTCCATTATCCGAATTGAACACTTATTCAACACGTATGAATTCTCAAACTCAAAAGTGAATCATAACCTTATCAAATCCGGAATCATATTCGTATTCCTATACGAATATTGTACGAAGACACATAACTTAGTTTTATATATGAATATTCCATATTCATATCTAAAACACCAACACCTCTTAAACATGTTCAACAATTCATATAATCCAAGAGTTCCTTAAGAACACAACTAATTCCGAAATCATATTCAAAATCTCTAATATGACATAATCCGATGTGTTCTAACATCTAAACAATCCTTATTCACAATTCAAGGTGTATATAATCATGTTCTTCAACATATATACTTCTCATAACATCATGAATCGCAACAAACCACCAAGAACATCGAGAATACTACGATTCCATAATCATAACAACATAATCGAATCATTTGATCACCAATTCATTATCTTCCTTTAACAAAATTCCCATAATTACCAAGAATCATCTCAACAATATCATTTCAACCATCATTCATACGAAAACGTGTAGAATTTTCCAAGTTCTACTCATTGAGACATTTCATCGAACACTTTGAAGGCATAGTCCAATTCAATCATTTATTCGAATAAATACTCGAATTCGTTCTACAAAACTTCAAGAGTATTGAATGATTACGAGTTTACAATCAAGTTCAATCAATAATCTGAATCAAAACAAAGCAAATCGGCCAAAACACCAAGAAACCTCAAGAACGTCCAAAAACCAAAAGGTTAGGTGTTCTTACCTTCGATCCGGGTGGAAGATGATGTTAATCCATGATTCCAACTTCCAAAACATGTTGTTCTATGTTGTTCTTACTCAAATCCATCCATTTTGCTGATGAAATCGCGAAGAAACGAAGAGAAAACATGAAAATGGCCGGATGACTCGGTCCAGGCCTTTAAATAGGCGGGACCTGCCGGACCATTACGGCCGTAACCGGTCATAGCTTACGTACGTAACCGGCCATGGCCTGCTCACTGCCTAGTCCGTTCGGCACGCTTACGTACGTAACCGGCAGCTGGCTTACGTACGTAACTGGCTCTTACGTCCGTAACCGGACAGAGCCTTACGTACGTTATTGGCCAGTCCCGCGCCCAGCGAGTCACTGCCGACCATGTTCGGCCATCCCAATGAGTCACGGCCGGCCATGCTCGGCCATCCAGGTCATCTCGGCCACGACTCGGCCAGCCGCCCAGTAACGTACGTAACACTTAATCTGTTGCATACGTAATACGTACGTTGACTTGATACAGTATTATACTCGTATTACGTACGTAATACACCCTGTATAGCATACTTAACTCCATCCATTGACTCACGTGTCCACATCCGCACCGAAAGCCGCCGACCACGGGCCCCACTATCCGATCACAACTCGGTCCTGTTTGATTCCTCTTGTTACGTACGTAATGCCTTATGCATAACGTACGTAAAGCGTATAATTTAGCGTACATTATCTCAACATCTTAACGTACGTTAAGGGCTATATACTTAGCCAAAATCCAAATGTTCCTGTCCGAAGTCTCGACATACAAAATACAAACATACGACATACTGAATACACATACTGAATCCAAAAATATTCTCATACGATATACTTGATATCCAAATCAGTTCAACCCGATGCAACATATCCTGAATATATCTGTCAATCAAAAATGATAATCACACCAGTATAACTGTTTCGGTTCTCAATTTATTTTATCCATACAGTATAGATACCAAACTATACAGTATATCTCAGATAAAATAATGCAAAAAATTTATACTGAAAATTTGGCTATTACAACACTTGCCCTGACTCTCCAGGCGGCGACGATGGTCGCCCAAGCCGTTAAGGATTATGAAGGACGACCCTCTAATGCTCGCCTACATCAAGATCTTGAGGCCCCTCGGAACCAGAATGCTGATTTCGCCAATCGGATAGCGGCCATGGAGAAGGAGAACCTGGAGATGGCCAAACGAGCCAAGCAGGACCTTGACCGGATGAAGCAGGAGCTTGACCGGTCCCGGGGGGTGGCGGATCGGTTCCGCGACCAGATGACGGGGGCTCGCTGGATGCACGTGGCCTCGCAGGAGGAGGCGACTAGGCTGATGGCGACAGTGGATCATCTCAATGGCGAGCTGGAGAAGGCGACGGGAGAACTGGCCGCCAAGGTAGCCGAGCTTGCGGATGCTGATAAGATGATTGCGGGGTTGAAAGAGCAGTTAAAGGTGATCGAGACCGATCCCTACCTTAATGTGGAATACGTCGGCGAGTTCGCCTACTATATGGCCTACGCCGACGCTATCCGTGCCGCCAAGAAGGTAGGGATCGAGGTCGGCCCTATGATGGAAACCTTCAAGGCCTACGTACTCGAGCATCCCCTGCAGCCGGACTTCTCCCTGCCGATTATCGACCTCACCGACTTAGGCATTGATTTGAGTTGGTATCCGTTTCCGGATAAACTTATTTATCCTGAAGCCGGTGAGGAAGCGCGCACCGATCCGCCTGCTGGGGGTGAAGGCCAGTCGGGGGCGGCCTGAGTGATGGTGGAGCTGTTTTGTTTTCCTTCGCTTGTAATTTCTAGTTTTTCTTCTTGTATTGCCTTCGGGCTTGTCTGTACGAACTTTTCGAATGGAATAAAATTCTTCTTCTTCGCATCTGATTTTTTATATGTACGGCCGTCTCTTCTGAATGTTTGCATATGAATTTATACAAGTGTTTACATAATTGCATCTGATGCCTTGTTCGCCTGATCGACTGTTTGAATGTTCTGCACCGCTTCGACTTTATGCATTGGTACACTTGAAAATTCTTACTTGTAAATTTCTTGAACGAAACTGATCGTCATGTTTGTGTTTGAACGAAGCCAATCGTGTATGGTCCCTTCCTCCCGATCGCATTTAGGAATACCTCCACTTTGCCCCTTGTTTTTGTTTACTTAGTGTAAGTAAGGGAACAAAAATAGTATGTTTCGTGAGCTATCTTTAGTTTTGCCAATTCTTCGAGGGAGGTCGACTGTTTCGACTCTGAGGAACTGTGCACGGTCGCGGAGTTCGATGGACCGGCCTCCAAAACCGTGTCTTTGTGTGCGAGGGACATTCCATCTGTAGGTCTGTCTCGTGACTCACTTTATTGTTAGGGTCCTCCATTAGGCTGCGCCCGCCTTGTGTTTAAACGAAAGGCGAGCGGTCTTGGTCTTGAGGAGTCCTTGCACGGGGCGTCGTCGGTTTATTCGACTCCACGTCCGTGTCTTGTTAGCACTTTTCTACCTTGGGCCGCCATGTTAGATAGAGACCCTCCACGGTATATGTTGTGACGGGGTAGGGACGCGTCGCCTTGTCCGGGTATATCATGTTAGATGATGTACTTTTGAGGGCGCGCGAGTGTGTCCACAGATTTATTTGGAGGGTCCTTCGGCTATGCTTGCCTCGTATTTAAACGAAGGGCGAGCGCTCGCAGCCCAAAGGAACCTTGCATGGATGAAGCTGTCGGTTCCATCGATCTCCAAGACCATGGCTGCACTTTTCTACCTTGGATCGTCATGTTGAATGATGATCCTCGATGGTATACGTTGTGCTTGGGGGGCGATCGCTTGCATAGGTCTGTCAGGTTAGACGACGAACTCTTGTAGGGCGAGCGAGTCGTCCTCTCTTTAGTTGTTTGTTTTTGTCGGGGCGAATCATATAGATGGGATAGGAAAATCTCATTATACTCTTTGTACATTAGGTAAGTGAATACAGAGTTTTCATTGGTAGTATTTCTTCAAATGTACGGCGTTCTAGGGATATTGGTCCAGAGTGCCGTCAGGGTGTTCAAGTTCGTAGGCTCCCCTAGTTAGCCATTTAGATATTCTGAAGGGGCCTTCCCAATTCGGGCCAAAAACTCCCGTGTGAGTCTGGACCTTTTTGAGGACTAGGTCACCCACTTGGAATCGTCTTTCCTTGACCTTTCAATTGAATAACTTCTCGGATCTCCTTTTGTGGATTGTGTTCTTCATTTCCGAGGTCAGTCGCCGTTCTTCGAGCATGTCCAAGTCGATTCGTCGGGCCACATCGTTGTCCATCATCATCTCTAGTTCAATTCGGTGGCTGAGGACGGCGATCTCCGAAGGGATCACTGCTTCTGTTCCGAAGGCGAGGGCAAATGGGGTTTCGCCGGTTGAGTTTCGGGCGTCGTTGGATATGACCACAAAACATCTGCAAGCTCGCTCGCCCATCGTCCTTGTCTGGATTCGAGTCGTGCTTTGATCGTGTGTTTGAGGATTTTGTTTACAGACTCTACCTGCCCGTTCGTCTGAGGGTGGTAGGGGGCCGAGAGCAAATTTTTGATTCCCCACTTCTCGCAGAATTGCATGACTTCTAAACCGTCGAACTACTTTCTGTTATCTGAGATGATAGCGTGGGGTAGACCGAACCGGCATATGATGTTCCTCCAAATGAACTTGATTACTTGCTCTTGGCCGATCTTGTTGAGTGGCTCGGCCTCAGCCCATTTCGTGAAATAATCGACCCCCACGATGGCAAACTTACAGCCAACTGGCGCCATCGGCAAGGGACCTATAAGGTCAATGCCCCATTGGGCGAATGGCCCCGAGCTGTAAATTGAAGTGAGCTGCTCTAGGGAGAGCTTGATGTTTGGGCCCATCACTTGACACTTGTGACACGATCTGGCATAGGCGATCGCATCTTTTTGTAGTGTAGGCCAGAAAAAACCTTGTCTGGTCGTTTTGTGGATGAGAGCTCGCCCGCCAGCATGGTTTCCACAGATCCCATCATGGATCTCGGCTAAAACTAGCGGGCCTTCCTCCGGCGTAATGCACTTGAGGAGAGGGAGGCTGAAAGCCCGCTTGTAAAGCCGGTCGTCCAATAGGGTATATCTGGTCGCACGGAGCTGAAGTTGGCGAGCTTTGATACGGTCGTCGGGGACCGTTCCATCCTTTAAGTATTTAATGAACGGAGTCATCCAGTTCTCTTCGGCGATGGTAACTGTAGTAACCTGGTTTCTGCCGATCGTCGGGTCTGCTGATTTTGTGAATTGGATGTTAGAGAAATTGGCCGCGCCATCTGATGATGCCAGTTTGGATAGGGCGTCGGCCTTGGAATTTTGCTCTCTCGGGACTTGTTCGATTAGCACTTCCTCAAATTTCGTGTACATTTCGGCGACCAATTCTTGGTATTTGACCATCTGTTCGCCGCGCGACTCATATTCTCCCTTGACTTGGTTCACGACCAAAAGGGAGTCCATGAAGATAGGGAGGCGGCGAACGTCCAGGGCGAGGGCTAGATCGATCCCGCCTACCAAGGCTTCGTACTCGGCTTCATTGTTGGTCGCACGAAACCCGAATCGCACAGCATTTGTGAAACTTTGTCCATCGGCGCTGATGAGGACGATCCCTGCCCCTGCTCGCGAGTTGGTTGTCGAGCCATCCACGTACAGCTTCCAAGTAGGGCGGTCGATCTGGGTCGGACTGTGAGGGAATGTTAACTCCACCACGAAGTCCGCTAGAGCCTGGCCTTTGATCGTCGTGTGAGGAGCGTATAAGATACCGTATTGGGCGATCTCCAGTGACCACTTGAGGAGTCGCCCATTGGGGTCTGGCTGGTGTAGAACTTGCCTTAGAGGGAGAGTCGTCAGAACCTCCACTTGATGCTCGAAGAAGTAGGCCCTTAGCTTGCGAACACTCATGACTAGAGCATAGGCGATCTTCTCCAGAGGTGTGTATCGTGTTTCCGCGTCATGGAGCGCTTGGCTAACGAAGTAGATCGGCAAGCGAACTTGCCCTTCTGCTCGCACTAATACAGTGCTCAGCGCGACATCTGAGGCCAATAGGTAAAGAAATAACTTTTCACCGGGGATCGGCTTTGCCAGGATCTGAGGGTTAGATAGATATTCCTTGATTTTGGAGAACGCTATTTGACTCTCCTTTGTCCATGCAAACTTCTTGTTCTTTATGGTCGCGAAGAATGGCTTGCTTTTATCCCCGAGCCGAGATATGAAATGGTTGAGGGCAGCCAGACAACCTGTGAGGCGTTGCACCTGCTTGACATCCCGTTGACTAGCCGTTGGTAGGTTGCCCCTGCATTCTTCAGGTCGAATGGCATTCAGACCCAAAAGTATATGTCTTTTTCCGTGTGGAACGATGTGTGTTTTATGTCTTTCTCCGCCATGGGGATCTGATGGTACCCTTCAAAGGCATCCATGAACGACATCATTTCGCAGCCTGCTGTGCTATCGACCAAGTGGTCAATATGAGGCATCAGAAAGTGATCTTTTGGACATTCCGCGTTGAGGTCGGTGAAGTCAATGCATAACCTCCAGGGTTGCTCGACTTTTTCACGAGCACCGCGTTGGCTACCCACTGTGGCTCGTATGTAGCTACTCCGGTTAGTTTGTTATCGAGTAGCTTTTTAACTTCTATATCGAGCACCGTGTACTTCTTCGGACCGAATTTTCTACGTTTCTAGTGAACAGGCTTCCTCGCCGGGTTGATCTTTAAATAGCGGCAGGCGTGTTCAGGACTTATGCCGACCATATCTTGATGTGACCAAGCAAAGACTCTGATGTTCTTACGTAGTAAACTGATCAACTCTTTCTTTAACTCAAGACCTACGCTTGCGCCGATCTGTTCTTCCCGCTCCGGGCGAGCCAGATCTATTGTTACACTTTCCAACTCTTCGATGGGGACGGTCGCTTCTCGTTTGGAATGATTTTCGGACTCGATCCTTGGATTGATGTCGAGGCTTGGCTCGAAACTGATCCTTGGCTCGATGTCGTCCGTTAATCGATGTGAGATGGCGTCCTCTGAGTTGGGTTGGTACGAGGTACTTGGCTCGTCGATCTCCATGGGTTGATTGTCGATCGTCTCAATGTTACAAATAGCATGGGAAGTATTGAAAGAAGTTACGACATAGGAGTAATTCAAACGTTTCTTAGCCATCAGTTGGTCCCCTTTTACAGTACCGACCGTCCCATCGACAGTAGAGAATTTGATACAGTAAAAGAAAGAAGAGGCGACCTCCTCGAAGGTTTCTAGAAATGGGTGACCAAGGAACCCATTATAGATGCTGGGCCTATATATGATTACAAAGTTTAGGTTCCTAGTAATCCTAACCTTGGGATCGTAGTAACATATTAGCTCGACAGAGAGCTTGATCCTTCCATAGGCTTGGACTGTGCTGTCGCCAAACCCTTGGAGCACGGTGTCGAATGGCTTGATGAACTTGGTTAGGTTGTCGAGCTGGTCGAGAGCGGATTTGAATATGATATTGCAAAAGCTCCCATTGTCAACCAGCACGCGATCGACCATTTTCCCAAGGATACACGCAGAGATCACCAATGCATCCTCTTTGGGGCACTGCACTCCCTCCCTATCCTTGTTGGAGAAGGTGATGAGCGTGTCTTTGGAGATGGTCGGCTCTGGGGGTACCACGACATGGACCCCGGCGAACGCCCTCAATTTGGCCTTCCGTTTTCTGTTCGACATGGTGGAAACCAGGGAAAGTCCTCCGAGGTTTCCACCTCCCGCCTGAAGCATATTAATCCGGCAGCCAGGGTTGATCGGAGGGATTGATTCGTCTGAATACTCCGGCTTGTTCTGCTCGATCCTGGCGACCGGATTGGGAGGGATTCCATCGTTCTGTCGGTGCTTGCGCCCTCCGGTCCTCTCTGCTCAAGGCTCTGGCTTGGTAACCAAGTTATCCAATATGCCTTCCTCGAACAGTTGCCATAGTTGTCTGAGGAGGTTGCGACACTGGCTGGTGTTTTGGCCGGGACTCTTGTGGTAGGCACAAAATTTGCCGCGGTCTAGATGACCGTGGTCCCTCACCGGCCTTGGTTTGCTAAGCCATTAACGCCCCTTGATGGCGTTGAAAATGTGGGACGGAGACAGGTTGAGGTTGCGGAGGAGGTGAACTTCCACATCCTCGAAAGCTTTGAATTCTCTGGGCGGCTTCGTGATTGCCTTTCTGGGCTTGGCGACCGCCTTTCTCGGGATGGAAGTAGGCACCTTTCCTTCCATGGCAGATCCCTCGCCTAAGCTGTAATATCCTAGAATTTCACTATGAATTTTTCGCATTATTTTATCTGGGATGTACTGTACAGAGTGGGACCGACACGATATGAGTGGATAATTTTGGAAACCATGATAGTCGTGCCAGTATGTCTATCGAGGGTATTTTGATTCTAGAATATTACATGCTTGTTGTGTTTTCGATGTCAGATATACCGTATGAGTATTTGTTTGATTTCCGTACTTGGTCGACAGTTGTAATTGAGGATATCGTGCATCAGACGTACCGTACGAGAATATTTTCGGGATTTCGTATATGTGTTCAGTATTGTCGTATGTTCACATTTGTTATGTCGAGATGTTGGACAGGAATTGCTGGAAATGGCTAAGTATGGAAGCCATTACGTACGTTATGTGTTGAAGCTTACGTACATTAAATTGGTAGAGTTACGTACGTTATGGCCGAGACATTACGTACGTAACATGGGAATCAGACGATCGAGTCGTGGTCGGCAGGTGGGACCCTGTGTCGACAACTTTCGGCGAAGGATGTTGACAGGTGAGTCAACGTACGTGTTACGTACGTTATACACGACGTGTTACGTACGTAACACGACCATTGTAATGTAGCAAGTCAACGTACGTATTACGTACGCAACGGAATAAGTGTTACGTATGTTACGGGGCGGCTGGCCGAGTCATGGCCGAGATGACCTGGATGGCCGAGCATGGCCGGCCGTGACTCGTTGGGATGGCCGAGCATGGTCGGCAGTGACTCGGCGGGGCTAGGATCGCCGACACGTCGTAGGCGGTGGCGATTACGGCCGTAATGGCCGATTACGTACGTAAGGGAGCTGCCGGTTACGTACGTAAGGGTGCCGAACGAACTGGACAGTGAGGTAGGCCACGACCGTCTACGTACGTAAGGACCCGCCGGTTACGTACGTAACTGGCTGGCAGGTCTCGGCCTATATAAGGCCTGGACCGAGTCATCTGCTCATTTCTTCGTTTTTCTTCGTTCCTTCCGCGATTTATTCAAGAAATATGATGGTTTTGAGTAGAATCAACTTATAACAACATGTTTTGGAAGTTGGAATCATGGATTAACATCATACTCCACCCGGATCGAAGGTAAGAACACATGAACTTTTGGTTTTTGGATGTTCTTGAGGTTTCTTGGTGTTTTGGCCCATTTGGTCCATTTTGATTCAGATTATTGGTAGAACTTGATTGTATACTCATAATCATTCAATACTCTTGAAGTTTTGTGGAACAAATTCGAGTATTTCTTTGAATAATCGATTGAATTGGATTATGCCTTCAAAGTGTTCGATGAAATGCCTCAATGAGTTGAACTTGGGAAATTCTATACGTTTTCGTATGAATGTTGGTTGAATTGATATTATTGTGATTTAGGAATGAACTTTTGAAGGAAGTTGAATCGGTACCCTTCCCTTTTGTCGATTTCTTCGCACCGTGCTATTCAAAACAAGTGATTACTTGTGTATTTCATCTTCAAGAGGTATGTTCGATAATCCTCTCATTGAATTCGGATTTTGATGTTATCGTTGAAGAAGGATTCGTATGAAGATGATTATGGTTTTGTTGTTACGATTCTTGCGGTTATATGAAATATATGTTGAAGACATTGTTAGGATTATTGAACACCGAATTTCGGCTTGTGTTCGTATTGTTAAGAGTTGATATGGGTTGGTTTCGTATGATCGAGATATCATTGAACCATCGAGTTTGATTAGTTGGTCATTTCGGTTGTTGATTGTTATTGAACGTATCGTTAATCGATTATTGCATTAGGTTGCGTTTAGTGATCGTTGAAGTTAACCGTTGTGCTGCGGAGCTTGTAGACGAAGACGGCGGGATTGATAGCGGCTTCGTCGAATTGGTATCAAGGCAAGTTATGCTTGCTCAGTTCATAATGTTAATAAATGATTTCGTTTTCATTTCATTTATGATTCATATAGCAATGGTATTATGGAATATATGAATTGTCGGAATGGTGGTATGTATGGTATTTTTGGACTAAGATAAATCATAATGTATATGAATTTAAGGATGTCTAGTGGAAATGGGAACGTGAATTATAATTTGGTCTATTGCATGAGAAATTGGATATCAAGGTTAGTTATCGTGTCGATGTTGAACTCGGGATGGTGGTTTGGTATTAGTTATGGACTGTACTTCATTTTGGATTGTCGGATAAACCGTGTATTCGTTCAGGGCGGTTGGTCGTGGAAAGGTTGGCGTCTCCAGCTTGAGGTAAATTAATATTGTTAGATTATGATAATCATCATGTTGCATTATTGCATATGTGTGTTGATATTCCATGCGGTGAATGTGCACCATTGTTTGTTACGTTTTGTGAAGTGCTCTTTCTTGAGCCGTAATCTGTGGGGCCGATGTGTTGGGGATAAAACCTGTATGGTACCCGAATGGAAATGTGTTAGGGGATAAGACCTAAATAGCACCTATGTCCGGAGTATTCCTGAGTAGATGCTTCCGTGACCCTCGGTTGTTGCCTTGGGAGTTTATGTGATATTGTCCGGAGTATTCCTGAGTGGATGCTTCCGTGACCCTTGGCTGCTGCCTTGGGAGTTTATGTGCTATTATTATATGCATTGTTGAGCTTGCTGTGAGCTATCGTCTGACGGAATACGACATTGTGGTCGTGTCGGTCTTTCATGATCAAGTTATTGTTTCCCTCTGGAAAATCTTCTGATCCTTGTTGGATATGCGTTTCTTCGAGATCTGTTGTCATGTTGTATCGTGGCATATCTGGAGTCAGATACGTTCTGATCGTTCATGTGTAGGATTTTCGGGACGGGCACGTGTAGCATATGTTGGTTTCGACCTCATATTGAACCGTGCACACGAGACGTACTTCGTGAGGCTGATTAGGTACGAGACCAGACGTGTATTGATCAATACCCGTGGTTGGCTTGTACACGGACACATGTCCGGATCGAGCGTATCGTGACGTCCATCTTGAGTCTTATTGATTGGTCGTTTACAGTCCATGTATAATTGGGTCTGTTCGATATTCGGGTTGTCTTTGAAATCCCGTATATATGATTTGTATATGGTTGACGATTTTATTCTCTCGTGTATTTGTCCCCGTTGATCCTTTTATGATCTCGTTTGGAGTTACCTTATCGATGGTTAACTTGTTTGTTACCGATCCTTTATTAATCTCGTTTGGAGTTTCCCCTGTCATTGGTAATCTCGTTCGTTATTGAACCTTATTAATTCCGTTTGGGACTTGTCTCACCATTGGTATTCTTGGTTATTAGCCCTTGATTGATGTTATTGGAGTTTACCGTGTCGTTGGTATTCTCGATTGTCGATTCCTCATTGCTCTGTTGAAATTTACCGTATCGTTGGTATTCCCGGTTGTTGGTCCTTATTGATCTTGCTAGAGTTTACTGTGTCGTCAGTATTCTCAGTTGTTGACCCTTTATTGATCTTATTGGAGTTTATCGTACCGTTGGTATTTCTGGTTGTCGACTCTTTTGATCTTGCTATTGATTCTTCATTAATCCTTACCGTGTCATCGATATTCTAGGTTATTGATTCTTCGTTGCTCCTTACTGTGTCGTCGATATTCTCAGTCGTCGAACTTTTATTGACCTCGTTGGGATTTGCCGTATTGCCGGTATTCCAGGTTATTGATTCTTCATTGATCTTGTTGGAGTTACCACATCATTGGTATTCTCATTCGTGGTTGATCCCTTTGTCGATCTTGTGTGGAACTATCATGTCATTGATATTTCTGGTGTGATGCATTGATTGTTATCATTATTGATTGTGTGAGCATTCATGCTTTGTGTTGATATCCGGGACTTGCCATTGTTTCGGGACAGTTGATTTGCAGATGTATCGTGTGATATCAGTTCCTATCAGTATTGGGTTCCGATTGTGCGACCCAGCCGACAGAATCGAACTTGACCAGATTATTCTATACTCGAGATATGTTTATGTTGGGAAATCTTGGTAGTGTTTTGGATACAGTATAGGTGATTACATTTGAATTCGTTCATTACTTAGGACACGAGGCGTGGGATATGGTAAGATTTGATTGTTATGGTTGTGACAGGTTGGTAAGGTTACTTCGGTGAGATCATATTGGAATTATTCTTACCTTGTAATTATATTTATATGTATTGTTTTTGTGATGTGATCGTTATCATTATTGAGTATTATGGCTGACCCCGTCGTGGGCTTTATCTTTTAGGTACTCGGAGTTCGAGCAAGTAGCGGTCATGAAGGGATGAGCTTTCCGGTGATACTGGCTATGGCGTAGTTGTTGGGATTTGATTGTTCTTTCTGGTTTTTATAATTCCACTGCAAATGTATTTAATTATGTTCATCCACTGTGTGTGTATTTATCTAAATGGCTTTCGATATTCTTTGAACTGTGTTTTTATCCGCTGTGCGTGTGTGTACTTTCAAAAGGGCCTTTTGGCCTTTTTAATCATTTGCGAAAATGATTTTAGCCTTGTGGACTCCAATGTGGGGCCCACGGCGCTGTAATATTCCCGTAAGGTTTTGGGGGTGTTACATAAGCGTAAGGTGAGCATCCTCTGCCTGGCTTGAAAATCAGCGGCCCTGACGCGGAAGCTTGCGTAGATCGGGGGGATGTCCTTTGTAAGGTGCCTGAACATGGGTGAATGCCATAGAATCCCCCTAGGACCGAGTAGAGAGCGAGCTCATCGCTAATAGGCTCGCCGGTGAGGACTATTTCATCCACCCGGTCGATGTAGTCTTCATCCGGTTCGTTCTTCCCCTGCCTGATTTTCATCATGCGGTGGGGGCCTTCGGGCTGAGCAACTTTTGCGGCGAAATATGACGTGAAGTCGTTCGCCAGCTTCTCGAAATAGTTGATCGAACGAGCTGGCAGTGAGATGTACCACCTATGGGCGAGGTCGCCCAATGTCAATGGGAACATCCGGCATTTCGTTGCGTCCGACGCTCCACATCCGGTCATGTAAATCCAGAACTTGCTCAAATGGGTCTCTGGATCCGATCTTCCCTCATATATAGGTGTTTGAGGAGGAGTGATCTTTGGTTGAACGGGGGCGAGCTCGATTTGGACCGCGAGCGGTTCACTCGGTCCGGCGAGCGATCTCTTGGCGCCTGCCCCAGTTTCTAGGAGTGTCTTCATTTCGTCGAGCTGGCGCTGCATGGCGGCCATCGCTGTAGTCTGACTGCTCGCTGATTGACTTTCGGAGCGGGAGCCAAGGCGATCATGTACTGATCTCCTTGCCCTATGGTAGGTGACGAGTTCTCTGCCCCCGGGCTCAATCCTTGGGCGAGCGGGGGCCCGTTGGCTGGTTTGTCTTTTGGGAGTCGGATATGCCGAACTCCTGGTGACGGATTCGGACTCCGATGTCTCCCGGATGGGGCCTGAATGCCCGGGTCGCCATGAGGGATCGCTCCCTAGGTGGCTGAAGATGGAATCGTCCCGCCATACGATAGCCATTTCCCGCGGCTCGGGGCTTTCCGACGATTTCTCGACGTATAGCATCTTAAGCTTCCGCTTGCCTGCCCGGCGGATGGCTGATGGAGTAATGGTGGACGAGTCGCATGCCCTCCGTCGCTCCCTGAGGATGGACATAGCCTCCTCGATCTGTTCCGCGGTCTGGAACTGATCAAGTGATAGACTGGGTCCGTCTCTCAGGGGCGGGAGTGAGAGTCTAGCGTCGCCGCGGACGCCTTCTGCCGTTGGTTGAGATTCAGTCTGGGCTGGAATGAGAGGTCCGGCAGATCGCAGGGTGGCATGTCATGTTTCTGAAGGATTTCTTTGAAGAACAGTGAGTGTTTCTTCAAGTATATGTCTCGTAGAACAGTGAGTGTTCTTCGAGACGGTCGGAATGAAAGTGAAGGTTATAGGCCCCCCTTCCTCTAGCGCCAATTGTTGTTACTCAAAATATTATCCGGAGATGATATCGCTGGAATGGTTGAGTAACAAACAAATGCGAGAACACTTCCGTGGGAAAATAAATAACACAATATTTGTCGGGGTTGTTAGTCCCGGGCTTGAATGCTCTCGGGAGATGTTATTAATATTAATACTTTGGAGTACAAATACCAATGTTAGAATGCTATTACAATGAGTGTAAAGATTCTAGTTATCTTAGCTATAGAGCTTGGAGATTGCCGGAAGAACCAGATATGAAGCTCTGTGAGTTCTTGCTTTTGGTGTTCTGTATATGTGAATGAGTTTGTCCAGTACGGTCACTATTCTCAGAATGTTTCTCTCTGTATGTTTTTCATTGTCCCTTGGCCACTGTTGGAGGCCTCCTATTTATAGGAGAAAAGGTTGATGGGTCCTCTCTGGCGATCGAGGGCGACCGCCGTTTTCTATATTAGAATAAGGTGGGCGATCATCCCATCACGTGGGACTGTTTCCTTAAAGTCCGAGGCTGCTGCTGGCAGCCAGCCGTGCGAGCCAATAGGGAGCCTGCACGCGTCCTGAGTTGCTGTCTGGGGAGGACCCACTTTGTACCTTTCGGCGGGCCTGTCGGTAGGTGTGAGGTTGGTGACAGGCTGGGGTCAAAGGCCTTATCTTGCGGCGACTTTTTCGGATCTTGCACGTATGTCTATGTCCGAGATTCGGTCTTCGAATACTCTGATGGGTGTCGGATTCACATGTGGTATGGGACGATCTTCTACAATCAGATATTATTGGCGATCGCCAGATGTTTACAGACGATCGCCTTGGATGTCGATCGCTCGGTGCTAGCCCAGCGTCTGTCTTCATTTGCTGGCTCCTGACCATTATGCCGATCGCCATCGAGGCGTATAAATCGCCGCACAACACCTTGGAATGGACAATCGATCACAACGACTCAACAGATGGGAACTATCCTCGACAGTCCTAATTCAATACCTCGATTACCTTAGAACGGCAATCGATAACAAAGACTCAATAGATGGGAAATATCCTCGACAGTCCCAATTCAATACATCGATTACCTTAGATCGGTCAATTGATAACAACGACTCAACAGATGGGAAATGACCTCGACAGTCCCAATTCAATACATCGATTGCCTTAGAACGGTCAATCGATAACAACGACTCAACAGATGGGAAATGACCTCGACAGTCCCAATTCAATACATCGATTACCTTAGAACGGTCAATCGATAACAATTATTAAATGGATGGGAAATGTCTTCGACAATCCCAATTCAATATATCGATTACCTTAGAACAATCAATCGATAACAACGAGTCAACAGATGGAAAATGTCCTCGACAGTCGCAATTCAATACATCGATTACCTTAGAATGGTCAATCGATAACAACGACTCAATAGATGGGAAATGTCCTCGACAATCCCAATTTAATACATCTATTACCTTATAACAGTCAATCGATAACAACAATTCAATTGATGAGAAATGTCTTCGATAATACCAATTCAATACATCGATTATCTTAGAACAGCCAATCAATAACAACGAAACAATCAAAACACGTCCCAGTGCCTTTAATTGACCACCAGAAATAGGGACGATAATTGAATATGTCAACACCTTCAATTGGCCAATACAACATGAACAGAAAAACAACGATATCAATAACAATGATCACAACGATATCTCAATGGAACATTAGTCAACAATAACCATCGATACATCGATACTGCAAACCGGCTATCGACAACAACATAATCTAACAAGTATCTCAATGCCTTGAACCGGCCATTAGCGAACATCAATAACAACAAGACGATCAATCAACAACGTTGGCATAATTGCCGAAGGGTTTTGTATCGAATAATTCCCTAAAATCAATAAACACATTCATACACATATATGATAACATTTATCTCATTGACTAGTACAAGTATAAAACTTGCCTCAAACCGAAGGCGAGAAAGTCCTTCCACGATCAAAGTCCTCCCAAGAAACGACGAACGGCGGCCTCCAACAATCACAAGCACCCGAAAAACCTTGAATGAAATACAATTAATTCAATAATACAAAAATCAATGGAAAACAACACCAAAGACAATCCCAATTCAATCACGAATCAGTTAAACTCCACAAACGAAATATCAATGTTCTCATCTATGAATTATAACATCCTCCAACACCTCAATGATCATTTAACAGGATCAATATGTTCTTAACACTTGTGAAAAACAATTCAACAAGGATTATCAAGAACAACATCAAATCAGTCGTCTCAAAATGATAATATCACCAATATCATCATCAATAGCTCAAGAACATCATCAACTATACTAACATGATGTCTAAACAATAATCAACCACCAATTCATCATGAATTCGGATTAATCAACACAATTAACTTAACCAATTTAGAATTATGATAATCACCTCCTAATTCATCATAAATCCTTACTAAAATGGTTATCATATCTCAAGAACACAACCAACAACAATAATCATCTCAAGGTTATGTTAATCATCTAAATATCTTAACATAACTCTTCCTAGACATGATTATAACCTCCAAGTATTCTTAAAACATCTAGAACACAATCAAACTCAACCTATATCATTATGTTCTTCATCAAAATGACATCAAAACTATGAAGAACCATACCATCCTCCAATAAATCATCAAAACACGAAGTAACCAACAATAACAACATCATAATCTCGAGTTCAACACTAGATTAATGACATATCTCTTGAAGAAGTGAAGAAAAACCCCAAACCATCAAGAACCACTCCAAACTCCAAGTTCCTAAGCTTCAATCCAAGTTATGAAGCTCCAAAACATGTTGGAAGAAGCTGGAATACGCTAAGGAATGCAGATGGATGATTATAGAGAAAGAAATCGAAATTGGATCGTGAGGAAATGAAAGACGAAGCATATCTTTACAATTTGCACAGTTCATTACGGCCGTTATCCCCCAAGTATAACGTACAAAAGAACCATTACGTATGCTAACACACAAGTGTTACGTACGTAACGATCCTCTAGAGGCTACTGCCTCAAAACAGGATACTCATTACGTACGTTAGCAACCATGCATAGCGTACATAATAGTCGTACGTAATAAGAAAATTGTAACCTTCACAATCGAATGTAGAAACTGAAATTATATTCCTATTCACAGCAGGATCATAATAGCAATTTTTCAAAACTAACAAAATTCCATCGGGTAAAATTAGATCATAAGTTCCAACAGCTAGTTCAGCAAATCTTGATCCATTGGCAACTCTTAGATCTACTTCCCCTTTCTTCAATTCTCGATTGCTTCTCAACCCCTGCAAATTTGTACAAATGTGAGATCCACATTCGGTGTCCAATACCCAAGAGTTAGAAGTACATAAGTTAACTTCTATAACAAATATGCCAGTGGCAGTCTCACTACCCTCGGTTTGCTTTAGATCTTCCAAGTAAACCTTGCAATTTCTTTTCTCATGTCCTGGTTTATTGCAATGATGGCAATTTCCATCTTTGGGAGCTTTAGCCTTAAAAACAGGCTTAGTCGGGTCTTTGGCTTTGGCAACTTTTGCCTTACCTTTTCCCTTATCTTTTTTCTTGAAAGACTTCCCTTTGCTGACCATCAACACGTGGCTTGGTTTCTTCTTAATATTCTGCTCAGCCGTTTTAAGCATCTCATGCAGCTCAGCAATGGACTTCTCCATCTCATTCATATTATAGTTCATAATAAACTGACCGAAACTATCGGGCAATGAGTTTAGGATTGCATCTGTGGAGTGCTCCTTAGATAATGGATAATCAAGATAATCAATATATCCTTTCATCTTGAGTACATGAGCGCTGACAGATGTCCTCTCAACAATATTGCAAGCATACAAGGCTTGAAAGGTCTCATACCTTTCTTGCCTAACATGCTTTGAGAAAGTTTTTTTGAGCTGAGCATTAAGCTCATAGTCTTCCATTTCTTCCAGACTCTTCTGAAGTTTTGGACAAATGGTAGCCAACATAGGACAACATCAATGGAATCATCACAATGTTTCTTCTATTTTTCTTTTGTTGCTTTGTTAGCATTGTCAGTGGGATCATCGGGAATTTCTTCCTCAAGAACATACAACTTTATTTTGAGAACTATTTTCAATCTCTGGATCCAATCAAGATTGTTACTACCATTTTTTTAGCTTTTCCTTCTCAAGGACAAATCGCAGTGAAATGGTGGATGTGTTGTTTGATGTCATTATATTATATATAAAATTCAATATGCAGAGTATTTAGTCACATTTTATTTCTCGAAAAATACTCCCACTAAAACAAAATACCCTCAAATTTACAACATTTGTAAGTTTAGTCGGCTAAGACCCCATTTTGCACAATTCTTAACTTAGCTTTGGCATGAAACCTAGAATTGAGCTACTTTAGATGGATAACTCTTTATCGATTACATCATATATAACTCTTAGATTATATTTGTAATACCCGTAATTTCGATTTCCGGTAATTTCTTTTTTTTCGGCCAAAGTCCGTTTTGACGACTCGATTGGGACCGTTTCGTCATTCTGAGAATGATTAATTCTGCACTTTTTGTCAGCCGAGTTCGTTTCGGTGCCGTTTTGTTGAGTTCCATACTTTTTGGCGACTTTTCCGCACTTGAGTTCGATTCTTGCGAATCTCGTTAGAAACTGCTGTTTCGAGTTTCCCGTAAGTCCATTTAACTTTGTTATATGTGTTGTGAACTTCGGTTTGGTTATTCGAGCACGTATGGTGATTTTCGGGCGTTTTGGTCCATTTTGTAATTTCCTAAAAGTTGTGGGTATCCGCATTCGTAATTGTTGTCTTGACCCTTTTTCTTGGTCGCGTGTGATTAATTGTTTCATGTTATTTCTTTTCGAATCATGTTATTTCGTGCATTTTCGGTAATCGAGTCGTCGGGTCGTGGCGGCTGGGCAGTGGCCGGACAGTGCAGTGCATCGGCTTAGTGTCGACACCGCCGGACAGGCGCGGCAGAAACCGGCGTAGCGCACGCTACGGCCTGAAGTCTGTGTAATATCTTAGAATTTCACTATGAATTTTTTGCATTATTTTATCTGGAATGTACTGTACAGAGTGGGACCGACACAATATGAGTGGATAATTTTGGAAACCGTGACAGTCGTGCCAGTATGTCTATCGAGGTTATTTTGATTCTAGGATATTACATGCTTGGTATGTTTTCGATGTCGGATATACTGTATGAGTATTTTTATGATTGCCGTACTTGGTCGACAGTTGGAATTGAGGATATCGTGCATCAGACGTACTGTATGAGAATATTTCGGGGATTTCATATATGTGTTCAGTATGTCGTATGTTCGTATTTGTTATGTCGAGCCGTTGGACAGGAATTGCTGGAAATGGCTAAGTATGGATCTGTTAACGTACGTTAAGACTTTGAGATAACGTACGCTAAGTGGTACGTGTTTTATGCATAAGGTATTACGTACGTAACAAGAGTAATCGGATAGTGGGGCCCGGTGTCGGCAGCTTTCGTCGTGGATGTGGACAGGTGAGTCAACGGATGGAGTTACGTACGTTATACAGGGTGTATTACGTACGTAATACGAGTATAATACTGTAGCAAGTCAACATACATATTACGTATGCAACGGAATAAATGTTACGTACGTTACGGGGCGGCTGGCCGAGTCGTGGCCGAGAGGACCTGTAGTGGCCGAGTATGGTCGGCAGTGACTCGCAGGGATGGCCGAGCATGGTCGGCAGCGACTCGCATGGATGGCTGATCACGGTCGGCAGTGACTCGCAGGGATGGCTAGGACTGGTCGATTACGTACGTAAGGCAGTGGCTGGTTACGGCCGTAAGGGCCAGTAACGTACGTAAGCCAGCTGCCGGTTACGTACGTAAGGGTGTCAACCAGACTGGACAGAAGGTTAGGCCGCGGTCGGCTACGTACGTAATGACCTCCGGTTACGTACGTAAGGTGCCAGCAGGTCCCGGCCTATATAAGGCCTGGACCGAGTCATCCTTGCCATTTTTCACTTTTCTTCGTTTCTTCCGCGATTTCTTCAGCAAAGATGGTGGTTTTGAGTATAATCAACTTATAACAACATGTTTTTGAAGTTGAAATTATGGATTAACATCATCCTCCACCCGGATCGAAGGTAAGAACACATGAACTTTTGGTTTTTGGATGTTCTTGAGGTTTCTTGGTGTTTTGGCCGATTTGCTTCGTTTTGATTCAGATTATTGATAGAACTTGGTTGTATACTCGTAATCATTCAATACTCTTGAAGTTTTGTGGAACAAATTCGAGTATTTCTTTGAATAATCGATTAAATTGGATTATGCCTTCAAAGTGTTCGATGAAATGCCTCAATGAGTAGAACTTGGAAAATTCTACACGTTTTCGTATGAATGATGGTTGAATTGATATTGTTGTGATGATTCTTGCTATTTACGAGAATTTTGTTAAGGGAAGATAATGAATTGGTGATCAAATGATTCGATTATGTTGTTATGATTATGGAATCGTAGTATTCTCGATGTTCTTGGTAGTTTGTTACGATTGATGATGTTATGTGAAGTATATATGTTGAAGACGTCGTTAGGACTATTGAACACTGAATTTCGGCTTGTGTCCGTATTGTTAAGAGTTGATATGGGTTGGTTTCGTATGATCGAGATATCGTTGAACCATCGAGTTTGATTAGTTGGTCATTTTGGTTGTTGATTGTTATTGAATGTATCGTTAATTGATTATTGCATTAGGTTGCGTTAGTGATCGTTGATGTTAACCGTTGCGATGCGGTTGA
The DNA here is from genome assembly GCA_033398695.1 of Orobanche coerulescens. NCBI lineage: Eukaryota > Viridiplantae > Streptophyta > Magnoliopsida > Lamiales > Orobanchaceae > Orobanche > Orobanche coerulescens. The sequence continues at coordinate 110,405,137 of CM065811.1, read as the reverse complement.
GGTTGGAGATTGCATGAATCATCTTGGTCGGGGCTGAGGAGATTGTAGATGAAGACGGCGGGATTGATAGCGGCTTCGTCGAATTGGTATCAAGGCAAGTTATGCTTGCTCAGTTCATAATGTTAATAAATGATTTCATTTTCATTTCATTTATGATTCATATAGCAATGGTATTATGGAATATATGAATTGTCGGAATGGTGGTATGTATGGTATTTTGGACTAAGATAAATCATAATGTATATGATTTTAAGGATGTCTAGTGGAAATGGGAACGTGAATTATAATTTGGTCTATTGCATGAGAAGTTGGATATCAAGGTTAGTTATCATGTCAATGTTGCGGGATGGTGGTTTGGTATTAGTTATGGACTGTACTTCATTTTGGATTGTCGGATAAACCGTGTATTCGTTCAGGGCGGTTGATCGTGGAAAGGTTGGCGTCTCCAGCTTGAGGTAAATTAATATTGTTAGATTATGATAATCATCATGTTGCATTATTGCATGTGTGTGTTGATATCTCATGCGGTGAGTGTGCACCATTGTTTGTTACGTTTTGTAATGTGCTCTTCCTTTGAGCTGTGATCTGTTGGGCCGATGTGTTAGGGGATAAGACCTATATGGCACCTATGTTCCGGGGTATTCTTGTGTGGATACTTTCGTGACCCTTGGTTGCGACCTTGGGGTATTTTGTGATTTCATGAACTATGTTAGGGGATAAGACCTATATGGCACCTATGTTCCGGGGTATTCGTGTGAGATGCTTCCGTGACCCTTGGTTACTGCCTTGGGGTTTATGTGTTAATATTATATGCATTGTTGAGCATGATGTGGACTGTTGTCTGATGGAAATACGACATTGTGGTCGTGTCGGTCTTTCATGATCGAGTTACTGTTGCTCTTTTGGGAAGTCTTTTGATCCTTGATGGATATGCGTTTCTTCGAGATTTGTTATCATGTTGTATCGTGGCATATCTGGAGTCAGATACGTTCTGATCGCTCATGTGTAGGATTTTCGGGACGGGCACATGTAGCATGTGTTGGTTTCGAACTCATATTGAACCGTGCACACGAGACGTACTTCGTGAGGCTGATTAGGTACGAGACCAGACGGGTACCTAATCAATACCCGTTGTTGGCTTGTACACGGACACATGTCCGGATCGAGCGTATCGTGACATCCATCTTGAGTCTTATTGATTGGTCATTCATAGTCCATGTATAATTGGATCTGTTCGATATTCGGGTTGTCTTTGAAATCCCGTATATATGATTTGTATATGGTTAACGATTTTATTCTCACGTATAACTATCGCCATTGAACCTTTATTAATCTCGTTCGGAGTTACCATATCGATGGTCAACTCATTGATATCGATCCTTTATAAATCTCGTTTGGGGTTCACCCTGTCATTGGTAATCTCGTTCGTTATTGATCCTTATTGATTCCGTTTGGGAGTTGTCTCACCATTGGTATTCGTAGTAATTAGTCATTGATTGATGTTATTGGAGTTTACCGTGTCGTCGGGATTCTCGGTTGTCGATTCCTTATTGCTCTTGTTGGAGTTTACCATATCGTTGGTATTCTTGGTTGTTGGTCCTTATTGATCTTGCTAGAGTTTACTGTATCGTCAGTATTCTCAGTTGTTGACCCTTTATTGATCTTATTGGAGTTTATCGTACCGTTGGTATTTTTACTCGTCGACTCTTTTGATCTTGTTATTGATTCTTCATTAATCCTTACCGTGTCGTCGGTATTCTCGGTTATTGATTCTCTGTTGATCCTTACCGTGTCATTGGTATTCTCGGTTGTCGAACTTTTATTGATCTTGTTGGGATTTGCCGTATTGTCGGTATTCTCGGTTATTGATTCTTCATTGATCTTGTTGGAGTTACCACATCATGGTATTCTCTTTCTTGGTTGACTCTTTGTCGATCTTGAGTGGAAATATCATGTCATTGATATTTCCATTGTGATGCATTAATTGTTTATCATTATTGATTGTGTCAACATTCATGTTTTGCATTGATATTCGGGACTTGCTATTATCTCGGAACAGTTGGATTACTGGTGTGCGATGTGATATCGGTTTTATCAAGATTGGGATCCGATTGTGCGACCCAGCCAGCAGAATTGAACTTGGCCAGATTACTCTATACTCGAGATATGTTTATGTTTGGAATTATGGTAGTGTTTCAGATACAGTACAGGTGATTACATTTGAATTCGTTCATTACTTAAGGACACGAGGCGTGGGATATGGTAAGAATTGATTGTTATGGTTGTGACATGTTGGTAAAGTTACTTCGGTAAGATTACATGGGGAGTTTTCTTACTCTGTAGATTACATTGATATGTAATTGTTTTTGTGATGTGATCGTTATCATTGTTGAGTATTATGGCTGACCCCGTCGTGGGCTTTATCTTTTAGGTACTCGGAGTTCGAGCTAGTAGCGGTCGTGAAGGGATGAGCTTTCCGGTGATACTGGCTATGGCGTGGTTGTTGTCATTCGAGTGTTCTTTCTGGTTTTTGTAATTCCACTGCAAATGTATTTAATTATGTTTTTATCCGCTGCGTGGTATATTTCAAAATGGCTTTCGGTATTCTTTGAACTGTGTTTTTATCCGCTGCGTGTGTGTGTGTACCTTCAAAGGGCCTTCTGGCATTTTTAAATGTTTGCGAAAATGATTTTAGCCTTGTGGGTTCCAATGTGGGGCCCACGGCGCTGTAATATTCCCGTTTGGTTTTGGGGGTGTTATAGAATGACCCCGTCGTGGGCTTTATCTTTTAGGTACTCGGAGTTCGAGATAGTAGCGGTCGTGAATGGATGAGCTTTCCGGTGATACTGGCTATGGCGTGGTTGTTGGGATTCGAATGTTCTTTCTGGTTTTTGTAATTCCGCTGCAAATGTATTTAATTATGATTTTATCCGCTCGTGGTATATTTCAAAATGGCTTTTGGTATTCTTTGAACTGTGTTTTTATCCGTTGCGTGTGTGTGTGTGTACCTTCAAAGGGCCTTCTGGCATTTTTAAACATTTGCGAAAATAATTTTAGCCTTGTGGGTTCCAATGTGGGGCCCACGGCGCTGTAATAGTCCCGTTTGGTTTTGGGGTTGTTACAGAAAATGGTATCGGAGCTTGGGTTTCGTAAAACCCGGGCGTGTGTGTTATGTGGCTCTACCGGTGCGGTAGTAGCGTGACTTTTGAAAATGATTTTCTGACTTTTGAGTCAAACCGATTTTAGAGGTTTCCAAATTCTTGAAATATTTTCAAATTGCTGTATTTGCGATGTCGGTGTGTTGTTAGTGTGTTGAGACTTTGTATGGGAGCCGTATGCTGGTATCACGGAAGTTCATCGACTTCACGGACCTGTAAGTATGTTCTTTTAGTTATTTCAGTTTTGATGATGATTATTTGGGTATGGTGTCGTGATTTTGTGATATTTCGGGATTGAGATACTGATTATGACAGGTGTTGAGTTTTGAGGACGAAACTTATTTAAGTGGTAGTATATGTAATATCCTAGAATTTCACTATGAATTTTTCGCATTATTTTATCTGGGATGTACTGTACAGAGTGGGACCGACACGATATGAGTGGATAATTTTGGAAACCATGACAGTCGTGCCAGTATGTCTATCGAGGTTATTTTGATTCTAGGATATTACATGCTTGGTATGTTTTCGATGTCGGATATACCGTATGAATATTTTTATGATTGCCGTACTTGGTCGACAGTTGTAATTGAGGATATCGTGCATCAGACGTACTGTATGAGAATATTTCGGGGATTTCGTATATGTGTTCAGTATGTCGTATGTTCATATTTGTTATGTCGAGACGTTGGACAGGAATTGCTGGAAATGGCTAAGTATGGATGTGTTAACGTACGTTAAGACTTTGAGATAACGTACGCTAAGTGGTACGTGTTACGTACGTTATGCGTAAGGTATAACGTACGTAACAAGAGGAATCAGACAGTGGGGCCCGGTGTCTGCAGCTTTCGGCGCGGATGTGGACAGGTGAGTCAACGGATGGAGTTACGTACGTTAAAGAGGGTGTATTACGTACGTAATACGAGTATAATACTGTATCAAGTCAACGTACATATTACGTACGCAACGGAATAAGTGTTACGTATGTTACGGGGTGGCTGGCCGAGTCGTGGCCGAGAGGACCTGTAGTGGCCGAGTATGGTCGGCAGTGACTCGCAGGGATGGCCGTGCATGGTCGGCAGTGACTCGCATGGATGGCCGATCACGGTCGGCAGTGACTCACAAGGATGGCTAGGACTGGCCGATTACGTACGTAAGGCAGTAGCCGGTTACGGCCGTAAGGGCGAGTAACGTACGTAAGCCAGCTGCCGGTTACATACGTAAGGGTGTCGACCAGACTGGACAGAAGGTTAGGCCGCGGACGGCTACGTTGTAAGGACCCGCCGGTTACGTACATAAGGTGCCGGCAGGTCCCGGCCTATATAAGGCCTGGACCGAGTCATCCTTGCCATTTTTCACTTTTCTTCGTTTCTTCCGCGATTTCTTCAGCAAAGATGATGGTTTTGAGTAGAATCAACTTATAACAACATGTTTTGGAAGTTGAAATCATGGATTAACATCATCCTTCACCCGGATCGAAGGTAAGAACACATGAACTTTTGGTTTTTGGATGTTCTTGAGGTTTCTTGGTGTTTTGGCCGATTTGCTTCGCTTTGATTCAGATTATTGATAGAACTTGGTTGTATACTCGTAATCATTCAATACTCTTGAAGTTTTGTGGAACAAATTCTAGTATTTCTTTGAATAATCGATTAAATTGGATTATGCCTTCAGAGTGTTCGATGAAATGCCTCAATGAGTAGAACTTGGAAAATTCTACACGTTTTCGTATGAATGATGGTTGAATTGATATTGTTGTGATGATTCTTGGTATTTACGAAAATTTTGTTAAGGGAAGATAATGAATTGGTGATCAAATGATTCGATTATGTTGTTATGATTATGGAATCGTAGTATTTTCGATGTTCTTGGTAGTTTGTTGCGATTCATGATGTTATGAGAAGTATATATGTTGAAGACGTCGTTAGGACTATTGAACACTGAATTTCGGCTTGTGTTCGTATTGTTAAGAGTTGATATGGGTTGGTTTCGTATGATCGAGATATCGTTGAACCATCGAGTTTGATTAGTTGGTCATTTTGGTTGTTGATTGTTATTGAATGTATCGTTAATTGATTATTGTATTAGGTTGCATTAGTGATCGTTGATGTTAACCGTTGCGATGCGGTTGAGGTTGGAGAATGCATGAATCGTCTTGGTCGGGGCTGAGGAGATTGTAGATGAAGACGGCGGGATTGATAGCGGCTTCATCGAATTGGTATCAAGGCAAGTTATGCTTGCTCAGTTCATAATGTTAATAAATGATTTCATTTTCATTTCATTTATGATTCATATAGCAATGGTATTATGAAATATATGAATTGTCGGAATGGTGGTATGTATGGTATTTTGGACTAAGATCAATCATAATGTATATGATTTTAAGGATGTCTAGTGGAAATGGGAACGTGAATTATAATTTGGTCTATTGCATGAGAAGTTGGATATCAAGGTTAGTTATCGTGTCGATGTTGAATTCGGGATGGTGGTTTGGTATTAGTTATGGACTGTACTTCATTTTGGATTGTCGGATAAACTGTGTATTCGTTCAGGGCGGTTGATCGTGGAAAGGTTGGCGTCTACAGCTTGAGGTAAATTAATATTGTTAGATTATGATAATCATCATATTGCATTATTGCATGTGTGTGTTGATATCTCATGCGGTGAGTGTGCAACATTGTTTGTTACGTTTTGTAATGTGCTCTTCCTTTGATCTGTGATCTGTTGGGCCGATGTGTTAGGGGATAAGACCTATATGGCACCTATGTTCCGGGGTATTCCTGTGTGGATACTTTCGTGACCCTTGGTTGCGACCTTGGGGTATTTTGTGATTTCAAGAACTGTGTTAGGGGATAAGACCTATATGGCACCTATGTTCCGGGGTATTCCTGTGAGATGCGTCCGTGACCCTTGGCTGCTGCCTTGGGGTTTATGTGTTAATATTATATGCATTGTTGAGCATGATGTGGACTGTTGTCTGATGGAAATACGACATTGTGGTCGTGTCGGTCTTTCATGATCGAGTTACTGTTGCTCTTTTGGGAAGTCTTTTGATCCTTGATGGATATGTGTTTCTTCGAGATTTGTTGTCATGTTGTATCGTGGCATATCTGGAGTCAGATACGTTCTGATCGCTCATGTGTAGGATTTTCGGGACGGGCACGTGTAGCATGTGTTGGTTTCGACCTCATATTGAACCGTGCACACGAGACGTACTTCGTGAGGCTGATTAGGTACGAGACCAGACGGGTACCTAATCAATACCCGTGGTTGGCTTGTACACGGACACATGTCCGGATCGAGCGTATCGTGACGTCCATCTTGAGTCTTATTGATTGGTCGTTCATAGTCCATGTATAATTGGATCTATTCGATATTCGGGTTGTCTTTGAAATCCCGTATATATGATTTGTATATGGTTAACGATTTTATTCTCTCGTATATCTATCGCCATTGAACCTTTATTAATCTCGTTCGGAGTTACCATATCGATGGTCAACTCATTGATATCGATCCTTTATAAATCTCGTTTGGGGTTCACCCTGTCATTGGTAATCTCGTTCGTTATTGATCCTTATTGACTCCGTTTTGGAGTTGTCTCACCGTTGGTATTCGTAGTTATTAGTCCTTGATTGATGTTATTGGAGTTTACCGTGTCGTCGGTATTCTCGGTTGTCGATTCCTTATTGCTCTTGTTGGAGTTTACCATATCGTTGGTATTCTCGGTTGTTGGTCCTTATTGATCTTGCTAGAGTTTACTGTGTCGTCAGTATTCTCAGTTGTTGACCCTTTATTGATCTTATTGGAGTTTATCGTACCGTTGGTATTTCTGGTCGTCGACTCTTTTTATCTTGTTATTGATTCTTCATTAATCCTTATCGTGTCGTCGGTATTCTCGATTATTGATTCTTCGTTGATCCTTACCGTGTCGTCGGTATTCTCGGTTGTCGAACTTTTATTGATCTTGTTGGGATTTGCCGTATTGTTGGTATTCTCGGTTATTGATTTTTCATTGTTTTTGTTGGCGTTACCACATCATGGTATTCTCGTTCGTGGTTGACCCTTTGTCGATCTTGTGTGGAAATATCATGTCATTGATATTTCCGTTGTGATGCATTAATTGTTTATCATTATTGATTGTGTCAACATTCATGTTTTGCATTGATATTCGGGACTTGCTATTGTCTCGGAACAGTTGGATTACTGGTGTGCCATGTGATATCGGTTTTATCAAGATTGGGATCCGAATGTGCGACCCAGCCAGCAGAATTGAACTTGGCCAGATTACTCTATACTCGAGATATGTTTATGTTTGGAATTCTGGTAGTGTTTCGGATACAGTACAGGTGATTATATTTGAATTCGTTCATTACTTAAGGACACGAGGCGTGGGATATGGTAAGAATTGATTGTTATGGTTGTGACAGGTTGGTAAAGTTACTTCGGTAAGATTACATGGGGAATATTCTTACTCTGTAGATTACATTGATATGTAATTGCTTTTGTGATGTGATCGTTATCATTGTTGAGTATTATGGCTGACCCTGTCGTCGGCTTTTCTTTTAGGTACTCGGAGTTCGAGCTAGTAGCGGTCGTGAAGGGATGAGCTTTCCGGTGATACTGGCTATGGCGTGGTTGTTGGGATTCGAGTGTTCTTTCTGGTTTTTGTAATTTCGCTGCAAATGTATTTAATTATGTTTTTATCCGCTGCGTGGTATATTTCAAAATGGCTTTCGGTATTCTTTGAACTGTGTTTTTATCCGCTGCGTGTGTGTGTACCTTCAAAGGGCCTTCTGGAATTTTTAAACGTTTGCGAAAATTATTTTAGCCTTGTGGGTTCCAATGTGGGGCCCACGGCGCTGTAATATTCCCATTTGGTTTTGGGGGTGTTACAGTCTGCGCGCGCTAGCTCGGCCGGTATAGCGCACGCTAGTTCGGCCGACCAACGCACGCTATCGGACTGGGCAGTGGGGTTTCTGGGGTTCTGGACTCGAGAAGGATCGGCAGGTAGCGCACGCTACGCCGAGCGTGGCGCGAGCTAGTCTGCAGGCGTAGCGCATGCTGTCGTCCGGCTAGCGTACGTTACCTGGCCGAGCAGTTCAGTCCAGAGGGTTCTGGACAGATCAGCTAGCGCACGTTAGCGTCCGCGCAGCGCGCGCTATCGCGGTCGGGCAGGCAGGATCCGGCCGGCAGATTGAGCCTTCAGTACTAGGCCATGCGGGCCCCGGCCGAAGGTTCTCGGCCGAGGCTGCCCATTAGCGCGCGCTAGCCCGGAAGGTGTAGCGCACGCTAAGCCGTGCCTGTATAAATATGACAGAGTAGTCATATTTTCACCCGGTTTTCATTTCCATCCTTTCCTCTCTGTGGCTGGAGGCTTGGCGATCCAGGAGACATGTTGTCAAGCAACTAATCCACGAAGATTGGGAGTTCATATCATCGATTAATCCCTCCATAACCTCCTTTGATCCAGCGAATCAAGGTGAGATTTTTCTAGAACCCTATTTTGGGAAATTTTGGGGGGTTTGCGTTTTTGTCTGATTCCTTCCGTATTGTTGATTAATCCATGATGGGTATGATTAATCTTAGTAGTATTCTTGTGTTTAACATCATTTAATCCGTTGTTCTTCGCCGAATCAAGGTATTTTCTTGATTTTCCTTCAAGTTGACTTTTTGTGAGTTTTATTCTCGATCTCATTTTCCTTTCGATTTTGATGAACCGATGGTTGTCCAATGATGTTATTAATCGTGTTCTATGGATTGTGTATCCATATTTCGAGTCGGTTAAACTCGATTGACGATTTGAATGTTCTTGGGAATCATTGAATGTTTAATGTTCGATTAAATGTTTCAATGAGTTTCTTTCAATGCCTTGATGTAATTTCTAGTGTTGTTGGTCTCGGTCCTCGTTGTGATCTTGTTTTTGTTGTTTCTTCCGGAGGATTATAGGTGCTCGAGGATTCCGAGTCGATCATCATTTTGTGTGGGTAATTCATGCGTTGTCATCCTCAAAGTTCTCGCGGTGCTATCGTGTGCTTGATTACGTTCAGGAGTTTGGGTCTGCCCGACTGTATCTCATTCATCGGCTCACTTTAATCGTATTTTCGAGGCAAGTATTTTTTTATACGATTTGTATCCTCCAAATAGAGTTTATATGTTGGAACTACGATGGTTGTTTTACCCTCGTGAATATGTTTCGTGTGAGTTGATTACAATTTGATCATTTTGAACGTTGAAGGTTTTAATGATGTTTCCATTGATTTAATGTTGTGGAATCGTGTATTCCGTGTTAATGTTGTTGTCGTGTTTTGAAGAGTTGTTAATGGTGTCGGATAAATGGCCATCCCTAGTAAGTACTCTTGATGAGCTTACATTCTTAGCATATTAGTATTGCATGAGTATCGTGTGTGTGTGTATGCTCACAACGGGTTAGATCCGACGGGGTCTCGGTAGGGGTCCACAGAGACGTGGATCGACGAGCTTGCTTTTAACCACTACGGGTTAGATTCGATAGAGTCTCGATAGGGGTCCACAGAGACGTGGATCGATGGTTAATTGTGGTGCATTTTACAAATGTGATTTGATTATGGCATTTCCGAAAATGAGTGCTTTGAATGGTTTTCATGATTGCATGCATTGACTAAGTGTGTAAGAGGTAAGTTGTTCGTTTGGCTTACTTGGCTAGGATGGCACCAGAGTATTTTGTCGTTTGTGTTTAATCCTTTGGATGTTGGTTTTGATGTTGGAAAATATACCTTGTTATTGTTCTCGAGTATTGTGATTTGATGAGATGTGGGATGAGATCCCTATGGTTTCGTGAAGGTCGCTTTGTGGAAAGTGATTTTGGGCCGAGACCCATTCGTTTTTGAAATGGTTACTTTTCAACTAAAGGACTTTAGGTCCAACCGGGTTCTACCCTTTTTCTTTAAAATCCCCGAGACGAGAAATTTGTTTTAAAACACTTCTTTGATTGGCTTTCTAATTATAAAACTTCTCGGAAAGTCTTTTTGTAATTAATTGTCGTTCTCGACTCGTGGATTTCTATTTGTCTGTTACTTCATATGATTACATACTTGCACTAGCAAACCAGTGGAGTTTTGCTAACCCCCGAGTATTTTGGGGGTGGATATCTGTTTTTGCATTCAGGTTTTGGGAGCATAACACAGGGTCGTCACGAAGGATGATGAAAGATGAAAGATACTAATCACACGAGGATCCGTACATTGTTGTATTGGTTTACTTGTATTTTACTTTCCACTGCATTATTCTTTCCCCGTTGTACGGGAGTGTGTTGTACTCGACCCCTGCGTGGGCATGTGTTGTGATTGAGTTGTATGTATTTATTGAAAGACCAAATCGGTCTACTGAGTCATTTTCGCCTTAAAGGCATTGTCGAGATATTTAATGTTGTTACCAGCCTGGTAGATCCTTGAGGAAAGGTTCTACGGCGTGTAATATCCCTGAGCGGGGGGTGTTACATAAATGGTATCACAGCTTAGGTTGTGCAAACCTAAGCTGTCGGGTCAAGTTATGTCTATTGAGTTTTGTCTCGTCGGATTTTGTCTGACTGAGTCGTGTCGCAACGCGTCGTCTGAGTTTGTTGGTCGTGATTAGTATCGTGGGGCGATCATCATATTCGTGCGACCTGTGGATGTAAGTCTTCCTTCTTTGTGTTGTGCCTCGTGTGACACGAGCTATTTTTATGATTAGTTGTTAAGTGTTGGAGTCCTTCTGTGGATTTTGATTTCACGATATGTATTTAGTTGACTATCGTATTTGGTTTATACGAGGAGTGTCGTCGCAGCTGATGTCTTTTTACTGATGATTTTCGAATCGAATTGCTCGTTTTACAAGTTCTCTTGTGGAAGCTTTGTGCTTATACGCGTTCGACTTGTTTACTAGCCACTGCGGGAGGGTCCTTAGAGGCCTTGAATGGGGTCAGTGGTTTTGTTCTGAATCCTAGGCGGTTTTGGACTGTGGTATCTTAGTTTTTATTTTCCGTTAAAAGACTTGTATTGTCTTGATTTTAAACATTTTGATGCGTGTACTAGGATGTGTTTTAGCGTACGTCGATATGTGTGAGTTTTGGGCATTCTGGCCTATTGGGTTTTTGAAAACCTTGAGTATCTTAGAAAATAAATCTCGAGACGTACTTTTAAAATGGATTGTTTTCTCGCAGTACCTTCAAGGTGCCTACTAGCGCCACTGTGTGTTTCAAATTTATTCCACTTTGTAGACCAAAAATATTTTGAAATATTTTTAATGATTTAGAACTTCAATTGTTTAGACCCGAAGGTCGAATATTTCTACAAAGTTTAATTTAAAGAAAGGTGTCCTCATTTTTTTTCAAACGCAAGGTGGTTTTTCAAAGTCTCTATGACGATGTTTGTACTACTTCTTTTATTATATGATACTCGAGATCAACTAGTGGTTTCAAATTATTTTCAAAAGTGGTTTTCGTTTTTAAAACCTATCGTTCCTATTACGGTCCAGGAATGTATATTTGACGTTAGCATTGTTGTTAGGATGTTGGCCCTATGAGTTGTAGTCGAATTGGCGGTGTGAGCGTTGAGACGTTTTCCACACATTTGTTGTGCTAGCCCCCCTTGTGAGAGGTGAGATGTTGGTATTGAATGTTGTCGCCTCGTGGTGATTTCTGCATTATCGCACATCTGCGAGCTGTTAGAGCTTGGGTTGGTATGGCCATGTGCATCGGTGATTGTTCCATTATGTGTCGGTTGTTTAATGTATTGTTACCTTGCTCCTGTTTTTGTGAATTTCATGGACGAGGTCGAAGGTAATACCCGTACTATTTTGACTACTGTATTTTCTCTTTCTCTATTCTTTCGACTCGCTCGTGTTCGTTGATACTTTATGAACTTGTTCTGTATTTCGGTTTCATCGTTCGAACGAGCTGTAATCTTGTTTTGGGTCGATCTGGTTATCGCTGTGACTTTTCCGAGTTCGGTTCGATTCTTGTTCGGAAGTAACATCATTTGGTTCTACTAGTTCTTTTATTCGAAGTGGATCGGATTTTGAACTTCTGTATTTTCGATTCTGTCGACTCGTTTATGTTTGTTGACATTTTCTGAGCTTGTCCTGCCCCTTGCTTTTGTTGATCAAACGAGTGTGGTATTGTTTCGGAATAACTCGTTTGTCGTTGTGGCTTTTCAATTGCTATTCCCTTCCCTGTGGATCTTATGTGAATGCACACCTTGTTGTTTTCACCGAATCATATATTGTCTCGAGTCGAGACGTGAACCTGGGAGTTGTTGTTTGAATTTTATTGTTCTTCGTGATTCGAACATGATTGTTCGATTTTTGTTGTCTCGATCGTTTGATTGTTCGGTTTTTGTTGATCTCGTTTCATGATTGTTGAACGTTCAAGATCGTTCATAATTCCCTTAAATTCGGAAAATTAGCCTCGTTTTCGATCTTCCAACCCATGTGAGGTGGAATTCCGTATTTGTTCAGCGATTGGCTCGCGTTTTGATTGATGTACCGTTGGGTTGGTTAATCATATGGATTTTCGTTCGTTGTGTTTTGTGATTGTTCAGATAATCGACTCGATTGTATTATCTGTTTGATGACGCTTGTCACTTGTTGATTTTATTATGTCTCTGCCGGTGGCATTGTGTTAGACGTCGTGGAGCGTGTTTTCACGCCGTATATTCCTTTGCGTTGCTTGTAACGTTTCGCCGATCGGCATAAGTTATGCGTTTCTTGTGTATCTCGTTGAGTTTTCCTGGCGGGATATTGGTTCTCCCTACTTGTTTTAAGTTTCGGGACGAAACTTCTTTCAAGGAGGGTAGTGTGTAATACCCATAATTTCGATTTCCGGTAATTTCTTTTTTTTTCAGCGAAAATACGTTTTGACGACTCTATTGGGACCGTTTCGTCATTCTGAGAATGATTAATTCTGCACTTTTTGTCATCCGAGTTCGTTTCGGTGCCGTTTTGTTGAGTTCCGTACTTTTTGGCGACTTTTCCGCACTTGAGTTCGATTCTTGCGAGTCTCATTCGAAACTGCTGTTTCGAGTTTCCCGTAAGTCCATTTAACTTTGTTATATGTGTTGTGAACTTCGGTTTGGTTATTCGATCACGTATGGTGATTTTCGGGCGTTTTGGGCCATTTTATTATTTCCTAAAAGTTGTGGGTATCCGCATTCGTAATTGTTGTCTTGACCCTTTTTCTTGGTTGCGTGCGATTAATTGTTTCATGTTATTTCTTTTCGGATCGATGTTGTTGTCCGAGAGCATTTCATCGTGTTCGTTTCGTGCGTTTTCGGTAATCGAGTCGTCGGGTCGTGGCGGGTGGCGATGGCCGGACAGTGCGCGAGCCTGGAAATCTTGGACATCGCCGGACAGCGCGAAGAAACCGGCATAGCGCACGCTACGTCCTAAAGTCTGCGCATGCTAGCTCGGCAGGTATAGCGCACGCTAGTTCGGCCGACCAACGCACGCTATCGGACTGGGCAGTGGGGTTTCTGGGGTTCTGGACTCGGGAAGGATCGGCAGGTAGCGCACGCTACGCCGAGCGTGGCGCGCGATAGTCGGAAGGCGTAGCGCACGCTGTCATCCGGCTAGCGTACGTTATCTGGCCGGGCACTTCAGTCCATAGGGTTCTGGACAGATCAGCTAGCGCACGCTAGCGTCCGCGCAGCGCGCACTATCGCAGTCGAGCAGGCAGGATCCGGCCGGCAGATTGAGCCTTCAGTACCTGGCCATGCGGGCCCCGGCCGAAGGTTCTCGGCCGACGCTGCCCGTTAGCGCACGCTAGTCCGGAAGGTGTAGCGCACGCTAAGCCGTGCCTGTATAAATATGACAGAGTAGTCATATTTTCACCCGGTTTTCATTTCCATCCTTTCCTCTCCGTGGCTGGAGGCTTGGCGATCCAGGAGACATGTTGTCAAACAACTAATCCACGAAGATTGGGAGTTCATATCATCGATTAATCCCTCCATAACCTCCTTTGATCTAGCGAATCAAGGTGAGATTTCCTAGAACCCTATTTTGGGAAATTTTGGGGTTTTGCATTTTTGTCCGATTTGTTCCGTATTGTTGATTAATATATGATGGGTATGATTAATCTTAGTAGTATTCTTGTGTTTAACATCATTTAATCCGTTGTTCTTCGCCGAATCAAGGTATTTTCTTGATTTTCCTTCAAGTTGACTTTTTGGGAGTTTTATTCTCGATCTCGTTTTCCTATCAGTTTTGATGAACCGATGGTTGTCCAATGATGTTATTAATCGTGTTCTATGGATTGTGTATCCATATTTCGAGTCGGTTTAACTCGATTGACGATTTGAATGTTCTTGGGAATCATTGAATGTTTAATGTTCGATTAAACGTTTCAATGAGTTTCTTTCAATGCCTTGATGTAATTCCTAGTATTGTTGGTCTCGGTCCTCGTTGTGATCTTGTTTTTGTTGTTTCTTCTGGAGGATTATAGGTGCTCGAGGATTTCGAGTCGATCATCATTTTGTGTGGGTAATTCGTGCGTTGTTATCCTCGTAGTTTTCGCGGTGCTATCGTGTGCTTGATTACGTTCAGGAGTTTGGGGCTGCCCGACCGTATCTCATTCATCGTCTCGCTTCAATCGTAGTTTCGAGGCGAGTATTTTATTATACGATTTGTATCCTCCAAATAGAGTTTATATGTTGGAACTACGATGGTTGTTTTACCCTCTTGAATATGTTTCGTGTGAGTTGATTACAATTTGATCATTTTGAACGTTGAAGGTTTTAATGATGTTTCCATTGGTTTAATGTTGTGGAATCGTGTATTCCGTGTTAATGTTGTTGTCGTGTTTTGAAGAGTTGTTAATGGTGTCGGATAAGTGGCCATCCCTAGTAAGTATTCTTGATGAGCTTACATTCTTAGCATATTAGTATTGCATGAGTAACGTGTGTGTGTGTATGCTCAGTAGGGGTTAGATCCGACGGGGTCTCGGTAGAGGTCCACAGAGACGTGGATCGACGAGCTTGCTTTTAACCACTACGGGTTAGATCCGACGGGGTCTACAGAGACGTAGATCGACGGTTAATTGTGGTGCATTTTACAAATGTGATTTGATTATGGCATCTCCGGAAATGAGTGCTTTGAACGGTTTTCATGATTGCATGCATTGACTAAGTGTGTAAGAGGTAAGTTGTTCGTTTGGCTTACTTGGCTAGGATGGCACCAGAGTATTTTGTCGTTTGTGTTTAATCCTTTGGATGTTGGTTATGATGATGGAAAACGGACCTTGTTATTGTTATCGAGTATTGTGATTTGATGAGATGTGGGATGAGATCCCTACGGTTTCGTGAAGGTCGATTTGTGGAAAGTGATTTTGGGCCAAGACCCATTCATTTTTTAAATGGTTACTTTTCAAGTAAAGGACTTGAGGTCCAACCAGGTTTTACCCTTTTTCTTTAAAATCCCCGAGATGAGAAATTTGTTTTAGAACACTTCTTTGATTGGCTTTCTAATTTTAAAACTTCTCGGAAAGTCTTTTTGTAATTAATTGTCGTTCTCGACTCGTGGATTTCTATACTTTCCGCTGCAGTATTCTTTCCCCGTTGTACGGAAGTGTGTTGTACTCGACCCCTGCGTGGGCATGTGTTGTGATTGAGTTGTATGTATTTATTGAAAGACCAAATCGGTCTACTGAGTCATTTTAGCCTTAAAGGCATTGTCGAGATGTTTAATGTTGTTACCAGCCTGGTAGATCCTTGAGGAAAGATTCTACGGCGTGTAACGGATTGGGGGTGTTACAATATTTATGGAATTTGGCATCTTATGCCCATGCATGATATAATCCCATCTTATGTCTTAAGTTTCAAACTATTTTGAATTCTTAGTTCATTAAAACACATAGGGATCACTATTATCTATCCTACCTTACTAAGATAATCCGAGCACCCAGCTTTGGCATGACCTGCTCAATATGATTGAAGTCTAGATAGGTGTTTTAATTGAACGGCATTAAAAAATTTTAACGAGGGGTTTTATCCTATATAGCATGTCTATGTTGGCTAAGATACATCTAAACATACATCGCATCACATACATGCATAAATTTAAACATACATAGAATCACATGACATACATTATACCTATATAAATTAATACAGTTGGGACCAGAAAAAATATTAATTGTAGAGAGGTATTAATTAATCAATAAATTAATAAATTATTAATTTAACGAGGTATTTAATATTCAACCAATTTAAAATTAATTACATCAAAATTCTATAAATTTAGATTTAATTACATAGAGATATTATTGAGTATTCAATATTAGGAACTTGAATCTAATTAGTTTTCAAGATGATACGGTACCATTAGAGCCGGTTACGCGAAAAGAAGCAATAGAAGCCTCGAAAATCCTTCATAATTTTTTCTTGCAGTCAGAGTATACAACACCAGAGCTTTTAAGTGCCGTGAAAAAAGTGAGAGATGAGATTCATTTTGATTTGAATTTCAATAGAAAGCAATCAACACTAGAGTCATATTTTACTAAGTTATCTTAGTTATCTTTGTAATTTTGTGACATTATTAATTTATGATGTTGATGGGACCATTGATTTATAAAAAGGTCTCAAAAAATTATTATCTTATCAATTATCGAAATTATTAATTTATGCTTGGGGCCCAAGTCGGGACTGGAAAAAATATTAATTTTAGAAAGGTTATTAATTTGTCGAGTATTAATTTAAAGAGGTGACACTGTAATAAACATAAGACCGTGTATAGCATGACCATAATCCTAGCGTGATTTTCATGAGCCAACATGAAAATCACAAGTCTTCATTGATCTTCCAACTCCTTAGAACGTCATACGCGATCAATTGGCTCCTGGATCCCGTCCTTCGTCTCCTTCTTGTCTTCATTATATTAATGAAAAGTATACTACACTATTAAAATTAATTACAAGAGGGCAAACGACACGGAGGCCATAATTATAATAATAAATTAAAAGACGACTCGTAGGCCGTAAAAACTAAATATAATTAAATGACACGCAGGGCGTAAAACCAACCCAATAATAAATTGAAAACATCCAATCACATTGGTCAATCTATAGTCATGTCATGCACCATACACAACCATAATTAATTATCATATAATTAATTAAACATACTATTAAAATTAATTATCACATAATTATTCAAAACTGGCAGATAACATATAAATAACTTTGCGTCCTAATTGAACAAAAAAAGAACACAGCACAGTGGCCGGATGGATGAACACCAGTTCAGGTTCACCCCTTTTACAGAATACCCGGGCCGGTTCAGGTTCACCTCTTCTGGTGAACCGGAACCGGCGGTTCACGGCCCGGTGGCACCACTAAACACCACCCCAGGCCACCCAGCCTCGAAACCTGGGATGCGCAACATTTTGGGCATTTTATGCCCTATTTTTCGCGTGGGGCCGTGAGTCGTGGGCGCGAGACAACCCATACTCGGTCAAGTAATCCTAGCCCAGACCCCTCGGTTCAGCCCGAATCGTGACCCGTTTTTGGACAGTTTTCTCTAGAACAGTTTTTGGGTATTTACAATACAGAAAATAGCGAAAAATAGTACACAAAATTAACTTTTAACGATCCAATTTAATCAAATTAAATCAGAAAAATATTTATAAAATTTCAATTTCATAAATAAGATCAAGAACATAATTTTATATATTCAAAGCATATAAAACATGTTCTACATAAATAATTAAATCACTGCAAGTTTGCTCCGATACCACTGTTGGGTTTTACATAAATCTAATACAATAAATATGAGCAAAACGCAGCGGAAATAATTAATGAAAAACCCAGACGAGGATCTTCATGCAGTAATTTAATTGATTTATAAAGAGTTCGTCGAATTACCTTATTTCGAAGAACAGATCTAAACCCGGACCAGAAGGTGATTAAAATCTTCTTCCTCTTTCGGTGATCCACACACGAACAACTGGCACAAGTCGGATTGCTAGATCCTTACGAATAATATTGATAAACAGTACAACGGATAATTTTTCCCAGTTTATATAATTAAATAATATAATATATAATATCATATATTATATATTACTCATTATTTAAGTTCTTTAATAAATATAATATCCAATATTATATCTATTAATTATTCTTGCTTGTCTTTAGTTATCGTATGTGTGACCCAAAAGGCTTGTATTATGTTGGCAATCATTTATTACCTTATTAAATGATAAATCATAAGCGGTCTCCAGCAAGACATTATGACTACCCAAATAATATAAGTTTATAGTCCATTAAACCACGTAATGTGTCAAATCTCTTTGTCGCACGATATCGTATTTGAACTAAGTAATGGATATTGTCATACTTATTTTGTTCAAATATTTTCTCGATCTTAAGTAGACTGATTGAATCAAATGACTCTTCATTTGAGCATGGCCATGCATTTCCTTCAGTCCTACTTATCAAGGGGCCTATCAGATATATCTCTCCCTAAATAGAGGGATAAATCCCCATCTTGATTATTCATTGCCCTCTACATGACTCCCACTAATCTCAATCGCTAACCTTTATGATCACAATATTTCAGATGACGTTGGATTACGTCAAGGCATAGCAGTTATCATGTTGAACTTTATGATAATCTCACCCTCAAGGATTTATTGACATACTGTTATATTGAGATTCACTTATGGCATTTTCATGCAGTGATCCCAATGCGGGTCTATCCAATATTGCGTTCTCCAACCAATACACGTAAGTTTGATACGTACCATACGCATATTCATCCGATGATTATCAATAAAACTTATACTAGTATATTAATCACGTGAATCTCCACTCAACGTGATTGGACTAGGGACATTTGAATAATCTTCTTATTTGTGAATAACCATTATTCTATTATTATAATATTAAAACATGCACACATTATAAGAATCACCGAGAAATAAATAATAACAAATCACTTTATTTAAATGTGACAATTACAAATCTAGGCACATCGAATGTCCTAGGGCACTATTCCCAACAGTTCATGGCATATACAGCATTGTGAGCCCTTATCGTGGTATCCGCAAGACTATACACGTGCATATCCATAAAATTCAATCGGCAAGGTCTAGATATAACCAACGAGAAAGACAATAGAAAATAAAATCCATGGCAACACTCAAAATCAACGAAGAAAAGTTAATGGGATTCAACCCACGAAAGAAAATGTCATAACATCAACAAAACACCATGTAGTACTCGAGTACTAAAGACTATCCAGAGTACGACATCACAAATCAAAGACATCCACAATACGGACACATCAATATCACGGCATTACTCTTTACCATCATCTTCATACTGACCCGATATTTGCTCATCTAGACGCCCAATACCTGAAATACATAAAACGTACTTGCCCCGAATGGGGTTAGCCATGGAATAGCTAGTACAAGAATATCGATTATGAAATATTATCTCTTGAACAATAAAGTAAGAATATAATCATTTATCAAAATCTCAAGACAATTATACCGGAGTATCTAAATCTCATATCTTATCACATTTCAAATATAAGTGTGATTAACTGTGGATCGCACCAGAAGCAATGACCCCTCAGAGGCCCTCTCGGACGGTCCCAGAGTGGCTAACCCAAAAGATATTTGCTGTTTGTACAGAAGGTAACAGAACTTTTAGAGGACCCGTCGGACCATCCTGGAGTTAATATATACTCACACACAATATATATACTTCACTTTCAAGGTTAACAACATACAATCATAAACATATACTTGCCTCTGAGATATATTTGAGTTGAAGTAAAATGATATTCAAGCTCTGTTGCTCCAAGAACGCACTTCCGAGCCTAAAAAATTCATAAGGATAAAATAGAGGTTAGAAATCATCCAAATCCTCTCAAAACTGAATAATACATGAAAGTATTCATAAATTCGTAGGGATACTCATAATCTCAAGGATTCCAAGTTTCAAAACGAATTAAATTGACAAACCTAAGAAAAAACCCAAAATTTCCAAAATAGAGTTCTAGGAAGATTTACCTTGATTTGGAAGATAAATATGGATTAGATGTTTAATCTTCGTTATCAACTCAAAAATGGTGATAGATGATGAGCGATTGCACCAAATCGCCTCCAAGTCGCTCCTGTCTCGCTCTCTCGTCGGCTAGGGTTGTAAAATGAGAAAAAATGCAGAAAATGTTAGGGTTGTATACATCAAAGCATACTTTATGCTTGTATAACCTAATTTCCCGGTCTTTATCTATGAGAATATTTAATTCATTTTATCACATGTTTTGCACATTTATTCATACTATGGTTATGCAAATGTTGTTGAATTACTTTATATTGTAGATAATGTGGTTTGTCGAGTCACATAGAAGATCACATAATCGGTCCCTTATATAGTAATAATTAGTTCACAACCTATATAACATTAGACCGTTATGTGAGAGGTTGTAGTATATGCTTGAGATTGGTTGGTCTTGACCATCAGCATATATTAATGTATTCAGTATACGTTGAACATGATAGACGTGAGATAGATTTTTCTGTACTGACTATAAGAAGAACGTTCATCTCGGGCAATTATTATTTCTTAATTCTAGTGATTAATATTTGATTATATATATTTACTATTTATTTCTTTGATTTATCATGGGTGAGAGCTAAAATGATTGACTCAATATGCTCGATATTTTGGGCAATATTATTATTTATTTGATAATTAATATTATAGCTAGAAATCATGTCCCGACCAGTCGGGCTGATCATATCCTTGAGGCACTCGAAAGGATTCTTATATTAAACACTGCAGGTGGAATTAATTTTCCGATATAATAATAAAATTCGAGTGGTATACTCATGTATAATATATTAATTAATTAAAAGTTGTCACTAGCTTAAATTAATTAATGGACATATGATATCTTAAACACGGGAAATAATTAATTCATAAAGGAGCCCAATTTCGTAATTTAGGATTTTAGTAGGAAGTGCAATATCAATCTTTTAGTGAACTAAGTTGATATTAATAGATTCATTATATTAGGAAGAGTCCTAATATGGTAAGATGAAATCTATTGGGAGTCCTTACCTTATCCCATAACACCTATAAATAGGACAAGGGGTTGGCCGATTTGTTCACTCATTATTGAACAAGATTTTCGATTTTGTGTGTGTTTTAATTGTGGATCTTGACTTGTGTCTTTGATTCCACAATTTGGTAAACACAAGATTTTTCTAAAATATCATGAAGAAAAATAGAGAGAAAAATCGAGATATTCTTGAAGAACAATAGTGGGTCGGCCGATCCCACACTGCTGTTAGGAATATGCCTTCGAATGGCACTCAGAGGATGAGAGAGTGAGAGTATTTGTATTGTAATTATGAATATTTAATAAGACAATTATTTTTTCTATAATATTGTATATCACTGGCATTGTGATTGGTATATAAAATAACAGTCCTTGCATTTGAGTGCAAACATTCTACTCCTTCTGGAGATAAGGAGATAGGCACTGGAAGTGTTTAGAGCTCGAATGCTTAACTAAGTTCGCAAGTAGATAAAACTTAATTGGGCATTAAGTTTAGCCAAGATTTGTATAACGTGTACTTTGACATGTAGAGTGCATGTCTTCACTAAGAGTTCGTGGTAGCACACGTTATAGGTATGCTAATGAGATTAGTATACTCGAACATGACTCACCTCGATTCGGTCACATGGATATCACTCAGGGTTTGTCAATGACTGAATCGAAATGTTGTGATAGGTATACATGGACCTTTGACTTGAGGTTTCAGTAGTAGATGTGCTTGTGACATTAAGTTAGTCATTATAGTCGTTCGATCCAATCACCGGTAGGTGGGGTCAATCTCGAAATGCAACTTAGTGGGCAAGTAGCAGTCTCTACTGATTACCAAGATAGAATTCTTTCTCCTGTAAGTGAGCAGGTAAATGTCTTATGCGTTTAATGGCAAATGAAATCATAAGTCTTTGGCCAAAGCATTTAGAGCTAGTTGTATTTGATACACGAGAGCTTGATGATCTCGGTTTGCAATAACAGAAGCATAGAGTCAAGTTACAATAGGGTTTGACTTTACCGTGACCCTAATACTTAACCGGGACATATGATTGAAGGATTTATACTTATACGGTATTCACGACATAATGATTTTTGAATGATCCGATCATTCGTTCTTAGTTGGGTTACGGTACGAAGCACTAGACTGACTAAGTATTACTCGTACTCCTTGGTTCCTCCCATTGCCAACTAAGACAGACCTATGGAGTCGCGCACAAGGATATTTGATGGATAAATCTATATTTACTATCTCTTCATTAATATTGGACATCAGATATTTAATTTGATTTATTCGATAAATCATGTGGTCTAGTGAATTGAAATTAATTATTAGGTGATTAATTTAATTCATAAATAATTATTTCCTAGAAATATATTATTATAATTTTGTATTTGATAAATTTAATTAATTGGATTAATTAAGTATAAATACATTTGGGATAAAACGAAGTGTATTTAACGGACTAGACACGCGAACGTCCGGTACACGAACTAGGTGGCTCGGCTCGTTTTTTTACCAAACAATATACCCCCCCCCCCCCCCCATTTCCTTCCATATGGTGTGTGTGGTGTGTTTAATTATTTGATTGATTTAGGACCAAATGATGAGATTTCATATCTCATCATTTTGATCTCATCTCCATTATATAATCTTATTTCATATCATTATGGTGTTGAGTAGAAAAATATACACCTCATAACATCAGCCAATAGCCGTGAGCTAACAAGGAAGGGATAAAATTTATTTTTCTTGTTCATCTTAGAGAGAAAGAAAAGGAAGAAGATAAGCGAAGAAAAATATTGTGTCGATTCCTAGCCGTGTTCTTTGAGAACGAATTGACATACTATTTTTCCGATCAATATCCGACACATGTAAAGTAGAGACATTCGGTATTTTCGGTGTTAGATCATTCAACAAGCTACAACGAATTAGATTCGTGTTCGTGTCGGTAACAAGGAAAAGGCTTGCTCGGGTTTTTCCTTCGAAGATAATATTATCAAAGGACTATGAGGGTAAGTATTCTTTGATTATCATTCCAGTTATTTTTATTTATTTATACGATGCTTGATCGATCCGTTTTTGGGGTTTTGTTTTATCCGGTTTGACCGGTTTATTTTCCGCTGTGTATCTCGATTTTATCACCGAAACCCAACAGTGGTATCAGAGCGAGATCTATGCGATCGTATATTCGATATTAGCATTTGGAATGCTTGGTTATTTTTTTATGATTTGGAATCATAATTGTTTTAATCTTTAATGTTTAATTGTTCATCTAAAAATTATTTTTCATGATTTTATGTTACAATATAAATCTATTTTTCTTTTGAAAAACTGATTTAAATGTGTAATATAAAAATTAAAAAAAATAGTATTTTTGGATTCGGGACGAAAAGAAGAGCCGAAAAATGGCGGACGCCAGACTGGTCAAGAAAGCAAGTCAGCTGCCGAGAAGGGGCAGCAAAGACCCACCACTGGTCGGGTCTGGCCGTTTGGGCCGCGAGCTTGCTGTGGCCTTGTGTTTCCGACTCCATTTTTTTATATTTTGTTCGGTAAATTAATTTTCCGCAAATTAAATTGGATTTAATTTGAATAAAATATAATTATGGTAATTTTATTTTTAAGGGAATTAATTTAATGAAATATTTATTTTTTCCGAAACAAATTAAAATTAACAGTTACGTGAATTAATTGGATTAATTCTAATTGGATTAATTCTAATTGTTGGATTAATTTTTGTTGATTAAATCAATTTTTAGATTAATCATTATTGCCATTTATTTTAATATAATTGTTGCATTAATTTTGAATGGGGATGTAGTTCATGGACCTAGTTTGAATCGTTTATTTTGTTCGATTGGGTTGTAAGGGACGTTTTGAGCCTATTTGTTTTACTAGAAAATTTGTATAGGCTGCAATTTTTCAAATGTAAAAGTTATATGTAATGACGAAGACCGGAGGAAGATCTGCTTGAGAAGACGAAGATTCAAGACCGAAGATATGTAATTAGATTACGATATTCTTGTTATATGAACGGTCCATGAACTGCATGTTGTTAGTTTTAGGTTGTGTATGTTTTCATATTGTATGACAAACAAACAAACCGACAAACCGCGCTTATAAACGGATTAATGTGAAAAGTGTAACATATAATTGCGTTAATATTCTCATTTATAAACATTAAGTTATAAAGGTTACGAGGTTTTCTACCCTCTGTCAAACTCATGGAAAATTAAAATCTAAATCGGAATATTAATCTTCCGAATATGTCTGGGTAGTATTTTTGGGGAAGGTTGATAAATTCCTAGAGTGCATTAGATGCCTTTGGTTATGACAAATGAAACCCCTAGAAACTGTATGGGTTGCCGGGTAAGATTCAATTGTCAGACTAATAGCAGTTGACGGCTTAAACTTAGATAGTTCAGCGAGCCATAGAAACCAAATGGGTTGAGGGCAAGTGAACTAGGGGTAAAAGAAGATTGAATCATATATTAGATGTGTTGGTGTTAGACACCACTTTATAAAGAATGATAGAATAGAAACCGTATGGGTTGCCCTCTATTAAACTTTGTAAAGAACTCGATCACCACTGAAGTCAATCGTGACTTTCGGATTTCACATGGGAGTGTGAAAATGCCGATAAAATAGTGGGAGCCGAGTTATAAATAAAGAAAGTCCTTAAATTCTTCACTCACTTAAACAATCATTAATGAATCTTAAATTATTCTCTGCAGTTAACAAAACTCTCAATATGACAATGAACCCACTCGTTATACTACTTGAAAAGAACGTCCTGACTGGTACGAACTATATGGACTGGCTTTGGAACTTGAGAATTGTCCTAACAATGGAAATACTGGGATACGTCTTGGAGGCGGACATCCCAGCGGCTCCTGCAAGAACCCGAGCAATCAAAAAGATGTCGATGCCTATGAAAAATGGGTAAAAGACGACATAAGAGTGCACGGGTACATGTGAGGCTCAATGGCGAATGAGCTTCAATGTTCCCATGAAAAGATGATGTCTTCGAGAGCCATCTTAGCGCACCTGGCTGAGCTCTATGGTGAGTATAGTCGAACTGCTAGATATGAGATATCAAAGCAATTATTCAGTGCCAGGATGAAGGAAGGAGAGAGGGTTGGGAACCCTGTCCTCAACATGATCTCGACGATTGAGAGATTAGAAGCTCTTGATTTTCAGATGCATGTATCTCTCCAAACTGACCTTATCCTGCAATCACTTCCTGACTCCTTTTACCAATTTGTCATGAACTTCAACTGCAATGAGATTACATGTAACTTAGCTGGGCTATTGAACAAACTGACGACTGCCCAGTCTCAGATGAAGACAAAGGGAAAGGAATCCGCACTTGTGATTTCTTCTGGGACTTGGAAGTCCAAGAATAAGAAGAAAAAGAACAAAAATCAGTTAGGTCCAATTACCAAGATCAATAAGGGTAAGGGCAAGGCCCCAATGGTTCAAAAGAGCACGGGGGCCAAGAAAATGGATGTATGCCTCAACTGTGGTGAGCTAGGCCACTGGAAGAGGTACTATCCAAAGCTTGACCGTAATGCGCCTTCAGGTACGGAACTACTGATTTTAGAAACAATTGTTCTGTAACTGTATATTCTACTTCTTGAATACTTGATTTTGGTGTGAGTTCTAACTTTTGTACAATGAATCAGGATCTGGAACGAAGTAGGAAGCTAGATTCAGGGGAGCCGACGGTCACCGTCGGAAATGGGCATAGTGTTGAGGCTTCTGATATTGGATCCCTTATGTTGGATTTAGAATCTCGTTTTATTCTTACTTTAGATGATGTACTTGTTTTGCCCTGTAATACCCATACTTTATATGAATTTTTGGCTATGACGTCCCTTCACTATTGTCGCTTTGTAAAAACTTATTAGGATGTTGTCGCTCTGACGTCTCACTGGATCATGTTCGTATTGTTTAGACCTTACAGTGGTGTTTTGAGATAGGCAGATATCGTACGTTAGGCCTAAGGTATTGCACGCTATTTCTGTTGAGTAACGCACGCTAGCGTTGGGTCTTAACACGCGCTAACGGTCTGAGCTTGGCGGATGCAGTAGCTGATTCTGCCCTATGGACTAGAAGTTAGCGCACGCTACGCATAAGCTAACGCACACTATTCGTGTTGAGTAGCACGTGCTAGCATCGCCCGTAGTGCATGCTAATGGGCTGAGTCGGCAGGGGCAGTGGGGTGTTTCTATTTTCTGGACTAGCAGGTAGCGCACGCTAGGCCTGAGCCCGCGCATGCTATAGGTGTTGCGTAGCGTGCGCTAGTGCCCAGATATAGTGCACGCTAGCGGATTTGGGCAGTGAGTTGGATTTTTTGCAGGATACCATTTAGCACATACTAAGGTGTGGTAGCGCGCGCTAACGTCGCAGTTCAGAAGCTACTGGACTACCGGGTGACCCCGTTAGCGCATGCTAACCCTGAATTTTATAGCGCGCTAACTAGGCGCACTATATAAGTGAGGGTCAACCTTGTTCTTCGTCATTTTTCATCTATTTCACTCATTTCCGATGAGAGAACTTGAGAATGCGGTATGGAGGTGATTTGGGGGCGATCTTTCATCAAAAATCATTATCTTTGGTTGAATAACAAAGATTACACAACATTTAATCTGTTTCTACCTTCTAAATCAAGGTAAATTCCTTAGAACCCTAGGTTGGGGAATTTTTGGTGATTTTCTCAGATTCGTCTGAGATATCCATTTTGGAGCTTGAGATATTTGAGATTATTATGTATCTACCCTATACCCACGTTTCCCCTACGATTGTATAGATGGTTTTGTACCTTATTCGGACTTGAGAGGGCTTTGATGATTTCCAAACCTCTAGGTGATTATCCTTGTAGTTTTGTGAATTGTAGGCGGGTTTCCGGAGTTTCTTCATGTGATTTGAGTATGGATTATTAATTATCATATTCCTTGCGAATCATTTAGGTGCCGGAAGTGCGTTCTTGGACCTACCAAACTTGTATTCTTTTCCTTCTGATTCTCGATGTCTCAAAGGAATGTATATGTTTATGATTGTACATTCTCGACTTTGAAAGTAAGGTATATGAATGGCATGATGGTAGATATTCACTATGGGATGGGCCGACGGGTCCTCTGAGGGTTCCGTTGCCTTTGGTGCGGTTCCACGATTAATCACGTATGTATTGAAATGTAATACTATGAGATTTAGTTATTCCAGAATACTAGTCTTGAGTTGATGAAATGATGATTACATTTACTTTATTGTCGAGAAGTATTGTGTTTCATATTCGATATACTTGTACTTGCTATTCGATGGCTAACCCCTTTATGCGGGAAATACCTTTCATGTATTTCAGGATCCAGGAGAGCGGATAGGCACGTACCGGGTCGGCATGAAGATGATGGACATGTTTGATCCTGTGTCTTGCCACTAGTTATATTTTGTATTTCCTCCATTCAATGATGTTGTACTTGAATGGTTTCTGAGTACTCGAGTACTGTTTTCTGTTTACTTGATGCTTTGACCTATGTTGCCATGGGATTGATTCTTGATGTATTGTATTCGGTTTTATTGGATATTGTCTTGAGTGCCAACTTTACGGTTCTCCATTTGATTATGCTTAGACTTGATCGGTCAAAGTTCAAGGTTCTGCATGTGAAAAGCCTTGTGGGTCCCACGGTGAGGCTCCCGGCACTGTAATATACCTTGAATAACTTGGGGGTGTTACAGAATATGGTATCAGAGCTTAGGTTTATGGATACCTAGGCTGTTGTTCTTTTGGGTAGATTGAGTCATCGTTTGTCTACAGTATCACTATTTTGCCATCATCACAGTGCGACCGGTACTTGTAAGACCTCTTACTCTTCTGATGTTTCCTTAATCACATTGCTTTCGATTTGGTATTTTTGGGAATCGGTCACTTCGATGACGTGAAATTTGAATTGTACTTAGGTGTTGTGTGTATCCTTCAGAATGTCTGTTGACAGAGGACAGAGGCATGGACGTGGATGAGGACATGGCGCGGCTGCTTCTCTCAGTTCCGTTGCGGGATAGACTACCCCTAGTTTATCTAACTCAGTGCGACCGGTACTTGTAAGACCTCTTACTCTTCTGATGTTTCCTTAATCACATTGCTTTCGATTTGGTATTTTTGGGAATCGGTCACTTCGATGACGTGAAATTTGAATTGTACTTAGGTGTTGTGTGTATCCTTCAGAATGTCTGTTGACAGAGGACAGAGGCATGGACGTGGATGAGGACATGGCGCGGCTGCTTCTCTCAGTTCCGTTGCGGGATAGACTACCCCTAGTTTATCTAACTCAGTGCATCCCGATACCGAGAGTCAACACGACCGGTCAAGGGAATATTGCAGATATTGGGGTTACGAATGTCCTTCAACAATTGGCAAACCAGATGACTATCCTGGCCCAAGCCGTTCAGCTGAATAATCCGAACCCGACATCGGATGCCTTGCTTCAGAATGTGATCCATAAGTATCCTCCGCAGTTCAGCGGTGCTACCGACCCATTCGGTTGGGAGAATTGGCTAGATGAATTGGAGAAAGTGTTTGAAGCGGCTGATTGTCCGGAAGTGAGGAAGGCACCGATTGCTCAGTACTTCCTTACCAATGAAGCCGCGACTTGGTGGAAAGTTATCAAGCCACAGGATCATGATGCTACATAGGGAGAATTTAAAGAGCTACTGGAGGTTGAGTTTTGTCTTTGGCCAGTGCAAGAAGGTAGAATCTGAGCCTTTTTTGGGTCTAAGCCGCAGAACATTCCAGTCTTGCAGGTGATAATGGAATACAACCAACAGCTGGTCCGTGTGAAGAATCAAGTGTGGGATGAGCGTGACAAGATCCGCTACTTTAGCATGCGGATTAATATGGATTTACGGCGTTACATGGCCGGGTTCGCTTGCACTACTTTGAAGGAATACCAAAATAGGGCTTTGGCATATGACATGTTAAGTGCCAGCATTGAGACCACAGAAGAGCCGAAGAAACAAAAGACTGCTGGTAACTTTTCTGGCGCTAAAGGTGGCAACTTCCAGAGACCTCAGGCGCCTAACCATTCTCTCGGGCAATCGTCACATTTTGTTAGAGGGAAGAAGAGTTTTCATTCTGCTCAGGGCACCTCAACTCTCCCAGTAACCTGTTTTAATTGTGGTCGTCTAGGCTACGTCAATCTATAGTGCAACTTCCCACCTCTGAAGTGTCAGACTTCTGGACAGATGGGACACAGGGCAGCTTATTTCCCCGAACAAGTTCAGACTTTGGACACTCGGGCTTCTACCCCAGCGCCTTTAGATTAGATTATGAATCAGCGGCAACCAGTTAGTCAGTCACAGCAAAGTTACGACAGAGGCCAGGAACGGAGTCAGAACACTAGAGGGGGAGATTCTAGCGTCGGTTCGGTACACCCACGAGTCTATGAGATGCGTCGAGTAGATGAACCCTATGTGGTGGTGGCCTTAGGTAGCATTCATATCCTATCTCATCCAGTTCGTGTACTTTTTGACTCGGGTGCTACACGTTCTATCATGTCCTTGAAGTGTGTACGTCGTTTGAATATAAATTGTATAACTGTTTGCGATCCTTTCATTGTGAAACTGTCTAGCGGGGATAGAATCATGGGGAATCGGGAGAGTAGAGAATTTTGGGTTAGCATAGCCGATATTGATTGGTTATCAAACTTGATTGTGGTCGATATCGATGTAACACCCCAAAGATATTCGAGGTATATTATAGCGTCGTGAATCCCTATATGGGACCCACCAGGCTGAACAAACATCATACTCCTAGACTCACAGAAACAACAAAATAGCACCTCTTCATAAAGACGCCAAACAAAATAATCCACCCGGTTCAACCGGTCAATCATAACATCATCATCCGTAACAAACATAATAGACAACAATACAATCCGGACAAACAGAATTCTTAAGTACTCGAGTACTTCTATTAGTTTAAAAACCACAAAAGATAAAAAAAGGTAGAAGACACTTAGACATCACTCGTGCACAATCATCTCGCATGGCCATCATCCGCATACTGGTCCAGCGCCCGCTCGTCTCGAAGAACCTGACCTGATATTCATAAAACGAATTTCCCCAAAACGGGTCCCCAGAGGGGTTAGCAATTACGCTAGTACAAGTAACCAAATGAACAACTTACACCTTACACATATAGTAAATGCATGCAATCAAGAAAACATAGTTCCAAAACACTCATTTCCGGAAATGCCAATAATCAAACCACATTTGTAAAATACACCACAATTAACCGCGGACCCGCAACTTCGTAGATCCCTACCGAGACCCCGTCGGATCTAACCCGTAGTGGTTAAAAGCAAACTCGCGGTTCCACAGCTTCGTGGAGCCCTACCGAGACCCCGTCGGATCTAACCCGTAGTGAGTATATACACACACACACAAAATTTCTCATACAATACTATTATGTCAAGATCATAAGTTCATAAGGATACTTGCCTCGATTAATAGACGGTGACACGAACGGAAAGGGAGAGTCAAGCACAACCACGAGGAATTGGTGGAAATGAACCTAACGATTTGAATAACACAATCACGACCACTTCTAAATGATTACATAAATGGAATACACCCGGAAACCCGCCTACGATTCATGTATATTCGTATAAAAATAACAACGAGGGCGGACCACAACCAAACCCTCCCGATTTTTAAAAACCATGAAAATATATCATGAATCCATAGTAAAACTAATGATATCAACAAGATTAATCATATTCATCATGAATTAACCGACAAAACGAGATGAATCGGACGAAAATTCCAAAACCCCCAAATTATCCAAAAGTAGGGTTCTAAGAGATTTTACCTTGGATTAGGATGAAAGATTCGTGTTGATGTTGTTATAATACACCAAGAACTCAAGGAAGATGTTGGATGAGATGATTGGAGGAAGAAATTGCCAAGAAATCACCCGGAATCACCTTAGCCGCGGAGAGGAGGAAGAAATGAGAAAATACGTTCATCTTGGTCAACTCCCTGGTTTATAGAGCCAGGGAGTGTTAGTGCGCGCTAATCCTCAAAGTTAGCGTGCGCTAACGGAACAAAACTCCAGTCCAGTAGACAGATTTCTGGCCGTTAGCGTGCACTACTCGAAACATAGCGTGCGCTAATAACCTCTCGGTAGCGTGCGCTATTGACCAATAGCGTGCGCTACCTGGACATCAGCCAAGTCCAGAAGCAACTGTCAGTACACACCTGATCCGGTTAGCGCGCGCTATCGGCCAATCGTAGCATACGCTAAAGTGTATCGGTATCGCGCGCTATCGACCAATAGCGTGCGCTACCTGGGCATCAGTCGAGTCCAGTAGCAAACTGTCCAGTATTGGACACTCACGCTAGCGAACGCTACCGGGCATCTCAGTGTGCGCTAGCCCCCAACATTAGCGTGCGCTAGACTACATAGCGTACGCTAATCCGCCAGTCCAGAGGGCTGGAATTAGCACTGCCACTCCCAGGGCTTGCTCTCTAGTGCGCGCTACGAAGCAGTCGTAGCGTGCGCTACTAAGGGACCCCTAGCGTGCGCTATACAAAAAATATAGCGTGCGCTAGGTACGAAATATAAACGGTCCAAAACACCGGAATATGAACAAAACATCAAACGGAACACCTCAAAACGCATCATAACATAGAATGGATCCACGGCAACCCCGAAACGGCGGTTCCGCACAACAATTACGAGAATCAGATCAATAGATGATGGAAAAGATACACTGAAAGATACACGAGGGTCGCTACAACCGAGAAATACACCGAAAATGAAAATACAAGGGAAAGAAAAAATGCGGATATTACATTCTACCCCTCTAAAAATAAGTTTCGTCCCGAAACTTAAGAAACAAACAACTCAGGGTACCTAGCACGCATGCTATCCTCGGTTTCCCAAGTTGCGTCCTCGACACCGTGACTCGACCACTGCACCTTGACCAAAGGGATGGTCTTATGCCTCAGTCGTTTCTCACGATGCTCCAAAATCTTCAAAGGACGCTCCTAAAAAGTAATATCCTCGGCGACATCAATCTCCCCATAATCGATGACGTGACTAGGATCCGGGACATATTTCCTCAGTTGGGAAACATGAAAAACGCTATGAACGTGACTCAAGGCCGGGGGTAACGCCAAACGATATGCTAACCCACCGACTCGCTCCAGAATCTCGAAGGGCCCAATAAATCTCGGACTCAACTTCCCCTTTTTCCCGAAACAGAAAACTCCTCTCATTGGCGACACCTTCAGTAAAACGTGGTCTCCCACCTCAAATTCCAAAGGTCGACGACGGACATCGGCATATGACTTCTGTCGACTCTGGGCAGTCAACATATGTTCCCGAATTAATTCTATCTTCCGCCTCGTCTCTAAAACGACATCCGGTTCGGTCCCGACCAAATCGGATGCCTCATTCCAACAAATCGGTGATCGACATCGCCGCCCATAAAGTGCCTCATACGGTGCCATCCGAATCAACGCGTGCCAACTATTGTTGTACATGAATTCGATCAATGGCAAATGCTCCTCCCAGTCACTGCTCCAATCGAGAGCACAAGCACGCAACATATCCTCGAACATCTGGATAGTGCATTCCGACTATCCATCTGACTGGGGATGAAAAGAGGTACTCAAATGCAAACGAGTACCCAATGCCTTATGCACCGCCTGCCAAAAGTGCGATACAAAATGGCCATCACGATCCGAAATGATAGACTTCGGAGTACCGTGAAGCCTCACAATCTGCGCGATAAACACACGAGCTAACTTCTCTGGGGCCCAAGTGTCCTTGATGCCCAGAAAATGTGCCGACTTGGTCAATCGATCAATAATCACCCATACCATATTCATGCCCGACCTCGATCTCAGCAAACTCGTAATGAAATCCATCGATATATCTTCCCATTTCCATTCCAGAACAGGAAGTGACTGTAATAACCCGGCCGGTCGCTGATGCTCGATTTTGACCTGCTGACAAGTCAAACATCTCCCTACAAACTGTGTGACCTCCTCCTTCATATCATTCCACCATAAATTCCTTCTCAGGTCCTTGTACATCTTACTTGAACCAGGATGAACGGAGTAAGGTGTAGCATGGGCCTCACGCAAAATACTCTGTCTCAACTCTGAGTCATTCGGTACACAAAGCCGACTATGGAATCCCAAAACACCATCCTCGTGAATCAAAAACCCAAGAAACTTTCCCTTAAGAACATTCTCTCGGATTTGAGTAACCATCGGATCCTCTAACTGCTTCAGCTTAATTTCATCGATCAAGGACGACGAAATCCCTAAAGCACAAAGTTGCCCGACAGCTCCAGGCAACAAAACCTCAACATCTAACTCAATCAAAGCCCGCCGAAGCTCAGACTGAGACGTAAGGATCTCAAGCATTCGTAATGCAACTGGTTTCCGACTCAAGGCATTGGCCACGACGTTCGCCTTGCCCGGATGATAAAGGATTTCGAGGTCATAATCCTTAATCAGCTCTAACCACCTCCTCTCCCTCATATTCAACTCCCGAGTAAATTTGTATTTCAGACTTTTATGATCGGTAAAAATCTGACATGCAGAGCCGAAAAGATAGTGACGCCAAATCTTGAGCACAAAAACGACTGTCGCTAACTCTAAATCATGAGTAGGGTAGTTCAGCTCATACGGCCTCAACTGTCTCGACGCATAGGCAATGGTCTTGCCGTGCTGCATCAATATGCACCCAAGACCCTGACCCGAAGCATCACTATAAACAGCAAAACCCTCGTTGCCACACAACAATGCTAAAATCGGGGCTGAAGTCAAACGCCTCGTCAGTTCCTCGAAACTCGACTGTCTCTCGTCATTCCAGACGAACTTCTCGGACTTCTGGAGCAACTGGATAAGTGGACGAGCTAGTTTCGAGAAACCCTCGACGGACCTACGATAGTATCCAGCCAAGCCCAAGAAACTATGGATTTCCTTCACATTCTTGGGCGGTACCCAATCCAACACTGCCTCAATATTCTGCGGATCCACACGAACCCCCTCGGCTGAAATCACGTGACCTAGAAACATCACTTCCTTCAGCCAGAACTCACATTTCGAGAACTTCGCATAGAGTTGCTCGGTCCTCAAAATGTCTAACACTACCCGCAAATGATGGGCATGCTCTTCCTCGTTCCTCAAATAAATAAGAATATCGTCAATGAAGACGACGACGCACTTATCCAAATACTCGATAAAGACTTTGTTCATCAACTTCATGAACACCACCGGCGCATTTGTTAACCCAAAAGGCATAACTACGAACTCATAATGTCCGTATCTCGTCCAAAAAGTTGTTTTCGGCACATCGGACTCTCTCACCCGGAGCTGATATTATCCCGATCTCAAATCAATCTTGAGAATACCGCAGCTCCCTGCAACTGATCGAACAAGTCAGCAATTCTAGGCAAAGTATACTTGTTCTTGATGGTCACCTTGTTTAGTTCGCGATAGTCGATACACAAATGCAGTGAACCATCCTTCTTCCGCACAAACAGGACCAGTGCGCCCCAAGGCGAGGTGCTCGGTCGAACATACCCCGACTCAAGAAGCTCACTCAACTACTTCTTCAACTCTGACATTTCTGAAGGTGCCATGCGATACGGCGCCTTCGAAATAGGAGCCGCGCCCGGCTCTAAATCTATAGCAAACTCGACCTCACGATCCGGTGGAAATCCCGGTAACTCGTCAGGAAATACATCAGGAAACTCACTAATGAATGGAATCGACGAAAGATCGACTTCACCACTCTTCGCCTTCAAGCAGTAGCACCAATAACCAGTACACCCCTTTCGCAGGAGTCTCATCGCCTTCAAGGCGTTAATGAACTTCTGGTTTCCCCTCTTTCGCCCGGCTAAAGAATGTTTGGTGCCGTCTTCGGCTAGCATGGTGATGATCCTCGTGTGGTAGTTCATGATTGCACCATGCTGCTCGAGCCAATCATCCCCGAGAATCAAATCCTCACCCTCAATACCCACAACAATAAGATTAGAGGGCCAAGCCCTCTCACAAATAAGCACAGAACAGTCTTGAACCTCCTGATCACCTACGATCCTATCACCGCTAGGAAGCTTAACGATGAAGGGCTCACAAGCCGTCAAACAGTCGAGACTCAAACGGCGCACACACTCCATAGATATGAATGAATGCGTAGCACCACAATCGAAAAGCACACTGACAGGATGAGAAAGAATATGAATGGTACCTGTCGCCACAGTAG
Organism: Orobanche coerulescens; assembly: GCA_033398695.1. Lineage (NCBI taxonomy): Eukaryota > Viridiplantae > Streptophyta > Magnoliopsida > Lamiales > Orobanchaceae > Orobanche > Orobanche coerulescens. The sequence continues at coordinate 110,369,629 of CM065811.1, read as the reverse complement.
CCGCTAGGTCATCGGATCTCTGCATCTCATAGACATGCGGGTGGGCTGAGCCGACACTGGAAGCTCCCCCCTTAGCGGGCTGACCCCGACATCTCCCTCGACTAGCACTTGGAGGAGATTGAGAAGCAAACGATCCTTGATTCACACTTGGTTCCCTAGGCGCTGGAATGGAAGCCTGTGCACTAAGGATTTTCTCCCTCTCAGCACAGAAAACAGCCTCGTGGCCCGGCTGGCCCCACTGATTACACGTCAGCAAAGGGTTTGGACAAATACGACTGATGTGGCCCTGATGGCCACAGTTAAAACACTTCACCTCCCGAGGAGGGGCACTGGCATCCCTACGGGGAAACCCAGTAGATCGAGCTGGGCCACCACCAGCGAAAAAGTTAGCAGACTGGAATTTCTGCTGACCCCCACCTTTGCGGCCCGAAAAATTCCCGGTGGACTTCTGCTTCTTGCTATCGCGGACCGCCTCACTCGCCGTCACAGACATATCGTAAGAAAGGACCCTGCTCTGGTAATCTTTCAAGGTAGTACAAACAAGCCCCGACATATAGTCCTGAATCGACAACTTCATCTGTCTAGAAAAATGGAAAGTTTTGTCACTCTCCTCGACAACTTGGGTCTTCACATAACCCAACTCCTTGTTAAAATCGGTAATAGCTTGAGATACGGGGATATCCCGTGGTTGAGCTTCATAGAAAGCATGTAATCGAGCCTGTCTGACCGGCCATGGGCAATATTCGGTCTCCATCAATTCCTGAAATTCGGCCCACGAAGCAACATGGTCTTTGGGCCCAACGGCCTCCCACCAATTCGTAGCGTCCCCAGTGAGAAAGTACTGGGCAATAGGGACCTTACGGTCCTCGGGGCAGTTGGTAGTAGTGAACACTTTAGATATCTCCTTGATCCACCCCTCCCAACCGATCGGGTCCGAAGCTCCCGAAAACTGAGGAGGATGCATCTTGATGACATCCTGAAGCCAGCGATCCGCTCCGCCCTGATTAGCGTGGGCTGGATCCGGGTTCTGAACCGCCTGAGCTATCGCCGCCATTTGATTCACCATTTGATGTATAACGGCCGCAATACCAAGGTCGGCACGCTCCTGAGAAGAAGCATGACTGTGACGGTCGCCGGTACTGCCGGCTCCCGAAGACTGCGACGTGGCCGCCCCACCGGCTGTCCCACGTCCCCGGCCGCGTCCACGACCACGACCGCGACCACGACCACGACCTCTTCCAGCATCCATACTGGAGTTAAATAAGTAACAAAAGCCATACGATGGTAAGTACAAGAAAAGAACAATCACAAATCGAGAATCAAAGGTACGATACAAGGGAACAAGGAACAGAGGAAGAAAAACTTACGAACACTGGTAGTACTGGAATCATGGCAGCGTGACGATGATGTGCAAAACGAAACACAACAAGACCCAATAAACCAACAAGCCTAGGTATCCATAAACCTAGTGCTCCGATACCATTTTCTGTAACACCCCCAAGATAATTGAGGTATATTACAGCGCCGTGAATCCCTATATGGGACCCACCAGGCTGAATAAACATCATACTCATCGACTCACAGAAACAACCAAATAGCACCTCGTCATAAAGACGCCAAACAAAATAATCCACCCGGTTCAACCGGTCAATCATAACATCATCATCCGACACAAACATAATAGACAATAATACAATCCGGACAAACAAGAATTCTTAAGTACTCGAGTACTTCTATTAGTTTAAAAACCACAAAAGATAAAAAAAGGTAGAAGACACCAAGACATCACTCGTGCACAATCGTCACGCACGGCCATCATCCGCATACTGGTCCAGCGCCCGCTCGTCTCGAAGAACCTGACCTGAAATTCATAAAACGAATTTCCCCAAAACGGGTCCCCAGAGGGGTTAGCAATTACGCTAGTACAAGTAACCAAATGAACAACTTACACCTTACACATATAGTAAATGCATGCAATCAAGAAAACATGGTTCCAAAACACTCATTTCCGAAAATGCCAATAATCAAACCACATTTGTAAAATACACCACAATTAACCGCGGACCCACACCTTCGTAGATCCCTATCTAGACCCCGTAGGATCTAACCCGTAGTGGTTAAAAGCAAACTCGCGGTTTCACAGCTTCGTGGAGCCCTACCGAGACCCCGTCGGATCTAACCCATAGTGAGTATACACACACACACAATTTCTCATACAATACTACTATGTCAAGATCGTAAGGTCATAAGGATACTTGCCTCGATTAATAGACGGTGACACGAACGGAAAGGGAGAGTCAAGCACAACTGCGAGTAATCAGTGGAAATGAACCTAACGATTTGAATAACACAATCACAACCACTTCTAAACGATTACGGAAATGGAATACACCCGGAAACCCGCCTTCGATTCATGTATATTCGTATAAAAATAACAACGAGGGCGGACCACAACCAAACCCTCCCGATTTCGCAAAACCATGAAAATATACCATGAATCCGTAGGAAAACTAATGATATCAACAAGATTAATCATATTTATCATGAATTAACCGACAAATGGAGACGAATCGGACGAAAATCCCAAAACCCCCAAATTATCCAAAAGTAGGGTTCTAAGAGATTTTACCTTGGATTACGATGAAAGATTCATGTTGATGTTGTTATAATACACCAAGAACTCAAGGAAGATGTTGGATGAGATGATTGGAGGAAGAAATCGCCAAGAAATCGCCCGGAATCGCCTTAGCCGTGGAGAGGAGGAAGAAATGAGAAAATACGTTCATCTCGGTCAACTCCCTGGTTTATATAGCCAGGGAGTGTTAGCGCGCGCTAATCCTCAAAGTTAGCGTGCGCTAACGGAACAAAACTCCAGTCCAGTAGCCAGATTTCTGGCCGTTAGAATGCGCTACTCGAAACGTAGCGTGTGCTAATAACCTCTCGGTAGTGCGCGCTATCGACCAATAGCATGCGCTACCTGGACATCAGCCATGTCCAGAAGCAACTGTCAGTACACACCTGATCCAGTTAGCGCGCGCTATCGGCCAATCGTAGCGTACGCTAAAGTGTATCGGTAGCGCGCGTTATCGACCAATAGCATGCGCTACCTGGGCATCAGTCGAGTCCAGTAGCAAACTGTCCAGTACTGGACACTCACGCTAGCGTATGCTACCGGGCATTTCAGCGTGCGCTAGCCCCCAACATTAGCGTGCGCTAGACTACGTAGCGTACGCTAATCCGCCAGTCCAGCGGGCTGGAATTAGCACTGCCACTCTAAGGGCTTGCTCTCTAGCGCGCGCTACGAAGCAGTCATAGCGTGCGCTACTAAGGGACCCCTAGCGTGCGCTATGCAGAAAAGATAGTGTGCGCTAGGTACGAAATATAAATGGTCCAAAACACCGGAATATGAACGAAACATCAAACAGAACACCTCAAAACGCATCATAACATAGAATGGATCCACGGCAACCCCGAATCGGAGGTTCCGCACAACAATTACGAGAATAAGATCAATAGATGACGGAAAATATACACTGAATGATACACGAGGGTCGCTATAACCGATAAATACACCGAAAATGAAAATACAAGGGAAAGAAAAAATGCGGATATTACAATCGAGGGCGAGGACGTGATCCTCTGTGAAGACTGGCTTGACAGTCACCAAGCGATTATGAATTACCACACTAAGGTTATCACTATGATGACCAGAGATGGTTCCAAGTGATCGTTCATGGGGCGTAAATCGGGCCATCCTAAGTTGCTTATCAGCGCGATGAAGGCCATAAAACTCTTGAATAAAGGTTGCACGGGATATTGGTCTTATGCTTTGAAGTCGGAAGGGAACGAAGTTGATTTCTCTTCGATTCTAGTTTTTAATGAGTATCCAGACGTTTTTCAGGACAACCTCCCGGGATTACCGCCGGATCGAGAGATAGAATTTTCTGTGGATTTAGAGCCTGACGCGGCTCTGATTTCTAAGGCGCCTTATCGGATGGCACCTTCCGAGATGCAAGAATTAAAGAATAAGCTAGGAGAACTATTGGAGAAAATGTATATTAGACCGAGCGCTTTGCCTTGGGGCGCGCATGTTCTTTTTGTGAGGAAGAAGGATGGTTTACTACGTTTATGCATTGATTACCGCAAACTAAACAAAGTGACCATAAAGAACAAGTATCCTTTGCCTCATATAGATGATTTATTTGATCAGTTACATGGAGCCGCAGTATTCTCAAAAACTGATTTCATATCGGGATACTACCAACTTCGGGTGAAAGAGACCGACATTCCAAAGACTGCATTTCGGACGGGATACGGACATTATGAATTTGTGGTCATGCCTTTTGGATTGACTAATGCATCGTCAATATTCATGCATCTAATGAACAAGATATTCATTGAATACCTAGACAAATATGTGGTCTTCTTCATTGAGGACATCTTGATTTATTCTCGGGATGAGGAGGAGCATGCCCGGCACTTGCTACTAGATGTTTTGAGAGCCGAACATCTCTACATGAAATTTTTGAAATGCGAGTTCTGGCTGAAGGAAGTTATGTTTCTCGTCCATGTGGTTTCAGCCGAAGGGGTTCGTCTAGACCCGCAGAAGATTGAGGCAGTGCTAGACTGGGTGCCGCCTAAAAATGTTAAGAAAGTTTGAAGCTTTTTGGGTCTTGCTGGGTATTACCGTTGGTTTTTCGAAGGGTTCTCGAAACTCACTCGACCGCTTATGCAATTACTCCAGAAGACAGAAAAGTTTGTTTGGACGGCTAAGATACAGCAGAGCTTCGATGAGATGAAGAGACGTTTGACCTCAGTGCCAATTTTAGCTTTACCACAGGGCAGTGAAGGATTTGTAGCTTATAGCGACTCTTCAGGACAAGGGCTTGCATGTGTGCTTATGCAGCACGATAAAACGATAGCTTTTGTGTCATGACAGTTGAAGCCGTATGAGATGAACTATCCTACTCACGATTTGGAATTGGCCGCAATTGTCTTCGCACTTAAGATTTGGCGGCATTATTTGTATGGCTCTCCGTGTCGGATTTATACCAATCAAAAGAGTTTGAAGTATATTTTCAGTCAGAAAGATCTGAATATGAGGCAGAGGCATTGGTTGGAACTGATCAATGATTACGATTTGGAAATTCTTTACCATTCGGGAAAGGCCAACGTCGTCGCATATGCTTTGAGCTGCAAATCGGCATCGCTTCAGATGCTTGAGGTTCTCAATCTCAGACGAATATCCGTCAAGATTTAATCGAGCAAGGAATAGAAGTTCAGCTTTAAAGAGTGCAAGGACAGTTGCGCATTCTTGAAATTACTTCGTCCTTGGTTGACGACATCAAAGGGAAATAGTGGAATGACCCGATGATCTCTCAACTGAAGGAAGATATAATTAATGGAAAAGCCCTTGGTTTTATGGTCCATGAGGATAGTATTCTGAGATTCCAGGGCAGACTTTGTGTTCCGAATGATCTAGAGTTGAGGCAGAGAATTCTCCGAGAAGCCCAAGCTACGCCTTACTCTATCCACTCTGGAACGAGTACGATGTAGATAGACTTGAAGCGAAATTTTTGGTGGAATAATATGAAGAAAGATGTCATAGAGTTTGTACTGCGGTGCTTGACATGGTCAAGATTGAACATCAACGGCCGGTAGGGTTATTGAAGCCGATTCCCATTCTCGAGTGGAAGTGGGAAGATATCTCTATGAATTTTAATTCTAGGATGCCGAGGACTAGAGCTGGAATGAATATGATTTGGGTAATCGTTGCTCAGTTGACCAAGTCTGCACACTTCCTAGGTATTAAGGATACTTGGGGACCGGAGAGATTGGCTCGAATTTTTATAGCTGAGATTGTGAGATTGCATGGTGCCCCTAAGACTATTGTTTCTGATCGAGATGGTTGTTTTGTATCGAATTTTTGGCAAGCCGTTCATCAGGATTTGGGCATCGAGTTGAGATTGAGCACGTAATTTCATCCTCAATCAGACAGTCAGATGGAGCGGACAATTAAGACGTTGGAGGATATGTTGCGGGATTGTGCCCTAGACTGGGGTAATGATTGGGAACTTCACTTGCTATTGATCGTGTTTGCCTACAATAATAGTTGGCATGCGTCGATCAAAATGGCACCTTTCGAGGCACTTTATAGTAGGCATTGTAGATCGCCATTATGTTGGGATGAGGCTTCGGAGCTAGTCGGAACGGAACTGGATATGTTGATGGAGACTAAGGAGAAGATTTCTATTATCAAGGATCGGTTGTTGACTGCCCAGAGCCATCAGAAATATTATGCTGATACTCGTCGTCGACCTTTGGAATTCGAAGTGGGAGATCATGTTCTACTCAAGGTGTTGCCGACCAGAGGAGTTCTCCGCTTCGGGAAAAAGGGTAAGCTTAGTCCGCGGTATATCAGACCGTTTGAATTTTCGACAGGGTTGGAGATTTAGATTATCGCTTAGCGCTGCCTCCAGCCTTGAGTCATGTCCATAGCATTTTTCATGTTTCTCAGTTGAGGAAGTACGTGCCGGATCCTTGTCATGTTATCGACTATAGTGAGATTGTAGCCGAGGATGTTACCTTTCTGGAGAGACCGGTGAAGATCCTTAAATGTCTTGAGAAGAAGCTTCGGCACAAAACAATCTCTTTAGTTAAAGTGCAATGGTCGAGACATGGAGTCGAGGAGGCGACTTGGGAGACATGAGAGAAGATGCGATCGAAATACCTCAAACTTTTTATTTCTTAAGTTTCGGGACGAAACTTCTTTTTAGAGGGGGAGAATGTAATACCCATACTTTATATGAATTGTTGGCTCTGACGTCCCTTCACTATTGTCGCTTAAACACTTATTGGGATGTTGTTGATGTTGATTTTAGAGTTTCGTACCTTTCGGGTCATGTTTGTATTGTTTGGACCTTACAGTGGTGTTTTGAGATAGGCAGATAGCGTACGCTAGGCCTAAGATAACGCACGTTATTTCTATTGAATATCGCACGCTAGCATTGGGTCTTAGCACATGCTTACGGTCCGGGCTTGGCAGAGACAATAGCTGATTCTTCCCTCTCGACTAGCAGTTAGCGCGCACTAGGCATAAGATAATGCACGCTATTCGTGTAGTGCGCGCTAGCATCGCTCGTAGAACACCCCACTGCTTTGACTCAAGAACATAGCACTCCACTCCGATGTCTTACCCAAACAAACGACCGCCTCACTATGCTCGCCCGACCACCAATTAGGTTATCGAATGCCCACATACCGGTACGTCATTTGCAAAGGCTACCCACCAAATTAGATCACTGAAATCTTGTTCGCAACATTGCCAAAAAAGCCCACTAGCAAAAAGGGACCGCACTACCGAACCCACGGAGCATTTCACTAGCAACGCATCAACTCAAAGAACATAGCTCTCCACTACAATGTTCGCCAAAGAAATCCTCAGCCGTGCTTGACCACCTAGGTTATCGAACACTCATGTACGCACGTCGCTCCCTCAGCTACCACCGGCTAAGCGAAATCTCGGCCGAATAATTACTAGAAATGCTCAAGCGATGGGGCCTTGCTTTCGGAACCAGCGGCAATTTCAACATGCATCTAATCGCGAACATGGCGGCCCACGATGTTTTGCCCCAACAAGCGACCGCCTCACCATGCTCGTCGATTTACCAATAGGTTATCAAACGCTCACGTACGATGCCGCTCACGGCTCGCCACCAAGCGCTTGCAAACTCCGCCGAGACAATGCCGGAAAAAGCCCACGAGCGGCGGAGGTTACCGGCCGATCAACCAACCAACTCACGGACAAGATCTCAAATACAAAATCTAGCTTCTCTCGCGATGTTTGCACAAGCAAGCAACACCGCACATGGTCGCCGACTAACGGGTTGGTTATCGAACCCACGTTAGAGAATGCCGCTCGCCACACTACATCGGAGCAAGTCGCCAGAATCTTGTTCTGACATCGCCGAAAACTTTCGTGTGTTTCTTTAGAGGGCGGCCGCACTCGGCCCTTGGAAGTTACTCACAGTAAGCGGCTCGGCCGACACCCTCTTGTGTGAGAGGGTGTCGGTGAGTGGCCGCTACTTGCGAGTAACTTCCAAGGGCCGAGCAAGAAATCGCCTCTAAAGAAACACACGAGAAAGTTTTCCGGCAGTGTCGAGAACAAGATTCCGCGACTTGCTCCGGTGGGTAGTGTGGGCGAGCGGCATTCTCTAACGTGGGCGTTCGATAACCAACCCGGTAGCTCACGACCATGGTTCGGTGTTGCTTGCTTGTGCAAACATCGCAGAGAGAAGCTAGATTTGTATTTGAGATGTTGTCCGTGAGTTGGTCGGGTTCGCCGAGTGGTAACCTCCGCCGCCGTGGGCTTTTTCTCGCATTGTCTCGAACGGGAGTTTGGTAAGTCGCTTGGGTGGGCGGCCTCATGAGCGACGACCGGTACGTGAGCGTTTGATAACCTATCGGGTCGCTGACGAGCATGGTGAGGCGGTCGCTTGTTGGGGCAAAACATCGTAGTGGGTCGCCATGTTCGCGATTAGATGCATGTTCGAAATTGCTCGGTGGGTTCTGAGCAAAGGCCCCATCGCTTGTGGGAATTTCCTAGTAATTATTCGGCCGAGATTTCGCTTAGTCAGCCGGTGGGTAGCCTGAGGGAGCGACGTACCGGTACGTGAGTGTTCGATAACCTAGGTGGTCGGGCAAGCACGATGAGGCGGTGGTTTCTTTGGGCAGAACATTGTAGTGGAGAGCTATGTTCTTTGAGTTGATGCGTTGCTAGTGAAATGCTCCGTGGGTTCGGTAGTGCGGTCCCTTTTTGCTCGTGGGCTTTTTTCGCAATGTTGCGAACAAGATTTCAGTGAGCTACTTTGGTGGGTAGCCTTTGCAAATGACGTACCGGTACGTGGGCGTTCGATGACCTAATTGGTGGTCGGGCGATCACGGTGAGGCGGTCGTTTGTTTGGGTAAGACATCGGAGTGGAGTGCTATGTTCTTGAGTCGAAGCATTGCTCTTGAAATGCTCGGTCGGTTCGGTAGTGCGGTCCCTTTTTGCTCGTGGGCTTTTTTTGGCAGTGTTGCGAACAAGATTTCAGTGAGCTACTTTGGTGGGTAGCCTTTGCAAATGACGTACCGGTAGGTGGGCGTTCGATAACCTAATTGGTGGTTGGGCGATCACGGTGAGGCGGTCGTTTGTTTGGGTAAGACATCGGAGTGGAGTGCTATGTTCTTGAGTCGAAGCATTGCTCTTGAAATGATCGGTCGGTTGATTGGTCCCTTGTCCCTAATATTTAAAGATGGCTTGTTCCTATCGGATGGCTAGTGTTGCTTCAGTGAAATATTCAAGTTTGTTGGTCCCTTGTCCCTAATATTTAAAGATGGTGTGTTCCTATCGGACGGTTGGTGTTGCTTCGGTGAAATAAAAATCAAGTTTCTTGATTGTGAGCTCGATTGGATGCTATGTTTTGTTGTCAGCTCCTTGTGGGTATAGGTAATGGGTGCATTCAGCGAAGTCGAATGTTGGTTAAGAATGAGCATCATTGGTTTTTGGAAATTCTTTTGAATTCGAAACCATGTTCTGGTATGATTATGTGTGCTGCTAGTGATTTGTTTCCTACGTGCCTATCGGGGCAATGCTTGGGTGTGAGTTGTTGTTTGCTGTCATGATGCACATATTATGTTTCGTGATGGCTTATACTTCCTTGTGTTCGGGCATTGTATACGTATGGTGCGTGAGTGGTGATTGGTTTATATGAGTACGTTGGATCCTTGCTCGGCCAACGACGTCGTCTCATATATGCCTCTTCAGTTATTGGCTCAAGCATATCTTGGCTGCTGTTGGTTTCTTGTGTTGAGTACCTATCTTGAAGGCATTTGAATGATTGAAGTGTCAAGTTTTTCGCCTTGTGCTGCTCCCCCTTTGTGGATGCGGTGTTGGGTGAACCACAAACCACCTGTTGTGTTCCACGTTTAATGCCCCAATTTGTGTGCCTTAGATGTTGGCCCATGGCGCGGTGTACGATCTCTTGGATACGGAATATTTAGTAGGTAAGAGGTGTTCAATCGCCGCTTACCTCGAATCATGCGTTCGGCGCTTCGTGCGAACGACGACCGTGCACGTTTTGAATGAGCCCTTGTGGCTTAGCTCATGCGTTGCCGGCGTCTTTAAGGAATGCTACCTGGTTGATCCTACCAGTAGTCATATGCTTGTCTCAAAGATTAAGCCATGCATTCTTGGTCCATTCCGATTCCATATACGGGTCTTTCCAAACTTTCTAAAAAACTTTCACGTCTTAAACTTGCTCTTAAAGACTAGAATAGGAGTGTGTTTGGGAATGTTTTTGTTAAAGTGGCCGAGGCTCTAAACCGTGCGGCCGAAGCGGAGTACAATTTTGACAATGATCCTTCTGATGTCAATAAGGAATATCTTCGTAAAATGAATGAGAATCTAATCTGGACTCTTTCTCTTGAAGAAATGTTTTGGAAACAAAAAACGCAAACGAAGTGGATTTTGGAAGGGGAGAGAAATAGCAAATTCTTTCATGATCTTGTTAATAAGAAAAGAAAAATGATCTTCATCCATAATATTGTTGATGTTAGGAATACTTGTTAGATTTTGATGATGTCATTAATTTAAAAATCAAATGTTTATTATTTGGCGAAATGTAAGGAAGAACCAAATGAGTATCTTCCATAGGCCAAAATATGTTAAGTATAAAATTGGCAATATGTAAAGAAGAACCAAATGAGTGTCTTCTATAGGCCAAAGTTAGTTAGGCGGAAAATCGGCTAAGTACTAAAGTACAGTCTAGTCCATCAGAGAAGTACAGCCGACTCCAATCAGAGTAGCCCTGGTCAACTAAAAATTTGTCAGAGAAGTTTGACCAGACTGCAGCCGAGGAACCTCAGGGAAGTCACCTGATCAGACAAGTCTCAAACAGTATACAGCCAAGAGGACCTACCTGCAAAGATGAAAGCTGCACCACAGCCTAGTACTCCAAGTCCACGTCAGCATGCTTTGAAAAGTCAAATATTACGGAAAGCTCACATGCAACGTGAAGAGACAAATTGGAGTGATTCCCGCAAGAGATATGATTTATTTAAATCATCCTGACCCACCGTGAAGACTTTAATCCTTTTATATTCAAAAGATTCGGCGCTCACATGCAGAAGTCCTCACAACGGTCGGAAGATAAAATTAAATAATGGGAATCCAGCCTTGCAACGTTCAGAAAAGATTAAACAATGAAGTCTCCCTCCAACGGACGGATTTGTTCAGATCTGCAACGGCTACAAGGAAGAAGATCAGAGATCGTGATCTATAAATACCCGGAGATTTGAAACTGAGCAAACAACGGTGCGAACATATACTCTAGCGATCAAAGCAAACAAAGCAATCTCAAGCAATCAAATAGCATCGTGAAAAAGAGCAGATCCAAAAAGTTCATATTCAAGGAAGCTCTTAAGTTGGAGAAGACAAACACTCTTGTCTATAAATCTTGAGTACGGTACTTCATGGTTGAAGTAAGTGATCAGAAGGCATCCGAGGATCGAGGATCAAGAGGTGCAAGGCAGTCAAGTGTGTACAACGGCACGGAATTCCACTGGTTGGAAGCTGTTGTAGTGTGTTGTGAATCACTGTAATCTTTATCACTGGTTGAAAATTATAGTGAATTCATCTCCAACTGGTTTGGAGAAAAGTGGATTAGTAGAGGATTACCCCACCTCTGAGACCACTATAACTGCCTGTATTATTTACTGTTTTACTGCATCATACTCTAACTGCTGCATCCATTGTTAAGTGTTTCATTAAGTTAATTTATATTCGTCATCAGCTGACTTCCGCACATATCCAAGAACAAACGACTCCTAGTCATTTGTTTGATCATCAGCTGACGAAACTCACTCTTCGTGAAAAAGAGGAGAAGAGTTTCTACAAGTCTATTCACCCCCCCTCTAGACTTGTTTCTGGACGACTTGTGACCTACAAGTGGTATCAGAGAGGTTGGTTCATTTTTTTTCACGAACCAGATCTATATTAAGATATATATCTTATCTCTCACGTTATAATGGAACACATGCACTCTAGACTACCTGTCTTTTCAGTTGACGAGTATGATCTCTGGAAGATAAGAATGCAGGCACATTTATCTTCAATCCATGACGACATGTGGTGCATCATTGAAGACGGTCCATTCATTTTCGAGAAGGACAACACACCCGAGGAAATCGCAGCTGGGAGGCCCGAAAAGATTCCCAAGAAGAGAACGGAGCTGACCCCCGAAGAGAGAAAGCTGGCCAATCTTGACAACAGGGCCAGAGATGTGCTATACCAAACTCTTGACAAATCCACAATGGTCAAGATCAAAAATTGTAAGAATGCCAAAGAGATTTGGGACACATTAGCTCTAATGTGTGAAGGAACGGAGCTGATCAAGGAGAACAAGTTGTCAATAGCTATCCAAAAGTTTGACAACTTTAAAATGAAGAATGGAGAATCAATAGACCAAGTGGACACAAGGTTCACTGAAATTATCAATGAAATCAACTCCCTGGGCAAAACCTATGGCAACAGGGAAATGGCACTTAAGGTCCTCAGATCTCTAAATCCAGAATGGAGCATGAAGGTCAGTAGCTATGAGAGAGTCCAAAGACTGAATAAGATAAAGATTCAGGAGTCGTTTCTGATCTAAAGGCTTATGAGTTCGAGCTTCCAAGCTCATCCTCAACTGAGCCTGCAGAGAAGGGAATCGCATTTGCATCCGAGTCCCCTGCTAAGAGCCTATCCGATGTGAAACCTCCAAATCCACTAGATTTTGAGGAAGAAATGGCGTTCATTATGCAAAGGTTCAGCAATTTCAGAAAGAACTACTCCAAGTATAAGAAAAACTACAAGGAGAACCCAAGAAGGAACCAGAAGGCTGGAAGCTGGAAAGTTGAATGCTACAACTGTCATAAAATAGGACACATCCAAATGGATTGTCCCGAGCTCAAGAAGGATGAAACCAAGAAGGAGATGGGCAGAAAGGAAGACAAGAAAAGCTCTCATCGGAGAAGACCAGAGCATGTCGAATCAAGCGGCGGTTTCTTTTCCGATGACGACGAGGAGTATGATTGCACGATGGCAAACTTGGGCGATGAAGAGGTAACCTCTAAACCTACCGGTTCAAATAATAGCTCACCATGTCACAAGATATGGATTTACATGAATCGGTAAATCAATTATTCAAGGATTTTGAAACACTTAAATCGCACACCAAGTCAGACGTAGAGAAGACTAAGTTGCAAGATGAGAATAGGCGGTGAAAAATGATTTCAAAACTCACTTAGATTTAAATAAGGTGAGACAAATACAATGATTTTGAAAACCGTGCAAGTGCCAATACTTTGAGATAGACCGGCTAAACATTTTACTTAAAGAAAAGTCGGATGCACTTGCTCATGCCAAAGCCGAGTTTACTAAGGCAGTGATTAAATAAAACTCAGCGCAGAAATAACCTCCCGAAGGCGTCTTCAACTCTGGGCGAATGTGTACTTATAAAAGGTCATTATATACCAAATCAGGCCTTGGATATGATTCTCACACTCCCTCTAGTTCTGAAATCAAGTTTATCAAGGAGAAACAATGGTCTCGATCACGAGCCTGTATAAACCGACTTTCAAAAGCAGCAAATTAAGTCAAACGTCTAGCCGCAATCGAGTTACACGCATACCCACCGAGACAGCGACTAGGCAAGCGCTGGCAAAAGCAAAGGCGGCCAGACAACAGCCCACTATTACCAACAACTCCCCAAAAATAGATTTCATAATGGGAGGGGCGATGGAAACCTCAAGGTTATCCAAATTACCAAAATGAACAAGTGTGGAGACCACAAAGGTTTAATAAATGGTCTCACCTAGATTTAGAAATGGCCCACACTATTTTGAGGAATACCCAGATACAATCCAACCAGAGATTTAGACCTCGACCACGGGCACCTTATAAGGGTTATAATAATAATAAAAATCCTATAATCCAAGGAGAAATCAATTCTCCAGAAACCAACTAACCCCAAAGGACCCACACAAATTTGGGTACCTAAATCTCGCTTGTTTAATTGCGAAGAGGTGGAAGGACTACAACCACATCTCCTCAAGCTCAAATTTTGGAGGTGAAGAGTGGTTTGTAGACTCTGGATGCTCAAGGCACATGGCCGGGAACAAGAGGATGCGACCAAATATATCAAAGAAAGAGGTCCCGATGTAACCTTTGGAGATAGCTCTAGAGGACAAACAAAAGGCTTTGGAGAGCCGCACCGAGGAAACATTGTCATATCCAAAGTCCATTATGTCAAAGGTCTCAAATACAACCTCCCGAGCATAAGCCGCTCTGCGACGAGAAGAATCTAGTAGTCTTCACCATCTTGAAGTGTATGGTGATAGACATCTTATCTGGAGAAATAAAGCTACAAGGTTTCCGAAGAAGAGATGTATACATGATTGATTGGAACACAGAACACCTAACTCCTGTTTTCTATCCAAGACTGTAGCCGAGAATGGATGGTGTGGCACAAAAGACTATGTCACCTGAACTTCAAAGCCATCAACAAGATTAGCTCTCGGAGTCGGGTCGAGGACTTCCAAATGAAGCATTCAAGAAGGAAGCACTCTGTGATGCATGTCGAAGGGAAAGCGGACCAAGGCATCGTTCAAGCCGATTCAGCCTACAACGCTCACAACAAGGATCTTAGATCTACTCCACATGGATCTATTTGGTCCTATCAAGCCAAGGACTTTGAGCGGTAAAGCATGCTCTTGTGATTGTAGATGATTATTCAAGGTACACTTGGATCATTTTTCTATACAAGAAAAGTGAAACCTTGACCAAGTTACCGAGGCTGCTGAGAAGGATCCAGAATGAGAAATCCCTCTCCATAATCAAGATCGATCGGATAGAGGAGGAGAGTTTCTCAACAAGGCGATAAGCGATTTCAAATGATCGAATGGGATCCAAGATGAGCTCTGCGGCCAGACGCCCAACAGAATGGTGTTGTGAAAGAAGGAACAGAACCACAAAGAAGCAAAGAAGGTCCATGATTGCGTAAGGACCTACCTAAAAGGTTCTCGGGTGAAGTCACAACACACCGCCACACCCTGAACACGAGTATGATAGTAGGGAGACATGGCAAAACTCCCTATGAGGTTTGGAATAATAGAACTCCTCAAGTTGCTTACTTTCATGTTTTGGTTGTAAGTGTTTCATCCACAACAATGGTAAAACACATGACTAAATGCCTTTGATGCTAAAACCGATGATGGTCTATTTATGGGATATTCCCAAAGAAGCAAGGCATATAGAGTTTTCAACAAAAGAACCTTAGTTGTGGAGGAAACACCCCATGTTGTTTTTGATGAATCTACCGTTGAGTACAGAAACAACTTGAGCAAATTGAGAACAAGCTCAAGTCAAGAACCCTTGAAGAAGTCATTGTACATGACACTGGAATGGTGGACTCACTGCAGATCACTGATGACCCAACTGCAGCCGATGAAGACCCAATCGCAGATCGACAGATCACCAAACCTATCCGATCCGATTCTGCGAAGAAGACCCACCCGCAATGACAAAGACTCATCTGCGATTCGTAACCAAGCTGCAGATGACAAGGCGTAGCCGATCCATTGCACACCGTAATCCAGCAGATGCAGACAACCACCAGAGCAATCCAACAGGGGAACAAACCCTGAAGAGGATGAGATCCCCAAATGGCTCAAGGATCATCCAATTCAGCAAATTATCGGAAAGTTGGTGATGGAGTCAAGACAAGACAATCAACTCTACCAACAGAATGGCAATGTTCTCATGTTTCATGTCGCAAATTGAACCAAAGACGCCAGAACAAGCCTTGGAAGATTATTCATGGATTAATGCCATGCAAGAGGAATTGGAGCGAGATGGAGAGAAACAAAGTTTGGGAACTAATGCATGCACCCAATCACAAGAAAGTTATTGGCACCAAATGGGTGTATAAAAACAAGAGTGATGAAGACGGAGTCGTTGTTAGGAATAAAGCCGACTCGTAGCAAAAGGATATGCACAATGTGAGGGAATAGATTTTGATGAAACTTATGCACTGTTGCAAGATTAGAAGCCATCGACTATTCCTCGCATATGCCGCATTCAAGGATTTTGAAGTCTACCAAATGGATGTAAAAGTGCGTTTTCGAATGGAATCCTAGAAGAAGAAGTCTATGTAGAGCAACCCCTGTGTTTTGTCAAAGGAGACAAAGTCTATAAGTCATTGAAGGCTCTGTATGGACTCAAGCAAGCACCGAGAGCATGGTATGAAACACCTGTCGTGTTTCTTGAGAAAAATGGATTTTGCAAAGGAAAAGTGGACAAGACCCTATTCAGTGGAGCACGAAGGCCACATACTAATAGTTCGATTTATGTGGATGACATCATATTCGGGTCAACCAATCCAGAACTATGCGAGAAATTCTCCAACCTCCTGCAAGGAGAATTTGAGATGAGTATGATGGGAAAGCTTAACTTCTTTCTCGGATTACAAGTTAAGCGAGATGGAAAAAGGAATTTTCATCAACCAGCAAAATATACCCGAGATCTCATCAAGAGATATGGAATGGAATCAGCCAAACCCGCAAGAATTCCAATGAGCACAAGCACTCACCTAGATGCAGACGAGGCGGGCATATCGGTGGACTCAACCCACTACAGAGGACTCATCGGATCTCTTCGCACCTCACTGCAAGCAGGCCAGACATATCATATGCAGTTGGAGTTTGTGCAAGATTCCAGTCCAAGCCGAAGCAATCACACCTAGATGCAGCCAAGAGAATAATTAAGTACTTAAAGTCTACAATTAATGTTGGACTGTGGTACCCCAAAGATGACAACTTCGAGCTGTCAGGATACTCAGATGCGGATTTCGCCGGATGCAAAATCAATAGGAAGAGCACTAGTGGAACGTGTCAATTCCTAGGAACCAGACTGATATCCTGGTTTAGCAAGAAGCAGGTTTCTAACTCTATCTCCACTACAGAGTCAGAATACCTAGTCGCAGTAGTCATTGTGCAGCATGATCCTATGGATCAGACAACAATTAAGGGACTACAATATTATTGCCAACGAAGTTCCTATATGGTGTGACAACAATAGTGCTATTGCAATAACCAACAATTCGGTTTTGCACTCAAGGACAACGCACATTGACGTTAAGCACCATTTCATTCGAGACCATGTGCTTAACAAAAGGGTTAGAGTTGAAAGAGTCAGCACAGACTACCAAATAGCTGACATCTTCACCAAACCCCTGCCAGAAGAAAGATTCCTAGAGCTGAGCAGAGACCTTGGATTACTAGATTGGGAATCTAGTTCTGAAGCAAGTTGAAGGAAGGACGAACCCCCTTAATCACCCTAAGCCGATGCAAAGTAGAAGACGAAGGCTACCGAAGCAACTTAGTCAGTAGAATACCAAAGCGAGAGGTCAAACTCACCTGTAGCAGAGCGGTCAACAACAACGAATCGGACTACCTAAGTTCTCTAAACTAATCTCTAAATTTTTAATTATTATCTGTCATATTTAAAATATTATTTTTGGCTTAAGAAATAGCATTTAAAAATACATTTTATAAGCCTAGTGGCAATTTTAAATACACGCGTCACTTGCCTATTTAATTAACCTCTACGGTGGCCAATCAGAATCAACCGTCAACTTTTAAATGGGGCCACCGATTCAAATTTGAAATTCAAAAGAATATGAAAAGGCGTACCACCGTTTAAATTTATAATAAACTAATCCAAACGTCCTTTCATCTTCTTTATAAGGAAGAAACCTTTTCACTTTACTCTTTACGCGTTCAGAAATCCTAAAAATTTACAGAGCAAAATATACACTAAATCCTAAAATCTTTTTGCAGAAATGGCATCTTTTGACGGAGCAAACTTGAAGGCAATGAAGGACCAGGTCATCTTCTCCATGGTCGTCGATTTCGAAGGATTATTAGAAGCAAATCTAGAGGACTTTGATATGCTCGACTTAATCCGGGCGATGAAGTTGAACGGAATCTACCCGTTTCTCGAAATCAACCCTCAACACTTGTTCAAGGAAGATGTGGTTGAATTTTATCGCAACGCTTACCTGATTCAGCACGGGATTCAGAGCAAGGTCGGTGGAGTACCAGTCACCATAGATACAGAGAAGATTCGCTCTGTATTCGGGATGAAACATCGTGGTTTGGCGGTCGAAGCGCTGAAACAATCACCCGCCGAAACGTGGAAGACGATTAAGCTCGAAAATGTCCCTGAGAAATTGAAGTTTACAGCGAAGAGAAATGAGTTGAAAAGGGTCTATCGAGTTGCTTTGGACATCACAAACAAGATAGTCATGGGAATGGCAGGAAGCTATGACCAACTATCATCTTCAAAATTCATGGTGTTGGGTGCGTTAATTCAACGAGAGGAAGTTGATTGGGCCGATTACATTTTCAGGCAACTTGTTCGCGAGGTGAACAAGGTCGAATGGCTCGAGGGAGAGAAGAAGTTCAAGACTAAGTTGGCGTTCGGAACGCATCTTAGTTGGTTCTTGGAGCAGACTGGAGTGGCCAAGGGAAACATTGACCCTTTCCACCCAAACAAGAGGCTTGGTCACATGGACCATGATAAGAAGAAGGTTGGAGTCACTGGGAGGGCAGCCCAGTTGTTGAAGGATTTGCCAGACTCAAGCTTTTGCCCAAGATACGATCTATCAGACTCGGACCAACCTGCAGCTGAGATCGGAACTGCAGTCGAGTCCGAGAATGAGTCTGACGATACACCTATCGCCATCCGATTCAAGAGAAGGGGACCAGCCCCAGAAGGACCTTCCAACCTGCAGTCATCACCTGAACCCTCTCCAAAGAGGCCAAGGAAGCTGCAGTTCAGCGAAGGAGAGCAGCCTGAGCACTATGCCACCCATCGCCCGATCACCATTCATCCGACCACCGCACTGAATACCGAAACTAGAATTGTACCTGTTATTACTCCTCCAGTGTACATGACCGAAGAAGAGGAAGCAGGTCTTGTTATATCTATCCCTGAAGCAGATTACACATTCAATCTTTTAGAAAATAATACTTTTAATCTCTCCATAGAACAACTTCAGCTTGTCAAGCCACAAGCAGAAAAACACTCTTTCGTAAATATTTTCAAAGAGTGGAAAACTCTTAAAACCATGTCCTTTACAAATTTTCAAATTTTTGTTGAAACTAGTGGTTGGGAATACCCCCAAGCTACGGAGGATGTTCTGACTGATTTTTGCAAAGAGTCAGATTTAGCCTTACTCCTCCAGGATAACTGGTTCATGTCACATTTTGAGACAAACATGGACCATTTTATCCACTCTATAATGCTCAGTATTTTTGATGGTAGTTTTGGAGAGGAGGAGGAAGAGGAGGAAGTAGAAAAGGAAATTAGGATAGA
The DNA here is from genome assembly GCA_033398695.1 of Orobanche coerulescens. Lineage (NCBI taxonomy): Eukaryota > Viridiplantae > Streptophyta > Magnoliopsida > Lamiales > Orobanchaceae > Orobanche > Orobanche coerulescens. The sequence continues at coordinate 110,350,173 of CM065811.1, read as the reverse complement.
AGAAGTTGATGAAGAAAATGAAATTATCAATTTGGTTGAAGAGGATGAAAAAGAAAAAGAATCTGAAGGAAACATACCAGTTGAAAAGGAGACAGAGGAGAAAACAGAAGAAGTGGATGATGAAGAATATGAAGAAGAAGGAGAAGAAGTGGAGCAGGAAAAAGAAGAAGAAGATAAGGAGAAGGATGAAGATGATGAAAGAGAAAAGGAGAAGGATGATGATGAGAAAAATGATGATGATGATGATGATAATAATGATGATGGAGGTGAAGGAGGAGCTGGTGTGGCGGCTGGAGAAGAAAAAGAAAAAGATGAGGAAAAAGAGAAAGAAAAATCTGGAGAAGGAGAAAAAGAGAAATCTGAAGAAGAAGAAGGGAAAGAGGAAGAAAGAGAAAAGGAGCCAGAGCCTACCAACGAAGCTGCAGATAGGATTGTTGTACCTCCCCGGTACACCAGCCTAGACGCAGAGCTGGCAGAGGACTCCAGGTCAGGGACCCCGGAGAAGACTCAATCTGACCTACCGACTGCAGCCAGGAGCCTGCAGTCTAGTGGTTCCATTGCTGAAGTATCAGGAGAACACTCCCCATCAGCTCAGTTATCCCCTACCATGACTGAGCTGATCAAGCAAATTGTCAGAGACACCATTGGGGAGCTGCTATCAACTCAGGTCACCCCTGACCTTCAGACCATTAATGCCAAGATTGACACCCTGCTTCAGAGAGAGATCCCTCAGCCTCCTCCTCCTACAAACAACAGAATGCCTTTTGGCATGTCTGATTGGATGAGCCGCATGGAGCAACAGTTGACAACACTCATTGATGCTGGCAAAAAGAGGGAAGAGAGGATTCAAGGGGAAGAGAGAGAAATCAGAAGTAAGAAAAAGCAGGATGTCCCCCAGATTGAAGGACCCTCTAGACTAAAAAGGAAGGAAGTCAGAGATCAAGAAGACAAGGTGACCGGCTGAAGGGAAGCGCAGAAGGACCAGAGGCGGCTTTGAACCTACTCTTGAATGGGAAGGTCTGGAGCTATGGTATGTTGAAGATTTCGCCCACTTGAAGCTCTTGAAATATGGGGAGCTGCTAGGAAGAAGTTCATCGAGACTTTTATGTCCTGGGAACTACTTCAAGATGACAAACTCTCCCCACAGAGATTTTCATAAACCGGATGGAAGAGGTTCATCCTAAGCTTTGGGTCATTCTAAAGAAGTATGCAAAAGAGCAAAATGCATTTCCCATGATCCCTAAATTCAGAGTGAAGAAGCACCAATCCGCATGGATGGTGAACTTGATGAGCTACAACTTCAGGAGGAAATCAAGCTAGTACGCCTTGAGAACAAATTCAGATCTCGGCGGGAGCAGGACTTCGCGGCACCGGTTGTAAAGAGAAAGTATGGCCTTGCTCCGGTCAAGGTAAGACCTATCGGAGCCAAACCATTCGGACACCTTAGCACCCTATTCAAGAGGCAGAGGAAGAGGCGAGATGACCTTAAATTATTTTCTTACTTGTAATTTTATTTTTCCGTACTTAAAACAATCTTGTATAATTTCAATGATAAGTCGAAAATTTTATGAACGATTTGTTGAATGACAATTTTCCATTGTCTCAATATTAGATCGATTTCGATTTTGTCTTGCACTTAAGTGCAGACTTGGCCATTTGATTTCTTACTTAGTTTTGCCATCATCAAAATAGGGGGAATTTGTTAGGAATACTTGTTAGATTTTGATGATGTCATTAATTTAAAAATCAAATGTTTATTAATTGGCGAAATGTAAGGAAGAACCAAATGAGTATCTTCCATAGGCCAAAATATGTTAAGTATAAAATTGGCAATATGTAAAGAAGAACCAAATGAGTGTCTTCTATAGGCCAAAGTTAGTTAGGCTGAAAATCGGCTAAGTACTAAAGTACAGTCTAGTCCATCAGAGAAGTACAGCCGACTTCAATCAGAGTAGCCCTGGTCAACTAAAAATTTGTCAGAGAAGTTTGACCAGACTGCAGCCGAGGAACCTCAGGGAAGTCACCTGATCAGACAAGTCTCAAACAGTATACAGCCAAGAGGACCTACCTGCAAAGATGTAAGCTGCACCACAGCCTACTCAACTACAGCCTAGTACTCCAAGTCCACGTCAGCATGCTTTGAAAAGTCAAATATTACGGAAAGCTCACATGCAACGTGAAGAGACAAATTGGAGTGATTCCCGCAAGAGATATGATTTATTTAAATCATCCTGACCCACCGTGAAGACTTTAATCCTTTTATATTCAAAAGATTCGGCGCTCACATGCAGAAGTCCTCACAACGGTCGGAAGATAAAATTAAATAATGGGAATCCAGCCTTGCAACGTTCAGAAAAGATTAAACAATGAAGTCTCCCTCCAACGGACGGATTTGTTCAGATCTGCAACGGCTACAAGGAAGAAGCTCAGAGATCGTGATCTATAAATACCCGGAGATTTGAAACTGAGCAAACAACGGTGCGAACATATACTCTAGCGATCAAAGCAAACAAAGCAATCTCAAGCAATCAAATAGCATCGTGAAAAAGAGCAGATCCAAAAAGTTCATATTCAAGGAAGCTCTTAAGTTGGAGAAGACAAACACTCTTGTCTATAAATCTTGAGTACGGGTACTTCTTTGGTTGAAGTAAGTGATCAGAAGGCATCCGAGGATCGAGGATCAAGAGGTGCAAGGCAGTCAAGTGTGTACAACGGCACGGAATTCCACTGGTTGGAAGCTGTTGTAGTGTGTTGTGAATCACTGTAATCTTTATCACTGTTGAAAATTATAGTGAATTCATCTCCAACTGGTTTGGAGAAAAGTGGATTAGTAGAGGATTACCCCACCTCTGAGACCACTATAACTGCCTGTATTATTTACTGTTTTACTGCATCATACTCTAACTGCTGCATCCATTGTTAAGTGTTTCATTAAGTTAATTTATATTCGTCATCAGCTGACTTCCGCACATATCCAAGAACGAACGACTCCTAGTCATTTGTTTGATCATCAGCTGAAGAAACTCACTCTTCGTGAAAAAGAGGAGAAGAGTTTCTACAAGTCTATTCACCCCCCCTCTAGACTTGTTTCTGGACGACTTGTGACCTACAGTTGATAATGGTACTAATCTCTCGGACCCTACGGATATTGCCAACTCGGCGGTCCATTATTTTGATAATTGCTTTACCAAAGAGAACACCGAGTGGGAGAATGTGAGGCTTGACATCATTCCTAAAAACATTGACCTCGTAAATAATAATATGATTTGTGGTATTCCTTCGTTGGAAGAGGTTAGAGGTGTGATTTTTGACATGGATAGTGGGAGTGTTGCCGGGCCTGACGGTTTTAATGCTAAATTCTTTCAAGTGTGTTGGGATATCATTCAATTTGATGTTCTTGATGCGGTTATTGATTTCTTTAAAGGGGCGGAATTAACTCAAGCGTATTCTTCTACGACGCTATCATTAATTCCTAAAATTCCGTCCCCTCATTCTTGGAAAGATTTTAGGCCCATTAGCCTTTGCAATACTTCTTACAAGATTCTTTCTAAACTTTTGAGCAAAAGGCTAAGTGGGCTTCTTCCTCGCATCATTAGCCCATCTCAATCGTCTTTTATCAAAGATCGCCTCATTACGGACAACATTCTTACGGCATTGGAGGTGACTCATGATATATCCCGGTCTAAACTTAACACCATTATTAAATTAGATATGGAAAAAGCCTACGATAGGGTGAATTGGGATTTTTTGTTTAAAATTTTGGAGCTACTTGGTTTCTCGCCTTGTGCTATATCACTTATTAAACAATGTGTTTGCTCACCTTGGTTTTCAATTATTATTAATGGCTCCCCGGTGGGTTATTTTAAAAGTGGTAGAGGCCTTCGCCAAGGGGACCCGATCTCTCCTCTTTTATTCGTCCTTGCGGCCGATTATTTTTCTAGACTCATTGAGGACACATTTTCTAAAAATCCGAGTATGTTTTTTATTATTCGGAAAAATATCCGGATTACTCATTTGGCTTATGCGGATGATATGTTACTTTTTATTAAAGCCAACAAGACTAATCTTCAGATTCTTAACCACTGTCTTTATCATTACGAAGGGACTTGGTCGAAAATTAATAAGTCCAAAAGTCTATTTGTGATACATAGCCCGGGTGTAGAAGACAGTCTTTTGGTTAAGGCGATTACGGGTTTTGAATCTGCTTGCTAACCTATCCAAAAACTCGCGGTACCCCTTTGGAAAGGAAACCCGACTTTGCTATGTTCCACAACGTGATCCTTAAAATCCAAAATAAAATTGCTATGTGGAATCACCACCTCCTTTCTTTAGGGGCGATTGAGCTGATCAAATCGGTTTTGAACTCGATCATCTTTTATTGTTTACAAGTGATAAAACCGCCCGGTAATGTTATATTGTTTATTGAGAGACTTTTTAACAAATTTTTGTGGGGATCTAATGAGCATAGGCATAAAATTCATTGGGCTTCTTGGAATAAATTGTGCTTTCCCACTAATAAAGGTGGCATTGGCTGTCGGGATCTTAATGACACCATTCTTGCGGCTGAACTGAAAATGTGGTGGCGGTTCCGCACTTCTAAAAATATTTGGTCGAATTTTATTAATGCCAAGTATTGTAAAAGACTCCACCCGATGATTGTTAAAAGTAATCCG